>JAUMJL010000198.1:0-2400000 GCA_033558185.1 Dromococcyx pavoninus
GGGGCAGGGCTTAGCGACGCGGCCGCCGCCGCGACCAATGGCCGGGCGCGCCGGTGGCGAGCGGGTGACTCAGCCGCGGGAGCCCGTGACGCGAACAGCGATCCGCGCGGCGCGGGTGCGCGCCGGGAGCGGCGGGGTTGGCTGCCAGCGCGGCGGCGGGGGACGGTGGTTGGCCCGACCTGACCCGCCCCGCCGGCGCCTGGGACGCCGACTCGGGCGGGCGGGAATTGGTCCCTTGCGGTCCTCACCGGCGGGGCCTGGGGCTTCGGCCGGGGCCTCGTCTGGAAACGGATATGCGGGGCAGATCATAAAATCATAAAATCATGGAACCATAGAATGGTTTGAGTTGGAAAGGACCTGAAAGCCCAGCTAGTTACACCCCTCCTGCTATGGGCAGGGACACCTCCCACCAGATCAGGCTGCTCAAGGCCCCATCCAGCCTGGCTTTGAACACTTCCAGGGAGAGGGCATCCACAACTTCCGTGGGCGACCTATGCCAGGGCCCCACCACCCTCATCGCGAAGAATTTCTTCCTAATGTCTAATGTCAATCTTCCCCTTTACAATTTAAAGCCATTCCCCTTTGTCCCATCACTCCATGCCCTTGTAAAAAGTCCCTCCCCAGCTTTCCTGTAGCCACTTCAGATACTGGAAGGCTGCTATGAGGTCTCCCTGGAGCTTTCTCCAGGCTGAACAACCCCAATTCTCTCAGCCTGTCCTCACAGCAGAGGTGCTTCAGCCCTCTGCTCATCTTCATAGCCCTCCTCTGGACCCATTCCAACAGTTCAACATCAGTTTCATGCTGGGGATTCCAGAACTGGACACAATACTCCAGGTGGGGGATCAGTTACTTCTTCAAAACAGATTTTCCTCCATGCACAAAACCAGCTTTTGTTGTTATATTCCTGTCAATTATATCTTCCAGTTTGGAGGCTGGTACTACAGTTTTTTATCCAAAATTGTTTTTTTCCTCTTTCTGTTGAACTTCAAACAAAGTGAAACAGGATAGCATTCCTACGCACTGAAAAGGGATTGGATTATAACATTTCTGAAATGTGAATGTTTGTGAAATCTCACTGATGGGCCTAGGCAGTGCTGTGGGATTTGAGGAAGAGAACGCAATTTTGCAGAACATGCTGAAAAGTTACATAATAGCAATTATGCTATTTAAGTTCCTTTGTGTACAAAATGTATTTACACTGACTTCCAGAAAGGTAAACTTTCATAACAGTTCCACGTATAAGCTACATGAAAAACAAAAGAAATGGGCTTCGGTGACCCCTTTGTGTGTGTTGAATAAGGAAATGCAGTGTCTGTTTCTAGAAAATGGTGGCTGTTCATTGTGATACCTGTGGGTGCTGGTAGAGTCCAATGTTTTACATTGCTGTGCAGCAGCCTCCTGGTGAACAATTCCTCATCAGGCATGGGAGAGTCAAATATCTGAAAAAGTCTAGCTAGTTCTTTTAGCATCCTATTTAAATAAGAGGCAAAAAAAACCCCATAATTCTCTTTACATACTGCATCCATATAGGACAACAGGAGCATGTCTCAGAGGCCCAGGTTTTTCTCCTTCAGGATGAACTGTTAGCACCACCAACAGCCTTCCAGGTAAGTAGGTGGAGGAGTTGCAATTAAACACAGAAGGCACAACTGTGTCCTTGGGTATAACAAGACTCAATATTAGAACAAGGGGCCAGTGCTGGAAAAGCTACAGCACTTATTGAAAGCCAAGCAAATTTGTACAGTGGAAGTATTTGAAATGCAAGATGCCAATACCATTTTAGTGAGATCAGCCATGTCCTAACAATTTCCTGTGTGCTGACCCTCTGAATATGTAAATTGATTTTGGAGGTGCAGGCTGAGTGGCCCAGACTTAACTGAAATTATTGCCATCGTGCTGTCAGCCCTGTCTCACGGCAGTGCTGCCTGAGGCTGGCAGTGATAATTAGTCTTAAAGCTGAGCTCCTGGCAGGTGTGACAGAGTTTGGATAATGTGCAGAACTGTGCATATACACATGGTAGTCCAGGTGTCCTGCATTGGCCAGGCACAACAGCAGTAGTACCTCATGGTGAAATGAGAAGAATGAAGTGTCATAGCCTTTGTGTGTTTGAAGATGGTCTCACCAAGACAGGTGCAAATAAAGCCCTGGAGAGTGAGAACAGACCGTGTTGCAGCTCTGGTGGGAAACGCAACTACTAAGGTATAAAAATGTGTTGCCAGACTCAGACAACCAAAATAAATTACAAATGTGACAAAAGCAAAGAGACTGTGACTAGTCAAAGTGTATTATCACTCTGAAATTTGCATGAGCTTTTATAATGCATCATCTCCAGGTTACAGAAGTTCCCTGGTTATTTGACCAAGAACACAATGAAATCTCTGCACAAGAGGGGTTGTGTATCACTGCTTAGTTTTGCCATCTGTCTGTGACAGAACAGACTCTTTGTCTCGATTGCTGACTTCTTGCCCACTATCCTGATTTATCCTATTGGCAGGAACATGTGGCGCCAGTAGACTGGCTCAACACTTCTTTTTAACAAATCTTTGGCTAAAAGGAGAGCCACGTGGTGTCAAAAATCTGTTTGCCTATTGCCTGGCTTGAGCTGGAGCTACCGGTATGGAGGGTGTCACAGTCTCACTGGAACTGATGATATCACCAGTAGGTGAGAGGTGGCATCCTTTGGAGAATCATGCTTTAAGAAGTGGCAAGATGGGCTGGGAGCAGAGGGTCAGCAAGGTAGTATGGCAGTGGCTTCACTACCAAGCAGGAGCAACTCCACAGCACCCAAACAAGAAGAGCAAAGCAGGTGCTTCTGGTGATTCTGAGTTTCAGCTAAGAGTACAGATTGTCAGTGACGATCCAAGTGACCTCCTTGTCATTTGGAGGAGGTCTGAGGTCAAGCCATGAAGTCAAGTCAGCAAGTCAGGGTCAGAATCCGGTTCAGTGGCGATAACCAGGGTCATCCAGCCACCAATCCCGTCATCATCAGACAAGCCCATAGAGGTGAGGAGGATCCAAGATTTTTCAAGATGGGTGAGGATCTGGACCAGCACGTACATGACCAGGCACAGGCGTATCTGTAACATAGCTCAGGCAAGGACCAAGAGAGAGTGCTTCAGTGTAAGTGCAGCTCCTGAGAGAAAGTAAGCAAGCCTTGCATCTTGGAGCTCTTCCGCACACAGCAGTCTCATCCAAGGCCACTCAGCTGCACCATGGCAGAGCTGCCTTCGAGCACGGGCAGCTTAATGCTGACAAAGGTCCCAAGAAAAGGTCCAATGAAGAACTTCAGCCCAGCTAGGGGACGTACATATTTGACTGAGTCAGTATATGTGGCTTAGTAAGTGTTCATATGCCAGGGTTTATTTTAGAGACAAGTAAGCAGTCATCATGTTATCAGCAACTGGAGGCATAGCCAAACCTACTCTGTTTACACCGTTAAATGCTGTAAAGACAGAAATGAGGGAATCACGTAGATCCTTGATTCATATGAATGTTTTCCCTCTCTTTTGATAATGCTTCTGCTACCTTTGCAGACAAAATCCTTCGGATTTTCCTTTTTTTTTTTTCTTTCTGCCATTCCTTAGAATACAACTCTCCGCAGACAAGGAAGAGAATCCCAGGCTTGTGGTGATTGCCTTGTATTGAACGGTCAGCTTCCTTACAGTCATAAAAGATGTAGGAGCCAAGAGGAGAGTCTCAAACTGGAAGATATGCCATGCTAAGGCATTCCCCAGACAAATACTCCAAAATGCCTGTGTTTCTAGTGACCTATGAGGACTGACAGGCTTTCAGAGTGTGAACCTGTTATCAACGCCATGGTCCTCACTCTGGAATATTCCAAATGCTGTTAGCATTGATGTGTAGCTTCACTGCTCAAAATAAATCTGTCCATAACAAGTTGCAGCCAAGGCCCTGCACCATTCCTGCTGGAGTTCCTGCAGTGTTATGCTTGCTTGGGACTTACTTGAATCTGTAGGCAAAGGCAACTCATTCATTTCCTTCACATAGGTAGGGCACCTGGTCTTGTACCTGGGGTGAAAGGCTAAGACTTGGGAGGCTTATGTCAGATCTTCATTGGAAAGGTGCTCAGATGGACACATGTACTTCCAGGCATGCATGCAAGATGTGTCTGATCAGTTCTTACAGAGTATTTAATGACATTTCTGAACTAGCAATCTCAAATGAAATGAATTGTTAATGAGCAACAGTAAGATGCAAACTTCAAATAAAATACATATGGAAGAAGGGCCAAGAGCTGCAGCTTTTTTCCCTTTGGATATTGAAACACATATTGGAGGGCTGAACAGTTCCGACTATAATATTTCAGGGGTATTGCATTGCAACAAGAGTTGTACAGCATCCAGGTTTAAGGTCCTTTCAGTTTTCTTACATCATTTACCTCTCATCTTCTTATTTATATTTTGGAAGCCTGACTAGTTGTGGTCACACATCCAAGAACCCCAAGTCCAGATAAAATTAAATATGACAGCAGGCTCGTTATTGGTGTAACTATTATTAGAGCCTGAGGGAGTTCAGACTCTGAAGGAAGCTCCCAATGTCTATAGCTGGCTGAAGTCCAGAGCTCTAAGGTGGTGCAAAACCAGCCTGTACTCTTCCTTAACTTTGACAGCCCTCTGTGTATGGACACAGAGAGGACGTTTTGAAGGGAAAAGAACGCAATCAGGAAAGAAGTTCAGTTATTTATGGCAAGCGGATGGAATTAGTGAGCCTGCCCACTGAGACAGAGTCATGACTGTGCGAATCAGCTAAGCAGTTAATGGTCACGAATACCATCCTCTCACAGCCCTGGTGGTGTTTGTATTATATATGCAGTGCTACAGACATATATTGTGCTCTGAGCATAGAATAATGATGGCTTGTACTCTTTCAAATTTATATTCCTCTTACAAATTAGCAGCTTCTACAGTACTATATATGTGGACTTTATCAGGTGCTTTGTATTTTATGCAGCTGAGCAAATCCTCAGTCACACACTTTCCTGACTTTCTACAGCAGGGGGCTTCAGCTGCATTCCTACTCTGGATATTTTGGCTGATGGTTATCTGTATTATGCTGATATTTATGTCTTTTTCTTGAGGCAGATCCTTAATTCCGTATTTATGACTTCTTTGTGCCAGACTTTCTTGGACCACAGTAAGAATTTTTCCTGGTAAGTCATGAAGAAACAACGCATACTTAAACTCTATGGTACATATGCCATTATTAATTTCATGTCTAAATTTGGCTGCCTGCACTTCAACTGTCACTGTCAATAGCAACTGACCACAAACATTATTGCTAACAATAACAGCATTACAGAGCAACTTGCCCCCATGGGAAAGATAAGACTCTCTGTCAAATGTAAAGCCCTTGCAAACTTTTTGCAATACCTAATAAGATTTTGCTAGAATAAGAGTGAACAGTGCTTTTAACCAAAAAATCCATGAGACTCTAGATTTGTATCTAGTTTATTATTTCTTATGTATTTTAGTGAACAAACAACTTTTAAGTAATGGACATCGGTGCTGTTGTAAAACTGTGTTGTAAAAGCAAGTATTTCATGCCTCTTACGGCCTTGTATGTTTTCAGTTTGTGTCTTGCTTCACTTGGTTCTCTGTCTGGTTTGCAAAATGTTGGGTTTCCTAATATCAACCACTAAGTATTACTGAGGAAAATCAGCAATTTTCTGCTCTTCTGAAATGAAGTATTTTTTTCCTAGATCCAGGTTCAAATTTAAACCTATAATTCTTAATGTCATCAATCCTGCTGAATTAATTTCAAAATATTAGGACTGGATGGAATTAGAGGACTGTGACACGGGGTTTCCTCTAGCATGTGATGCAACAATCGTGAGTACACATCTTGTTCCCCTAAGAAAACATGTTTGTATTGCATTTTAATGCTGTTGACCCAACTGGTTGGCCAATATTCAATTTCATTTGTAGGGCAATCAAATATTTCTTTGTTTCTGCCCCATTATTTCCAGGCAATGTGTATAGAAGCTCATTCCACTCAAAATTAGGAAGAATTAAATATCAGGAGACAATATTCCAGATCTCATTTCTGCCAATTTAGACAAAACCCTTCCATGCTCATTCCCGTTTTCTTTTTTAGCTGTTTGTCAGACACTTGGCTGTGTTCATTTGGCAAAGCACAGCTCCAGTCGATAACGCCATGTTTGTGTTTCCTGGGACATTTAACTGCATGTCCCAAGTACTTCAGGCTTGCATGTGGGCCTGACCCATGGGCCATGACTTTCCATTACTGGAATAGTCATGAAGTGGAAGAATGCTCACTTGGCCTAAATTGTCATCAGTTGTATACTCTACCACACATGCCACATGTGCCAGTGACAGCTGGAAACTCGTTCATAGCGTTTCTGTTTCTTCTGGATAGCACCTTGCCATGCATTCTCCCATCACTTAGGAGGATGGAACTCCCTCACCTTGGGCAGCACAAGCATTTTGATCAATTTGCTGAGATATACAACACAAGGATGGGTCAGACACCCAACACTGGACCCGTTCTTGGTTGTTGTCCTTTTGGGCAGGAAGTAAATTTTGCTACCTTTCTCCTTGATGCAGGCATAGACTAAGGCTGCAGCACCTTCTGTTAATTCTTCACTGAAACACACAAGATGCAAGATGTCTCTTTTGATGCAGCTAAAAAGGATTCATCCTGCTTGTATTCGATAACAAAAAATCCAAATAAACCAGCATAGCACAAAGGATAAGAAGGGACCTTTTTGCATCTGCCAGTCCAAATGTTTGCTCTTCCAGGTATGTTCATCACATAACCTCTTAAATGAACTCGTTCAGCTGCAGTTTAGTTCTAGCCAAGTTTCTTATTTCCCCACCTACATATAGATGACTATTTCTAATAATCAACCTTTTGTTTATCAAAACAGTTTAATCATGCCCAGCACTTATCAGTTTGTCCTGCTGATAAACCTGACCTTCAGCTCTTCTGTGGTGTTTACACTTCTGGAAGCAGATGATTTCTTTCTCAGCCTTTGTTTTTGAAGGCACCATGTGAATTCCCTAGGGCAATATTTTTCTTATGTAGCTTAAAATATTTAAGATATTTGGAGCTCCTAATTTAGTAGCCAAGTCAGGACTTTGGTAGGCTGAATGACTCAAGATGCTCATCTCTTTCCATTGACTATGGGAGTCCCTGGTGACTTTGCTCCTAATTTATGTATCTTTGTGAGGTGCATAAAGTTGGGCTGCATAAATCTGGCTCTGATGTTGTTGGTTTTTGTCTCCTGACCAGTTATGAAGTCTTTCTCTGCACTGGTTCCCATGGGAATTTATGTTTCTTGAACATAGATGACCAATGTTCCTGGAGTCTCCTCACCACTGTCATTGGCAGCTTTCCTGCTTCTCTTTCAATTGGAAACACCCTGTCTTAAATAGTTTGCCATCATGTTTTCAGCATCACATTACTTTAAACAGGCATGAATTCTGTACTGTGTTTACATTCTCCCCATGATTTACAGTTCATTAACTCCCTAGTTTAGAACTAAAATTTATGTTAATCATGAAGTCCATGATCTTTCACTGTGGACTATTAAATTTTACTTTATTTCTGTCAGCCTAGACTTCATGGTCAGTACTTCCTAGGCAATATTTAAAACCTCCTTTGTAAAGACATCACCTCCCAATTTAAGCGGTAATTTTAAATTTCATTAACACCCGCTTGTGTCCTGGTCATTAGTGGCAGCATTAGGCTGCTTGCTCCAGAGAACAAGCAATTCCTGTCGGAAGTCTGCATTTTGTGTTGAATAGTCACCCACTTGTTGCTTATACATTTGCCAGGCTGCCTAAATAGTGAGAGTCAAAAGGTGTCATTTCTTAATCACAAATTTGCTCTTGAAATGGACGGAAATGTAACAATAAAGCTGTTATCAGCCATCATGTAATTGCAGCCCTATTTCCATTCCGTCAGTGGAAACTGCAGCTTATTTGAAAGATGATTATTTGATGGTTACTTGATTGCTGCTTATTTGAAAAGTGATTTCTCACTGCAAGTTGCACTGAAGTTGCTGGGACCTGCCAAAGCCCATGCTCCACTATCTGATTAATACACAGACTTCACACTTCACACAGAAAACTGGAAATGTAGAGTAGTTAATTGTTGAAGAAGAAGGATTGTTTCAGCTACTGGCTTACAGAAAGCTTGTTGAGCAAGGGAGGGAGAGGAATAGCAGAGGTCATTCCCAAAGAAAGGAGATCTGGTCTTTTCCTTTGGTGCCAATACAGCCAATGGCTTTTATGCTACGTAAGTCAAAGCAAGGAAACATGAGGCTGTACAACCTGTAGTACCTCAAGATCCAGATTCTGGCACATCTCAGATACTTCTGCATTCCAGCCTTCCTCTTTTCCACAGGATGACTGTGTGGTCACTTCCTGTCTCTCCCTATTCACTATCTGCAAGTCCTCCCTCACTCCAGGCCTTCTGCATCACTGGTACCTGGGTACACAGTTTCTCCCTCGAGGGAGAAACCCCTTTTGCACTGAGGGGAGAAACAAATGTGTTCAGCAGGAATCGAAGAGCCCCTCCTGGCAGAATAAGGATGCTATCAGATGAAAACAGAGAAAAGAGAGTGTGAGTGGAGCAGAACTAGGATGGAATCCATATAGAAAATTCCTGTGCACTCTCTGGAGGGAAGGGGATATACAGGGCAATAGAGTTTAAATTTGCTGGCTGTTGTTGTTGCTGGCCAAAAATAATGACTCATTCAAATATGCTTCATTGCTGCACTTTGAAAATCAGAATCTGGGCAGACAGGTACTTGCATGGAAATATACACAACAGTTTGTTTAAACAGTGTCTTTCACAACCAGCTACTCAGTGACATGTGACAAGCCACAGTACTTTTGCCACATGAGTAGCCTATACTGGCTGTCCCAGCTCTATTGCCTTCATCTTGGACTGTGCTCATCAGCCCCATTGCACTAACCTGCCCAACTGCCACACAGCTCTCATCCACTCTCAGATGTGTTTCAGCCCTGAGGATGTGGCAGTGCAAACTTTTAGTCTTATTGGACACCTGCTTTCCCCATCCTTTCAAGGTTTCCTATGGTACACAAGCAATTTTTGCAGGTTGTTTTAAAAAAAGCAGAATTTTAATTTAATTATTCCCAGCAAAAGAAAGAAAGAGGAAGAAGAAACTATAAAAAAAGAAGAAAGGGAAATACGTGATCCTGCATCAGTTTCATATTGAGTATTTAGATGTGTAAGACTCCACATGGAAGATCTGCCATCTCCAGCAGCTCACTTTCTCACAGAAGCTAGAGCTATAAATGAAAAGCTTCCACAGAAGCTGGAAAATGCTGCCTCCTTGAGCCTGTCATGCACAGGGGACCATGCGTGTGATATCTCTCAAAAAGACAGCATGTCTACAGACTCAGGGATTCACCTGTGGTCTCCACACCATCACCTCTGATGGCTAATCCTGCAGGCAGCAGCGTGGGAGGGATTGCCCACCTCATCCCTGAAGGGGTTCAAAATGCCCCATAAATGCACATCTAATGGAAGCTGTTGTGATTATTGTAGCAGAGGCGCGGAGGAAATATCCATAGACACAGTGCGTGGTGCCTCATGAGCTGGCTCACTGGAGGCGATAATCACAACATGTAGCACAGGCAGCATTCCTCTACCTTGAAGTCAGCATCCCAAACCAGTCAGACTGATGCCAGCACCTCGCCACACCTACCTGTGAAGTCATTAAAAGCCAAATCCTCATCTCTGAGCAGTCGACGCCAAACCTCTGTTCAGTCCTTTACTGCCTTTTTGGCAGTCTTCTGTCAGGGAGCAAGGACAGCCAGGGACAGCCTCAGCTATCAGGCCCCTCTGTGGGGATGGGGACAGGTCAAGGTCAGACTAGGACATCGGCTTGTGTATGGATGGGGATCAGGATCAGGCCCTGTGAGGGATCTGCTGACATCTGGCACTCCGCTAGTGTCCCTGCTATTTCTAGGACGGAGTCAGTGGGCTCGGGACGGAAAAGAGTCTGAGCAAGTGATAATACAACAGATAAGATATCATAAGATGTGGTAGTGTATTATATGACCACTGCTGTGGTTATGAGAACTCTGGTTTGGTCAGTTGACAAGGAAAGGCAAGATAATTCTTTTGGGATGTTCTCCATTTGTGTGGGGTTTTGTGGTTTTTCTTGGCTTTTTTTAGATGCCACTACTAAATCTAGAGAAAGCTCCCTTTTGTCTGGTGACACTGGTGAGAGCTAATCACTATTCCAGTCCGAATAATACAGCTGCATCTAAATTCAGGCATTTCAGAGGGCAACCTCTTTTTAAAGGAGGCTCACAGTAAAGCTCTGTTCTGCAACTTGAAAAGTCAGCCAGCACCCAGCCTCCATCAAGGAGAAGGATGCAGCTTGCAAGCCTTCAAGTGTCCTTTGCTCCTCCAGCAGGGCAAAGTCTATGGAGGAAAAAAAAACAGAGCAGCCCCCTCTTGGCTGCTGCTGCCCAGGACCTCCTTACTTCCCTGCGATGTCACGCTGCTGTGTTTGCTTTTTACCAGTGTTAAGAAAATCTGCTGAGGACAATTATACACTGTTTCCCTCTTCCAGCATCACAGAATTTGTCTATTAGTAATTGTAACTAAGATTATTAAAATCTCTTTAAATCTCCCTGGTCTATATATTATATGTTGTATAAATAGGGCTGAAGGAATGAGGCATACCTTATAGATTAACCACATGCCAGTAGTGCTGCATGTACCATCCCTTCCATTTTTTTATTTGGAAACACCTCAGGAAGAGTAGAATAACATGCTAAAAATGTAAATCTGGCTGCATTTTTATGCAGTTGAGTAGCTAGAAATAAGGAAGAGAGCCAGATTTACATATTAGCCTATTACAGGCCCAGGTAGGATGAATACTCAATGTAGTTTGTAATAAAATTTTTGACACAGGTAGTAATAGAACCTAATTACATTTGAGGTGTTTAAGAGAAGGCACTTCTCATACACACTAACCACGGCAACAATTAGAGGTGCAAAAGTCCATTTTCTGCATGTGCTGTCAGACACAGAATATCTTAAACTATGAACAAACCCAGAGGTTGCACTCTTTTGTTCAGCAAATTAACTAACCTCATAATTATAGGCTTTTGTATAACTAAAGGCAGCTTCTTTTGATCTGCATGTCTTTTGGATCAGGTTGCTTTTCATCAAAACAACCACTGACCTGTTTTGCACAGGGGGGGACATCTCTGGGCAGTATTAGTGAGATTTTCTTGCAATAGAGCTCATTACACCTTGAGGGTTGTGGATCTTTAATTTTCAGAAGGCAAAATTGCTCAGAAGACACTACTGTGATTGAAGTGGCTTGTACCTACAAAGTCCATGTATTCCTTCTGGAAATATTAGTCTTTCTAACTCAAGTAAGCCCCATGAAACCACATTTTTTTCCAGTAGTCACAACTAATCTCTCACTAATTAAAAGAGTGTGATGCAGGACAGATTTGCTTCCATAAACATGATTTACTTTGTTATCTATCTCATTAAAACAAGTAATTAGCCAAAGCATTAAATGTTACAGACTTTTCTGAGGGGATACATTGACAATGACGGCAGATGTTTCTCTAGGGTGGGAGTTCCTGTTGTTCACAAAGGGAGCAAGACAGCTCATGTCCCAAAATTCACAAGAAACATGATGAGGGGCTGTGTCTTCTCACTACTAAAATTTCCTTTCAGGAGAGCATATAACCAGCAACCTTTGCCTTCTAACCTTTTGTGGGAACATGTGCCCAGGGTTGTTCCAGCTGTGCTGAAAGCCATGGATATATCAGAACATCTGTGCCAGCCAGCATGCCCTGGTGCCGGTGCTGCCATTGCTGCCCTGCAGAGCCCACGGCAGCACCGTGGCTTTGCCTTGACCCTCAGCTTCCCTGCTTCTTCTACTCACTGCCATGCAAAATAAGCAGGGAAGCTTATTTCCCCATGTGTTCTCTATTGTGGGCAATACATAAATGAAATAGGTAATATTATGGGAGCAAAAGCTTGTAACCGATGCAGAGATAGTTTTGCATTTATCATGCATGATAAATCCTGGCTGTAACACAAGTGCCTGTGTCAGTAAGTTTAGCAGCTGTATTGCCCTGAAGGCTGGTCGGTGTTTAGAAGGGTAAAAAAGATTCTTTCTTTCGTCAGCAGTTGCTGACACAGCTCATAACCAGGCTAATAATGCTTGTGTCCTGTGGGAAATATGTATGATAATTTGCCTGTGTAAACGCTCATTCCTCCTAAAGAAACACTCTGCCCAGCTCTATGTGTTTCTTCACATGTTTATAAAACCAGTTAAAGAAACAACTTATTCCTAGTGCCTCTTCTCACTGAATCAGTGACACAAGTCAAGGTCCAGCAGCCTCAAAAGGTATTTCTGATCTCTGCAGAATCTCCCCAGTGCTCCTCCACTCCAAAGTCAAACACTTTTTGTTGTATGCCATGAAGATCAGGTCAGTTAAGGCTACTTTAGACTCTTTCAGTCATGCTTTTGAATGGTTTTATTTATTGATATGTCTATCCCTGATCTTTGTGACTGAAGCTTTGGAAAAATGACCTTCAAATCCTGGGAAGGGTTCATGTGGTTCCTTCCTTGTTTCACATCTTTTTTAACATCTTTCAGTGTCTGCAACTGTGAATACTGCTGCTTTTAAAACAATTTCATTGGGTTTTTAAAACAATTTTTAAGCATTGACTGATACCATATCACTGATTGCTGCTCAGCATGAAAACCTAGTTTATGAATGGAGGGCACGAAAGTGATTTCCATTGCTGCCATCTTCTGGTGCAGTTAATGAACTCCACACAACAATAACAAAGGCACATTAACAGTGAAGAGAAATTAAACAAAGTAAAATAGTGTATAAATCTTCCTGAAGGCAGCTGTTAGATGCCAGAAGAGCATCTCAAAAGGTAATACACAGCAGAAGGACCATTGCCAGCTAAAAATTGCAATGCTCTCTGGAACTGCCTTGCCTGTTGTTGTAGTACCAAAGTAACACCCGTGATGATATTAGGAAACATAAGAAAAAAAATTTATTTCTCTGTGTTTTGGAAGGCATTCGATATAGCAGCTCTGCAATCAATTTTATGGCTTTGCTGAAGTCATTCTCTTCTGTTTGTATGGCTCTTTCAGAGTGGGAAAAAAAGAGGAGAGGAGTAATTTGGGTTTTAAGCAGGTAAATGTGAAACAATAGAAAGTTACCCAGGAAAGTTCAAGGAGATGTACAGAGTTAGAAAATACTTAAATTCACTTTTTGGAACTGATTAACTGAGGATGTCCCTACAGTTACTGTGGTTCAGTAACTGTGGTAAATGAAAGGAAAATGTATACATTTCTTACAGTTCCGTAAAGGGAAAATAAAAAATGCTGAGAAAAAAATATCTTTAGGAGCTATTTTTACTGCACGCCACATTTCAGAGCAAAAAATAGCCTTTGTTGTGCTCGGCACGAAGAGCAGCTCCATGAGTTGCACAGCTGAATCCAGTGGAAATCCGTCATACCCCTGCAATGTACATTGAATTTCTGTCCTCATTCTGTGAACGAAAGCACAGTATTCAGTCTGTGTTCCATTCATTTGTGCTGAATTTCAGATTCCTTGGATTTCTGTCATTGTGTTGACTTGCTTGTGAGCTCAAAATAATTTTTAATGATTCAAGAATCAAAAAAATACTCAATATTTCCTGAAATCACACCTATATACTTCAACTGCAAGCTTCACTATTCCTCAGAAGTTTGTACTGCTGCTGTTATGGGGCATGATGGAGCACTCGTTAGCTTTTTGATCTCTTCCACAATCGTTACTCCATTCATCAGCCAGCCAGCTGGCTACATCGGCTCCATTTGGAGTCTCTTTCCCTGACTAAGCAGTGCTGCCATAAAACTGCATTGTATCCCCACGCTCTGCCCTTCCTCCACAGATGTTACCTTTTCAATGGGCATACACAGTCCCTCAGCAAAGCTAAAATAGTGCTCTGCCAAGTTCCTCTTGGCCAAGATACTTCCTGATGCTGGGTTGTTTTTTTTTAGAGCTCATGCCAACCATGTACCTTTCCCACCCCAAGGACAGAATGTCTTTGGTTTACCCAGGCTGGCAGCCTGCCTACATGGCATCCAGGTTTCTGGAGTTCAGCATGGTTTCCATATGATCAGATTACATTATTTGGGGATAACAAATGATTTAGCAGTGCATAACACTCTCTGGAGCATAGTCACACTCCCCAAATATTTTGCATACAAAAATGTATACAAAACCTAGCAATGTAAAACTTAACCTTAGGTAGAACTGTTTTTCTTGCACGGTGGAGTAAAGTAATGGTCTTGAATAAGACATTCTGTGTGAACCTCTTCCCCGTGCAATGAACTAAGTAATTTTTATCTGTCGTTCTCTATTTTTTTTCATCCCACTACCAATTAGTCATGTGAAATACAACTGGCTTTCATGAAATTGCTCAAGACTAATCATGATCTGAATCTGAACTTATTCTGTATATGTCATCTCTGCCGTACAGGTTAAGGTAACCAACGAAACACTTCTCTTTGCTGTTCTTATGGCTTGCTTAGTTTATCTGTCAGGTTAGTGGGATATTTTAAGAAGGTGTGTAAAAAGAATTAGTACTTATTAGAGACAAGTGCAGCCTAATGATGAATTCTCAGGAAGTGTCTGGATGAGCAGGGACTGCACAGTGACAGCTGTGGTGGCAGGCAGGTGTCTGGTATTATTCAAGACTGCTTACAGCAATGAACATCAGACTTACTGCTTTCTTGTAGAAGAGTGAGGGTGAAGGTGCACAGAAGACAATATAAAATATTTATGGTTTATTTGTCTTTTCATAACTGCTATATGCGGCTGACATACCTGTGGGAAAACTGCTCTTATCTTTGGCAGAAGCAGATATGTGGGAGCATTTGCAGGCAGATTGCAGCCTGAATGAAGCATTTCAGTGATCTCTGTGTGTGCTGATGGCACAGGAGGGATGCTGGAGGCACACATAGTTGGGTGTAGCGGCTCTGAAAGTGGGGCTCAGAGTGCTTTCTAAAATGCTTCCACTGCACTTATGTTCTTCAGCAGTTTTATCATTGACCCTATGAGAGAAACATTAGACTGAGAGGCTCAATGAACAACGGGCTTACATTTCCTTGAGGGTCAAGGGTATTTCTTAACAATGGGACAGATGTTGATTTGCTATTGAATCCATTGGTCCTCTCCTTCACCGAAACCAGGGACTGGCTTGCCATCTTTTTCAGCCCAGTAGCTTTCCCAGGTGCACAGTTATGTCATGCACGTAAAAGTTATTTCCAAGTAATTGTTCTGTGGACAGAACGTGGGTCATTTCACACATAACCCCACATCCTCCCACACACGGTTATCCTGGTTGCATCCTCCTCATCCCTGCAATGGCTCTCGTAACACTGGCCTGATGTTCTCCATCTCTTTTACCCTGTCCCTCAGTTCCTTCAGCTGTACATCATGTTTTCGCTAATTCCTCACTGCAATGCTTTGTCTTCCTCTCATGCCTCTACATTTTTGTCAGCCGAAGAGGCACTATATGCTCCATTGGGTTCAGAGCTATGACTGTATTGCCCAGTATCCAATATGCATATGCTGTTCATGTAGCAGAGTGATGTCTGTTGCAGCAGAGGAGGGCTGAGCTACCCTTTCCTCTCCTCCTTCAGGGCACCCCTTCAGTATTCTCTGCTCTACACATTCACCAGCATTTTATGCTCCTTGTAGGAGTTAAATACTTTTGAGACTTCTACTTCTCTGGCAGATCTGGTAAAATTAGCCCAACAGCTTCAGGAGTCTTTGCAGGGCGGGGTGGCAGACAGGAGGACAGGCAGCCACTGCATTGCACAGCTCCAATTCCTTAGAAAACCAGGCTAAAAGGAGCTGGACTTGGTATTACAGTCATCTTTTGTACTGTCTACCAGGCTGCTTCTTGTCTCTCATCCTGAATTCGATCACAAGGTGGGTGGGGCAAGAAATGCTCTCTGTATTCTCCATTGCAGTAATAAAAAAGTAATAATAGAAATACAAAGAATTGAACTAGATTCATTCTCTATGGCCATTATTACTCACAAAATTCTTTTAAAAGCCCCAGCATATCAAGCCAGTGAGTGCAAACTTCAGGTATGATTGAAGGAGCTTTAAGCTGTCCCTTGACCTCTTCCCCAGCTGCTTGGCCCCCGTTTGGTTTTTTTTTGCCTCTGTGACCTTCTGGCAGTCAGTATGCCAGGTGTCCATCCCAAATCTGTTGTCATGGAGATCTGGGCCAGTGCTCCCAGGAGAGATTATTCCTCTCTCCATCATCTGAGTGACATGTCCTGAACGAAACTGCACCCCCAAAGTGTACCGACCCCAGCAAGGTCTGCCTGCCACAAAGCTTGTCAGGTCTGTCAGCACTACTGGGGCATCATGTGGTGAACGTAACGCAGGGAAACAAACTCTGACTTCTTAAAAACACCAAGGTTTGTCCAGATTTCCCTGCAAATCTGCAAGCTAATCACTGGAGTTCATTCACTGGCTGGCTGCACAACCATGGCGTTAGGAGTAGTAATGAAATAATAAAGCAAAGGAGATTACATTCATCACACACTGATAACATCTTTGAAGTTGTCTGAAGCAAGATGGAGTGATAAAAACCTTGCCTTGAAATTCAGTGCCGAGGGTGGGAGACGAGGGACATCATAAAATAACAAATCAGCTTAATAGAGTTAAATTTTCTTCCTTGTTAGTTTGAATAGTAAGATAAGTGATTGATATTCATGCATGTCATGAGGGGACCAGAAAGATGAAGGTTAGCTCACACAGGAAGAAAAGACAGTATTAAATATCTAGGCAAGATGAATAAATGGAAACACTGAAAACAGATAGGAGTAAGCCTGTTCTCGGTGGTTTGACATATGGCAATATTTATGATCGTTGTCTTGCAGGATATACATCAAATTTGTCTGCCTCAGGTGGTTAGTCAAATGAAAGCTAAAATGTCTCTTGTCTTTTTCAGAAGGATTATGCAAGAAATATGATGCCAGATTACCATTTCCACTCATATGTTCCTGTGTTGAAGGTCTTGCTTGCTCCTTGTGTGTTAAACCACTCCTCAAATCCTCACAGCTGTTGTTTGGCTCTGCCCATTTTCTAGCCCCTCAGTGAAGGATAATATTGCTGAGGCTTAGTACCTGTTAAAGAAGAAGCAAGCTGGAGCTGGGGAGTATTCCAGTAGCTCTGTTTCTTATTTTACACATTTTGGATACCTGCTGTTACCCTTAGTTTGAACCCGGTAAACAGAGTGTTTGGCAGGGGACAGAAATAGATAACACACAAGAAGGGGGCCAAGGGCTCGGCCGTCTAACTATATGGCATTAGTTGGCATTTGCCCTTGTAAAATTACCCCTTGAAACAGAGACACCTTGAATGCCAAAAACTGCCTTGGGTTAGCTGGAACCCCCTGAAGAAAGTTGCATCTCCTACATGTGACTCCAGCAGCGTGATGATGCTCTGCCCTGAGCTTCCTTATAGTGCTGGAAGATGTAAAATCTTATCTGGCTATTAATTATAGAGGGTGGGGAGAGCTGTTTTGTTCTTTGCCTACTGTCAAAAAGAGAGACTTCTCGAGAAACTTTCTGGGTGTGTTTACCTTTCATAGCACAGGCTGCATGCATGCAGGCTGCCTGCTCCTGCAGTCAGAGGGACACAAAGGTGAGGGCTGCAATAGCAAAGGGGAGCATGCTTAAAAACGGTGCTGGTTGCCCTTGGTTGGGCCTGGCAGTCTGGCAGAAGGAGGAGGGTTCTGGTGTGGATCCTGGGGTACTGACCTGGAGGAAGATTCCCTGTTTCTATCACTTTACAAATTGAGTAATCCATCAGACCACGCCCTCAGGAAGTATAAGAGGTATTGCGTGGTGTAGGTTTGTTTCAGTCTGGTGTGAGACCTCAGCAGCCCACAGTGCTATCCAGAGCCACCATTGTGGTATGGCCACCCTGCTACCCGCTCTCTTCCTGTGTTTGTCTGTCTGTCAGTCTCCCTTTGCAGCACATGGCCAGCCCTGCAGTGTCCAATGGCTTCCAAACAGTGCTGTTTCATCAGGTGGGCTGTTGGGGTGCTTTAATTCTGGGCTTCAACTCAACCTGAGCCTTCCCGCTGCCCAGGGTGGGTATGGTGCCCTCTGGCCCAGTAGCACAAGCTAATCTTGCTGTGGGTTGCTCTAACTTGCAGTGATTTTGCCTTCCTCCTCTGCAGATATAGGTGGGTTGGTACTGAAAGCTGTGCTGACATTTGTGGCCTTATTGCTATGCTGACTTTGTTTGTGTATTGCTTGCAATGCTCCCCAGTGAGTCGTTGTCACCGAGTGTTTGGAGCCAGGGCTGGGTGGGTGTTTGACTCACACCTCTCATCTCAGGTGGTGGCAGCTCTCTCTTTCACTGTGTGAAAAATGGCTGCTGGGATAAAGCCATCTCCTACCAGGGTGATACAGGCAAGCATCAGACAAAATAAGAGCAAGAAAATACTGATGTTTCTTATAGCAATCAGTAATTAAGCATATAGTCTTTGAGGCATGGCTCCTGCCTATATGCACTCTCTCAGCCTTAGGAGAACGGCACATCACAGACACTGACACAAAACACTCCCCCTGGCTGGTTTAAACTGTAAAGCTGTTCAGTCTGAGGGCTGCTTTGCATTCAAAGGTGCAGAGAGAAGCAGTCGAGTCTGTTATAGAAGAGTTGTACCAGCAGGAGCCCCACCCGAAATGCAACACCCAAAGAAAATCTGAGCCCCAGCAGGGTGTCCCTGGGTACCAATGACGGGATACAGTGTGAATTTTGGGGTTGACCTGTGCAGGGACAGGCATTGGACTTGATGATCCTTGTGGGTCCCTTCCAACTCAGGACATTCGATGAGTCTATAAGCATGCAGTGGTGGAGGAAGGGAGGAAAGGCCACAGCCAGAGGAGCAGCATGGTTGTAAGAGAAAGCCATTGAAGACATTGGTGTGTATATGTAAGTTAAAAATGGGGTTGAAACTATAAGCAAAGCAGATCTCAAGAAAAGTGCTATTATTAATACAGAAACTAAAAAAGGCTCTGATCTCCATCAATTACAACCTCAGTGCCCCCTAAATATGTACCTAAATGTTTTACGATGTTAGCTGTGGGAAACCTGCCATATAATACCTGAAAACTTGGCTTAGGCATCAATATCAATACCATTTGAGTGGTGGATATTCTCTTATTGCATCCCACCCCACCCCATTCCACACCATTCCTCTTTTTTTGTAGAAGTTTATCTTTGATTTAATCCCATGCGTGAACTAAGTCACAGCAGATCATCACAAATCATGTGCTTATATGAAAAGCGGGCCCTTGCTTGTACAACTTGTACTGCATCCTAGTTTAAATTCTAAGTAAACCATGAGACAAAGAGTCACTGAGATATATGTCTTACAGAAAACAAAATAACAATTCTATCTCCAAGTTCTTTTTGGTATTGTTATGATGGAGAAAAATTAAAATACCAATGTCAACAACTATTAAAAGACTGTGGCTTTACCAAATGAACATCCTAAAAGATGTTTTCTTAAGGTGCTAGCTCAGAAGTGACTAGAGCCAGCTGCTTGTCTTAGGCATTTATTTCTATCCTATTTAGCTTTAGTGTAAGTCATTCAGGCCAAGGCTGACTAAAGCAAAGACCAGACAGGGCTAGGATCTCTGATAGTTCTCTGTAGGTAGGGAGGGTGGGCGGTAGCATGGCAGCAAGTGAGGACATAACAACCACTGGCCAATCTCTATAATGACTGTGAGGTCCCCGCCGAGCAGGCAGTGGCACAATATAGATAACCAGTAGGTCTGGATTGGGAAGGAGTTGTTAAAACCAACGACGTACATGAAATTACAGTCTTGTGCAATCACTGAATCAGTGACTCCAACAGGACAAGTTTAGTTTTACAGTCTCCTTGGGAAAAGACTACCCAATGAGTATGCACTGTTTCCCTACTCAGCTGTAAAATAGTGATAATGGTAAGAGCATGCAACCAAATGACAAGCAGGGTGCGCTGGCAAAGCTGCTCTGCAGAGAAATCCTCTAACCGGGGATCTGCCTCTGAACCTCTTTGCCTGGCTTGTTTAGTAAGACATGTGATCTCTCTAATCCTGCTATCCACTTCACGATGGCAGTCTCACCCTGTATACACACTGCCTTCTGCAGACTACCAGCTCCTCAGCACTTCTGTCCTTCTTCTTGGCCCCCTTCCAGGAAGCCTGTTCTTTCCACTTTGCTGGGAGGCCACTCTAATGTGGTCTTTCTGAGTTAGAGTTCAGTGGTCATGCACTCAGGACAATAAGTCTGAATCAGACACCTTCTTCATCACCTTCTCTGGAATTTGAGTTTTGGCACCGAGTTCCCAGAATGTCATTTAGGTTCTCCAGAACTCACTCTTTTGTAGACATCCAAACCATATGAGTGACTCTGTTGAGCTACCCTTTCCTAATGATTTTAAACATTCCTCTAGCTTCCATACAACTGACACAAAAACCTTATTTCCTTCTCCTTGCTCACTCATTATTTTTCCTGTTGCTTCTATCTACTAGCTAGGGAGTGACAACACCTCAATCTCGACTGCTTTTCTAATTCAGCTTTTTCTTCTCACATTTGTAGGTCACACTCACTCTGCAAGGACAAGAGTTTCTTTCTCTTTCTTTCCCACCTGTCTCCACATTGCATTTGGAGACAGCTTGGCTGAAAGAATAGTTTAATATAAAAGAAATTGCCTTGCATTGTACTGAGAAAATACTTGGGCTTCGATAACACAGCAGACCAACAGGGTGCAGTACCACACTGCACGCTGCTCCTCACAGACACAGCACACACATTGTCTCTTTTTACAGGCAAAAAGTAATTTTCCAGTTTCAAAACATGAAATTCAATTGGTTCTCCCCAGCTTAACACTTATTTCTCAAGCGCATGTTAGCATTCTTACCTAAATGAATTTTGATTGCCCATGAATAAGAGACAGCAGATGGAAAAATGGCTTTTTTTTTTTGTAAAGCCACTTGAAACAAACACTTTTACCTGTTCAGTTGAAACCCTCACAGTAACAATTACACATTGTGTGTTTTCATGGCTATAGAGCCTCAACAAATAGCCATGGGTCTTTAGATGAGGTGTGTACATGTTGACGGCAAAGGGGATTTAAAGTGATCTCTTACTAATAGTTAATATAGCAGAAATGGGGTATAAAGAAAAAGAATTGCTATGCAGGAGAGATAGAATGGCATCTTACTCATGCACGTCACTTGCAGTCAGCCTGAATGCTTTTTCTCTAACACAGTACAATAATTTCACTCGTGGCTTACCACTTCAATCTTCTAGCTCGGCTAATATGGCTGCCTGAAAATTGGAGAAGCTGCAAGCCCATGTTTGTTATTTGCATTACAGGGTGCCATGGAGGAGGGTCTTTGACTACTGCTTAATGGCACGGGTCCATTGCAAGCAAAGAAAACCTGTCCTGTAAACCAAGGCACTGCTCTCTGTTTACAGTCGCGCTATAACCTGCTTGGCATAGACAGATTCTTTAATTTTCCATCTAAAGATATTTCAGTTTCCCTTTACAATGAGAACTAAGAGCCCTGTGAGCCTGTGTGTGTTGTCTAGAATCTAATTCTCATGAAATACATATTTTTGATTCATCTTCCAACCTCTGAAGGGTAAAACTGCCTATAAACCCCCTGCAAGGCTAGGTAGAAATACCAGGAATTTGGGGGTTGTATTTTTAAGAGGACTTCTCATTATTTCCAAGGCAAGCAGAGACTCCTGCAGCAGCATGGGCAGCAGGGCTTGCACAAACCACTGCCTTCTGGACCAGAGCTCCCAGTCGCAGCAGCCCTTGCGGATATTGGTCCCTCAAGGCAGCACAGTCACGGGAGTGATGTTCCTGTGGGTTTCTCCCCTCATTTTCTACAGGAAGGGGGCTGTAGAAATCTCTGATAACAGCACCATTTTCTTGCCAAGCAGATATGGTACAAAACAAGCTGTAGATAACTGGGGTTCTCTCACAGCTGTGAGATTATTTTTTGCTATAAAGGCTTCTACCTTTGGAGGAGATCTTCCTCCACTGTTTCGCCAGCAGCTGGTGCATTTGGGTTGTGCACAGATGCTGAAGTTCAGCCTTCCCCTTGCACAGACCACTTCTGTCTGTGCTCACACCCACAGAGGGGCTTGGGGAGCCAGTGGTGGGGTGCAGCCATAGTAAAAGTCAGCTGCTGGAATCAAGTGTTGAGAAAGCACTCCTAAGTCTGTGGCTTTAGGGCTGAGTTTGACAGAAGCTAAAATGCATCTCCTTTGTGTGAAGTCAGTTCTAGTTAAATGGCTGCTCTGAGATGAGTCTCTATTGCTTCTTTTAAACAACCACAAGGAACCCGATCTTCCTCAGATTTCTCTTTCACTTGTAGGTTATGCTAAGAAGATATTGTTAAAACCTCTCAACAGAGGAGAACGGTGTTTCCTACAAGCAGTCTCAGATATTTGCAAAGAAAGTTATCTTCCTAAAATTGTTTTGTTCTGTTTCCTTCCCAACTTCTGTGTGACAGCATTGGTAACAATGAGCAGAAACAAAGGATAAGGAAGTGAGAGTTCAGTTCTTCAGACACAAGATCATCTCCAAGGAGAAACTGCCTTTATTTTTGTAATCTGGCTTCCTTTTCTGCTCTAACTTATCTTCAGTTGCCCATTTGCCCAGTCACTGTGCACTGCCTGAAGCAGAAAGAAGCCATATGGAAGAGTCACTGTTATCTCCCCCCATTATCTCCTGGGGTTACAGGCCTTTCCTACTATTTTTTTTCCCTACCATGCAACACAGACTAGAGTCAGCAAAACTTGCCATGGGACTGAAAGATGGAAATAAAAGCATTTTAGAAAAAAAACCCAACCAAACAAAACTGTTAGGGACTTCTGTATTGGCAGTAATAGGAATTTTGTTTATCAAATTGATTGTGGATAGTGAAGGTGCAAGCAGCAGTGATAGCAAGAAATATCAGTGAGCATTGGCCAGATATCAAAGGGGAGAAGGAGTGGGGAGGCCAAAATCTACAGGAAAAATTACCCGTTGTTCTGAAGTAAAACAAACAAAAGTCAAGCCTGTTGCTCACACCTTCTGCCCACTGAACAACCCACAGGATTCAACAGAGAAACCTGTCCAAAGGTGCAGGCAAGACTATGGTGGTTCTGGGAAGGGGAAGTGCCACTGAGGACTTCTGTAAATGCCAAGGGCATCTTTGATGCTGGGGAAGTATTTAATTGAGAGAGATTGTCAGAGCACAAAAGCAGGATTAAAAGGCTCTGAAAGCCTTTTAAAAGCCTTTGTACTGTTTCTAAAAAGCGTTGTGCCTTTTATCTTCAAAGCTGTCGAAAGATATAGTCCTGGAGTAGAAGTGGGTTAAAATGCTACTTAAAATCTATTCTGTTTTCTACTAATTTGTGCTTAATTTCTGTCCTGTTGAGGTCTGTCTAGGTTATGTTTTCATGTTTTTTTCCACAATACTGAATATAATATTGCCCTTACAAAAAAAAAAAAAAGGAGGCTGGTATTTCTTTTTTAATCACAAAGAGCTACAACATTCTGAGACGAGCAGAATATTATGAAATGTATGTTAGAGCTGTGGAAATTCATGCTACCTTGTCCTTTACTGTAACGCTGCAGCATTTGTGCCTATGCTGGTGTTAAACTCCATTTTTGCCAGCAAGGAGGGGGAAGTCCAGCAGCGGTGAGCTGGCACAGAGGTTTGCTGTACCCATGTGAGTGCTTCTTCTTTCTCCTTGGCTTTCAACCCAGCACACACAACTATAACCCTCAGAAAGACTATATATGCCTTGTAGCTTACTCATTTCTCACTGACATTATGTTGAATTTCAAAAATAGATGCAGATACTGGCAAATGTCAGTTTTAAGGTGCAGTTTCATTTTTTTGTTGTTACCTGTGTTGCTTTTCAGTGCCTTGCAAGCAGATACTGGCTTTTTAAAGTAGGGTACAACAAAGCGCAGGCCTAGACAGCAGCAAGGAAAACCTGCCCTTAGAGTCTTTCAGGAGTGGGAGAGGTTTCTTTCCCTAAACATATAGGATAGGAGGAAAAGGGGATGAGGTGGCTTTGGTTCCTCCATTCCTTGCCCTGCAAGCTCCTCGGCTGCATGATGTGACTAAGCAGGGCTATGTACCCTCACCGGGCTCTGTTGACAGGGTGTCTGGATGCTCCCTGGTCCTTCCCTGGACCAGGCAGTGCCTGCACATGTACTGAGGCTCAGTCTAATCATCAGGGAAGTTCGGCCATCAGAACAGACAACATGGGAAATGAAGGTGTTAATGATCTGAGAGAAACACGCGAACAGACAGATACCTTCTAGCATTTCCAGACAGCATCGAGTCAGGTCACGCAGTGCTCACAGAGGGGACTGTGGAGGAGAGCAGCAGAGTGCCATATGCCAGTGCCTGTGGTTCCTGCCCACTGGGTTGGCAGAAGAGTTCTTCAGAGGAGGTCAAGCCTGTCCAGCCCCCGCACCAGTGGGACACACAGGACCCCTTGGAGAGGCTTATGCAGGAGAAGACACTGCCATGTGAGAGACTATTAAGACGCCAGAAAGATGGCTGTGGCCTGAAAAGGATGGGCTATGATTGATGTTATTTGGCTTTTTGTTACCACAGAGAGGAAGGACTCAGAAGTTTCACCTGCATTTCTGGCACACCCAGGGGATGCCCTGCCTTGCACTGTACTCCCAGGAAGCCCTGACAGGCACTCCCCACCACTGCAGGCTGCCATGTGGTGTCTAATTGCTGATGAGAAACCACTCCGATCTCCCTCTCTGTTTCCAGGATTTTGCCCAAGACCTTTGAAAATGCAAAGGGGACCTTCAGGCCAGTAACAGCAGAGGGTGACTGCAGAGACAATACAAATTATTAGGGCTAGTCAAAACCCAAAAGAGGTACCAAGCTGAAATATACTACCTCTTTCTTTTCTTCTTTTTGTTTTGTTATAAATATTTCTCTTTGATTAGCTATAAGCAATTATTTGGTTTGTACTGCTTATCTTTGGATTCCTGTCCAGTCGTCCTTCAGGGAGATGCTTTGTTGACTTAAATTTGACTCCTATATAAACGGTGTCTGCAGCACTGACATTTGCAGCCTGAAGGTTTGTAATGCAGAATCCCTGAATTCATTAAATACTGTGTGCTGTATTTGCTAATCCTTGGCTATGTCAAGGCACATCACTCACACTACATCCCAAGTAACCTAGGTAAAACACGGATGTGCTGTCTTCACTTGAAAGATATTTGCCTTGGAAATAAACCACATGAAACTAAAATGAGCTTGTCGCAACAGAGGGATAAATTCTGCAGTATTCTGGATTTCCTGCATGAATCATTTTGTGTGTCTGTGTGTTCCTCTTTTGATGACTTCGTAGAGAAGGGAGAAAGCATCGTACATATTTAAAGTTGGTCTGAATTCTGCTCTGGGTTTCCATCATTGTTAGGGTTTGTGCAGCAAAATCATTCAAGTGACAGTGGTTTACATGATGATAAGATTTTTTATTTGATTTTAAGATTTCTCAAATGACCTTTCCAGTGCAGGGTGATATTAGTGTCAGCACAGAAACAGAGAGATTAAGATCTCTTTGTTTATTCTATTAGTTTTGCCTATGGTAAAGGAAAGATGCCACAGACAAAAAAAATTCTATGATTGGTTGTCCTACGTGTGACCTACGTGTGAATGACTTCATTTTACAGAGAAACTGGACCACCTGGAAGGGTAGAACACACAGGAATTAGATAGTTAAAGATACTGAAGTGGATTATTAGATAATTTTTGTATTTGTTTACTAGAAGGGAAAATTATTTGAAACCACCCCTGCAGACACACAGCCTTATTTTAAACCAGCTGTCACTGTTCTGCCTTCAGAAGTTTGTACCAATGAAACAAGATGAGAATGGGTCTCTTCTTTGCCACAGCCTGAGAAAAAGACTGTTGATTTAATACTCTTCAAGCGAAGCTTCTAACTCGGAGTCTCTGTAGTTATGATGTATTTTAGGATTTGAGCAGTTTTATTGTCTATATACTTTGCCACCAAATTTCCAAAGACACTTCTGATGTTCAGAGAAGTTAGCAGCAACCTCAGTGGTGGCACCTCAGGGAAGTTGTGTGCACGGCCTTGTGTGTGCAGCCTTCAGTCTTGAGATTCAACTCTTTATGCCTAGGCTGCTGGAGCAGTGGTCTGTGCTGCGGCCACGAAGGAGCATGCTCTCCTCCTTGCCTCTACAAAGCTTTCCCCAGAGGAATCCTGGACTGTGTGTAAATCAGCTGCTCAATCTTCCACGCATCTTACAGTATTAATCAGAAAACCCATGATAGGCATGCGCTCCGTTAGACTCATCCCTTTGCTATATTTAAATAGCTGTTCACAAACTTTTCAGCACTGTATTGCTCTGTTGAATAAGAGTAGCTTAGACCCAAAGGTCCCACAGAGAAAGGTCTTATTTTGATAGCATCTTGATTTTCTATGGACTATTTGGTCTTTCTCTTGTGAAGTACCTTTCTTTTTTCAAATAGTAGTGCATTTCATTAATTAAATCAGTTACTGTTTCTGAGATGGAGTGCAAACTGGCCCATTAATGGCCCATTAATATTTTTTAAATGGGCAGCAATCAAAATTTTCAATAACCAATTGCCAGCTTCTCTCTTTATTGTCATTTATTCAGTTCCAAATTTATGAGGAAAAGATTAAAACAAAACACATCTGACTGACAAACAAATTTTTTTCTGAAATCTTTAATTTTCTCTTATGCAAGCAAAATAAGTTTTGTCATGTCAGCTGCCACAAACTGGAATCACCAGCTTGTGTCTAGTCCTTGTGTTGTGTTGGTGAGAAGACACGTGGAGAAAATACCATGCAAATTTGCTACAAACTATTATATAAAATATAATATGATAAAATCAGCCTGCTGATCCTCTAACAAGAACCTGTTCAGAGTTATTATTTTGCTGCAGCTGTTTGTGGGGTTAAATGGTTCATGAAAGATGAATTTGAGGGATTAAGTAATGAGTTAAAACACATAAAAGGCAGAGGCATGCTCAGCCACCCCTTCTGATTCTTTCCTTGGATTCTCTGTGCTTTTATTTCTCTCTGAAAGTGAAGAAAGTAGGAATTCCCTGCTACACAGGGAGTTTACACTGTGCTTGGGAATTTCAGAGAAGTAGTGTAGACTTGCTGTTCTTTTCCTGGCAGCAGATATTTGTGCCATCAGTCCACAGCCATGGCACACTGGGAAAGGCTTCTGAGACTGCTGCCTCTGTTGGGAGATCTTGAGTTTGCAACCATCACCTATCCTACAGCAGTTGCCGTCTCTTCCCCTCAGCTTTCAAAAATGTGCTACAAAATACAGACTTATCTCAAAGAAATACACTTACTGCTATGAAGGGTGGATAGTCTTGTTTAAATATCAGATGCCTGAAAACATAAGCAACATAGTTCACAGCCGCTGCTCCAGAGGAACGGATAGCAGAAGGTGCACCTTCCACTGTGGTAACTGGGAAGCACTAGACTCCCTTTTCCCCAGAGGGAAAAAAAAGGGAAAGCTCAAGGTTAGGCTTGGGTATGAGACAGTCCTGGGCAGGGCTTTGTGTGGAGATGCCGCTGCCAGAGGCTGAGATGGTGCCCAGCCTTGGACACTGCAAGGGGCAAAAGCTGTCTTGGAAAGTTGCTGGTAATGGGTGGCAGCACAGAGCAGACCTGGCTGGGCTGGCCAGTCGCACCGTTGGGGAATAGCCGGTGTTGTGGTCTGATGCACTTCAGAGAGGGATTTGGCTTAGGAAATACTTTACTGCCCTTTTCTTTTCCTGGCGTGGATGTGTGGCCTAAGACATGGTGTAGCCTTCCAAACAGGGCATGTGAATTATGGGAAAAAAGCTTAATTAAGTTCAAGAAAAAAATGTGCCTCCCCCTAGCATTATTGCAGGCACTTTGCTCCAGTCTGCTACCTGAAGCACACATGGGCAAGATTGGACTCTGAAACATGGCTATATATCACAGCTTTTTTTCAACAGCCTTGCTTCTTGACTGATCAGTATTCCAGATTCAAGTTTCTGTAACCGCCTGCAGAGAATCTAATTTAGGCTTACGTATTTCAACCAGCTCAGCAAGAGTTTCAGAGGGTTTCTAGGCATTATCAAACTGGGATCCTATCTTTTTAAGGAAAAAAAATAAGAAGCCTCTCCATTTTTTTAAGGCAATAAGGTTGCAATTGCTACATAGGTTTCCAAGTAATTTCCTTCTCTTGCAGAAGTAGGTGATGCCCTAATAATACCTCTAATGCTTAAAGAAACTGGGAACTGGCAAACCCATTGCTGACAGCAATGACTGGGCTTGTAATGGGGTTGAATATTTGTGAGGGACCTGAAGCAAATGAAGTGAGAGGCCAGAACTTTGGATGCTGGAGCTAGAAATGGTTTTTTTTGCTCCCATGGCTCTGCTTCCCTGCGAAGAAAGAATGCAATGTTCAAAGGAAAAAAAAAATCTTCAAAAGAGGCAGAGGTAGGCAGTGGACCCAAACCTGAAAGAAAATATCATAGAAAAGGAAAAGCTGGCTCAGAGCCTGTTTCTAACAGAAGGGTTTCACAAGCAGTCATCCAGGCTGCCCCTTGCCTCACTTGTTTTCCTGACTTGCTTCTGGCCTTATAGAGCTTGATTTGCAAAACAGCAGTCTGCAAAAGGCTGTGTAGTGCACCTAACTTGCATGTCTGATCACTTGAAATGCCAAATTTTCAGGGTATTCAGAGTAATTGAGCATTTAACTGAGCCTGCTGTTGTACATGAACTTTTGAGTGCAGCCCTGGGCAGATGTCAGGTTATTTTCTCATGTCTCTGTATTAAAAACTATGTCTCCAGCCACAGTGAGCTGCTCAATGGGATTGGTATATGACTGATTTTTTAAAAGGTCTTGGTGATTTAAGTTTTAAATTCTGCCTCCCTGTCCATAGGCAATGAGAACAGAGGAGTTCTTTTTGAAAATATTTAAAGTGAGGTTTTCTTAGTTGGCACAACCGTCTAGCAGACTTTACCTTGTCCTCTCACTAACACAAAAATCTCTTGAATTGCTAACTGAATGCTAATATGCACAATCTTTGCAATATGCAGGCACCATGCAAATATGGCACAGCTTGAGGCATGTCTACCAGGCATAATACCTACCTATAAGCTCTTTTGTGGAGGTAGCTTAGATGTTCGTCTACAGAATTGCCTCATGTCAGAGATGTACCCTTATTAGTTTTGAGTTGGAAATGTTTCCAGATTAAACTCAAAGCAGACCTGGGCAAGTCAGAGAAAACCTTTGCCTAAAAAGCTTGCAAATACAGTCATGTTTTCACAGCTCTCCTAGCACAATAACACAATTATTGGAAAGCAACAAAGTCTTTCCTTGCACAGATAATGGAAGTTACATACAGAAGACCCTGTGTGTTTCACTGATGTCAAAACCACAGAGGGATAGTAAAAAATAATTCCTCATTCCCACTGGGTAACTATGAGTTTGCATTCAAATTCCTTTGCTCGTGTTGAGCAATACCTCTATTTGGAAAAGGAAGATACTATTCAGCATCCAGTTAGCAGCAACAGCAGAGCACGGTCACATGTAAATGCAAATAAATGTGTGTTGGAAATATAAACAATTGCTGTAAACAGATACGTAGTGAGAAAAGATGGCATTGCAGGTGCCACTTGATTCTTTAAGGTTCATCAGGGATTCTTGCATAATAGTGCAAAGTGTCTTTTCTTCTAGCCCCAATCTAGTTACCATATACCTATGGTATATATATCATGTTACTGCCACTATGTTTGAGTATTTTAGCATGTTTCATTCAAGGATCTCAAAAAATGCAGCATAACGCTTAAAAATGCCTTTCACCATCACAACTGGCACAGCTGGCTCACGGCTCAGGTTCACCGAAGCGTGAGTGCTGGAAATCGCAAGCAGAATAGTGCTAACCTCCCTGTTTGATCAATGGGCTTAACAACAAGTGCCTAAATGACTTCCAGGTAATTCTGGAGACCAACCCTCCTTGCAATGGCATGGGTTTGCACTAGATTTTTTATCAATTTTAAGATTTCAGGATGTAACTGTTAGACCTACACATGGCAATCATGCTGTCCTTCGAGTCCCCTCTTCTGGGTGTGAATCCAACAACTTCTGTAAACATAAAAGTGTAGGCTATCCCATAAAACATGAGGGTAATACATTAATGAAATACCTTAGGGAGGGAAAGATGTGGTTTCAGAGAATATTAGAAAGTACCATTTTTATGTCTGCTGGAAGATCATATAGAACCCTACACTGAAGTGACTGAGCCTAATTATGATAAGTGCCTATGGAAGATGAGAGAATGCACACACCCAGTGCTCAAAATAAGGAGTTGGGAGCTAATATTTTCATTCATTTTTTATATTATATCAGAACATAAGTCAAAGCAGAAAAGGCGCTAGTGATATTTTGGCACTTTCAAATACATATGGATGTATTCACTCAGACCCCAGGAGATAAATAGGTTTAAGATATGACAGGGGAAAAGGAGAGGGAAGCAGCAGTAAGACTGTAATTATGTTGTTTGTATTGGCTAATGTAACATCAACACTTCCAAATATTTTTTAAAGGGAGCCTACTGAATCATTAAACATTTGGCCTGCCTAGTACAAGAAAATCACCTAGAAAACAAGGGTTTAGAAATCAAATGAATATATAGTTTCTATCTGGCTTATAACATCTCCATTTAACTTAAATATTTATGTACTCAAAGCAGATAATGTGGGCAATCACTGCTCATACACAGAGGGTACTTTTGGGCTCTGAGCTCCAGACATCTGATCTCTTGCTTAAGGACATGGCACCCACTTCAGTGTAGGAGGCTGCTTGTCAGAGCGGGATGGAGAACCTTGACAAGGAGTCACAAGATGCTTTTAAAAGAAAAAAGCAACATTGGGAAGTTAATATGCAAGAAAAAATAGAAAAAATTCCTTTTTGTTTTTTAATGTAGTCTTTCATTCGATACTTCTTTCCTCATAAACAAACAGTCCTATAAATAAATACACCTTCAAGTACAGAAAAAAAGTGTATCATTAACCTTCTTTTCCAAAACTTGAAATAGAGTCAGTGAGCTCTCTAGAGAAGAGAACGTATTACTTTCTCTTTATGTTTGTTTGTTAATTTATCCCTTAACATAAAATACTTACCAAGTTGTACAGATGGAAACCCTGAGTAGGGTAGGATAAGCCTCTTTGAATTAGAAGAGATGGCTGAACACCGTTTATACAAAAAAGTTCTTGAAAAAGATCACTAGATGAGACTGATAAATAGATTCAGTATTTTTGAAACTCTCGAAAAACGTTTGTCACATTGCCCCAAGGCGGAAAGGAAAGTCATATTGATAAATGAAGACACTGCACTGGACCAGGAACTCCATTTCATCATTTTTCTTTAAACTAGCAAGCAAAGACAAAGGAGTGTTACTCTATAGCACTGTGTTAGACTGCTTTTGCTCTTCTTCAGGTAGTTTTATCTAATGTATCTGCAGTTAACCCCCCCACCTCACCCCTCATCCTTCAGTACAGAAAAACAAGTGCTAACACAGAAGTTGTGGGTGGCCAACTTCTGAAGCTGGAATAAACTATCTTTCTAAAGAAAAGGCATGAATAGCATGAGAAATTTTCAATTCCCTTATCTTAAGAGGCCTTGTCAGCATTAGGCAGAACAGCAAATGCAGCTGCTTGGCCTTCTGTGCTCTTCTTTGATTGCATGATTTTCATTAAATTGTATTACACTCAAGTAAGTTGGAAAGACTGTCTGATGTGTCCTCACAGAAATGAAATGAGGGCTTCACAAGACTGCTGAAGGAAGAACTGCCAGCAAACACTGAATACTAGACTTACCTATGTGAGTAAAAGTACAAGTATTTGTTAAAAGCACTCTCAGACCCCCCAGATTAACCAATTGCTTTGAAGAAAACGTTTTCAATAGGGTCAAAGAGACAATAATGTATTCCCTGGAATTTAACAACAAAATGTAAAAATGCTTGACAATAAAAGGAGCTTGGCTGATGGCACAAGCTCTCAATGCTCCCTTCCCCCCAAAAATAACCTTGCACTTGTGAAGAACACCTACATGCTGTGGCTGTACTCATTGTTGCCTGAAGAAACCACTGTGGCAGGTGATAGTTCAGGTTCTACATCTTAGATTTTGGATGTTGGCTGGTCACTGAAAAAACAGCAAATATTCACAGTGATTAAGGTTCTGAAATTAATCTGGAGGCCAGGAGATTCCTCCAGATCAACTGTTAGAAGGTACAGACTTTCAGCTCCTGGATGCAATTGAACTCCGTTTGAGCAAATGAGCAAAAGATACAATCAATAAAGTACTGAAAATAATGAATAGAAGGTCATCAGGTATAGCAATGGTTCAAAATCACTTGAGCTCTTCTTTAATATTACTGGACTGAATTGCTTGAGGAATGATGTGAGCTCAGTGACCCAAACTGGTATCTCTATGAAAGTTTACTTCATTAAAAAAGCAATAGCCTTGCAGCAGGAATGATAAGCTGAAGCACTGCACAGCTGGGTACAGGGGCTTTCAGGCCCATGGCCCTTTCTGCCCTTTCATATCAGGCACTGAGGTCAGATATCTACCTGCTGGAGTCTATATATAACTTACACATGACAGAATGTATCTTTTCATAAAGCCTGCTTACTCCCACTAACCACAAAGTGGGACTTAGTCCTTTCCTTTCTACTGGAAGTCCTAAATGCGTAGTTTCCAACCAGGTGCTTCAGGAGCTGCTTCCAAAGTGACCAAGAAAGCAAATTCATATCTTGTGTGTGAGACTGCATGTGCCACAAGCTCCCGAGGGGTCTGTGCCTCTTGAAAAAACAGGGCTGAATATTCCTGCTCTGTGCTACTCCTATGTAATCCTGGAAAGTTGTCACACTTCAGTGCTTCTAGTTCAGTCATGGTGGTTTTGCTTATCTCAGGTGGAGTTTTTTTCTCCCCTCAAAGCACACAAACTCATTTTAATTCTCTCTGATGATTAGTGAAAGTGAATTTGTGAACTTAAATTATTCAAAGTTTTGAGAAAGCAGGCAGATATTTGTAGTTTGTCCACCAAGTCCAGCATATTAAGTGGCTAATTTCAGAAGCCTTGCACGTTAAACAATGTTTGCTGTCAAAATATCACATCTGATTTTTTCCTAGGAAGTTTGTAGCAGGCTGTGTGGAAACAGCAGTTGTTTCTATATTTCTTCAAGTGTTTTAAATGACAGTAATGGATGCAGAGCCTAAAGCAGTCAACTTTCTAAAGGTAAGGCAGTTTGCAATCTGTCACCAGTGACAAAACCAATTTCAAACAGAAACAGAAACGCTATGTATAAAAGGACAGGAGAGACCTCTGCAGTTTGCTAATCGAATAATGGCAAACTTGTGGCAGTTGTTATGGCACATGTGCTTTTTACTTTTGTAGCAATTACCTGCAAGACTTGAGGAAGTCAAACAGTATTGACATCAAAGCTGCCTCGAGCCCCAGGTTGTGGCTTATTATCAGACTGTAGCAGTGTAGTGCTGCCACCACGCTAGCGCTAAAGCAAGTCAGCTCCAGTCACAGAATCACAGAATCACAGAATCACAGAATCACAGAATCACAGAATGACCTGATTTGGAAGGGACCCAACAAGGGTCACTGAATCCAACTCCTGTCCCTGTGTAGGGTGGTCATTGCTGGGTGCCAGTTTTTTCCATACCTTTCCATCTGAAGAAAGGATACACCCTTCTTCTACTCAGGACCCAGCTCTACACACATGTAGGAACTGCTGGTGCCTTTACATATGGCAACTCTTAGACACCTGTCCTTGCCATACAATAGAGAGCCCTGAATTGGTACTTGTGTGCCTTTTCTAGTCTGTGAGGACAAGCACACTAAAATGAAGCCCAGATCGGTCAGTGTAGGAATGGGGGAGCCAGCAGTAAAGGATGAGGAATCTTACGTCCAAAAGCCCTTTGCTCGTTAGCATGTAATCGCATGAATGAAAGCTGCAGAAATTTCTTTGAGGTAATAAATGCAGCCCACGGTCTCCCCTAGAGGCTTTTTTCATCTAGGTTTAAATTACTGAAAGGTGTTCACTGCTTGCTTTCACGCTGTGGGTGGAATTGCCGTGTAAGAGCCTAGTTAGCACACCTGCACAGGAGTAGGGGTCTGGTCCCATCTCTTTCTCCACCTAAAATGGTTTCAAGTATTTTGTGCACAGGCAGACTCATCTTACACATCTTTCAGTCTCATGGACGTTTTGCCAAAGCAGAGAAAGGCCAGTGCAAGAACATGGCTACAAAACAAGCACAGGTCTACAGCCCCAGACCGCTGCTTCAGAGAACAGTGTAAAATCCATGTTGAAGCAGTTGCTGGAGGGAAATGCCAGTCCTGGGAACTGGGACCATTATATTTAACTCAGTTTTAAAGCACTCAAGTCCTTACTTAAATTTAGTCAGGAAATTCAGGGATTTCACTGAAAATTAATCTGTGCACATGTATTAGTTTCCATATCAGCAGCTGTGAGCAAAGGAAATTCAGTAAGTACTGCTCTAGTAGTGTTTTTAGCTGGAATATTAACTATTGCCCTCAAGGGGATTAAGGAAACAAGGGTCTGACAGTGAACTACCTGATGAGGCAGGGATAAAATTCTGTGCTCTACTGCAAATTGGAGTAGGGTGAATATAAACTCTTGGAAGGAGTGTTTCTTACTCTTCTGGTCCTCCTTAGATGATGTGTAGGCCATAATCTTCCTTCATCATGGGAAAAAGAGAATTTTGCTAAAGGCAAGCTGACATGAAATTAAAGGGTGGTTTGCTGCAGGACAGCTGGAGGATGGCAGAAGTGGTGTCACCCAAGTGCTGGAGAAGGGAAGGGAGAAAATAAAGAAACATCTTTCACTTCCTTGGTGTCTTTAAAGAATTTATATGGTTCTTTTCTATAAAAACATGTGCTGCTCACTAGAAAAATATATTATAATGTGACTTATTGCAGTTACTGTTTCGAGCAGTCAGCAACAGGAGTCAATTCATTTCTCAACTGAATCTGAGATACTTACTCCTGGCAAAAACCACTGAAATCAAGGGGAATCAAGGGCTCTTGAAACCTTACAGGAAGTTTGAGACATAAGGATTAATCAGAGGGTGGGAGAGGAAGGAAAATCTCTAGGAAGGATTCATTAGACCGGTGTAGTTCTACCTCTGCTGTTCCATCTATTCCTTGTTATTCAAGTGCAAACAAGTTACACCTACTTTATAAATAGTTCTTCTAACACTTAATGTGTGTTAAGTATTCTCAATGTTTCCTATTCCTGAAAAAAATTAGTTTAATTTCAGGAAATAAATTTTTAAAATAATTTCATATTTTTGCAGGATTTCTTATTGTTCTGGGGAAAAAATGGATTTATTGGCATGCTTTTCATATTTTTGGAAATCCTACATCTCAGTATGTGTTTTCTGTCTCTTCAGCTTACAGACTCTAAGCCCACTGTTTTCCACTTAATGTGAGATAAAAATAATGTAAATTAAAAATCATTAATAAAACAAATCAATAGAATGGAAGGAGCTAAAGCTAAATGATATTTTGAGTCAATGGCTGAAAATGAGATTTATTAGTCCACCATATTTTAAACAAACAGCTGGCTTGTCACCATGTGTCTAAGTTAAGGCGATTTCAATTGCTATCTGAATTTGGAAGGGCAAGGAGATAAACATCTTACAAACTAGAAGAGCAAGGCGTGACCACTCTAAACACGTGGAAGAAAAGATCAGATCTTTTGGATGCATATAGCTTTCTCACAGGCAGACATAAAATCTCTGTAACTAGAAGGACAAAATACTAATTGGTTCTTTGAAATTAGACAAAAATCCTGATTCTCTTTACTATTCTGTAGCCACTAGAACATCAATTTGCATTCTGCGTAACAGATGACACCAGTCATTTGTTTATATTATGCTCAAATATTCTTATGTCCAATAGATTAGTACATACTTCATCATTATTAATTTATAGAAGCCTTTTTGCAAGATCCCATAATTACTGATTTTTACATTATTCATCCCATGTATATCCAGAAAATGTATTCTTGCCTTTGACTTCACGAGTAGAACCCACCAACAACATTTAACAGGACTCACATCCTTCCCCCTAAGTCTGCATGGGAGACATCCTGCACATGTACTAAGCTCTATTAAACCTTTAGCTACTTTGAAAATATTTACTCTTCCTTCCGTGCTGATGATTTGCTGATACCCCACTCAGTTACGTGGCTTCATCTGCAGCTGCCGCTTCCACTTAGGTAACAGTTTGATGCTCTGGTTTTCTCAGCTCTATTTTTGGCTAATGTGCACTGATATTTTGAGCTTAATATTTTTATTCTAATAGAAAACTTTTAGTATTAGTCTTGTCTTTTTGTCCTTACAGCCATTGCTGCCACTCTGGGAGTCAATGTAAGTTTGCACTTGTTCCAAGAGTCTCCTGATCCTCCTATGATTTCTGCACAGCTTATTATCCAATTTTCTCTTTAATTTTAAAGTTGTACTTGGGACATCATTTTTACAGATTCATTTCTCTTAGTTCCAAAGCCCTTTATTTCTTTTCAGGTCAGCTTTCAGCTGCTACTAGAGTCTTATTGGACCCTGTAGAAGAACCAGAGTCTGAGCTTACACTGTGAATGAGTCCTGTGAGTCTGCAAGGTAGATCTGACTGAGGAGTGGGAGGTGGCTGGGTGTAACGAGAGGGATGATGGCAGAGGCAGAGATGAGGAATAAAACAGTGGGAACAAGAAAGGCCAGAGTCTTTGGCTGTACAATTTTTATCAGCACAAACCCCAGAAGACATTTAGTGGACAAACATGACCAACAAATTTAGGAATTCTTTTTCTTAAATGGAAAAAAACCTAAATAGTAGGAAATCCTTGCTTGGCATGATGCTGATATTCATTTTAGATATTGATTGGAATCCTCTCTATTTGGTTTCAAACCAGTCATTAGGGGCAATTAGACAATTTTTGCAGTGGCATCAGAGTCTCGCAGAAAGCAGCAGGAACTCCATTTCCTTGGTCCTTAAAGGTCACCGAGGGCAGTCCTGTGTCAATGGGGAAGTGGTCCATGCTGTTGCACTGCAGCACAGATCCTAGCATCCTGCTGAGAGCTCAAGGTGCTGCTTTCACTTGCCTTCCTACTATGCCCAGGAGGTGAGAGGTCACTGAGAGCCCTCTGGGACTGCTGCAGGTGTAAGCAGTCATCTGGAGAAAACCTCCAAAAGATTTTTTCCACTCCCAGTGCAACAGGGCTCACACAGAGGACAGCAGGTGCCCTTTTATTAAAGATTCTTTAATTAATCTCCATTGTCTTCTGCCAAAAAAAAAGAGAAATAAAGTCAGGATCTGGCATTAAGGGTTTTTTGTCTTATTTTATGTCTACAGAAACAGTTATCAGCCTCACTAAGTGATCAGTCCTTTCACAGATTGCTCACCTGAAATGTAGCCTGTTTGTCTGAGAGGCTCAATACAAGTTAGAAATATCAGACCTCTGGTTAAAATGAGAATATGAACAAAGGTATTACTGCAGCAAATTTGGGAAGACAATCTCATTCAAGTATCGGGTATAATATGGAAAAAAGTTCCTGTCTTATTTAGAAACTTTCCTGTGCTGAAGCAAAGGTAAGGTACATGCAATAAACACAAGATTAAGTGAAACCTGAGAAATCTTCTCTACCTCATGTTTATATTTTATGAGGAAAATAAGTTATACCTGCACTTGAAAAGTTCTTAGAGAGCTAAGATTTTAAATGGAGGCTGTTTACAAAGCAAAGGAACAATCAAATAAGTTAAAGGATGCACAATATTTTGCAATTTTTTTTTTAATCTCAGCAAACTCATGGGTTTATAGCTTTCAAGGCTAGAGGAGACTTAAGAGGAACATCTTTTCTAAACAGTGAAAACCATGGCTACCCTATGTCATGCATTTTTTTTTACAGAAAATTGATCTTCCTTTGTATGCAACAGAACACTTGGAAGATCTGTAATGTGACTGAAAGCACAGGATCTTCTACGTAATATTAATCCTCTACTTAAAAACCTCAAGTGGTGGCAAAGCAGACATATTCTGAAAATCTGATTCAGAAGTTAACTCTTCTTTTTAAAATATGTAATTTTCAAAATGAAATGTTTAATTTTTGTTTCCTTAAGGCAATGTGCCCCCAAAATCGAGTTTCTTCTTCTTGAAATAATAACTATTTTGACTGTGACCTAGTCATCTTTTAAACTAAATATTTTAAATAGGAAAACCTGACTAATGCAGATAAACTGCATGCATGCTTGGAATCCTGTCTTATGTGTGCTTTTTTTTTTCTGGTGGTTATTATCATATAATCACAATCTTGCTGTTTAGGAAACTGAGACAGAGAAGTAACACTATTTGTCAAAGGATGTATGGTAAGTCATTGTCTATAAAAATACAGGAGGCCAGCATTGTCACACATTCATGATCCTTCTTCGCAAATGCTAAGCTCCATCCTTGCTTATTTGCTCTTTATTTCATCTAGATTCCAAAAAAAATATCAGGCAGTTTATTAAAATAGGTCAAATATTTGTGAAGACTCACAGCTATATTTCTCTAAATGGTGTGAAGACAGATGTGCATCAGAAAGTAACAGACTGACCACAATAAAACTGGAAGTTTAAAGCCAAAACCACCTGAAGGTCAAAGCAGTGTTCAGCTCTGCAAAGATACAGCAGGCACTTTACACAGACAGACTCGCTAATGAGCAATCAGCAGTTCCGGTGTTATTTATTTCTATACTGTTCTGACATCTCCAAAGAGTATAGATACATATAAAAAGCCTCCTAACTCTCAATGGAGCTGTGGCTTGAGGTGATGCGAAAAGGCTTCTTGCAATTATCCTGAGGGGTTTCACTACGTCCTTATCCATGTGATACAAAAACGCACTGGATCACCTTCAGGGTCTGAAAATTAGAAGTGTTTGTATATGCCAAAGAATCACATTTGGAGCTTACCAGGGCTCAAATGCCCTGCAGAAATACCAGAGAGCTGCCACTGGCACTTTCTGGGCTCCTCATGGTGCTAAAGGGAAGAGCAGGTTTTTCCAGAATGCCTCTTATCTGAGCAAGGATACCCGCGGAAGAGACACCGCAGGCGTGGTAAGAGTCTGGCTGCATGTGGGCACACTGGAGCAGTAAGTGCAGATAAAGAACAATACATTCTTTTTTCCTGTGGTGAGATAAGGCTCCTTGTACTTCCTTTGCAATGTAGTCAGATACACAATTTGTAAAAACAACCAACAGCCTGTAAGTTCTAAAATAATAAGTAGCAACGACTGGCTCAGGTTTCACACCTAGCAGTAGCCCCTCTAGTTTGAATTCACACCTAAGTCCTTGTGGTGTTCTGGTTTCCTGGTTTATGCTGGTACCGAAAGGTAAGAGCTGCCAGAGGAAGGGACATTCTGTTAGGGTCTTTTCAGTCCTAATTTCATGCAGAGCTGCAAACACTTTCCTTTGCAAAGACACCCAGAGGGGATACATGCCATTTTAAGTGCTATCTAATGCTTTCTTCTCTGATGAGTTGGTACAAAGACTGTTACAATTTATGTTAAGAGCCAGGTTAAATTAATCACCATAAATCATAGCTCTTTTTTTTAGTATGTCACTACAGTGTCATTACTTTGCATTGTAATAGTGCCTGCTGTTCTCAACCTGGTTAAGCCACGCACACTAAATGCTTGAAATATTTTTTTTTAAATGAAAGGATAGTTCTTGACTCCAAATGCTTATAAGCCAAAAAAATTTTGAGATATAAATGAAAAACCTGAGATGTGGTTAGAAAGATAGGAGTGGGATAATCAAGCTTTAGACACATTCCTCAATATGCTCCATTATGGACTTGTATTACCATCTTTTTCACTCATATTCAATCTCAGGAAGGATTTCCATGGCAAAAATACAGACACAATAATAATTGACAGACAGGAAGAACAAAGACATCACAACTTACCTGCAGAACTTGTCCAGCGTCTTGACTACTCCTGTTTAACATGTACCTGCTCAACAGCAGATTGCAACTGGGATTCCTTGAGTCAGGGAAGCACATATATAAGGTATATTTTGTGGGATATTTTTGCTACGTTTTAGTGGTTTCTACATTTAGGTCCATGATTATAATTTAACCAGTGATCATGTGTGCCAAAAGGTAACCAACTGTCCCCCTGTTCCCAAAGCTATTGTGAGAACAGAGCAGCAGAGGCTAAATCACTAGTTTAAGATATTTCTACCAACCGAGTTTCTCCATTCCAGAAGACAAATAATCTGATCCATGCAAATATCTACCTTCACATTAAATGAGTTCCATAATAGCAGGGTAGAATTCAGCTCTAAATTAATATAACTAAATTTAGGAGTCCAGAAGTAGGCGAAGAGTTGTGACCTAGGTGCCTAAGTTTCCATTACAGTTAATGAAGCCTAGAAGAGATACCTGTCTACCAGGGAAAGGTGTTGGATTTAGCTTCTTAGGCGTAGGCATGCCATAGTGCCATCTGAGATGCTGCATGTTACTTAAAATGCTCATATGCATTTGACAGAATGGACACAAGATCTCTGAGAGATCAGCATCCTTCAAGAGACACAGCTGGAGACCAGGAATCTTCAAGCATTTCAGATTACCTCTAGACATCTATGGGCAAGAAACTGAATAAAGTTTCAGGTGTTTACTTTAGGGTGAGCTGAATGACTCTAGGATCCATAGACTACATTTATTGATTATAACGGAAGCTGAGACATTAGGCTCATACATAGTCTAAATACAGTCAGCTTTTCAGTCTTAGGATAGTAAACCACATGAGGAGAACTGCGTTCCAAGAAACATTTGTGGCAGGAAAATGCTTTTATTTCTATCTAAATTTATGTAAAGACAACTGATGTATTTTTAGTTGTAAATACCCTAAATTCCCCTGCTCTTCCCATGGAAAGAGTGAATTTATCAGGGATGTAAAATACCAAATGTGAGTTCAGCTCAGGGGTTACATGGTAATTTCTAAAATAGTTACCTTATCTGTATCTTTATAAGCAAGGGTCTGGGAAAAGCTGTAAAATCAAAGTCCAGAAGCTATTCAAAATTTCACCAGTGGAAGATGTCAAGTTAAGTGTAACTTTGTAGCAGAAAACTTCCAATAGGAAAAGTAACCCTGAACTTTGCAGAACCAGCACTTTCAGTGCCTGTGGAGAAAAGGAATGAATTTTACATGAACTGGGTTCTTCATACAACCACTGTTGCCCGTAGTATTTCTACAGCAGCTGATTCCATTGACTATTACACAGAAGCAGTCATTCATTCCAGGGTTACAAATACGTGTTCCATATGACACTTGTTACCTAACCAAGTTTGACACATCTGGCAGATTTGACCAGTTTGACGCTTCAGTTGTTCTATTGTAAATAAAGCCAAGAAAGCATCGTGACTTAACAGAACGTCTTGGGGAAAAATTTTCAAAACTAATTTTCATGTTGTCTCTGTGAAAAAGAGCTTTTTTCCAGGGATGTTTGATTCTCTTTTGTCTCTGTCTACACATAAGTAACATGCAAATAATGCAAGATAATTTAACACAACACCAAGTCATAAACAAAGTTATGAAATTTGCTGCTGTTCAGTGGCAGTGGATGGTAGATGATGTCAAGGTTTATGTTCAGTGTGCACTCTGGACTTGTTTTTGAGCATGGAGACTGGTAACCTTGGAAGAAAGTGACTGTACTTCTGTTCACAGTTCAGTTTCTTGTGTCAGATTTAGGTCAGCTCTGTAAAATGCGAGGGAGAGAGATACTGTACCGAACACCTCAGTCACTAGTTAGAGATCTAACTGGAATTCAGAAGCACTGATGTGACTGAGAGATGGCAAAGCAGAGAGACTTCTCAGAGATTTACTTCGGTGTTTCACACATAGGTTACCATTCCGCCAGCCGGGAGCAGCCGCTGACAGCTCTCCCACACCGTGCCAGACATGGAATACAGAAACTGAAAACAGTCAGCATCTTAAACGAAAGTCAACAACCATGAACTCGTTAAGGCAGATTAAGCCTGCACAGACTTGTCAGAATAAATTGAGTGTGAAGATGTATCAAAGACACAATTAAGGTATTTGTACAAAGGGCACGAGGAATTACTGGTCAGTGGGACACAAACCTTTTTCCTCCTTTCACCCAGGTCCTTCGAAACAAATGGACGGCTTTAAATAAAGCAAAGTGAGTGTATATAAGGAGTCAAGATCTACACTAAGAGGAAATACTATAATAATAAATGTGCATTGGACTCAAACTAGTCTAGCTTTTTCACACAAATTAGCACCACTGATTCTCCTGATCTGACTCTCTCAAGAGCATTTGCCAACCCCATCTCTGCCCAGTCCATGATTTATGGCAACACTATTTTTGTTTTAATGCTTAAAAAAATGCTCATTTGTTAGAAGAACATATTTGCTCATACAATAGTTGAGGCTATATACTGTATGCAGTCATAACTGTGTCCCCTACTCCTGACAAAAAGATAACTTGAGTTTTAAAACAGACACTGATGTTTGCATTGCTTTAGATAGACAAGAAAGCCCAGGGAAAATTGTGGTCATTATATGAACAAACAGAGTATGCTGCAGCAAAATGTTGATTAGAAGCATCACTGTGCTAAATTAAGATGCTAAAATTTTACTCTAGGAACTGTACCCAGCTCTCTCTGTGAACCTACTTTAAACTGACTTTGTTGCCTGCTGTCCGTGTTCGAAGCAACAAGGTCAACTCTAATCTTATTCCTCATGTTCCATGTATTTTCAATGAACAGTTATAGACTGATGATAAATTTTTCCTAAGAACCTTTTCCTCTTTACTCAAAAAAGACAACCAATCCATGTTATTTATGCAATTTATCTTAAGATATGCTCTTAATTCTACACTAATAAATTGCTATTTCAAATTTGTGTTAGAAGCAGGAACAGCAGTCATTCCATATCGCTCATATTAACATTCTTGTTTTCATTTCATAGGGATTGGAGTGACTCAGCATCACATTCCTCATGATTAGGAAATGTTTTGTAATTTCACTTTACAACATATCAATAAAATTTTATCTTTCTTTTAGTGCCCTTCTGAGATGGGCTTGCCATAAAACAAATTCATGTACTGCTGATTTGGCCATAGTTCTCTTGTTGATTTTTTCCATTGCTCAAGACACTTATTAATGTAAACCCCATCAACTTTTACTCCAACCTCAGCTAGGAATCTGACTGGAAAACAAAGACTGGAATCAATTTCTAATTTAGGAAGAAAATAACTGCTTGGGAAGAAAATTTCTTAAGAGGGAAAAAACAATCAAGAGCAATTGGTGTTGCAATTATTGCGTGAAATTAAGAAATTTACAAATGCAAGTAGAGGCTATAGCTTATTAAAGATGGCCAGATATTCTAGTTCAAAAATATTGGGGTTGCTTCTCACAAATTTTTGTACCAGTTTAATCAAAGTCAATGCAGACATATGACTACACCTGCCCCCCTCCTTCTGTCTGTATCCTCAGCACCTGCTGAATCACTTCTATCTCATTTCCTCTTGACAGAGTCAGGTATTGCTTCTGTCTCTGTTTCATTGTGCAGTTAAGTGGCTGATCTGTCTTCTTCAGTACATTTTCAGCATCCTGTTGTTCTAACTTATCTCCAGAGCAGCTGGGCCCAAGAGAGAATAAGAAAGGGGAAGCAGAGAGAGGTTTCAGTGGGTGATAGGCAATTTAAGGAGAAAGCAAGTTCACTGCAAATTAAAAGAAACTGATGCAGCTATACTGCAGGGTGAATTAGGCTGGATATGGAAGCTTAGCAGAACGTGGGTGAAGATTTGAACTCTAGCCCCTGGTCGCAGGGACTGCTGTGTAATTCTCAGCCACCATATAATAACAAACAACAACTCTTATTGACAGCAATCTAGTTCATGTAAAGAGGGCTGGCGAAGGCAAACCCATGGCTTTGAATCACCTCAGGCAGGGAAAGGCACTGAGCCAAGACTCCCTGTACTTTGAGAGTGCTCTAACACTGACCTAAAGAAGAAAAAAGGAATGTGCTGCCAGTTTTGAAAGCAGTTACACATATTATGGAAAGCCAAACCTGAACTCTAGAGATACTTCTGAAGATTTCAGAGGAGAAAGAGAGGCAGGAATACCTACTTTGGATCATCCTAGTAGGACCTATGCTCTGAGCTGCTTTGCCCTGTCTTGACTGAGGCGCTTTCTGGATATGCTGAAGACCTTGTGTTTACTTGGGGAACTTTAAAGTTCAATATTAAAGGAAATATGTTAACTTTAATGGTTGAGATTTTGAGGATTTAATTTGAATTTGGAGTATTTATGTATCTGCAATCCCCTAAATAATTACTTTTGTATCGCAGTTCATGACCATACAAGAAATCTACTTTAAATTCTTTGGATCTTTGCTGCAACCAAGACTGCACTTTAGTTCCTACGCTTTTTTAGCCTTCAGATTGGCAGCTTTCCATGCTGTCAGATATGGGCCAGGCAGAGCTTTACTGATGTTTCTGAACCAGTTTTCAGAACAGGCACCACACATCTTAAATATTGATAACGAATAAAAGAGATACACAGATCTATTTACGCTTTGAAGAAGGTCTAAGGTTAAAAATAGCAAATTTGCTTTACATAACAGACCAGCAATTAAATTCAGGCTTTTTTCTGAATGCTCTCTAACAGCAATAACACATAGAGGATTCACTCATTGGCTCATATATCAAGACATGTTGTCTCAATTGTTTGTACCTTTCATAAGATGGCCTTAAAATAGAACTCTGATTCTGATTTATTCAGAAAAAATAAGAAAAGGATCCTATTTGTAAACCACACTAAAAGTATTTGGAGGGTCAAGCAGAAAATCCAGCATTTGATTTTAAAATAAGGCTAGAATTTAAAGGAAGATCAAAAAAAGGTTACATTTAAATTTTATTTAGCATTCACTTTCATATAGTATTTGTCCAGTGATAACATCCATGAGTTAAACTGTATTCCAGTATTAGTGAAAGAATGAGATTTTTTTGTCTTGCAAAAGAAACACTCAAAGGTCAGCAACTAATTCAGGGTCAAAATTTCTCTTGACTCTTGTTCTCTTCATACAGGAGATGGTTTAAAACACTGCTCTGTTTGAGAGCTTTAAGACCGGATATATCTTCACTTACAACAGGGACATCTTCACTTTGATCCTCACTTATCATATCTTCACTGTCTGACAGGGTACACAGGAGCGTATCATTTTCATAGGTAGGAAAATAATACCTGAAAGCAACAAGGCATAAATACTAGACAGTCACAAATTTTGTTTGAAAGAGGTTGAACATATTTTATGAGATTAAATTTTAAAAAAGGAGAAATGAGGAAGTCTGGAATGACAGTAAATAGCAGACCCCAAAAATCAACTCGCATACACATCTTGGAAGAGTCATATAGAAGAGCTGGCAATGGACAAGTCCTTCCCCATATTTCTTCCCCTGTATGTTGTCACAACTGAGACCACAGACCCAGATTTGGCTCATGAGTTAGGACACTCCCTGCGCTTTTCCACTTATGGCATCATTTCCCAGGCCTATTCAGTCTACTTGCAACCTGAATCAGTGTTATATTACACTTGTTATTTGCTATGAAGAAAACTAAAGTTAAACAAAAAAATTGTTTTGATGGCTATAGTTAGGCATACGTTATGCATGTAACTATATTATATATGCAAAAGAAGGGGTTTGGTTTGATTCTAGAACTATATGCACTGATTGTATCATTACTAGCAATGAAGTACATGTCAGCTGTGCATCCCAGGTACGATACACATCTGTGTAGAGCTAACAGCTCAAAGAATCTCATGCCTTCAAGTGGGACATTCAAGATGTCACTTAGGTGCACAGATTCAACCTTGCTTCCACCAGGAGGGAAAGTGCTCTGAATGCATCACGTATGACTTTCACCGTTCACTGCACAACTGCATAAACAGGTAAAAGATAATTTTGCAAATATAAACTTCTGCAGCATACTAACTTGACAGTGCAGACACAATTTATGTAGATAGTGCATTCTGGATGCAACTAGAAAAGCGGTATCACATGTTTATTTTAGCTTCAGACAGAACAGGTATTTATAATTCTGAGCAGTTTTGAGACAGGTTATTGTTTCATCTGGGCCAGTAAGAGCTGGGGAGCTTAGGGCATTGCTGCACTGGCAAACCCCAGAAGTTTCAACTTACTAATTTACAGATAGTATCAGGTAACAGTACAAATGCTGGAAGAAACATGCGTGCCCTTACTGTGGTTGATCCCATGTAGACCTGGCTGGCAAGAATGTAACGTGTTTGGTCTCTTCCATGTGACTTATCAATTCTCTTTTAGACTGAAATTTCTCCTGGCAGTTGTAACAACGACAATGATGGATTTCTCTTCTGATGAAGTTCACTAGCTTTACTTGCTGATAAAAATTCAGACCTGGGTGAGACGGTAGCAAAAAAGCACTTAATTTAGAAATGCCTTCTTGGATTAAACATAAAGACTGGTAAGGGCATATTGAAAACCAGCCCTGCCTGGAGGCTGTAACTTAGCAAATTAACTTAACAAATACAGCTGCAGGAGAACTAGCCCTTCTTTTAATGCAAAAATTGCAAACACCTTGCTTCCTCTCAGTCTATAGCAGAAAGTAAATATCGACCAAACAGATTAGAGCACAGTGTCCTAAGTGGCAAACAAGTCTTAACAGGCGTAACAACAACAACAACAATAACAGCAATAATAATAATACTTCTAGGGCTCCAGCAGCCAGACCTGGAACTCATAGAGTGGGTATCTGAAGAAGCTACTCTGCAAAAGAATCCAATGGTTTTAAAGAAAATAGCACACATCTTCACCACTAGCAACAGTTCCAGGGAAATGAAGTGTTCTTGGCATTCTATTGTAAGCTGGCAGAAACAATTTCCATAATGGAAAACTTAAATGTCTGAATGAAAATCAAATTGTTACAGTTGTTTTCTGGTATTCTTATGATATGGTTTTTCCCACACTAGTGGCAAATGCTGACAATTACAGCATTTCTTACTCACCATGATCTGACTTTATTTTAGGGAAGTCAAATCCATGTGATTTCTAGAGGGAAAAAAAAAGGAAAGAATAAAATACCTTATTTCCACTACTCCTACTATTCCAAGTTAAAATCAGCCCAGCTTTTCATAGACTGACACAGACATATGCACATAGACATGCAAAGACAATATATGAAACAAACCCCCTAAAGTTGTGTTTCATCAGAAACTTTTGTGTTCTGTTAAACTGCAATGCTCCTGTTAAAGTTTAAAACTGAAACACAGATGCTAACCATCAAATGTATTAAATCATCAAGTCATCATTAAAGATGCTACCTCTTTTTTGTCTGTAGGCTTGCAAGTAATAGCTAGTCATACTCTCAATATAAAACTTGAGTTCACTGCATATTTTAGAGAATAGATGCTAGAGATGCACGCAGTACTTCAGATCTGCACTAAAGACGCCATTCTAGTGCAGCAGCTCATTTGATCTTAACAAAGATGCTACAATCCTACTTTTTAATTCCAAAGTGATGAAAGAACTGGTAGTTGAAACAAGTCTTACCTGCATATGAAGATACAGTTTTTCTGTGGTGTCTGCTTGTTGTTCACAGAACAGGCAAACTGCACACACAGGGTGCTCTTCCCAGCCAGACCAGTCTCTTATGAGTCAAAAAGATTCATTTAATTGCGGAAAAGAGAAAAGATATTTTGTGAAAAGGCACTTCAGATATTGCACTCACAGCATCAGAAATAAATCCAAAGAAACATAATACTTAAAGGAGTGGAAGAGACAGCCTGGGTTTATAGCTGGATATATCATTAGAATCTAGTTTACTGTCTAAAAATATTACAAATTCAAGAATAACTGAGCAGTTACTGTTGGGCAATTCCTGTGCAGACAGGAATTAGTTCCTACTTGAACTTGCCTGCATTAACAAACAGAATCCTAACTTCAGTTTCTATCCAGTTTGGCAAGTCATCAAATATTGTGTTCAGTGCTCATTTTTATAAGGTCTTTTAGAATTTTTTTATACCTTCCTAATTTTTCAATACACTAGTCAAATACACAATTATCAGGCAGAGTTCGCACTTCGTGTTATTTACTTATCAAATATTATTATTACTGACAGAGACATTCAGGCTACATTTAGACATGTACACAGAGAAAAAACACCAACCTGTCTATTTAGATCCACAATACTGCTGAGAGGTAGAAGTATTACTGCAACCAGGTATAACCAAGTAAAAAGTTCAAGCCAAGGGAAGAACTGGGAAGGTCAGGGGCCCAAATACTCACAGATTCCTTCCTGCTTATTCAGTTCTCTATGGCCAAGGAAGCTACTTCTCCAATGAACTCGGGGCTTGGCCCACAGACGACCAGAGAGGAGAGGCAGATGTCTCCCTTGACTAGCACCACTGAGAAGCCTCCTTCAAAATCATGCTTTAATCTCTAGTTGTTACCTTTTTAACAGAATTTTTTACACCATTTCTTTCTCATGCTGACATTTTTGATGCTTACTCTTGAATTTTAAATTTGAACAAAACCAATTCAACTGTTTTTCGTACGAAAGTAAAAAATCTTTTGCCTACATCATTACAAACCCATATTTAATCTATATGCAAACAAAAAAAGAGGCTTGTGATTGAAATATGAAATTCACAGCTCTCATTGTGGAGAAGTGTCTTTGCTGAGAACAATTTGGAGTTGATTTGACTGGCTTAAATGAATTTTAACTGTGTGCTAACTATGCACTGCATTTTCACTTAATTGCTTTCAACAATAATGTTCTTACAAGTCTTTACTATAGGCACATGAGTAGCTCTTACTCTTCTAGGTTATCTAGTAATTCCCGGTCATCCTCTGACTGCACTTCCTCCCAGGACTTTCCAAATTCCTGGGGAGAAAAAAAAAAAAGAACAAAAACCATTTTCTGATTCACATCAGGTTTTACACATCAACCGAATGAACATCTGGGAAATCACAATCAACATCTTATTTTGGATCACACTGGTATTTCTCTGAGCTAAAGGCAGTCATACAACACTACTTCAGCAACAATTTTTAAATAACAATTTGTTTTGACTTTTAATGGGGCATTCTCCACCCTATGTCTGGGAAGATGATTTGTCACAGAGCTCTCAAGAAGAGCATCTGAGCTCTGTGTAAAACCAGAGTGTTGCAACACCACCAAGATGTACCAGAGGTGGGTATTTTATCACTGTCTCCAGTTTGCTATCACCTTGCTCAATCCAGTCTGCCTACCTGCCTCTTCATGCAGCATATGCTGCTTAAATAATGCAGCTATCACATCAGAGACTTTAGTTGGCATAGCTACACCAGTCAGCGCTTGTACCTTGTACAAGGTTATGTCAGTGAAAACACACGGTGTAAATCTCACTAGAGAGTACTCCAGAAAGGCAGTATGAGCCAGGCACCCGACCTAGGCTCCAGTTTCTTTTCCACCTTCTTCTCAGACGTAAATGTAAGCACATCTGTTCATGGTGTTCTGTTCTTCCTTTTACTTTTTGTGTTGTTTATTTGTATCTTAAGACCTTCAACACAAAGTATATCACAATTCATTTGTGCAGCATTCAGCACAATGGCAAGCACTCTCAGCATGAATGTGATATAAATAACAAGCAATAAAAAGCTGAAGCGCTCTACTGAAATACCAGCAGTGATCTTTAGCTAGTGTTTATCTTTCCTCTGATTTTTCCTGTCTTTAAAAATATACCACAGCAAACTAACCAGTAATCAAAATAGTACTTTTGACAGCTGTGAAGGATTCATAAAGATCATAGTTGACGATCTTGTCTCCATTAAAACAATTAAAAGGCAGCTAATAAATACATAATTCTTCTGCTTATTTCATTCAAATATTAAATATTCCTTCTGATAAATACATTTAATAACATCCTTAGGAGCAAGTGTTATTATTGCCTTTATGCATGTTTGACAAAAGAAGGAAGAGATCTATCATTTGACAATTTAATGAGAATTTTCAAAGCTGTTAATGTCTATCAGGTAAATGATAAACAAATGTCTCTAGGCAGCCCTAAACATAATGTCATCATATATTACAGAATGAAAATTCAGTAATTAATTCAGTGATACTACATGGTAGTGTGTAAACTCTCCGAATTACAGTGGAGACTCATTAATGTCACCATTACTGTGAGATAACATGAAGCCATTAACACCTCTCACCACATGTTCTCCCAGCTGCACAACAGTTTCCTATGGCTGCTAATGTTAACACCTCAATGAGAGGACAGCAGCTCACAACCATGGTAAAATAAAGATGAATGCTTACAATTTTTCCCCTTACCAGCTTCAAGTATATATATATACAAAGAATCACCTCTTAATTAAAGGTGAAAAGGGAAAACCACGCACAAGCTTTGTTATAGCTGCTATTTCTTTATGGTGTTTCTGTTAAGAAGGCAGGAAAGTATCTTTTAAGAGGCCTCTGCTTCCCTCATCTATTTATATTCAGAGGAGGAAAAAAAAAGGAAAAAGCTAATGAGGCTTTGTATCACTGGAAAACTGCATAGTGAATGGGTAACTAGGGACACTGTGATTAAAGTACTGAGAGACTGAAGCTGAGCAATTGGGTGGGAAAGAGTTCTTGCAAACATTCTTTAAGTTCCTTCAGGTTTTTTAATTTTTCTTTTTTTAAAAAACATTTTTTCAATTCTACAGATTGATTGACATCTGGGACCAAGGGTGCCTTTGTTTAGTACTCAGCTTCCTGTGCTCTTTCATCCTAGATGCAAGAGTTCCCAGCAATCACCTCCAGAGACTCCCAATAAATTCTTAACAAAACTAGAGGAAAACTAGACTTGACATTGCTAATAGTTCAAACAGCAGAAAATGTATAATTAAAAAAACTGGAGACCTTGGTATTTATCCAAGGAAAAGTAACTTTTTTTAAAAAATACTTCCTGAGAAGAGGATCCTATAGAAAAGCGAGAAGAGTATGCAAATGTGTGTGGTTTGATTTCCTCTTCCAAAATTAAGTCTAAATGCACAGAGATTAATTGACTCATAGATAATATATCTTCTCAACTTGAGCACAGTTTTAAGGGTTCTACAGGGAGAACGACTACATGCTTGACTGAGGCAACATACCCCAACTTGAGAAGAAGTGCTGAGATTGGAGAAAACAGAAACAGCAGCTGGTATCTCAAGCAGTTTTCCCAAAAGAGCAGTTACTGAACTACATGCAAATGTATTTCCAGGCCTGTGGAGCTTAGAAACTCCAAACAGATGCTGCTTTCCCCTGCAAATTTCCTCTCACCTTTATTCTCACTTGCCTTACTGCTATTATCTGAATTCTTTCATATTGCTGCAGAATTTAGACATGCTTTATCACAGAGAAGAGATGGTCTTATCTGAACATTACTTAATAGACATTGGATGAATTTTAAAATAAAGCTTTATATGATTTTATTAAATCTTGAACTACTGCCAGCTGGTGAAGGGTTTTGCTTCACTGTTTTACTACTTAAATTAAAACAGGCTAAATATAAATAGTAACCCTCATAATCAAACACACCCTGTCCCCCAACAGGTAATAATAATGATTTAGGGCTTGACAATAAAGAGAAAACATCTTTTAATCTTTGAGGAAAAGTAAAGGCTTTAGGAAACAAGTTTTCTAATAACTAACAGGGACCATTTTGAGCTATCTAGCTTAGTCATAACCACATTCATTGCAGTGATGTTAAATTACTACAGATAAATTTCATTAGTTGACTTGAAAACAAACATCTATGCTTACTACAAAGCATACTTCATACTTAAAAAGTACTGTTGATAAAAGTTGGGACAACACAGAAAGGCCTTGTCAGTTAGGATCCACCTCTGTTCCTTGGGCTGGGAATAAGAGAGTTTTAATATAGTCTTTTGCTCTTTCATTGCCTCCAGCAGGCACTGTAGACTAAAAAGTTCTTCCCTTCACTTTTTTACTTGACCATTTCTGCAAGTGAGTCATGGTACAGAAACAGAAAACTAGGTTGGAAGGGTTTTTTTTCTGAGACAAGAAAAATAAAGTAACCTACATATGTATCCTCAAAGCATTGCTGCTCAGTTCCTCACCCTCTTACTATCAGTTGTTTTTATCAATTCATACTTCAAGCTTTTACGAATGGGATTGGTATCAACTTCAACACCTACACAATTCTGATGAAAGACCTCCAACTGGGGAAGCGACCCCATTGCTTTTCAAGTAATTTGCACAATTGCAAAACTCCCGCTCTAATTTAATGTAAGGATCTAATAATAAACTTTTGATACTTGCTTATGAAATAAAGACCATGTGTAATACTCTTTAACACCAACCTGTGAGCAACAGAATATGTCAATAATACGGGAGCAGACAAATCAAAGCAGCTTGCAGGTCATGCCAGAAGTCACAGAAAGTCTCAGAATACTAAAATATTTACAAAGGTCTTTGCACTTATATTACTCATTCCTATGCCAAATGGAAATTTAAGGGAAGGAATTACCAACACACAGACATAAAATGTAACTTATATCGGGAAAACAGATTCTCAAAACTGCACTAAAAAGCACAAGTGAAGTCAAAAGCAGAATGAAGGGAAAAGAAGGCGGCAGGCAAACCTACTGCTCTAAATGAAATCAATAGGAGCTCAGCCATCAGCTGAAAAACACAAGTAACAATGGGCCAGAAGATCATGAAGCAATTCAGCAGACGTTCTCAGGACATCTGAACAAAAAGCCATTAAAACTTCTCGGTACAAAAGCCACAAAATAAAGGAAGTTGCCAGTTCCAGATTAATAAGACTATTTTGCACAGTGCTTGATGAAGATAATTGGCAATGGAAAATTATAAAAAAAAGACAATAATGTCTATAAGGACTATCCATTTAAATTGCTCAAGATCCAGTTGCTGATCGAGAAGCTTTATGGAGTACATCCTAAAAGTAAAGTGGATAAGACTGTGATAATATTGATGTTCATCATAAAAGACTTACTTAATCTTATAGTCTCCTTATGATGAAAAAAACATGATCAACCTGGCATATAGGAAGATCTTTGTTACATTCCCCACACTTTTCTGTGAAAATATACAAAAAATAGATAAATTGTACGCCTACATCTTTAGGTCAAGATAAATTCAGCAGTAACTTTTGAAATAGTACATCTGTAGTACAAAATATCTAATCCATGTCTGTGTCTGTGAAACTGGATAATTTCCCTGGACATTTAGAGAAACATGAAGCACAGATCTTTCAGACTCATGGAGAAGTCAATAAAGCCTGATAGTGCATACTAAAAAAAAATATCCTTTAGTAAATTGTGAAGTGTTGGGGGAGAAGAAACAAAATCACTACATTAAGTCATAACAGAAAGCAGACCTCGGATAATATCTAGAATTCACTGAATATAGACTTGGCATAAAAGAAAGAATCCTATCACATTCATATAATCTACTGTAGACTATACAAGTGCAGTAGAGAATAATGTTACATCTCCTCACCTGTGAACGCCAATCTACAGAACTCGCACTGAGCAAATTAAACGTTCCTCCCTTTAATCTTTGAAGGAAAACACTTTCTACTTATGCAGCAACTATCCTAAAAATTTCATGTTAATGAAAAGTTCAATCTCATGCAACATTGGTGTGCAAATACACATTTTAAAGCAAACTATTTAGTAAGCGCTTAAGAATTTTTAGTCTGTTTTTAATCCTTTATTTAAAAAAAATCCTTTATTTATAAGAAGAAATGTAATAAGTTCTGATATGGTTACAATTTGAAGGGTTAGAAAGAGTGAACAGAAACAGTCCACTGGGTAGAACGTAGTGAAAGACAACTAAAAATGTGTGGAAACAAGACATGGCTGTAGCAGAGCATATAGAGCCAGACAAAGAACTGTGATCATTCAAAGTATGTCCCAGAAGACGCACTGGCAGGACACTGGTACAAACCTTGCATGTGCAGAACCTCCTGCCCAATTTTAAACATTTTGGTGGTTTGACATATAAAAACATAGGAAGAAAATATGCCCTTCAGATCACTGATCTTTGGAAGGAAAGTCTACAGGATTACAGAAAAAATTCACTCCATCTAGCGTAGAAGGGACTTGGCAGAGCACTTCGAACATACAACTTTTTGTTCTTAGTTTTACAGTAAATCCCAGGGAGTGAAATTAAAGGGAAAGAGTAGGTGAAACAGTCAATGATGCCTATTTATAACCTGGATATCAACACTTGCAGAAGGTATAAAGACTAGTTCAGGTGATATTTAGTTATTTCTGGGACAGAATGTAGCAGCTTTTGAAGCAGGTCCCATATTCATGAGCTGAAGACAGCAAGTGAAAATTTGTTACACATGCATTGCATACACACTCTCAAAGGTCTCAGAAGCAAAATATTAGCACATAGCAACACACATCTACCTGGAAGGCTAAAAATGAACACCTACATTTTCTTTCATCTACGTATCTTTCATTTTCCTCCTCTTTGCATTTAATTTACACTCTGAAGAGCGCTTTCTGCTTAAGGTTTGTAGAAAACAAGCTCAAAGCCAGTAGCATTCAAGTTAGACCTTGCTTTAGTTCATTACTCTTATCTCATTTTCCGTTCTGGTTATTAAAGCATAGACTGAGCACTAATGACATGATGATTAGTGTCTCTTCAAGATGCATTCTTGCAACTCTCAAAATCAATTATCAACAACAAATGTTTACTATTCCTTAGTTTAACAATTATCCAGAATATCATACCATAAATGAGCACATTTCTTAAAAGTCCTTCACTTGATTTTTGACCTTTGTGTACTAATTGCTGGTTTGGAATTATTTGCTTCTAACAACATATTGTCTATGTCTCCTTAATCGATTTACTAATTATTCATAGACCACTTACCAAGTAATTAATGATATAAAATTTGTCATATTCTTTATTTTTGGCATTGATCCTGCGATGCTGCTTCTTTCTCATGTGATCTTTAAGTGTGTTTTTGTCTCTGAAGATTTTTTCACAGTATAAACACTGCAAACTAAGATGAAAAGGTAAACAGATCAACATGTTAAAATTAAAATAGTACAAGATAATATCCTTAAATAATCTGGACAGGAAGCTTAATCTGAAGTACGTGAGAGCAAGCTAAATGAAAAAGCAAGTTTACTTAAAAAACCAAAATCCTAGATCACAGTAGAGTCAAACACAGAGATGACAAAAATGACATCAAACAAAAATACAGATAATAAAAGTTTACTGTTTGCCCCACGTGCAAAGTGGGAGAAAAGTCTGATTATCCAAAATGGTCCTACTAGGGCATGGGAGTGCCACTGATTGGTCAAAAAATCAGAGCCACAAAGCTGGTGAAGGGTTTAGAGGAGAAATTGTATGAGAGGCTGAAGTCACTTGGTCTGTTCAGCGTGGAGGAGACTGAGGGGGAACCTCATTGCAGTTTACTGTGTCCTCACAAAGGAAGGAGGAGGAGCAGGCACTGATCTCTTCTCTCTGGTGACCAACGATAGGACTTGAGGGAATGGCAGGAAGATGTGCCACGGGAGATTTCAGGTGGATATTAGGAAAAGGTTCTTCAGTCAGAGGCTGGTGGAGCACTGAAACAGCTCCCCAGGGAAGCAGTCATGGTGCCAAGCCTGACAATATTCAAGAAGCATTTGGACAACACCCTCAAACACGTGGTGTGAATGCTGGGATTGTCCTGTGCAGGGATAGGAGTTGGACTCAATGGTCCTTGTGGGTCTCTTCTAACTCAGGTCATTCTGTGATTCTGTGAAAATGTGGACTCCTAACTCAGCATCCGTAAGTAACTGTTTCTTTGCAATCTAGAGTGAATAAACCCTAATTCTGAATGTGCTACATATCTCCAAAATCAGTTTAAATCAGCTAAACAGAAAACTTTATTCTTCTAACTCAACAGAGAGGTCAAGAGAAAGTTTGCCAGGATGATTAAAAGAAATATGACATAAGACCGTTAAAAAAACACAAACAAACAAATAAATACTTACTCGTCAAGCTTCTTCTGTAATACAGCCAAAAACTCGTTGCAGTTCACAATGTTATCCGGCAGTCCAATGTTAAAGGCATGCTCTCTTGCCATATGATTAAGAAGGACAGATCTACAAACGACATTCAAAAAGGTTATTACATCTTTTTTAATACATAAGAGAATTATTCATTTAGCGACTTGAAATACAGCAATTACACTAAAAAATTCATACAGGCTAACATTAAATAAACAATAATAGTGTTGCTGCCACTGCCACAAAAAAAAAATGGAACATTATTGAAATATGATGTTCTCAATTTCAGCTCTGCTAAACGTTCCGTAACATTTCAACTGCTTCATCCACATGCATGAAATATAATCCTTTAAAAGAAAACTACAACATAGTTTATTTTGACCCTCACTGCTAGCAAGGCTCATTTATTAATTTGACTAAGCAAACCATATTTCAAACAACTGCCTTGAGAAACATTCTAAAAAGCCATTTGTCAGTTTTCTCTATGATGGTTAGCAAAGCAGAAATTCATGAGTGTGATATGCTTTTACATCAGCATCGCTTCACACAGCACTGCCAACACGAACAACACTCAAAAATATGCATGAACAAACCTAACGGATGTTTAAGCAAGTTATTTTTCAAACAGAGGTGCACTGTTTAATTCCTTAGGTGCCAATCATCCCTATGTGCCTCGACTTCTGCTTCTGGGGACTAAAGAAATATCCAAGTGAAATATCCAAGGTTGCAATTTTCAAATCAGGTATTCTACATGTTGGACTCAAGAGTAAGCGGAGGATGAAGTTCTTTGGGGCTGAATTGTGAACTTCACTACATTGGGCAGTAAAGAGAACAGGACACCTACACAAGATCGGGATGACCTGCGGGGACATAACCCCAAGTTCTTCTACCTTTCCAGAGTACCAGAATTACCCATGCAAACAGAGATTCAGAGACAAGACTCAGTCTCTCCAGCTGAAACTGATTTACTATGTATAAACAATTTTTCATCAGAACAAGCACTTCAATGCAATTCCTTCTTGCACTTGACTGATGCTGCAAAGCATTCCATTCTCACTCTAATTTTCCTCTCTTCTTTTTCATTTGATCTTCAAATTCACATTGGTTTGGCGAGGTTTAAAGAGGAAAATGTGTAACTAGATGGAAATATTTTTAACAGCTGTGATGGCTCTCATTGCTACTAAAACAACTGCCGAAAAACTACCTCTCTTTAAAATGGTTCAATTCCAAACTTCAGCTTACTGTGTAGAATAAAATAGGACAGAGTCTTTTTATAATGACACTGCAGTTGAAAGAAATACTTAAAACTATACCTTGAAATTAATTCTATCTTCCAAATCCTACCACTAGGCACTAATGGGTTGCATGACATTAAAACCATAAACAAAGCTGCTGAGCAGATGTGAAAAAAAATAAAGCAAAATCAAACAGGTCACTAAACAAACCTGTTTCCCATGAATTCTTGATCGCAGAACATACATATACTATGAAAACTTGTGTCATATCTCTCTCGTTGTTGCTGTTCTAGAATTTCTCTCTATGAAAATAAACAGATACAGTTAGTCAGATAAAAACTGAATCATTCCAACACATAAGCTTAATATACCTCTTTATCCTTACTGCTAACAACGAACACATAAAAGTAAAATGTGTTGCCAACATAAACCAGATGTTAGCATGTTTTAGGGTGAGTTCTCACATAAACTGCAAGTTTTTTCAAAGGCAGTATGTGCTCCCATTCAAGTGGTAATAAACTTCTCCTAATATTATAGAAGGTATATGGAAAGGAGCATAATCCACGGTGATATTTTACACAACTATTAAATGATTCCGTAAACAACATATCAGTTTATTGTTTCTACTTATGGTTCAAATTTACTCCTGGCATCAGGGAGCAAGTTTATGGGTAACCACATAACGCCCACTGGAATCATAAACAGTTTTACATGGCTAATTGCAGGCAATCTAGAAGAGTTTTTCAAAACACAGAACTAAAAGAGCCCTGGCCATTTCTGCAAGGAGCTATGGCACATACTAAACCCAGGGAAAAGGGGAAGCTGATTGCCTTTACCACTCGTCCTTTTTAATGTAGAGCAACAGGCTAAGCTAAATGCTTCACAACGCTTGACCACAATCATACAGCAGGTGATTTTCTCCAATACTGCAACAGCTGCCACGTAGCTACACTGTGGAGTTACTATATATTTTGGATGGAAAGGCCATAATCACCTGCAACATGGGAGAATCGGTGTTTGGATTAAAACTTAGCATATTTTCAGCCTGGCAGCTCACAACCCTGTACTTGTGTTTTAAGTACTGATAACTGGTAAAGGGTTTAGTTTCTGTGCAACACAGAGGTGCTGCTGTCTGCTTTCTGACATTCAAAATCCTGATTGAATTTCCTAGGGGATTTTCTCAATCACTTTAAAGCCTGCAATAGAGGAGCTTTGTGTTTCTCACCTACCTCTTTAGTATCCTTCTTTGTGTGGATTAAGGCCCTAACTTGCCCACAGTCTACATCTAAATGCATATTCAGCTTCCATGGGCAAGCTCCATAGAAGGCAGAAAATAAAGAAAAGTAAAGCAGCAGCTCAGATGGGCTCTTGTGGGCCTACCACATCACATCTCAGCCACTGAGAAACATTGGGCAAATATTAATAAATGTTCTGTTGTCTTCTTTCCTACAAGAGCACCATCCTGTATCCTGCAAGGGGCAGTGAGATGAAAAGGATGCCTGCTGGGGAGCGAAGGAGCGTGCCACAACCGAGTTACATTTAACCTACGGTCAGTGGCTGCTGGGGTGGACAAGCACAGTGTCCATCAGCCTGCTTTAGGGCCCATATTTGACCACACAACTCGGGAGCTGTAGCTGTTGCAGATTTCCTAAGCGTCTGTTACCCTGAAGATGCAGATCCTGGAGCTTTTTTGTTTGTTTTTGTATTACCAGGTGTACATTTTATGTCAGAGTCATGCTCAACATGACCTACTCAAATTCCAGGCCATACCCACTCACGTCCTGCTGCGTTATGCAAAATGTCAACTAATAGAAATAAAAATTCCTGTTTTTCTTGAAAGAGATAAATGGAGCATAACACGTCTTGTGAAAGTCCTTCAGCAGAGATGCAATTAAGTGAGGATGTCTGTCTGCTCCACACGGGCAGTGAATACCCCACAGCATGACAGTAAGAACTGGGGCTTTTGCAGGTGCTTGGAGCTGTCACCTCTCCTGGTTCAGCAGCACGCCTGAAGCAGTTCAGTAAACCTTGAATCTGATGGCATCTGTGTATAGTTTATATACTTTGTAAAATGCACCAGAAATAAGCTAAAAAGAAATCAAAAGATACCATGTACAATTCAAACATTAAGATAGCAAGGGTTTAAACACCCCCCCCCCCCCCATTAATGTTATGCCAGTGTAGCCTCCTAACTGTACTCTGAGGAGGGAAAAAAGCGTTCTATGATATTTGGCTGCCTAACTCCAGATTCTAAATTACTTATTGGAGCCCTGGTGAGCTGCTGCTCCCAATTACGCCTGAGGGGGAAGGACAAGCTTCCCGTATCCTCCAGACAGACAGTGCTCCTGCTGCTGTGCTCTCTCACTCTTCCCTTTTCCCCCTAAACCAGCACACTCAGCAGCTGAGAAGCTTTGACTAAACCAGCATCATTGCTTATCAATTTATTCAATAGAGTTCCAAACGTATTTTCCAAGGTAGACCCTCTTTTCATCAAGTGTTGGTATCACTCATTGCTAGAGGAAGCTCTCCAAGCCAGAAAGAAAACCTTGTACTTGCACAGGTGAGGAATTAAAAGCACTGGTTCAAGTGAAGTACGGTGAAAACAAGAGGTCTATTCTTCTTCCCTACAGGCATTTCCAACCCTTCACATCATTGCTGGGACTCTGAGGGAAGAACAGCAATGACAATAACTTGTATAAAACTTCTGAGATTTTTTTCTGAAGTGGAGACTTTCAGCTTGTAATGAAAGTCAGACTTAAACTGAAGGTTAAACTGAAGGTAGAAGGCAGGTAGTGGGTCATTTACTTTAATACTCGCACCAGTTTCCAAAGCCTTCCAATTTTTGGGGCTGTTTGCATAAATTCATGGTTGATATTAAGACAACAAACCAAAAACATTTCAGCCATGAAGATCTTTGCAGAAATTCCTTGGATACTGTGTCATATCAAAGTGTCACAGGATGAGAGGGAAAAATCACTTGGGGAAAATGCACATTCATTATTTTTCTTTTTCCATAATGAATAAAAGAATTAAGTGTAGACAGAAAAGTAATCCAAAACACTAAAACAGTGTTTACACCAGGATAATAATCTTTAAATATACCAGCACATTAAACCACTAATACAAAATTCGTAACTTGAAGTCTATACAAATGCCCCACACATTCATGATGCTTAGTTAGAGGCTGTGAGGAGTTCAGACATTCTCCTAGAAGGTGGTAATTTAAAATATGCCTCGAAAAAAATGTGCCTATTTTTTTCCAGGGAAGCAATATTCTGGAAGAAATTACCTGTTTGTTATTTTTTTTTTCCAGAAGTGCTTAAGCACTATGCATCAGCAAGAATTCACACTGATAATCAGTAAAAGATGAAAAATGCATGCCTACAGCCAGTAAGCACTTTCCCCCAAACAATTACTTTGTTCTATAGCTCATGAGACATCCAAGACATACAAAATGACTTCAAAAGGTAAGACTAAAAACCAACTCCATCAAATGCCAAAAGCTATGGACTCAGGACAGTTGGTTTTATGGCACATTAGGCTTCTCAGACATTGTAATTCCTGCTACCTTCCCTCCAACACACACCATATCGCAGATGCTAAATTATCTCATTTTATTGCTGTCAGACCACTCTTATTTTTTTTATCATGAACTCCTTTACTAACAAGGTTCTCATAAATAATTTATGTAGCTATTCAAATATATGGCCTGAATAACCGACACAGAACAACCATTCACAACAAGTACTTAGCAGAAATTCTGCTTTTGATTCCAACTTAAAGAAATAATTGATGGTCAAAACTTTGCCTGTTTTTTTCCAACTACAACAGTTGGTCCGACAAAAAAAATATTACTTCTTTCTCCGACCCTTGTTTCTTTTCTATTCACAACATTTCTGAGAGAAGAAATTGAAGCAGAAAGTACTTCTCTAGCTCTGAGGCAGAGGCAGATTGCATTATGCAGATTAGGACAAGATCATGTGGTGAATTAGTGATGGCAGCGAGAACTTCTCATTCCTCAGTCCAGGAACCTACTTGTGCAGTGTAGGGTGGATTCCGCAGTTCAGTCGGTAAAGCAGAGCTAACAGCACTATGTCTCTTCTCTTTTATTAAGATGCCCAGGACCAAAAAGAAATTACTGTCATAAACTCTGATAAGGCAAAGTCCAAAGTCTCTATTTGAAAGACTTAAGCACACAAGTAGCCTCAACTGCTGTGTTTCAGAATTGGCTGGATTGAGGCAAGAACATTTTGTTATTTGGGGTTCTTGTTGGCATCTCCCTTGCCCGTTCTGGTCCTTTTCTCTCATCTTCTCTAGGCCAGAGACTAGAAAGACAGTACGCTATACGAATGACCACTTAAGAGAAGTTCCAAAGAAAGCTTTTTATAAATGGTGCTACACTCTCTGGGGAAGTAATTTGCCTAAAGATGTTCCTTTGAAGAGGAAACTTCGAACTCTTACAGCATGAAGGATGCAAACATCTGAGCACTCAACCACACTGTTGTGAATAGTGCACAATCACAGGTCAAATTCCTTCTGTTATGATAACAGACCCCTTAATACTACTGAAATCAGAGTGCTGCCTGGGAAATACGATACTACCAGAGACAGCAATGTGGGGGTGAATCTGGATCTAAATAATATAAGGTAGAGACTTCACAATAAGAACATGTATTTTTTGAAACTCTCCTAGGTGATTCTCAAACACACAGTGTGTATCTTTAGTTGTAGCTTCTTACAAGTTAAATTAGAATTAGATTTCCCTGCTGAGTGCTCACAGAAACTGCTATTGCTGTAGGCAAAGGAAGCAGGTGAAACAGATTCTGGTTTAAAAACAAAACAAAAAACCCATGCTGACAGATCCTAAGAAGAAGCTGCTTGTACTTTACTGGCAATAAAACAAACCAGCACAGTACACTTAGACAAAGAGTAGTATCCGTGACATCTGAGACGCACTACTGTCTCTAAAAACTTGCCAAGCACATCATTTGACAATTAGACACACCGTTAGGACAAACTGCTTTTGGAGTAAGACAATTACATTTGGTTTCATGTCTACAGTTTCCTCAAAGATTGACTACTGAGCTTTAGGTTGTGCTTGTAGCTGCTAAATATGAAAAATATTTAGAGAGGGTCAATGTATCAGAAACTTCAAGTCTCTCTAAAGACCTACAATCTTATCTGTATATCAATAACTTGTCTCCTAATTTCTGTATTCAGCTTCTCTTCTTCCTGATCACTATATTCTGCTCTTCCATTTTAAACAGTACTGTCTTGCCTCTTGAGTAAAGAAAAAAAAAAACTAGCTTCCAATTCTCTAGTCATTACCATGTCCTCTCCAATGTTATCTCAAGAAGACTGCCTTTTCTTTAATATCATCAGAGATGCCTGCTGAAGAAGCCCTTAATGCAAGAAGCTTAGCTATAACATGCGTGGAAATACAAAGAATTTGTCAGGATAAGACATCCAGTCTGGAGAACACTCAACACTTTTGAAGCCAGCTGTCACACCGGTGATCCAAGGTACGTGTGTTTCCTAACTATTTTGTGCACTTTTCCCTCTCATCCAGCAAATATGAAAATTCATACATAGATCAGGAACGTCAGAAAGAGTCCCAATGACAAGACAGACAGACCAGCATGTCACAGAGTAGTCATTAAGGAATGAAGGATGATGGCATTAGAGACTTGGGAGAAGAGAGGAAAGCAACGGGGTAGTAACACAATAAAATGGGACAGGCTAACACAGTAAAATGGAATAGCAAAAAACAACCTTCCTCCAGCCCCAAACACATTAGAAGTAAACAGCAAAGAAAAGCAGAGATTCACAACTTAATATAGGAAGAGACTAAAACCAGACAAATACTGCAATATTCAGGGCTTCAGTGTTTGCAGAAAGGTCAACTATGCCACAACCATTAATGATATGCATTTAACATAAAAGAAACAAAGTACTAAGACCAGAAAAGGGTAAGAAAGGGTTAAAAGTTGGACATTATATGTATTCATATATGACAGAATTTACCCAAGAATCATTACAGAACTAGATAAAACAATTTCTGACCACAAGAATGACAACTCTTCGAAAACTTCTGGAGTATAGGCAAGTATCCAGAATGCTTGAGAAAAGTAATTAAACACCAAACACAGGGAAAGAGGGACCCATATAATTTCAGATGTAGGTATTAACATGCTGACATTATTAGCTACTCTGCAAGCACTTCCAATGTTGCTTGACACTAAATCAGGCTAACATCTTGATCTCTTCCAGTGCAACACTTCAACTTTTTGAATCTTGTCTCCACTTAAGCTTGTAACAAACTGGAGATCATAAAACAGCTCATCCTGGGAAACCAGTAGAGCTGAGCATTTTGAACAACGAAGTGTATCTCTTCCATTTTTGGTGAAGACTCCTCTTCAGAGTCTATCTACTGGGAGGAACAGTAGCCTCTTCACCTAAAACTACTAATCCCATGACAGGAGAATAGCTGTAAACATGACATCAAGAAAAGTCAATGCTTTTGTAGGAAGCTGTAACAGTAACTCCCTACCACAAAACAGTGTATTTTCCAAAAATTGGTCTGGGATTTTTACCTTGTTTAGAAAAATCTTAAAGATAAGCCCAAGTGGCTTATACTGATATTGCCTTTCCTGGTACTGCTTTGCAACTATGAATTGCTCATCAAGACTGTGTTTTTCCAAAAGCCCGAATCTGTTTTGTGTTACACAGCCTTGTCAGCTATTTCAGCAAACTGTGCTCTCTAACCTAGTTCAGGCTCATTCCTTGGTCTCTCTCAAAACATCACAGTCACCATAATGTCTCTGCACGACATCCACCTTGGCTGGCTCCCCTGCTGCAATACAGCCTGAAATATTTCTAAACTGGAGTTTCAAAACTGCAAAAGTGAAATGCTTCAGCTAGCACATTTTAAAGACAACATGTGTCCTTGTTTGGGCTTGCTGTGGGAGACAGCACCAAGGATTCAAAGGCTGTAGAAAAATCACCAAAAGTTTTATAGTTCTGGTCTTTATTCTGCGCAACTCACACGAGCCCATTTGCCAGCTCACTCTTAATTGCTGGACTTGTCTGGAGGTAAAAGAATAACTATTTAACTTGCAAGTCAACGCTCAGATTGCAGCAAAAGGAAATGAAAAACTAAACTGACTTTATTGCTGTAACTAAAGCGGTGACTCGATCAGCCCCAACTATAATTGCAGCTTGATTTCACAAAATCCTGCTGTAAAAACAGAAGATACAATCCTGATATTTAAAACAGGGTTAACAGCAAAGGCTATTTCACACTAAAATAAGAATGCATCCCTCTTTCTTTTCTAGCTTAATGACTCTGATAAACAAACGCAGCACTTGTGCTGGGCTAAATCTTGCATTCGTCTCTGAATTGAGGAAACATTTGCAGAGAAGATGAGATAGCTCACCTGCCAACAGATTCTGCACTCCCTTGACACTAGCAGTGGAGAGAAGGCCTAGTTAGAATAGGATTGCATTGCACAAAACACTACAAGAAGCAAATGCCCTTTAAAAAAAGAAAAAATACAGTCCAATGTGGTACACTCCACAAGGTACTATTACAATAGACAGTTCTACAGAAATATTAGCTGCATGCTCAATCACGATGCTCTTTCCTTCCTCAATGGATGCTCTTTCCTTCCTCAAAGCCATAAACAAAATAATATATGCTTGGGAAATGAACACCATCATGACACTGCGTGCCCATAGTCAATGTTCAAGAGGTCTTTCGTAACTATAGGAAATTGGAAGAGGTACAAAGAAGTGCAACAACAACATACAGTGAAGAACCATTACGAAGACAGCATTCTTATCTTGAATCACTAAATCCTTGAGGTCGCAAATGACATTTTGTGATCACCTAGTCCAACCTCCCTGCTCAAGCAGGGTCACTTAGAGTTGGTTGCCCAGGACTGTGTACAGTTGTGTTTTGAATATCTGCACAGATGGAGACTCTACACCCTCTACAGGCTACCTGTTCTAGTGTTTGACCACCTGCAGAGCAAAAGAGTGTCCTCTTGTTTTCAGATGGAACTTCTTGATTTTTAGTTTGTGTCCTTGCCTCTTGTCCTGTTAGTGGGCATTACCAAGATGAATCTGGCTTCCCCTTCGTTATTCCTATCAAGTACTAAAACACATTAGTAAGATACCCCTGAGTCTTGTCATCCAGGCTTAACAGTCTCAGCTCTCTCAGCTTTTCCTCGTATGAAGGATATTCCAGCCCTATGATGATCTTTGTGACCCTGTGCTGTACTTGCTCAAGGAAATCTGTATCTTTCTTGTACTGGGGAACCCAGCACTGGACCTAGCACTCCAGATGTGGTCTCTCTAGTGCTGAGTCGATGGGAAGGATCACCCCCTTCAACCTGCTGGCAACACTCTTCCTAATTCAGCCCAGGATGCTGCTGGCTGCCTTTGCTGTGAGTGTGTACTATAGCACATGACTAATAAAAGACATAATGTAAGGGGGGTGGAACTAGATGATCTTTAAGGACTCTTCCAACTGACAACTCTGAAAATATGTGAGAGGTCTGTTCAAACTACTAGGTTGCCATCACCAAGCACTCGTGTGGAACACTGACATATAACCCGTAAATTTATTCCAAGGAAAAATCTATAAACAGAGAGTTTGTGTATGTTTGTGTAGCAGCTAGGGAAACAAGCTTAAAAAATATAAAAAATAAGAATTCTGCAGTCTAGCAAAAAATGCTTTCACTTTAAAATGCCCACTAAGTTACCATACATTACATTACAGAACTGTTTACCTCAAAAAAATGAAACAACAGTAATTTCTTACCAGTCTCTTTTGCTGAAGCTGTTCTCTAAGTATTCTGTCTTCTGGTAAAACATCACATAGAAGAAAATAATTGTCCTGTTCTTCTGGTAAGAGATTAGGAAATGTGGATAAGGGATGGGAAGATGCAGCTGCTGTGAATATTTCTGGCAAATAATTTGCTAAACCTTTGGAATGTGTTAAGAATGTGAGAATGTGTTTTTTAATGTACAAAAGATAGATATTTTAATATCATAGTTTAATAAAATATGCTTAAAAATTTGTATACGCACATTTATAAGACCTTTACATCACTTATATTGCAGTACAAAGACAAAAATCTTGCACAGGTTTTCCCTACTGCCGGCTTTACTCTTTTTTATGATGGTTCTTCTGGAGACATAACACAATTTTAATCATTTACATTGGTCACAGTATAAAGTCAGCATAAAATAAACATGAAATTACCTTTAATTTTATCTTGCATGTGAGATTTTCAGTTATTTCCCTAAGTAGTTGTCAGTTTTCAGTTATCATCATTTGGTACTCCCTCCCCTTATCCTGATCCATCACATCACCTTTGACCATCAGATCTCATTCCACCTGCAGATATGCACTACAACTGCTTAGTAACACCCATTGAGACTTGCCTAATTTACTTATGTGTTTTACCCACATTTTATGTTTATTAACTAGTAAAAAGCATTTATGTTCATATCCAATTTAATAATAAAACAAATTTTATTCAAGAGACACCTTTGAATCTATGTATGTATGTAAGAAAATATAAAAACACTTAAAAATATTTGAAAGTTACTAATTTATTAATCAAAGGGTTATGTGGTTGGTGAACTGAAGTAACTATTTTTACAATTACCATTTTTACAGTTACCAGCTTCACAATTTTACAATTGCTAGATTTCAGCCTTTCCCATCTTTTCATACAGAAGCCTATGTGAGGAAGACAAACCCCTTGTTTTCTGAGCTATGAAATTTGAAGGAGATAGCCATTAAAATTAACAAATTTATAAACAAAGAAACAATGAAGTATTCTTATTGTCCTCTGAAAGGTCTATTGACTGTTTACAATTCCGGCAAGCTCTGGCATTCAGGCCTTCATTTGCAATTTTCAAATTGAGTGGTAAGTGCTAAATTATCAGAAGCAAAAACATACACATGTGAGAGAAATGTAGTTACGGTCTTTGGAGTGGTTTTCATGTTTTCTAGGATTATTTTTCTTAAAATCAATTTGAAATATTAAAACAATTTATTTTCATGCATTTTGTACTCAGTTTTTACCTTCCACCCATTTCTGATGCTGGCTGCATGCATTTCTTTCTCTATTCTAAGCTCTCCTAGGACAGTGAAAGATGTAGCCCTAACGTTCTCTCATCTGCTTTTATGTAAACTGTATTTTTCTGATAGAAAATGGGAAGTCAAAGAAATCCATCAGCTACTTCTGAGAAAAACACTTCCTTCACACAGTCACCACGTCCTCATGATGGAACATCCCACTGTGCCATCACAGCAGAACCATATAGTAAGAATTTTTGTCTTGTGATGGAGCCCAAAAAATGGCAGTCTTTGTACCTCTACTGTGAAGATATTGTTTCCTAATACTCTCAGGGCAGCAAGAACTGTGGCAGGGGAAATGAAGAGTGATTGTGGCCCTGATGTCCAGGAAGAGTTAGCATCATCACGGGGTGGTAGATAGGGTGAAGTCGGAAAAGAAAGCTTACTGGGATTGTTTCTCCATATCTCTGGAAGGACTGTTGCCAATTATTTACGCAGCAGGTGCCAAAGTTTCCCCAGCCACAATGTAAGCAGCACTGCTTTTAGGCCTTGATTTGCAACTAGCCCTAATTTTATAGTGCATTTAAGCATGTATTGAGTTCATCCTCACTCAGCACAATGCTGAAGCACATGTTGCAATCCTTGGAAAAGTTAAGTTTAAATACACGGTTAAGAATTAAACATTATCTCTGTGGTTCTCTGACGTAGTGTCAGGTAATCTCATGCTTGGCAGACTAAAGCAGCAGTACAGGCCAGGGATTATCACATGATCTGGCCAACAGAGAGTAAACAAGCAACATATTTACCTAATGGAGCTTCCGAATTTGTTCTAATCACACTACAAAAGTCTGTGATGGGCTGTTCTGCAAACCGCTTCCTCCAGTACAAGATGTATCTTTGAAAATAAGGGACAGACGATTAGTGAAAAAGGAAACATCAAAAAAAGTTTAACAAACAGTTGATTAGCTCTCGCTTTTTCCATCCTCTACATTCTTAAGTGTTTTGTGTTTTTTTTAATTCCTGTCTATTTTTTCTTCCTTTAATCTACTTTTCCAATTCATTAAATTCATTTAGCTTTATTACAACTGGGTTTAACCATCCTGTCAAAGTGAAGAACTCAGTAAGACAGATTTGCATTAAGCTTTACATAAAAGCTGTGACCTATTCACATCTTTAGACAGAAGTGCCAGTCAGATGCATCTTTACTGAAAAGATATAATACAGAGTACTCTCAAATTCCCAAAATATTGTGTTCTGTGTTCTGCAAGATGCAGGCAGGAATCTGAAACTCAGTAAAAACACCAACATGTCAGAACTGAGGTTTTGGCAGGTTTCCCGTGGAGTTACAGTGAAAGCTGTAGCTTGGCAGACAACTCGAAAGACAGAAAAAAGAAGTCCCTAAACACCTGGGGGTGGGATATCAGATAGAATAAGGAAAGACCTAAACACATCTTGAAGGTTTAACTCATCAACTACAGTTACTTAGAAACATTCTTGTACTATCACTGTATAACAGCAGCATTAACAGACCCTAACTGAGATTAAGTTCCCACTGAACTAGAAGCTACTGTCTAACCAAGAAGAAATCATCACCCTCAATCAAATGATGAAGGGAACTATTCAATGACAGCTTCATATTGACATGCCATAAAATTAGGAAAAGAATCACAAAAAATCAGATATCATTATTATGAGGACATTTCTAAATAGTTACAGCTTTTAATACTTGTGCAATCTAGAAGTTTACTTGCTACAGCTATCACATCCCATGGTGGTTCATATTATCTCTATTTACCATCTATCGTACTATACAAGGACTTTACCTGCAGCAGCCATGGAGTTAGCACGTATTTGTTTCTGCTAACTTTGACATGGAGAGGATTAACCTCCCCTGCTACAACAGACAGCTAAAGACAGTGAAGCCAGCATGCATGACTGAAGCTCATTCAGAGGCATCATTAGATGTCAGAAAGTGAGAGGTGAGTATTTTGCTGCCCCTGCCTACTCCAGTGTTTATAATGCACAACGAAACAGTCCTGCTGTTACACAGAACGGCAAGGTTTCCAGAGTAAGTCATCCTTGAGCTTTTAGGACATAAATCTGCAAATGAGGCAATTTCAAGATGTCATTTAGTCTACTCCCTGCACTGAAGTAAATGAACGCCATTCAGACACTCACCTCACCATAACTGTCTGTGCTTACTGGGAAGGGACTTTGTATCATAAGACTTAACCCAAAAAAACAATGATCAAATAAAGCCAATGCCTCTTCATACTTCCAGGGAGAAAGAACAAGCGATCAGTGTCCATGACTGTGCATGTCTAGACATGCAGTGGAAGCTTATTCCCCTAATCTCTTCCCCTAATGACAACTTATCCTTATTCTTCCAAGTTTTTTTAAAAAGTTTTCCATTAGCATTGCTCTTTTCCAAATTATCCACTTCTGCAATTCTGTCAAGAAATGTATTCCTAAGACTGCTTGTAAATCACTGCTAGTATAAAAACCCTATGTTTTCATAGTTGTTTACCTGTATTTTCCACACTCCAGTTTAATACCTCAGACTGTACCTCCTTCTTTTGTGCATAGTATTAGACTATTTTATTCAGTACAGCAAATAAGAGAAGCCAGACTTCAGAATAACAACTCATTTCACATCCTGGGGCTACTTTCTATAAAATTTGGCTATCTTCCAATTGCATTAGCAGAAAAAAGAATCTAAATGGACATTTCCTTGAAAAGGTGATTTTAAAATACTCTTTTATTAACGCAGAATAATCCCTCAAGCACACTTGAACTGGCGGCCCATGACTGAGCAGCTCTGACCCCTTTATTTATCTGAGGAAACTAGCATTATCTCCAAAGAACGCTGCATTCTTGTTCTGCCTGCTTTCAGCACAAAACCAAACAAAAAGAAGTATCAGTTTTCAATTTTAAGCAATACATCTGAATAAGGATTTATATGGCTTACATTTCTCTTCCTAAATTTCATCTTAATATTTTAATTATTTTTGCATCTTGATAGACACAAGTTATCAGCTCTGGATGAGTAATTAATCATGGAAGACCTACCAAAAAACTACTTTTAGTTGAGAAATGATCCAGCTAACATTTAAACATTGCAACAGAACTATCTATAAACTGGCAGGTACCGTCTAGCGTACTGCCTGACCCATACATTGCTGTGTGTGAAAGAAAAATGCCAAGCAAGCTCGTTGTCGCTGAAGTTACAAGCCAGCTGGGGACACGCCAGCTACTGGAGGAAGTTCAGAGAGAGAAAGCCAAATGTGACCCTGCTGAGATGATCAATGACACAGCTGTAGAAGGAGTCACAGTTGTATGCAGATCACAGTTCTGTAAAGTATAGTTAAAGATTAAATGTGATTTCTGTGGGGAAATACCGGTATCCTTAAAATAGGGCAAATGAATTTCACCCCAGAATGTGAGATGTCCTGTACTGTGCAGCTTTTGCATACAATACACAGCTTTAGGACATTTTACAGTGGTAGAAACAATCTTGTCCTATACTAATAAAACCCCAAATTAGGAGAGTTGATTGTCTAGAATGTGCTTTACAAAATATACAGCTTTATAGCTTGTACACAAATTGTTCATTAGTGACAGGACCTGAGAAAGCCCCTAGGATATGTAAAAGAATGCTTAACACATTCTAATATCAAGTTCCCTGGCGCCAGCAACATCTAGGCGCTGGGAAGTGGAAGTGGAACAAAAAAACAATCTTACAATCCAGCAAGAAAAAGCTCATCAAAAAAAAAAAAAAGTGATAAAAATCCTTCCACAACACCCCACTGCTTTTTAAGGTATTTAAAAAAGATGATCTCTAGTTTCTTGAACTTTTCTGTAATATCTGCACACATATACACTCATTTTAAACAACATAACCCTTACCTTCTAAAATCTGCAACCAGTCTCACATCTGCTATGACGAGCTTGTGTTCAATAATCATGTGCTTCAGGAGCTGGTTTTGCTCTGCTAAAAGATAGCATTCTTCGCAGAAAATACAAGGCACATAGGGAGAACTTTCTACAGCAACACCACCACCTGGATTTTCTGGCAGAGACAGAGGCTCCAAAATACACTCTGTATCTAAAATAAATAAAAAGAGTAATTAATTTTGACTATGCAAATAAATCTACATCACTTGCAGTACTTTTAGGCAGTACATGAAAAACCTGTTTTGTTGGGTCTCAGTTTTACCATTAGCATCTCACTTCCTGTTCTGTGACAAAGGAAAGACTACTCTTGGTAAAAGTTACTGCCACATGAAAGCTTACGCCCAACGAAACATATCCTAACTGAACACCTGCTGAGGAGGGGCCAGCTATGCCCTGTGTGGAAAGGTCAGTGGCCCATGTTTGTGCTATACTGCACCAGTCATAGGTTGCTCAAATGACAGCGCACAGAGGTGAGTCACCAGCTCTCCAGGTTCGCTGCTGTTTGTAGTTAAACAAGTGAGTGGATTTCACAATACTGCAGCAATATTACAAACCAGCAAATCAATCCAAGGTATATATGTGTTTCCCACATTTAAATAGCAGTGTAAATTCATAAGCTCTTCCACTGGTATAAATTAGTGTAATTAATTAAGAAGCACTCTGTGACCAACAGATTTCAACATCTGACTCCATTAGCCTAAGTTCCAGTTGTGCAGAAATAAACCACGGTGTTAATTTTCTGAAAAAAATCATATCTCTGTCTTTGCTAAGGGTTTATCTGAGAAGTAAATGCCAATTTCAATATGTATCTTCGGTTTTAGCTACATCAATTTTGGATAGCAAAAGGAGAGTAAAAGCAAACAGAAAAAGCTCCCCAACAGTTCCTGTACACTGAGCATGAAAACTGAAGAGAAAACATCATGGGTCTCCTTGACTCTTGTGATATGAAGTTAATTTGTGCAGTAGGAGAATAAACTCCACGTCTCCATATTCCTGCAGTGATATGAGCACCTCCGTAAAGAAATGAAATTTCATAGAATCACAGAATGGCTGAGGTCAGAAGTAACCTCTGGACAGCTCATCTAGTCCAATCAATCTGCTCAAGCAGGGCCGTCTAGAACCAGCTGCTCAGGACCATGTCCAGGTACCTTTTGAGTATCTCCAAGGATAGAGACTTCAGAGCCTTCTTGAGCTACCTGTGCCAGCACTTCGTCACCCTCGAAGTGAAAAAGGTGTTTCCTGATGTTCAGACAGAGGGCCTGGACCCAGGTACTCTCCTGGGTTTTGATTTCCAAAGATATCTAAAAATTTAAGAAAAACGCCACCTCCTAAACCTATTATTTTGTCACACAGGAATTTTAAAATGTGCAAGGTTAAACAACTTTTAATTAACAATATTTATCAGATATAAGAATCAACGTATGACAATTTTCATCTTACAAAGTTTACTTGTATGTATTATATATTGGCAAGCACATCAAATCAGATAATTTGATAACATGCCGCATGGAAAATTTGAAAATAATTGTAAAAATTATAGCCCTTTACCTTTTTTCCCCTAGGAAAGTAAGCTAATGAAGGAATACTTCCCCTCATCCTCTGTAAAAACTCTGAAATAACCAAAGGGCTGCAGTTTCAGAGATGGACCTGGGAAATTCCTAAAAGTTCTGTGATAAATTTCAGGTAAATGAAGAGGCACAGACTGTGGAACAAGATGCTGCCATGCATCGCACATTCTGCTCAGCAGCGGCTGGCCAGGCGCTGTGGACTTGTAGCGCTCCAGAGCAGTCACAGCATTCGTGTGTGGCTGCCCACTCAGGGCGCTGCAGGGCATCTAGGAGCTACTGGGAGCTGCAGGTGGGAAAGGGTGCAAAACCAGAGGAAACATGGCTTCGTCAGTTCCATGCTGTTCCTGGAAAGACATATCTGCCCAAAACACAACTGCTGAAGCTTCTGCTTATGATTGGCAAAATAAAACTTCCTGGAAAGGCAGCAACTTGGCTGAAGACTGATGGTCAGGCTACTCTGAATTCAGTTTATCCCATAAAACAGCAGCACACAGAGCATGGCATTACCTGGAGCAATACAACTGCTGCTGACAATCTAACGTATTTCCTGTTGTAATTTTACCTGCACTTCAGCCCATTGCCTTCCCCCAGACATTTCTTTAACTGGTATTGCATAAACAGTTCCATTTTCTCCTAGTTTAAGAACATCAGCTGCTACACCAAGTGCATTTCACGAATATTCCTCATGAAAGCGTCAGCTCTCTTAGCAAAACTGGTGTTACCTGTCAGACTCTAGGTCTGTGCATTCTTAAGAGTCAGTATTAGTTTGCAGCCTGAAGAATCATCAAAATATTTTTACTGAGAAAAGCAGAGCAATATAATTTCCTTTGCAATTGCTGACTCTCACTGATGCCAAGAGAACTAAGAAGATACTCTGTCAGCCAGTTCAGCTGTGCCCAGTAAGCAGCTACACTGCTTTTTGTTAATTTTTGGTTAAGGACTCCTGCACTGACCTATTTAAACCTCTAGAAGTTCAGATAAACAAGTGCCTATCTGCCTCAACAAGCCAACTTTCAAAAGACAGGTGTGTACAGCACGAACTGCTACTCAACATAGATAAGGAGTCAGTACAGTCACTTAGCATGAGTACTCAGGGATTGAGTTGTTTAGGCTTGAAGAACAGAGCTGTTAATCTTTAATTGTAGTGGTGAGTTGCTGAAAGGGATAAATGGGGTGAAGACATTTTTGCTGCCCAAAGAAAGTAGCTAATACTATTATAAAATAGAATGACTTAAACATAGACCACAGTGTGGCAACTGCAGAAGCTTATGCAATTTCAAAAGGCACTTAAAGGAGGAGGTGCGGGAAAAAAGAATCCATGAAAATATCTCTGTACTCATCTGCTGCAAAAAACACTGAATAACAGAATAAATGCACAGAGCAGAACAAAGATGCACAGCCTTTAGCATAGCACTTAATGGACTAACACATAACACAAACATCAAAATAGTACAAATAAAGCTAAGCATATTATTGAAATCTCTGCAAAAGCAGCTAATTTTGAGTATATATTTGAAGCAAAGTGACCAAAGGTACTGAAGAAAAGCTGTTAGCTAAAGAACAGCTAAGGGCTAGCAGAGAAATAAAAACACTTAGATGGAGTTCTCGGACTCGACCAGCACTCCTACACGCAGAGACACTCGAAAGTGAGGGAAAAGTAGCGAGCTTTTGTCTTAAAATCTACTGCCACAGGAATGACTTCACAGGGTCATATTAAACATCTCCCTACTGCAAGTGCCCTGGCTGACAATGGCAAGCAGCAATTTCCTAGGGAAGTGTATAAAACCAGGGCAAACAAGCAGTAACCGCACAAATAGCACAGTCTTCCAAAAATGTGAGGGTGGCGAGTTTAAGTCACAGGCTATATGAGTACCTCAATTTAAGAGCATTTTATAGCTTTTGTGTGTGTGTGTGAGTGGATTTGTTTCTGCACTGTTTGAAATGGTTGGTCAACACCTACAAAAACCTGCAGCAACATTTCATGTTCCCATAGTGCTCCTTCATTGCTTGTCCTTGTTCAACTCTTGGCTAGTTCCACTCTACCCTTCCTCATGGGTGACGGGTGGGTTGGAAACACTCAAGAGTGGAAAAGAATGGATTTCTAAATCAGCACGTTTTTTCCTCAATCTCTTCTCTCTATATTTTTTATTCCAAGCATTTTGCTTGCTTGTAGGATCATTGAATTAAACACTGAATTATCTTCAGCCATTTCAAAGTCTCAGACAAGCTGTGAATCAGGTGTTAAAAGTACAAGGCAGAGGACACATTCTTTGTGTTCACTCTCACAGGTGTTACTCTGTATCTGTTAACACTGAATTGAATAGCACTTTTTTTTGTCCAGTTCACTGAAATACCATGAGATTCTTCTGCAATGCTTCAGTTGGCCCTCCTGCTTACCACTTGGGAAAAAAAATGTGTATTAACAGCAAAATTTATCACCTACCCACCTTCCTATTTGTGTCTCTGATGAACAGCATAGGACCTAGTTCCCTGTGAGAACAGAGCCCTATAAAATCCACTGATTAAGTTACTGTCAAATCATCCTGTCACCACTGAGTTTTTTCCCGCTGTCTAATGGAAAAACAGCATGACTGTTTTGCAAACAAATATCCCAAAGGCTTCACAGAAAGCCCACCGAACTCAGGAACTAAGCAAATCTATCTTTCTCATTCACAGAATTGACAGTTGACACCCTGTTGTTCAACCTTTAACATTTCAGATAAAATTGTGGTCTTTTACAGCTAATTCAGAGCTAAAAAATGTAGATTAGTAGGAAGAAAAGACTAGAGGAATATATTACTTGAAAACAAAGACAAAGAAGTACAGCCAGTTCTTCAGGGGAAAACCAAATGAATACTTAGAAGACATTTGACAATGAGATGGTACAGAAAATTATTTGGATTAAATAAATTACTTTTAGAACTAGAATAAGCACTATTTTTTTTGTTATAAACACCCCTAAGATACCTAGTGCAATGGAATCCCGATCCCTGCACAGGAACTCTACACATCATTACAACAGTGATAAAAGAAAATTAAAAAAACACTGATGCTACAGAAATCATATGGCTTTATTTTATTTTGTGTTGTTACTCTTTCAACTAATGAAGCAACAGGCTCAAAATGGATTATTTTTCCTTACTGTAACATTTTTAGTTTCAAATATACGTGTTCTCAACTCAAAACTAATGCTAGTTTGCACATTAAGTAAATGTTATAATACAGGTATTTATATATATAATAGACACAGTTATAATACAGGCCATAGCAGCACAGGCAACGTATTCTACCTGCACGATCACACATGCAATTATTGGAAAGAAATTTACCGTGTAATTTTATGGCCAATACAATGGATGTGAATATCAGAAAGAAAAGGAAGTAAAGATCTGGCATTTGAAGGTGGGTTGTGAAAGGCAAAGTACTCAAAGATGGTTTAACCAATGTAACAGCTTGCTGCCACCAAGAAGTGAAGGGATATCTTCTTATCCTGTCTTTCCCCACCTTATCCTACCATTTTTAACCATCTACTATTGTCCTTCTGCTTGTGCTGGCTCCTACACTTGTCAAATCCTTTGACGTCTTGATTCAACTTTTAACTAGACCAGAACTACTCATTTCTTTCTTTTTGCTCGGTAATGTTGAAAATGCTCGCAGCAGAGTCCACCAAGTGCAAAAGCAAACTAGGGAATGCACGGCAAGAAGCTGCAAGATGAAACAGGATACTCCTCATCTCTGCTTCCTCCTCTCTTTTCAGCTTAACAGCCTCCTTTGTTTCATGTAATTTTACCATAAGCATGCCTTATAAAAAAAGTGTAAAAGGTTCCTTCAAAAGCATTACACACAAAGGAAAAGAAAACACTAAGTTTTTATCACGGTGCTTCCTAAGGAGGACATTCAGCTTTGGCTTCACTTTGCAAAATCTGCTGCTGTCAGCGTACACATATGTAAAGTGCTAAATACAGGAAGAGCTGCTGTGTTCAATTCTTCTTGGTTGCACACCTGAACTGCGTGCTCTGACTAAAGCTGGGGACAAGTTGAACACTGCTGCATCAATTAAATTCTCTAACTGGAAAGTGAAGGTACTGGGGTTCAGATCAACGAAATAACTTCACTGCTACAACTCCTCAATCACATGGCTTGGCCCGGGAGTGGAACCTGCAGCTGTGACTCAAGCGTCAGAATTCAGGGAGAGGTAGACACCTCCTGCAGGCATCCAGCGAGCTGAGGGAGGATCTCCTGAAATTAGTCTCCAGGGAATGACACAGAGAGGGGCAGTCGTACCCTTCTTTTTGAAGCTTTGCCATCAGATAAAAAGGAAAGAGAGTCATGAGATCAGAAGGAAAGGAGATAATATTAATTCCAAAGACAAGGGTTTTTAAGTAGGTAAGAAGAAAGCTAACTCATTTGAAAAAGATAGAGCATTTTATTATCAGATGAAGAATATTCTAAAAATTCAAGACTGCATGTAGTCTGAGAAATGATGAAAGAACTCAAACAAATTGACTTAGGACATATTTACAAGTTTCATGTAATTGTTTTTGTGTCACAACAACAAGGCTTTAGGTTGAAGAGTGTATTATGTAAATATAGACATGCAGAGTATATATTTATAAGCCCACTGTTGGCAACACAAGGATAATGAAAGAAAATAAGAACATCTGCTGGAATGTTAAGCCTTTTTCTAATTAAATCCAGTAGCTGAATGAATCAATTCATTACCAACAAGTCTGGTTTATTATCTCATTAATACAGCTTGTTAATATTATGAGATTAGCACAAGAACTTGAAATGATCCTAAACTAAAAATGAATGCAACAAAAATATACAGGTAAATAAAGGAGTCTTAAACAACGGGTAAAAGACTGAGAGTTTTAGACATGTAAAGAACAAAGGGGAAAAAGAATGACAGGAAAACAAAAGACACCTAGCAAACCTGGCACTCCACACTAACAGCATAACAGATGCGGATGGAAAACAGAAAGGATGAGAACCCTCCCCCAAGCTCACACTGATTACATGGAAAAACCATGTAGTTACCAAAATGACCAAACTGCCAGATATGGTACAGAAGGGAACCAAGATGGATTCCTGTAGGTAATTCTGTACAGAACAGTACTGTATTTAAAACTCTTCAGGAAATGAGTAGTTTTAAAGCTTTCTTTAGTATTCAAAATTTTTGGGGCTATAATGAAAAAGAGTATTAAGAAGCACCAGGTTGACACTGGAAATACAAACATGACAGCTTCCCCCTTCTGCAGTCTTGGCACTGCAGCATCTATTTGTTGGCACAGAAACATTCCCTAATTTCTGGTCATGTTCTTGGAAGAGATGTTTTACTGATTACAGGATTTTTCCTTTGTTTGCTAGAGTATGAAAGATGGATGACTAATGATTTGCCAAATAAACAGTATTCAAAACCAAAACTCAGAATAACAACATCCTGTCATCATCCTCACCAATGCTACATGCAAATATATTTCTTAGTGAAAGATGAATCAATGTACATAATAATTTCCCAGCTCTGTCTACTAAACACTCAAGTACTTCTATTAAGTTGAATTATCATTGAATGTGACTTCATGAGGAATTATTTAGCTATTACTTCTGCTTGTTAACACACTATGAATAATATTTAGTTAAAATATCCATGCACTCTAGCAGCCAACACATGCTGTAGCTTCCCCCAAGATCAGTCAGTCTCAATCCTGCTTGGTTTTTCATTGAATGCAAATGAGCACTTCAAAAGAGTACTTAATCCTACAGCTAAACCTTGTCAGTTTTACAGAAACCGTACATATTCTGTAACATCCACTGTCTGGGAATTTTACTCCGATCAAATGACAGCTTTAAGAAAAGCTGTGAGTTACCAAATCCTAATATCTCAGGACAGTTTCTATAGAGCAGGTGTCTGCTGGGAGCTGGAACTAACAGAAATACAACTGTGCTTAATAGCCATATTTAACAGGGCTGCTCTGTCGGGGAGCTTAGGATGTTGCAGTTTCATTAGCATTAACAAGTGTTGCTATGGGTACCAGAGCACAGGCATCAGAATAGAAGTGAATAGAAGGAGTGGGAAAGTGATTAATAAAAACGTGAAGTGTTGGAATTTTAATAAAACAAAACAAATGTGCTTGCCTGTAAGATCATGTTTAAATAATAAACTACATTATTGCCCAGTTCACCAGCAGGTATACGCTACTGCCTGTCATCTTTCTGCTGGAGCCCAGACAAACCCCTACATCAATAGAAGAGCAAATACACTGTTTTTACATTGACAGGACATACACGCACACACACACACTAATTAAAATGAACCTAATAAGTATTCATAACAATATTTTAAGTGCTGATGTTAATGTGCAATTTATAAATATTTCACACTCTACAGCTAGATTCTCTGCAAGCTCAGAGACACATAATACCTCATCCCTGGGTAACTGCCATGGACTCACATCAGCATAACTAAATAAAGGGTTTGATATCTTGGTCACAAACATGAAATGCTAGTTATCTACTTCAGAATGAAATTTTGAATAATTTTATTACACCCTTTAGAGCTACTATGGTTTCTTATGACTGCTGTTAACCCAAATTAGTACCATGTCTAATTACAGGACACCTGAAGGGTGAAATGGTAGCATCAGTGCCATAGAGAGGTGGCACATGAATAAATTATACCATCAGCCATCAGTCTCCCTTCAACCCCAGCTTTCTCCTTCTAAGAACACCTTTTGTATCTGAAGTTTTGTCATATTACCTCCCAAAAGCTTCTTTCCTGAATTTTGGGTTGGAATACAGTTTTCATTCCAATCTTTACTCATTGTTCTACAAACATGGCTGTCTTAAAGAACTTCTATGAAGAACTACACGAGTCTACTCTTTTCTAATAGAAAAACAACAAAGCAACTCAAGATGTCTCTTAAGTGGTACTCAATACTCAGTGGTCTTCCCCGACATTTTAAAACTTAACATTTATGTAACAGAGAAAAATGGATATTTATGAATCACTTAGGCTTATATGAATTATTATACTGATTGCCAAAGTAACAGGATACTTCAACAAAAAAAGGTATATTTGAAGTAAATTATATTGACCTTCTATGGCTTACTGTGATCATGTGACATGGTTGACCTGCAGAGCTGAGACCCACATTAGGTAGTAAACCCAGGGATTAAAAGAAGCAATGACTAAACCTTACTGTACTATCTGGAAAGATTAACAAGGTAATTATTTAGCCTGAAACTCAGAACGCTTAGTTACAAAGAAGAGGAAGAAAATATCCAACACAAGAATTTGAAATGCAAGGACAAAAGTGATCATTATGGTTCTTTTGTACTTACCATCCAAAGCTAATTAATAAAAATTACTAGCTTTTTTTTTGTTTTTAACTTGCTATTTAATACACAAGCGTATCAAAGGCATCATAATAAAGTATAAACAATGCTGGTTTAAGGTTGAGATATAAAGACTAAATTTCAGCTATTTTCAGATGCAAACTAACTCCTTTAAAAAAGAGCACAAGTTTGTGCCAAGCTGATCAAGATTGTCACTTTACGTCTGTAAAAATGCGCACTGGAAGGTGTCAGAAGTAAAGATGTGTATGTGAATTCAGTACTTGTGTACGTTACCATTGCTGCTAATCCCTTGACTTCTCTGCAAACACTAGCAAGCTGGAAAAGACATCTCAACTTTCAGTTACTGTGATTGTGACCTTCACTCTTCTACAAAGAAGGGGTCTTAACAGTGTGTTTCGTAAGGACAGTCATACTACTTAATTGCTACAATTTATCTTTGCGGTACCTTTAATAACTACTGTACTCAGCCTAGGATCTTTTATGCCAGCATTCCTATGTGAAACATGTTAATTAGTTTACTCTCCACTTCTTGTTAACATCATTTAGTAGAGATCAATAATCTTTTATTACAGGAATTTTCCTTATCTTTTCTCTTGTCACCTGTCCTTTTCCCCTAATGGGGTTCAATTCCCAAGCATATTTTTCCTCTTCATGTTAAAAGGATTGCTTAGTGGTCTTTTTAAATGATTGCTTTACATTCTGTAGCTAAAGGAAAGGCTGTGTGGTTTTCCTTTAAAAACCTAAAGCCTGCTTTAGCCATTCCTATGAGACACCCCCAAGCCATTATGACGGGAATGCTCCAGACTAAAATATTTGCATCACAGGCTTTCAAACTCCTTTCCACTGGTAGTCATTCCTTGAAAAAGGCAAATATTTGAGAGAAAACAACTAAAAAAAGTGTGAACTTTCAACTTTTTGTGTCACTTCAATTTTTTTAAGACTCACTAAATTAGAACTAACCTCAAAGTGCATCTTGAGAATTCCCATTTCTGGGAACCTGATGTCATACATCAGGTTTAATATCGACAGAAGATGTTGTAATCTCTCTCAGTTATTCTGACTGAGCTTCCTCACACTCAGAAAGCCTTCAAGGCTGAATCATTTAACCAAATTTTGTGCGTAACAAAGAATCAGTGCGAGGAAGAGGCCCTGTGGTATTAGAGGCTCTGTGGTCTGTTGCTGCTTTCTCAGTGAACTGGAGCTTTTCCAGATGGAAAGTAGTAAAATAAGTTGTTTCTACTTTTAGAATCAAGCCTCCATAAACTGGTATTCAAACTGGAAAACACAATGGCTGAAAAGGAGAGTTCATTGTAGCATGCAGTGATGTGGATCAACAGAGTTCAGCCTAATTGATATCTTAGCTCAGGAAAACAAAGCTTTGAGTGTATTTCAAATAATCCACTCTTCACACACTTTATAAACATATTTTTGAAAAATAATTTCGGAAAAAAGTATTTTCAAGTCAGAGCTCAAATATTAGTGTCTTACAGATCAAAGGGACATCTCACAGCAGGGTACATCAAATTTCTGTGAGCATATTCTGATTTGATCTCAAAGTTTGAAGCAAATATTTTTGTGACATTGGTCTTTTTCTTGTCCTTCACACATTCATTAAACATATGACACAGAACTTGACTTCTTAAGTATGATATATAGTTACTAACTGATACTGCTAATGTAGCTCATGGACATGGATGATAAAATAATTGAGGTTAATTTCCTCAAGAAACAGAATTAGAATATTAGAATTAGTGATACAAATTGTTTATGTTTTTCAGACAATATTTTGCTAACTGTATAAATACATGCAGGCTCCTGTATATTAAATTAGCTCAGTAATAACACAGGCTGCATGTTTTCATCCCATATAAGCCAAAATCAAATTAAAACCTCAAGCAGGATGTTTTCTGTTACATGCCAGCCTTCACAGAAAAAGCTCTGTCTCATTTGTTCATGCATTACTGAGTCATAATAAAATTCAGCGCTGGCACACTGGTCAAGAAAAATGCCTGCAAAACGCTCTGGTGCCAGCAGTATCACTTATTACTGCACGCATTTGTTTCATAACCATTCCTGTTTTCATATTGTGAGTCCCACTGTGGCTGTGGGATTGCCTGGGCTGAGCCAGGGCAAATCCTATGAGCCTTGGCAGTGGTCCTGAACCACAGGATGCTGAGCCATGCTTCCCTGCACTACCCTCTGCTTGTACCTCTTAGCACAGCTCTGATCAACATAGGAGACCCACAGTCCCTGATCATCTTTCATTTGCTTTGCACATGGGCTAGGGTGAGAGAGCAGTTTTGGTGCATGTCCACTGGATTCAGCTGGAGTCCACACATACATGAAATGCATCCCAACCGCTGCCAGAGACATCTGGGTCTAAACCGAGAGGCACTGCTTCAGACAGCTTTGAAACACGTATATGTCAAGGTTGTTTGTGCAGTGTAATTGTAGGGATTAGGGTGCCAATTGTCTTCATCTACTGTGTCTTCTTTTTTGTTGATGTGGACAGAGCCACACCATACCATACCAGCTTGTGAGGTTGAAACAGATGGCATATCCAGTTATAAAGCTTCTGTACCAGAGGGCTAAAGAGAAGGCTTTTAACCTGCACCTACCACACAGGGTAAGAAAGAGGAGCAGCTACTCCTTGGGGACACAGCCACCGATGACAAATGGGAGTATGACATCCGAATGAGCAAGAATCAAACAGAAGCAGCTGTGCTATTTCTCACTGGTCCCTGTCTGTCAGTTATAAGAATCAGAAAAAACCACAGGAAAGTGGAAAAAAGACCATTTGGAAGAGATGGTGCAGTGAAAACATGAGGCAAAAGAATAAAAAGGAAAGTTTCAAGAAACACATTTGAAATATATAACAAAGAACAGACAGGTAGCTGTCTGAGAATTTTGGACCACTGAAGCCACTGACAAAGCATCTGTTACGAGGTCTCATTTACAGGTCTACTACAGCAAAATACTAGAATGGAATGTCAAAACAAGTAGTGGACATGGAATTACCTGCTGGGGAACCAGGCCTTGATATTAACGACCAGACATCAGACTTGCAACTATACTGTTCCCTATAGTGACAAAGTTGACAAAGTGACAGTTACTGCTGTACACTGATGATCTGCAAGCCTTTATAATCAGAAAATAAACTCAAACAAAACACAGCACCCTTTTCATTTACTTCATAATTACAATTTGACTGCCATAACATATAGCATGTTCTGAAAAATCAATAAAGACTCCGGTTCAGCACTCCTAACTCCCTACCATACTTAAAATATCCAATGTGGGTACTATTTCTGTAGAAAGTAGTCTGAGCACTCCACATTTGCACAGGAAGTAAGTGTTATTGCTTATACTACAGGGCATAAATCTACTGTGCTACACTGCCCCACTGGAGACTAGTGTTTTCCTTTCAAGTGACTGTAATTCATTACTTATGACTCAAGACAAGAATTCTGAAAAAACCTGCACTTTCACATACGCCTTCCCTTGACTTCAGTGAGGCACCAGTCAGGATGATGTGCCCAGCTCTTCATTAACACAGACTTGCTTTAAAGTTGCACAAAACTAATCCCATTTTTCTCTCAGTTCTTCAATGTCATGATCTTTCACACATTATGCAGTGGTTTTATTGATGCAATACTTAAAGCTGTTTTAAAAGGTCCATAGAAAGATATTAAAATGCTTTCAGGCTTTTCTCCTGGCTTCAGCCTGCTGGAGTTCATGGATGAGAACACGAAGCAGAAGCCTCAGAGAGCGTCTGAGAGCAACTGTTGTTTCAGAATGCAAATGTTTACATGAAGATGCAGAGCAGGGGTTGCAAAGCAGGACATAGAGGAAGGAAGCACACAAGGACAGGAAAGGTTATGAAGGCTGTTTGGACAAGAACTTAATCTGTACTGAAGTTAAAATACTTAATGTTTGTCATTTCATAATGTCCTTTTCTTATTTTCCTACTGTCCATTCTTATCACAACCATATCCCTGTTTCAGCCCTGCATCCCTTCATGAAGAATGCTGGCTAAAGTCTCAAAGGGAGAACTCATCACCTGTTTATGTGACAGGCGCACCTTATGACAGACATCACTGGCTACAATTACTTACAGTTTTGGTGCTCTTCCAGAAAACTGGAAAAAACCCAAAACAAAACAGTGAACAAGGTGTTTAATAGGCATAACAAACTATCCGTGTCACACTTTGAACATCCATACAAGTTGTAATACCTCTCTGGTTCACACCTCTATATCTAAATAAAGTATGTCCACATCTTTTATTTGTTCAGGTAGCAAGAGAGCCTTCAAGAAGCAGGTATTTGTTAATACTGAGACAGTTTAAAGGACTGTGGATTGATGTGCCAGAACTCACTGGTGTTCCACTACAGGTAACAGAAGGCCTGAGCAGAGGTTTCAAACAACTTAAAGGCTTTAACGTGCAAAGAAGTTATCACATTTAACCTGTTCTGCCATCCGTGGGTAAATGCTCACCAAGTAGCCTGAAGCAGCTTATGTCTCGTAGAGCTCCAGTTAGTGCACAGGGCACCTGGTAGCTGGTAGCTTGTTTGCGTGTCAAAGCCTTCACCTGATACTGAGTCGGCAAGAATTGGCTTAGATTACTGGAATTAAATGGAGCTCTATGTCCACCAGCAGACAATTAAATTATATAGAACAAATATAAAGACCATCAATCTTCCCTTTTTATGCTACAAATTTTCTGAATTCAGGGAAAATCAAACAGCAAGCCTTTAGTGGGTATTTCTGAACATATCCTGTGTCTTGTGCTAATGGCAACTACATATTCATGCTGAGCTGTGGGTGACACCCCTTTGTCTTCAGACAAAACACAGTGTGCAGTCGTAACACATTTTTTTCTAAAATTATGGCAGGATCACGGGCAGTTCAGATTTGTGTTATCAAGAAATACAATCCATTACTTATTTTATTAATCCATTACTATCCATTTAATGAAATACTTAGTATCACTTGTATATCCTCTGATCATCAGGGGTTTTTCTCCGAAACATTCTGTAGCAGGCTAAACCCACTAAAATCTTATGGTAACATTACATGAAAAGGATTTTGCCTTTTTATGCTTCAAACACAGAAGCACATAAAAGGTTATTTTACCAGCCATAATTTAGTAATTTCCAGTACTCCACAAGGTCTATTTGCTTATCAAGTAACTATTTAAAATGACTATGAGATTGTATCTTCAATTAGAAGTCATAACTAATGCTCTTAAAACATTTTTAAATAATACTAGTTTAAGAGATTCGTTCTTGTAATCATATTAAAATATATTGTGTTGCATTTACAGAATTAATCAGTGAACCTGTCCTCCAGGTGTAATAAGTGGGTTTTCAGTTCACAATTACTAACCTGTGTCAAACTAAGATCCTTGACAGAGCTTATAATGCTTATTGGTAGAACAAATCCTTTCTCATCCTCTCCAAAATCTACGGTACAGTGGAAACCCCGGATTTTGAAATCCTCTACTGAACGCATAGATTTAACCTGAGAAATGGATCACTGGTGATACTCTAGTTGCGTGGAAGTGCACTGTGGGAGAACAACAGAGGATGCAGTCACGAGTGTGAATGTTTGGAACTGGCTGGGGTTTTAAGGAAGGGTACTGAACAGGATATCAACCTCTAAACCCAGATATGGGTGGGCTGGGTGACCAACTACCCATCAGGCTAATGTCTGAGGAACTCTGCTGAATGAATAGACAAGACGTGGCAGCTGTATCCCTGAGCCATGGCTGCTCTATCACCTTGCTAGGATTTTCATCCAAGGCAGCCAACAGCTCCCTATTCACAACCACGCACCCTGTGGATGTTTGAACAGGAAGGAGGTAACTTTTTCACTCAAGGCTGATATGGGTATGTGGGATCAGAGGGCATCTGGTTCACTACTTTTTTGGTTAAGGACTATTCAGTATAAAAGAAGTAACAAATAATATGCGAAGTGGTAGATTACATACGAACACACATTAATGAACTGGAAATAACAGAGACAATACATTGTCTTTGGTCACTACAGGAACTAAAGCCATTGAAGGAACGATTTAAACAGACTTGATCAGGTTCAACCTGAATCTTTTCACTGATAAGGATAGGGAAATGTGATTACCATATGCATTATGGTATATCTGAGAGTGTTTGTGGAACTGTGTGAAACTTGCTATAGCAAGCAGCTCGTGGGATTATGTGTATTTTACTATGGGAAATTTAAAGGCAGAGAAAAGGAAGAATCAGAGGGGAACAAACACCAGAAAATGGAGGAATAAAAAAAGGGCCAGTTGCATTTAAACTGATGGTGGGTACACTTCCCTGGTCAAACCTGCACCTGATCATCTGATACAGTCTTTCCTTTCTTTTTACTAAATCCTTTCTTAACTACTTTTTTTTGTATAATTCACCCTCTGTCCTGTGTGTGATAACTACTGCAAGGTCTAAGTGCCAGCAAATGCAGAAGAGGCTGCTGGTCACAAGGTCTGCATGTCCACGAACTTGCATCTAGAGGGACAGTGAGTCAGCGGCTGGGCAGGGGGGATGAAATTCAGCCATGGGCAGAGTTGATACCTGGTGAGGCAGTCCAGCTTATGGGCTTGCGAGACTCTGCCAATATTTGAGGGATCCATGACTGTAGGGTACATGTGAGACAGGTGTGAGTGCGTGTATCCATTCTGATGGATAGTTTGTTAGTAAATAGGAGGAAGCCTGCATTGTGTGTAACAGGGCCCAGGCCCAGATATCAGATGGATTTAGAGCTCATGGTAATGTTCAAGGGTCCATGAGTGTGAATGTCCTGAATCAGACAGTGAGGGTGTCTGTTTTCATTAGAGCACTTCAATCCTGATGAGTCTTTGCCACCTCAATTAGGACTCAAAGTACCACTCTCCTTAACTCTCCACATTTTCAGAACTGCCTTTAGGGCAGGGCACTGCCACATTTATTGCTGCTGTTTGTTTTCCTCCCTGCCTGCCTCTCCCAGGGAAAGAGGATCAGAAAACGAGTAACAGAAGGAGTTTCCTTTTCTGGAAGAGCCACAAGTGGCCAGGCACCACTGCCAGGGAATCCCTTCAATGACTCCTTTAGCAGGGCCATCTTCATGAATGTACAAGCTTTACCTCAGGTGCCCTGCAGCACTGTACCCTCTAACATAGCTTGGCTTAACAAATGTGAGGGAAGCTCTCATGACAATACTATTGTTAGGAGATACTGGTAAGTCAGGGACATAACTTATGAATGGGAAAAAGCAAACACTAGTTCACTCCCCCCACTTCACTTCCCACCTTCCAAAACAGAAGGGAAGGACAACTGCCATCTGTGTTTTAGCAAGTTGGACCAAAGAAGTACCTCACTTCCCCCACTCCCAAAACTTTTTGGGTAGACTACTAGCTATCAAGCTCAGTAGGTAGGTGAGTTACAGTGGAACTCCAACTTTCTGACTCCTAATTTGTTTCCGTCTAAGAGCAGAGACTGTGATGCTGCTGAGGTATCTCATGTGCTTTGATGCTTTGCCTCACAACCTTTTGTGCTGTTGTGACTCCATCAGGCCTCATGAAGTTTAATCCTAGGGAAGAAGATTCAGGGACTATGATGAGAGATCAGACATGAGGAAAGCCAGTGAAAAGAGTTGATACGCAGGAATTAGAGGTAGAAAAAGCATAACATATATAAAAAAAGAAGTAAAATGGAGAGCAGGGGTGAAAACGGGGTCCACAAGCAGTCTGTGAACAACAGCTAATGAGATGCACTGCAACAGGACAGGGGACAGGAATGGTGGGACCGAAGGAAGAGCTGTGAACAGTGGAGGCTGGTGGTTTGGAAGGGAAAGGGAGTATCCGAGCTGGGTGTGGAACAGTGCAGGGGGGATCAAATTAATGCTGCAGAGTAACTGGCTGAGGAACTGTCATCGAAGAGTCAGAGGGGACTTCTACAGGCAGAAGACAGCTGAGCCACAGAGGAAATGAGTGAGAAATGACGAGCAGGCTCAACCCAGATGAGAAGACAGTGTGAAAGTCTGGAGAGCCACAAAGGACAGAAGTGGTTGGTGCAGAAGTGAAGACACAAACCAGATCAAGCCCCTTTTTTGCTGATACACAAGCAGATGGGGAAAATCAGGAAGAAGTTTGTGAAAACTAAGAAAATTAACTGGAAGCTAAAACGCACACCAAAACCCTAAGGTGGCAGAGGCTGGAGCAGCACAGGGGATATTCCAATGGTGTGGCAATGAGATGGCAAGTCCAACTTCTGGCAGCTGAAACTGAACACACAGTGGAAAGTGTGCTAAGATATACAGGCTGATGACTGCGTCCTCATCTGAGGTGTAGCTAAAACAAGAAAGTACTGGACAGGACATGGGAAACAACTGAATATAAAAAAAACAGAGTGAGAAGCTGGAAAAATTAAGAGTGAGGTGGTTTTCAGGTAGCTAAGAGAGGGTTATGTGAGAGGTGGCCAGGCTTCACATAGGCTTTGTGGGGGATAGTGCTGGGAACTTTTGGGAAGTGAAATCTTGCAAGGCACTCAGGCCCAATGTAACTGTATCAGCAGGCTGAGATGGTCCAGGTAAGAGCATCAGAAATACCAGATTTGGGTATGCATCATGTAGCAATTGTCAAGCTGGGTAAAGAGCAAAATGTCTGGGAATATTAAACAGACTTAAGAGCCTAACTTGATATTCAAGTAGCCTGCTAGCGAATCTAAAGTAGCATTATGTTTTCCCTAGTGAATGTCAATCCTGATCAACCAGAAGGGAGGAAAAAGACTGGGCTATCCATGTTCTTGTTTATGCAAGTGCTGTCAGTGTTAATGAGGGTATGATAAAGGGATTGCTCTGCGGGTGCCTGTGTGGCCAGCCACTTCAGTTTTGTGTTTGTATGTGCCTTCCTACTGGCCAGACCTGCAGGCAGGAACAGCAGCAGCTGCATCCACCAACCCAGATGGAGAAACCTATTAGGTCAGAGAATACATACGACTGGTTTGCAGTGACGAGGAAAGATGAAGCTCTGGATTCCAGAGTACACTGGGTTAAGCAGCTCTAATAGCAGCTAAAGAAGTCGAGCTAAGGAGCTGAGCTAAAGAATTGATGCTTACAGTATCAGGAACAAAACAACTTTCACTGAAGTATTCTCTAGGTAGCAATTAAAAAAGGTAGATTTGGCAAGACTAGTCAAACTTCTGTTTTCTATAGTAAACTGAATTCCCTTAAAAGTGGGACACAAGAGATAGACGTGGATGGAATAAGAATAACATGCTGTGCTCTGGCACAGTATGCTCCAGCAGTATGGTATTAAAAAGGATTTAAACACATTAAGACCCTAAGTAGAAAACTGTAACTGTCAGACTGCTGATGAAGCTCTGAAAGACACATTTCCAGAAGAAACCTTGTTTTAAAATACATTGACGGATGCTGTAAGAAATCTTAATGTGCAGTAATTAATGTAGACTGAACAAATTGCACTGTGGACAGTGATATGTTTATTAGAAGCCACTCAGTGAAGGCTGCTGGAGGGAACTAACTAAAAAGCAACACAGTCCTGGATTAGAATAGAAGCATAGGCTTCCCTGTAAATAGGAAACAGCAAGACAGGGAAAAGTATTTTATTTAATTCTCCTATATATTGTCTCCAAAGCAACGACAGAGCTTCTCAGGTGCACATGCAAGTACAAAAATTTGCTAGAGTGAACAGCCATGTAGAAATTAAACCTCTGAAAGAACAGGAATTTTGCTCAGAGACAGGGAAATCATTAATATTAGAGTGAGGTATTTTCTTTGCCCACAAACAACATGATTTATAATATAAGATCTGTTTCCCCTCAACAATGGGGCTCTAAATGGATGACTTTGAAAAGGCTGTTTCAGCTGTTGGGTAGTCTTGTCTTTGCTCAAGGGAAAAAGAAAGATAGGCTTTGAGCTGTAGTACAAACATGCTGAAGTCAGTCATGGTTAACATGATGGACAGCAGTTAAAAACGCTGTGGCAGAATTTCATGACTCCCAGCCAGCATGTTGGCAGCCTTCTCTTATGAAGACAGGGATAGCTTGGATGTACATAGAGTCTGTGGGCTAGGACAGAAGTTAATTTAGCCCGGCACCTATTATTTTTATTTTCAATAGTGATTTGTACACTTTTTGTCACCTAGAGACTTGAAAGACTCTGCCGGAGGATGCAAAACAAATTTGGGAGGAAAAACACTTAAATTTCAGTAATGCTTTCAAATGAGTGTTCAAGCTCACTAACAGGAAACCAGCACAGGTCTTTGAATTCCAGTGGTACAAACTTTTTTTTCATACTAGTGCAAATGTCTTTACAAGGGTTACCTGCAAAAGCTTCAGGGTAACATCATCATCTCTAGTATTCCACAGACCTATATACAGTTTCACATAGAGACTTGCACAGACAAAAGTGCAAGTCCTTTTCAAGAGTTAAAACAGCACAGCGTTGCCTCTGGGTGCGATTATTTCAATGTGGAAGTGCTCCAAAAGGGCCTGGCTTTTCATATAAGAGGGTCTCATGCCAACACACTGCAACATATAAACAAAGTAAGACTACTGCTTTAAATACTAGCATAAATAAAGTGATATTACTTTTATGAACAGAACCAGAGTCCATTTCACAGAAACAACGTAAAGGTCACTTAAAAGATCAGTACCAAAGTCTGACAACCAGAAGGATAAACATGGAGCAAGTATGGTCTAACACTAGGTTTGAAGCTGCCTGCTTGCACATGATTTCTTTCTGTTGTGTTCTTCACACTACCAGTGACTTAAAAATTCAACATAAGTTCACAGTAAAAGCTAAAAGTCAGCATGAACTGAAAAAAACTTAAGCCACTTTCTTCTCTTAAATGTGAAAACATTAAACCTGACTATTTTTTGTTCAGCTCAAATTGAATCATCCCCTAAAGTTTCTAGTTACAGTTCTTTGGAGAAAATTTTTTTTAAAACCAGACACAGTCATCTTAGAGACAGCCTGTACCTGGTGAGGCCTGCAGAGCAGCATCTAATCACTGGAGTTTCCCCCCTTTTTCCATCTGCTCCTTCCTCCAGGACCAGAAGATGTAACTTGAGCTCTTGATCCTGCCTCACAGTACCCAGGCTTCTCTAACAAGGATCAGTTCAGTCCGAGGATTTCTTGCAGTTTATCCAGGGTGAGCTCTAGCTAAGCTGCTTCCAGGACGGCACAGAAATACAGCCCTCTCAGCAAGGATGGAGAACTCCCTGTTCTTGCTGCTTAAGGTGCCTGTCACCCCCGACAGTCCATTTGTGTTCTTCACTCTACACCATCTGTTGTTCTTTATGGCTGTGCATGTATGTGCTGAGATACAGATATATGTGAGAAGTCAAAAAGCCTCCTAGACCATAGGCTCGCTGTCCCACCCCTCTGGCACGCTGCCGGCACGCAGTCCATCTCCAGCACAGGCTCCCTGTTGAATCCTCTCCCAGCTCCCTCTCCTTCTTGGGCTTTGCTAAGAGGAATAACACCAGCAGGACCAGGACTTAACGGCCCTTGTAACCACCGGGAGGCGGGGCCAGAATCACGGAATAAACCGAGTTGGAAGGGACCCATAAGGATCCTCCTGAACCTGCACTGGACGACCTCAACATTCATACCGTGTGTCTCAGCATGTTGTCCAAATACTTCTGGAATACTGCCAGGCTTGGCGCCATGACGGCTTTCCTGGGGAGCCTCTTCCAGTGCTCCACCACCCTCTGAGTGAAGAACCTTTCCTTAATATCCCACCGAAACCTCTCCTGGCACATCTTCCTGCCATTCCCTCGGGTCCTATCACTGATCACAGAGAGAAGAGATCAGCGCCTGCTTCTTCTCCTTCCCCCCGCTGCCTCCCACGCGTCCCCCACTGTCCCCCGCTGCCCATCCGCGTTGCCCGGCGGAGCCGAGCCAAGAGCTGCGGAGCCACCGGAATGAGGGAGCGAGGGGTGCTCCCGCGCCGCCCCGCAGCGCACTCACCTCCCCGCGCCCCGCCGGCCCCGCGGGACGCTACCACCCCAGTCCCGCAGGACGCTGCCATGTCTCCCCTCCCGGCCCGGCGTGCGGCGGCCGCCGGGAGCCAAGCTCCGCCCCGCCCCGCCCCGGCGGGGAGCGCGGGGCCAGCCGGGGCTCGTAGTCTCTCCGCCGGCCGCGGGCTCCGAGGGGCGCGGCCGCGGCGAGGCACTACGTTCCCCGGCGTGCAGCGGGACGGGGCATATAAGTGGCTGGCGGCGAGCGCGGCTCAGTCAGTCGGTGCCCCCGCCCGCCCTGCAGAACAATGGGTTTTCCTTCGGCGCTGGGGCCGGGCAGCTGAGCGCGGCGGGACCAGCCGGGCACGGGCGCGCTCGCCAGCCGCCGCTCCCGGCGGAGGGGCTGGCCGCGAGTATGTGGATACCCACGGAGCACGAGAAGTACGGCGTGGGTGAGTGAGAGAGAGGCAGCGAGCAGGGCAGCGCGGGGGGCGAGGAGCGCCTGCCGTGGGAGGACTAGCGTGGGTGCTGCCGGCGCCCGCGGGAGAGAAGGCAGCGCCCAGCCTGTCTGAGTGGCCGCGTCGCCCCCTGAGCACGGCGGGGTCGGGGGTGCCTTGGCTGGGTCGGGGGGAGCGTTCCCTTCCCCCGGGGGAGGTCGAGGGTGCGTTCTCCCGGGGGCGAGGGTCGGAGTTCCCCGCCGGGCGGGTGTCGGGGGCGCCTTCCCCGGGGGTTGAGGGAGCGGTCCCTTGGCCAGGGGCGCAACAAAGAGCAGCGGTGCCCTAACCGCGGCTCTGCGTCTCCCGCTGCTGCCCGGGAATGACGGGGCCGGTGCCTCGGTTCTCCCCGCCGGCGCTGGGTGGAAAGGCTAGTGTTCCGAGGGGAACAAAGCAGCCTTTAAAACCCTCGCAGGGAGCGAGGACTCGGCGGGGTTACAGTCTGCGGGGAGGAGCGGGGCTGCGGGCATTGTTTGCGCGTCGGGGATTAGGGAGCTGCTTCGGTGGGAAGCAAAGTGTCTCTAGTGGGAGTCGCGCTTGGCTCTTGACCCAAGTCCTCTCCGGAGCCCGGCGGTGCGACCTACTGAGTGAGCACCGAGGCTCGCTGTGGTTTTGGGATGTCTTTCGATACCACCGATCAAACCCGCCCGTACTGGGTGAGAGCTGCTGGCTTGTCCCGGACAATGAACCCCTCTGACACCGGTGCAGCTGAACTGGTGCAGCACAGCAAGCGGCTTTGCGTGTGTTTACATCGCGTCGGAGAGTTGTGCGTAGTGCGGAGGCAGCCGGCGGGGCGCGGAGTCCTCCTTTGTTTGTGTGTGTGACTGTTTGCGCTTTGTGTGCGTGTGTGCGCGCTGTGTTTGCGCTTTGTGTGTCTCTGTGCATTCTGTGTGTGGTGTGTGCGCGTAGCAGCGCTCGGCGCGAAGCCAGCCCCGCGCAGTGCCGCTCCGTCCCATCTGGAGTTGAGCCCAGATATTGCCGTCCTCACCAACGCTAAATTACAGCGATCATCGATGGGATTTATTTGCTTGACTTCTTTATTTGCCAGGTCACAGCTGGGTTGCGAGATATTGATTAGTCCTGCCACCCGCCCTCCTTTACGAGGATGGTCAGGGGCTTAAAAACCACTCTGGGACTCCCTGGAACGGCAAGCTCGATATTAGCAGTCAAGTATTTCAAGCTGCAGCTCGCCTCTTGGTCTATTTGATTTTTTTTTAATAATTTTTGTTTTGGGACATAGTTTTCTGTTTCACAGCAGAAGCATTTTTTTCCTCTGGTTTATGGGCTAAACAAGAATATGTAGCATCTCTTTTAAATAATGAAAGCAAGCAGTGAAGCGCTCTTCCTCAGATTTGAAAAACTACCCCTTGGTTCCTAAACAATTGAGTGATTTTCCCTTGTACGGGTAGAAAACCTTTTCGTGCTCTTAAACATGGATCATTGTCCAGCTCCCCCTCACTTCGGAAGGTTGGTGTTACTGAAGTCTTACACCTGCTGAAGAGATAACAGTTGCAGTTTCTCAATAGTGGGCTGCCTTTTGATCAACCAGAAAATATAATACATTATGAAGATCCTCTTTATTTGTGCAAATATAATATAGTCACAAAAACCCATACTTATTCTTATTTAAATTCATTCCGTGGTTTTCTGTGATTTGCCTTCCAAAGGCTATTCAGGATAGTAACAAAAAGCCACTGTTCCATTTGGGTCTCCTAAACCTCTAGGATGGGGTGATATTGTAGTTACCATGACCACTGCAAAATGTTGAAATACTAACATAAAGTATTCAATTTTTCTGTTGGACTGCATTTTATGGTATGTGCTCACTCATCTGTGTGAGTGCTTTCTGCAAAATATTCATACCCAGTTATCATATAAGCTGTTGTGCTCTGTAGCAGTGGTAGAAGAGTTGTATCTTGCTGTATAATTCTTTAAACTTCATGTACAGTGAATTTCATAGATCAAACTTGCATTTTGCCCCATGGGCTTGTTTATATATTTTCTTAATATAGCGATAGGATTACTATGTTTCCAAACTGTCTCTTTAATATTGATATATTTATCTGCCCTGGTAAAATGGGTGCATTATTAAAACCCCTTTGAGAATGACGATTAGTTGTACCAAGCATATGTATCCTTTGTATGAAGAGCTCAGGGCTTGCATCAACATCAGACCTCATCTGCGTTTTCAATCTGAATTTTGTGGCACATGCTGTGCTGCACATTTCTACTGTGACATGCCAAAATGGATGAATAACCAGGCAACAGCCACCTGGTTACCAGCAACCCTTCAGTGCAACCAGGTGGCTGTTACTTGCACAGCCTGACTGATTTCCACTTAGAGGGGTACTTAAGAAAAGTAAGTCTCTTCTCCTGCAAATTTTTAAACTTCTGCTTGCTAGCCAGTGATAATATCTAACTGCTTTTTACTGGGTGGGTTGCTTTACTCATAGTAGGCAGATTTACTGCTAGCTTGTTTCCTATTAGGTAGATGTACTGCCATAATGACCAACACTGTCAGATTTATATAGGACACCCTTTGTACTATAATTATGTATTTTTATTTCTAAGGCTATAGGTTGTAAGTTATGTATTAACCTTCAAGATATCAGAGGGGAATAAACATTGGAATATTTCTGGATCTGAGAAAGTTTTTGTCTGGGTTTTGATATTTTTGTTTTCAGAACAGAGGGTTAAACTTCCGTATTTCACTTTGAAATTCCATATATTCTGAATCACACCTTCAGCTGTTGAGCAATGCCATCACTACGTTGACACAAAGGATGCAATGGTCAGTTATGTAGGGAATTTAGCACAAAGTATGCTGATATGAGGGTGGGAGTGGTGAGTTGGTTTTTTTTTTTGCTGTTAATGGTATCTAAAACTGGTTGCCAAATGGAGTTGGATTACATAAATACTGTGTGCTGTTCCATGTGAATTTACAACCTAATCGAACAGTACTGCTTAGAACAATAACCTAACCCTTTGTTAAAATTAGTCATCTGAGACTGCATAACTGTGGATGCTCTGCAAAGAGCAAAGTAGTAAGTGTAGCTTGCAAAGGTGATTCTGACTCGTCGGTGCAAACTAGAAACTTTTAGCTGTAATATGGAAATCACAGGAATACATAATTATTTTGTAGTTGCTGTTTGGAGTAAAGGTATAAGTTTTGCCAGCCAGAGTACAGAAGATCAGTTTATTTTTTTGCCTCATCAGATCGTCATACTGCTGTATCATCTGGTTTCTTTGATTTGCTTGAATCTGTAAGTATGCAGTTATGCTTTCTTTCTGGAGTGTAGATGATTCACCTTTTTCTATTGAGCGTAAAGCTTCTCAGGAATTTCGCAGGAAGGCATTTTTTTTGGATTAAGATGGAGAGATTAGTTAAGGAGAATAAGTAAAAACAGTTGCTGAATGCATCATTAAATTTATCAGCAGAATGATGTTCCAGATCCTGAAGTCATTCTGTACAGCAAAATATACTAATTTAACTCAGACAAGTGCTTGGTATATTCCATGTGTTTAAGTTGTAAATCTGCTTTCCCAAAGGGTTATGAAGTGTGGCCATCTTCTATTTTATAGATGAACAAACTGAAGGTTCAAATGACTTTGTGTTGTAAGCTGAGGTTTATAGGAAGGAAAACACAGGGGTGTATTAGTTCATCACAGGAGCAGTATTGACTAGCACGTAGACAAAAACCAAATCAATAAGCTTGTGCCCTGTTCTTCTGAGTTGCAGCCAGACTAGTCTTGCTAGCAGTTCCCTCAGAAGATAGCGAAGACATCTGTATCTTTGTGCTGTAATCACTGTTTTGACTGCAAGCTAATGTTACTGCAAATGAGCTTGGCTTGTTTCGCTCAACAACAAAAGGATAAAGACTATGATGTGGTTAATGTCACATTGCAGGGTTATTGACAGAGATAATGTGGTTTTTTTAACTTGAACAATTCAGCTTTTTTCCATCCATCCTCAAATAGTACAAATGAAGCCTTCAGTCTTATTTTTTCCATGTAGAACTCATTAATATGACCACTAACAAGGCTCAATATCCAAAACTTCTATTAAGCTGCCTTAAATAACTGTATGGGGGGGTGAGGTAGGGTAAAAGGTAGGGTGTTCTGGGGCTCATGAACAGTTGGAGGATCATCTTTGCTTTCTTGTTACAGCTTGTAACTGTGGGGCTGATCACCTGCAGATAAGTTAAGGTGAGGTATGGTAGGGCACTGAGAGTGAAGCTGGCATGTTACCAATGCTCCCTTTGCTTTACTGGGATAATGGGAGCCCATTCTCATTTTATGAAATAGTCCCTGAGTTCTAGCTACCTGATATAGAAAATGTGTGGGTCTTTGCTCTAGGAAGATTTTTATATGTGACACAATGTTAAGGAGGCTTTTATGAGTTTAGGATGTCAGTCAGATAAAGATTATATTTTCCTTATCTTCTATATAAGCAGTTACTTGCAGTACCTTTTACAAATGGAATGATCTCCGCTTGCAGCTTTTGGCCAAAAAAATAATGACTGGCTACTTTGGAGAGCAGAATACAAAGGCTGAGATTTTGAAGTAATTTTGGTCATGAGACTTTTCTTAACTTAATTGTTGATGAAGCGATAAAATTGCCTTGAAATACAACTAAGTCAAGATTTTTTTTTAAATGGATTTTTTTAACAGCTGCCTCCAAAAAATAAAAAGATCTGGAGTCTTCAGTATGGGTTTTTTCTCTTGAATGCCTTTATCATCTCCTAAGGACAACCCAGAGCTGGTTGGTTCACTGACTTCTTACACGGTGCCCTTCGGAGATCTCATCTGTCCTATTCACTACACAGAGCTACTGGGGAAGACTTTTGAAGGCTGATGTTATTTCATTGTTAGCTCTATCCTGATGTTGCTGTTTATTCCTCTTTCACTGTGTTGACGGGGTATTGCCAACCTTCTCAGTGCTGGACTTCTGAGGCTGCTAGGCTGGGTCAGATTCAGCTAAAGATCATGGAACAATGGTGAATTAAATAACATGACTGAAAGTGAGAAAGTAGTCCCCTGCTGAAAGGCAGGATACTGTTTTCTTTTTTTATGTAGCACAGGCTCATGTAACCTGTGGTTGCTTTTGGGAGCTCAGACAGCAGGTGATGGCGTCACCAACTCCTCTGTCAAGGGAGCTGTAATAGGCTATTTTACTCCTAGCATGCAGGTATTGGCAACTTTTTGCACTGTTGTGAGAGCGTCTGCCTTCTACACATCTATTTTGCTTTCCTGACCTGCAGCCTAGAAGTGAAATTTCAGAATAAAATAGTTTCATGTTTACAGCCTGTTTCAAGATGAACGTGTGATCTACCATATTCCGTGGTTTCCAGTTCGAGTGTAATTCACTGTGTAGGTTTTAGTCTGTGCAGTTATACATAATTTGAGTCTTGGGATCAGGGAAAATACTGAAGAGTAGTTTGATTGCTTGGATCATTTGTGACACTTGAGTGTATTCAGCAACTGAGATGAGATACTTTCAGCCGAGTCTGCAGCCCTGGGAGTTGTGTTGCTTCATTTCTTTAGTTTGGAGAGACTGTGTTGTGTGTGGGTGGTTTTTCAGGTTTTTTTGCTACTGGATCTGTAGTTGATTACGTGAAGGTACAGGGGAACAAACTAGGTAACCTCTCAAAGTACTTTTAAACTTGTCTTTGTGGCTCTGACCAGAGGAGTTGAAATGCAAAGGTTTTGCTTCACTTGGAGTCTGGAATTGGTGTTACGTTTCTTTTTTTTGCATGTACATGGTGTACATCATTGAGTAACCTTTTTTGCTTTTCCTCATTTGCTTGCCGTTTGTCCTTTTGTGAGGAGCTAGGCAGAATGCCTTTGAAGTGACTATTGTCTCCTTCCCAGTGAACTGGAAGCCAGGAGACTAACCTGGAGGGAGGGAAATACCCCTTTCTGTCACAAGCATTTAATTTGTCATAAATGTTTCTAACATTATATAATAGAAAGGATTGAAGCTTTTTGCATGGACAAGATCAATAAAAACATAGGAAAAACATATTTAGGAAGTTTTGAGAGATCTAATCTGTACTGCTTTCTCAAGGCCCAGTCAACTCTATCTGTCACTTCTGGAGGTTTGCCATCATGTTCTTCAAAATGCTGATAACCAAGCACCTGCAACTACTTTTGCTGGTGCTCAGCAATCTTACTACTAGAAAGAGTTTAGCTCTGGAGTCGGTTTTTTTTGTTGTGTGTATATATGTGCATATGAAGATTTGTCGAGACTCCTTTCCTTATATAAAATAGCTCCAGTTATTTAATTTTTTCCTCGTAGATGATGATCTTATCTTTGACCAATTGATCTATGTTCCAAACTGGACATGAAATCTTCATCAGGTAAAGCAGGAGAATCTCGTAGTATGTGCTTTAGGCGATATGTCTGCTTGTCATTTCCATTATGATGCTTGTTCCTTTTGCAGTAGCATCACATTGACTCATGTTCAGTCAGGAACTGCTGATCAATCATTCAGATCCTTTTCCGGAGCACTGTTGTCTAGACAGTCACTCTCCCATCCTGTGTTTGTCAGCTGATCATTTCTGCTAATTGTCCTTAATGAACAGCTCCTCTTTTCCATCCTATTTCTCCTGCTTTTCAGCCACGCTGGCTCCCCAGTTTCCTTTCTCATGTAAGCCTGTTTGGAAGCACCTTGTCTGACAGCTTTGTTGCAAGAGATGCAATTTAGGATCTGTACTTGCTAACAGAATTGGAGCTTGTTAAGAGAAGCAATGCACAATGAACAACTAAAGACACTTGGATGCCACAATGATTTGCCAGTAGTTTGCCTTTGTATGTGTAAAGGAATGTATTTTTCAGATCTTTACAATGACATGAGACTGAAGTGATAGCTGTTTTCTGTTTTGCATGTTTTATAATGCATGTTTCTTCTTAGTGGGAAGACGTTCCCAGTTATATAGTTCAAGGATGTTATAATAACATGTCAACTTTGCATTCATGGGCACCTGAAATGTTTAGTTTGGAAATAATGCTGATCTAACTTCCAGATGCTCAAGGGTGGATACAAGAGCTGCAAACAGTGCAGCTCTGAAAGTCACCTGTGCTATAGGGACAAAGAAAGAAGCTTGGATCTTGCAATTTATAATGCACTGTGCTTGCTGTTTTCTGTTGTTTTGAGTAATAAAACAGGATAAAATCAAATAAGTTTTGTAGGACTAAAGAAAACCCCAAACCGTCTTAGCATCATAGTCATTTAGGTTGGAAAACACCTATAAAATCGAGTCCAATTGTAAACCTAATACTGCCAAGTCCACCACTAAACCAAACCATGTCCTTAAGCACCACATCAACACATCTTTCAAATACTTCTAGGGATAGTGACTCAACCACTTCCCTAGGCAGCCTGTTCCAATGCTTGACAGCCCTTTCAGTGAAGTTGTTATTCCTAATATCCAGTCTAAACCTCCCCTGATGCAGCTTGAGGCCGTTTCCTCTTGTCCCATCGCTACTCACTACAAAGTTCTTTGAGGGGGTTGTAGAGATCAGTAGGGTCTACTCTCAGCCTCCTTTTCTCCAGGCTAAACAACCCCAGTTCCCTCAGCTGTTCCTCACAGACTTGTACTTGTACTCCAGACCCTTCATGTACTTTGTTGCCCTTCTCTGGATAGGCTCCAGTACCTCAATGTCTGTTTTGTAGTGAGGGGCCAAAACTGAACACAGTATTTGACATGTAGCCTCACTGGTGCTGAGTACAGGTCAACTGTCCAGTACCTACTCCTGCTGGCCATGCCATTTCTGATACAAGCCAGGATGCCATTGACCTTCTTGGCCACCTGGGCACACTGCTGTTTTGTGTTCAGCTGGCTGTTGACCAACATCCACAAGTCCTCTTCTGTTGGACAGCTTTCCAGCCACTCTTCCCCAAGCCTGTAGTGTTGCATGGGGTTGTTCTGTCCTGAGTGCAGGACCCAGCACTCAGCCTTGTTGAACCTCATGTAATTGGCCTCAGCCCATTGCTACAGACTATTCAGATCCCTCTGTGGAGCTTTCCTAACCTCAAGGAGCTCAACACTCCCAATCTATGAATTTACCGAAGGTGTATTTGATCCCCTCCTCCAGGGGGATCTTTATTTTCTCCTTGCATAATCTCATGGCATCCCTCTGGGTTGCCTGCCTCTTCTTACAAAGGTCATACATTCTCCTCTTTTTTTTTTTTTCTGAGTTCCAGCCAAAACTCCCTGTTCAACCAGGCTGATCTTTCTCCTTGCCAGTTTGTCTTTTGGCACATGGGGATGGCCTGCTCTGGTCCCCTTAAGACTTCATTCTTGAAGCCCTTCAAGACTGCCTCCCAAGGAACTCTGTCAACCAGGCTTGTTTAGGAAGCCAAAGTCTGTCCTCCAGAAGTCCAAGAGTAGTTTCTACTGACCACCTCTCCTTACTTCTGAGAATTGAAAAATCTTAAAATTTTATGATTGTGGTGCCCAAGTCTGCTTCTAACCATCATATCACCAAATACTCTAATGTACAAGGCTACCTCACTATCTCTCCTTCTCTGCCTGCCCCTTCTGACAGTTCATTGCTATCTGTTGCAGCGCTCAGTTGTGCAAGTTATCCCACCATGTTTCTATGATGGCAATTATAGTTTTCCTGCTGCACAGTGGCTTCCAGCTCCTCTTTATGCACACATCAGTGCTGTGTGCATTGGTGTAGATGCACTTCAGTTGGGCTGATGATCTGGTGACCTTTTTAGGGGGAGAAGACCTCATTCCTATGTAACCGTTCTCAGGTGCTTCTATTGTTTCCAACACATCAGTGACTCTTGTCTTTATTGCCTCATGGATCTCCACCCCCTACCTCCACAGAAATCGCAGACAGAAGGTCCTCACTAGCACTCTGTCCCTCTAATGTTGGCATGCTGCCCCTAGGCTTATCCCCAGCAAGCCTGGTTTTATCCCTTCCCCCTTCAGCTGTGTCACGAGTTGGGGGAGTTCCTCTACCTGGGTGCACCTCCCACAGGTGTGCTCACTTCTCCTTTCTGGTACTGGTATAAGAGCAGGGCCCTCCCTGCAGCCTGGTGCTTGGGTGACAGTGTGCTCTCACCAGAGCATTGTCTGGGAAGCTGCTGCAGTTATGCTGAGTGCAGAGCTTAGAGGGATCATGGCTTTCTGCTGGATGTGTACCGTTGCTCCTTAGTCCAGCTGACAGAGCTTCTGCACCCTTCCTACACATCCTTCTGTGCAAACTGCCATGATGTGCCCTGTTTGCCTGCTCTGACAGCAGTGCTCCTGTTCGGTAGTGCTCCCTAGGTCACTTTTTATTACAGAATGAGTCAAAAAAGTGAACTCGTGCTCCCGAAGGACAGCTAATATACTGAGCTGCTGATACTGACTGCACTGTTCCTTTTTCTCCAGTTAAGGAACTAAGTTGACTTATTTTTTTTCAGGTTCACATGCAGTTATTCCTCTACTTCATTAATATTCCAATGGAAAGTTGGTAAAGTCTGTTTACTTAGCTCCCCTAGTACATTGAGTTTTGCTTTTTTCATAGTTTGTGTGTAGAAAAACACAAATAGCAGATGAGTTAATGAACCTGAAAGTGGGGGTGTTAGTTAGCAGAACTTGTAATAAGGCATTTGAGGAATAACTTTATTTCATTTTTGCTTTCTGTGTTACTCGATTTCAAGTGTGCATCTCTCCTTTGAGGGATCTGGAAGCAGGGGGTGGCTGCTCTTAAGTAATCAGTTTCTAACTGATCGGTTCTCTCTACAGCAGAGAAGAAATGGAGTGGCCTTTCGAATCCGCTGCTTGCGATTTCTTAATTTGATTTTACTGTTTTCACTGGACTTACGATTTCTGAGTTTTATTTAGAAATGCAAAACTAGTTCTTAATTACAAAGGTGAATAGTAACACATTTTCATTAATAATTTGCATTGAATGTGTGGGAGTCTGTACGCTGTGGGTAGGAGGTGAGCACCAACTGCACATGGGTTTTTTTCTCTAATAGAAGTTACTTGTTTCTGTTATTTTTAAAACAAAGCATTTTCTTTAACTATCATAAATCATCGACCACATATAATATTTCATTTTTTGAAACTCTGAAATTACAGGTTGCAGTGCAGAAAGCAAATGATTGCTCCATGAAGCCTTATTTTAGTGTTTCTCCAGAGTAGTGTGGTGAGATAAGCATGTGCAACATGTTTGGGGAGGGAAAAACTAGTGCTTCTGATATTTTTGTTACACAAGTTAAATGCAAGTTATCTGCAAATATTGTATTTGCATTATTGTATTATATAAACAACAATGGGTAAGAACTTGAACCTTAATCAAACTGTAGATATGTGGTGGACTATATAAATATGAAATAGTTTCACTTGCACAATACAACATTCATGTTTTTGTAAATAATGTCGCCCATAAAATACAGAATATTATTTTTCTGAGGGAAAAGCCCTGTGTAAAGATGGCTATTTTATTTTAAGTATACTGTCTTATTTTGAGGAGAGGGGGGGGAAGTACCATTGGGAGGCTTAAATGTTATCAGTGATTCATAAAGTTATCTCTGATTCCATAAGTACAATAAAGTTACGTTCCATGAAACAAAGCAGGGTAGAGATAGGTCACAGGTCATAAACACTAATTTTTTTGTGATAGTCATTTTTTAATAAAAAAGTTGGCTAATATTTTGTGTCTTGAAGGAATTGGCCTCTTCCCTAGGCTGCGGAGTTCCTTTCCTGGCATCTGTACTAGGTCTCTTAGCACAGTTAGGATGCAGAGGTTGACTTGCGGTTTCTGCCTTTGCATGGCATTCTAACTCGCTCCTTCTGGTGTTAACATTGTTTCCCCCTTTATGAAGAGGATAAAGAAATCTGAGCACGTATTTTTGAAACAACTTAGTGGACAACATCTGGCACAGCTGCTGGTGCTATTCATGGTTAATATTGGAAACTTGTAAGCATTCTTCACTTATCTGTCTCTTCCCTACTCCTTTACCTTCCCCCCCTGCCCCCAGCTTCCTTCCTTTTTTTTCAGTCTGTAAAACTTCAGACAAAAAAGAGGAAGTCCTAAGGTGGGAAACAGAAGATCCCTGTGTTTCTGTTTCATGTAAGAGAGCACGTGTCAGTTCTGTACAGGGTTCAATACTGTAGCTATACTTGCTTCTCTTCCTCTACCCACCCATATCAGAAAAACATGAATAGCTAATTATAACTCAAGCCAAAATGACTTACTTCATTATATCCTTTTTTTTCCACTTGGAATAACAAGACTCGAAAGCTAAAATACTTTTCATTGAGCCAGATACATCTTAGTACTCAGGTCTTGAACCAATGGGCTTATTCCTATTGCTCGCCAAGTTAAATAAGTAAAATTAAGGACTGGAGATATCTGCCTGAAGATATTTTGCTATTTTATTTGTCTTGGGCAAATTTGTCAGTGATAATGGCAAGCATCTCAAGTTACAGATTCTCCAGTTGCTTATATAACTAAAAGTTAAATTCAGTAATTTGAGCTTTTTTTTGCAAATCAGATTGAAGACAAAAGGCTTGCCTATTGTCTTTTCTGCATGCATGTTAGGCTTTTTGTAATGATTAAATTATCCAAAGACTTCAAACAACTTATTTTCACCTGTTAATTGAAAGAGCATAGTAAAAGATGCTGAGAATGTGTAAAATATCGGAATAATATGTATTTTTCCAGGAAAGTGCGTGGTTCTTGCATGAGGCAATTGTTGGTTTTAGAGTTTAATCTTACTTGGAGATAGTATGTTGAAATGTTCCATGGTAAACAATATTTAGAGGGAATCTGAAGTAGAGGGCTCTCCAACTTCAGAGACAGGGTAGTAGGGGAATCACTCCGTAGTCACCTGCAGAGTTTTATTTCTAAGTTGCTGTCAGTGGTTGCTTCTGGAAAATGCTATTTGTCTGGCTTTTACATCGATTTCAGTATAAATAGTAGCTTATCTCAACCTGAGCAATTATAAAGTGCTTTAAGAAGTATTTAAAATCTATTCCCTTGATGAAAAGCCTTGACTTCTGGCAGCATGAATGATAGGCGGTGTCAGTCTTGCTGCTGCTACCTGTTTTCTTCAGTGTTAGACCACATCCACTGCTTTTGTATCTTCAAGCTTTAAGTGTGGTGATTCTTGTTTACCTTCACAGAACTCTGGGAAGCCTGTAAGACTAAAAATCATTGGTCTTTAATGTATTTACATGCAAAGGAATGTTTCTTTCTTTCGCTTCTGCGAATACTTAGTTCTACTGAATAGACCACAGCTTGAATAGCAGTTCATGTAAAAAAGTGTGTTTAACAGAAAGGTTTAAATATAACACCAATTTTAAAGATGTCTGAGATAAAGCATAGAGGTTAGTTATCATCTTAAACAGGCACAAATTATGTGGTTCCCTCTTTTCCTAGTGTAATCAGTTATATTTAACTTAGTTAACAGAATGTACAACTGTAACATTAGAGAAAAAAATGTAGGTTTTCATGATGCATCTTACAAAGATCTCTTTGAATTTTTATCGACAAAGATTGCTTCTAGCTCTCTTTGAGCAGCCAGTTAACAGCACAATAACTGAGGCTTAAATATGGTTGTACAGTTGATAGAGATCTATGGTGTGTATCAATGTGTTTTACCTCTGCTCCTCAGCAAAATAATGAGCAGGTAGATAGACTGGACTGATGGTGAGTTGCCTGCTTTTACAGATGCAGAGGTCCAGAATAAACTTATTTAGTTGATAAGCGTTGTATGGACTCTTCTAACAAGTAAGTTAGTCTTCTGGTTTATCTATGAAGTGGATTTATTGTTTGGAGAACTGTCATAAATATGGCTCTATGTAAAATGCATAAGGTATGTGAAAATATGAATGGCAAAACCTCAAAAGCGCTCTACAGACTTCAAATAGCAGGTTTTATGTAAAAATAGGGGGTTGTGTAGGATAGCAATATGCACAGCTACAGTACTATAAGTTAAAATAATTCGGGGAAGCTCAGAATAGTGTATTGTCTTGAGTTATATGTGTGGGGGGAAGCTTTGGAGAGCAGAATGTAATTGTCTGAAGACCAGCATGACCTTGTCCTGGCTGGGTCAGCTCTGATGCTGTCCCAGTTGTGGCCACACACTTCTGCCCTGCTCCCATGTACCAGCTTTTGTGATGAACAGCTCCACAGAGCTGATCTGGCTGAAAACTAATCAGTTTTTGGCAGAGAAGGATTGCTACTGGATCGGCACCTCTAGCTGGGCTTGGATTGTCTGCCAAAGTGTGTGTGTCAGTGTGGGGGAGATGAGGGAGGGTGCAGCTGGGAGCACAAAAGATGGCAGGACCCCAGTGCTCTTCATCTGTCTTGCTCAAAGTGCCTTGCAGCTGCAGTGTCCTGGTGCTTCCCTGTGCTACACTGGTGCTGCCAAGTGTCTGAGCTTTTCAGTGCTGAATGGGACCTGGCTGCCAGGCGAGCCCGCTGGGTATGTGGCTCTGAAGGCCATGGCTTCCTGGGCTGCTGAGGGCTGATTGGTTTGCTGCTGCACAGCTGCTGGCCCTGGTGCAAGGGAAGCTGCCTTGCTTGGTCGAACCTGCAGGCACATCAGGTGGGTGGTAATAGAAAGCTACAGCCTGATGAGAAATTTAGTTGATCTGTCAAGAGTATATGGCTGTTTTCATGGGGCAGGGACAAACAAGGAACTGAAGTAGATAGTTCAGTTCCGTGTCTTCTCATCCAGCTGTTCAGTCTGGATTCATGAATATGCTCTTTACTGAACCTGCTGTTAGTTCTAAAACACATTTACAAATCCTAGGTTATACCTACTTGCTAGCAGTGTTCAGATACAGTCTTTGAGCACTTCGACTAGCAAGTGCTTTCCTGTTCTAAAAGGCTTAGTAGTAGTAGGCAGTTGCTTGTTCTTGCTGTCTCAGTTTGCCTCCACATGTAACAGGCAGAACTGTCCAAGCATGTATTTTGGACATTAAGTTGGGGCTGATTCTGGTCAACTCTGAGCAGGCTACCAAGATAGTTTGTGTCACAAGATTAGAAACTTAAAGCTCTGAATGTACATCTTCAGTTCTGTGGATGTAAAACTTGTCTAATTTCGCCATTAAGAAAAACTTTTGGCAAAAGGTAGAACGATGACAGAATCAAACTGGTAAGCATACAGCAGGAGTTCTTTGAGATGTAAGCTACAAAGTAAAGTGAAATGAATACAGATGTAATACTTAAAACATCCTTTTGAGAGGTCTGTCTCATTGCTGCATCCAGTACTTAAACAGATAAACCTCGAGTCCTCTCAATCTAATAGTATGGGGAAGAAAAAGAAACCTTTCTGCCTGATGTAATAAAATTGCATATTTTAGAATGATAACATAATAATGCAGGTGATATGAGAAACAGAAAACCCTCAGATTAATGAGAACTGTTGCTTCTTAGAAAATGATCACTCTCAAGCATGGCCATTTCCTCTTCAGGGTAGTTCTTAGGATAATTGTGAGGAAAAAGCCCTGGGAGGTCTTCCTTCCAACTATATCTACTAGTCTTGTCCCATTTTCTTTGCTGTGGATGCCTCTGTGATAGCCCTTGTGGAAGCCATCAGTGGAGTGCCTGGGGCATCCTGCATTGCCACAACTGCATTCTTCTGCCTCTTGTCCCCCTGTCCCCCAGCTTCTCTGTCTGATTTGTCTATCACTTTATGTCCAAAAACTGGGACTCAAGCTTAGAGAAAGTACTTTGCTGTCAATTATGCAATGTTTGCTTTGTACCAAAATATGTTTCAGACACATAATGAGCACATTGAGCACGAGTGGAATTGTTTGATTTGCCTGTTATGTATAGGGATACCAGACATGTCAATGTCTGATCAATATGAAATGGTTTCCTTCTAACTTCTCTGGTATAGTAGATATAAAGCTAGAGAATTGTATACATAATATTCATAATGTTAAAGGTGTTTTTTGTGTGTCTTCCCACCTTTTAAATTAGATTAGTTGTAAAATGACTTCTATTGTGTTCAAAGCACTTTTTATATGGAGATGTACAGAAATGTGTGAGAATAGTCTGGAATGTGATACATAACCTGTATTTGTATTTTTCCAAGATTCTTCAAGTTTGCAGTTACCTTACTTGTGAGACACTTGCAATTGCTGAGTGTGTTTTCAACCAGTTTTTGCACAAGGTTTTGAATGTGTGTCCCTGCTTTTCAGCCCTAACACAATGAACTGAGAGATTAAAGGGAGAAAAGACCTGTTGTCTGATAATCACTGGGATGGCTCAGATCCAGGATTCTGATGAAAAGTTCCACAGTGTGATCTTAAAATATTGAACTTGCCTGAATATGTCAACATTTATTCTTTCCCTTTAAATCTTGAATCCTTGAAGTACCTCTAAAATTAAGGGGCAGATAGCTGTTATCAGGCATCAGTATCTCTATTGCCTTCAGCAAAGACAGTTTAGATAACGTGTAGCCTTCACATCTGTATAGATGCTACTTGATTTTCTTTCATTGTTACAAATCTACAATATCATTTTGTGAAAGAAAATGCTTTATGAGTAATGTCTTGTATGGAAGGTTAGATACAAGGACAATTTTATGATAAACCATGTAAGTGATTTTAAAAAAGAGTAGCTTAGTTTGCTCAGATCTGTTTCTTACAGGAAAGCTGTTTGGGCAGGTCTGGCTTTGCTGCTTTGTAGTTCCAGAGGCTGGATACAGGGTAATTCTATCATATGGTCTTTTCCTCTCTAGAGGACTTTTGATTCAGAAATTCATCAGTGTGTAGTTCAGCCATAAAATCCTTTCATTTTTTCCTAGCATTGGTTGTTACATACTAGCTAAAAAGAAATTCCTGTTCTGTATGGATGTTGACTTACTGAACGTCCAAGGGCACTCCTGTAGCCCATGGTATGCAGTGTAGGCCCCTGGGGGAGGCAGGAGGAATGCTGTGGCTTCAGATGTCGAGGGAGTTCTGACACTGCTGGTGTGAAGCACATAAACACTACAGCATAGCTGATTCAAATACCCCAAATTGTACAAGCTTAGAGATACGGAACAGGGTTCCACATAATTTGCTTTGTAATATACCAAGCTCTCTTCAAGTCAGCATTAGACTCTCATGCATGTGTGGGTGAATAGCACTTGGCAGACTTTCCAGGCATTTGACTCCTACAGCGATGATTTAGAACCAGAACTTCTACCCTTCCCCCTACTCAAGTTAGATGTGTGCTTCTTCCAAATAATACTATTCTTTCTGTACTTTCTGGATGACATTAGTTTCAGTCTAATTAGTTTATTTATCTGATAATATGAAAAACTTATAACTAGACTTAACTTAAGTCATGAGAAGATAAAGGCAAAGATCTTATGCCAGTTGCTTTACAGTTACTTACAAATTGTTTTTTACCTGGAAATTCTATTTGCTCTGCCAGTCTTGCTGAGGTGAATTGCTATAAATTAAGTGAACTGAAAATGTTTAGGTTAACTATATATATTTATTTGTAACTTTTCAAAGGAGTGTTTTTATTGAAAATACGGATGCTTGCAGGTGGTTGCAGCAGCTTCAGTTGGAAGTGAAGGGAGACTGGGAGGGAGATGGGCCTAGGCAGTTAGACTTGGCAAACCCAACAGAGGATGGTCAGTACTGGGTTTGGGAAGAAGAGACTGGATGAGGGATTATGGAGCCTAACTGAAGTGACAGGTTGGGCAGAGAGATCAGAATTGCCAGATGCTTTTATGGGACTTACAAAAGGGTTCACTAGTGAACTGACAAAGGGGAAGGCTGGTAGTCAGCCACAGAGAGTGAGGAGTTACAACTGTAGGGAAAGGCATGAGAAAGTATGGAAAGCTTTGCGAGATGCTTTCTTTATCCTTTGCTAATGGCCTTTTTGGGGTGTTTTCTGCTTGCCTGTCCAGTAGGGAAGCTGTAATTAAGGTCTGCAGAACTTGCAGAATGAAGACAATGAGGGGAGCAGATCTTCTGGGCAGTTGTTTCTGGACAATGTGCTGCCATCTTTTATGATTTGGAAAGGATATATAACATTACTTGTGGTGCTGATTGGGTCTTATTAAGGCACACTTCAGAAAAAAGACCATGTCAAGAATTTGAAGAACTTGATCCAGCTTGAATTTTTGTGATACCTTATTTAGTTGTGTAGCTTTAGGTAGGGACCTCCAGATTTGAGCTTTCTATAATCAGTTGTATTTATCTCAGTTTGTAGTTCATGCAGGCTTTGATAGATAACAACTCTGAAAGGCTCTTGAATGTTGCTAATGAACGTTGAGCTAATCAAAAGTCCTTGTCCTGTGGTGCCAAGCAAGAGGTTTCTGCTCTCTGAATAAGCCCTTCCTGAACATATTAAATTCTCACTTCCAGAAGGCTGCTTGGAAACTTCTGGCTTGATGTTTAATTGTGACTAAAGTGCTTGAATTGTGAGCTCCCAGGGTAATGGTGTTTGCTGTGCTATGGACTCTAGCCACTGAGGTGTTAGTGCATTGGCTAGGCATAGGCAGTATTTAGCTGCAACCTGAGGATTCATTTGTTTGTAACCTGCAGGTGACAGAGACAATGGCTGATGTTTGCAGACACTACAGATGTTATCTGTAAGATACTAGCATTAATGCTGCTTCACCAAGGTAGTAGATTCTGTCACTGTCCTGTTGCTTATCAGAATCAAGTTAGAATTTCATTTGTAAGTGAACTGTCAAGTGGCAAATCAAATCTTGATTAAATGACACATTCACTTGGCTTTAGAAGGAGTGCTTTGTTCACTGTACAAAACATTAGCATTCCCTGTATTGTCTGTGCCACCTCATTTCACCCCAGTGACATGTAAAGACTTGTACAACTTATGTACTAAAAATATTATTTATTAAATGAAATTAAGTTTTATGTATTTGTTCAGAAGTGTAGAAAGTGATGAATGAATATAATTTTGGTGAACGAAGGTTGATTGCACAATGCAGGACTTCTGGTTTTTTGAGGCTGCTGCTCAGAGTGAGTGTTCTGGGGCTGCTGGCAGGCACTTTTAATAAGAAAACAGGGTGAGTGTGTGAGTACATTCGTACCAGTATTGCTTGAAATATCATTATAAAGGGCTGTTGCAGAGCATGATAGGAGTTCAACCTGTGTTGTAAACTGTGCAGAAATACGGTGGATGCCTGTAACATACATGGTACGACCTTTTTATTGATGAATCACAGTGGATAATCTTAAAATGTTTTAAAAGCCTGTTTCCTTCTGTAGTCCTAAATCATATTTGTAATAAGAAAATGACCCTTCCAAATACATATTTAAGTTGTCAAGTAATGCAGCTGTGTGTGTCGAGGGAGACACTGATGACCTTACTAAAGATCAAATTCAGGCCATTCGGCTACTGTCCAAATGCTCTGCCAGCTTAGCTACTTGACCACCTGCTTCTGTTTTTCCAGTCCCTTTGCAAATGTAGGTTTTGTTCATTTTCTGGCATCTCAGCAATGCCTTTTGTAAAAAAAAAAAATTAAATCACGTGGGTATGGTCTATACTGTAGACCACTTAAGAGTATTTTTGGTTCTTGTAGCCATTTGCTTGAATGGCTAATGAAAATTCAGAGGTTTGTTGGAAAAGAACAGAGGATGACTACTTCTGCACCTCCATGCTTGCTCTTCCCAACCAGGCTCATACACTTCACATTGTAAGATGCAACAGCAGCCATGTAGTTTGGCTCTATCACACTGCAGTTTTCCTGCTTTGTATGAGCTTGGTATTAGTCCCCAGTGGGAAGTGTCCAGGTAGCACTGATATGCTGTCAGTCAGTCACACGAGTGTGACGGTATTCCTTAAACTGCCAAAACATGCAGCTTAAGTTCTTTGCCTGTGTTGAAGAATGCGGAAACATGGAAATCTGACTTGGAGACATAGCAAATGCTATTGAGTACAAATCTCCCAATAGCCCAGTGTGGCTGGACTGCTGAATGGGGAGTCTCCAGTAATGAGTTACATTCCCACCTCTACCTACTGATTGGCTCATTGATGTCTAAATTACATGACCTCAGTGCCTGGATTGTAAAGCAGCATGCTGAAAGGCAGGTTGCTACTGCCTGAAAGCTTGTTGTACTTGTATCCTTTGACATAGCTGAGATAGTTTAGGAGTTACGTCTGTGGCTGGTTGATGAAAGCTAAAGGAAAAAGGGTTGGTTGTTCTGTGGCTTCTCACTGTGTTAAATGCTCCTATCCATTTCTAAAGTTTGTCCCTCTTTTGTCAACATACAACCATGATGCAGTGATTTGGGTGTGTGTGGATATTAAGGCACTATATTTTAAAACAGAAAACTTAAATTACTTCTGATATCAGTAAGAATGCCAATGCATTGTTTTTATTTTGTGTTTTTAGAAATGCGTTAATGATGTGGACCCAAAAGTTAAATGTCTCCTGCTTTTTTTTTCATTGCATCTGAAGAATGACCTGAAGAAGCCATACCTAGCTGAAACAATGAGTCCCCAAGGCCATGACACACTTCCAGCCCATCCTGACAGTACCCATGTTGTAGTGAGTGCTCATAGCATCAGTTCTGTGAAGCCACATGGTATCTGCAAATGCTTGGTGGTACCATGCTGCTCAGAATGCATCCATACCTGGCAGTACCATCCCTATATGTAAGTGATGCTGAGTAGTATGCCATCATCTCGGAGTAAAAAAATGTTTCAGCTTTTCAGCTTTCTCCACCTGTCTGTCTCTGGATACAAATGTATGCATTTGGTGTTCACAGGCTTGATCTACCTGATTGAATAGGATGGAAATACTGCAGAAGCTGCGCAGATGGTTGGAAAACACTTGATTTTATTTTGGTGTTTGCTTCCATTACATCTGCAAGCAAAGGCATTTTTCAGAAGATGGCTTGAATAACTAGACTATCTTCTGGTTGTTCAGGCAGAAGAAAGTAGACTTAGCAGGCACTGGCTATGGACTTGGTCTAAAAATAGTCAGCTATGCACATACTTCAGATTTTGACTGGAGAAGTGCAATGTTGTTAACTGGCTCTATTGCTTGTTAGACAGATTACAGTGACTTGGCAATGTCGAAGTCGGAACTTCAGCCTATGAGGCACAGAGTCTGTTATAAATGGGTTGAATGCCTACACATCCAGCATTTGAAAAAGTATCTGTTAAGATGATGACATCTAGCATCAGGATGTAGTTATGCAGACTCCACTGTGAGATGAGTAGGGGGGGCCTGCAGGAGATCCATGTGGGTATGGAGTTTAAAAGTTAGCTGGATTGCCCCTGTGGTGACTGGAGATCCCAAGACTTCTCTCTGAAGTCATGAAGTATTGTCCTGAGGCTTCCAGTTAAAGGTGAGGCACTGTATGTTGTCAAGAAACATTAAGAATTCTTAAAGAATAGCTTACTGTTTTTGATAATTTATTTAACAAGTAGAATACTTGAGCTCATGCTCTTAAGCTTTCTACAGTAAATATTTATATTCTCCTTTGATTTTAATCTGTTGGGTACCAAAGATATACTTAGAGCCACCATTGCTTCACTCCTTTCTTTTCCTCCTCTGCTTCCTAAAAGCATCTATTGCAGAAGAAGCCCACGACACAAAATGCCAAGTCTTTGCTTAAAAAAAAAACTGACTCAAAACACAAACCAGTGCAATTTCTACCAATTAGTGCCTAGTATTCTGCTTTCAGGACATGAAAAAGACAGTGAAATTAAGCAATCCAGTGTGTCTGGGATTGGGGGGGAAGTCTGCCTTAGTGTCATCTGATACAGAGGAAGTTTTCTAGTATTGTCTGTTTTATAAAGTTTCTGCTTCCCACGTGGCAAAACATTGTATAATAATTGTCTATCGTAAAGATAAGTTGAGGAAAACATTACCTTTTTAAACTGTTTGTTGTTAGTGTCTTGTGTAAATTGTGTGCTGTCAGTTGTTTTTAGTGTCAAATGAAGATTATCTTTTGTTCAGTGGTGTACAGACTATCACCAAGTAGTGGATTGCTATATGCCAGCAGTGTGCCACTGCAATTTTGAGGTAGGAGTATTTGGATTAAGATAACAAATAGTTGTTAGTGTTCAGACTCTCCAGAGAGTTATTTAACTGGCTGTGTGATCAGAATATTAGGGTTTTAGCCTGAATAGATTTTTGACGTGTCTGCTAGGAAGACTTTAAAAAAGTGATGAGGGAAAAATTAGGATTTTGCTTCAAATTTGTAACTATGTGAAACCAACATAAAGCCCAGTTATGTGTTTTGTGACTAAAACTTACAGCCTTATTTGTCAAAATAAACACAAAACTGGAAATTCTGTAATGTGCATAGTTTTGTCTTTTTTTTTTAGCCTTTTCCATCTTAAGCGTTTGGACAAGAGATGCTATAAATGTCAGAAGCAGTTAGGTGTAGTAACAGTAGGGTTGAACTATTTGTTTGCCTTATCTTGATAGGATATTGAAAGAAGATTTGAGAATCAATATTCTCTTGCTGTTCTCCAGACATTGCCACTGGAAAAAGATTTATGCTGGCTTCAGGGTTTGATAGTTGACATTTTTATGCCAGATTAAACATAAAGTGCTGTTCGTGAGCTATTGATAACTGTTGCATAGTCTGGAGAGAGTGGTCTTGGTTCTCAAGCTGTTGTGTCCAATAGTCTTAAGTGCATGAATAAATCTTCATTGCATTAGTTTGCTGTGATAAAATGTATTCCGTTTGAATGGCCAACAGGTTGTCCAGGGGAGGGAGGGATGGGTACTTATGAGAAGTGTTTGAAAATACTTGCTGTAAAAAAAGGAAGTGGTGCTGTCAAGGTGGGTTTTCTCCTGTCAGTATGTAAGCTTATTTAAGGTTTGGAACCAGAAAGGCCTTGTTATGAAAAGCAGACTTCATGACCTACAGATCTGAAATACCTAAACCAAGCCAAATGATTGCCCATTCTCTGAATCAGACTAGAAGCTTGTCAGTTGCTGGGAAAGACGAGCAAGCAGAAAGGAAGGGGAAATGGATTCTGTAAAATTGGAGTTCCTTCAAAAATGTCTAGTTAACCTAAGATATTTCTGAAATGTTTTTATTTCCTATTGATATTTCTGCCTCAAATGAAGATTTTTGGTAGTATCTGTAATGCAGGATTGTTATTAACACTTTCAGCAAGACTAGAATATTTTGACAACGCTACCTCTGCTTATTTCTAAATCAGGCACAGTAAGTATAGAAAACTCACTTTTTGGACTCTGTCATGTACCTATCTTCTCCAGAAACAGTGGGAACAGACTAGAAGGGAAAATTGGTGGGAAAATCTGATTTTGGTAAGATAAAACCAGAGAGCAGACACTTAGGAACCGGAGCTTGAAAGTGTCAGGAGAAGTATTTGAGAGAGGAGACTTGGAAGAAATGGAAGGAGGATTTCTGAAGAAGGTATAGAGAAGCTGTGCCTCTGGCAATGCAATTGTCAAAGTCTGCTTAGTCACATGAATGTGGGAAGATAAATGAATTGAGAGCATCCACTGTTGTCTGTTGCTAAACCATAGACTATTAGCTATCTTAGAGTATTGGATAGTTGATATGAGATGCGTTTTCCCTTGTTTCAGAGAGGGAAGTAACATCCAGTCTGTCCAGCTGGCACTGACTGGGAATGTAGGTGCTGTGATTTGTCCCCTGTGCAGGCACTTTATGTACTGTTGGTGTCCTGGGCTGCCTTGGCCCTTTGCAGCCTGAGCCAAGCAGGTGTGATCAGCCCTCTTCTAACATTCTTCTCAGTTAATCCCCAATGAATGTCCTTGTTTCCATCTCTCCTCTTCACGTTGTTATGTGCCTTGCAGGACGTCACTATGGAAAGGGTTAGTGACAAGAAGTCAATGGAACTGATTTGGGGAAGTTGAAGCTTGGAGTTGTGAAAGTGGATGCATCTCGGGCAGGAGCTGCAGGAGGGGAAGTGAAAACAGACTGATGATTAAAAGGCAGATGCTTGTGCAGATTTGTTTGGGTTTTTGTTTTGTTCATTTGCTTTCACCACTGTGATGGGTGTATTAGAGCACAGATCTGAAGCATATATACTCCTGTTACTTCTGTTCCATCTTGTCTGGCAAGTGCCAAGATGTAGATGTGTGCCTGCCTTCCCTCGGGCCCTTCTTGGTACCAGTTTGGAAGGTGATGAAAAGCAGCTGCAAAGGCAATTCTTCCTAATACCTGCTCTTACCAAGAAAAGCATTTGAAATGTGTTCTGAGTCAAGAAGTATGGGGAAGACTTCAAATTATTAACTCAAATATAGCATATTATTTTCTTATAGTAGTTTTTAGAATTTCTGGACATCAATAGCAGTGACTTAAGCTATTGTTAAATATGTGGTCTGACAGAAAAAACAAGACTGTCTGTAACTTTTTATTTAACACATTAAGAAAATCAACTATGATCACCTTCAAAATAGTTCTCTTCTGAGTTGGCATACAGCTGCATACAACACTGCCCATTTTCAGAGCAATTCTACAGATCATTTTTTGAAAGACTTTTGAGAACTTGTGTCATTTTTGCTTTCACATCTTCTACCAAGAAAAAATGGGTTCCTTTGAGCACCAACTGGATCTTTGAGAAGAAGGAGCCAGGCCTGGCAAATAGGGTGGGTGCTGAAGCACTGTGATGTTTTTGTTAGCTAAAAAATGCCTCACAGTGTTGTGGGCTGGTGCACACTGACACTTTCCAATTGAGGGTAATGAAACATCTTTATTTGAAGACACACATCCACTCGTCCTGAGTGAAGCAATGGAGTTGAGCTTTTGTCTCACGGTGACAGGTTAGAATATGTTCTAAACTGTCTCTGTCTCTCCCTTCCCACTCTTAATTCCTGAGCTACAAGGTTAGTCTCTTTCTTTTTGTGCTGGACATCCTATATTTAGTGTCTAGTGTGCCGGAGTCCTGAGGTCTTTAGGTTCTATTGTAATAGAAATAATTGTCTCTGTGGTCTAGAGCTGTTCACCCTCATCCATACCCAACATGTATGCCTTAAACTGGCCACATGTCTTTAAGTTCTTTGTACCTGCATTTGCAAAGCATTAGTGAATTGGTGTAAAGTCTACTTTGGGTAGAACGGAGGTAGCTCTCATTGAGAAATACCAGTGTGGATAGTTTGGCCTGAGGCTGTACCAGGTAATTGCTGAGAAAGTTGAGAGGAGTAAGCAATCTGACTCGTGATGTGAGAGAACTTAAGACTTGAACTGTCAAAGCACTTGTATAAGATACATGTAATTAATTCTAAATAAACCTCCCTGGTATACTGGACTAATCAATAGACTAGGGATATAAATAGGCTGAGATGTTTGTATCATGCAAAATAAATGTTGTAATATTGCTGTACTGGGGTAGGTGGGAATTGAGTAGGTTAGACTGCCCTGGTCAAGCCACATGGCAGTCTGGCATGTGAGGAATCAAGACTTAAAATGGGCCGTCTCACTCTGATAACAAGTCATCACCTTTCTGAGTTTCACATAATGCAAAACAGTGTTAGTTCTCAGTGAGTCTAAATGAATTTGGAAGTGGTCATAATGGAGTGTATTTTGTTCTTGTTATTTCGAGTGGATATATAGTTTTAATGAGTCATTTTGATAAAGTCTTATAGCTTATGATTTGCAGCTTCTCTGGTAACTAGCAGACAATTTCTTGCCTTCACAAATTGCTTTTTTGATATTAATGAATGTAATGCTAATAAACACTTTAGCTTATAGAAGGCTAGTGAAAAGAAATAATTACTAAGAGCTACAAAGACTTGGGAAAATACTGTGCATTCTCAGTTAATGTTAATGATTGCTTCTAAAACTCCTGGAAAAGAGCTTTGAGATTTGTTTTAAAAACTAGACTGTGCCTGCATTTCTCTCCATGCACAGCATAAACTGCTGTGTTCTCATTGTCAGAACAAGCTGTGGTGATTTTTTTCTTCAGTGGGTCTAGCAAACTCTTACAGTGTCAATGTACATATAGTACCATTGTTTTTCTTGTACTGGACTTGTTTGTGCCTTGTGTGTTTATTTTAGGACTAGGGAACTATTAGAGATGAGCCCTATTAGATCTTCCCTGCCTTGGATTTATTAATCTATGCCTGCATTTCTGTAAGACATGTGAACGCCTTTATCTTATGGAGGAATAAATGCCAGTCTTTTTTTTTACAAATCCTTTGCACAAAACAATTGTTCTGTTACATTAGACAGTGCTGAATGTAATGTTCTAACTCCTCTTCATGAAGCATGGAAGCTGGAGTAGCTAAAAAATTTAGGACAGAAGTGATGTGTGCTTTCTTCTTTTCCAGAACCACATTAGAAGTTATGTTTAAAGTAACTGCTTACCTCAGCAAATATGTAGGATATTCTTTAAGAAACATTACTACTTTTATTGTGTTAATTTTTTCTCTTGCCACTTTCTGCAAAGTGCAAGCATAACTTAGATTTCCATAGTCTTTTTATTTTCTTCTTTTTTATTACATGTCACTTAAAGCTTTATGATCTGTGAAGGCTGATAAGCATTTCATTATGCAAGGCTGTTAAAACATGCAATTGCCACACTTTGCTTGACAACATTTTTCCACATTTTCTTTAGCTCTTCATTGCAATCTCTTCATCTTTGTGATCCTTTGTTGGACTCTAATATGTCCATATTTCTTGTACTGGGGAGCCCAGACCTGGATATCTCCTTCAGCTTGCCGGCAATACTTTGCCTAATGCAGCCCTGGATACTACTGGTTTCTATTGCCACAAGGGCACGTCGCTTCCTCATGTTCAACTTGCTGACCACCAGCCCCTCTTAGCCCTTTACTGCCAAGCTGCTTTCTATGTGGGTGGCCCCCAGCCTGTACTGGTACATGGGGTTGCTCCTTCCCAGGTGCAGGACTTTGTAATTCCCTGGTTGAACTTCAGGCAGTTCCTTTCAGCCCATTTCTCCACTTGTCAAGGTCCTTCATGCGAGTGTGACCCTTTGATGTATGAGCCACTCCTGGGTTTGTCTCATCAGCAAATTTGCTGAAGTTACAGTCTGTCCCATCATCCAGGTAATCAGTGAAGGTGTTGACCAGAACTGGAGCCAGTATCTGGCTTAAGCCTTAATATAAGCAACACTGAAATGAAACTTAAGCTTGGTACAGCATTATGATAAAGAAATAACCCCACCCCAAAGTGTTCCACAAATGTCAGGTTGCCATGGAAACTAACTTTCCACTATTGTTTTGGAAATTACTATCTTCTGTAGACACTTGAACTGCAGCAGAAGTAATAAACTATGTGAAGGTAACCTTAAAACTCCTGCTTAAGCCTTTTTTTTGTGTAAATCTTTACAATGAAGTGTTTGTGTGATGTTTTTACATTGATAATCATAGAATGTTTTGTGTTGGAAGGGACCTTAAAGATCATCCAGTTCCAACCCCCCTGCCATGGGCAGGGACATCTTTCACTAGATCAGGCTGCTCAGAGACCTATCCAGCCTGGCTTTGAACACCTCCAGGGATGGGGCATCTACAGCTTCTCCAGGCAACCTGTGCCAGTGCCTCGCCACCCTCATAGCAAAAAATTTCTTCGTAATGTCTGATCCAATTAACCCCTCCTTCAGCTCAAACCCATTCCCCTTGTCCTATCCCTGCATTCCCTGATAAACAGCCCGTCCCCAGCTTTTCTGTAGGCCTCCTTCAAGTACTGGAAGGTTCCCGTAAGGTCTCCCTGGACAAGCCCAAGTATTTCAACCTGTCCTCATAGCTGAAGTTCTCCATCCCTCTGATCACGATTGTGGTCCTCCTCTGGGCTCACTTTAACAGATCCATGTCCTTCCTATGCTGAGGTCTCCAGAAGAACTGAATGCAGTAGTCTGAGGTCTTTGAGAGCAGAGGGGGAGAATCACCTGACTTGACCCTGCTGGTCACACTTCGTGTGATGCAGCCCAGGATATATTTGACATTCTAGGCTGCAAGTGCGTGTTGCCAGGTCATGTTGAGCTTCTCATCTACCAGCACCCTCAAGTCCTCTTCCAGGCTACTCTCAATCCATTCTCTGCCCATTCTGTAATTCTGTTTGGGATTGCCCGGACCCTGATGTAGGACCTTGCACTTGGCCTTGTTGAACTTCCCTGTCAAGGGATTTCTCTGTGGGTGGCATCCTTTCCCTCCAGTGTGTCATTCATGCCACACAGCTCGGTGTCATCAGCAAACTTGCTGAGGGTGCCCTTGGTCCCACTGCCCGTGTCTGCAACAAAGATGTTAAACAATACATGTCCCAGTACCAACTCGTGTGGAATGCCACTCATCACCAGTGTCTGCATGGACATTAGCCATTGACTACAACTCTTGGAGCGTGACTATCCAGCTAATTCCTTATCCACAGGGTGATCCATCTGTCAAATACACATGTATCCAATTGAGATACAAGGATGTTATGTGAAACTGTGGTGAGTGCTTGCACGAGCCCAGGTAGATGAAGTCAGTTACTCTTCCTTTATCCACCAATGCTGTAGCCCCATTGTTGGAGGCCACCAAATTTGTATAGTTTCTGTCAAGTTTTTCTACTCGGGAGGCTTTGGCTATGTGCTTCTCCTGAAATTATAGTAATTAATAATGAAGGAGAAGCTCTGTTCCTTTTCGATGAAACTCTAAGATCATTCAATGAATTTCCTTTGTTCATTTATTGTTATGAGCTTTGTTTATTTTAGGGGGTTTGTGTGTCCCTTAACTGAATTTGTACGAATAAAACTAAGGAGAGTTTGCTAAACTAGGAATCTTTACTTTAAAGTGTTCCAGGTCACATATTTTAACTTTGCCACAGTGAGGCACTGAGTTTATAATTAAGTGAAAGGACATGTGAGGCACAATTGAAGGGTATAGCAAATTGTGGAATATTCACATTATTATGTAGAAATGAATGCCTTTCACAATTGTAGGTGAGTTTGCCAAACTATAAACATTGGTCTATGGCACATGGTGCCATCTTCCACAGCATAGATTAAGAACCTCTCTGAAGTCACATTTGCCTGAGCTTGATCCTAAGGGGTGGTTGTCAGATACACAGGGGTTTACCTCTCGACACAGTCTGTCCTCATACTTTGAGCATGTCCTTAGAAGGTGACACATATATCAGAGTTTTAGTCCTTGCTATACAACAAAGATGTGGACAGGCTGGAGTGGGTCCAAAGAAAGGCCCCTAAAATGATCAGAGGCCTAGGAAACCTATCATACGAAGTTAGGCTGAGAACTGTGTTCAGCCTTGAGAGGAGAAGGCTTAAGGGAGAACATATTACTGTGCACCAGTACGTGAAGGGTGTTTACCAAGAGGATGGAGGCTCCCTTTTCACAAAGTCACATGGAAAAGACAAGGGGTAATGGGTATAAGTTGCTCCTGGGGAGATTCCGATTGGATTCCAGAAGAAAATTTCTCATCATGACAACAGTTACACATTGAAGTAATCTCTCAAGAGAAGTGGTGGATCGCTATACAGTGGACACTTCTAAGGCTCAGTTTGACAGTGGTGCTGGGCCATCTCATTTAAACTATACATCACCTAAAAAGACTGGACAAGATGATCCTAGAGGTCCCTTCTAACCCAGCATTATATGATTCTATAATCACTGAACATCTACTAACCTCGATTAGAAATTTGGTCTTTATTTCTTTCTATGTAATTTCAGTCACTGACAAATATCAATGCACTCTTTTCTGATGGCACACTCAAAAATAATATAATGTTAGTACAGTAAAGATCTCCTTTGTAGCATCAAAAGCAGACAAGAATGAGCATTTCCCATAACTATAATAATCTCTTTGGTAATATTTTCGAGGTTGGGAGGGGGTAGGAAGTATCTCTTTTTATCCTTGCTATAATGTCTCCAGTAGATGCTGCAGCCCAGGAATTGCAATGCTGAAGATGCAATGGGTCAGATGCTTTCTTCATCAGTTCAGCTTCAGCTGATGTTAATTGGCTGTTGGGAGTGCCCTGACCAATTTATTTCTTCCAGAGTCCTTATATATGTGCTTGATGATGGGCTAAGGTGACCATGACTTCTCTGAGGAAAAGACTTAGGCAAGGATCCTGTCAGACATCACTGTAGTTGAAACAAAGGCCCAGGAAAGAAAGGGGTTGGTGTGCATGTGTCCCAAGTATCTGTATTATATTTCACTTACAGGTTTTGGAAAGGTGTGAAATCTTCCCCTTTTACAAACAGAAAATGCTTGTACAGGACTCATTTGGGGGAGATAAGTTACCCTAGGGCTTCTGGTAACTGTAGACCAAGTATAGAATCAGACATGATTAGAATATAGAATATGACTAATGTTTAAACTTTAAAGTCCTTATTACAAGCTTCTTGTTTCAATATTTAGTAGAGGTAAAAACTCTAGGTGGCTTTTTAATTTTGACAATACCCAAATAATATTCTTTAGGGATTAAAAAATGTATTTTAAGGACTTCAGCTGTGGGATTTGCATTGTTCATTTGTATTTTAATTACCTTCTGGCTGCTGTCAGCCACAACTCTCTTGCAATTTACCTTTAGCCATAGTAATTTTGCGATAATATACAGGGCCTGGGCTGGGAATAAGGAAGCTGTTCTATTTCTGCCTCTTCCTCTGTTTTTGCTTTGACGTGCAGCAAATCACCCAACCTATTTGTAGGCTCATTTTTGTAAGCCTAGGAAGAAAATTATATTCATGCATTTGTGAAATAGTTGAAGATACTTCAGACAATTAATTGGCATGTATTTTTTATTTCTTAAAACACTTAATTATCTTTGTTTCTGTTAAAGGTCAAAGGAAAGTAATAATTTAATCTCAATTTTTATATTTTTGTGCATAAGGGTGTTTCAGTTAAAAGATGTCATATTTAAGATAAGTGTAAATGTTTAGAATGAAGTTTTGAAAAGTAATTATGTATGAAAGTAGCTGTGCTTGTGAAACTATCAAAATAATAAACAGTGTTTGGTACCTGTTAATTTTGGCTTTTTTCTATTTTTGCAATATAAAGTAAAAAAAAGAGTTTATCCCGGTATTGATTTTATTCACTCACATTCATGATGTGCTCTGGTGCTTTTTGTAGTAGCTGGAAAAAATGCACCTCCAAGAAAAAATAAAATGTGATGAGTTGTTAGTGTCATAATTAAAGCAAATTAGATTTGGTAAAATATGGTGTATTCTCAAGATAGATTTTTAATTCTGTGGAGATGAACTTTCAAGTCAAAGGCTTTCTACGTTTTATTAATCTTAGAGGATAAGATAAAATACTTGGGCATAATGGAAGGAGTAAAAAAGAGTGAATAACTTCCAGTGCAGGCTTGTTTTAAGTATACTTCAGTCACTGCAGTGTAAGGCTTTAATTTTGCTTTTGCTTGGAAGAAATTGAATTATTTGGTCAGAACAACAGGAGGGGTTTTCTTGTGATGCTGTGGAGTCTGGCTCACAGGGAGGAGCTGTCATCTGTCAAAAGTACTTACAGAGAGTGCAGATCACTGCATAAAATACAGCATATTAATGTTTGCCTAGGGAGTCTATAATATTGAAATGATTGCCATGAATAGACCCCAGCTGTATGTTGATAACGAAGTCGTATTTACATGGTAATTGTTTTTTCTAAAGACATTCTGAAGTAGCAGAGTTAATTGGAGTCAACCTCTTGGCTGCTATATATCATCACAGTTCCATTAACTTGAGCTTCTCCTGTGGTAAACTTATTCTTTTATGATAAATTTACAGCCCTAATGCCTTCGTTTTTTAAAAGGATTGAGCATGGACATGAACGCTGCTTGGCACAGAACTCAGGATTTCTTTTTCTATTTGAAGCTATTTGATCAATGTTTGAAAGGAGAGAGGGGAGAATAGTTCATTGTTGTATGACGTGCTATTAAATGGTAAGAAATTTCAGTAGATATGATAAGAGGCAGCATGTAGAAGTTACAAATGTACAGTTAAAGGTGTATCTCCACTTCCTAAGCGTGCTTCTTCTAGAAAAACAATTGAATAAAGGATGGAATGAGAGATTATTTCAAAGTCTTTAAAAAAGACTTTATGTGATGATACTTAAACTGCTGAACAAACTTCCCTTGATTTTTATCATGTCTGGTTTTATTCTTTGAAAATAGCAATTCTTGAATCATGATTCCATAATTTTTTGGAAAAATGTCAAAGGTTTTTGGTTAAATTTAGATAGACTGATAGCTGGACTATTCATATCTGAAATAGAGAAGCAGTAATTGTCAAATGATGACAACAGTAAAGGAAATCCCACAATAAATTTACCTTTAGCTGTGCTGGGAGCCATTTCCTTAATTTCTGTAAGATGTCTGATATTCAGCAGAACTGTAGTTTTTCAGCGAGTTTCATAGGTGAAAATGTCAGGAGGTTGATATCAGTAAAATTCCTAACATAGCTTTCATACTTAAATTTTTAATCAGATTAGGAAAAAAGCACATTGCATTACTTTTCTATGCTTTTTATTTTAAAGGATCTTCATGAGCTGCTTGCTTAAGAATAAAGAGTACTATACCTACTCACTTAGGTTTTATTTTGTCCTTTCAAAATGACAAGTGTCATTTTTCTAGGAAGCATTTGCTTTTGAATGCTGAACTTACCCAACTTTTACTTGTGTTTATAATGTTTATTTAATTGCTGTAGAATATTAAGTCTTCTATTTGAATTGTAGAAATTATGTGTATGATTTTCATGACATGGTCTTGGATATCTGTCTTTTTTGTAACATCAAACAATATCCAGTGGTATTGAGTTGAGCATGTGTATGAAGGGGAAATACAACCCCTTAGTGATTTTTTTGAATCACTGTGATGTGTATTGTTCTTGGAGAGGAGATATTTTCAGATTTTATCACTAAGCAGTTTGTAGGACATTTAAAACACTGAATCTTTTGCCACAAAAATAATGGTATGAAGAAACCAAGGAAATACTAAAATGAAAGACTTAGAGTTGGAATTAAGTATTTATGAACTGGGATACTCTTCTTCACAAGCTGACAAACTTAATTAAAAGGTTTAAGTGACTCAGAAGCCTAGAGTGCTCATCCACTACTTCTGTGACTTTTATTTCTGTACGACTTGCCTGGGTGGAACTTTGCTCCATTTCCTTCCTACTTATAAAGCTGATGCTGAAGTTGAGCGTTTCTTTCAAGTGATTCCACACTTAAGCAATTATTTAACCTAAATTAGAGTAGTTTACTTACTTACTGTATGCTTACTTTTACATTCATGCACTTTGCACAAAAGGAAAAATGAAAAGTCAAAGATTACAAACAATAGTAGAAAGTTGAGGTGGATTACTTAAATCTTGTTGCCATATCGAATACTGGTTCTCAAATATACAAGTATTACTTTTTTCTGTCTCGGGGGAAAAAAAAACAACACAACTGCACTTGCTAATTGGAAATATTATTCCAGCAAGGGACTTGCTAAATGCCTTTAATTGCTGATAACAATTCAGAGGTTGGACAACTGAATGTCCTAACTCTATTCAATTACTATGGCTGCTATTTTCAGCTCCCTGGAGGAACTGAGCTTGTTTCTGTCATGCCTGAGCTGTGACTAAGCTTGGTAGGATGTGTGTGATCACTCAAGTTTTGATTTAATATACAGCTTGAGGAAATAATCATCCACGGGCTTGGCATGAATAAATTACCTAGAGAAACACACTACTAAGGACAAATCCAGATATTACATTAGAATATTTACTTGGAGCGTGTTTGTTTTCATTGATTAGAAAGGAAATCTGACTTACAGGTGGTAAGATAGACTCCATTCTGCACATCTTGGGGAAAGTATAAAATGCCAAAATTCAGACTACAGCCATACAAGTGACATCATGCTGTGCCTTTCTTTGCATGCAGTTCTAGCAGTAGAATATCCCTGCTGCTCCTGTTTTGTGCAAATGTGTATAGGACAGGGTGGAATAGACTGAATGTGGAATTGGTGGGTGACAGTATGTATTTTGAACTGCTGTCACGTGTTTTTCATGTGATTTAAGTTTAGGGGCCCTACTGCCTTGTTGAGTGAGACTTAATTCCAGCATCTCTATGCAGAGTTATAAAAATACTTTCAAAATGAAATTGAAGAAATTTCTCCCTCCTGCAGACAAGCTAGAGAATTTTAGGTCCCCCAGTCAGCAGTGGTCAATTGTTTCAGAGATCTTACTGTTCTAATTACCTACAAACTGCATTGAGTTCCCATGGCAAACTGAGCAGTTTCAAATTCTGAATTCTGCAATGATGAGAGACATTCTCAATGATACTTTCCAAGACAGTGAATTTTCTGATTGCTTAGGTGACCTGGCAACTATGGGGCTATTTATACTATTTATGCTGTAGAAACTACAGAGACAGTGCCCATGAGGGTGAAACTTTTGAGTGAGAGAACTGTTTTTACTTAATCTGCAGTTTCTCCTGAGTGTCTGTTTTAGAATGCAGCTCTTCTAGTGTGCATTGATTAGCATGACATTGGGCATGCTTAATGTTTTGAAAACATACATACAAAAACACTTTGTAAAGTGTCAAAAAGTAAGGTATGAACTCTGCAATACATAGCTGGCATTATTCATTGTGTGTGAAGAGACAGGAAATGAGAAACTTGCTTATGAATTCTGATGAGACTAATAACCATGACAACAGTGGCTATATAAACTGGACTGCAGCATTACTGTATGGTAAAATGTATTGAGGAGGTAGTTTTCTGGGGGGTTTATTTCAAATTTTGTCAGTGAACACTGAGTTGTGTCATTTGACATATGTTATTCTGGGTTTTATGTAAATAACTTTAAAACTTAGTGTTATGTATAATAACTGAATCTCAGCATAACTCTTCCAAAATAATTTTTTTACATTTCTGCTGCTCAATTGAATTTCTTTCAACTGTTATTCAGCTTAATCTCTTTGATACAAGGAGCTTGATTGGACTATTCATTTAATACAATCCCTTCCTACTAACTTTCTGCAGGTGAGTAAAATGTTGTCTCTGGTCAGTTTAAAATTGTTGGCTGTAACTCCTTTGTGTGCTGTTTATGGGATAAGGATTTGGGTATTGGAACAGCAGTAGATTGCTTTCAATCAACCAAAATGGGAAAAGATCAAGCAGGATTTAGCGATAGTTGAGGATATTAATTATTCATCAGTGTTTTATGGACAGACTACTTGACTTCAAATGTAAACTTTTGTACGAGACAATCCTTAAACATCAGTTTGTTCTGTGTTTCTTGGCTTCCCTGAAAGTTCAGAAGACTTATCGAAACTACATTGTAAGTTAGATTGCCATATGTGTGTATTTGATTAATGGACACTTTTATTAAAATGAAGGTAAATGGAATGGTCAGTTACTGGTTTGCGTTGTCACCTTACAACCAATGTATCGCTCCAATTTAATAATCTGTAGTTAGATAATTATTGGATCATTATTGGATTTTTGTTCTTTTGCAATAGTCTCAAATAAAAATAACATCCAATTCTCTGTGTGCTGACAAGAAATGGGAATTGAAGTTGAGGTTAAAATATGCATATGACAGAGTTCTGCATTACTGATAATATGGTTAACAGTAAATAAATTGGGGTGGAACAGAACTAGCAGTATTTCAGCCACGCTTAAAAACAAATGAGCTTTTTTATGCACACCACCAAACTGTAAAATGGGAAATTGTCTCTTACAGATGGATCATGTGGCCTTTCTTTGTAGGAATATGGAAACCACATTTTTAATTGGAGTGATTAATTTCCAAGAGGCTAGGGTTTGCTTCAGTAGGAGGTATGAAAACAGCTTCTTGGGAGTCAGAAGCTTGATTACAGGGTAATGGATATCATCACCTAGAGCTTATGGGTTTGTGTCCTTTCAAAACAGTTAATTTAAATTTTGCTTTTAATGGTGCTGGATATATTGCAAATATCATTCTTTCTGGCAGTTTTACTAAACACTTGCCTTCTGGTTTTTTGCTGTAATGAGGCACTGTAATTACTGTATAAACAAGAATTTCTATATGAAAAGGTTTTATTCTATGACCATTTTTAATTTAGTATCCTTTCAGTTGCCTTGTATACATGTAAGTTCATAAGAAAAGTTCATAAGAAAGGTTGAATAGATATTTCTGACCTACCTCCTCTATGCTGTTCATTACACTGTATATTTCCAGCATGTCGTGCCTTTAGGTACTTTATTTTTCATTGGGAACAACTCTTTCTAATATCCTTTCATTAGGATTCATTTCTACTGCTGTAATCTAAAATTTGCTTTGGCAAGGTTAAGAAGTTGTGGTCTCCACATTGTGTCCTTGAAGAACACTCTTTTCCCTTTTGTGATAATTGTAAGAAAGCTTTTTCAAGGAGTTATTTTCCCCAGGGAAATTTTCTCTTCAGCTTTTTTCATAATTCACTGACAAGACACACTGCTGTTATGAGATGGAGCACCTTGCTGTAGGTGGATTCTTGTATTTCCAGATACTTTACTACTGTTTCACCCTCTGGCAAGATAAAGATTTTTTTCCAAAACAGTAGAATGAGCTTTCCTGTATTTAATACTAAATTACATGTGTGCCATTGATCTTACCTTGAGGGCAGAAGGAGAGTCATACCTAAAAAACATAGCATGCTCTAACTTTATAACTGTTTTTCTTATTTCATGGGTTTACTCAGTAGAAGAGTTAAGGAAGCATAAGCTTCCTGCTTCTTCAAACAGCTGTTCACAGCTAGAAAGAAGGGGTATTTGGATTGGTCCTACATAATGGCTAATGTTGAATTTAGTGGTCTATCCAGAACAGTTATTTACTATCCTATTTCAATTACTACTTCAATTCTCTAGACAAGCTCTTTTTTGATAGTCACACAGCTGAGGCAGCCACTACAGAGTTGGTTGAAAAATAGCTTTTCCTTTCCTGCAGGTGGGTTTGCGTATAAAACTTGTTCAGTCACTGACTTTCTCTAACTTAAGGCACTGTCGCAGTGCGTGTTTGTTAGGTATCTCAAATTCTCCTGATTTAGTTGAAGTCTGTTACTTTGTGGTGGACAGGAGTTATGGAGACTGGTTGGAGGAAATAATCCTTTGCTGGAGGAGAGAAGCTTTGAGAACCGTGGGATTTCTTTTGGCTTTCGCTTAAATTCACTCTTCAGGACAAAATTTACTTATCTTTGTAGGATTTGGCATGGATAGAATTAGGAAAAGGGACTTCTTTGCATGTCTTCACTTGTGTTGGGAACCTTAAGTCAATCATGGCTATTCTCTTATCTCAAATTTTGAGAAGGTAGGAATGAGAGAGTGTGGATCTTAAATTGGGTTAAAAGTTCTAAAATGGTATTTACATACAAAAGCAAGCTTCTTGCTTTCTAAAAGGCACTCTGTAAACAGGGAAGAAATGGATATTACTTCCATATTCAGAAAATATTTAGAGAAGAGGGGGAGGAAGATATCCAGTGTACCTTAGTTTAAGTCCTTAATTTTGTTCTGGCTGGCTGCATGTGTGAAATGAAATCGAGAGATGCTCAAGAAAAGAGGCAAAGAAATCTTTAAAAAATACCATCTGTTTACAGTGTCTTCCAGGAAACTATGGGTAAGCTACTAATGAGGAAGTGACTTCTAGGTAGTCATCAGGAAGTTTTACTTGCCTGAAGCCAGAGTCTGGCATCAAGAATAATATTAAGCTATACAAAATTGCTGCCTGGAGAGGTATTCTGAGACTGCAACATGTATGTAAGTAAAGCAACTGCATATGCTGCTATACTTGGGAGCTGGCAGAGTATGAGACAGTGCAGTGCAACTAAAGCAGGGGCTCTGCAAGATGTGTCTTCTACCATGCAGGCACAACAGTGTCTGCATCTCTGCCTGTGTTGGTGTTAGCTGCATGGCTCGGGCTGCTCTAGCCCATATTTACAGACTATAGAGACAGGCAGACACAACACAGGTCTCTTGTGGCACTTAATTTCTGCTGCTGCTGTGATTCTGTGAGTATATGGAAAGAATCTGGAAGCAGCTGTTTGGGGTCGCTTTAGCAACACAGTGGTTGCAGCCCTGACAGAATGGTATATTGCAAACAGAAATTGTTAGTGGCTAAGCAGCAGTCCTGTTCTCTGCACCAGTTCATATTTGGGCCTCTATGTCATGTAACTAGTAGGTTGTTTTGCTGTCCTGGCTCAATGCTGAATGATAAAGGAGAGCAGCTCACCTTGGAAGGAAAGTTAGGCATAATGGAATCCTATCATGGTCTGTGGGACTCCAAGGCAGTGTAAGTTATCATTTGCCCTGTAATCAGTGAGGGGTGCTAAGAATCAGGATACCATAGTGCAGAGATGTAGTTTGAAATCAAGTGAAATGTGACTTTCATGCTGTAAAGAGTGCAACTATAATCTTATCATTTCAATGTATTTCCACATAAGAGAACAGAGAAGTCGGGATAGAGCTCAAACCCCAGCTGTAATGAGCTTCTCTAATGGTTGTGTAATATTTCTTCTGTCTTGCTACTCCCTCACAGGGAGTGATACTGACAGTGCTGGTTGCTGGTTCCTCTTTTCCCATCATACCATGTTTTGAAACCAGGGAATATTTTTAGAAACCACTTTTCTCTTGCATTCTTTGTGAATGTAGCCTATCCGTTTTGGAACTTGAAACTATGTATGTGCACCAGAGTCCTCTTTTTTACAGAGCTGTGGAAAATAAACTTGAAAGGATGAGAGGGGAGTAGAAAGCAAGTGGGTAGTCTTACCTTTTTTCTTTGATTTTATTGCTCTCTCCATTTTGTTTCCTGCAGAGGAATACCGCCGAAATCTGAAAAAGCTAAAGCTTTCGGGACAGAACCCATTCTACCACTAGCAGGGTTGCTTTTACAACAAGGCTTCCATGGATATACAAATACAGAATAATTGTGCATATGAAAGAGACAAGGCAAGATGTAGACAGTGTATACATAAGCACAGAACAACTCAGCTTCCTGACAAGCTGGTCCAGTTTGAGTCAGTGCTTAGTCTGAAGAAAAGCTCTGAAAAAGGTACCCCTTCCATGCAGACTCAACCTGGAAGCACAGGAAATAACAAGATTATTCATGTTCAATGTGTCTATGATAGTTCCCCTCTGCCTACTTACATGCTTATTTTTCTCACTTAATAGAGAGTTATTGTTAGTGAAATGATTCTAGTATTCACCAAATGAATGACAGTGGGACTTAAAAAACAGAATGTATGTGCACTTACTGGCTGGCCATGTAGAATGTACCAGTCTGATGAAAACATTTTTAATGTGTTTTCTGAGATGTTGGTAATGAGCTGTATATATGGGTGTTAGTGGCCTTGGGTGGTGTGCCAAATGCTGAGCAGTCAAAAACATGTGCAGGTCAAAGCAGCTCTGTATGTTGCACAAGGGGAAACACATTGACACAATCTGAGAAATCTGGTTTGATGTTCTCTGACATACTTGCTTTCAGTCTCTGAAATGGAATTTTATTTTTTAATTCTTGGATAGTGATAACATGTCAAGTATTTCAGAAGTTACCAAGCAGTTTCTGCAAATTCAGCAATGATGGAAAGGTTGAACTAATTATTGACAAATGATAATTCAGTTAACATCTCTAACATGGCTAACTGGAGACATGACAGTTGGAGATCAGCACAATAAAAATTGCTCTTGAAGTAAGAAATTTAATTAAAAGAATTGATAAGGTGTAGACAGAACTCTGGCTTGAGGCAGAGTGTTTCTAACAACACTTTAGCTAAATCAAAATGCAAAGGAAGGACACTTCATCCAATGTGGGAAGAGAATTGAATAAATATTTTGGAGAGAAAAAATCACGAACTACTGGTATTCTTAGCACTTTTGTGGTTGTAAATAACTGCATGAGAACTATAAGGAACTTACATAATTTTCCAAAGAAATACCAATAATTATCAGATATGGTCTAGAAATTAAGAGACTTCTTAAGGCTGACAAACACCAGAAGGGCTTTTCTTGGCTTAAGGTTTTATTTGAAAAAGAAAATTGGGATAGAAGTCCCACACTACTGCACACTTGATGATGTAACTATAATTTTTTTAGTGGAAGATACTCTAAACAAACTCCTGTGGTTGAATGGAGGAAGGAGGAAGGAAGAGCAACCATGCAATACCAATTCCTATGCTGAATGCTTATTGCCATGGACTTGTCAGAGGGTTTTCACTACGCTTCTATAATTGTGATTTGGAATAGACGGCAGAATCTTGTGCTTATCTTTGTTGTTTGCCTGCTTGGAGGGAGTGTGTGTATTTGGAACGTGCATATGCACAGCTACTTCTAAAGGGTTAGTAAGGAATAAAATAGTTGCTTTGGAAAATGGAAACAACCACTGGTAGAGAACTCCTACTCTGTTAATCTGAACTAAATGTTATGAGTTTACATGCTGTCCAAAAGTCTTCCTCTGTTTTTCTGTCTTGTTATTGACATGATGAAAAAATTACATATCACTTGGAAATTAATTTACAATTAAAGATATTTGTTAAATTGAAGCTTGAAAAGATCTTCCTATTCCTGCTGTTCTACTAGATTAAGAAATAAAATGGTGGGAATGCATTGAAATAAAACTTAGCTTCAAAGCAGAAATGAAGGAAACACTGAGCACACAGCTTTTCTCCTGCAAATTCCACAAGTTCTGTAGACCTAATTTCATTCCCCTTCTGCAGTTTGACCTTCCTAACACAGTAGCATTCTGCACAAGCCTTTTCAATGGCTTGATGTGTTATGTGTACACAAGTGTACCTAGAAGCTTGTCTAGGATGGCCTCTATGTCTCTTCTGTCTGAGTGGGAATATGTGCATCCACATTCTGTGCTGGTTAGATTACTGCAGGGTGAAAGCCATAAAGTTCTTGATGTGAAGGATTACTGAGACGTTAAAAATGTAAATTGGAGATGAAATGGGTCTCTGGATGTGTGTGTGAAATAAGACTGTTTATCATGAATTTCAGTGCTGGTTTGAGCTAAAAGGGGTTAAATGAATATTTAGCCATGGCTAACTCGTCTAAACTGACGGTTCAATGTAATTTCATAATGGAGAGGGGAATTCAGCAGAAGGTAGGTTTAAAGTGGAGTCTCCCAAGTATATTATCATACCTATAAATTTTATAAAAAGTTAAATGATAGGTGCTTTGAACCATTTGCATGAAGTGAAAATGTAGCCTTTAACCCTGAAAAATGCTTTCTGTGACATTATTGAAAAATGAGATCCATTACAATTCAAGATTGCTATTCTTTTTTTTCTGTGCACTGTGAAAATATTAACAATCTATATATATAAAGGGTGGAATAACTGGTTAAGGTAGATCACACAGAGGGATTCTGGTTTCAAGAAAGCTGATACTAAGGATAAGCACATATTAGTGTGGTGGGTTGATTTTGGCTGGCTGCCCGATGCCCACCCAGCTGCTTTTGCTTCCCTTCCTCTGTCAGATGGGGAGGGTGAAGTAAGATGCAGAATCTTGTGGATGGAGGTAAAGATGGAGATTGCTTAGCAATTGCTGTTGCAGGCAAAATAGACTTGACTTGGAGAGTATTAATTTACTGCTAATTATAAAGAGGGGAATGATGAGAAACAAAGCCAAAAGCTGAACTACCTCCTGCCAGCAATCCTTCTTCCCAGACTCAATTTTATTGCTTCATTCCCAACTTCTCTACCTGCCAAAGCAGTGGAGAGGAGTGGGGAACTACTAGGGCATTATGATCTATCCATAACAGCTTCTTCCTCGTGATCCTTCCTCCTTTTTCCCTGCTGCAGTGAGGGTCCATCCCTCTGTCTGCAGAAAACCACCTGTGTGGCCTCTCCACAAGTGGCAGCTTCCTTGAGGCCTGTGTTCCAGTGTGGGTCCTCCACAGACTGCAGGAAAATATGCATCACTGTGGTCATCTCCACAGGCTGCAGGGGAATTTCTGCTCCAGCGCCTGGAGGACTTCCTGCCTCTCCTTCCCTGGCCTGGGTGTCTGCAGGGCTGTCTCTTGCTCCTTTTGGTTCCTTTTGGCTCTGCCAGGCATTTTTGCCTTTTCTTAAGTCTTCTTTCCCTGAGATACTGCTGTCTTGGCTGAGGGGCTGACAGGATCTCATTGTGGACACCTGGTGCCATCGGGTGTGTCAGCTGTCTCAGGAAAGCCACTGTTAAATTACTTGGAAAAAGAACCCTCAAAAAGCAACTATCTTTGGTACGTTAAAAGTGTTTTGTCAAACCTTACATGGTAGATTTCCTGCTGGGGCTTTTCAGAGCAACTCTGAATCCCTGAATTAAGGGATAGTGAAATCTGTATATTGAGCCTATTAGTACGTATATGGTATTAAAACTTGGTGAGCTTAGTGTTGTTCATCTAGCTTTTTCAACTGCTATGAAAAATCTTGCTGAACATAATTTGATAAGTAATAACTTTAGAGGCACCTCAAACAAGTGTGAAATATTTATGACCGTATACTTGATCTCATAGATTTAAACATCTCCAAACACTTACCTAGCCCTTCCCAAACAGACTGCAGTTATGTACCTCTTTCCAGGGAAATGCATATGACTTCAAACAGAGAGAAAGGAATTCACCTACCCTCTGCTCCCAATTTAAAAACCTGTTAAATTCTGTACTCTTATCTTCACTCAAAATAGGCTGCAAAATCCAAGTCCTGTCTGGAGAATCATTAAATTTGGTCTATTGCTGATCAAAAATGATGTTAATTGAGGATCAGATTTTCTGTGGAAGAAAGCCTGTGAGCTGCTATTTGAGCGTTTCAGCCTGAGCAGCTCTCCTGAGTGTCTTTTGGAGAGGCAGCTGAGGAAAGTCCTAAATTTTGATCTGAATGTCAAAATTTATGCCTTTATATTTGGGAATAAAACTTGGAATATTCTTAAGCAGAGCCAGAAAGCTGTACGTGCTTCATGTGCACTTCCTTTCAGGCTCATTATTGACTTTATAAATGGCCAATTTTTAAAACAGCTCGCATAGGGTAAGTCTTAAAGGTTTTGTTAAAACTTGAGGGCTTTAGTAGAAGCTTTGGTATAGGGTAGCATGTGAGCCTTGATGGGCTTTAAGGAGCAAGTTGTTTTCAAACTGAGGTAGATTCCTGGATGCATGTGGGGAACTGTGTCCCATGGTCATCATGTGCATTCAGTTCCCGGATTCTTATGTAGAGCCCTTTCTGAATTGAGGTTGAAGAAAGTGAGTTAGGATAAAAAAGGAAGCTTTTTTATTTCTGAAGTTAAATGTAGATTTGTGGTAGGCCCTTTAAAATGTGGAGTACTCCAAAGGTGTCCATGTAACTGCAACTATTTAAATTTCTGTCTGAACTAGCTGTTCAGCAATCTGTGTACGTGGTATCCTTTCCTCTTTAAAATATTAATGTGGGACTTGGTGGATGTGGTAGTTTTAAATATTCTAGAGTGCTTTGTATCATTTGGAAAAATCTCAGAGATTGTTACTATTTATTGTTACTTATGTAAATATTCAGAATTTTGGAAGAAGCAGAAACTTACAGTGGGAAAACAACCTTTTTTTCTCAAAGCTGATTTTCTTTATGCTTTCAGGAATCTGGACTATTGGTTCTTTGTGGTTAACCATTGCACTGCTTATTACTGTTACAATCAATATTACTTCAGCTTGTGGCTTTATTGTTACATGGTTGTACATTCCTGAAGTAGACTGCTTTAATAGAAGAGCAAAAGTTATTAGAGAAATACTTCACTCCGTTTTCCTGAATGCATTTATATTACTTACATTGTCACTATTTGCGTAGTCACCATCTTGCTTTGCTGATGTGTAAATCTGGAGCAGATGTTTTGGGATGATTATGTAGATAGACTAATGAAACCGAATTCTTCCTAGGTCATTTGGACACTAATTCTTTTAAGTATTCATGTCTACAGCTCATAGGAAAAGCTTCAAAAAGTTCTTACTCTTTTCATACATTGGTTATGAAAAATTAAATCGTATTAAGTTTGTTTCTAGCAGAAACTTCTAATGTGACCCTCACACATGTCTGGAGACGTATTTTTCTCATTGCCAGATGAAGTTATTGACAGCATTTGTAAATAATAATAAAAATCCTCAAGCTCAATTCATTAATATGTTAAAGGTTTGCTCTTTAAACTTCTTCCTTAGCTTGTTTTTTCAGGCAGGTAGTGTTGTAGCCTGTGGCTATGTGAAGATCTCTGCTTTGCAGCTCACAGGAACAAGGAGCTTGATGAACAGCAGTAACTGTTCAATGTCCAGGGCAGGCTGTGAAATAGTTGGGGCTAATTAGTTGTGACTTCAGCTGGAAGATGACACCCTCAGCAGACTAACCCTGTATTTGTGTTGAAATAGTATTGTTCCTGATAAAGACTCCTGACTGCAAAATGTTTCTGTAACTGTTTATTTTAAATGGAGTAAAATGTGTGTGCCCCAAAGAAAGGAAGAATCCAGGCAATGCTAGAAATGTAGTACAGGAGTACTTTAGTGACTCTGTTATAGTTTCCTTGTTCTTAGCAGGATTTATTGACCTCAACCAAGCATTAGCCATGCAGGACCTGAAATGACTAAACCCAAACAAGCATTGTTGCAGTGCTCAGGTTCTGCATGGGTGCAGCAAGTGTACAAGGATCTGGCACAGTGCCCCAGCGAATGAACCTTCCCAGAATCCGCAGAACTGGGGGATGCAGCACAAAGCTGTATTGAAACTTGTGTGCTTTGGAATTTACAAGCTTTGGATGCACTCAAATAGGGCACAAGAACTGGGGGATTCTGCAACATGTAGTCCATAGCAGTCCCGGTTTGAGGATTATGGCCTTAATACACTTGAGCTGGTTCTGCATAAAACTAGCTCAGCTTTATAGGCAATGTAGTTAGTAGCTTTTTCAGATCCATGGTAGCTGTTCAACAGGGTCTGTGATCATTCCTGTCTTTGCCTCCCTTACTTTGTAACAGTAAAAGCTCCTGTGGATGCTTGAAAGCTATCTGTCTTTGAAGAAATTCTCTAGCTTTTTAATCAATTTCCTTCCAAAATTTGAGAAGAAATAATTGAAATCTTGAATGTCCCAGCTTGCTATTTAGTACTGACTGATGGATCTGAAATTGTTCAGCCTTGGTTTTTTTTCTGACTTGCTTACTAATGTTTTCATGCTTGTTTTAATATTTATTTTGCTCTGAATTCAAGGCAGAAGTTTTGCTGTTTCAAATTTCAGATTAAATTCCATGGGCACAGCATGAAGCTCTAACAGGTTCTTGTGGCACAACAGCCATTTAAAGAAAATAATTCTAATCTCAAATTTTAAGACTTCAAACTAACCCTTGTGTCCTGCCGCTCTCCATGATTTGTTGTGGCTGGTTTAGCTGCTACCAGTAGGTGTCTTGTGATAGTTATTCAGACTAGTTCTTATAAAGCATTGTCCCATGTAGTAAAGACATGTCTAATAGGACAGTTTGCATACTGAAATTCATGTAAAGATTCAGTTATAATTAAGATGCTCTCATTTCTAGCAAAATGTAAAACCAGCTCAGTATTAGGATGATGAGCTGTTGTATGTTTCTAGAATAGATAAATTTTAAGTGTCTGGTTGGCAGGAAGAATACTGGTGTTGACAGGGGCAAGCAGATTTGTTTATACTTTTAAGACGTGGCTAAGAATCAGATGACCTGCATCCTTCTGTTTCTGCTGGTGCTGGTGTGAACCTCTTCTCTCTTCTTTATCCTTTGTTTACATTGTAAAGTTTTGTGGGTAACGTCTTTGTCATTACTTACTTGTAATGCTAAGACTAACCTCTCTGCTGCCTTAGAATATCATAGTAACAAAAAATATTAAGGAGGAAAAATACAATAGAAATACTACAGAGGTATGCAACTGAAGCCTCAATGATTAAATAGCCATTCTAATATAAAGCTAAGACAATAAGCCTAAACCACGTCTTTTTTTTGTTTTAAAATCTCTCCTTGATGGTTTGTGTTTATTAAAAACAAACAACCCAACCAAAATAAGACTTGTAAGAAAATGTCACTTGTTTTACTTCTTCTTTCAACCCTACTGCTTTTCTGTTACTGCCATGATAAGACAGTTTTCTTCAAGAGTTTATGCCTACATCAGCAACTTATCATTCACTGCTCTTTGTCTTTTCTAGCTTTTCCCCAAATTGTCCCATCTGACTCCTTACTTGTTTTAAAGTATTTAGTTTTCTAGACTTTCAAAAGCACTCGTGTTTTGACTGAGTTCAGTTTCCCTACAGGGTTGATTGTATTCCATCAGATCACAACATCTAAGGATGTCTGGGTTTTATGGTTAGTTATGCAAGTTGTGGATTGTACTCCTGTCCTTTCATCCCTAATTATAGCTTTGAGACATGATTCAGCACAATTTTCAAATAGTACTTGTGTGCTTAAGGGCTCTGCTGAATTTTGGCACGGAGCGTGAACTATATGCATGCAGACGCAACCGAACAGGAGAGAAAAGAAGCAATTCCAACCTTTGAAACATAGGTAGGTGACATGGAAAACTACTGGTGTGAGACTGTTCTATGTTCCCTGCAAAATTTTTTTTGAGATGTCAGTTGCATGGGTTCAAGTACATATGACAAGATGTGGTCAGTTTTTTCCACTTACCAGATACTTCTGCTTGTTTAGAAAATACACTTCTGGCACTAAAAAATTACCTTTTCGGACATGTAAGAAGCTTCGTGAGTGCAATCAGCCTCTGTAAAGCACTTATTCCATTATGGTAATCTTTTTGAAAACTATCTAGCTCTTCAGCTACTGTTTAAAGTCTCTAAGTAAACAGGCTTTTCAGTTTCTTATATGACAAATTACAGTTTCATCAATACGTATTTGTGTGTTGTTTTCCCTTTTCCAATTATTTGAGTGCTGAAGGATAAGCCTCTAAAATTGTCAGTTCTTGATTAGAAATGAATAAGGAGTTGATGTAGTATCTTGTGTATATTTCAGAATTTTGATAACACTTATGCTACTGTCTTGTTGGCAGTAAAATGCAGGACTTTATTGTGATTATTTATATATTGGGGAAAGGAGTACAAAAATTACCATGCAAAGTATGTTAATTCCCTGAAGAATTGGCCTTGTTTTCCATGATTGCAGCTGTAGCTGTTTTTTTCCTTGTGTGTCATGATGCAGATAAAAACAAATCTTGCAGTGTGTTATAAACCACTATGGAACATTTTGAGAAGGTCATCTGGATCTCATTTGCTTGTGGACTTGTTGTTTTAGTTTGTGGTCCCTCCTGTGAACTTCACTGTTTGTAAAGACAAATAAGAAGCAAAATAGTCAAGTATACGTAATCTAGAAAGAACACTAAAAACATCAGATGGTGTGCTTTAACTGGTTTTTTTTGCATGCTGCTGATGCAAAAATCCTGTTGAGTTTGGTATTGGTTATAGTTAAGGGACTTGCTGTAGCGATTTGTTGTATTTCTGTGAATAGCAAAGGCAATATTATCTGTATTAGCTGATGTACTTACATGCTTCATGTTCATGAAACTCATGTTAAATTACTTCAGTGTTTCCCTAGCTAAAAAGGAACTTAAGATTCAATTAATTACATTTATGGCAGTGTTTTATATCTGATTTTGATGCAGCTTGCAAATTTTTGAAGATTGAGAGGTTTCAGTAAAAGCGCTAGATGTTAAAATCTCTCAATACTTTACCTGTGCATTCGGCGTGTTCAGGTTATTTTTTTTAGTCTATGGGAAGACCTACAAAGCCTGGCAGCACAAACCAAATTGAAGGATCTTGGTTAAATTTGTTCTAGAAGGAAGAAATGCATTGTTCTGTTTTGTATCTGTGACTAGATGATTTCTATAATTAGTGTTCATTAACAAGGACATCTGATTTGATATCTTACTCTTTCTTAGTTGTATAGGTTTTGTCAAATAGTTTTACTGTTTTAATTCAGTCTTGGATGCTTTTATAACATGAACAAAAATTTGTGATACAGTTTCAAATGCTGCTGCTATAAAGCTGTGTGTTTTCTCATTATTTCTTGTGTGCTGAAGAGTTCTGAGCCACCATCAGAATTATTTATTTTGAGACCTGGATGTGATAGTTTTAAATATGATATCTGTTTTTAGCTGTCTTTTTGAAAGCATGTGGAATTATAGAATGGTTTGCGTTGGAAGGGACTTTCCAATACCCCTGCCATGTCAGGGACACCTTCCACTAGATCAGGTTGCTCAAAGCCCCATCCAACCTGGCCTTGAACACCTCCAGGGATGGAGCATCCACAGCTTCTCTGGGGAACCTGTTCCAGTACCTCACCACCCTTGCAGCAAAAGAATTCTAATATCTAATTCAATTCTCCCCTCTTTCAGCTCAAAACCGTTCCTTGTCCTATCCCTGCATTCTCTGATAACGAGAGCCTCCCCAGCTTTTCTGTAGGCCCCTTTTTAAGTACTGGAATGCTGCTATAAGGTCTCCCAGGAGCCTTCTCTTCTCCAGGATGAACAATCCCTACTGTTTCAGCCTGTCCTCATAGCAGAAGTGCCCCAGCCCTCTGATAATCATTGTGGTCCTCCTCTGGACTTGCTCTAACAGATCCATGTCCTTCCTGTGCTGAGGACTCCAGAAGAATTGAGTGTAGTACTCTAGTTGAGGTCTTGCAAGAGCAGAGTAGAGGGGGAGAATCACCTCACTTGACCCTGCTGGTCACACTTCTCGTGATGCAGCCCAGGATATATTTGGCATTCTAAGCTGCAAGTGCGTGTTGCCAGGTCATGCTGAGCTTCTCATCTACCAGCACCCTCAAGTCCTCTTCCGGGCTACCCTAAATCCATTCTCTGCTTGTTCTGTATTTGTGCTTGAGAATGTCCTGACCCTGATGCTGGACCTTGCACTTGGCCTTGTTGAACTTCCCTGTCAAGGGATTTCTCTGTGGATGGCATCCTTTCCCTGCAGCTGTATTATTCACACCACACAACTCAGTGTTGTCAGCAAACTTGCTGAGGGTGTCCTCAGTCCCGCTGCCCATGTCTGCAACAAAGATGTTAAACAACACCAGTCCCTTAATTTCACAAATCTGAATTCATCATAGAGGAATAATGAGAGTATCAGAATGTTGTGAGTTGGAAGGGACCCACAAGGATCATCTGGTCCAACTCCTATTCCTGCACAGGACAATCTTAACATTCACACCATTACGGGTCTTGTTAGTTCATAGTAAAAAGGCTTGTTGGAGTGTTGGTCCCTTGTTTCTGCTAGCACTGATATAAATGTCTTGATGTCACAGTGCTTTTATGAAGTGAATGGTGATTAGACAGCATGACGGGGACTAGTTTTTATTATAGATATTGATGATCATATGTGAGTATCACTTTGAGGTTAATGATTGTTTCTAAGATGTTGAGCTAGCAGTTGAGGACACGTTTGAATTATTAGAAGAAAGATTTTAGAGGAATCAAGTCCCCTTTTTCCACTTCAACATTTTGAATTTTGTCGTAGAATGCTTTTAATACTTGTCCACACCTTTGCTTGAAACTATCTTTAGAATTGCACTAGCAATTTTCAGCATTACCCTTGGTAGTGCTTCAGCTGTTTGAAGTCTGCTGGCATTAATAAGAATTGACTTGTTGCCTCTCTAGTGATTTCAACTTCAGTTGTATCAGTCTAAGGAAAAATGATCAGTTCTGCTTACATAATGTCGGAATCCACCTTATGTGATAAAATTTGGTTCAAAGCACTCTTCAACTTTTTGAAGTTGTTCATGCCTACCAGTCTCTACTACTTTCTGTGCTCTATGTTCCTCTTCAGTTTTGCTCTGCTGTGGGCTTTTATTGTTTTCATCTTCTGAGTTGTCCCTTTCTGTTTTACCCACAGAAGTCCTTCAAGATCAGTTCCCATTAAGTATGCAGAATTTAATTTTTATTCTCTATTTCCCCACTCACCCTGCCCTTATGATTGCCATAATTGATGTAACACTTCCAGATCTGTAAGCTGAGTAAGGTGCTTCGAATTTTAGTACAAAACAAACTTGGTAAATGACAACTGAGAGACAGAATCTTGGCTTTAAACTTGTCAGTGGCTATTTTGCTGTTCTAGAGATTTTGGGTGGATGGGTAGCTTCAAGTCAGCTTCATTGGATACAATGAGCAGCCTAAGTAAATGCTTATTTTAGCAAAGTTTTCTTGATTGCCAGCAATAGGTAAACTTATGCTTAGCTGGGATTATGAGGATTGAACTGTCCTGAGGATCTACCAAAACATTTGCAAGTACTAGACAAACCCTTTATTTGAAACTGAATTTCATAATTTTGATTGGTATGCCTTAAGCACAAACATGCACACATGTAATCGGAACAGCTCATGGGAGACAGCTGAATTTATTTATGTGTGAATGTCTTAGCAGTTTTTAAGACTTGACTGTGTCTGCCTGTAACTTAGTTTCTGCCCCTGCTCTGAAGATCATTCTTATTTAACATGCTAAATCGTCATATTTGGTGTGTAGATATAAAGAGAGAAAAATGCACATATGGGAAAAGGGTATTTCCTGCTAAGCAAAATATGGTAGTAAAAAATTTTCTTGCATTAGTCTTTAACACCCACTTTTAATTAAACTAATACCCTCTGACTTCTTTAAAGGCTTTCCTATAAATTTTGTTCACTTTTTTAGGTTACCAGGCTAATTTGAAGCCTAGCATTGCTCTGATATTTTTTAAACCATTTCTGCAGAAGAAGATGCAACCCTGAGCTGTGCAGGTGCAGTAGGTTAGCTTCCACATGACTGCTGTGGTCTCTCCTTGGCTCTTAGAGCAGCACAGTGTTTTAAACTTTTTTGCCAGTCCCTCCCAGTAAGACTTACCAAGAAAATGTTCTGCATCTTGGTGACTTATGTTCTTTCTTGTCTCATTTCTAGAGAAGAAATGTTGCTTCATTCTCCCATGTCTCTGAGCCAGACTGGATGTAGCAAAACTGATGATCTCAGGTCTCTGTGTCCAACCAACAAGACTTCCCTTAGTGATTAGTGGTTGCTGATCTCAAAGACAGTGTAGCTAAGCATAATAGTCCTCTGTTTTGGTCATGGAGGCTACCGCTGGGATCACAGTATATGAAAGCTCATGCTTGCTACCATAGAAGAACTTCTCTTAGCACAGGAGACTGTTAAAGCTTGCTACAGTTCTATTTTGTAGCAGAGTGTGTACTCTTCTCAAGACTGTGGTACGGTTTGTGGAGGAGACATTTTTGTGATGTCTGCGTGTACCAAAATCAGTCATGGTTATGCTTGTCTATTATCCTAAGTATTTATTTCAAATTATTATGTTAGAACATACTCAAATGACCACTAGCAATCAAATGAATAGATGTGAGAACGTGCTCTCACCTTTCCAGGGCTGAAACATGGTGTGTGATACTGCTTTTGCCTCTGGCCTGCTGCAGTGAGAGGCGGGTGAGTTCTGGTCTGCTCTGCAGCACATGGCAGTACTCATATTCAGACACTTGGTGCTTGTATTTGGCTGCCTTATGGGCCAATAATGGCACATACTCTTCTCCATTTACTACGAGTGAGCCCTTTTTCTGGAGAAACTTGAGGCTGGCTTTTTAGTTCATCTTTCCATGTTTTTTTAAATGTCAATAAATACATGGATAAATCTGATGTAATTTCATTTAATTTGATGCAAATACTTGCAGAATAAATTGTTTTGGTTTATAAAATGAGGCATGTTTTCTTCTGAAGTAAGCTTTCCTTTTCTGCAGAACTCTATGGCTACAATTCTGAATTTCCAGCTTTCATATTTACTGTGACACTGGAACAGACAATGCTGCTGCTGTGTTTGAGGTGTTCTCTGGTGTTTTAAAATTTAGAATTAGAAGTTAGTCTTATGTTAAATTTCTTTTGTGCATCCCAGACTAATTAGGAATCCATTAGCATGAACTGCTTTGCCACTTTTTATTGGTCGTGAGCCCAGAGGTATAAAATAAAATCCTTGAAATTTATTTCACCTTCTAACTAGAGTATTTAGGGTATAGTCACTTCTGAAGTAATATTCCAATAATGGTAATTCAGCACTTAGAGACTGGGTAAGTTTACACTGGCATACATAAGCTGTGGACTGTATTAATTTTTTTTACTTCTGCTTTGATCCCACTTTCCTCTTTGTGTGTACATATACTTATATAAAATCTTTCTTATACTGATTGTGATTGTTTCCCTTGTTCTGCTCGCAGTTAAATACCTGTAAGCAAAACTATTGATGTTTTCAGTCCTCACTCTATTTTAAAGGAGAAAAAGAATGGAAATATCCGTAAGTATCGCCTAATTACTATATTCTGTAAGATGATTTAAAATATGCCTGTAACATAACCAATGAGAGAAAATGGAAATATAGTAGCTGATGTGCCTGCTGTCCCCGCTACTGCATTATTAAAAATGTACTGCTCAGCATTACTGTCCTTAGTATAGCTTGTAGAGTGTCCTCTGGCTTTTCAGTCAATATGGATTTGCAAAGCAGTGTAGATTGTGGATTCCTTTAGTATCAGGCTGAAAACCTGAGAAATCCTCAAAGCAAATCTAATTCCATCCATTTTTGAGTCTTTGGACACTGAGCAATTGGGAGAGACCAGAAGTGAGATCAATTGCAGAGTACATACTACAGTCATTTCAGTAAGTAATTCCTTCAAGTTTAAGTCAGAGTTTTTACAGTTCTGCATGCTTTATAGTCAGATCTGAGGACAGGTTTTTCTTCCTTTTGGATACTTCTTGCTATTGTAGATGTTTTATCATTGCATGCCAGAGTATGCTTTCAGTAATGTAGTGCAGCTGTGAATATTGAATCATAGAATGTCCTGGGTTGGAAGGGACCCACAAAGATCATAGAGTCCAACTCCTGTTCCCATATAGGACAACCCCAACATTCACACAGTGTGTCTGAGGGCATTGTCCAGATGCTTCTTGAATATTGTCAGGTTTGGTGCTGTTACTGCTTCACCACCCTCTGGGTGAAGAGTTGGATACTCTTCTGTAGCTAAACTAAATTTAACCACCCCCACCCCAAACCCAAACAAAAAACCTCACAAAACCCCAACAGACACCCCCCTTCCCCAAAACCTGCAGTTGTTTATTGCTTTAAAAAGACTGAAGTACAATCTGTAATACACTAATCATCCAAGTAATTCTTTGATATTCATAGTAAATTAAGTTTATGGAAATCATCCATTGAGTGCAATTGAGCATAATAAACATACCTTTCAATGGCCTTTTTGTCTCCTATTTTTAGATTACTTTCCATAAAGTGTTTTACATCTTTTCTGTGCCTGAGGTGTAAATGTTTAATAATTTGGTATTTAACTTGAGTTATCCACAAATGATACTATTGAATTTAATGAAAGTTGAATTATGAATTTAAAGGTTCCTGGAGTTGTGTGGTAAAGGTTGGGAGGTAATCAGGATGCCTTTGCTCCCCCATCAGACTGATAATGATCAGTGGTAAAAAAGTATGCTCTGTTGTCCCTGGAGTACCTCAGTTCATACCTGAGGCTACAAACTCAGGTACTGTGTCAACCTTTCCCTATGAAGTACACAGCCTTCTCTCTCCCAGAACTTAGTGGCATTTTTGCATCTGTGTAATATCTGAAACTCTGCAACAATACAGATTTTTTTATTTGTCCATTGAGCCAGACTTCTATGGATGGCGGAGGATGCTTGAAAAGGAAGCTCACAGTAGCCACGTGGCCTGTGACTGGTTTCTAGTATTAATGTCTCTAGGCCTCTGGGAAGGTCATGCTTTGGAATTCTGCAATAGCTCTCAGCATTTCTTCAGAAAATGGTGGATGCTACCAGGAGTACTTAAATCCCCTTTTGTTGTACTTGTGGGTTCTTATTTTTTGTTAATGAAAACACAACAGACTGCACCCACCAAAAATTATTTGGCTCCACATTATTTTCCTCCCCTTCCATTTGTTTGTATGTATTTCCTACTTTTATTTTGTACTGAGTTACTCTCTGGCTCTGTGTATTATGTCCCACTTTATCTTCCCAGTAGGGCTTTTAATTTTGTAGGATAGGGTCTGGAGCCATCCTTGCTGTGGAATCCTCTGAGGACAAAAAGCAATAAGAACAAGATCATCAGCCTCCTCATTGAAATGGGAGTGAAGGGCTTTTCCCTCCCATTACTTGACTCCTTTCTGGAAGGAGAGAAGGAAAATAAGAAAAGAAGATTATGGCCATGACCACAGCTGCTGCCACTGCTGTTGTGATCATTTATTTGCTGCAGCCACTCTCACTACCAGCACATGGGAGTAATTAATACTGAGAGAAGATGAAAGGTGTGAAGTGCATAGGCTGCTTTACATATTTCCATGCAAAACACATAAATCAAAATGAGAACTCAGCAGAATTACGGAAAAGCAACTTGCTGCTCTTAGCTTACTTCTTAGAATGGCAAACTTCACTGCTTTTGTTTCAAACATGACTTGAAACCATCACATAGTGTGATGGTAGAAATAAGTTATTAATGTAAACAAAGTGCTACTTCTAAAGCGTCTCATATAAAACGCCACTGTTGGCTCTCAAGGCCAGTGAAGGCACACTAATCCTACAGTAAATTACTTTCCTAGGATTATACCCAAGGTGCAATTGGAAGCCATCATTGCTCTCTGCACCAGTGTAAATATATCAGTTTTTCCATTAATTGCATGAAGCCTATTTAATCTACAACAGATCAATGATAGTGGACTAAAGAGTATCCTATTTCTATTGAGTGAATGAGATGTTTGAAATAGCTTAGTGTTCTGTTGAAGAGGACAGTGGTTGATTGATGTGGAAAAAGTGGATGGGTGAATGGCAGTGCAAAACATGTGCAAGAATTTATCTTTCCTACCTTTTTCTGATACTTTAAGATTATGGTCATGGTGTCTATAACTTTCATGCAGCGTTCTGCAAAATCGCCCCTGACAATTTAGGGGGTAACAAAAAATCAAATGCTGTTTACTGGTTTTAAAAATATGCTATCTCCTCTGCCCAGCATTTCTGACCAACTAGTCTCTTGTCCCGTGTGGGGAAATAAAAATCTATTCTAACTATCTTTCTATGACTCAAAATCCTAAATGATAAGAAATGAGTTACAAAATCCATCAAATATAACTGTAGCTCCGTTGTTTGTGCATCCTGTTGACAGGTTTAGTTTCAGACCTAGAAAACGTAGAAATTTTTTTGTTATTTTTTTTAATGAACTGTCAGCAATAAAAATGCAAACAGCTTGAGATATTTAGGCTCAGGATTTAATTATTGCTACAAAAGTTATAGATATTTCCCCTTCCTCCTTGTATCAGAAGATGACTGTTGTTTTGCATTTGAAAATTCCAATTACTTTTTAATGTATTTTTGGTTAAGTTATGTGTGGTATTTAGTATAATGGAGTTCTGACTATGTGTTAGAACTCTTGTGTACAGGAATCTTCCTTTGCTGACAAAATATACTACCTTCTCTTTGCGCTGTGAAACAGGAGGTTAGAGGAATGTACAGTGATTTCTGATGTAGAGTTGATGAAGGAATTGATTATTAGGAGGGAGTAGGGAGGCTCTTCCATGAAGGTTCTGTGAGCTGTTGTTAAAGGTTACTGTAATAATAACACTACCTGTGAGGGCAGTGGTTCCTATGTACCTGCCTGGCTAGAGACAGCAGATCGAAGTGCCCAGCTGCCTTTTGGTATGGATGAGTAAAGCAGTAAGTTGTAGGCAGTTCAAGGGATGAAGAATATCTTTTTTTAAGCTGTTACATCTTCACATGTAAACCTTATCCTTGTCTGCTGTCAATAGGATTTTAGATAAAGGGATGTAGAACACAACGGTGTTTTAACCAGTTTTGCAAAAGAGGTTGTGTTTTCCTAAATTCTGTGTTTCTTTTTGTAGATGACCTAGGCATTGAAGGAACAGAAATGTTTGTAGGAGACCTGATGCTGTTTTAATATTTATTTGCTAAACGTGTATGTAAAGGGAAAGGGGTACAGGATCTTGCAGCAGGCTCATTTTCAGTAGGGTAATCTTTAATGCTGTCTGAGAACATGTGTGCTTTGTTTTTGGAATTCAGTGACTGTCAAATCTGATTACGTTAACTTAGACTTACCAATAAGAGGCTGATGTAAGACAAGCAACTCTTTTTATTGTTAGAAATCTTCAAGAATTCTGGAAATTACATAAATGTCATCAGCTACATAGGGAGCATCTAATGTCTTCAGCTGAATAAAGAACTACTATCACTCACATTACTAGTCGGTAGAGGCTGGTGCTAAAAGGACCATTTCAAAATGCAGGTGCATCACACTGCAGTAATGGATGCATTAAACAAATGGATTTGAAGTTAACTTGAATAAAAATCATTAATCTCCCAGCAAATTCTAAGTTACTTATTCAGATAACTGGCTTTTGTACTTTACCTTTCTACGTTAATGTGGTAAAAAAGAGAAAGCACAACTTTCTCTGAGAAACTTTCAAAACAATAGGTTGGATGTTTTGTGTGGTAGGTTTGGGAAAGCCTCCATAATATCTTGTCCACAGTCACGAGGAATGCTCCCTTGATATTTCAGACTTGGCTTTCTGTCCTTTCGAAACACTTCATCGAGGAGCAATGCTGTTGATCGAGCGTAACTGTACAAAAGGTGTACGAAACGAAGACAGTGTTGGTTAGATATCTTCACCAGAACCAGGACCACTGGTTAGTGTAGCTGGTAGTGGCCATCTCTTGAAAAGTATCCTTCCAACTTATGCTTTATCATGCCTCTTCAGAACAGAAGAATAGACCCTGCAAGACTGTCTTGCTTCCTTTGCCACAGTGCAACTGAATACATGCTTATTCTGTGGTTAGTTAATCGTGTGTTTCATTTGATCAGGAAATTTTGCTGATTACAGAAATCAAGACTGGGCAGCTGTTTCGCTTGTCTTAAAATGTTCTTTATTAACATTTGTGTTTATTCCCATCTCATACCTGTGATAGCTGTATGTTCTAGTGTGGTTAGTACTTAAAGTTAATGTTAAGGTTAATTAAGACCTTATGTCAGCAAGCTTAGATCATCTTTCCTTAGCTAGGTCTCTGACCTGATCCTTAAGTGACACTATGATAGGAATGCTGTGACTTTGACCTGGATTCTTATTATGCTGTGATTAAATAAAACGGTGGCCTGCAATTTCATTTTAATGTGTATTATTCATTTCTTTCATAGTGAAGTCGTTTCTTATCTGATTTTCATCTGGTTTTGAATGGGTATACAGTTTTGTAAAAGGAGCCTGTCTGTATAGAAGCGTAGAGTTTTCTGAATTCTAGTTGTGCTTTCTTCAAAGATCACATAATCACAGGAAGGCAGAGTCTGGAAGACATCCCTGGAGATCATGTAGTCCAATCTTTGTGCTCAAAGGCGGGTGAGCCATAGCATGTTGCTTATGTCTGTGGCTCACTGGGCTTTGAGCATTTCCAGACATGGAGACTCCATAACCTCTCTGAACAGCTTGTTTCATTGTTTAGCCAATCTCACAGTGAAGTTTATTTCAGTTGGTGCCTATTGCCTGTCAGTGCGATCCACCAAGAAGCTCCATTGTCCTTATGCACTACTACAAAACTGGGTATTTGTACACATTGATAAAATCCCCCTCTGTGCACTTCCTTCTCCCAGCTAAACAGTTGCAGCACTTTCTGCCTCTCCACATGTATCAGATGCTCCAAGCCCTTTATCTTCATAGATAAAGTGAATCCTTTAACTTCATTGAAATAATGAATCATTTGCTGAATTCACTCCAGGAGGACCATATCTCTATGGAGAAGCCTAGTGCCGATTGAACTGGGTGATCATTGTAGGTCACTTTCAACTAAAATATTCTTCTCTGGCCTTGACCCTCCAGGTGTGTCTCTCCTCCCTTGACCTTGGCAGTGGAATTCCTAATGCAGCCCATTGTCTTGGTGTTCAATAGGACCCTTGGGTTCTCTTCTGGAAAGCTACTTTCTAACTAGTACCTAGATTCTGCTGGTGCTGGTGAGCTCTGAGCTTACGGTCTGGTGGCTGAAGGGAGTATATCACCATTCTTTACAGATTAGGCACTGGAAAGTCAAAGGGAGGATTTTCTAGGATATCTCTATGAAAGAACACTGTCGTACTGATGCGTACCTATGCTTTTGAAAGCATCAGTGGTAATTAATGTAAAACCTGGTTACAATGTGTAAAAGCTAATATTTCCATGTTTAGTTTGTTTTATACATATGTTTTCTGCTGTTTGACTATGTAATAATTATATATTGTGATGAGAATTTTTTTAAAATGTACGTAAGATTTTCAAGACTGATCAGAGAGTTTTGAGTGCTGCTATAAAGCTTTTAAAGGAAGTTTTAACTATTAAAACCTGATCAGCACTTAGTGAAAAAGAGAATTCTCTTTAGATATCCCATTCTTTGTTGAAAATTGGTGTATTATGCCAGGAGAGATATGGAAATAAGTGCATAAGCAGGTGGAACAGCATGTAGATTAAGTTATCAAAAGGTTTTTAACTGATAGACTACTATCATCCCTGAATTTCTCACTGACTAATGAAAATCTTTTCTGTGACACTTTGCTTTGGGAATGCCACTACTTATGATGTCCTGTTCCACCACTAGTATGCAGACCATGATTTTTGAAAGATATGAAACTGAGAGGTTGTTACCCTGTGTGTGTGAGCTCCATAAGCCTTGCTTATAAACTGTTATCAAATATTTCTGTTGATTTCTTAATTGAAAATAAACTACTGTCTTATTTTTAATCCTGATGTATAAAAACCTTTAAATTATTAAATATGTAATGAATTGTTTTATGATGATCAGGCAAGCTTTATTACTTAATGTCTTTCACTTTGAAAACTCTATGAATGCTATACGCTGCTCATAGTCAACTCTCTAGTGGTGGTGCGGAATAGATAATCGCAATAGTAAGACTCATGCTATGTGCATCTGATACTAGAAAATGGTGGTGTAAAAAATTTTTAGCTTTCTGCTTGGATCAAATAGTTTGCCAGTCTGTCCTATGCCATGCGTTTGAAAAGAAGGTATATGCAGTTGTCTAGATCGTTAAATAGAGAGGTGGCTGCCTAAAGCCTGTCAAACCTACTGCAGCACTAATTAGTTATTTTTAAGCTTCTATGTTTCTAGGGTTATTTAAGATAGGATTTGAACTGAATGCTTATGCTTAACTGAGGTGACTAAAATATTTCTTAGGGCTCTGCTATGTACTAGGAAATGGCAGAGACATGCTGTCTATACTGCAGCTAATTTCATTTTCCTGGAATCCTTAACCTGATTTATCTTATTGGAAAGACTCAGATGTTGTGCAACATGAAGCACTTCATGTTTATTGTGGATTGGTTTGTTTGTGAACAGAATTGAAAACTCTGTTCAGTGGTGAATTTTGAAGATTGATTGAAGATAGTTCAGTAAAGCTGACATAACCTGCAGGTAATGCTGTGCCTGCTTGGTATGGCCATACCTCATGGTGTTGTAGCACTTCATCAGCAGTCCAAGAGTCTACAGCTTTCTACCATAATAAAATGTTCTTGCTAATGCAACCAGATTTCTAGAGTTCAAAATAAATAAATTATCTATTTGTGTCTGAAATCTATTCATTTACATAATGTATTAAATAATAAATGCATTTTGTGCAACTCATTTTTCATTGACATTATTTGTTTCTGCTGTTGGTTAGGAGGATGCTTAAAAATGCTTTTAATGTATTTCATAAAATAACAGTATCAGTTGCTGTATTAAAAAGCACTATTTTCGTATAAGTAATTTCTTCCAGTTTTGGAATTTTGCCATGGCTGTTACGTGCTGAAGACAGGTGAGGATCACTTTATGTGCCAGGCAGCCTCCCTGAAAAAAAGGCTGGGTTGTTTGGCTGAGAGCTGAGCTAACCTAATTGAGCTGGAAAGTGGGACAGAGTTCAGTTGTGCACATCATTTCTCGCACTGTGAGTATTGACTGCATTTGCTGCCTCTTCCCTGAGAAATTTTACATTCAGCAAAATCAAATGTATGTGCAGTGTCCAAGGCCCATTTACCACAACAGAAAAGTACTTGAGGTCTCACAGATTTGTTCGATACTTTGAGAAATAAAGTGGTGGCCCTATATTTCTGTACTATTTTCCCATACTCATTTTGATTTCTGTTCTTCAGCTGCAGGAAACAGTCTGATGTTTACTAGAAGGAATACTATTTGCATTTCATTATTTTCAAAATTAGAAGCATAGACCTTCAGCAATATGTATCGTATTTTTAAAATTCTACTTTTTTTAATATGAACTGAAGATACTCATATTTAGATCTTCCTAATCTCCTTTTTTTAGAAGGAAGTTAAACTTGAAACTAATCAATAGGCTGTGCATATTGATCTGTTTATTGTTTCCCTACATGTTATGTGAGTCTTTCCATTTCTATTTACTGGAGTTTTATAGAACTGAAAACTTGATTTCATTAATCTCAGGACAAGTAAATACTCTGTAGTACAAGCCTGGATGTTGTCTGACACAGTAAAGCTCCCTGGAAATGCAGAGAGCTTACTTGATCTGCATATGTTTAATGGCTGAAAACACAGAATTTCTTAGTGACACTGAAGAAAGCTTTCTTACTAAGGTTTTAGTGTCATGGAGATAGAAGGGGACTCTGAATGGAGAAACACTGATTTATTTTCCTTTGACTTAATGTGTTAGGGAATTCTTTTGGTAGACGTTCTGTTCCTTCTCAGAGAAAACTTTTAGCATCAGATGTGTTCGTACAAGGGAGTAAAGTTAGATGTAAGAACACTTTTTAGTTTGGGCCAGGTAGGCTGGGTAGTCCAAAATTAAATGCGTCTAATACTGGAAGTGTATTTTGCTTGTAGTGTTTGTTCAGGCAGGACTAAGAGGAGCAGAAGTGCTTTTATGACTTTCACTATCGATGTTATATTAGCAGTTAAAAGATGCAGGTTCCACTTAGCTAAAAGCTGTAACAACACACACAAATATGTAACTGCAGTAACTAATGTCTTTCCTCTCCTACACTCCTTTGTCTTTCCCTTTTTTTCTATAAGATAATGTCTGAGAACGCAAGACTTGCAATATTGTGAAGCAGTTGTAATTGAGGCATTGGTTTATTGCACTAGAAAAATGAAATAAAAATGATGTACTGCATAGATATTAATGTCAGCTATGGAAGCCCTCTTCCCAGAAGTGTCTCTAAGGCGGGTGACCGTTAATTATGCTAAGCTTTGTGATTTGGAGAGGGCCTGCTCTCTGCCTGCGGAGGAGGAAACAGCATGGGATTAAAGTGTAAGTGCCAAATGTTTCATAGCTTTTTCTCTTTCACATTTCTTGCAATTTCCATAATGGATCAGTTTGCATATTCCCATGTAGTTTGCATATTTTGTTTAAACTGTGTGGTTTTGTTCTGAGGGTTAATCTTAGTACATTAGGTTTATAGTTGAAATGTAAGGCAGGGATGGGACAAGTGTCTGTTATTCTGTTTATGCCTCACCTTGATTCCAAGGACATGGGTTCTTTTTGAATAAGTTAACAACTGGGTTTTCACTGTTTGTGAAGCACTCGATGCTGTAGGGAGTTTGTGCTGTAGCAGTCGTCTCTGAAATCGATACGCGCAGCAGGTGCCACTGAGCACCCAACTAAAGTAAACACTATTTCTTACAACACAGTGATGTGTGGGCCTGCAATAAATGTTGGGTTGAAAGAAGTGAACATTATAGCACTAAAAATACAAGTTAAAGTTGAGACTCACCTTCTGATCAAATGTATTGAAGACAGTCTGATGCTAGTATGGAGCCTTTGGGTTGACGCATGCCTGTGATTTATGGTGAAGAGCAGTCTGCTGAAAATCCAGCACAGCCACCGTAAGTTTCAATGCACAGAAAATGAAAGCCATGGGGTTGAAGGTATGGAAAAGGCTTAACTGGGATTTAGCTGAGCTGTATCCTCTTCAGGATTCGTTATGAGCTCTGTCTGTAAACCCTCCTTTATTTTGTCACATAGTCTATTTTTACATGTTTCCGAGGGCTCCTGATCTATTTGTTGTTTCAGTTTCTCATCCTATTTGGCTCTCTGTAATTGCGTATAATGAGTGTTACCAGCCTTTCCAAGACTTCTGAGTCTCATGAAATGATGGCTTTTAGAATCACGTTTTGCTTTGGATAGTCTGTATTGAATCAATATTGGGTAGAGTTGCTGTAGTAGAAAGTGCTGCTTTTATCAGCCTTCTCTCAAGATGGATTTTATGAGAGAAAAAAATGGGGAGAGAGGATTTTAGCTGAGATATTGTGAAGGTCGCTGGAAGAAGGCTGGCAGCAGGAAGCAAGAGAAACTTCTATGGTGCTATAAGGAGCAAAATTTTCTGAAAGTTTTTTTTCCATTACACCAACGACTAGAAATTAAATACAGAGTATTTGAATCAAACAGCACAGTTTTTTCCAGTAAGATATACATGATCGATCATCCCTGGAAAGTGCTATTGACTGATATCCTAACTAGACTGAAGGAAACACTGTTGGGTACTGCAAGATGTAATTTTGCACTGGTAGAGGAATTCACTAATAGCCTAATAGCTTTTATTTCTAACTATTGTTCACTTAAAATACAGACCTAAAATGTTAATTTTTCATAGAGGAGTAATTTGGGTAGAAAAAGCAAGACTTGCTCCCTTTCCCTTGACTGCTAGGCTGTGTAACAGCTCAGTCTTTGTAGAACTGTACCAGTAGGGATTTCAAAATGTGCAGTTCTTTGTATGCGAAGAAAAAGGTTCAGCTCCTCGACATCCAGCTCTATGGGATGTTACCATCCTGTCACTTTGATATTCCTACCTTTGCGTAGATACAACTCAGTGATTTTGTGATGGGGGGTGGGTGCTGAGGTTTGAGGAGTTTTCTCTTTTTTCTGTGTTTTTCTGTTTTTTTTTTGAGAAGAGAGTTTAACTTGAATTAAAAACTACTTAATGAGCCTGTTTTCTGTCAGTCTCCTAGTGTATGGGTTTGTTGTCTTCATCTCTCAAATTCTGGTCTCAGCCCGTTGCCGAAGTGATACAAAATTGGTATGTATCTGATAAAAGCAAAAATGAAGAACCTTCTCCCTTCCACTCACTGTATATGTTTGATGTTTTAGTTCTGATTATGTTTTTTGAGGAATAGACATTCTTTTCATGGGTTTTCTCCCATCCTACCATTAAGGAAAAAAGTGCGCACTCTCCTTTTGTAACTTTTATTTTAATTTTTAGTCTTGCACAAGAAGAGTGCACTTGTAACTATAACATAATGAGGTGAAAGGGGCTTCTGCTTCATGCTTTCATGCAAAGCTGAAATCTGGAGTCCAGGTGTCTGGCTTTAGCTCTGTTGCATGCTGTTGAAGTCTTTTATTTATAATGTAGCAGTGACAACCTCTCTGGTTTTGAGGGGCTGTTTTTTTGCAATTGGACTGGTTTTTGCTAATGCAGAGCATATACACACTTTCTAGACACTTTTGCTTCTACTCATCTTTACCTTTAAATGCAACATTACAATTTTCTGGAGATACTAATGTTTTTTACCTACAGTCTATCTTAGTGTGTTATAGGTAACAAATGTAGTTGTCATCATTTGTTCTTCCATTATAATTGTATAATTTTAAATTATGTATTCCTACTTTTATATGTGTAATGTGTGTCTGCTTTTTGTTGAAGTATGTGCAGGAATGTGTAGATCCAAATAGCTTGTATTTTATCTTGAAATTTCTACTATTTATATTTTGATTTTACTTTAGGGGGAATTTCTTGTGTGCATATCTTTATGATTTCTGAGGTAGCCTTTGGTAGACTGTCCCGTTACATCCTTGTAATTTTGGATGCCAATACTGCCACCAACAGTAGGGTTTACAACCAAGGTAGGTGTACTTGAGCAAGATGTGGGTTGTTAATCGTAGTGGTTCATCAGAAATCCCCCTTTCTCTTAGAGCAGGGCTCAGACAAAGGACTATGTTCTGAGGAACATAAAAGCTTCAGGCTTTATTTAGACAAGTCTGTCTTCAGCCTTCATTTAAATAGAAATTGTATTCACTGTAGTCTCATCTGAGCTGGGTACAAAATGTACAATTACACAACTTTTAAAGGAAACCGAATTTCATAGGAATAGTGAAGAATAATTTTTTTCCTCCTTTTGAAGGTCAAACAGGTTATCTGTAGTGTTACTTCTGAACATGACAACAGGCAGGAATATTGTAGTAAATAGGCTCTTCAGAATTTACTTGATAGTGTGGGGCTTTTTTTATTCTTTCTTTTCATACATGGTTCAGAACTGTAGTCACTAACAGCTTGAGAACTCAAATCACAGCATATTCAGGCTGGAAAGGACCTCAGAAAGTCTCAGTCCAACTTCTTGCTTGAATCAGGGTCAGCTGTGTAAGAGACCAGGTTACTAAGGGCTTTATCTAGTTGCTAGCCTTAGTTAGGGAGACTGCATAACCTTCGTGAGCAGCCTTTTTCACTGCTCAACTGCCTCATGGTAACAAAGTTTTCTCTTATAGTAGTTAGATATAAAAAGTCTAGGACTTCAAAAGGAGGAGAAAGGAATCACTCACATTTCTTACTTCCATTCTTCTGATTTGTGATATTTTGCCTCTTTAGTCTTTATTTTAACCTCAGCTCTGCTGCCTTTGTTAGTGTCGCTGATTTGATGTGTCCATGTCCTTTGAATGTCCCGCAAACACTTCTCTTTAAAAGTTTGTGAAGATGATGACAAAAGTAATCACAAAAGGAAACTATTAGCATTGTGTTTAACATCATACTGCATCCTTGACTCTTAAAGCCTAGTACAGATGGTAAGCAAAGGAATATCCTACAGTATTTTGTAGTTTTCCTTTCCTGTCTAAGGCTAGCATAATGTGTTAAGTGTATTTGATAGGTTATGATACCAGAAGCTACAAGGTAATCAACTTTTTTTCAGAAATGATGATTCCGTGGAATTTAGATTAAAATGTTAAGATCAGCCTTGAAAGACTTGAAAAAAGTGACCACTCTATGATACTCTACCATGAGGGATCTAATAAATTTAAAAACTGATTGTATGGTGTAAAGACAGAGTTCCTCTAAATGTAAAGTCAATAAGTTGATCTCTCAAGGGAGTAATGCTGCAATCAGTGTTCTAGAAGCTTTCATCCGTAGTGTAGTGGGTGGCTGTACAAAGAAGGTGATACAGCCCACCGATGGTGGTGACTCACTGCTGGTCACATAAAACCCCCAATATAAAGCACTACCAGAGTCTCAGAACAGTGGGTCCAGGCAGAAAACAGATATATTAATTTGCATTAGTCAGTTATATTAAGAAAAGATCAGCTTATTCATATACTTTTCTGATTTACCGATTCTTCCTTTGCAGGTTGGGAGAATGATATTGGCATATTTTGGGAGTTTAGTGACAGTATATCCTATTTGAAACAGGAAATTAAAGCAAATAGAGCTGTTTTGAAAACAGATAGCAGAAATATATTCATTGAAATGGTGGTTTGCCTTCAGACAGAGTGGTGTTCAATTCTGATATTGCAGCTGAAACTGAAGTGGGCTGGATTATTGAATCTAATCTTTTCAGGGTCAGAAATCACGTTAAAATGGTTATTCAGAGATTTACTAGTGGGACAATATGAAATGACAGAGAAGCCAGGAACTAATTTGAAATTGAACGGCGGTTTCATTTCCCAAATGTGTAGATGGTGCCTTATACAACATGATCAGTAAACATATTCTCTTCCTTGAAAACCTGGAGAATATCCAGTAATCTGAAAAAAATTGGAAACCAGTTAGTGTAATTCCATTCACCTCCAGCAATAACATGAATTTCTTGTAACAAGTGACTTGATGCATTAAAAAGATTTTAGAATTGTTGCATAAATGCACAGGTGATTTGATACAGTTCAGTACACTAAGGAATTAATTGTATCTGTTTTTGTAAAAGACAATTGTAGTAAGTAACCTGTGGTCTTCCTCATGGCATAGTAAATCCTGATTAAACTTGATATAGAATGTAAATTTTTCTTTTCCCCTTTTTCCTTTCCTATAAATCTGCAGGCATAAAGAATAGCTGCTTTCAAGCTTTTTATCCTGAGCAAAGGTCATTTCTAGAAACGAATGTGCTTTTCTTGTTAAGATATGACCTACAGAAAGCAGATGAGAGCTTGAGGCTTTGTTTATAATAATATTTAATACAGAAGAAAGTCTGTCTCTCTGAGGACTTACAAAGTTATTAAAATTGGAATAACTATAGATTTTTCTTGTGATCTGTAATATGCAAATTAAATGAACTGTGGCAGTTACTTAGATACATAAGTCATGGAACTTGGAATCGAAATTTAGATTTCCTACCTGAGGAAAAAGGAACAAGAAAGTTATGCATCTAGAATGCTGTGCAGTACTTCTTGGTTTGTGGTTTTGAAGCAGATAATGGGTTGCTGGAAACCAGTGGACCATTGAGGAAAACTTATGAAGAACAGAATGGGAAGTTAAATACTGCTCATCCTCTGTATGAACAGAAGTGTAATAATCTCATTCAAGGGTAGAAACCACGTGACTGCCCAAAAGTTTGTAAAAATGCTTGTTATCTTCAATTCGAAAGTATATATATGCTGCCATTTTGTAATAGTATCTAATTTTGGTGCACTCAGATGTCTTACAAGTTTGAAGCAAATAAATAAATAATTTTTTTCTTGAAATTAAGACAATTTGGAAGTCACTTGGAAAATTATGTATTTCACCAGTCACCTCAGCTGAGCACCTTTGCAGTGAAGTATGAAGCAGGTATATTCTGCTTTGTTGATGCTCATGTATGAGATACATAGAATGGTTTGAGTTGGAAGGGACCTTAAAGATCATCCTGTTCCAACCCCTGTGCCATCGGGCACCTCCCACTGGACCAGACTACTCAAGACCTCATACAGCCTGACCTTAAACACTTCCAGGAAGGGGGAATCCACAACTTCCCTGGGCAGCTTGTGCTGGTGCCTCATCACTGTCTGTGTGAAGAATTTCTTCCTAATGCCTAATCTAAATCTTCCCCCTTCAAATTTAAGGCAATCTTGCCTTGTCATATCACTACTTGCCCTTGTAAAAAGCCCCTCCCCAGCTTTCTTGTAGCCCCCTTCAGGTTCTAGAAGGCTGCTATAAGGTCCCCTGGAACTTTTTCTTCTCCAGGCTGAATAAGCCCAACTCTCTGAGCCTGTCCTCATAGTAGAGGTGCTCCAGCGCTCTGATCATGGCCGCCCTCTGGACCTGTTCAAACAGTTCCATATCCTTCTTATGTTGGAGATTCCAGAATGGGACCCAGTGCTTTAGGTGGGCTCTCACAAGAGAGGAGTAGAGGAGGAGAATCACCTCCCTTAACCTGCTGGCAATGCTGCTTTTGTTACAGCCCAGGGCATGGTTGGGCTGTGAGTGCACATTGCTGGCTCCTGTTCAGCTTCTCATCAATCAGCACCCCCAAGTCCTTCTCCGCAGGGCTGCTCTCACTCACATCGTCCCCATCCTGTATTGATACTGGGAGTTGCCCCAACCCAGGTGTAGGACCTTGCACTTGGCCTTGTTGAACCTCATGAGGTTCCCACAGGCGCACTTCTCCAGCTTGTCCAGGTCCTTCTGAATGACATCCCATCCTTCTGGTGTGACCACTGCCACACTCAGTTTGGTGTCATCTGTGCACTTGCTGAGGATGCACTCGAACCTGCTGTGTATATCATTAGTGAGAATATTAAACAGCGCTGGTCCCAGTACAGACCCCTGAGGGGCACTGCTTGTCATGGGTCTCCATCTGGACATCGAACCATTGACCACTACTCTCAAATCCAACCAATTTCTTATCCACCGAACAGTGTGCCTATCAAATCCATATCCCTCCAGTTTAGAGAGAAGGTTATTCTGGGGGACTGTGTCAAAGGCTTTACAGAAGTCTAAATAGATTACATCTGTTGCTTTTCCTGTGTCTAGTGATGCGGTCACTCCATCATACAAAGACACTAGGTTGGTCAGGCAGGACTTGCCCTTGGAAGAGCCATGTTGGCTGTCTCGAATTACCTCCTTGTCTTCCATGTGCTTTAGCATAGCTTCTAGGAGGATTTGTTCCATGATCTTGCCAGGCACAGAGGTGAGGCCGACAGGTCGGTAGTTCCCAGGGTCTTCCTTTGAACCCTTTTTGAAAATGGGCACAATAATGCCCTTCTTCCAGTCATAAGGGGCTTCCCCGACTGCTGTGACTCTTCAAATATTATGGAGAGTGGTTTCCAGGATACATAGGTGTCTATTTTTAAGCAACTATGATGCATCTTAGTGATTCTTAGTGGTGTTCTCTTGCCAGACCTCAAATTTCTGTCTGCTTTCTCAGGGGAGCTGGAGGTTTTAGAGACCTGAAAATAATATAGTGAAATAGTTCAAGTTACTATCCACATTTGATTTTATGGTCTTTTGTTATGCAGTGGAAAAACTGTGTTTCACTAAGAAGGTAATTATTAAATTGAGGAATTCACCATTTCTTTAGTCACGAGCGCATTACATGGATTATTACCTCAGTAGCTGCACTGTGGTTTTACTAGTAACTGCAGGGCATGTAAGGTGTTTGAAGTAGGAACTTGCCATAAATACTCTGGTCAGTTTAGCAAGGAGGAGTTAAAAGCCTTTTAAGTTGCATTTTATGGGAGCTTTGCTTCTGTGACAGGTGAGCACCAGTGGCTGCCATTTTGAGTGTACAGAGGGCCAGTGGATAGTGCAGTTGGGCCTTTAGAGAGTATGGCCCAAGTACTATATTCAGACTCCAAGTGCGAGAGTGAAGAGATGTGCATCTGCATTCTTATATTTAGTGCCTATTGTTCATGTGCTGTGAAATACAGAATATGTAATCCACTCCTGTTTCTGTCAAAAGATATAAGCAAGTAACTTTCTAACTCATCTTCATTTGTGTGTAGGCTCACTTTTAGTCTTTCACTTGGGGCTCCAGAATTGGAAGACTGGTTCTGAATGTGGTATCAAAGTTAAATGGAGAGACTAGCAAATATGCCAGAACTGGAAATTACGAAGTAAAGTCAGTTGTTTTGCTTATAATATCCTCATGTTTATGTCTCTTACTTTAATTCAGTTGGCAAACTCTGAGATTTTTTGAGGTTTGTTAAAAAGTAATACAGCTGGGTGGGAAACTGTAGTGACAGACATAATGTATATGTAAAACCATAGTCATAGCACAAATATACTGATAAACTAATTTAAAAATACTAAATGCTTTTTTCTTTTGTTACTTTTAGTTGTTTGATCTTACGTAGGCTGTTTTGACTGTGGACGTGAATTTCACCAGTAGTAGCCATACCTTTTGTTTGTACCAGGCAAAGTATCACACAGTATCACAGTATGACAAGGTTGGAAAGGACCTCTGAGATCATCAAGTCCAACCTATAACCCAACACTAACACCATCATCTAAACCATGGCACTCAGTGCCACATCCAATCTCCCCTTAAACACCTCCAGGGTCGGCGACTCCACCACCTCCCTGGGCAACGCATTCCAATGGCCAATCACCCTTTCAGTAAAGAACTTCTTCCTCACATCAAGCCTAAACTTTCCCTGACGAAGCTTGAGTCCGTGCCCTCTAGTTCTGTCACTGGTCACCTGAGAGAAGAGACCAACCCCTGACCGACTACAACCTCCTTTCAGGTAGCTGTAGAGAGCAATGAGGTCTCCCCTGAGCCTCCTCTTCTTTAGACTAAACAGCCCCAACTCGCTCAGTCGCTCCTCATAGGGCTTATGCTCCAGCCCCTTTACCAGTAACTAAGAATGATGATTTGTTGCAGGTCTGTTAGATGAATGGAAAAAAAATGTGATTTTATGGATGCACTTTTTTGACTATCTGTTCAAACACTGGATTTCTGGATAAGCAAACACTTTTTCCCTGTTGACTAGTGTCTTCTGGACATTGAAACCATTTCTTTGGACTAGTTTAATTGAAGGCTTGTTGCAGTCATCAGTACCTTCGTAGACACTAGTTGATGGTTGTCCCTTAAAATGTAGTTAATTGTTTTGTAACTGTTAGTTTGGATGTTGCTAGAATATTTATTCTGGGCTACAGATATTAGTAATTTACTTCGGCATGTCTGACCTGATCCCTAGGGTAGATTACGGTTTTTCAGTTTGGAAAAAAACAGTTTGTGATTGCCTAGTTGACTTTGATAGTTATATTTGTGGCAGCATAATTGGTTCAGTCATCTGGAGTTTAAAATATAGTGTAACGTGACAAACTTATTTAACACATGCTTATAAAAGGGAATGGGGGAGGTAATTGAAGAAACACATTGTCATCCTTTGGGACTGAGACATTAATGCAAATCTTCTGGTAAGTGGGTTGTTGATTGCTGGATTTGTTTTTTTTTTTTTTAGTTTTTCTTTTCCCCCCTCCATGTATCCTGAAATGACAACAGTCAGTTGCACTACAGTTACCTTGGCTGTCTTTCTGGAATACTTTTTGTAATTGCCTGCTCTGAAAGGATACGGCTGAGTGCCAACGCTACTATTAGAGTAGGACAGAGGAGCCTGGTAACTGCTGCAGACTGAGAGCAGAAGGTTTGTCATGGTGGGGTCAAGTAATCAAAGAGGAGCTCTGCCCTACCTCCAGGCTGATGGCAGAGATGTGCGAAAAAAACAGCACTTCACACGAGTCAACAAGCCTTTTCCTGCTCATGAGGAACAGAATATCAGCTGCAGCTTTTCTTGAAGCTGAAGAATAAAAGTCCTTGTTGATCACAGTATATCTATGATTTATATAAGTTTTTCTCCAAAAATAACACTTGTATTGCAGCTGTAGTTGGGAAAATGAGTCTATAGGGGAATCTAATGCCTTGTGGTCAGCTTGACCAAATCCCAGAAGACAAGACAGATTGTTATGCCACTGAGGTCAGCTTGCTGAAAGTGCTGATTTCCTGTCTTGCTTCCTTGTGTGATTTGTGCCCATAGCAACACCCATTGGCAGCTGTGAGATTGCAGTGCCACTGCTGCCCAACCCTCTGCAGTAACGCTTCTCTTGGCATACTGACCTAGAATGCTGCCCTAGATCTGTTTCACAACATTTCCTTAATTTTCCCCTTCTAGCTTGTCGGAAACCCCCTCAGGATCTTAGATTCGTTGGTAATTGCAGTATGATAAATTGCCTGCTAATTAGATTTTTCTAAAAACGTTTTTTCTTACCTTTTACATTTTTTATCTATGCTGCACTTGTCCTGACACTGTATTTTGTCTGACACATCAGAATGTTAATTAATCTTCTTAATTCATCTACTTGTGTAAATACAAAACCTGTAGTCTGCTGTGTTGTTTCCCATTAAATTTTGGCTTTGTACAACAGTAGACTAGTCAGTTCATTGCCTATCGCCAGCTGCAAACATTTGTGGTGTCACTTCATCACCAGTTTTTTATTGCAGTGCTTTTGTTGTGATAAATCACAACACTGAGGCTGTCATGCACAGTAATTAATATGAAGTCACTTCATACTTAAGTCCTTAGCTTTCAAATATGAAATATTGACTGTCTTTTTTTGGCCTGGGCCTAAATGGGAGACATAAATAATGCTCTAAAATAGGAAAGGATGCTGATGACTAGTCAGAAAGGGCATTCACCTTTGAAATGGTCCATGAAATTCAGAAATCGTAGCAATCTGCTGCTTGTTTAATGGCTGCTATGGAATGATTCCTCTGGTCTTAGCGCGATTCTCTGAGGAAAAATGACCACATCATGAGAAAAACCCCAAACCATTAATACTTGCTGCTGAATAAAGATGTCTTTTTTCAGCATCTCTTATTCAGCGACTCTCCTTTCTTTTAAGATTTAAACTTCTTTGTAGTTGGCTTTATGCCAACACTTACCCATCCCTCTGGATCATCATAGAATCATAGAATGGCTTGGGTCAGAAGAGACCTTAGAGATCGAGTTTCTGAAAGATCACAGTATCACAAGGTTGGAAAGGACCTCTGAGATCATCAAGTCCAACCTATAACCTAACACTAATACCAACCATCTTCTAAACCATGGTACTCAGTGTCACATCCAATCTCCCCTTAAACACCTCCAGGGTCGGCGACTCCACCACCTCCCTGGGCAACGCATTCCAATGGCCAATCACCCTTTCAGTAAAGAACTTTTTCCTAAGATCAAGCCTAAACTTTCCCTGACGAAGCTTGAGTCCATGCCCTCTAGTTCTGTCACTGGTCACCTGAGAGAAGAGACCAACCCCTGCCTGACTACAACCTCCTTTTAGGTAGTTGTAGAGAGCAATTAGGTCTCCCCTGAGCCTCCTCTTCTTCAGACTAAACAGTCCCAACTCCCTCAGTCGCTCCTCGTAGGGCTTGTACTCCAGCCCCTTCACCATCTTCGTTGCCCTCCTCTGAACACATTCCAGTATCCTAACATCTTTCCCAAACTGGGGGGCCCAGAACTGTACACAATATTCCAGATGAGGCCTGACCAGGGCCGAGTACAGGGGGACAATAACTTCTCTGGTTCTGCTGACTACACTATTCCTGATGCAGGCCAGAATGTCATTGGCTTTCTTGGCCACCTGGGCACACTGCTGGCTCATGTTGAGCTTCCTGTCAACCAGCACTCCCAGGTCCTTTTCTGCCTGACTGCTCTCCAGCCACTCTGTCCCCAGTCTGTAGCTCTGCATGGGATTATTGTGTCCAAAATGAAGTACCTGACATTTGGACTTACTAAACATCATCCCATTAGAATCGGCCCATCTCTCCAATCTGTCCAGGTCCCTCTGCAGGGCCATCCTACCCTCTAACAGATCAACCCTTCTTCCCAGCTTGGTATCATCTGCAAACTTGCTGATGATGGACTCAATCCCCTCATCCAGATCATCAATAAAGATATCAAACAGGACGGGACCCAACACCGATCCCTGGGGGACACCACTGGTGACCGGCCGCCAACTGGATGAGACACCATTCACCACCACTCTCTGGGCTCGGCCATCCAGCCAATTCCTAACCCAGCACAGAGTGCTCCCATCTAAGCAACGGGCTGCCAACTTCCCTAGGAGTCTACTGTGGGGGACAGTGTCAAAGGCCTTGCTAAAGTCCAGGTATACCACATCCACAGCCTTCCTCTCATCCACCAGGCGAGTCACATGGTCATAAAAGGAGATCAGTTTGGTCAGGCAGGACCTACCCCTCCTAAATCCATGCTGGCTGGGCCTGATCTCTTGACCGTTCTGCAGGTGCCGCATGATTTCACCCAGGATTATCTGCTCCATGATTTTACCTGGGACTGAGGTCAGGCTGACCGGTCTGTAATTACCTGGATCATCCTTATGGCCCTTCTTGTGGATGGATTTCTCTACCTAGTGCCTCCGTTCCTCATGGATAAAAAGTTTCTATGTTTCTTCCCTGTTTCCTGACTTCTTTGGTGCTTGCCTTCTTTTGCTTACATTGGAGTCTAGGAAAGGCTCATTCTTATATTTCCCCCTACCTCATATCACATTAACTTTGAATCGTTGACACACTCCCTTTGTCCTCCTAGGAGTTCTCTAGGTGTTATGGGAATAAACTCCTGTATTTTTCTCTCCTCCAGAACCTTTCTACAGCTTCTTCAGATTCCTTAATTCTTCCAGTTTCTTTTGCTGCTTCTTCCCAACCTCTTCACTTCTACCTGAGGTAAAGATTTGTACGAATCTGCGTTAATAGTTGACTAAAATGCTTCTGTCTTTTCCTTTACCACAAAACTAGTCTAGTTTCCACAGATAGCAGTCATTAAAGTTTAATGATTCTTGATTCCCATTTTGCACCCGAACTCCACTAGCACGTGTCACCAGCCTCTTAGCAATAGAGAAAGCACTCGTGATATAATCTGAGCGTGGTTAGACAGATCTCTAAACCGTTGCACTTGATTTGCTGAATATTTAAGGCCTCATTAAACAGCGTTATGAAGTTCTATTCTGGCACCTTAAGGAAGATTTGAGTTTGGAAGATGCTCTTTCAGCTACTTCATTCCAAAGCAGAAATCTGAAAACGTTGCCGTATATTGACAGTAGAAGTGAGTTTAGTACTGTGGCTCTTAAAATGCACAGAACAAACCACAAATTTTTAGACATGGGCTTTCACCTCATCACTGTATTATATCCAGTATAATTTTCCCTATTGTAACCATTATTGATTTTCCTTTCTCTATCAAAACCCACAACTGTACAGTACTTCAGGAGCTGTTTGGCAGGAGTTAGCTAGATTGTTTCCTGTATATAGCAGTCTAGAATAAGATTAAAAGGTTGAATGCAGTGTTGGTTCCAGTAACACGGTCCTTTTAAACAATGATATCATGAGTGCAATGTTGTCTTTGCAGGGTGAAATTTGAAACACTGAGCTGGAAACAAAATCTCTGGAAACAATAACTGTGTATGAGAATATATCTTTCAAATTTAATAAAAGTGATTTGACAGACACTTCCATGAGTTCTACTTACAATGAAGAATTTTATGCACAAGTGTTGGCTTTCCCTTGGCCAAAGCAAAACTGTTTTTCAGTTCAGATATCCCAAATGACCAAATTAACTCATTTAATATAGGGAAGAGAGAAATTTCACTTAATTATTTAACTTACTATGTTGTAAGTGTAGTAGGTACTGAAAGCGTGATTACGGTTTGTAATGTAAGGAAGCCAGAGACTTTGGAACTTTTTTCATTCTTAGGTCATTTTTTTCTCTGTTTTACCAATTAACATAGTTTTCAGGATGCTGAACATGAGGATAAATGTGGTTACATAAATTTTACTTTAAAAACATTACTCAAAAAAAAAACCTATGGTATTTTCCTCTTTACCTTGCACAGGCATGTAATTTAATTGGAATTTGTTCAAAAATACTTCTGTGCAAAAGTTAGATTAACTTCTTCATGAAGCCTGGGTTCTGAGTGTATCATTTCTTTAAGAAAGTTTATAAACATATGTATATTTTGAGCTAGGATTCTATATAATGTATTCAATCTCCTTAATACATTCTAATCATAGCATTTAAGATAATACTGAGCAGCTATAAATCACTAATTAAGATAAAATAAATACTGAAGGAATTCTAGATTAATTAGAAATGGTCTAAAAGTTCATTTTATTATTAATGCTTATTTTTAAAGATGTGTACATAAATCTTCCTATGTTTGCAGAGACAGTGGATCCTTTTGTAGTTGAGGCTTTATCAAAATCATAGTGGGGCCAGGGAAAGAAGTATCAACTTTGGAAGGCAGGTGATTTGCATACTATTACCCCTTAGTCTTTGCTTTCTGTCAAATTTTGTTAAGCTTGCTGTGACCTACTTTAGAGTCTTATGATGAGATTAAGAATTTCAGTGAATTCTACGATGCAGGCTACAGTAGTTGTAGCACTTATGTTTACATTACCGCTTTTGTCTCTCTGGGAATAATACACAGTTTCTCATTGTAAGCCTTCGATTAAATCCTTGTTTCAGTTTCTTTTACTGATGCTTGTTTTTTCTTGTTTGTTTTTTTTTTGTCTTATGCGTGGTTGGCTTTTTTTTTGGTTTGTTCAATGTGTTTTTTTAAAAATTATTATTTAAGAGAATACTGGCTTGTTCTGGTGATTTTAAGTTTCTGACTTATATCAGGGAAAATACTGCAGCTGCAGGTTCACATTGTTCATCTGGCAGTCACCTTTACTTTATGAATTCCATGGCAAACCAATGGAAACACTTGTCCTGTGTCAAAATGTTGTACCTCATTGCCAGAGTATTGTTTTTGTCACCACAGCTATGACAAAGCCTGGTAGCGTCTTTGATTTTCTCATCTTAAAAGTATAAGAAGAACCAAACCCACAAACATGAACCACAGCCACTCTGACATTTGGGTATTTGTGACTGCATGGCAGAATGCAGTGTCTTGCGGAGATACAGAAGTGACTCTGAAAGACCTCTCTTGTATGGTGAGTAGGCATGAGTTAATTAGTCTGCTGAGAGACAGGCGTATTAGTGTCTGTCCTGCCACTTGTGCTGCTACTGCAAGCTACTTCACTAGGAATCAGCACATGTAATTCTATAATAATAATATAATTCTGTAATTCTATATGGACCTTGTGTTGTAGCTTATGAATAATACATAGTTTTGAAAAGCATGAACTATCAACTCCTGTGCATTAATAATTTTATAGTTGAAAAAATTTGGAATTAAGTAATTCCAAAGAAATTTTAACTAACAAAGATATACTTCCAAAGATGGAAGGAGGAGTCAAAACTGGAAAGCATCTTTCTCATGCATCATTTCCCTAAATTCAGGAAAGGTGAGATAAAATACAGGCATCTGAATTGGCCCAGCTTTTGCTCTACCATGCTTTCACTAGCTTCTGTGTTTCTAAAACCTTCCAATTTTTCATTATTTTTGGAATAAATATCATTTAAGAACTATTAAAAGAACAAAACCCCTACCCTAAAATACAAATGCTGGAACACCATTGTCCTGTCACCTAATTTTACTTCCCATTCCTAGCTGTACAAGTTTTAAATAGGGATAACATTAATGAAACCAGGTCAACCCTGACTATTTTATGTAAATCTCTAGTCCTGATGGAGTACGTTCGTAGCTAAAAAGCCTAGCTGGGTAAAGCAAGTTGCAAGGCTGAATCATTAAGATGATATTTTAGTCTTCATTTGACCTGTTCTTGCCCTACATTATAATAATTCCATTAATCAGTTTAATATTTTGGTGTAATGGAAACCACACTTACTGTCTCCACACTTACTGTTGGGCCCTTTTTGTGTCCTGAGCACTATCGTGCTTCTTTTACAAAGGCACAAATTAAAGATCTCTTCAATTTAATTTTTAATTCTAATTCATCCATCACTGTTTGATAACTCCTTTTACTGATTGTTTCTTGCTGCCTACCAATGTTGGTGATTGTCTTTAAAAAGAAAAAAGGAGGGGAAGGAATTGAAACAGTAAAATAGAAACAGCAGGGCAGATCATAATCAGTATGCTAACTTTCTTTCAGAAAAGGTAAAGTGTTAATAAGAGTATTTCCAAATAAAATTCGTAGTTTGTCTCTTCTGTCTAATCCGTCTGAAACTGGCTGCAAATTCCAAAAGATGTACTTGAACAAGGATATTTTGTTTTGGCTCATGTGATTCTTCAAGTTCTTTTGGAGACTGAAAGCATAAAATTAGACAATTTCTGAATGTTTTAGAAAACAAGTATGAGAAGTTGTAACACACTACTTCACTGATTTTGCTCATGCAAAGTATCTGTGACACTTGATCGGTTTACATGCAAGCCTTCAAGGATTAGGTAGGATTATTTTGGTCACATAATGGTATCTCTTTCTGCCACCACAAGTAACTCAACCACCAATGAGTGTTAATTATCATATCCATTAACAATGCTGCTGGTTGGAACTAATGAATTTCAGTGCAGGCCTAGCAGTAGTTGTTGGCTGACCTTTCAGTTAATCCTAGTGAAGTGGAAAATGGATTCCTTTTAATTGAGATGGTAATTTTAGAGTTAATAAACCATGTTTTTATAAGTGAATTGAATATACTACATTTAAATTGTTTAGGAAGCTTATCAAAGTTTGCAACATTGCTGCTATGCCTCTTATTTTCGTCTTCCCCCCAATTTTAACTGTGTATTGGGTTGCAAATACTTTCCTATTCCATAAAATGTAATTGTCTTTGATTTGGTCTCTTCAGTTTGTTGCCAGGCTAGGTGTACTATCAATAATCTGTAATAGTTTTATTAGCACGTAGGATTAGGATATGGATCAAAACCTACCACTGTGTCAAATCCAAAACAATGTTTATTCCCATGTGGTGCTCCCATTGATTCTATATGTGAGTTGGTATTTTAAATACTTCAATTCAGAGGTCTTGTGCAAATGGTTTTTTTTGAGAGCAGGAAAGGGAATAATGCAGAAGTTGTACAGTTGTTTTAAAACCAGATAAGCCTAAGAAAAGTTACTGATGGTTTTAAAGTTTGTGCTTAACTGTCTTCAGATTCAGCATTTTGCTTGGCTCTTGGCAGCTGATGCTTTTCAGTGGTTTTGAAAAATCTTTTGTTTAAGAAGTCATCATCTCCATATAGTAGACGTAGCATAAGATGCTCATCAGTCCTGGGGGCTTGTTTTGCTCACTTTTAAAAACATTCTTGCAGTCTAATTTACTGATATTCAACACCTGCTACTTAATCTGAAGTTGATATCAGGTACTGAACAACTGTCAAGCTGGATCAAACCGCAGATGTCTCTTACCTGTCCATTAATTCTCTGTTAGGAATGCATGTAAGAAAAAAAGGAAGTATAGATTTAACCGTAGTTTTTATAGACTTCCAAAGCTAAAGACTGTTGCACTTAAGGCCTTCTGTATCTGTAACCTCTTTTTAAAACTTCTGATTTTGACCTTCAGGGCGTTTTATGACAATGATGTCCCATAACTTGATTGTGCATTTGTGAAAATACTTGGTTCATTTCAAACCTTCTGCCAGACTATTCTTTTTTTTGAAGTTATTATCATTTGAGGATAAGGGGATATAATTCCATATTAACTTTCCTGTGTTGTTTGTGATTTCTGTACCTCTGTAATATCTTGTAACTCAGGTCACTTTTCCAAGCTCAGTTCTTTACTGTGCTGGAAGATGAGGCATGCCTCTGATTAGCCTTCCTGTCTTTCTTTAACCAGACCTATTCTGGTTTATGTTCCATTTATTCCAAAAATGTGCAAGAGAACTTTGTGCAAGCAGGAGCTTTACCATGGATTTTGGTAGTGGCAGAACTTCCGAACACTGCAGTAATTGGTTTTATATACACTTTGGAGCTTTGAAATTATGCATTAGTTTTCATTTGCCACTTGCCACAGGTTGACTCTGATTAAGTGGAGTTTTGCTTATACTCTAACTGTAATCTTTTTGTTTGCTTGCTTATTGTCATGGTGGCAGCTACAGCTGTTATCTGAAGCATTGACCTTTAAGACAGAATATAGGATAGGGTAGAGATGGTCCACTTGATGCAGATAAAAATTCTAACTTATCTGCTTGGTGTGTCTTCCTTCTGCTTCTATGGGTAACATTACTGCCAAACTCTTTTTAAAGAAAAACTTTCTTAAGCTAGATCAGTGGGAACCGTGCTCGCTTCACCTTTTTTTTTTTTTTGTAGTGTATTCCTGAGCACAGTTACTGCTGTTGGACAGTACTGCTTTCTTCCTGCAGCACTGTACAGCTGTGACTTGGTATTTGAAAGAAGAAAACTAGGTATTTAATTGTGGTAAATGATTTTTATCAACATTTATTTAAGGAATAAATTGCTTTCGGAGATTTATCTTCACAGCAGAGAGGAAAACTTCATTTAAGGAATTCCCAGGGTAATTTGCAACCATTTGTCTTTGCTTTCTCTGTGGAATTTTGTGTGTTAACTGTGGAACGCTGACAAGATACTTTCTGCTACAGTCACATACGTAATTATTGTTTTGGTTTTTTATAATTGACAATGGTTAAGTTCCAAGTGATTTATTCCTACCAATTGGTTTCTGAATAATATGCCCTTTCTAAGAGTGTTCAAACAAAAGGCAAAAAGTCCAGTAAATTTGGAAGGCAGCTGTTAAAAATTTTTAATTGCTGTGCAATGGAAATAATTTGATCCCACTCCACTAGCTGACCAAATAATTTGTTCAACTGAAAGCATAACAGCCAAAGGTATGATTACTGTGGCTTAACACTTAGTAAAAGCTATTTATTTCTAGAATGTCTCTGTAATGGATGGTCTTGAGTTTCATATGCTTTTCAAGCATTGTAGGGAAAAAAACCCTTTGTCGTCTCCTTTCCTCAGATGTTATATAAATCCCATGAGGCCTCTTATTCTGTCTGGATCCCTAGGAGGCTATTAATTGGGGGCAACATTTTAAGAAAGCAAATGATTTTAAGCTAGTGTACTAATTACATTGTCTGTGTGTGATGTGATGGGATGGCCCTCTTTATGAACTGTAGTGCTGTGGCCAGGTGTGGCCCTGGGATTTGCTGTTTTGATTGCTGTCCTTCCCTGGGAGTGATCCCCTTCAGGGCAGCAGCCTTTGAGAGGAGGCACTGTTCTGCTTTGCTGCTGGTTTTGCCCTGACTTTCATTTCCCTTCATTCCTTGCCCCATCCACACCTCTTTCAAGTGAAGTTTGGCAGCTTTTTTTCCTTTAAATCTGAGTTTTATACTTTGGTTCAGTGCAAAGCAAGTACATGATGTGGCTTAATGGCGTGGACAGTGGCCAACTGGATAGATTGCAAATCCACTTGATTTGAGTTAGCTTATTTTAGCTTTGCCCCTAGCCTACTGGGAGTTGCTGGAATGACACGTCTTTTTGCTTGCCTGTACTCATTTTTCTTATTTCCAGATAGAGTTTTTGCTACTTGTGAGTTTTTTTACGAGTTTCGGGAAAGAGTCCTGTAAGTTTTTTCATCTGGAGAAGAGTGGGAAAACTCCTTAATACTAAAAGAGAAGTACCTGTGTATGGTTTGCCTGGGACTGCCCAGTTGCTTGCCCAGATCGACTGGTTTCATTCAGGTAGTATTTCATGGTGCAGAATGGTAACGTGTGTCTCCCATTACTAATTTCTCAGAAATGCATCACTGTTTTCCATGCTTTCCCAGACCCTTGGTATCCCACATGTATTCCTAGACTTCTGTGCCAAATCTGGAGGGAAGGTTGAGGAGAGAACTGTTACAATGGTGAGTTTTCTTAGGGACCCTCCTAATGTGTTAAAACCAGAATTATCTTATCTCTTGAAGTACTTGTACATAAAAAAGATAAACATTCAGATGTAGTAATGAATTATAGTATAAACATTTAAAGGTGCCCATTTGCTCATACGCTTCCTTCCTCCCATTGTATCAAAGAGAACAATCGCCCCCTTGTCAGCAAGCTTCATTATCCTAATTGGTTGCATGCATTTTTCAGATATTTTTTTCTCATGCTCCTGTGCACTCTCACAAACAGCCACCAACTGAACCTAAACTCTATTCAGTCTTGATTTTGGATTAACAGGCATAGTTCCTAAGCAGGCAAGAGATACCATTAGAAATATACGTCCAGGTAGCTTTTTTAATTGTTTTTGAGACCTCTGATTAGGAAAAACATAAATGTACTTCTTACATTTATGTTTGGTCACACATTTTAAGATATTTGTGGGATTACATTAAATATCTCTCAAGTTTTAACTTGATGGAGATTATGGATTAGTAATGAAACTCTACAGGGGTAAATACACTGGATTCCGCTGGCTCAACTATTGAAATCAGGCTGAAAAACGCAGTGGTTGTTTCCAACCATTAAACATCATAAACCAGCTTAAAGCCAGAGTGGGGTGTTTAAACTCACGTTCAGCAGTCTCTGAGGGTTTTCACAGGAGAAAGCAGTTTTGCTTTACTGGTCTTAATAGCTGTATTCCAGTATATTTGAAACGCCTCTTGATTACACTCGATCAAGAAAGTTCTGCCTCATTTAAAGTAAAAAACATGTGACAGGGTGCTTGTAAGTGATTTGTGATTGTCGTCTTAGTTGCACCTAATTCCACACCTTGCCAAACTGTCCTGTCTTTCAAGAGGATTTCTGATACTGAGTTTGTATCAGAGAATTGGCTGACCAGTAGAACAGGCTGGTAAAGGCATACAATTGCTGTTTGTTTTTAATGTTACCTAAATTGCACAATTCACTGCATAAGTTGGTAGGGTCTTTGTTTCATTACTGAAGAAATGAATCCATATTCCAGTACTTCTTGATGTGCAGCAAAAAATTGATGTAATAAATATGCATCATAAGTAGCAATGTGGTTAAGGCTCATAGCTTACAAAAGCAGAATAATTTCTTGAGTTATAAAATGCTAGAGAGAACATTGCAGCTAGGTTAAAGTCAAAATAAACAGAACTCTTAGTGGTAAAATGAAAATATTTTAAATGAATTTGTAATTAAATGGTTGAATGACAGAGAAATACAGATTGCCAAGAGACTGAAACTCATGTGAAGTACAATGGTACCAGTCAAGCTGGCTTTGAAAACTGGAGGATGTTTTGTGTTTTTTTTTTTTTTTTTGTGTATGAGTTCCACTGGTTTTCCAGTATTGGTTTTTTATTGTTGTCCACCATTGGCTGGTCAAGTACGGAGTTAAGTGCTGCTCTTCGAAAAGAAATAGAACACTAGACAGTGTTTCATCTATAAAGTCATTTTATGGACCTGTCTGTTAGAAAAAAATTATCAAAGAAGATGGATGCTCTGGTTTTTTTGTATTAGTGAAGAAAACTTGTGCTCTGCTTTTCTTAGCTTCCTTTAATGCTATTTATTACATCACTGGAAGTAAGCGGTGAAATACTAAGGGGAAACCAGTCTGCCTTGCCAAATTCTTTGCTACCAAACACATGGAATTTCTCAGCTACTGTACTGTTGTCTAACTATGTTACCCTTGAGTGGCTTTGATAGTTTGTGAGGAGTAATGTAGCTTCCACAGTGGTCTTGTTTTCTTTACAGGTCACAAGAAGATAGCTCTTCTGAGCATGGTGCTTCTTGCAGTTTTTTAAAGGTGGTGAAATTATACCCCCAAGTTTAGAGCAGCATGTTGTGTTACAATGCTTTTGGGGAAGAAAGAAGAGAACAGGGAAACGTGGTCATTAGACTTTGGACTATACTCAGTGTTCTTGCATTGTCAACATGAAATTGTAATGACATTCTCATCTGTTCAAGGCACACTTGAAAATAATTGCCTTCCTATTATTCTGAAGGAAGTTAAGTGTTTTCTGGGAGGTATCTGCTGTGTCTATAATTATGTGAGGCATCTGGTTTTCCCATTCAATTTCTGCTGCCTGTGTAGGGCTATGACAAGTAACCAGCGAACCTTCCAGCATATGCAAAAGTATCAGCAGTTGGAATGGATTTAAAATCATATAGAACTTTGTGTCTCTTAAATTTGAATTTTTGGAGGATTTTGTGAGCACCACCTTATGATTTAATGAGTTCCAAAATGCGCTGAAGAGTTGTCAAGAGATCTGGTATCAGCGATCACAGGGCTTTATTGACTTTGATGGACCTCAGATGATGCCCTTGAGCTATGAATACATTAACCTCCACCTTTTACCATACTTGCAGAAAGTTACGAAAACCTCTGTTGGTTTATTTGTTTTTAATCAGAAGCTTTGTTTCCTCAAAGGCTATGAACTAAACCTGAAGATTTTTTCAAGTTAAAGAGTAATAACTCCTTGATCATGATGTTAAAAATTAAAGTCATTACTTAATGAAGTTTGAAAATGCTTAGAATTTGGAAATACTTAGTCTTAATAAAATCATACTGAATAAGATAGTTATTTTTAACTAAAGAAGGTTGTTCTCGAAGATAATGTAATTTTAACATAATCTACTTTTCTCCCACTTCTTTCCACTAGCTATATTTTTAAGCTGTTGCTGTTTTTAAATAATGAAGGAAAATGACAGTCTACACTTACTGTGCAAGGTGGCAGTTTTAGCTCATTGGTACTGCATCTGTAGCTCTACATTAGAGAATTGTAAGCGAGATCAACTGGTTGAACTGCATATAGATTGGTTCCTCTATTATGTTTTGATTGAATGTATGAAATTTATACCTGACTGTACTGAGTCCACCTCTCTTCCTACCATGATGCCTCTCACAGGTTTTATATTAGAAGTAGACTCTGGAGCCAATTCATAGGGAGGAACTCTGTCATCTATTCATATACTCTAAGGTGTGCTAGATTTTGTAGACTTGTGAAGGACAGTTAGTTTTGTTTTCTTTTTACTTTTAAATTCCTGGTTCTACAACTAATGCAAATCAAGAAGTTGCTCTTAGCAGGGATAAGAGGTAAGCATAACAAGGTGTAGCAGGAGTTGAAGAAATGTAAAGGGCTTAACTAGCTATTTGGTAGAAGAAGCAAAATAGTGACATATCATGCCTGCTCAGACAGGGAACCTGATAGTACATGCTGAATTATTCCAGTTTTGTTGTTCTAGTTTGGCAGCCATTCTCAACAGCAAGAAGGAAACCCTCACTTGTTAATTCATTGCTCTTTACTAAGATATAGCACGTAATAACTAGGGTACCCAAAGGCAAGAGTAAGCAAAAATGTGTGCAGGTGTTGGGGGAACTGTCAAGCTATTGTCAAAGAGATGCTGAGGCTCCTTCCTGTAGCTGAAATGCAAGATGAGAAGAGCTTGATGAATGCTTACACAGTCACACTAAACTGGTTATCTATGTTAGAATAGTCCTGTGGTTTTTGGCAGCGTAATAATTGTGGATTTGAAAGCGATTACCTTGACAAATTCAAATGTTGAGACAGGAGGGAGTATGTTCTGCTGCAGCTGTATGTCCTTTGTGTATTTCAGACTTGGCATTTGCCTTATCTTTATACATAGCTTGTACTGTTAGCAGTAGAAGTTCCAGATGGTTTGGGTTTGTTATTTTTCAGAGAAGTGAAGGACAGTTGATGTAAGTGTTCTACTTTATATAGTATTTTCAAATCTTGGACATTGATACAAACTTTTTTGATTATTGAAGTGACTTGAGGTATTCTCATGAATAGCTATTCAATAAATGTTCTTAGGAAAATTGTGTGCGAACACTTATCTCTTAGGAACATTTGACTGCTGCATGTTAGTAGCACTCAAAGTGTTCAAAAGCCACACGTAGCTCAGGAGTCCTGGACTGTCATCATCTGAGTTATGTGCGTGATCCTTTTAATTGTGGTGTACATATAAACACATACACAAGCGAGAACTCAAATTCTTTAATTTCAAGATAAATTTGAGAGTGTTTATCCTTAGCAATCTGCAACAGATTTAAGGATCACTTCTGTTATTGGAACTAACATTTATATATATTGTGTTTGTTGAAAGGAGATTAGATTGATTTCTGCCCCTCCGTGCCCCACCTTTTTTGCTTTTGTGTCGCTGTCATTAGCTTGGTTTTGGTTTGCAGCAAGCCTCCTAGGGGGTCTGTAGGCAGCACAGTGCATTACTGAACAGATGCCCAAATTAACTCATGTATTAGAAGCATGAGTATGCAGCTATGCTATTATGCCACTCCATCCAGATCAATTCATATGTAGGCAAAATTCAGGGTGTGTGATGGCCTTATACAGTGAGGTGTGGGCTTTCTGTGTTAGCAAAATTGTATGCTTGTGTGTGTTTCTGCTTCTAAAAATTTTGCCTATTTAGAAATATAGAGACGTTCTTTTGAGAAGAAAAAGCTTCATCCTGGAAAACGCTCAGCTAAGATGCAGAGAGGGTGACAAGAGATTGCTTGCTCAAACTTTCCCACAAGAAAGAGGGGACACGAAATGAAATTTTAAGTGATGCTGTAAAACAAATGGAAGACTTTTATCTGTGATGTATATTTAAACTGGGAAGCTTAGTGTGAGTTTGCGGACACTGACGCCATGATGCACTTAAAGCCCGGTTGGACAAATTGATAGAAGAAAAATCCATTAATGGTTGTTGAACAGAGAAATACTGGGTCTGGTTTAGGAGATCTCTGTGCAGCAAAATACTGAGAGCTGTACCACTGGGTGCTTGCATTGCTTGCCAGCCATCAGTAACTTCAGGACTGAGTTTGCAAACAGTATACTGGATAGAGTGGTTGGTCTAATTGTTGTTATTTTTTAATGGTTGTCTTGATGATGTACTATCTCTCATGTTGCTTTTTCTGCAGCTGCTCATGGTGACAGATGGCTGTTGTATTTGCTAACCATAAGTACGTATCAAAGGATAGTTTTTCACATTTCTACAGTAAAGACCACTGACTCAGAGCTGTCCTCAAAGATAGTATCTATACATCATTCCTCATCAGCGAAAAATAAGCTCAATTTTCCATCATAAAGAAAATATGCAACAGTGTATTAATATTTTAACTAAACTCAAAGCTGTCTGTTTAACATTAGAAGCTCCCCAATTTCATTTATTGCAGCTTTTCTGACTTTTTTTCAATTGGTGAATAGAAAACCCTTGAGATGGTTGTACCTGAAACTTTCAATTGGGTGAAAGAATGGTGCTTTAAGGCCAGAATAAAAACTTTTAATTTTTTTTTTGCCACTGAGAGGAACCAGTTTCAATTATAGCAGATAATATCTGGAATCAATGATAGCTTCTGGTCATCTGTTAGGAGGAAAGGAACAACGTCTGCCTCATTAGTTCTTATGTGCACGTCTCCAGTTATTTCAGGCATAAAAATGTTAAGAATTTAACCCTGAGCAAAACTTTGAAGTGGATCACCCACCTCTGTTATGACCTAATCATTTGCTTTTCTATCACAGCATCTTCCTCCCTGTCAAAATCAATATCTCTGACATAGCGTTCGTGTCCTCCAAATCTTTTTCCAATGTTTTTGCCACTTTTCTGTGTCATTCATGCTGTCTCTGATAGCTGTGAGATCATGACTTAGGTTATTGAACTGGAGTCTAGTTTATACTCCAGCATTTAGCATGCATAATATGGCTAAGTAATTATTAAAGTAACTGTTTAAATTTTTCTGATCCAAATCCTTGCACTTCTCTTTCTTCAGTTGAAAGGCTTTTTTTTTCTTATGTGAAATCTGAGTCTGCCATTGTAGTACGAGTGCTCATTTCTGAGATATTAGTAGTTGCTGTCAATATTGCCTCCACTGCTATTGATTCCTTTGTATATGGCGCTGTACCTCCTGCTGTTCAGCCAGGAGTTGTGGTGTATTGCATGTGTCTCCCTTTGTAACGTTGAGCTTAATTTTCACTTGTGGAGAGGGGAGCATCTTGAGCACCGTGTTGCATTACACCCTTTTGTGGGAAGACCTTTTCATCTTATAAACAAAAAAAGTCAAGCCACCCACGAAACCCAGCATGCTCTCGGTGAGTCTCAAACGCATCTTCGTTAACAGTAAGTCACATGTAAGATTTGAATGCATTGGTTGCAAGTAGAAGAGGGATCTTGTTTTACTTTATAGAACAGCAGTACTGTCTGTGCTCTAGATGAGCACAAGGTGAGTTCCCACTTTCTCAATTGAACTGTCTCTGCCCTATTGAAATACAGAATGAGAATATTAAGAAAGTGTTAGTAGTTTTGAATAGCAGTAAATCACGGACAGGTGGCCTAACTGTCCGTCTTATCCAGGTTCTCTTTCTGGTTATCTGTCCATAGTTCTCACAGAAATGGGTCGTTTCATAGCTTGGGATCCACTGCACCTGCAATACTCTAGAAATTTGAAGCTTGACATTAAGCTCAAATCACATATCACTGTAGTTGTCACCATATGATTTCATCTTCTGTATGAATTATGTTTTTGTGTCCTGTGTTGTTGTCTTGCTTTTTTATCCTCTGAGTACCCTTTGGTGGCAAGAAAATATTTAATAATGCCAGCTATCAGGAGTATTTGAAGTCAGTTTCTAAATCACTTCTGAGAATATATCCTCCTACAAATTTCTACTGTGGAGTTCCACATTTCTCCCATGGATGACAGGGTTTGAAGAGGGCATTAATCACTATGCCTTTGCTTGAAACACAAATAGGGCATTTGTATGACCTTCAGGTATTACAGTGATGAAAAAATGTATCTAGATGTAAGTGCTTTTGATACCTGGCTTCCTGGGGAGGTGCAGGTGGGCAGCACATCTGCAAAGACTGCAGATATCTGTAGGTAAGCTATATATATATATCTAGCCTCCTTTTCTAAGGTCTAAGCTATCAAGTGGCAAGGAAGTGAGAGAAGGTGATAACCCCACCCACTCTTGTCATTATAAGAATGAAAATGCATGTGGCTCAGTGGATTTCATATATATATATATAAAGTATATATATATATATATAAAGTCCAGTTCCATGGGCATGTTAGATGTGTACTATCCTTGCGTTAGACTGAGAACACTTTAAACCATAGTCACTGCAGACTGATTAATTATATACTTAACTACTTCTAGGAGAGAGAATTAAGGATCATCTGCAGACTGGTGCAGAACAATATGCTCAATGGAAGAAAAGGCACCAAGCTCAGTACATCAGATTTATATCACGGCTTGGTTAAGAACCGCATGTCCCAGCTAAGTTGCTGAGCCCTGGGATCTTCTCTAATGGAACTGTAACTTCCTTCTTCCTTCGCTGTAGTCTTATTTATGTGTATACCCCACAGGTAAACTAAAAAGACATGCATAGCCACTTTCTGTCTTGGTCCCAGTTCTGTACTGTGACTTTAGTATAAAAGTTCACAAGGTAAGAATTTGTGTGATTATAAGTTTGTCTGTGGATTCTTGTGCCTTTCATTGAATTCTCGGCTACTCTGCAGTACGCTTTCTTTTGTTTTGAATGGCATTGCTAAAGACCAAGGGGTGCCTGTTTTGAGCCTGACCTCACTGTAAGACCTCTGCAAGAATCCAACCAGAGTTTTGCAAGTGGAGTGGGGGAATGTGCTGGCTTAGTGGTACAGGTGATGCCCTTGTTTCTTTCTTTCTTTCTTTTTCTGGTACTCTGCAGGCTATCCTTCTAGAAGATATTTCAGGATACAGTTTTTTCTTCTATATGTCCTCTAAAATGAATTCTAGCTATTTTCTACACTGAGTCAGATTTCAATGGGTTTTTTTGTCCTAAAAGTTATCTTGAAAACTTCTCTTAACAGATCTAGTAACTAATCAAAACTGAATGTCACAGCAAAGTCGGTTCATAGCAATGTGACAGGATATGTTGGCTCTTAAGGAGAAAATTACTGTCATTAGTTCATGGAGTTTAAAAATAAGACATCTCACAAATGTGATAACACACAGGGTTTGGTTTGGTTTTGCATGCTTCTTCTATTAATTTCTTGATTTTATTTTCATGGCTGTATGTGTCATTTTGGCAGGCTTCATAATTCAGTTTTGATTCTTGCAAGCTAGAAAGGTGACCAGAATGACTCTGTCATTCCAGTGCCACAGAGGAATTTAGATATAGATTGTATGGATATTCAGGGAGTTTTGTTTTTATTTTCATCTGGTGATAGTTAATAAGCTTTTTAATTTTTATATCTCTGTATAAGAAATAATTGAAAAATAATCTTTTTTCAACTCTTAGACAAACTTTTTCAATGTAATAATGCTGTTTGAAACTTACCCTCTTGAAAAATGGTGCATTTGATTGTGGTGGGGGAACCAAAGTACTTCTTTGTGTTTTGTATTATTAGGGTATTTTAGATCTGTATAAATACCTTGGAGAGTAGGAGGATGATCAAAATGAATAGAGATTGATTCAATACACATGCTTTGGGGAAGAAAAAATATACTCCGTGCATCAAATACTGGTCCCATGTTATATCAGACTCCTAGGGACAGACCAGGTGCATAATCTCACAGGCTTTTTTTAAGAAGGATAAATAAAGACTGTAGATTACACACAACACAGTGATGATTTAGAGATGACTGAAGAGGTGATTGAATTCAGTGAGTTTTGAAGCCTTCAGATTCTGAAGATCTTTCTTTTCTGTACTTTTTGTGCATTTTTAAGTGCGCCATCCTATGCTATAAACCATAGCCTGTGGTTTACTATTGAAATCTGAAACTTTCACAAACGAATTTTCAGTTTTCATGGTTGCTGAGAGCTAATCTCTCCTGCTGCTTTTGACTAACACTGTGACAAGCACAGGCGGTGGATGACAGGTTATATTGTGCTTGTGGCGGGGGAGACCTCTGACAGCAGGGAAGAGCTGCTAAAATGAATTGTTGTGACTCTAAATCTTTCAAGTCCTTTAATACAAAAGTAGTTACTTAATATGTATATCTGCACCCATGGGGTTTCCTTTTGGCTTTTATATGTGAAAATTTGTTCTCGTGCCTCTGAGTTGGTAGAGATTTTTTTCTTTGCTGTGAGATTTGGGGTTTCCTATCTAGGTGGAAAAGGTTTGATAGCGGCAAGATTCCTGTTAGGCCACTGAGTGATTTTATGCATTGTGCCCTGCTGATATTGGTGGAAGGCTATTTTCCTCTTCAACTTCAAAATTAAGCTCCAAAAGAAATATGCAATATGAAGAATCAGGATCACTGTTGCTTGGCCTAATGGCCTGAATTAGGCAATATTTTATTTAAGAATTTCAAATACAGTACACACAGGGTTGAATAGCTAGCTTGCTTTCTAGCTATCTAGCATGTTTATGGATTTTTGGCATTTGTAGGAATGTGCGTTTTGAGTGACTTTTGAGTATTGTATTTTGTTTCTGAGAGAAAAAAGTAGCTTACTATTTTTTAGCATTAACGATATAAGATTTAAGATTTGACTATTTTAAGTATTTGGGAACATCACTACTCTGATGGATGCTTTTTTTCCTGAGACGTGTTTTGTGTCCAAGGAGGAAAGCCCATTTTTGTAGCTCTTGTTCCAGACTGAGCTTGTGACCTGAGCTTCATTGTCTTTGGGAAGGCTGGAGAGGAGAGCGTGCGTGTTCTCAACGTATTTTGATGGACAGCATGCTGTACTGGTCTCCATCCTCTAACAGTTTCCTCACATTTGGAATTATATGGAGTGTTATATCTATAGGATCCGTTAAGCGCATGTGCAATAAGGTTTTCCTTTTGTGGTGTGTGGGTGGCAACAAAAACATTTGGTACTTTCAGCTTGCAGACTTCTGAGGTCTAATACATACCACTGTGAGCATTTGGAATGAAACGGTTTCTGTCCTTCAAGGTAGCTAAAGTCTAGCTAACAGTGTTCCCCAGTACAAGCTTTCCATTCATGTTTAGTAGGTCTGTAAGTGTTTCAGTTTTTTTTCAAAGTCCTGTGTTTTATTTTTTTGCTCATGGAAGTGGCTTAGTTTCTAATTCTTTTGATAGCTTGTTAAATTTCAGTAAGCCTGTTTGTTTTAACACTTAACTTCTCCTGTTAATATGCTATTTGTGTTCACAAGAGGGATAATAATTTATATTTTAATAGTGTAAGTAATCAAAACTTATTATCTTCTTCAGTTATAGCTGGTTTTCGAGGGACAGTCCCACATGGCTTATCGCTGGAGATTGGAGACACCGTTCAGATATTAGAGAAATGTGATGGTAAGTTCACATGTGGTAATTCTAGTGATAGTGAAGTTTGATATGCTGTTGATTTGAACCCCATTAGTATTCGTTTCTTAAATTAACATTTTTTTTTAAATCAATAATATAGTGCTTTCTGGCTTCTTCATTTTTTTCACAATTCCAATAAGCTCTAATTCTCATAATAATTAATTTGCAGTTCATTCTTAATTACTGTTTAATAAACAGTCATAGAGGTAAACAGCAAAAAACCTCAGGTGTTCTCATTGTGATGCTTCTGCTTTCCTGGTATTTCCAAGTGGAGTCAGGCTGCTGTCAAGACCCTTTCAAATGAATTAAAAGTCCTAAGTTTAAATCTTGAAGCAGTGTAAACATTCTCTTCTGCCTCTTTTCTGAAGTAGAGAATACTACTGTAATTTCAGCGAATGGGCATTACTGATTTAAGAGAAATAAAGTTGCATTTTTCATAATCTGCGTCCTTAATATGTTACCTGAGTTTTACCCGTCAGTATGATTTTTTGATCATATAGGATTATGTAGGCGTTTTTTGTTTTCATATCAAGATTATATACTGTTAATCTTGTGAGAAATTTTCTTTAAGGAGGCATAGGATCTGGTCTTCTAAATCAGTTATATTGTGAATTTTGTACAGTAATGTGGTTGACACATTTAGAACATGCAGTCCAAAAATTATTTGTAAATGTTTATAAAGAATACGAAACGTTTTCCCTTTTGCCTGGTGTGGTGTCTAGTGCAAAATACACATGGGTTACATTGTTAGAAACATTTGGGGATGCAGGGTTAAAGAGTAATTCCTGAAATTGTGTGATTTAGGTCATCTGAATATGAGCTGGTTAAGCAAAATACCTTTAATTGTATGGAAAGTCTTTTAAATGAGTGCAGTCTGACAGCACTGTGTAACTGTCATATCTGTAAAAAAAAGGGGAAAGATGAAGCTTTTTTACATATGGCAATGATTTGCATACTTTAAAAAACAAAATGTTCTTTCTTCACAGGATGGTACAGAGGATTTGCGTTAAAAAACCCCAATGTTAAGGTAAAGGTCAATTGCAGTTTTGGATTATTTGGCAAAAATGTGTATTTACTTTTTAAAAGTTTATAGTCTTCATATAAGTGCATAATATTTACTCTTAAAAGAGAACTAGAGTTTAGTGTTAATTATATTATTGATATTGCTTTAATTAGATTTGGACATGGATTACACTTCTGAAATGCTCCAGTGTATTAGAATGATACACTTAACAAATTTGAGGCTCTGGTAAATTTTCTTTTATTTCTGATTTTTAGATAGCAAACTTGGAGGAAGCTAAGTTGAAGGGAAAAGACTACTGAGAATACAAATTGTAAATACTGTTGGAAAAGTTGGTTAGACTGTGCCTGTTTTTCTTGACATTATGAATTAATTCAACAGCAGCCAGTGGAGACAGCTAGTTATAGAAGCCACATGCAGAATATCATCTAAATACAAGATATGTAATGTCATAAAAGATATGGTTAATTTTATTTTCCTTTATTTTTCCTTTTATTTTCCTTTTATTTTCCTAGTTTTGGTTTTCATACTAGTATGACTGACAGTACCCTAAACTAGACTTCACTGTTTTTTTAATGCATTCAGAGTTGAAATATTATGAAATTAATAGTTCAGTGATGGTTCATGTTGATTATGTTTAAGCTTTAACTATCTTTCTGTTTTCTTAATCTCTCTTATTAACTTGCCTCTTTGATTGTAAAGATTTTGGTTTTCGTATTGGAAACCATTTCAAGATTTCCTTTTTTTGCCTCACACAATACTAGATGTACAGCCATTGGAAAAAGATCTTAAATAATCTGTTGCTCCTTTAACCTATATTGTAAGCCTTGCTCTTTTCTTCTCTCTTCAGTTCCAAGCCTCTTCAGTTGCAAAATAGGGCACATATATGTTAATTTCAAAAGTTTCTAGGGGCTCACAACCTAAGTCTTTGACCTTTTGTGCTTAAGCCTTCAGTGCCCGCTCACATAAATTTCCTTTGCCTTGTACAGAAGGTCAGTTTGAACAATCAATTTAGTCACAGAGTCTAATCTGATGTTTACTAGTTTGACCTCATTGATATATACTGCAATTTGATTTATAAGGCTTGAGCAGTTGTGGTTTGTTATTACATCTTCTGTGTCTTTTATTGCAATTCTCACCACATGTTTGTTGTCAGTGTTGCTTTGTGATCTGTCAAATGTGTTGATAGAAGTTATGAATAGGTTTTCTAAACATGACTTGATGTGTGAAGAAGTGAGATATATATTTTCTGCTTTCCTAGTGTGAATGCAAACAATTTTCTGAATTGGATTTTGGAGGGAGTCTCTTCAAAAGGAAAATATTAAGAGCACTTTGTAACTCAGCTTGTATTTCTCAGGATTCTTCCCTTGTTATTCTGCCAACTTTGACACTCAAAGAAATTATCTGTGGCTACTGGTCTGCAGTAAATGCACATATGCAGCCGTCCTGTTTTTTGGCACATCATTAAAAGTCCAAACCTATATGTCCTACTATCCTTGGGAAATGCTCTCCTGGACTACTTTGCATTACTGAGGAGCAGGGGCATTCATAAGACCTTTGTATAGTAGATGCACTTTTGTTGAAGGTCTAACATCTGGGTTAAAAGAAGATGGAGCACCATCGGCACGAAGGAAAGCTGCGTGCAGCTGTGTTTCTAGAAAGAGAACATATATACGTATTTTCCCTCACTGCATTATGTAACGAGCTGTAGCATATTAATGTTCCTGGGCAGAAGCTTGAAGCTACGATGCTTCATTTTGCTTATTGTTCTGATTTTTGAAGGTTAATGCACTGTTAGGGCAGTGTGACTCTTGCAGCAATGCTGTTCATTCAAAAGAAACAATGAACAGCCCTTAGATAACTGGAAAGGGACCACTCCTGTCAGGACACTGAGGCCTTTTGGTAGGCATCTGCCACAGCTTTCCTGTGCACTGCAAGGCACAGTAACCACCCAATAAAACTTCCTTTTGACTTTCTTTATTAACTTCTTTATTAATTTATTACGTTGCATTCTCTTTTGTGCATGTTTGTTGTTAATTATTTTGGAAGACTCTTAATTCAGTAGACCTTTGCATATTAAATGATGCTTAATGGTACTCCAAACTCATTTTAGGGGTGGTTTTTTGTTTATGCCTAAACTGTTGTATTTTTCAGGGCATATTTCCATCGAACTACATTCACTTGAAAAATGCATGTGTTAAGAACAAAGGGTAGGTAAAATGTTCTTGATTCAAATATTTTAATATGATCAGTTAGTTACTTGTACCAAAGCTCTTTTGCTTATAAGGTGAAATGGTGATTTGTTTTTAGATGTAATACTTGCCTTGACATATATGACGTATAGAAATTTTTTATTTGCCAGGGATCATATTTCAACACAGTTTTTTCCAAAGTTTTATTTAATTTGGGAGCGTTCACATTGTATCATTTATTTAGATTTATTAATAGAGAAGTGATACATTACAATTTGAAACCTGTTTGGGTAAAGACATTTCTCATCATAAAAGATGGATGCCTAAACGTCACATGTAGGTCACCTTTATTTTGGGAACATGAATGAATGACTAGAAGGTCTATGATTCACAATGGTCAAAAGTAATCATGAAGACTGTAATTATATTTAAAAAAAGAAAGTCTCTCTTTCCCAAAGGTGAAAATGGCTTCACATTACTGTTACAGTCTATTGTTTGCTGTCGAGTTCAAGCTGCATGTGGTTTGTCATGGCCTACGCTCATTTCTCCTTTAAAAGTGGTTCCAGATAAAACCGAAGGTTCAGTGAAGTAAAATTCTTGTAAACGACGACAAGAAAACAATGCCTAAAGATGGAGTAGTTTTTGTTAGCATACACCATGATGGAACTTGCAGGGAGTCCCATCTCTGTTGCCTCTATTTTCTTCATTAGTCTGTGTTTCCCATTCGGGCCACGTGCCCCACAGCACGTCATGACTACAGGATGTCACAGTGTTATGTTAATTTGATGAGAGAGAAATAATATCATAAGTAATCCAGGCATGAATGCAAACCTTTCATATATACTGTGTGTGAGAGCAAAGCGGTAGTGACGATGAGGTGGTGGAGTATTTGGTCTTGACCAAGCCAACCCAGCTTTTTCTTGGCCAGCATCAAATGGCAAGAACTCACGCTGTACTAGTTTTCTTCTGAGATTTTATATCCTCTTTCTGTTAAAGGAATGGTATTTTCTGTCTTATTTCTATAAACAGACATGAAAGTAGTGGCAACAGTTAGTTTGGAGTCTAAGCTAAAGTGCCAAAATATTGTTGGTAACTGTTGGAATTATCTGCTGTGAAAGTGAGTTTTGATGTGCTTTTCTCATAGTGAAATAACTTCCCTTGACTTCTCTAGGACCAAGATTTTCCATGGGAATTAAATAATTTTCACCCAAGACTTTTCCATGGGGATTAAGTGAAATGTACAAATAAAACATGTTGCGGGCCGAAGGAGCTCCCATGTAGGATGATAGACATAACTGGTTATAGGAAGAATTCTTTGTATTACTAACTGTGATGGGATTTGTAATGCTTGTGTAATATCATGTGTTCTTCTGCATATTACAGGCAATTTGAAATGGTTGTTCCAACAGAAGATTCTGTTATTACAGAAATGACATCAACTTTAAGAGACTGGGGAACAATGTGGAAACAACTCTATGTGGCAAGTACTCTGAATAATGTTGCTTTGATTTAGTGCCAGCTCAAAAGACACAGCTGTTTAGATGCTCTTAATTTAGTTTGTGTGTATTTCAGGAAAAAAGATGCAGTTTGGTTTTTAATTGTTCCAATTATAAATAAATACGTCTCTTAATTTGTTCCAGTCGTTGACCATTGCTGCTAAACTTTAGGAACTTCTTGATTTAGTCTCACCCAGCTTCGTTTAGCTGTTGATTCTAAGGTTTCCTTTGTCTGCTAAATTGAAGAGTTGGTAATAAGTCTAACAAACAATACTGGTAGTTTATTGAAATATAATAGATTATTGAAAGTCTCTCAGCCAGTCAATTTGATTTATACTCATTTTCTTGTAGATTGGAATTTCCTTTCACATCCACACACTTACAAGCACTGAGATGCGTCCATGTTATTTGCTTAGGATCTCTTGTATAAAACACAGATCAAGCGATGCCAGCTGTTGAGTCTTCGTTGCTGGGGGAGGCTGGATGTGGTTCTTGGTTAGCTGTAATGAACTGATTTTGGATTTACCTACTGCACATTGCAGAAGTGGATTCTGGTTTTCAGCTTCTTTCTTATCTCATACTTCCTATGATGATTGTCTTCCATTTTAAACATTTGACGTTCTAATCTGCTACATTAAATCCAAACAATGGTTTGGACTTAACAGCATCTGCACACATCAAATGTAATCAAAATCTTTTCACTTGTGTCTGCATAGTCTCCAGCCCTTTGTATTAACTCAGTGCTGAGTTGATAATTGACTTAAATTGTGAGAAGATTAGTGACCTTCTGCTGATACAGGGGCTTTTTTCTTCAAAGCTTGTTTGAAATTTCTTTAAATTATAATCAGAAGTCGTTTTCTTGAATATCTGAGGCATATCTAAGTGTGATTGCTTTGTGTGCTTACATATTAGCAAGTGTATTAGTACTTTGGCCTCTTCTGGAACACAATGAACAAAAATATGTTGGTGTAGAGACCTAAATCTATAAAGCAAGCATAGTACTTTGAGGTACTAGCAACTCATATGCAAATTCTGGAGCTTTGGAAAGAAAGGATACCCCAGAGTGTTACTGTGAGCTTAATAGTGTTGTTAAATATTAGCATGTCTCTTGTATTCACATGAATAGTGTACTTCAATAGAGGTCATCATCAGTTACTAAAACCAAGATGGCATCCCAGTTAGTGTTTGTTTCATTTGTTTTTTTTCAACTGTAAAAATAAAATCTTTATACACTAGTGTCTGATGGAGAACTGGGAAAACATACTGTCAGCCCAGTTCTCTCCAACATTACTGTAAGTCCTTTCTTGTGTCTTGCTCCTAATTCAAGGGCTACTCATATGATCTTCTGTGTCTTCTTATATAGTTCATGTATTGCTATTGTTTTTACTGAAGTTCTTTCTTTTTTTGGCAACTTTTTTCTTCATTTTGTTGTTACGTGTGTTCAAAATATGCTGATTTTCTTTATTTCCAGACAGAAAACCAAGACAATAAATTAATATCAATTTTTGTGAGCTTATGAAGTGAGTGAATATGAAATAAAAAGAGTAGTTTTATCAAACAACAGTTTGTCAGATCCCTTGGAATATAAATCTTATTGGCGGAGACTAATAGTGCTGCTAAGTAATTTTTAGGTTTTTCATAGCAATTATGCAGAAGTAGCTGAACTTTGTTTCCTTGCCATTTGTTCATAGGAAGAAGGAAAAGAGAAATGAGCTTAGGTTTTTTTGGCTAGAATTAGCAGAACAAATATGAATCAACTTTGTGATGCATCACTGAAATGAAGGTTGCAATAACTTCTGCCAGCTGAATTTTCTCAGAAAAACTATATCAAGTAAAATCACTTAGATTTTGTGAAGAAAGAGTTGAAAGAACTTGTGTTTGGGAGGAACGTCATGGTTAGAAGAACGACTGTCAGGCCAAGATTCTGTCTACATGATACCCTTTTAGAAAGAAGTGTGTACAGTTATATCCATGCAAGAAAATGTTAAAGGAACACTAACACTCTGTTTCAGAATTTAAAATATAAGAGCTATTGCCTTTTCATCCCTTTCTGTGTGCACGTTCAAATAGTGTTGCATTACATGATCACATATACATTTTTGATGAGACAGCAGCATAGAGCGGAGATACTCTTGGACTAAAACAGTGCTATGGCATGAAACAATTTTTTTGCTGAATTTTTGTTGTATCTGTCACATAAACTAGACTGTGTTATCATGAGGCATAGGGAGTAGCGGTGAAACTTTGGAGTGAGTGTGGTGCAAAGACAGGGTCTGTGGTAAGCTCTGAAATTATTTTATATGCACACACACGTGCATGCAGGTAAAATGGCCTCAGTGTGATGGGGAGAAAAAAATTTAAGTAGGGAAAGTTTTCTTCATTTTCCCACCATATCTCTATTTATTAGGTTTGTCAACTTATGCAGTTGATGTAGAGGCAATTGTGTTTTTTATCTCACAGAGGAATGAAGGAGATCTCTTTCACCGACTGTGGCACATAATGAATGAAATCCTAGACCTGCGAAGGCAGGTCCTGGTTGGCCATCTCACCCATGATAGAATGAAGGATGTCAAACGACACATCACAGCTCGTCTGGATTGGGGCAATGAGTGAGTAAATATAACAATAAATGAAAATAGTGCAATCTAATTATAATGCCATAGTTTTAGGCTCATTGTGGAATGTTGAAAAAAGGAACAGATTTCTGACAGGTATTATTTTTTTTAATAGGCTTTCACCTTCGTTTTTTTTCTGTCCGTAGTGTTTTAACAGTGAAAAATTACTTTTCATTTTATTTTGTTTTATTTTTTTTCTCTCAGTTTATTTTCCATAGCAGTGGTACTGTCTGTACTGGAATGTCTGCACCATCCTTTTATGTCTTTTTAAAACACACCTGACCAGAATCCTATATGACACAGTTACCACAGTTCTCTTGTCTCAGCTGAATCTGTATTGGCTGGTATTGCTTCCGTTTTGGCTTATGTCACACAATTCAGTTCCTACTTGGGCATCTCTAACGTAGATCTTGCTGCTATGCTCTCCATCTTTCTTTTAGCTGAAAAACTAATGAGGGCTAATGCAAAGTGTATTGTCTTACCTTTTCTTAAAAAAGGACAAGAAATAGATTAAAATACCTTTTGGCATTTGGGTGCTGTTTCCAAAGTCTTTTCCTTAGCCTATATTTATTCAGTTAAACTCTGACTAAATGCAGCAATGCTCAATACTGATACTAACGGAGTTTTAGGGATTTCTGCTGCTACTGCTCTCTGAAAACTTAAGTGCCTAACATAGTGGAAGAACTGTGATTAACTGCTTAGAATTTTGTGCTGTCTAAAGGGAATTGTGATGGTTGTTGAAGTGATCAGTTCCTGCTCTTCAAAAATTTATTTTTATAAAACTTTCTAATCTTTAGTTTATTCTGTATTCAGTCTGACTTCCCCATATGTGTTCATAATCTTTATTGGTTGCTGCTGTGCGGAAAATAAGTTTTATTTTTGTTGATTCAAGTTCATTTCATTATTTTGTTCAGAGGATACAACCAAATAGCTTTGAATGCCATCCAGTCCAAATTAAAAATAAGATTATGTTTTGGCATTTGATGGATTTTCTTTTTATCTTCTTTTCTGTGGTTGTCAATCAAATTGACAATACTGGTGTGATTCACATTGTGCAATGTCCACAGTAGCACAAAGAACAATATCCATTGTACATTGTCCACAATGTGAAACAGATTTAAAAATTGTCAAAAAATATATTCCATTTATGTTACAAAGGGAAAGAAAGGGTAGGAATCATCTGTGACTAGTGAATACAGCCAGAATACATTAAAACAAAATCAAAACCAACTGTAGAGTATCAATTAACATGTATATTGTTCCCTGAAATATTTTTGTTAAATGTTAATAGAAACAATGAGTTGATTTATTTCCTTCGTATTAGAAGCTACTTACTATTATTCCATTTCTCATTTCCCAGACAGCTGGGACTTGACTTAGTTCCGAGAAAAGAATATGCTATGGTGGATCCTGAAGAGATCAGTGTTACGGAGCTCTACAGGCTGGTATGTGAATATAATACTGAATACTTTTGCTGTCAAATTATGTACTGATGTTTTGGTAGCAGGTTTTTTCTATTTAACTAAAAGTACTTTTTTTGATGAAATAAACTGGCATTTCATAATGAGTTTTACTATGAGGAAAGAAGTTTTCTTTTCAGCAGTTGTGTTATCTCTATATGTGTATGAGATGCTTTGACATCAAATTTGTAGGTGTACAAATGCTCATTTTACATGTTATTTGTTAAAATTTTGTGATTAAAATCATGACTGTTAACTTTAATTTAATCATCAATAAAAGCCTATGAGACTTTTTCATTAGAGCTTTTAACTGACCCATGAGTCCGGTAAGATAATATTTGAGGAAATAAAATAATATACTCGTGGTGCAAGTATCATCATAATTAATCATACTAGGCTATTGGTCTTTTCTAATATATTAATGTAAATAGTAGTTAAATTGCATAGAAAAATATCTCCTTTGAGTGTAAAAGCCTAACTTGATTTACTAAAACCAGCACTGGTATTTCTTATTCTGATTTAATCTCCAGTAAAGTCTAAGAAAACTTGTCAATTCATTTTATGTGGACTTTGGCTCAAATTTAAGTACTGCAGCTATTACTGATGCACAGTTTTGAACCTTACTTGCTTAAGACTAAACTTTTATTTAAACTAAATTTTATTTATGTTTATTTTGTATTTAAATATATAATAAAGCTAAAATATAATCACTATAGTTTGCTGTAGAGCTGATTATGCTGATGACTTATATGTCAAACCTAATAGCAATTTCTTCATGTTAGAATCAGTATACCTTTGGGCAGTTTCAAAGTCATATGTAATCTTACATAATCCTGTTGAAGCACTAGATGAAATACAGTAGGGAAGCAATTGTTATAAGAAAGATACAGAGGAAGAATAACCCAGAAAACTAATGATGGAACTCATGGAGTGCACTTTCAAAAACAAATAAAAAAAGCCCGAGATAACCTCAGTTTGAAGGCTAAGTAGCTTAGAAAGATTGCTGTTTGAAATTATTTTTGGTACAATGTAAGAGAGAAATAGTACAACTTAATATTGTTTTACACTTCGTAACTTAATATTGTTTACACTTCATGGGTGATTAAAATCGTGAAGCTATAAACTGTGAAGTCAAAGAGAATTTGTAGCTTCTAAAGAGCAGTCTGCCAAAGATTATAAAATATAGATGTGATTTTTTCCATTTTAAAATACTAGTATTTAGTCTTCTACAAAAGCGCTTTTTGCATGTGTGAATAGTAGTATATCAGATCATTAACTATTTATACCAGCTATGAAATACTGTATTGTTGCAGCACAAAGCTTTAAGGTGGCTTTGAATTTTCAGCATAGGAAAAAGGTAAACTTCTAGAGGTTTCTCTTTTTCTTCTAGAAATAATTACGATGCAGTGCAATACTGGGAAAGTTAATTCCTTGAATTTCCCCCCCCCGAGCTTCTGCTGAAACCAAAACCAAACCAAGCAATAGAAAAAGAACCCCACAACCTGATAATACTGAATTAAGACTTTAAAAATTTAGATTGAGAAAATAGTTCAGTATTACATTTTTTCAGCTCTTTTTGTTTTGATATTTTTATGATTAATTCAAACTGGCTGCTTTGTTGGTTTTGTGTTTTTAGATGGAGCATCGCCATCGAAAAAAAGACACACCGGTACCAGCTAGCAGCCACCATCTTTTTGTTCAGATGAAGAGTCTCATGTGCTCCAATCTGGGAGAGGAACTGGAAGTAATCTTCTCACTGTTTGATAGTAAAGAAAATCGGCCCATCAGGTATCACATGATTTTGTCACTGGAATGATTTTGTATACGTTTTTTCAATATACACGGTATGTTTTGATCTAACTAACAAATTTCACATTTTGAAATAACCAAAAGATAGTCTTGATTCAGGATCATTTTTGCTTTCTTTTGAAATTCAATTTCTGTAGTTAGTAATTTGTAATATCATTTTAGGTTTTAGTAATGCATATTTAATGTCTGCATCAGTGCACATTCAAAACTTAAAGTTGTTGCTTGCTCATAATATTTATGAGGTGAGGTCTCCTAATTACATGAGACTGGAGGACTGCCCTTAGTCAGTGAATTAAGAGCCTTTTTATAAAAGGAGCCTGTACTTCAATAAGGAAGTGCCTTCTTCAGTGAAATGGCCAAACCCAGACTCATGTCCACTTAGGGTTTTTGTTTGGCCTCTTCTTTTTCAGCTGGGAGCTTGTACTTGAACCGTTCTTCTGGTTTTGCTAGAGCTTAAATTCTTTGAAAGCCTTGATAACCTTTTGATTTTAAAATATTCAGTAGTTATTTTATTCCTGGCACATTTCTGGCCAAGAGAGAACATGGGAGTGAGCAAAAGCGGAACCACAATGCACTTAATAAATATGAGCACAGTAGGAAAGCAGAGTTAATAAAAGAACCTGACAAGATTTGTTTGAGAAGTATGCCAGGAAGATTGAACCAACTAAATGCTTCTGCAGTGATGATGGGAGATCACCTTTTGATCAGAATATTCCCATTCATAATTTGTTGACGGTTCTTGGCCACTGTATTCTTCTTTGCTATCCTCATGATAGGAAGAATGTGTTCTGGAGGCACGAACGCTGTAGATAAGACAGATCACAAATACACAAAAAGAAATATAAGCTATTGCTCTAAGCCTGTTAATAGGGTAAAGAGTGTTACTCAAAAAGTGTACAAAGCCATGACTGTGTACTGCCATCTTACATATATCAATAGGAGTTTGGGGAACAGTGTGAAATTTAGGCTGCTGAATTTGGTAAAATTTTATCTGTGCTTTGTAGTTGAGCAAGCTAACTAAACAGTGCTTTGAAGAAAGATTATATTAAGTAAACTGGTTTTTATTGTTAATGAAATAATATATAAGCAACTGTTGTTATACTAATTTTGATGCTAAATACTGACACTTCATTCTGGCCTGCAAACTTGACATTAGTCACCAAAATGCAGTTTACTGTCATTTATGAGAATTAAACTTGCATCAGGGCATCTTTTGTGTTCAGTCCAGTGAATGCCACAGAAGGTAATAGATTTAGGAAGGAGCTTCAGACCTTGACAGAAAACAATTTGGGTGTTATGGATTGCTGAATAAAAGGTTATGGCGATAATGGTGGTATGAAAGCAAATGGATTGGATTTCATGTTCACATGAAAGCACAAATTCTAGAGCTGTTTGTCACATGCTTACTGCAATCTGACCTTTAGTTATTGATTCCTGACTCCAGTGTCTGTTCGCAGCTGCTTTATTATGTGTGAGCTTCCTCATCCCATTACTGGCAAACCTTGAAGAAGTACATTGCCATGAATCCAAACTGCCTTCTAGGGCATGGGGGAAATGACAAGATGAGTTTTGTGAAGGTAGTTTGCAACCATCTGCCAAACAAACACACCCACGCTCCCCTCACAACAAAAAAACCCCACAAAAAATAAACCCTCCTAAGAAATAAACCTCTTGGCATATTGAAAAAGCTGAAACCTCTCTGAAATAGAGTTTTCACAAGAACAAATTAAACACAAGGTATGTCTGTATCACAGAGTGAACTATGGAGTGCAGAGATGTCCAAACCGGAAATTTATATAGTCTATCTGGACCAGACCTGAAAGTAACATAACCAGATTAACAGAGTTAAACCAAAGCTAGTTGATCTTCATGCACAACAGCATGGTATGATACATACTTCGTATTCAATACAGATGGGTGGGCTGTTTCAGGAGTCTTTACAACCTGGCTGATGCATGCATGAAATGAACAAACTTCCTCAGAAAGATGGTGTATGAGAGGAATCAATATCTGTACTCCTTAACTACTGCAGTTCACACCCTGCAATGATGCCTAAATCTGCTGGCAGTCAGTGTTGTGAAACCTGGATACAGCTCATTTCTCATGGAAGTGCGGGTCAGAAGCTGTGTGTGGCAACATCTTAAGATCTGTTAAAACCTAGCTGTGTCATTTGTTTGTTTCCCAAGTTGTCATCTTGAGGTCCAGTAGATAAACATCATTACATGCTAAGAACAGATTAAAAGAATATAGGTGTATAAAGAAATTTAGATATCAGATTGCAAACAATGATCCTGAATGTCAGCACACCGCTTTTCTGATTCTTGTGAACCATGTGTTTTGCCACAGGAACTAAGTTCAGTATGTATTCTTGACAGGGCTGGATTCTAACATGATGCAGTGTTAGCCACTGTTTGTCTTTGTAAAGACAACCAGAGGAAGAAAAGGAGAAGAATAATAATAATTGTAATTCCCTGTGCATGTTATACCGTATCTTAATGACAATTGCTGTAGCTTAGGAGACAATCCAGACTCCCTGGAAGATGGGAGATGTAGGTTTGAATGTTCAAAGGCAAAGCAAGAAACTTGAGCATGGGCCTTATCTTAAAGGAGGAACCCAACCTACTAGTATAAATTTGTTCTTCATCCACACTACACTCTTATACCTCTTTATTTAAAAAAAAATATCCAAACTGGTCACTGTGTGCTTCATATTTAAATTTAACATTTGCTTCTCTTCATCACCTTTTATTTCTCTAATTATCACAGTATCACAGTATGACAAGGTTGGAAAGGACCTCTGAGATCATCAAGTCCAACCTATAACCCAACACTAACACCAACCATCATCTAGACCATGGCACTCAGTGCCACATCCAATCTCCCCTTAAACACCTCCAGGGTCGGCGACTCCACCACCTCCCTGGGCAACGCATTCCAATGGCCAATCACCCTTTCAGTAAAGAACTTCTTCCTCACATCAAGCCTAAACTTTCCCTGACGAAGCTTGAGTCCATACCCTCTAGTTCTGTCACTGGTCACCTGAGAGAAGAGACCAACCCCTGCCCGACTACAACCTCCTTTTAGGTAGTTGTAGAGAGCAATGAGCTCTCCTCTGAGCCTCCTCTTCTTTAGACTAAACAGCCCCAACTCGCTCAGTCGCTCCTCATAGGGCTTATGCTCCAGCCCCTTTACCATCTTCGTTGCCCTCCTCTGAACACATTCCAGTATCCTGACATCTTTCCCAAACTGGGGGGCCCAGAACTGTACACAGTATTCCAGATGAGGCCTGACTAGTGCCGAGTACAGGGGGACGATAACTTCTCTGGTTCTGCTGACTACACTATTCCTGATGCAGGCCAGAATGCCATTGGCCTTCTTGGCCACCTGGGCACACTGCTGGCTCATGTTGAGCTTCCTGTCAACCAGCACTCCCAGGTCCTTTTCTGCCTCACTACTCTCCAGCCACTCTGTCCCCAATCTGTAGCTCTGCATGGGATTGTTGTGTCCAAAATGAAGTACCCGACATTTGGACTTATTAAACATCATCCCATTGGAATCGGCCCATCTCTCCAATCTGTCCAGGTCCCTCTGCAGGGCCATCCTACCTTCTAACAGATCAACCCTTCTTCCCAGTTTGGTATCATCTGCAAACTTGCTGATGATGGACTCAATCCCCTCATCCAGATCATCAATAAAGATATCAAACAGGACTGGACCCAACACCGATCCCTGGGGGACACCACTGGTGACCGGCCGCCAACTGGATGAGACACCATTCACCACCACTCTCTGGGCTCGGCCATCCAGCCAATTCCTAACCCAGCACAGAGTGCTCCCATCTAAGCCACGGGCTGACAGCTTCTTTAGGAGTCTACTGTGGGGGACAGTGTCAAAGGCCTTGCTAAAGTCCAGGTATACCACATCCACAGCCTTCCTCTCATCCACCAGGCGAGTCACATGGTCATAAAAGGAGATCAGGTTGGTCAGGCAGGACCTACCCCTCCTAAATCCATGCTGGCTGGGCCTGATCTCTTGACCGTTCTGCAGGTGCCGCATGATTTCACCCAGGATTATCTGCTCCATGATTTTACCTGGGACCGAGGTCAGGCTGACAGGTCTGTAATTACCTGGATCATCCTTATGGCACTTCTTGTGGATGGGCGTCACATTCGCCAACTTCCAGTCTTCTGGGACCTCTCCAGTGATCCAAGACTGTTGAAAGATGATGGAGAGCGGCTTAGCAAGCTCATCCGCCAGCTCTCTCAACACCCTAGGATGGATCCCATTCAGCCCCATAGACTTATGATGAACCAAGTGGTTCAGTAGATCTCTAACTTCCTCCTCATGGATTGCAGGAGGGCCATATTTCACCCTGCCCCCATCAACCACTTCAGAGGGCCAACTGTCAAGCGAGCTGACATCCTTGCTGTTGAAAACTGAGGCAAAGAAGGCATTAAGTACCTCGGCCTTCTCTGCATCTTTGGTTACTATATTTCCCTCCACATCCAACAAGGAGTGGAGGTCGCTGCCGCCCTTCTTTCTACCATTGATATATTTATAAAAACTCTTCTTATTATCCTTTACAGAAATGGCCAATTTGAGCTCCAACTGGGCTTTTGCTTCCCTGATTTTCCTCCTACACGACTTAACAACATCTTTGAACATGACATGGCTTACGTCCCCTTCTTTCCAACGACGATACATCCTCTTTTTCTTACTTAGTTCCTTCAGAAGCTCCCTACTCATCCAGGCCGGCCGTCTGCCCCTACGACTCTTCTTACAACACATGGGGACAGCCTGCTCCTGCGCCTTCAAGATTTCATTCTTGAAGTGTATCCAGCCTTCCTGGACCTCTTTTCTACTAAGAACTATTTCCCAGGGTACTTTCCTGACCAGTTCCTTAAATAATCCAAAATCTGCCTGCCGAAAGTCCAGCATCGATGTTCTGTTCCTGGCTTTTCTTTTTACATTGTTTAGAGAGAACCTGATTATCTCATGATCACTACACCCCAGACAGCCTCCGATACCAACATCACCCACCAGCCCTTCTTTGTTTGTAAACAGCAGGTCAAGAAGAGCCTCACCCCTGGTGGGCTCACTCACTTAGCTTCATAAGAAAAGAATTGATCCTGAAAGAACATTCAGGTGTATCTTCTGAGAGGGTTGGGGTCACTATGGGGCTCTGAAATTTGAGTAGGTGGAAGTATCTTTCTGTAGTTATGAGTAAAATACTAAGTTTAAGACATAGGCCAAGGCTTAGCATTTCCTGTTTGTTTAATTTTACAAGCTTTCAAGATGAATAAATGGAATTTAGGGCTGGAATCCAGCTCCAAAGGCATCTAAACTTAGTGTTGTGTGAATTGCATCTCTAGGCTCTGAGTCTGCAGTCTACAGTGACCTAGTCAGTGAAACCTAGAAAGCGAGCTGCTGGTGAAATGCCTGCGTCGTCTTTAGGGCATGTTGGATAGCTCTCTAGAATCCATAGACTGTCTTGGTTAAAGAGCTGCTCAGCACACCCTGAGTCACTTTGAGCTAAATCCATCCTGTTTCTTTTTTGTTTCAATGCTTTAGATCTCAAAGTTTGAGACTTCAAGTTGAGAAGGGGTTGATGTTTAATTCATAACTAATATTGAGTATCTGTATCCTTTATCTGACTTTGTGACTTTAGCCCCTCAGAGTGAAATCTATAAGGAAAAGCACTCTGAATTTGCTCTTAAAAATATTTGCAGAGGATTGAGAGTAGATGTGTCAAAAATAAGTGATAGATGTATGTAAAATCTACCACTATTGCTTCAGTATATATTGAAATTCTTTTGTTAAAAAGGAAAGCATCCTCTGTGTTGTTATGTTGTGGCGGGTGATGTACGTGTTTAAGGAATATTATTCCTTATATAGCATATTAATTTGTGCTTTCATTGTCTGCCCTACCAGTCTGTTTCTAGGATAGCACCTTTTAAAATAAGAGATGGAAATTAAAACTGTAAAACCATTAAGCCATTGTTGTGGTCTTGATAAAGTGTCTCAGTATTCCTCTAGTGCTTTGAATAAAAGGAATATTAGATACACTTACAACTAGATTATTCTCAATGAAATAAATTTTCATCTTAAAAGCATGGATAATTGCTCATAATTTTCCCAACATGTAGTAAGAATTAGATAATACATTTTTCAGGTGAGATGTGAGAAACGGGGATGTTGAAATTAAAGACTGCTAGATTGGTAGCAGCTGTGGTGCATCACTTACATCTAACTTTAGTGTGATCAGTGCCCACTTTGGGAAATGAGGCTTTTTTCTGTCAGCTCTAGTAAGCTAGAGAAAACAGTTCTTCTGTGATCAATTGCCATTTGTTTGGGATAGTATGAGACATTACTTTTGTCCAGGCTTTTTTGTTGCTGGAAATTAGTGTAGAAAATAACCCTTTCTAGTTGTGTTGGTGTCCACCATATCATCAGTTCTGTTGTATTAAGGTAGATGTAATAATAAAATACAGGTTTATCTATGACTTTGTTATTGTTAATAAACAGTAATATTAAATGTTTGAAAACTGTTTCTGTATTGATATAATTGCGTAATATGTGTTTTCACACTTCAAAGGACTTTTTTGGCAAATGAATATCCTACATCCTATGGAAGCAAGAAAACTGTCTAAGTTTGCTTTTGATACTCAGGTAGTTAAATCTGATTGATGATATGCTTATGCACTTGATGCATTAAGACTACAGTTGCAAGTCATTCATATTCTACTTGATTGGTGTGTATTAATTTCACTTGACTGTGTATGAATATGTATGTATCAGTATTCTAGTTAAGCTAGCTGGTAGGAATAGTTTTTGCTATCACTTAAATTAACAATAAACAGCTGAAGTCAGCCCCTGATGATTGAGTTCCCTGGTGTGTTCCTGTATCTTGTTCCATTTCCCTTCTCTTGGCTTTGCAGCTTGTTTTCTTAGAACAGTGACAGCCTCTGAGCAACACAAAATCATGGAATCGTTTTGGTTAGAAAAGACCGTTAAGGTCATCAAGTCCAACTGTAAACCTAACACTGCCAAGCCCACTGGGAAACCATGACCCTAAGCACAACATCTACATATCTTTTAAATACCTCCAGTGGTGGTGACTCAGCCTCTTCCCTGGGCAGCCTGTTCCAATGCTTAACAATGCGTTCCGTGAAGTAATTTTTCTTAATATCCAGTCTAAACCTCCCCTGGTGAGACTTGAGGATGTTTCTTCTTTTCCTGTCACTTGTTACTTGAGTGAAGAAACCTACACCCCCCCTCACTACAACCTTCTTTCAGGTAGTTGCAGAGAGCGATAAGGTCTCCTCTCAACCTCCTTTTCTCCAGGCTAAACAACCGCAGTTCCCTCAGCTGCCCCTCAATTCCCGTGTTCTACACCATTCGCCAGCTTTGTTGCCCTTCTCTGGACACACTCCAGCATCTCAATGTCTTTCTTGTAGTGAGGGACCCAAAACTGAACACCGTATTCAAGGTGCAGCCTCACCAATGCCGACAGGTACAGGGGTAAAATCACTTTCCTGCTTCTGCTGGCCACACCATTTCTGATACAGGCCAGGATGCTATTGGCGGTCTTGACCACCTGGGCACACTGCTGGCTCACATTCAGCTGCCTATCGACTGACACTACCAGGTCCTTTTCCGACGAGCAGCTTTCCGACTTCTCTTCCCCAGGCCTGTGGTGTTGCATGGGGTTGTTTTGACCCAAGTGCAGGATCCAATACTCAGCCTTGTTGAACCTCATGTAATTGGCCTCAGCCCATTGATCCAGCCTATCCAGAACCCTCTGTGGAGCCTTCCTACCCTCCAGGAGGTCAACAGTCCCACCCTACTTAGTATCATCTGCAAACTTACTGAGGGAGCAGTCGATCCCCTCATCCAGATCATAGATAAAGTTATTAAACAGAACCAGCCCTGACACTGAGCCCTGGGGAACAGCACTTGTGACCGGCAGCCAACTGGATTTAACTCCATTCACCACATCTTTTTGGGCCCAGCCGAAGGGTACAGCTGTCCTAGCCATGAGCAACCAGTTTTTCTAGGAGAGCGCTGTGAGGAATGGTGTCAAAGGCTTTACTAAAGTCTAGGTAGACCAAGCAAGTCTAGGAGAGAAAGCAAGTGTGTGAATGGCACTGCTTTATCGTGGTACAGCCATACAACTTGTCTCAGTAAAATTCTTTATTTTAGACACTATTATGTCTTCTACCCTTACATTTCTTTTCCTCTTTTATTTCTGTTATGGTCACAAGCCCTCTTTGTGCATTCTTTAGTTTTTTTGTTCTTTAAGAACGTAAAAATTTACCTTGATAACACTTTAAAGTATTAGAATCTTAATATACAGGCAAAAGTTTTAGCATATGCAATTGTGGAGTAGTGTTGCTACTGTATTTGGAAAAGGAAAGAGGTCCATCATCATGTCTTCTCTGGAGGCTTTTTTTTCTTTCAGTTCAGTCTTGTTTTCCTGGTCACTGCTGGGCTTTTACTGACTTCTTGGAGTTGTACAACATCTTAGTCTGTTTCTGAAGTATGTTTTCTCAAACATAGCCTTATCTAGACCTATCGAGAGTCCAGATAGTAGTTGTGTTGTTAAGAAACTCTTTCATAAAATCTGTTGAACCTGGTGTGTTTAACAAGTACTTGAGAAAAGCAGAATCAGAAGGACTTACTAATTTACTACTGAGCTTTGATGGTTTGTTTTTATATCATCTAATTTTGTTATAACTAGATGAACAATTTGAAGGCCTAAGGCTTCTGTATATTTCAGCAGTGGTGCCAGCCAGTAGGAGTAGGTTGTTAGGGCAGCAGGTCATGCTAAGCCCAATGTTGATATGTATAAATGTTTTAAGGATTTTACTTTGGACTAACTCTGTAGTTACATGGCCCAAGTGGCAAGAGCATATGTTCTAGTTTAGTTTTATGCAGAAGAAATCCAGTTCACTGGTTTAGACTCTTCTGCGTTGTGAATCAAAATGTGGAGACGATCAGGAGATTTTCTTCAAAAATGAATGCCTGATTCAAACTCACTTGATCATGTAGATAGTTAAATAGTGTATGTATGATTGATATTACTGGATCATAGTTTGAATGGGGGAAAATTCTGTAAAATATGGAGTAACTCAGTTGTACATATGTAATTTTTTATTTTGGGAGTTAACAAATTTTATTTTTTTAGCCATTACAATCACATTGCAAGACCAATTTTAAGCTAAAAGGGATTAGAGACACCTGAAAGCAGTTAATTTAATATGAGCTGCACTTATGAAAAAAAACCCTAAGTTTAAACTTTGGATGGGAGATTGTTAGAGCTCCAAAGAAAGACGGAAAATGTGTGTTCTCAACATCACAGCAGAGTACAACGATCATGTGTTTGGGTTTGGTTTATTAGCTGTTTCATAGATCTATTGTAATGTTTGGTCATTTATGAGATTTATGAAATTTTCAAGGTTTTTCTCTTCCTAAGAAATTGTCACTGGCTTCTGGTTTTAAAGTTGGAATATGAGGGTGCTTAGTTTCCCAGTGTTTAGAGTAGTGAAGAATGAGGTGATGATTGCTTTGGGGATATCTTCTTCTCTTAGCAGCACAAAAGCAAATGAAAGGAACTTATTTTTCTGCAGTTAGATCACACTTACAAAGCCAGTAGTATGTATTTCAACAGATTACACAGTTACTAGTTTTGTAGTGGCATATTTTTTGAGAAATAAAAGACATCTGATCATAGCACATGCTTTTCTCCCACATGTGGTTGTATCATTTACCCGGTACAACAGTTTGTTGCAGCAGCGATGACCTTAGTGTAGCCAGAGGACCCATTTGCGCTGAAGCTCTAAGAACACCAATCCTTTAATCAAAAGTATATTGATTTTTTTATCAGATTCTTGAACAATCTCACTTATCAGCTTTTAATAGAGTGAGTTTAACAGGTTGCAGGAGACAAAGTAACAGCTTACCTGTTTTCCAGACAGTGTGCATTATTCACTGAGACTCTGTTAACTTTTTCGTACCACAAGAATATTCTTCTGTTACAAAAATAACCAATACCAAAACCCCCAAACTCCAAAGAAAATATTTACCAGATGACTGTGTTCAAAAAAATCAAATATCCCAATGTCCTCTGAAATACCTACCTGTCCAGTGTAGATGCTGTAATACCATATTTATATTTGTAGCATGTTCCTACCCAGAGGTCTTGCCTGTTTTTAAGAGAATTTTGAAAATGATAAAAACACTGAGTTGTGTATTGTGAAAAAGAAAATGGAGAGTATTAAGTCTTGCCGCCTACATTTGTTCCATTCAAACTACAGACCCTGTTCTTGGCATTGATGAGTATGCATGAGAGTGCTGCATCATCTGCCCAAAGTCCCAGTTGCTTTGCTGACCTTTACCTTTATGTAGAGTTTATGCCTCTTTTATGCCAACATACTGCTGTAGAAATTCCTTTTCTTAAATCTGCAATGTGACACACAGTTCTGGTGTAGCAGTGTCTTTTCTAAACCATTTTCTTAATATTATAGGTTTTTTCAAATAGCAATGCTTTTAATAAGACAATTTCAAGGCAGCACTTCAGAAAGATCGAGTGCAGTAAGATTTTCTTTCATTGATACATACTTTGTGTCTGTGTCAATATGATATGAACTTCTTATCGCAAGTGATTGATGCCTCTGGCCCCATCTGTTTGAGCAGCAGAGATAAGTTGGTATGCTAATCCTCCTTTTCCTATCACCTTGAACAACCTTGTTTGTAACTATCATGTTGCCCTCAAATGAGCACAAAGAGGAATAGGCTGCAAGGCCAGTGAAAGCAAACTGCATTTCTATCTTGCGCGCTTTTGATTATATACTTAATAATTGTGTGAATTCCAGACTATATCAAAGAATAAGATTACCATTCCTTTGTTGTCCTCTGATCCTCACCTTTTTAGCGACATTCATACACATCTTCATTGTTTTATACCTTTATTCTTTCAGTTCTTTAAAGCAGTAAAATCACTTACCGAAAGCTGAAATCCACATTTTGTTGGGCAAATTTTTACTACTGTGTGCTCTATTTTTTTTATTTTTGGAATAAAACCATAATGTCAGCTTTCTTCCCTTTAAGAAACAAATACTTCCCTCTCTGCTTATCCTATGAAAATCTTAAAGGATTTTGATACAGTAAGAGAATTTTTAAAGGCATTTTTGGCAAGCTCTGTCGGCATCTTCAAACTTGAGATCTGCTCTTTTCTAGCACATCTTGAAGAACCCACTTAATCATCCCTCTAATTAAAGTTTGCACAACTGACTATTGTCAATTGTTAAGTCACATCAACAATAAGATATCTTAGATATCTTGAATCAAGATAATAATACATTTCTATTGACTAGAAGACTCACTGAGAACCGAAGATTTGTTTCTTCAAAGATATCCCTGTGGCCACTCTTTAGCAAGTGCTCAAAGATTCCGTATTACTTCAAGCATATAAGTGGATTACACTTGAGTTTCAATATCTAGTTAGGATCAGTGCTTCAGAGATGAGCAGTCTATATGTGGGAGAGCTGAGTAGTTAAAAGTCTTTGTTGTTACTAAACAATGTTTAACACTAGACCACAAGGCTTTCTCAGCCTTTCCCTCCAGTCCCTTAATCATCTTCATGGCCCTTCTTGGACTTCCTCTAGAGTGTCTATGTCTCTCTTGTACTTGGGAGCCCAGAAAGGGAATACAATACTCCATGTGTGGCATAAACAGTGCTGAGCAGAGAAAAGAAGGATAACCTCCCACAGCCTGTTGGCAATACTTTGTCTAAGGCAGCCCTGGATACCATTGGCCTCCTTTGCCACAATGGGCACATTGCTTGCTTATGTTCAGCTTGGAGTCCACCAGGGCCCCTTAGTCCTTTACTGCCAAGCTGCTTTCTAGGTGGGTGGACCCCAGCATGTACTGGTGCATGGGGTTGCTCCTCCCCAGGTGCAGGACTTTGTAATTCCCCTGGTTGAACTTCAGGCAGTTCCCTTCAGCCCATTTCTCCAGCCTGTCAGGGTCCCTCTGGATGGGAACATCACCCTCTAGTGTGTGAGCCACTCCTCCCAGTTTTGTATCATCAGCAGAGTTGCTGAGGGAACATCTGCCCAATAATCCACATCATCAATGAAGATTTTGAACAGAACTCGGCCCAGTATTGACCCCTGAATATACCGCTAGTTACTGGCCTCCAACTAGACTTCAATGAGGATTAATGAGGAGCTTATGGGAGAGAGTGTCAAAGCCCTTATTGAAGTCCAGGTAGACACTGTCCACTGCTTTCCCTTCATCTCTGAGGCCTGTCATTTCATTGTAGAAGTTTATCAAGTTGGTCAAGAAGTTTCAGTTCAGAACCATCTGCTAATTAATTTAGAATTCTATGGTTGTTTTCATAGAATGCTTATCACACAAGTGTTTCATGCTAGAAATGTTATTTTGGACTTTCTTTGTTGCATGCAATGTGTGCATCTGTTGTTCCTTTCCATGTTCTTCCCAGACACTTGCTTCTTTATTTTATTCTAACATCTTGCAGCCCAGAAAGCCAACCGTATCCCGGGCTGCATGGAAAGAAGTGTGACCAGCAGGTCGATGGAGGTGATTCTGCCCCTCTACTCTGCTCCTGTGAGACCTCACCTGGAGTACTGTGTTCAGTTCTGGAGTCCTCAGCACAGGAAGGACATGGATCTGTTTGAGCAGGTTCAGAGGATGGTCTCGGAGATGATCAGAGGGCTGGAGCACGTCATCTGTGAGGACATGCTGAGAGAGTTGGGGTTGTTCAGCCTAGAGAAGAGAAGACTCTGGGGAGATCTTAAAGCAGCCTCCAGTACTTAAACAGGGCCTATAGGAAAGCTGTGGAGAGGCTCTTTATCACGGATTACAATGTTAGGACAAAGGGGTAACAGTTTTAAGATGAAAGAGGGTAGATTTGGATTAGATATTAGAAAGGAAGTTTTTTACTGTGGTGAGGCACTGGAACAGGTTGTCCAGAGAAGTCATGGATGCCCCATCCCTGAATGTCTTCAGAGCCAGGTCAGATTGGGGCTAGAGCAGTCTGATCCAGTGGGAGGTGTCCCTGCCCATGGCAGAGGGGTTGGAACTGGATGATCTTTAAGTCCTTTCCAACTCTATGATTCTGTGATCAGAAAAGAGAAAAACAAGCTTTGGGAAGTGGTTGGGAGGGCACTTTTAAACCAGATTTGGAAATCATTTCAGGTGATGCAGTGTGTGTCCAATACAAAGGCTGGAGTAAGAAGGAGTAAGAATTTTTATGTATGTGCATACATGCACACACATCATTTGATATTCATATTTTTCTGATCTTGTATGTCCAATATCTGATTGTTCAACATTTAAGTTTTGTGTTTCTAAATTGTCAGAGAAATTCAGAAGCTTTATCAGTAAATAACACTGCATAAAGAGAGGGTGTTGTTTCTACCATTATCTATAAATAGATTAGTATTATTACTAATACTATATCTATACTAATCTAAAATTATTAGTATTAATACTAATGCTAATTTATACTAATTAAAATTAGTATCATTCTGGGAAAAAAGTGTGTGTGTTTTTTTCCAGTTGTCTAAGGATATATTTTAATTGTATCCCAGACTAAGTTATCTGATCCCAACAGCACAGAATTTTTGGGAGGAGTGGACACTGACTGGAGAGGCAGAGTTTAGACTGGACGTTATTAGGTTTTCAGCAACATAAAATTTTTGTAAAGAAAAAAATTACACAAAAGTATGCTCAGTACAATGTCTTGTCATAAGTAATCCAGATGCTCCTTATAATATTTAATCTGTCATTAGGTGATAGGCTACTCTGCCTTTTCCCCCCAAACTACTGTCTTTGATGTGTGTAAACCTCACTTCATTAATGCTATTCCTTGGAAATTATTACTCAGATACCTTCGTGTTATCCATGGATGCTTTTTGTCTTGAAATTGTCTTGGATAATGACTTTCTCCGTGCAGATGTGCCTGCTATGGAGGGCAGGGATTTGAGCAAAAGGTGCTAGCAACCTGTGGGAACCAGAAGCAATGAACTAGTTCAGGGCTACTCCTCCTTTATGGTATTCCCACGAAAGCATAATCTGCACTTCCAGTGGATCACAGCATATGTGTGAGCTCAGTGTTATTTTCAATTTCCTGTGCAGTGTGCACAAAAATATCTCATCTTGCACAGTATTGAAACTGTGCTACAGGGAATTACACAATCCATGCGCATATATCTATACCTCATAGATAGAGGACAGATTAAGCATCTTGCCTTTTCTGCCTAGTAGACTTTTTTTTAAGAGTTCTCCATTCTGCTTTCTTTTGTCTCTCCATAGAAGCAAGATAAACCAAAAATGCCTGTTTTTATTTACCTCCTGCTCATAGAGGAGGTAGTCCTGATTTTAGCAAGAAACACTTGAAACGTAACGGTCACTTTGGCAAGAGAGCAGTCACTACTAACACTCTTATGGATTTGAAATAAAATTACCTCTTTATATGGGTAACTTGGTATGTGCATTTGTCAATATGGCTGCTAATTTTTTAACCGTTTTTATGTCATTCTTTATATATACAATATATAAGCAGGCTTAATTATTTCATTTTTGGCTTTGTTTAGGACAAAATGCTTGGTAGTTTTCCCTCATGGACAAGAATATATTTATCATGATTGTAATTGGAAGTAAATACAGGATTATAAAAAGCAGCTTAAAGGAGAAGCCTGGAGTTCTAGAAATTTGAAAAGCTCCCCTTCAGAAAACGTACCTCATTTTTTCCAGTTGCTCATGGTAAGCAGAAAGATTCCTATGTGCAGGAGTACAGTCAGTCAGCCTTCTCTTGGCAACAGTAGAGAAGTAGTAAAAGTCATAGGGCTTCTCTTCTGCTTGGATCATAGACGAGGAGAAATTCTGGAGTAGGCGTCGTCAGAGGAGATTAGCAGAAGAGTCTGTTTGGTCCCAGTCAGACTGGATATGTGAAGGATGTGCCTCAAGTGAATAATACTTTATACTTGAGAATACTGACTTGAACTGCCTACTGTGGAGTTCTTCCACATCAGAGGGAAGAACACTGAAGTGATGGCCCAGTCAGTCAGCGTGCCCTATTAATCACGTTCTCATTTCTTGTTTTACAAAGCAAAAGGGTTCTGAAAGTAAAGTGAAAGACACACTCACTGTAATTAATAGCCTGCCTGATCTATAAATGCACAACAATGAGAAATCATTGAGTCGGTGTCTTATAAAGATTTCTACAAGGCTTTCTTTTTTCTCCCTTGAACCTATTAATATTTAAATTTTTTTTAGCCTTCAGCTGTCAATAGCAAAAATTTTATTTATCCCTTGCAAGTAAGTATTTATTTTGGTAGCTCAACTTTACATACTCATCAAAAGTATAAGCAGATATCAATAGTATAAGCAGATATAATTTAGGTAGTGGGAAGAATGTATGTGAAAGGAATGTTTGGCTGGCACAGCTGAATCCTCCTGCCAAATGTTCTGGCCTTGTATGAGTTTCTGTAAGAAATGTCTTTTCTATAGGTTTATATTGCCCTTCATTGCCAGGTGATCGAAAGAGTTCATCCTGGTCTTCAGAGCTTCTAGGTGTTTTAATAATGCTTTTTATTACAAGTCATTCTTTTGTATCTGACTGTGTGCAGTGCTGTGTAATTTGCTGTCATTAATGAGACATTTCAGATAAAATGCTCTTTAAATAGTGACCATTTTTGAATTACAGGACAATAACATTTTGCTTCAGGGTAGTGTTCCGAGTATTTCTTTGAGGAGCTGGCATTTCAGTAAACCTGTTTGCTGACTGCCCAGACTTACTGATTCAGTAGCTGTATGGGAGCTGCTGGATGTGAATTTGCAACAAAACTACATTTATGGATGAGTAAAATGAGGTAGAAATGGTAGAAATGAGTTTCTAAAAAAGGCGTGGATGTAGTCTACCAAGAAAACACTTTTGAAAGGGTTTAGTTTTGTATTTTAGGGAAAGGAAGAGACTTTTTTCTTAGTCATATCTTTCATATGCCCTCAAATCAACTAGTACAGATGTGCTGTTTCCAGGTGTGACTGTTAGAAATTGCTCATGTTTCATGATGTAGCTCATTTCTCTCATGAATATCCATATTCAATGAAACAATTTTACCTACCTATCTACTGTTTAAAGATTCTTTCTCAAATATTTTTTGCCTACTGTGTTTGGATAAGGGTGCTAGCTTATATAGGTCTTTGATCTGACCTTATGTAGATAGATGCTTTTTAAAGCAGGCAAACCAACTCAAGCAGGAGGAACCTGTGGTATCGATTAGGTGTTTCATATTAATTAACAACTAACCCTATTACTCTTTGTATTGTAAAAATTTAAAAGTAATAGGAGAAATAATCGTTTTTAATTGCAATGATGAAAGCACTGCAAGAGGTGATCTATCTTGTAGCCGGTAGAACTGAGACAGTTACATTCAGAAATGAATGAGGTGTTAGAATAAGGGTATGTGCACTAGCCATGATGTATTTGTGACAGATTTAGGTAATGATGAGATATATTCCACACTGGTGGTATTCTGGTGGCTTTACAGATCTCCTTATTGAGAAGATGTTGCAGTTGCACTACCTGCAGTCAAAAGGCATCTCGGGGCTGGCACGAAAGAATGCAGGGTTGCCATTTGTAAGCACCAAAGTGGTGATGAATACAAAGAGGCACAGGTATTGTTAGAAGTGGGACATTTTCTTAAATGCTTTTGCTTCCCTTCACTTTGACCAGTTCTTCCTGCTGTCTTTAAGTTTAATTTCCATCTTTGGGGAAGGATACAGTAAATCTACTTGTATCCATGCTGTTACCTCAGTCAGTGACTAGGATAATAATCAGGACTGCAATTCAGCTTAAAGGATCTGTAGGTCTGTGTACTGATAATGCTGTGCTGCAAAATGTTTATCCGTGGTGGCAGACTAAGCTCACTATTACTGAGAGCTCTAGCTTCTGGCGTATGTTGTTTCTTCAGTTGTAAATACCTGCTGATAGTTTCCAGCAGGCTATCTGTCTTTTGAACCCGTATCATCATCCTTTGGCTCCTGGTATCTCATAAAAAATAATACCAAATTACTGTTTCCTGAGTAACTTGTTACTGTTTTCAAGAAAAGTGTAATGCCACTTCTCAGTTAAAATACAGTTGCACATATCAAATATAATGTAGGGTGTGTTCATAAAAACTAATTTCTTAAGATTGTCTTCAGTTCATAGATTTAGAAGAAGATGAGAGCCGGAGCTTGATTTAACTACAGATATGTTTTTCTTTCTCACTCATCTTCCCTTCAATCTCCATTCTTCTTTGCCTTTTCCTTTTTATTCACTAACTGTACAGCTAAGTGAAGGAAATTGGGCTCTACAGAATAATGCTGGCATTTGAAAATGTTTTTTTCTCCTTTCCCCATATTGTCAGCATGACTATGAGACATGAAAATAAACTTAGATGTAACATCATAATATCATTCTGTTTGATTTGGTTCTGTTAGTGTTAATGCTTTGATCTTTATCTGAAATTGGCCAAGATCTTATTCTCACAGTACCCATTATTCTTTTTTGCTCCCCCTTTGTTCATTGCTATTTATTTTGCAATTAGAAATTTGGGTAAGGTTTTTGTAAGTGTGTAACAGACTTAAAATACTGGGGCTGATTTACTGTGGAACAGCTTGTTCTGCTAAGTCATGTTGGCATGTTTATCATTCAGTTATTCTCTGATTAAGAATATATTTTTAAGATTTTATTGCCTTTACTTCAGTAACATATGACACGCTATACCACATTTCTCTGCATTTCACCACTAAGTATGAGGATAACATTTTGTGTCCAATCTTGGTTTTATGAAGTCAACGAGCCTTTAGCTGTAAATGATGTCAGTTCAGATTCAAGCTCTTAATGACTGTCCATTAATGGTGTTCTGGAATGTGATACACTTGAGCTGGTGAATTAAGTGGCAGTATTCTCTTATTGTCTTTCATTATTTGCTTTAGAAATCACCATAACCTATATTGAAATAGAGAGTGTTTATAAAGATGTCTGGAAGTGAAGCTATACCGAGAGCTGTGTCTATTTGATGACATAGCTTTACCACAAGAATCTGCTGTGTGGTATAAATCTGACTGTTTTTTTGATAGGGTGTTTATAAATCATAGGACAAGCAATCTGTCTAGACTGGTAGCATGTGACTGGTAATATAGTCCTGCTAATACTAAGGAAATAGGGGTCACTTATGAAAATAGAACAGTTTATGGCCGTATTTCTTTTAAATGCCTGAGTTAAGCCTGCAGATTAGAACACGTTGTTACTTTGCTAATGCATGGGAAGTTACAGTACAGAAATCCCTTGTTGACCTTCTTAAATTAATCTCTCCAGCATTAGTTATTTTCTTATTTTCAGTAGGAAGACAGCAGAGTTTAAATGTGTTCAGCATGTTTAAGTGGCGAGATTGATGCTCATAAAAAATCATTGCAGTCTAAACTAGAATCAAATCATCTTAATACAAAGGAAAGGTATTTCTGCTTTGGGATACTGCTGTGGGTATTTGCCTTATATATGTGTGTATAACTGACTGCTGAGAAAACTGCTGTGCAGTAGGATACTAGCCCTAGATTTAACCCCCTGGAATTTTTGCTCCTGTTTAAAGCCAAGCTTTCAGATCTTGGGAATTCTGTTCTTATTTTGTTTTAGGAAGACTATTTCCCTTCCGCAACCATGTTCTAAGCTGTCTGTTTCTATAGAAATCCTTTGAAAAGGTATATGTTCTCTGTACTTAGATATAAATACCTTTTTTCCCTATTCTTACTAGTCTAACTGCTTGCATTTGCTCCCTGTAATGTTCAAAGACAACCGTTTCAATCTGAGCTGTAACTGGTACTGTGATATGTTTCAAGCACAAAGAAGTGTCAAAGCACTGAAAAAGGATTAAGTTTTTTTATTATTTGTTGTTTTCAGTTTCCTTTTTCCATCGCCACTGGGTCCTTCAGTCAAACAAAATTTCGAATTTAAATGAGGAAACTAGATCTGTATAACCATTACATGTCTGTTGCGATCAGTGCATTTCTTTGTGGCATGACAAAAGTCCTTGGCTTTTAATTGTGTTGTCTGCCAGTGTAAGCAGAGGTTGAAAATTCTGTATTGTAGTGAATAGCGAGTAGGAAGCTTTCAAAAAAAATGCCTTTGTTTCTACAGAATGTAAGTTTCAATAAATATGCAATACCCTCCCTGTTAAATTCAGTATTTGCGAGTTCATAACTAAACTATGAAGATAGCTTATCCACAGTTTCTTGTTGAACGGTATTTTTATCTAAACCAACATATCTAGTGGTTGCTTTAAAGACAAAAAATAATGAAATGTGAGGTGTAGGTAGGTATGATATTTAAATAGTTCAACAGACTGAAGATAAAGTGGTGAAATTCAGAATCACCTTGTATTGGCCAAATTTGTATTTATACCTACCAATGCACTACAGGCTTCAATGCACAAAAGCTGTATTGTTACTGTGCTTGAACAGGGACTTTTTTCTTTTTATTCAGTTTTGCATGGTGCACAACATAATGGGGCCCTAAAGCTTCACCTGCTTTGGTAATATAAATTATAATTCTTTCTCAATGTACAATAACTTTGTGTCAGACCTATAAACAAAACTGTGCACTTTTTTACTGCATTTTTCAATATTGCAAATAAGCTAAATCTAAATGAAAGGGCGGAATTGTGCTGAAAACCATTTTTAAATCAACAGAAAAATCCCAACTTGTTTCTCTGGAAAAATATATTCATATAAACAGTCTTTAAAACTCAGTTTTCAAGTTTCCATGGAGACCTAAGCTGCAGAAGTTGGCCGTACCATAAAACAGGAATGTTTCTGAGAAAACAGCATTTTCATGCACTTGGAGGTATTTGAGTTCTACTCTGCTATTCTTAGGTTTTGCCTTTTATGCTGCCTGATAAAAAAGCCGCATAGCTGAGGATTGCACAAACATATTCAAATAATCACAATGAAAAAGTCTGCATGTTTGTAGGTTCAGCTTGGATAGCTGGCAGAAAAAAATAATAAAGCATTCACCAGACTTAGCTGTTAAGAAATGTACTCTTGAGTGTAACATCGTCCTAGGCTGTGCCAACAAGAACATAGCCAGTTACTTAAGGAAGTGATCATCCCCTGCTCAGCATTGGTTGGACCTTGCCAGTGTAAGACTGATATTAATGAAAAGAGGAGACATCAGCAGAAGATCTCATGTTTGTTGCAGACAGGAGTTTCTGCCCTACGAGGTTGGGCTGAGGCAGTGGGGCTTGTTCAGACTGGAGAAAAAGTGGTTTGAGGGAAGCTGTGTCGCCTGCCTGTACCCACAAGAAGATCAATAACATCGATGGTACATGGTGGAATAATGGTAGAAAAGAGATATAAGTTGAAACAAGAGAAAGTCTGCCTGCATATAAAAAATGAGGACAGTCAGATACTGGAATGGGTTTTCCAGAGTGGCTGTGTGGTCTCCATAACTAAAAGTTTTCAAGACCTGACTGGCTACAGCTCTGAGCAAACTAATCAAACTTTATTAGCTGACCATGCTTTGAGCAGGAGGTTGAACTTGGAGGCCTTTTGAGGTCTCTTTCAATGGGAATGACTGATTCTGTGAATGGTCGATGCAGATTTTCTATGAGGCAAATATTACTGCAATAAAGATTTAATTAGTCTCTATTGACTTGGATCTTATCCAGCATATCCCTAGTGATTTTCCAGCTGCATTTTGAAAAACTGTGGATGGGATAGAGCAGTGCTAAACCATGTTTAACCTCTGGGATAAGCAAAAGAGGTGGGTACAACTGAGAAGAAGCCTAGTCGCACTTCGGAAATTTTGTTTCTAATTTGAGCATTAGGGGGGATCCAGACTGTCAAGTCTGGCCTCCTGGGGGTGGAGGTAAGACATTAAGAGAAACTTCTGAATACTTTATTCATCTCTTCTTGTGCATCTCTCTGCAGAAATGTGGTTGTTAAATTTCCTCTGAGGCTGTATCTTGGAGAAAATTATCCAAAGCATGGAAAGTTTGTGTTTTCATAAACATGAATTGAGAAGTTTGCTCAGAGATTATCTGTAATGGACCTGCTATCAAACGGGAATGTTTCAAAAAGTAATTTCTCTTTCAATTATGCCCTCCTTTATTCTGAAATAGAAATCCTCTGCATTTCCTACTAGTGGTATCAGTACTTATATCAGCTACAGCATTTAACAGCCCGCAGTGAATTGGAAAACAGAATTACAAAAATGAAATTTGCCGTGTTGGAACTTCCAAGACCCTTGCAAGACTGCTAAAATCCGTGTACTCCAGTGAGAGATTTTGATAGCCTTAAGTGGGAAAAATGTCACTGAGGATCATCTTCCTCCCTATGAAAAAGAATACTGGTTGAATACAACCATGGCAATGTTGACATTTGTTTAGCAAGAATCAATACCAACATACTACATGTCTAATTTCAGTTCTAGGATAAATAAGTTTTATTGCTTGTGTTTCTCTGTGTACTAGAATACACGATATTCTTCCAACTGACAAAGTCTTCTATTTTGTATTGAATTTTTAGTAATTTCATTAGGAGATTAAGTAAATCACCACCTTTACTACTCTCTCCCTTTTTTTACTGATATGGCCAAAACTTTTAGAAAGAAATTATTTCATTCTTTCGTATCATGAGGAAAGTTGCATCTGGAAATAAGAACAAAATGACATCCGCTTTCCTGTAAGTGTTATTCAAGATGTTTGTTGTTTGCTTTCTTATAGTGAAAGATTTTTTTTAAGACTGAACAGAAACGGTTTGCCGAAATGTCCAGAAAAGCCTGAAAGACACTGTTCTCTTTTTGTGGTAAGTTCTTCCTATTCTCAGTCTTCGTTGTGCTGCGTATTGTAAATAGAAGTTAGATTAAACTGTTAATTCTGTGTTGACTCAGAAGTGCTTCCTGAGCTTTTAAGTTGTAATAAATATCAACTCTAAAGGCTGGTTGAAGTGTATTGCTGAAGTCTCAAGTTGAATATTTTCTGGCAGTATGTGGACACTCATCTGAACTTTGACATGGGCTTATGTACCAGTCTTTCTCCCTCCAACAAGGGCCAGTTAGTTTTCCTACTTGTGCATCTTATACTCAAAAGATTGTTTGTGTAGCACTCTGTACTTTCAGAATATTAGGAATTACACAAATGCATTGCTGCTGGTCAAAGCAATCTCTTGTGTTTTCCCCCTGATTTTGCTACATTACAGCATATTCTAGCCCATGATGTTTTAGGACAGTTGCTTTGAGCGCATGACTGCCGATTTAAAGTGTTAAAGGGATAATTTGTTAATGCTATATAAATAAACTCAGTGTTCCTTTGTCACTTTCACTGGCAATGAAAGCAGTGTGTAAAGATCTCTTTAAATAATGTCACATTTTAATCAGGAGTCAGAAATAACGAGGTTCTGATCTTGCACAGGATTTGGGCAGCAGTGAACTCAGGAAGGACATCTATATAACTGTGCACATTATCCGAATAGGTAGGTATAATCATCTGTGAGTAGAAATCTTACATTTTTTAGGCATGTGACAGTAAATAAAAGAAAGCCAGTTGGGGTCAGCTTTTGTTAGAGTGGTTAGGCCTTTCAATAATTTTTTTTGAAAAGAAAAATGTCTGTGTTTTGATGGAAAACTTGCTTTGTATTTCCCAGCATTGTTCTATGTTATTTTTTCAAGTGTGCTGCTAACTTGAGCTTGGATGCAGGATGTTTTGTTACTATCACAAAACAAAATGAAACTGTCAAATATGAACGGCGTTAAGATAATGGAACTGTCATTGGGGAGTCCATGCTTGTTCCAAAGAGAGTAATTTCAAGCATCCTTTGTTCATAGAAAAGCTTGCCTGGGAATTTAATGTACCTAATTAGTATGTAATACCTGATGGATATCTGAAATTGTTCAGATTAATTTTGTCTTCTCCTTGACCTCTTTGAAAAAGGGGAGAGGGAAATAAGTGGAGAAAATTTTATAATAAATTTAATCCCTGATATTATAGACAGATATCAAGTCCTGTAGAACAAAGCGAAAGAGAAGAAAAGTGTACATTTGTGTTGGGTATTTATTTTAAGAAGTTACCCTCTGGGCTGTACTGATGTGAAACAATAAGCTTTTGGTCTCCTGACCTCTTAGATACATTGTTTTCTTTGTAAACTGTCTCTGTAGTTGTATCGGTGCAGTACTAAATATAGCTTTCCTTCCTATTTTTGTACGGTATTTTGATTTGAAATGCAGTTGCTCTTACTTGTACTGAGTTCAGAAACAGCCTGTTACAAAGTAAACACTATTTTACAACTTTGAGGAATAATTTTACCTTGCACTCTGGTGCTGGTTTAGCATTTCATCAGAATATCAAAATAGTTTTGTTTTTATTAGCAAGGATTGGGAAAGAGTGGTAAACTTTGATGTAATGTAAGTATAATTGGTAAGAATAAATGTTTTGAAGAAGAATAAGGAGTAGAATTTTTCCTATTGTATAATTTTCAAATATTCTCAGTCAAGTGTATAAATGAACTGCTGAAATATTAAAAAAGTTAAAATAGGATTTATATGCTGCATGGTGTGAAAATGAACAATTACTCTTCTAGCTGCTGTGAGGCACAGGAATATTTGGACGATGCATTGCCCTGGAATGGCTGCAACCATAGGCTTTTCTTGTCAGAAATGAAGACTTGGTGGGGAAGATGCATAGCTGCCAACGCACAATTGAATTAAATGCTTAGAAAAAGGGCAGTCTCAAATGCCAGGAACACAGCAAGAAGATTGATCAACTTTATTTAATAGAAAAAGCTAGGCAAAAATATTTTGCTTCAAATCTGTTTGCCTTGACTGTCTTCTTTCCTTATCATCCTTATCTTTTGCCCTTTGTCATCTTTCCTCTCTGTGTTTTATCTCTACTTCATTTTTCTGCAGCTGGTCGATTATCCCCTTACTAGCCACTTGCCTGATTGGAAGCAGCATTTGATTACTATTCAATCACAACAACTCTCATAAATCATGGGTAGCAACAAGCACAGTATTTTACTTATTTACTTATTTATTCTTATTGGACAGCAAATGTTGAATACTCTGTCATGTCTTAACTCTTAATTTAATCTGGTGTTTTCGTGAGTATGCTGTCACTGGATATCAGAAAGAGTTGTTTGGTGAGTGGAGGTTATAAGAGGATGAGCAGTTCTCTGGTCTGAGACCTTTCAAGATCACCACATATTTATGGACTTCCTGTACCATTTGTTATCCTCGTGTAGTATAAAGATGGACCAGATTTGCAATGAGTACACTTAGCATTGTCTACTCAAACCTGTCACCGTACTGAGCTGGATTGCTCTCTGCCTCCCTTCTATGGTTTTAAGAGAGACATTTCCATGGATTATGCCTCAAATATGTGTTTTGTTTGGCAGGGCGAATGGGAGCTGGAGAAAAGAAAAATGCCTGCAATGTACAATATAGACGGCCCTTTGGCTGTGCAGTTCTCAGTATTGCAGATTTGCTGGCAGGAGATTCAAAGGATGACCTCGTCTTAAAAGTATACATGTAAGGAACTTTTTTTCTCAAATTTAAAAAGTATCTTAAGAGTCAGTTTGCATGAAAAGCAGCGATGTTAAATGCAGTGCGAGTAAATAGCTGTAGCTCTTTTCTGTTCCAAAAAAGTGTAGTTGCTTATTTCTTTTTATTGGGTCACCATTTGGAAATATAGGCTTGTTCCACAGATGTATTTATAAAGTGGGATAATATTAAATATAAAAGTTTACATCTTTGTGTACGTTTCAAAATTTTTCGCATCCTTTTAAGAGCTTCTGGAGCTCTGTTTTTATGGCAACCTGAATACTTTTAGGACTTGTTTAAACATCTTGTGCTGCTTGGACACGTCGTGGAAGTACTTTGTAGAAAAAAAGCTGGCAGAGTGTCTTTTTGTGAAACGAAGCAATTAGGTAATGGGAATAGCAAAAGTATAAAAGGCAGTTAATGCTGGAGAATGAAGTAGGTTTTAAAATGAGTGGTTGATTAAATAGTGGCTGGTAGCAGTTGGAAGAAAATTCAATTTTCTACTTGTAGCAGCACATTGAATGTGATTTTGGGCTGATCTTGGACACTATATAAGAACCATTTTGTGGAGTGGTCTACTCTTAAGTATTTAAACCTGGGTCACACATTGTCATGGACATTAGGAAGTTCTGCCCCTCCCAGGGTTAGTACTCAAATTGTGAAGGCGTGGAAGTCTTTGAGGCAGCCTTTCTCCTCTCTTCTGTAGCTCTCTGTTCTGAATTAGGGCTGCTTGAATCAGTGGTGCACAAAAGCCATTTAGTGTGACAGTGGACGTGTCGGCTGGCTCTTATTTATACTGCCAGAACATTAAAGACAAATAAGTGTTTGCTGTCGGTTAATAAATTGTTAGATTTGTCTGCCCATTTTATTTTTTTTTTTTTGATGCTAAGCATAACTCCAATCTAAACCATGAAAAGTAATCATTAGAACATGATCAGTTTTCCCTTATGGAAAAGCAGCTATTTTCCAACTGTATATTGAAGTGTAATTTACTCTGTCAGTGACTGCCTCCTGAAGATCACACCCTATGTTAAAGAACTTTGACATGTACAGCACAGGTTTTTCCATCTTATAAGACCAGCTCTGAGTCCTCTTGAGTGTCACAGGATAGATTACTGTGTGGTTTAGGCTGAAGGATTGATCTATGCAGATGATGAACTTGATCATGGCTGAGTTTCTGGGCATAATTGTTCATATCTTTCTCCCACCCTTTGTGACATGGAAACAGGTATTTCCATGGTGTCTTTCTCAAATGGTAAGAGCACTCTCACTCCCTCCATTGAGACAGGCAGTTTCATGGGACATTATTAGGTCCTGTCATGTTACTAGTTTTGTGAACAAACGAAAATTTCTTTAGAGGTATGTAGTGAAGAGTCTGAAAAACTTGTGTTCCTGTTTCAGAGTTAAGAAAGTTACCATTTTTCTAGGTGCAACACAGAGAGTGACTGGTATCAAATCCATGAAAATATCATTAAAAAGCTGAATGCACGTTACAACTTGACAGGCTCTAATGCAGGTGAGTAAGTTGCCACATTTCTCTTTTCATTCTTAGGGTGTTCTTAGTTTTCAAATGAAGTGGCTCTATTTTGGAAGAACTAATGTCTATGAAAGAAATATTTTTTCACATAGAGAAAAATACTCGTATTAAGTGAAAATAAATGATATTGCTGTTCATGTGCACCTTTTGAAAAAAGAAAGTCACTGGATTTCCTTCAAGGACCTATGTAATTTTATTCTGTGCTGAGAAACTGTTCACACCTGGGGCTGATGAAATCATTGGTCTGTGATGTTTGACTTTTCTGCTTCACATTTTTATCAGGAATATGAAATTTGACATTGACATTGTATATTAATTAAAAAAAAAATAAGAAATGGGAGTTATCAGTGCGCTCTGCATTCCTACCAGCCAGATGAGCAAGAATAGAATCATAGACTGGTTTGGGTTGGAAGGGACCTTTGAAGGTCACCTAGTCTAACACCCCTGAAATGGGTAGAGACATCTTCTACTACATCAGACTGCTCAGAGCCCCATCCAACCTGACCTTGAATGTTTCCAGGGATGTGGCACCTACCAACTCTCTGAGAAATGTGTGCCAGTGTTTCACCATGCTCATTGTAAAACATTTCATCCTTGTATCTAGTTTGAATCTACCCTCTTTTAGTCCTATCACAACAGGTTTTGCAAAAAAAAGTTCGTCCCCATCTTTCCTATAAATCCGCTTTAAGTATTGAAAGGTCTCCCCAGAGCCTTCTCGTCTTCAGGCTGAACAACCCTAACTCTCTCAGCTGTTCTTCTTAGGAGAGATGTTCCATCCCTCTGAATGGTTTTGTGACCCTCCTATGGACCTGCTCTGACAGGTCCATGTCTTCCCTGGGCTGAGGGCCCCAAAGCCGGGTGCAGTTCTCTGGGTTGGGTCTCACCAGAATGGAGTAGGGGGGCAGAATCACCTCCCTTGAACTGCTGACCATGCTTATTTTGATGAAGCCAAGGATACACATGGCTTTTTGGGCTGCGAGCACGCACTGTTGACTCATGTCCAGTTTTTCATCCAACATTACCCCTCGTCCTTCTCTACAGGGCTGCTCTTAATCCCTTCATCCTCCTGCTTTTATTGATACCAGGAGTTGCCTACACCCAGTTGCAGGACTTTGCACTTGGCCTTGTTGAACTTCATGAGGTTCGCACAGGCTCACTTCTCTGGCTTGTGCAGGCCCATGTGGATGGCATTCCATCCCTTAGGCATGTCAACCGTACCTCTCAGCTTGGTGTTGCCTGCCAGCTTGCTGAGGATGCACTCTTATCCTGCTATGTCATTGATGAAGATATTAAACAGAACTGTTCCCAGTACAGACCCCTGGGGGACACCACTTGCCACTGATCTCTATCCAGCCATTGACATTAAGCTGTTGACCATTATCCTCTGGATGTGACCATCCAACCAGTTCTGGATTCAGTGAACAGTCCACCCGGCAAATCCGTATCTCTCCAATTTAGAGAATTTAGGGACTGTGTCAGAGGCCTTTACAGAAATCCAGATAGATGACAACTGTAACTTTTCCCTTGTCCACTGATGTAGTCGTTCCATCATAGAAGGCCGCTAAGTTGGTCAGGCAGGACTTGCCCTTGGAGAAGCCCTGTTGGCTGTCTTGAATCACTTCCCTGTTCTTTGCGTGCCTTACCTTACCTTCTAGGAGGATTTGTTTCAGGATGTTCCCAGGCACAGAGGTGAGACTGACAGGTCAGTTGTTCCCAGGGTCCTCCTTTCTACCCTTTTTAAAAATGGGTGCAGTGTGCAGTGTTTCCCTTTTCCCAGTCACTGGAGACTTCACTTGACTTTTCAAATATCATGGGTAGTGGCTTAGCAACTGCATCAGCCATTTCCCTCAGGACTCTGGGATGTATCTCATCAGGTCCCATAGAATTCTGTATGTGCAGGTTCCTCACTTTGTCACAAGCCTGCTTTCCTAAAATCCTGGGTCCTGGTTTCATGTGAAATCCCATGTGCCTCAGGACTGTCAACTCCACCAGTGCATGATCACTGCAGATCAGATTGCCTCCAGTCTTGACATCACCAATTGGCTCGCTTTAGTGACCAACAGGTCAAATATCATATTCCATCTGGAAGGGCTGTCTGTTACTTGGTTTAAGAAGTTATCCTGAATACATTCCAGGAGTCTCATGGATTGCCTACAGCTCGCTGCACTACTTTTCCAGGAAGTGTTGGGGTGGTTGAAGTCCCCCAGCGGATCAAGAGGCTGTGAGCGTGATGCCTCCTGTAGCTGGAGTAAAAAAGAATTCATCAGTAGGCTCCCCTTGCTTGGGTGGCCTGCAGTAGACACCAACCACAAAGTACTGCTTGCTGCCTCGGTCTCTTGTTTCCTACTGATAATCTTACAACCGTAAGCTTTCAGCCTGCTCATGGCTATACTTCAGAGACAGCTCTTCACATTCTTTCCAGTTCTTGACGTGAAGGCCAATGCCTCCACCCCTTCTTCCCCCATATAGCCATACTGCAGTCCTGGGATTCATCCCACTGAGTTTCAGTTTGGTATTTAAGAATGTACCAATAGTTCTCCACAGTCAGCTATGTATTGCTGTAACTATCATGGAAATAAATTTGGGCGTGAGACTTAAGAAATGGGAGACAACTGACCTTTGTAATTGTGAGGTGGTGGTTTGACCTATAGGAGATGATGGATTTGTATCTGGTTTGGTTTGTTGTTTGTTTTTTTTAAAATACGAACTTGTTAACTTTTTGTGAGTGCTGTTATCTGGGGATGAAGTCAAACTTAAAATGAACCCCGTAAATGGAAGCCTATGATACTTATGAGTATTCAAATATTATTTTGGCCCTGTGAAATGTTAATTAGTTGGAATGTGGCTGCAGAAGAATCTTTTATGAATTCATTTTCAAGGTTGCACTGTGGTTGTGATCTGTTTCGAATGACAGAGTTCATGCTCCTTTAACTTGATTTCAAGCGCAATGATTATCTTGCAAATTTATGTTCAACAATCTTCCACATATGATAACCAAGAAGCACATAAAAGCTTGTATTACTTAGCAGGACAGAAGTTACATGTTTAATCATTTCTAATCCTATTATTTTCTCATTTAGAGGCTAGCTACATATATGCATATCTTTATGGTTCAGAATGTCATGCATATTATTGGACAATAAATATAAAAATCATATAGTGAAAAAACAAGAGCACATTACTAAGTATAATGTGTTTTTTAAGCTTGTTAATCGTATTCATGAAGAATAATTTACTCTTGGTCATTCTGACTTTTAGTGCAATACCTACTTACTCTGTGATACATCACTTATCCTATTACATTTGTATTAAATAAGAGTTCACAGTTAAATACCCAGTTGTCCCAGGAGACAGTGGATAAATTTGAATACTCTTAATTATGTGAATAGTCAATAGCAAAAGCATGTGGGATGTGAGTTTTTTTCCAAGTAACCAAGGGCTGGAAACAAAAGCTAGCAAATTGAAGATCAGTTACATTTTGAGAAGTGTTTTCGGAGGGGAGGAGGCAGAGAGAAGACCGGTACAGGAGCTGATGATCTTAGAGGTCTTTTCCAACCATACTGATGATTCTATGTGAAAGGTTAGAGGGAAAGAGGAAGTAAGCAGTAATGCTGCTTTGAGTACTGAGCAACTAAACCGTTAAATGTTATTTACAGTGCATATGTGAAATTTGTTCCTCTGCATCTGCTTAGCAGCCTGAAAAAAAAACTTTCAAGGCTTTAGGAACACGTTCAGATACTTCTGCTGACACCTCGTAGAAAATATTGTTGTTACACTCATTTGTGTTTTTCCTTTTCTGTCCTTTTTAATAAATAGTATTGAATAGAACTGAGGTTCTGAAGCCTCATTACCCCTGTCTGCCACCTTATACTTGTCAAAAACTGAAAAAATATTGCATTACAAGAGATGTGTCTTTTCATTCTCTTCGGAACCATTATAGATATGATTCAAATATAGGAAAACTTGAATTTTTTATTTTTATTGCACTTGCCTTTTTCAGATCACATGAAAAAAGACTTAAGAAGGGAAACAAGGGTAAAAAAACTGCAGCAAAGGTGCTTCAGACTATTGCCTGTCTAGGCTTTTTCCCCCGTCAGATTCTGTCCTGTATAGTTTCTTTCAGCTCAGGAGATTTTTCACATGAAGTCTTCAGTTTCCACAAGTTCTTATGTCCCACTGCTGAAATAGTTTATCAAATAATTAATATAAGGCCAAGTTGTACAACATTTGCATTTTGTAGCCTTGTTATTTCTTTCATTGAGTTTGTAGTATATAATAAGTACCATTAGATCTAGATGATTTTTTAATTATTAAACAAATGAGTTGATTTTAGTAATACTTGTAGTGGAGCTTGCTATGAAAAATATTTTTTCTATAGTATTTTTTCTTAAAATTAGAAGCTAGTTACTTTGGTTTAAAATGTAAAAATCTGTGGAAAAATGAATATTCCTGCATAGAGATTGCACCTAATTACATCAGTCATACAGGGAAAATAAGACATTTCTATTTCTGTATCTGTAGGACCAGAGATCAGTGAAATGTATGCTACAGATACAGAAAACAGTGACTGTCTTACCTGAAACCATATAAGATAATCCTTTATCCCCTTTTAATATATTTTAAATAGTGAAACTTAGCCATGGTCATTGTTTTCATCTCAAAGCTTGGACTCCTGTCATACGTGAAAATCTTTTTAATAGTGAGGGTCATAGTTGCAGATCTTATTCTTTGAGCGTGACAGGGAAACTATACTCTGGGCCTTTCTAGGTCTACAATACTGCTACAATAAACAAAGAGTGTTGAATGTAGACTGCATTTTAATAAAGCAGGCACTAATGCACAAAGTGCCTTGTAAATTGTTATTGATCATATAATAGCTGCTTCATTTGCCCACAGAATTACTGTGCCATGAGTGAACTTGTTGATTTAAAAAATGGTTTGAAGTGCATTTTAGGACAAGGAGCAGAGAACAAGGCCAGAACTGGTTGTCATTAAATATGGTTTTATACAGAAATAATAATAATAAAAAAAATCAGAATGCAACTCTAATTTTACATACTTATACAGAGTCATGGATTTTTTCCTTCTGATTTGTAGTATGAATTTATCATGTGCAACCATATATTCTTGCCTATAGCATTATCATTTTTTTCCCCCTCCAGTTGTTTAGACTTTCAAAAGTTGAAATGTAATCTTTTTTTTTTAATGAAGCACATGATGAGGAATGAAGTCCATGAAGGAATGTGTAGTAATTGGAGCAGTTATTTATGTCTAGTGTTTGGAACAGTCCTCTGGACTCTGAAGATAGAGGGTTCTTGTTCACAAAAGTGATCCACTGAAAACTGTGAGCAAGTTACACAGTTAAACAGTGATGATTCTTACTGTAATCCCTACATAAATGCCATCAGCATCATCAAGGTACCCCTTAGGTACAAGATCTTCCTGCAGGCAGCTATTGCTAATGTAGCTTTTATTTCCACCACAGCTTGAATTTGAGAACAAGTAGGTAGCATGGGGTATGGGTGGGCAAGAAATAGCTTACAGAGCAATTAAAAAAAAAAAAGGCTGATAAAAATACTGGAGCTTGTGCTATGTCAGGGGATATGTAAATATTCACTACTGGTTTTACTGTAGAAATTCTTTATTCCAGTGTTTGAGACATTCATCAAAGACAGAAAATGTCTTGGTTTAGACTTTGATTTGGAAAAGGATTTTCAGTCTGTCTCGCATGTCCCAGATGAGTGTGATAATCACTTGGCTTCTCAGACTTCCCTGCAGCAACTATTCTACTTTGTGTACAATCAGAAAATATTCATTATACTATGGGAAAAGTGAAAGTGGCTCTGAAGCCTGCTAAGTAGTGCATAATTTTCCTAAGTGTGATCTGTATTCATGTCCTATAGCAAATCCTATAGAGGAGAGATTTAAATCTTGGTCTCATGTTACCTGTGAATATCTCCCCAGTGAGTTATCTTATAAAAAGCCTATATTAAAATTGATGTAAAATTCACTAGATCCTCATTTTTCTTTGCCCTCCTTTGAGAATAAAGACTGCATAGCTTAGTTTTAAGGGTATGCAAGACATTCCTTTTTGCTCCGCTTTTTACTTTAGGTTACTATCATGCTTATATGTAAGCTGCTGTGTAAATGCTGATTTAGAATCCGTTATGCAGCTTTTCAAGACTTGTTATGTGTCCAGTGCAGTAATTCTTGAGAGCTGAGACAAGGATCCATGTGCTTTTTATTTGTTGCAGCAAAGGAGGTGAAGCTCCTTTCAAATCCTATAGAGATTAAATTACCGGTGTAAGAAATTGTAAACATATCTATCTGCTTTGTAGCTTTGGACTCTTGTGAGGAATCCTTGAAAATAGCAAATGTAGTGGCAAGGTCTTTCTTGTACCATTGTCTTGGAATGCTCTCATTAACTTCATAAGAGTGATGTAACCTAATTGCATGTTTACTGAATGGAGTGTGGTGTATTCTATGGTAGCAATGCAAACCTACATTAGAACTCCACTGGAAGCAATGTTAATTATACATTAATTAATGAAAGGGCTTTAAACTTTAGAGGAAGTACATTCAAAATTGTGTGATTTCTGTTGCCATTCTTGGCTTGAAAAAGATTACTTCTATTTTATTTTTTTTTTATGTATGGTGGCAGTGTTAATTTTTTAACTGTTGAATAAGGGCTCAAAATACAGCTCTTGAAAAATCTACATAAGTCATATCCTCTTGTATGCAGTTTAGGTCATAAAAAGATTTAAATCAGAAATTACCTTATTATATCTAGTAGTTGGCAAACCCATGGATTTTTGAATAAGATTGAGGAAGGACCTGAATAGGGACAGCGTTTCTGAGACAAATCCAGGTTGTGATTTGATATGTAAAAGATTCTAAAGTCTGTCAGGTACAAACTATTTCTTGTTTAAAAGAGAAGGATACACAAGTAATTTTTCAAATGAATACTGTCTTTAATAAATTCAAACTTGTTTCTGTGTACTTGTGCAAAAATTTGTAGGCAGAGGATCATTCAAAGTGATGCTGCCTAACGAAAGGAGACTGGTCAATAAATGTGCAACTGCATAATGCCTTAATTGAAGTGTGGAGGACTCAAAGCCTATGTTGTTGACAGGTGTTTGCCAGGAATTGTATCATGAGGAAGGACAAACTGTCATCTTGGAGGGGAAGTTATTAATTGAATTATACAGTAGGTATTCATTAAATTACACACGATGGGTGGGTCTTCAGGAGGTTATGTGGTCCAATACCAGCTCAAAGAGGAACTGAATTCAAACTGGGATCTAACTTTTTTGAAGTTCAGCAAGGTTGCTCATTCAAAGACAAATTTAATTACACAGCTATCATTTCCATTCAGCCAGACTAAAGTAAGTTTCATAAAGCAAACATCCTTGGTTTTAGTCAACTATTATTACCTCATATGTGTTCTTTTGTTTTTCCCCAGCGCACATGACAATTTATTGAATTTCAGTCTAGATCAGTGATTGTGTAAGACTCAGAGGAGGCATAAGGTAGACCAGTCCAATGCATGATTTCATCTGACAAGACGTAAGATCTGACACAGCTGTGGCTATGGAGGCAGTTGGACAGAAATAGTAGTACGTGCTGTGGGGCAGTATATGTCTTTCCACACCTATGTACCTATATTCAACAGCCTCTCGACACTCTTTTCTCTGTGGTTATTGTCAAACACTGAGAAATTAGAGAACAGTTGGAAAGCCTTATACTTTGGCTGTTTCATCTCTAATTTCACAAAAAGTAAACTTTGGCTTACAATTCCTTGGTGCAGAGGGGGAAGCCTGTTAGAGTCGTTCCTTACCTTGCAGTTGAGAAACTGCAGAGACCCCCATACTGTCATATAACTGAAGAGCAGCATTTGCCCACAGTTTGATGAAAAGCTAAAAGAGATCAAATATACAGTAGGGAAACCGGTAGCTCAGTGTAAGGTTACGGAGTGCAGTATTTCTAGGAAGAGAGCTAACTTAACAGTATTTTCTAGATACAAGTAATGTGACTGTGTTTGTGTGATACTACCCCAGCAACTCACAGTGTTACCCCTCTCGTAGTTGTTGCAATGAGATATTCTTCCTGTGAATCAGCATGAAAAACGCTGGATGGGCAAATTGTGCATTCCCTACTGGGACAGCTATAGCTGTTGGCCATAAAAAGGAGGTGTGGGCTCACAGTGGAGGAGTGGAGCAATGACTGGTGGAAAAATGAGGGATAAAGGTGCAGGAGTGGTAACAGAGAAGATAGAACAGAACAAAGTACCTAGCATGATTTTAGCTCCTTCAGGGGATGTATTTGCAAATTCATTACAAACGTTACCTGGGATTTTATGGTGGTGCAGATTTGGTTTTAAACACTTTCTTTAGGCCTCACCTAAATGTTGACTGTTTATTTGAAGTAAGACACATAAGTGGAATGCAAGTGGCTAATGGTGTGAAAGATGTTTGCATGGCAGAGCTCCACTTCACGAAGGAGAAAGTAACAGGTGTTTCTCTGGAACTTTTTGTCTGTTATTCGCACTAGAGGTGATATAAAACAGTTAATTGTAAAATTGTGTATTCTATGCACTGCCTAATATTCTAATTAATAAAACAGTATGTAAAAATGTAATTGAAAAATTTTTGAGCAAGGTGATTCACTTCTGCAATATAAGTGTAGTGTGGAAATGAGTATTGACATGTTGTGCATGTTGTTGATACAAAACAGCGTAAGTGGGCTTACTAAGACAAGAATTGGTGAAATGACTGCACAGATCTGTATTGTCTGTATAAGGAGGTTCAGCTAGATGTTTGTAATAGTTATTTCACTTTCAGGTCCTTTAACTGTCATCCTATGGTGATTCTGGCAAGAAATACTGGAGGCTATACTATCTCACCTGTGAAGAGTTACCAAGTCAGTTTTCTTGTGATAATACATGACATTTACATTTCTTGCATTCTTTTTCACTAAGCTGAAACCCAGAATTTAAAGCTGAGAAAAAAAGAAAGAGTTTGGAGTTTCCTTTGATAATTCAAAATAATCACAATCAAGCCTTTAACAAGGCCAGTGAGGACTGAATCTACTTCTTCTCTTTTTTCTGTGTTCCCAGACTGTAATCTTTGGGATTGACTACGTAGGTTTTGCTGTGGCCAAATTGCACAAGATTTATAGGATTATTTTTCCTAGGTCATACTAAATCAATAAAGTATTTGCCAATAACAATCTGGAAGTCTAATGGTATTATTTTTGCAGTGATAATTCAGACACTTTAAATACTACCAAAAATGGGAACACCTGCATGCTTTCTGAATGCTTTTAACACCCGTACACAGCTTTATTTGGACAGATGCCTGATTTTATTACTTTTCTTCAAATACAAACAGTGTTCAATATCATTCTATCTCAGTTTCTTTTCAGTCAGCTTTCTGAGCAGCTCAATATGATCTAGGATCCTCTGCTGCAAGTAGATAGAAGCTGAATGTAAATGCTTTCCCCTCCCTCAGAAGCTCAAATGCAAATAAGCATTCTCTAAGCATAATGAATAGTTGCTTTTTGTCATAACTAAATGCAGAAACCAACAATGCAGTGTAAAAGCTGTTTTAAGGTAAAATGACAGATCTAACAAAAATCTTGAATGCTTAGTCTGCAACTTGTCAATTTTCTGTGTTCTCTTTCATCTGAATGATAAAAATCCTCAGTGAACTATGGCACAATTTAATTTTGAGAAATTTCATGTACTTGCAAAAGAAATAGATGCTGATCTCTTTGCAGTACCATTTTCAAAAGTGGAGTAAATAAAGAATAATAGTTAGCACAAGAGGTTTTAATTACCACTAGGGAGGTAGTTGAATTTTTTTGCTGAGGGGACAAAGCTACAGAATATACCTCATTAAAAAAACAATGTGCCAGTCCTTCAGAGACTGTATAATCATTTTCACATTTTCATTGTTTTCTTTAGCTCCTAATGTTCTAGAAATGTAAAATTTATAGTTACGAAGTTTTGGATAGATTCTAGGTCTTACAGATGGTGTAATGATTCTGTCAGCCACGGTCAGATGCAGTGTGTGGTGGCATGTTGCATTTTTCTGTTTTGCTTTGTCTGTGCACAGCTGTTGCAGCAAGAACGCTCTGGGTTTTTTTCTTAAGCTTATAATTTTATTGTCTAGCTCATGAGATGAGAAAGAGCTGATGTTGAGGTACATCATCAGGGCAGAATAAATTAAAACTAAAGGATATTATCTTTCCTACATGACAGAATAGGTATTCATCTTTCCATAGGAGAAATATCAATGAGTTAACATTCTATCTCCATATACAGAAAATTCTCTGCATTCTTTTCATTCCATTCCTTTTCCTTGAGGAGTCTTCTCTGTCTCTCCCAGATTGGCCTGTGACAAGGTTCTATGGAACCCTGCTCCACCTTGATCCTGTCTCATTATTGTCTGATGATTAAATCTTCCTTTCTATGAGCAGTAACATTTCCTCTCCACCCCTTCCTTTATTCTCCGTAGAGATGGCTTAAATCACTCATAAATTGAGCTCAGTGGCTTTCTGGCCATTATCGTATGCAAAATTTTGGTGGAGAAGTTGTTTTCTTTCAACAACTCAGTTTCTCTTCATTCCACTTTGGTTTGCAATGTGTCTGATGGAGTCCCTCTTCACTTCCATTGAATATGCAACCTTCTGAAAAATCTAAATGATTCAGTGGTGTGCCAGTATGTTTTAAATGATGTCAATTAACTCTGATAGTCAAGTACCTTGACTTATAATAAGCATACAAACCTTAGTCCCTTGTAAAAGGTGAATTATTCCATCTTTTTAGATTCCCTTTTCCCCATGACTTTTATTTCAGCTGCATGGTTCCTCAGTCATGATGAGTGTCTCGTTTCTTTGACAAGTGTATTGTATTTTTGTAGACCTGTAAATATGGTATTTCTGTGGCTTGCAGATGGACCCAGGCTTTGTGTTTAGCTAAACACAGTCCTCATTACCTATTTGGCTTTGGCAGGACTTAACTAGCCTGGAGATTTGTTCTGACTTGTAAGAGCATTTATCTAATGGCAAAATAATAAATCATATCTACTTTATTTTAGCTGCTACTTAGCTTTTTACAGTTGTGTGGTGTAACCCATTTCAGTATATATCTGTTGTATTTAATAGATACTTATAATATGTAGTTGTGTAGAGTTAGCTATTTATAACTGGAGACTAAAATGGAACAAAGAAGAGGAAGATCATAACTGAGGCCTAGGATGTCACTAGAGGCCCCAGACCTATGAACACCTCACCAGTGGCCAATTACTGGTTGTCAAATAGTGTGACCTTGAGAGCAGAATAAAGCTGGTTATAGGGGAAACAAAGAGAAAAAAACCCCATATATGTGGCGTATATAAAACACATGTATGGTGAATGAAGATGTAATGTGGACTTACCAACCAGTGAAGAAATAACAAGATGTAAAGCCCATTAACAAACATGAGAGAAAGGAGGAAGAAACAGGCAACATCCTATTCCTCATGGAAGAGGACTTGGGATGCTAGTAACTCAGTGGCAAGATTGTTAACTTGAAACCTTGGTTTTCAGAGATTCTTCAGACTTCTTTCCCTGTGCATGTTTCTTCTGTTTCCATTCTGGTTTAGTTTCACTCTTTCCTGTTGTACTAGACTGTTGACACCGAATAATATTTCTAAGTAATTTTGCTATCTTTAATCCAGTGTTCTTCATTATTCTGAAGAGTTCAGGGATGCATACCATTTATATTCCAAAGATGTATTTAAACTATAGGTGAAATTATTAAACCACTGAGAGATTTTCTTGAAGCTTTTAATATAAAAAGATAACTCTTCATTTTCTAACACTGAATGCTGTGAAGTACAGAGCTCGAATACCTTTTTCACTTTGCATGAGCAAGTGCTTTAAACCCTTGACAGGCAGTTTGTTTCTCAAGTTAAAACTATTTTGCCGTTGATGAGGTTTTTTGACACTTATCTCATTTTTGAACTAAACAAAATTCTTCAAGGAAGTCTGTGAAATTTGTACACAAATACAACTGCAGCAATGGTTGGATTTCAGGTCTTCCACTTTTTTTTTTTTTGAGAAAATACAATAACTTTCTTCAACATCAGGTGGTATACGATATCTGATTAGTGCCGTTGTGGTTAATGTGATATGGAGCAATGGAAATCTTTATTTAGGTTTCCAAGGAAACAGTGCAATAGGGACATTTGGAGTATGAGTGTGCATATGTATGTATAACAATTTATTAAAATATAAAAAAAATAAAATTGGAGCAAGGATAGATATCTATATTTGTAAGTGAGCTATACCTAGCCTTGCTCTTCCCTTCCAGCAATGCAAAACTTTTCTCCTGTTCTAACAGAGTCTGAATTTTGTCTGTATGACTTCTTACCGACCTCCTGTATCATCAATGTGGTTTGTTTTCTTGTCGACATCAATAATAATTGTCACTATTTCCTAGTTGTTAACTGGGTTACCACAGACAAATTCCCATTGCAAAAATAATTAATGTCCGTCATTAAATATAGTCCTTAAAATAGAACAGACTTGACTGAATGTTTTTCCTTTTGAGATTTGTTTATGTACTCATTTGGAGATGTGTAGGTGAGCTGTTTTTTATAAAAGAATGGAAGTCTGGTCACGGTATCACGTTCTCCGGAGTTGCCAAAATAATACATTCTAAGGGTAGGTAAGGGGAAAGAGATAAAAGCTTTCATGCTAATTATATCCCTGATCTCTTTAGTGCAGTAGCCTGGACTGGCAGTCCTTAGGATAGATTTTTCAAGCTCTGATTTAAGAATCATCAAACTTCAAGTAAATTTATGCAGTTAAATAGTAACATGGTTGTCAGGAAAATTTCTTACAAAGCCTAAAGTACCAATGACCTTGTTGTTCAGTCTTTGTGTACATGTTATTTACTGAAGCTTAATCCAAAGTTAATTATGACTCTTTTGAGTTGTCTGTTTATCTCCAGTTGTTCAGTGTAGATGAAGAGTTTGCTCTTATCTTCTCCTTGATCTGTGTGTTGACACATGGTCTGCTGTGCTAATGTTGAAGGTCAGGGAAGGTAAATCTTTACAAGCTGTGTCATCCTGACACTTGCCTCAGTGATTATATTTCAAATAACCAAAAGGCATGCCTGTTGTTTTTGTTAATCTCAGCTGTAATCATGAACATAGAAGGGTTTGGGTTGGAAGGGACTTTAAAGATCATCTAGTCAATCCCCCAGTAATGAAGTATACTGTTAGTAATTTATTTGTATACTGCAGATATAGTTCCTTGGTTATAGAGGAACAAATACTGGAAAATGATTATATGGACACCCTCGCATTCTGCATATCCTGTAGCAAATATAGGAAAGAGCATGATTGTTTAAATGTGATGATTATTGAAATAAGTTGCAATTTCAGTCATTATCAAATTACTGTACCCAAGTAAAAAATATTGATTATGCTATATTGGTTTATTAGAGTTTGTTTCTTCAGATTTTCGATTAATAACTTGAATAACTTTGTATCACGTTAAGGGATGCCTTGTAATGAGACTTCCACATTTCTCCCATAGATAAGGAGGCATTGTGTTTGCATCTTTTCTTTTATACCAATGAAGGCAGAATTGTGTTGAAGGAAGTGAAAATTGAAATGGTAGCAAATATTACTGATTGACATTTCTCTAAACTGACATTTTTCATATTCTTTTTCCACTTAAGGCCTCAATCCATCCCTCTTGAGATAATTTTGATCTGATGTGTCATTGTAGTTCAGTTACACATCAGTAAAAATTTACTAATGCTTTTTCATGGGTAGTTGTTTGCAAGTCTTGATTTCTGGATGTTGGCACCCTTCCAAAATAAATAAAAAGCCTGTAGCAGGTTGACTTGGTACTATTGAACTCCCTCTGAATTTTTTGACTGCAAACATACTTTTAAGACTATCTAATTTATAAGAAGTAGTGATGAACATAACCTGTTTGAATGACTTATTTTTCCTTGTTTTTCTCTTCATTTTCAGGTCTTGCAGTTTCTCTTCAGTTGCTTCATGGAGACATAGAACAAATTAGGAGAGAGTATACATCCATGTTTACCCATGGAGTATCCATAACAAGGAAACTAGGTTTTTCTAATATTATCATGCCTGGTAAGTTAAAAAGAAAAATACTCCTCACTAAACAGCAGAAGAAAGAACTAATGAAAAATTTCATCTGCTTTCCAAATAAATACTGTATTCTAAAACTTCTTAAATTTTTCCAGAGACTTTTATGTTAGGTTTTTGCAGATAGCTTGAAGAAAATTGTGTCCCAGTGGCCTCGTTGCATTATAAATTGTCAGAAGGGCATACAACCATAGCAGCCTTTTTTGAGAGGAACCCTGCTTTGTAAATGAAAGGTGACTGAATGCAAGACTGCTGAGCTCTGTGCAGAGAAAGAGATAGCCAGCAGAACATTCTGCTGTTAGTAGCTAGTAGCTTTCTAAAGAACAGATGGAATTCCACTGACACTGTATGGCTTCTGGTTTCACCAGGTTTGTGTCTCAAATACTGGAAATGCATAATAACGGGGATGTAGAGACTTTATTTTGATTATATCAAATTATATTATATGACAAAATGTGCAAATACTTAAACAGATGCTGAGGAAGGTTTAATGACTTTGTCAATATGACTCTAAAGAAGCACATACAGGAGGAAGATCAAGGTAATAGATATTGTTCTATCCCCAAAATGTAATTTTTAAGGGCTTTAATGGATTGCTGGAAATCATAAGGGAAATATCTTTTTAAAGGAAAAGCGTACTTGCAAGCAGACTAGTTGGGCATGATTATGATATTTTGTTGTTGCTGAGAAACACTGCAGGGAGGAGCTCACATCTTAGTTTCAGCTGAGTCCACGCACAATGCCTAGACTCTCTCAAATGTAAATCAACCTCATGACTTGCAAATTATTAATAGAGACTATGAAGATCTATCTGTCTTTGCATTCCTGTGTACCTAAATCAGAAGTAAATTAAGGTTTTGAGGCAAGAATAAATGAGCTTCAATACTTCACTAGTCAAGGATGTTTTAAATACCTATTTAAAACTCAGTAATGAGACTTTGCTTTAGCTATGGGCATGTATTTCTCTTGAACTTCTGCCTGAAACTTGACAACTGAGAATTCACTCTTGTGTTCTTATTGCCAATTAAACATCTGTCCTTCTGCATCCTTGATCAGTACTGTAATCACTTAAAGCATGCACAGAACACAAGTTAATAAAACAGTTTCAACGTTATTCTGAAGATACTCTGCTGCTGTCACTGCAGTATTTAGAACAATAAAATGCATGAGTCAGATGCTGCGTAATTGCAAAGGTAGATTATATGTGTATGTTTTAATGGAAGCATTCAATTGAAATCTTACGGCTTATTAGCTAGGGTTTATTTGTTACAGTACTGTTGGATTTGTAATTTGAATCAAATGAATATTGTAGATGCTATGGCTGATAACAGTGGAAACAGTTTTACTGAGCACATTCTAACTTCCATTAAGAAACCTTTCTCCATTTATTTATAATTTAGTCACCTGCTCTGTATTGCCAGTTCTCTAAGTTCTATAAGTAGCTCTTGTATCCCCTCACCTTTCAGTAGTGAAATTATGTGGTGTACTAAACTGCAAAACTCATGTTACAGCAGAGTAGTGCATAATCAGCTACTGGAGGAGGTTAATTTAGTTTTCAAGTTGCACAGGCTGAGTTTGTCCTTTTTTAGTTAAAAAAAAAACAGGGAGAGTTTGTTTTGCTGCTTTCTCAGTACAAATGTGTGCATACCTCAGTTTATAAAATGTACAACTTCTATTCTGTGTTTACCGGCCTAGAAGAAATTTCTTCTAAAGAGAAATAATCATCTCACTTTTGCAATGACGAGTTCCAAGGGCTGAGCGAGCAGTGTGCCTTAGGCACTGGAATGCCCAGAGGAACCTAGGCTTTGAAATGCTTTTTTCTTTTAAAGCTCCCCTTTCATTTTTTTTTCTCTTCTACTGTCTTTTTTCAGAGATAAATTACAGAACTTCATCTTTTGCCACTGGAAATGGTCATTAGTTAGATCTCATTTTATATTTTTGTTGAAGTATGTATGTTGCTGTGGCTAATTAGCGCTTAGATTGGTCTCTGAACCATACTCTTTAATTATTCAATAGAAATACTTCATGCTGTTAAACTACAGTATCTATTTTATAAATGCCATATTATAAGTCTCTCTCCTGTTCTGGTGTATTTAAACTCTCTCTGACCTTCAGTTTTCATCGTATCAGTTCTTTTCTTTTGGAGATTTTGCTGTTAAAAGTAGCTAGGATCAGCATACATGCCAAACCAGAATTTTTTTGACAATGATAATGCCTGTTTTTAAAGAGCAATGTTTTTTATGTCACTGGAGCCTAACAGGGTGAAGCCACAGAATGCTCTTTTCAGGACCTGTGGAATTTTTTAATGAAAAGCTCCAAATGTTTTAGGAAATGAAGTAGAAGGCTAGAAAAAAGCATGTATGATCCAAAAAGCCTGTGAAATAAGTAACTCGCTTTATTCTAGCTGACAGAAGAAGGACAGGAAGTGAAGGTGTTATCTTGCAAGTTTAATCAATGTGCATTTTCTAGGTTTAACTGGGATTTAAGGGCAGACTCTATGCAATCATTAGTTAACTCCTTCCCAGCATCCCAGTGTGGTTGTATGTAGATGCACAAGCCGGTATTCTTAGAAGGCTTTGTACAACATCAAAGGACAACTGTGCTTACACCCTGAATGTCTGTTCACCATTTCCTGAAAAAACAGATAACCACATTGTTACATTGTCTATAAAATTTAGCATTAAATATTTATGAACTTACTGTACTTTTTGAGCAGTACTTTAAGTTATGTTAATGTGCATAATAGGTGATGAAATGTGAAAACCATTTGTATTTTTCTATACAAAGTTTTACCAGCTTTTTTGCTATTTTATGTATTGCATTTGCATGGAATATGTTTCCAAATTTTACTTACAGCATCTATATTGCTGCATATCTTGAGTGCTGCCTATGCTAATGAGTTCTAGCACATATGCATGTACATATTCTTTTGCATCTTTAGGAAATAACTAATTCTGTAAAGAGGCTTGATGATTAGAGTGTGTTGTCTGGGGTTTTTAGAATTGGAATAAACCCTAGCACAGCTGTTTGTCTGAATGAGGACTTTCTAGAGGAACCATAACTCCCTGCTAGGACTGCCAGTTGTAAACAGACTCTAAACTATCCTGTGGTAAGCATCCATATAGTTGCAGATCTGTCTTTCTTATGCTTGTCGGACCAGAACTGGCTGCATCTGCTTTACTTTAGTTAAGCTATACTGTTCTTTAGAGTGCTAAGTCTGTTACTGCCAGTAGTTGTCATGACTACTTGTTGCATCAAAAGCCAAGCCACAATCTATTCAGCGTAAGACACTAGCACATAAAGCAAAGTAATCTCATATCTTTCTATAGAATCTTTTCTTCACTAAGCAGTTCAGTTAGGTCCAACCATTACTTTCTGGAACTTTATCTACAGACTTACTCTATGCAGCTTTGTCTATAATATCAAAGATAGTTCTTATTTAAAACAGCTATAGATACAATTTTGAAAGTCTCTCTATCTTATAGAGGACAGCAGCTCGCCTACAAACGTCTTAGTCCATAAAATGTAGTACAATGTACAAACAATTGGCCTGTTGGCTGACATCTCAACAGGTTTTCATAGACGGATATCACTTAGCTATGGACACCCTTTTTCATCTTGTGATCTGAGCTGGTGGCATTACCACTGCTGAGATCTGACCACCACTTCCTCTCAGTTAATTTCAGAGTCTATATTTCTTCCAGTTCATGCAAATTATTAAACTCTTATGATATTAGAAGAGGTTAGAGAGTTGACAGGTCAGTACAATGGTATTACTTTGACCATTATTTTCCTTGTTTATAAGCCTAGAGGGTCTATAATGCTGGTATCTGTAGCTGACCTTGTTGGTCCTGAATGCAAGGTTCTTGGCTTGTCATCCTTCACTCTGATTTTTTTGGTCCTCTTCAAATCCTGCAATATCATTTCATAAATAACCTAGCTAAAGACTCTACCATGAAGCTGCAGTGTTGATTTCTGTAATGGAATTGTAATACTTCGAGATTTATATTTGTCAAACAATAAAAGGCACGTTTTCTTTCTCAATATTTTGTCTTTTTTTTTTCACAAATTCTGCTCATTCAGCAGATAGAATGACTTGCCCAGGATGTTGCAGTGCTTTTAAGTTTCCTGCGTTAAGTTTTCACATGCTTAATTTATGAAAAATAACTTAGACTTTGTACCATCACATCTGCATTGATTTGCATTCATCAGCTTTTATTTCATTAGGTGTCCTTTAGCTGTCCAGTTAAATCTCATCAGGATCCTGTCTTTTAAAGCTCCTGAATATACTCATTACTCCTTCATCTGGGTTATTAAAAGGTCTTTTATTCTTTTCATGTGCAAGTACATACTCTCCAATCTTTCTTACTTTCTATTTTCGGAAGCTTTTAAAATGAAACTAGAACTACAGTCTTTGTCTTTTTATTCAAATGATCTCACAAAATTCTATCCCTCTGGTAACGTGCATTTTTCAATGATGTGATTTTGACTAGAAGCATATTCCCTCTTTCAAAGCTTAGAGTAAGAGCCTGGAGAGCAAAAATGTAAAGAAGGCTATGGAATCTGTTCTCTTCATCATGGTGTCTGTATCTGTCAGTGAGCTTGGGTTTAGTAAAGAGCTGTTGATTCTAGGAAAAGAAATATATGTCTGACACACTTAAACATTTTTCTCCCACGACCAGTATTATGAATTTTTACAATCCTCTTTTTCCTGTATGGAGTACAAACAGGCAAAATTTAACACCTGCCATTGTTTGCTATTCTGATTTCCAAGAATACAGAAATATAGATTTTTAATTATCGAAGGTAATATTGCCTGGATATGTTACTTACATGAAATACGTTTAAGCAGTATTGTGGAGTAGAGACACCCTAACGTTTGACTGTTCACAAAACTGTAGTACTCTATGGGGAATATCCTCTGCTTTCCATTTTAATGCTTTTTAAAAGCTTTGTTCTTGTCTACCAAAGGAATTAATCATTTCTGCAAGTGACTGGAGAAAGCAAAGATGCTACTACATGACTACATACTTGGCTAGACAAGTGCAAGGAACTTTTGTATTTTTTCCTTCTGCCCATCACTTCCTTTTTATTTTCTCTGTTCATTAAAAACTGAAGGAAAAATAGAAGAGAACTATGGAAAGGAAATAAAAGCCAGAATTTAATTGGTCTTCCTTTGGTTTAAAATCTCTGGAAGTGGAAAAATAGGGAAAATAGTCTCCTGCAGTTTATAGCATTTGGAAGAGTAAGCTATCTTTCTTTTGAGCATAGAATAAGTAGCAGTGTTGCATGGGAAGAGTATACAAGGATAGTTATGGCTTTCAAGTCTTTCATCAATAAGCCAGATAAGGAGCACTAGCAAACTAACAAATGAATGGTTTAGCTCTGTAAAAAAGTGGTCTTTCAAATTTCTGTTGGAAGTGTTTTCTTTACATTGTAGCTGTACAACAGGCCAAAGATTTCTGTTAAATGCTTGTAAGTCTTTTATTCCCCACTGTTCAAAGCAACTTGTTTTAAATCTCATTGTTAAAAGGAAGGGCAAAGAAAAGAGTCACAGAAAGTCACAGAGTAGTCAGTTCTTACATGGTAGATCTGCAATCCTTTTGAAATCTGAAAGTATTGCAGCTTGAGAATCCCTTGTAAAGGGCATTTAATTTGCTTAAACTGCTGTTTTCTGATGAGTGTTTCTTAGGGCTTGTTGAGAGATTCTGTAATAAATCTGAAAATGCAGATAGTGTTCTGTTGAAAAACTGAGTAACTGAGAAAAGGAATATGTTTATTCATATTTGACGTTGATTTAAATGACAAAGCTTACTTAATCCAATAGTAAAAAGGCAGTAGTGTTACAAAAGTTACCAGCGCTCCCAGTATTCTAACACATGCAGAGTTGTTTTAATGTTTGCATTATTTAAATAAGAATATCTCTTTCTACTGATCCCTTGTCATATACTTAAATGCGGACACACACCCCAGCCCAAATAAATTTTGTTAATTATCACCCAAAAGATCCTAATCTCAGGCCTTTTCTTTGTTATGTATTTATTTAAGCGCCAAGTACAACATTTTCTCATTCTTGAGTCATGTGTGACTGTTACTTATATATAAAATCTGGCAAATGGCAAAATTGTCCTTCGCAACAATAGTGGAGAAGTCACGGTATTGCTATAGGGGGAGAAGGCACTGAACAGACAGCTGACTGGTGGTTGTCAGGATCTTTAAATCTGACACGCATTTCTTGAAAGTGTTGAATACGTTTGCTGATAAGCAGTCAGCCAGTATTTTGGTATCTGCTACAACACAAAACAAAAAAGAAATTGTTTAAATAATGGGATTTCACTTCCTACAGTGACGATATTCTTTGTGCAGTGCAGTGTGCTTGTATCTTCCTGAGCGGTTGTCCTTAAGGATGTCCTTCTCTCAGTTAACATCCTTCTGTACTATGATTTTCATGAACGATGCCATGTTGCTTGATTTTTTTTACCTTTTTTACCTTTTTTTTAAATAAATACAGCTCTGGATTGTGTGCAAGAAACAGGAAATGAAGGCAAGAGACAGGCATGGCTGACTAAAGATGCTGGTCAAACTAAAGGGCAAGAAGGAAATGCACAGGCAGTGGAAGAAGGGACAGATATCCTAGGAAGAGTACAGGGACACTGCCCGGTTGTGTAGGGGTGGTTTAGGCAGGCAAAGGTGCAACTGGAGCTGAACTCGGCAAGGGATGCAAAGAATAATAAAGACTTCTATGCTTATGTCAGTCAGAAGAACGTCAGTGTACACCCTTTGATAACACAACTGGAAAACTGGTAAAAACAGACAGGGATAAGGCTGGGTACTCAACAGCTTCTTTACCTCAGTCTTCACTGGCAGCCTCTCTTCCCACACCTCTCAAGTGGATGGACTGCAAGGCAGGGACTGGGAGAGTAAAGTCCCTCCCACTGTAAGAGATCAGGTTGACCACCTGAGGACTCTGAACATGTGGGACCTGATGAGATGCATCCCAGAGTCCTGAGGGAATTTACTGATGTAGTTACCAAGCCACTCTCCATTGTATTTGAAAAGTCATGGCAGTCAGGTGAAGTCTCCAGAAACTGGAAAAAGGGAAACATTGCATCCCTTTTTAAAAAGGGTAGAAAGGAGGACCCTGGGAACTACTGACCTGTCAGGCTTACCTCTAGTGCCTGGGAGGATCGTGGAGGCACATGGAGGACAGGGAGGTGATTCAAGACAGCCAGCATGGCTTTACCAAGGGCAAGTCCTGCCTGACCAGCCTAGTGGCCTTCTACGATGGAACGACTACATCCGTGGATAAGGGAAGAGTTATAGATATCATCTATCTGGACTTCTGTAAAGGCCTCTGACATGGTCCCTTCTCTCTAAATTGGAGAGAGATGGATTTGCCGGGTGAACTGTTCACTGAATCCGGAATTGGATGGGTGGTCACTTCCAGAGGATAATGGTCAACAGCTCAGTGTGAACGGCTGGAAAGAGATCAGTGGCAAGTGGTTTCCCTCAGGGGTCTGTAATGGGAATCGTTCTGTTTAATATCTTCATCAATGACATAGCAGGATAGAGTGCATCCTCAGCAAGCTGGCAGATGACACCAAGCGTGGTGATTCAGTTGACAGGCTTGAGGGATGGGATGTCATCCAGAGGGACCTGGATAAACTTGCAAAGTGGACATGTGTGAACCTCATGGGTGAGGTCTTGTAACTGGCTGTGGGGAACTCCTGTTATCAATACAAACAAGAGGCTGAAGAGATTGAAAGCAGCTCTGCTGAGAAGAACTAGAGGGTGGATGAAAAGCTGGACCTGAGCCAAGAATGTGCTTCCACAGTCCAGAAAGCCAACTGTGTATCCTTGGCTGCATCAGAAGGAGCATGGACAGCAGTTTGAGGGAGGTGATTCTACCCTTCTGCTTTGCTCTGGTGAGACCCCCACCTGAAGTACTGCGTCCAGCTCTGGAGTCCTCAGCACAAGAAAGGTATGGACCGTTTGGAGTGGATCCATAGGAGGATCACAAAAGTGATCAAAGGAATGGAACACCTCTCCTACGAAGAAAGGCTGAAAGACTTTGTGGGGTTTTTTTTGGCCTGGAGAAGAGAAGGCTTTGGGGAAAAGCTTATTGCAGCCTATCAATACTTGAAGGGGGTTTATAAGAAAGATGGGGACAAACTGTTTTGAGGAGCCTGTTGTGATAGGACAAGGGGTAATTGTTTTAAACTCGAATGGGGTAGATTCAGACTAAATGTAAGGATGAAATATTTTACAGTGAGAGTAGTAAATCCCTGGCACAGGTTCCCCGGACAGGTGGTAGATGCGCCGTTCCTGGAAACAATCAGAGTCAGATTGGATGATGCTCTGAGCAGCCAGATGTAGTAGAAGATAGCTCATTTAAGAGGGCTTCGACTAGTTGGCAATTAAAGGTCCCTTATAATCCAAACCATTCTGTGATTACATGAAAACATCAAAGTTCAATTGCCAGAAAGGCATTAGCAAGAGTTCAGTATTGCTGTGGTATTCCAGGACTTAGTCTCTTCTCTGTCCCCTGTCCTGCTAACTGTACATATTAATAAGCAGATATATTTTGATACATAAACTGTTTACAATCTCCAGGTTGTGACTGCTGCCAATATGATTACCTTCTACTGTAACTTCTTGTAATTTAGGCTACATGCTGGTTGTCAGTGCTGCATCACCCAGATACAGGGCCACCTAGTTTTGAATTGAGCTCTTTTGTCTTCTTCCATGTGTTTTCTATAAACTGCTTATATTTATTGTAACTTTATCTGTGCCAGTTATAAATTTACAGGGCTAAACAGGAGTGGAAGGTTTTCTGCCCTTGTCTTTTGTTTTCCAGTTTTGTTTGTTATTTTTAGTGTATCAGCATGGATAGTACCACGCTAAAAGGCATAGCGTGGGTTGACTTGATGGGGTAGGAGGTAAGGTGGACTAAGGGTCTCTGAAAGCTCTAAAAGCACCTTGTATGTGTGTTTTTGAGATCTTCCCACTGGCAGGAGCTACACAACTCTTGTCCCATTCTACAAAGTATTCGAAGGAACTTTTCTCTAAAACACCTGGCATCCACTAGACATACATCCTGAATAATACCGCTTGGTGCTACATCCAGAGATTTTCAGTCTCTGTAACTGAAATTGTTTTAAGAGCTGTTCAAGTCATGTTTAGGGTATAAAACAAAGCAACTCATTAGCTTGTATTTTGCAAGGATAGAAATGAAAAGGAACTTCCTCTAAACAAAATAATGTTTTCTGCTCCTTTTCAGTTCATGGTGCTAAAGGACATATAATTCTGAGCAAAGCGTTCAAAAAAGCATTTCCTAACAAAAGGTCCTACTGAGTTCTGTGTAATTATTTTTAAAGTAGTGGCTGCTGTCAGGACAGTTTAGATTTGCACACTGCGAGCTGTAACTATCAGAGATGTTATCTTGTTCAAATACAATCACGTTGTGTTTTGTTACATTATTAAATAATCAATTTGGAATTTAGTTCAATAGAAAGCTTTTTTGAGGATAGATGGCAAACCAGACTGTCTTTTATTTCTAACCAAGACAGCTACCTTTGATCTTTGACAGCGATCTTCAGCTTGAAAACTTGTTCTGTGTTAATATGCTACAATAAATTCTACAGTTCTAGATGTGGTTAGAATATAAGAAAAGTCTTGTCTTTGTAATATCTGTGTTGCAACTCACAGCTTCCTCAGTGTAAGTTCTAAAACAGTTTTGTCATGCAGGATCATTACTGTGATGCTTAGGTTAGGTACAAATGTTTCTACAAAAATAACCCAAAACAAAACAAATAACCTGAAACAATACTGTCATACAAATGTTCTCCTGATGCTTTTCCTGACTGGACCTTTTCCTTACTTGCATTGCTTACTTTTCCATACTTGTGTTGCTCCTGTCACCTAAGGTTCAGTGAGAGCATTCAAGCTCCTGTGAGCTGGAGGCAGCTTGCCCGTAGGTCCCATAGTTAGGGGTTCACCCTGGGAGGAGCATCGAACCATTGCACACAAGTCCTGAACAGTGATGATGCAGCTTCCTGTCTGTGAAGGAAAGGGAGCCTGCAGAGCCATCCCGTAGTGAAACTGCATGGTGGAGATAATAAGGGCCCTGAGCATGTTTTGTCAGCTCTAACCTGCAATTTGCTCTTGGCACTTTTGTCTTTACTGGTTCTTTAAAATTTTTTGTTTATAGTTGGGCAGTTTCTGGAAGGCTGACCTCTGTTAGCTAAGCGTGTCCTCCAGCAGTCTGTCTTGTGGTTGTTTTGCAACTTTAATTGGCCTTTCCTCATGCTCCTTGTAATTGCCTTTTTCATGTAATTGATGCTGTTTAGGTCTCTGTTCTCTGCTCCCATTCAGCCTTTGAACACTTCTTTGCTTATTGAAGTCATGAAGCTTCTTCTGTTTCTTCTTACGTCAGAAACCTTGAGCTGTAATGTGCCTGGTTAACACCTACCTCTGAGGCAAGAAGGACTTGGAGTTTTTCCTCTTTCAACCTATAGATAGTGCATCCAAGATATTTTTGCCAGGTCAAAGCTGAAATGTATTGGCAGGACCACATGAAGAGGCAGGTACTGCCAATGCTGTGCTGTACACATTTTGATTTAGCATTCCAGACATTTCAGTTCAGCACCTTTCACATACATTTAAATTCACTTACCAGAGTAAATGTCCCTACAGAATATGCAGTTAACACTTGTGCTGCATGGAAAGTTAAGACTGTGTAATCATCCACATCACTGCAGCTTTATGTTTTGTTGGGTTTTTTTTCAAACTCGATGAAGCTTCAGTTTCCATATAGCTCTAACCCTCACTTCACAGCAGAAGCTTATGTAGGAGTGCTTCTCTCTGTATCTTTTAATATTTAAAAATCAGGGTTTGATTAACCAAAGGTGAAATGCTAACTAAGTAGTGTGGAAGTGTTGAGGTTAATGGGTCATTTGTGTAATTAAGACAGAATTTATTGATACCTCTTCAACACATTGCATTGTTGTCTGAAAGAAGAACAAACAGATTCCCTAGATACTTTTTTTGATCCTCACAGTTTTTCTGTTTTTCCAAGGACAACTTATTACTTACTACTCTGACGGGGACCAGCACTAACCTCTTTGCTTATGGAGCAGATCATCTTGAGTGCTATCACAAGGCATATACAGGATAACCAGGTGATCAGTCCCAGTCAGCATGGGTTTATGAAAGGCAGGTCCTACTTGACCAACCTGAACTTCTTCTATGACAATGTGACCTGCTTAGTAGATGAGGGAAAGGCTGAGGGTGTTGTTTACCTGGACATTAGTAAAGCCTTTAACACCATTTCCCACAGCAGTCACCTGGAAAACCCCGCTGCTCATGGCTTGGGTGTGTATACTCTTCACCAGGCAAAAATTGTCTGGAAAGCTGGGCCCAAAGAGTTCTGGTGAATTGAGTTAAATCCAGTTGGTGGCTGGTCACAAGTGGTGTTCCCCAGGGCTCACTTTGGGAGCTGGTTCTGTTTAGTATCTTTATGAATGATCTAGACAAAGGGATCAAATGTACACTCGATAAATTTGCAGGTGACATTAAGTTGGGCAGGAGTGTTGACCTGCTTGAAGGAAGGAAGGTTCCACAGAGGGATTGGGACAGGCTGGATTGATGGGCTGAGGCCAAGGAGATGAGGTTCAACAAGGCTGAGTGTTGGGTCCTGCACTTGGGCCACAACAACCCCGTGCAGTGTTACAGGCATGGGGAAGACTGACTGGAGAGCTGCCTGGCAGAAAAGGACCTGGGGATGTTGGTTGACAGCCGGCTGAATATGAGCCAGCAGTGTGCCCAGGTGGCCAAGAGGGCCAATGGCATCTTGGCCTGTATTAGAAACAGCATGGTCAGCAGGACCAGGGAGGTGATTGTGCCCCTGTACTCAGCACAGGTGAGGCTGCACCTTGACTAATGTGTTCAGTTTTGGGCCCCTTGCTACAAGAAGGATGTTGAGGTGCTGGAGCGTGTGCAAACAAAAAGCAGCAAAGCTGGTGAAGGATCTGGTGCCACAAGTATTATGAGGAGCGGCTGAGAGAGCTGGAGTTGTTTAGCCTGGAGAAAAGGATACTGCGGGGATATGTTATCGCTCATTACAGCTATCTGAAAGGAGGTTGCAGTGAGGTGGCTATTGGTCTCTTCTCCCAAGTAAGAAGCTACAGGACAAGGAGAAACAGCCTCAAGTTGTGCCAGGGGAGGTTTAGACTGGATATTAGGAAAAAATTCTTCACCAGAAGGGTTGTCAGGTGTTGGCACAGGCTGCCCAGTGAAGTGGTTGAGTCACCATCCCTGGAGGTATTTAAAAGATGGGAAGATGCAGTGCTTAGGGACATGGTTTAGTGTCAGCAGGTTAATAATTGGCCTTGATGTTCTTAAAGGTCTCATCCAACCTAAAGGAAACTACAATACAATTCTGGTTTAGTCTATTTTAAAAACTACCTCAGAACTTAGATATTCAGTAGGACTTTCCGTTTCAGTGTGCTTATGGCTGTAATTGCCCTTCTTGATGAGAACAAGATGATTTAATGTCAGAATTACGTGTCTGGTGTAATGGTTAAGGCACAGATTCCATAGAAAAATGGTGCATATGCTTTTAATCAATTGTGTAATTGCAGTTGCCATAAAAATAAAAAGGTCAATTAAAGGTAAAGAGATAAATTTGACGAATTGTTGATCTTATAATACTTTAGGAGGAATTTGGAATTGTTTTAACTGGAAGAGGGGCCACGAAAGAATGCCCTAACTTAGTTTTACACTGGCAATCTCAGATTTTGAAGAGGGAATTTTTTTAAGGAAGACTGAAGCAATGGCATTGCGTTGCTGAGGAAGTGGTTAAGTACTCTCCTGATAAAGCTTTGTGCTTGATTTTACAACCCCATTGACTTTTTGACCTTATGAGCTTTTATCTCTAATATGTTCGTGCAAATTTTGTGCTAAAGATTTGTCGAGATCACGGTTTTAAGTTCTTAATGTTCCAGTACACTTATTGGAATTGTGCAAGTTCAATATCGTTGATTTTCTTAAGTTTTGGTTGCAAGTAGTGATCTTTTTTTAGAAGAAAAGTGAAATATGTGTGAGTGCAAATCCAGGCACAAGGCCCAATTTAAACCAAACCCTACTTTTTTTGTGAAGATTATAAAACGTCACGTATGTTATATACTTCAAGAAAAGGAAGCTGCTGTTACATTTGCCCGATACAGTCTGTACCCTTGATATATAACCCATAGTTTACATTCTTTTTTTATTAATATTCCAGTCCATTTCTGTTATCTCTCTTCTGTTTTTCTATCCATTTCCATATAAAACATTTTGATTCTTCTTATAGCATGACAGGCTTAGTCTCCTCTTGGATTTAATTTGCCTTGCATGAATAATGGAGAAAATCTTGCATTTTCTTTCAATGACATGACCCACATGTCTTGATTTACTCTGAGACATCGAAAACAGAGTAGATCTTCTTGAATGAATGTAGATCAGGACAAAATTCATCAGAACAATCCTCTCATGGCAATGATTACAAACTGCCAGGGTTCTATAAGAGGAGAACTGTATTTATGAAAGTACATACTACTCCTATGTCTTTTCTTTCCCTGTGATTTGATTTCTTTTAATTATTAAAGACGAAACTTCATGGTTTGGGATTTTTTTAAAAAATCTTAAAATGCAGACACTATTTTTGAAAGCCTGTGTGAAGCTCCAGTTATTTCTTTGAGAAATACTTTCTTATTTTTGCATAGAGTTATAGAATGGTTTTGGTTGCAAGGTACTTTTAAATATTATCTTTAAAGATCAAGAACATCTGCCCTGCCTTCCCAGGGGTAGGACATCTTTCACTAGATTAGATTGCTCAAAGGCACATCCAGCCTGACCTTGAACACTTCCAATGATAGGGCATCTGCAACATCACTGGGCAATGAGTCCAGTGTCATTTTAATTTAAATCTTGTATAGTTTACTCTGTTTAAGAAGAAAAAAAATGTTTTTCACTGAGTTACATCTGGGCTAGGTCATGACGTGATGGAAATGATTATTTTGTTATGTTTCTGTACAAACCCCATGAAAAAATGATATACTTGCTGATAAATAAAAATAATGTCTGAATATGGCACAAATCTATATGTATAATTCAAGTTAATCTTTAAAGAGAAATTGCTGCAACTACAAGTTGTGTGCTAAAATCAGTTTATAACAAAGCTTCTCTTTTTGATTATCGTGTGCTGTCATTTTTTTCTGAATGTAAAACTTAAAAGTGACCAACTGCCAGCACTAACTGGAACTGATCCTAGTATAAGCATATACTAAGCAAGAACTCAATCTATTGCAAGCTCTTTGGCAACTATACTGAACTAGCTTCTAAAACTTCTGTAATAAAATGTTACTGCAATATGTAAATAATCAGAATCTAGTAATTTTAAGGGTAATTTTGTGACCTGAATAAACATACAAACAGCTTTACTGATTCAGATGAAGAGCCTATCTAGGCAAGTGTTGTAAACAGACACCTAAGGAAGAGTAAGAACTCAGCATGCATATATGCATGTGTGATAATTACCCTCCAGTGCTCTCCCAGCCTTCAGCTATTTTCAGCTCAAGGGATTTCCTGAGTTGCTTGTGATCATCTGTTTCATATCCTTTAGTTGGATCTTCCTTCCATTACTTTTCCATTCTCTTACACATTTTTTACTTTCACATCATCCTTTGCTTTGGGTAAGGTTTTGGTTTGTGTTTGGATTTTGGTTTGGAATTGCTTTTGTGGGTTTTTTTTTTTTCACGAGTTGTGATGTCCATTACCTGAATAACCACCATCTTTTGCTTATTTGAACCTGGTTCCTACTGGGAACCGGAGATTGATTCAATGATTGTATCTGCTTATTAGTAATTCATCTCTTTCATCCTTCACATGACACAAAACTCTTGAGTATCATCTGGTGCTGGTATTTGTTTCTGTTCGTTCTGTATAGCTGTACTTTAGCCTCTGTCCATAGTTGTTCCAAAGGATAATTGATAAGAAGGTAATAAAATAGCAGATTCCCCCCTTTTTTATGGGCATGGTTCTTTGGAGGAATCATTTAATTATTTTGCATTAAATGAAAAAATATTATAAAAACATAAAAAACTGTAGCAAGATTGTTGTTTCTGGTAATTAAAGATCACTGGAGAGCAGCATGCAGTAAAATAAATGCAAGAAATGCGAAACATGAGAGTATCCCAGAAAGTTCAAGGAGGTCAAATTCTGCTTGCACATTAAAATGAAGCCAGAAATTGAAAATGCACTAGTTATTTCAGGTGCATGTCTTTTAATTAATTTTACCCGTGGTACAAGTATCCATCTCATGCTTGTCTTCTAAGTGCTACACCTATGAATACACAAAACTGTTATACTTGATTTCTTTTCACCAGTGCTCAGTGAAAATCTGCTTTATTAAAAGAGGATATTCCCATAATGTGAAGCTTGCATTTCACTAGATGAAAGGATATATTCTCAATTTCTTTTTCTAGCAAATCTAGAAATCAGAATTATAGAAGATACTCCTATTTATGCTGCTGTTCATCCTTCATTTTTCTAGTGCTCCTACAGGAAAGTCCAGTTGCTTCCAAGTAGTTCCAGTAATGCTTATACCGAGCTAGATTGGTTTACTTTTTTTTTATAAATAGATTTAGCATCTTCAGACAGAACAGGGCTTGTCTCCGATGACTGTCCAGTCACCACCAGTACTGCGTATTACCTCCATCAACTACCAAACAAGTTTTCTTCCTTTCATGAACTTTAAAATTTGTGGTTTGTGTCAATTCAAACTAAAATAAAATTACCATTGTTCTCCTCCAGATGTTTTGGTTGCAGTCTGACATATATCCTTAGCATGGTAATGTATGAATGTGCAAAGACTTTCAATTTAACGTGCGAGCAGTGTTTAATAACTTGTAAAGGCTGTGTAGCTCTTAGGTAGTGCCCGTGTTGGATTTGTACTTTAAAATATGTTGATGAAAGTTATAATTTCTAGAAGACTTCTCAACAAGGAAAAAATAAGCTAATTAAGCCAATTTTTTTTGCTAGAAAACTTCGGAACATGCTGTCAGTATAAAATATCTGCTAGATAAGAAAGATGTATTTGAATGCCAGCAGTCTGGAAATTCTACACTTGTACTGGAAAGAACACCAACCTCTTGCGTTTTGCTTCTTCAAAGTAATATGCTTTCTTTTGAGATTGAGTGAAAAACAGTTGTAATCACTTCTTCAAGAAGACATTAAACAGAGAAATGTAAAGATGACAAATGAAAGAAAATACATTAATATTGCTTTAGATTAAAAGAGGAATTGAGTGAGCTGGAGCCAGACACGAGCTTCACTGTAGCTTCAGATGCTACTGTAAAGGCCAAAAAGAGCTAACAGATGAGTAAAAGCCCTCAGAATTGGTTTAGTATGGCAGATTGGTTTTCTTGGTTCATGAAACCAATTGTTATTATTCAAAATCTGAAAATACTTATAAATTGTGAGTGTGATGCTATCCCTTGTTTGGAAGAGAAGATGAAAGTCTACTAAAGTACTAAAAGCAAAATGTAAGCAAGATTAACTTTTGCACACGTGTTTGGTTTGGTTTGGTTTTTTTTATAGGTGAAATGAGGAATGATTTATATATCACTATAGAAAGAGGAGAATTTGAGAAAGGAGGAAAAAGTGTGGCCAGAAATGTGGAAGTGACAATGCATGTTGTGGACAGCAATGGTCAAATTTTAAAGGTATCTTTGTTGTATGTTTTCCCTTGCTGCAGTTAATTTTGATACATTTTTTCAGATGTAAATTATCTTTTGTGACATTGTTTGAAGAGTACAAAATTGCTTTTGAAAGGTCATGTTTCCACTTTACTTAAAACTTCTGTAAAATGCATGTCTGTTTTATTTCTGTGATCAATTACATGATTCAGATAAACATTGTAATTGCCAACCAAATAACTAACGATTCCATTAAGATGCTGGAAAATGTTGAAGCAATATCATTTTTTTGAGAATTTTTTTATTTCATAATAATTCTTCTTATTTATGTATGTATTTTCTTATGTTACATGGAATCTGTTTTGATTTTCATTTTTTGTCTGATTTTAATAAATCTGAGATCATTGAGGCAAAAATCACCATCGTGTCAATAAAAGGATAAAGTAATGTTCCTTCTTTTCATCATATTTGATTGCATGCTGCTGGTGATAGCTTACAGACAGGCATCATTTTATATTTTAATTATTAACAGATGACTGTTTCTCAGATTATTTTTTTCTGCACCAAAAGATTTCTGTTTGCCTTCAACCTTTTCCATACATAGTTAACATAATTTTTTTCCCTTTTATTTGAAAAAGCTTTTTTCATGTGTTCTCCATGATATGGAGGGCTCTGGGGTGATGAAAGGCTGACATGAATAGAATGATGAGAACAGTGTGTGAGTGTACTTATATGTGAAGTGAGATTGTGTGTATAAATGCATGGGATGCTATATATATTTGTATATATAAATATATATGTGTATGTATATCTAAAATATATATGTGTGTGTATATATATAATATGTATTTTATGAACACATGAAAAAATAATGGATATTGAGATGCAAAGGTGATCCCTTATAGTTGCCAAGGAGAAAAACTACAGCTTACATTTCCCACAGTGAATTAATTGGTAGCTGCAAGTCAGTACTTAGAAAAATCCATTTGCCTTTTTTTGCTGTGGAGAGACAACATTGGATGTTGCAAAAGCAACCAGCACTTTGCTTCTTCCTAATCGGGGAATATAGATTTATTTCTTTTTTTCATGCTGGGATATATCACTGATAACAGCAGGGTTAGAGGCTTATTTCAGAGATCTAAAGACCTTGAGCCTGGGCTGCTCTTGTCTCAGTTACGTTATTGTTTGTTGCTTGGGCATAACACTGGATGGACCATGCTGTCTCATGGGGCTCCACATCACGTTTTGTCGCTTAAGCCTTCCCGATGACCCAGGTCTCCCTGTGTAATACATTGATTCTCATCAGTGTGGACTATTCTTGCCATTTTTTCTAATCATCATATTTTTAAAAAGTACTGCTATTTTTGTGGTGTTTAAGATATTGAGCTTTATCCCATTTGTGGCATTTATGATATGAAAGTAAATAATAAATAGTCATCCTTGTAAGAACAGTCCTTGATGACTTCTTACTAGCCAAGTAATCTGCCTTTAATTTCTAACCCATACCTTTTCTTCATTAGGATTTCATCTCATTTGGCTCTGGGGAGCCACCAGCCAGCGAGTACCATTCCTTTGTGCTTTACCATAACAATGGTCCCAGATGGGCTGAGCTGCTGAAACTTCCTATCCCTGTGGATAAATTCAGAGGAGCACACATCCGCTGTGAATTTCGGCACTGCTCCAGTAAGCGCTGTTCACGACTTCTGTTAGTCCTCTCCATTTCAGCTGCAGTCAGCACATGAGTTTCCATAATACTTCAAGAAAAACACAGCTGCATGAACTTTCTCTGTAATGCTTTAATGACACAGCTTCTCAGGCTTGCAGCTCTACTTGGTGGAACTCAGTGCTTTGGCAAAGCCTAAATACCAGGAGAAACCAGTCTAGTTTATTAAATAGAAAGAGAAAACATTGCAGCTTCAAATGTAAAGAGAATTTCAGGTAAACTCAAAATGCAAATTTAGAATTTACCTGGTGAATTAGTCAAAATTATACCTTTTCCTTAGTAAATGTTTGGAAATTCAGCCAATGGGAATGTCTGTAAATACATCATGGTTATATAACACTTTGTATTGAGCCTTTTTTTTCTGTGGTTATAAAACAAAGTTCCAAAATTCTCTAAACATTTGGAACAATTTTGGAGATGATTTTGAGGTAAAAAATGAAGTCTGAGTCCACATTCTGCATCCCAAGGTATGCAAGACAGGATTCATAGCTATAGTGCTGACTGTTGTCAAGCTTGTGGAGAAAGGTCATGTAAAATTGTGTGTCTTTTAAGCTGCTGCTGCTGTTTGGCTCTTTTTGGTGATGGAGCTATAGCAAGATTTGAATATTTAGATTGTCTTTGTGGATATTGGCACGTACAGTAAGTTATGGTATATTTAGAGTCTAGGTACAGAAATTTCAAAACAGGTAATATATGAAGAAATTTGCATTGATTTATTTTTAAGATTTCTTTTATAAGCTATGAATTAATAAAAAACATCAGTGATACGTTTCAAACAGATGATATGTTTTTGCACAATCTCTCCTATGCAGCACAAGTTGGATGTTTTTGTTATGATTGCTTATACCATCCCAACTGTGGTAAATCCAGATTCAGAAGTCATGTGTATACACATTTGGTGAGAAATTGGCTGATTTTCAAAAGCGTTCAGCATCTGCACTCATTGGTTTCACTAAAATCTGTGCCATCCCAATGTTTTGTAGTCTGCTTTATATTTAGGTTATAGATGAGTTTTTGAATTTCAGCTCAGACGTTTGAAAATGTTATCTGCTGTCTAACATTCATGTAAGAAACAGTGGCATCTTGAATCATAACTATAGAGGCAGGTGCCTTATTTGCAAACAGAAGTGTAGTGTAGCCTGAGGCTAATCTAAAGTGGAGACCAGTAGGTACAAGCTACTATGGAGGATAATTTTCACCAAATAAAACTTTTCTCTTCATGTTGGACTAGCTAGGTCGCATTCATACATTGCTAAGACTGCATATTTGGTGGCTTCCGTTATTTGTTATTAACAAACACCAAATCATTCCAGCATACTGCTTTCTGATTTTACAGTGAGATGAAAGAAACCATTACAGGAGTTAATGTGCATATCTGAAAAGGCATTTGAGATATTCTTAGTCTGACTCGCTGCAATTAGCTTCTGGAATGCTTTCTTATGTTGTATCCATTTGTTTTATCTAAAATGTATAATATTAACTTTAAGTGCTGCTATTTACATATGTATTTCAGCAAAAGAGAAGGGTGAGAAGAAGTTGTTTGGCTTTTCTTTTGTGCCCCTGATGCAGGAAAATGGGAGGACTCTGCCTGATGGCACCCATGAACTTATTGTACACAAGGTAATTTGAATTAGTAATCGTTAGCTGTAATGATTCCTCTGGTACATACTTTAAAGGCCCAGAAACATTCAGTTTAGAAAGTCTATATTCATTACTAAATGAGTGATAATCTTGTCATCATGAAAATATCCATTGCTGATTGTTTAATATTAAGCTTCCTGTTACAAGCTGCAATTGAATCTTGGTTCAGTGTTTGGTTTTACCAAGTCTTACTATTATCTTACATTGTATGGATTTCACAAAGTTAAGTTGAGTTAAAATATGTAAAGTGAACCCCATGAATACCCCCTTACTGAATTGCTGAAGCTGGAAAATCAAGCAAGCTCATATTTGCAGATCTACTCAATGTTATCATTTTGGAGATATTTCCATTTTGTGGAATTTATATTTTGATGTTAAAATCAAAATCTATTTGTGTAACTTGTGCAAATTTGTTAGGCTTCCATGTCAGATATGATGCTATAATCCAAAAAGAAAGTTACAACAGGCATAGTGAAAATTCTTCAATTTCTGGTAGAAAAACTATAATAATTCATATACTTTGGGGATTTGGTCCTTTGTTTTTATGCAGCTCAGTTATTTTAACTGATTTGTTTTCACAGTGTGAAGAAAACACAAACCTTCAGGATTCTAGTCGCTACCTCAAACTCCCCTTTTCGAAGGGAATTTTCCTAGGGAACAACAGCCAAGCAGTAAAAACCACTAAAGAGTCCTTCTGGATTACATCCTTTCTCTGCTCTACTAAACTCACACAAAATGGTAGGATATGTTGATTATTTAAAACATGATGAATTCAAATGAGCATGATAGCTAGCCTTTTCTGTGCCAAGCAAGCATGGATGTACTCAGAAATAGCTTGTGTTCTATCCACTTTACAAACTGGTTTTCTTCATAATTTTTTATATCCGGATAGAAACCAAAGCAGCATGATAAATCACTGATTTTAAGTAGTTCAAGAATACTTTTTAGATTAATATGATGTTGGAATCAAATGCAGCACTTTTGGGATCAACTGTCAAACCCCAGCTGCTTTACAAAACCTCTTAATGTGTTTGTTTTAGAGTTTTTATGAAGTACTTATTGCAGGCTTTGGGCTGCGGCAGTTTGGTTGTAATTAGGCAAATATTGCTTTTTTTGTTGTATCACTTCTCTTCCTTAAAGCCAACAAACATTTACTACTCCTTAAACCAATCTTATACACTGCATATAAGAAACCGCAGATAGAAATACATGTTTGTGCTCTCTACCATTGCTCTGTATAAAATTCATAAGATTCTTGTTTATTTGCCCTGTTAACTACAGTTTGTAACTTACACAGTTTTCCATAATTTTTTTAAGTATTGGGTGTTTACTTGGTGATGTGTTTCTGACCATTCTTTGATATCCCCCCATTTTCTATTTTTTTCTGAAATTTTTTAAGATCTTGCTTAACTCTCATGTGTGAATGACCATGTCTTTACCCTTCTTATCTGTATAATAAACTTGTTAATTGCTTGCAAATTAACTACAGGTTTTTAACAACAACTATAGCAGGTTTTAAAATTTAAATGTCTAAATTTTCACCATTTAGTAGCAAGTGTCCAAAATAGAATAATGTGCAAATAGTTGGTGGTCTGTTTCACTGTGCACATCCATTTTGTGTTCTCATATCAATTAGCTTCAAAATAGTAGAAGTTAGCCAGTAGAAGATTTTCCCAAAGGTTGCTAATAGGCAATCAAGAGACTAAATTTGCATCAGTTAAAGGCCTTGATTTAGGAAATCACATGAATCTGCTGGTACTTGCACATGAAAGTGCTACCCAGAACTTAAGTGTCTCACTGATAAATAGGTGCGCTGTTGTCTGGGGTCATAATACTAATGTATGTTCACAACACAGGAATTATTTTGTACTTAATGTAACTAGATGTTGACATAGGGTGTAAAATTTCCATTTTTTTTTAATAACCATATTCTGAGTAAGAGGGTGTAGAATATCTGAATAATATTGATCCCCTTTTCAGCTCTGAAAGAGTTAACAGTTATTTCAGCAATACTTCAGAGGGTGGAAATATTTTCAGTAGACAGGCTCATATTTTCTCCAAGGATCTTCTTTGGGAAGTTCATCTTGGTGAGTTTCCAAATACCCATTCTTTTAAACAAAAATTTGCCAAAGCCTATTGCATGCTCAGAAATTGAACATAGAGCAAAGCATGTGGATATCTGATCATGTGAACATTACTTCAGTTATCCCTGAGAGAATGTAGCGTATTTATTTAAAAATACAGGACTAGGTATTTAATTTTTAAGTAAGCATTTTTATCAGTATTTTTGAAAATTACTGATAATTTTTTAATTTGTTTTTAAGTTTGGAGATTTTTCTGAAGTTCTCAGAGATCTGCCTGTGTCTGCAAACCACAATGTCCAGCTTAGAAATGAATTGAAAATTATGCTATTGGTCTGGCCATGGGCTGGGAGAGGACCCCAAACCCAGACTTGTAAAGGATGTGACTGAATTAAGGCACAGCTTTACTGGCTTTCTGGGAAATTTTACTCAGCTGTCATTCTCTCATTGATTGCTCCCACATGCCATCGGATCTCATGTGTATTAAAATTATGGGGACTGGGGCAAGGAGGCTGACTCCCAGTTGTTGGGATCCATAATTTCCTTACCCTGGGTACTGTGGAGGGGTTTTTAGGGTTATTTCAAAACAGTTTCCAGAGACCATTCTAATGAGGGGACTCTGTGCGTTCATCAGCATATCTCCCAGGACCACCTCCTTATCTAATCTATCTGCCAGCTGGCTTTTCTTTAGCTTGACTTTTCATTCTGGATAGTTAATCAGTTAATGCTAGAGAAAAAGTACACCTTTTTTATGTTGTATTCTTAGCTGGATAGTTATATTTCATTATCCTAAAAATACCCAAAGAGTGAGAAAGAACATACAATTTTTATACTAGTAGTTATCAATACAGTCTTCCTTAGTTTTGACAAATAGGAGGGATCTCTGCTTGCTAAAACTCAGGATCCGTCCAGCATGTTGGAATATTTTAGCAAGTTAGCATCCACTCATTTCTCAGCGTTAATCGGCACATACCCAGTGAGCAGCTGTTCAGCAGCAGAGTAGCACGTCTGTTGCAAGGTAGAGGTATAATCCATCTATCTGCATTTTTAAAAATCAAGCTGGTGATCAACAGAACGAAAGTAACAGGGGGCAGCTTTCCAGAGTGACCCCAGTTGGGAGGGGATGCTGGAAACTGCAGCAGCAGTCTGTTGGAAGAGGAATGCAGACTGCTGGTTCTGGAATTTGGCTTTTGCCCTTTGAAGTGCAGTAATGCTACAGCAGGCCAATTTCTGATGTCTCAAGATTTAGAAGAGAGAGACTGAAAGGTCATCCCAAACCATTTCCTTACGCACGTGATTCTAAACCTTTTAATAAGCCTGGAACTTTGGATTTAAATTACAGACTTTGAGAAGGGAAGTGTTTTGTTTAGTGGGAGTGGTAGGTCAGGTGTAGCTTATTTTTGATGCACAAATCTGATCATGAATAAGAGAAGACATTGGACATGCTTTTCTTCTTCAGCAACATTTATCAGTAGTATTGGCTTTTTCCCTTTTCCGAAAGTATGTTTTCCTAGTGGGCCTATTTGGGGGACAATTTTACATTCTCATTTCTCTTAATACATGACACATTGCTATCCCTTCCCCTTGTGATTCATGTGTCAGATTTTCTGTTCATGTCATTTATGCTTGGGCTGTTTGCTAATGTTATCTCAGCAATGTCTGTCCTCCTTAGCATTTTCCTTGAAATAAGTGCTTTGAAGTGAGTGTCTGACATTTGCTTTCTCTTTCTTTTTTTAATCCCCCCAAAATGCTTAAGATTCAGTTTCAGCTATCTTCCCACCAAGCTCCTCTAACAAACCTGTAAAGGAATATTTTTCCTGCTATGAACCGACAGCTTTTGGTAGTCTCACTACTCCTCAACTTAAGTTAGGCTTAAACAGAATAAAGTGTATAATTCCTTTTAATTATCCTAAAGAAAAATGCCATTCACCTGTAATGTTCGTTTGTAATGCTTATTCCTTGAAAATTCCTGGCAGAATGAATACTACGACATAGAATTTGTCCTTGATCTTCGGCATGTGCCTCTGATGTACATGTACGACCCCTTAGCACTCATAGTGCAATTCAGGGATATCTTTTAATCCAAATCATTCCATACTAGCAAAGGGTGAAGCAACACGAAACAGAAATGTATAACTGCAAAAAAACCAATTTGTGCCCACCAAATTCAATTAAAGCAGCAAAATATTGGTGGAATAGCATGTAGAGTGTTTGCCGTTAGCACTTCTGATGAGATTTGAATATAGGTGAAGATTTACTTAATGTTACTGAAGACAGAAATATTACTTTATTGCTTTTTACGGGAGAGAAGAGCTTTCCTGGAGTAAACTGGGAAAGAAATGACACAAAGACAGGTATGGCTCAAGTGTTACTTCCGTGTGAAAACAGCCTGTGGTAGAAAGCACCCAAACAGTTGCTGAACTTCCTCTTAGCTTCTTAGTTTGATAAATACTGAGAACATTTCAGAAGAACTGGACAGTGCGGGACAGTGATCAACTAGAGAGTCATTCAACTTAAACTGGTGGAAGGGCTGGATGGTGATTAAGACTTTCTGCTTGAAACGGCAAGACTTTGAGAAATTCTGAAAAGCTGGTTAGTGAAATGTGGAAGTAGTATGTAAGGCTTTAGGATTTATTTAATTCAACGATTCAAAAACATGGGATGTTATACTGAGTACAACTTGAAAGGAATGCTGTAGACCTGAGTGAGTCATGGGCAGAAAATGTGAGGAGTAAGCAGAGAACCTGCAATAGAAGGGTGAAAACTAACAGCAAAGTGTCAGAGTTCAGCCAGGGTCAGAATCAAATGAAAACTGCTGAAAAGCCAGGCCAAATTTGCAGACTCTATTTTAGGATATTGAATACTATGGGACATGAAATTCCAAGTCTCATAGCAGGGTGGATTTTCAGTACATCAGTACATCTCTAAAACTGGAAGCAGTAATATGTGATTGAAGAGTAATGAATAGAGTACTTACATTTAAGACAATTGGGACAGCAGAGATGTTAACTGGGCCATCATCCTCCAGTGAATTTTATGCAAGTATTTACCGGAAATCATGGATGAAAAAATGGACATATAGCTAAATGGAATGTGCTGTAAGATGAGTTTATCAAAGGTCTATCATGCTAGAATAAACTTCTTAATCTTTCTCTTCACATTTTTTTTTAATATTATTATTATTTGGAGGAAACACAGCAGATCTAAACCATCTGGACTTCCGATACAAACCACATGGGAAATTAGAAGACATAGATTTGAACAAGAATTTTAAAACTGGTAAATAAAGGGTAAAAGGGACCCAGCAGGTTTAGTGGAAGGAATTTCTTTCCTAGAGTGGAAGGAAAATACTACTAGATCTGAAGAAATAGGCCTGGTGTTGAACTATTTGTCTCACCGATATGATGTATCTGAAAAAATCCCAAATTCTAGAACATATGCTAGGTGTTTATAGCACATGTATGATCTTGCTAATGATGTAGAAAACAGTGATGTATCTCATCTGTAATTTTGATCAATAAAGCTGAATGAGACTGAATTAAAACTGGAGGAATTGCAAAGACACTCAGGTGTGTTTTAGCTCAGAAGAGTTTATTTTCCAGAAGAAATCATGTTGCTTATTAGTAAAGCAGGATCTCAGAGATCTTGTGTTTGTTCTCTAACAAGACATAGGAAGATGAGTATTATAAATATATTCAAACAAATAATTAGGAAACTATTTCTAGCTATCAAGAGGACAGCTCTGGAAGTCGACCTTAAATGAGACAAGAGAGCAAAGCGTTTCCCTTTCTTAAGATGGTAGTTCGCAAATATCTGAACAGCATCGTATTATACAGTTGCCAGGGAGACTGATTTTAGTGACCCAGTCCCATGTTCTTGTGTTTCTATTGGTGAAGCAGTTATAGGATGGAAAGAAAAATTGTTACTGGGCAGATTGTATTATAGCCAATCTTGATATTTTCTTTTGTTTTAATGTCTCCAGATATTGCTGAGTGGTCTGTAATAGTGGACTTTAAAATCTGAAATGCAGTTTTGCTTCCAACTTTAATCTGGTATTTTGCTGTTGCAGGAGATATGCTTGACCTTCTAAAATGGAGAACCCACCCAGAGAAAATTGCAGGTTGCCTCTCAAAATTAAAAGAAATTGATGGTTCAGAAATAGTGAAGGTATACATACCTATCTATCCTTTTAGGTAATATGAGGGAATAATGTATTGCATGTCACAAAAGTGCTCATTCAATAACAAACTCTCTCTTATTCTCTCCAATCAGTTTCTTCAAGATACACTCGACACTTTATTTGGGATTTTAGATGAAAACTCTCAAAAATATGGATCAAAAGTATTTGATTGTTTGGTAAGTTTCATTTTGTGATGATGCTTAACACTATTTAAGAACTAAATAAAAACAAAAAAAAAGCTTTTTATTTCTTTTTCTCTTGCATTTAGGTTCACATAATTAATTTGCTGCAGGACAGCAAGTTTCACCACTTTAAGCCAGTAATGGACACTTACATTGAAAGTCATTTTGCAGGAGCACTTGTGTACAGGTGAAGTCTGTACTTTTTGTATCCGATTTGAATACTCTCAGTTATTTGTAAACTAAGCAGAAGCAATTATTAGGTTAAATTGTATCTTTGGAAGTAAAATGCAATGCTTGTATGAATGCCCAGATTTAGGCCGTTAAGAAAGAGTAAAATTACCTTAAATTACCAGAGAGGTTATTTGCTGATGCTCTAAAATTTACTTCATTTTAAAAGGTTTTTCTTCAGTGAGTTTCTTCATTTGAATTACTTTGAAAAACAAGAGCCTTAATATAATCAAGCTGCAGTTGTGTTCGCTGCCTGTGTAGTGCAGTGCACTAATAAGTATCACTTAGTCTGTTGTGCTCTGTTTTTATTTGCTACCTAGACTTCCATTAAAACCAATGCAGTTTAATAAGACAACAAACCAGCGCATGGAATAGCAGGGGTACTCCAGCTGGCTGGGACTCTTCTGGCTTAGCTGAGCTTATGTATTCCTACCAAAACCATTCTACTCCATATGTAATGTTGGTATTGTTTCCTGCTTGTCAGAGATCTTCTAGCTGGCTTTTAGCTTTTATTACATTACTAAATGTAATATTGGGTCTGTAGTGATTAGTGAAATCTAGTCATATTTTTTTTATTTTGTCGGTGTTTCTCTGGACAGCTATTGGTTTGCATTTTAAATGCAAACATAACCCTTCTCCCACTTCTGTGTTGTAATACTTTCTGATGTGCTATTATTCTAGAGATCTTATAAAAGTTCTGAAGTGGCATATTGATCGAGTCACCGAAGTGGAGCTGCACGAGCACATACAGGAAGTATTAAAGGTAATAGAAATTCTCAAAGGCAATTATGTATTTGAATCATGTGTTCATACAGTACAAACAGGTTTAACTTAGAAATTGAAGCCGAGTATGTATAAGTGATGGAATCGTAGTACTAATTCCAGGGTGCTGCAGTTGGTTTATTCATTGTTCACTTTTGTGAGTAAGTTAATCAAAGGCACCTCCTATCAGTAGACTCTGGAGCTGTATGTTCCTTACTGAATGAGGATATACATGAATAAGAGTTAGTTATAAGAAGTCAAATATAGATTGATGGTATTAGCATCTGTTGCAGAACCAAATCTAAATGGCAGATACACATGCTTGACCTTATGGTTCTATCCTGATACCAGGAAAGTCTTCTGATGGTGGTAATTTTGGTTGCTCTTATTGCCCCATTTTGTGCTATAAGCAGAGTGCAATGTGAAGTCAGGTTGAATTGTACAACACAATAATCCTGTTTGGGACAGGTACTACAGTCTGGAACTAAAACATCGGCGTAGTACTCTTCTGTACGTTTCTGTGCTGCTGTGTACGTAGCTATCTTTCTAGTAAGAAAGGACTGTATTCTTTATTTATGTTCCAACACTTTTGCAACTTTTTAAGTTTTTGTTATTATCTGGTTAACAGTTGACAGGAAAGCTTTTAACAGGCAGTCATATTCCAGGAACAGCTCAAAAGCCTGAGCCTATTTCCTGTATTGGCCTTGTGTGTTTGTGCAGTAGGTGTTTCTGTAGCCAAAGACATGCAAGGAGTGGGGGAAGGAAGGGGCAGTGTTGAGATTTTTGTGGCTTTCTATTTGTTAAAAAAAACCCGCATTCCCTGATTTGTAAAGATTATGAAAGCATTTGTAGGTATGTATTTTTGAAATGTTGTTGGTGTTTCAATAGAAAGAGTTGTCAAAATTAAATAACATAATGTCCTGTTTCAGACCTTTGTCGTTATTTCACTGATATAGTCATTCCGTGTATTCTATTTAAAGATGGGCTGGTTAATTTTTATGACTTTTCTCTGATTTTGACATTTGTAGGCACAAGAATATATCTTTAAATACATAGTCCAGTCTCGAAGGTTATTCTCTATTGCCACTGGTGGACAAAATGAGGAGGAATTTCGCTGCTGTATTCAAGAGCTTCTTATGTCAGTACGCTTCTTCCTTTCCCAAGAAAGCAAAGGAGCTAGTGCTTTATCCCAACTACAAGTAAGTTTTCAAGCATGCCTTGCTTATTGCCACTTTCCACGTGCAGTACAGAAAATGTATGCGTGTCCTTACCTATATTCCCAGGAAAGAAAATGTGTTGTTTGCTAAAAAGGGCATTTTTAGCTCATACTCATACCTTTTGCCCTACAGTGTGAAATTTTCATACTAGTAGCTTCTAAATATTCTTGCATAGGTAAATCTAATCATATTATTATTATAATAATTATTTTGCTGGTTACAAAGAAAGTAATTTCTCTGTTTTGGACGTCTTACGGCTTAGTTTAACCACATTGGAACTGAAGAATTTGAGCCATAAAGTAGCCTATCAGAGTTTTCGTGCTTTACAGAAGACTTTTAATTCTTGATTAACTGTTTGTTTTATTACTCAGCTGATGTCTTTATTTCAATTGAGAATACTCAAATTGACTAGTGCTGAAGTGCAGCGGCAAAACACATAGGAGATTGCTCTCTACATTAAGTGCCATAGATTTACCAACTTCTGCAGCCATCTTGTTCCGCTGTTTCTGTAACAAAAGATGTTTAAGACCTGTTAAGAATTATTAACTTTTTAAGCTCTGTAGGAAAATGCTTCTCCAAGAAAACTGCAAATCAGAGAGGACAGAATAGAAAGGTAATTCTTCCATCTCGTATCGTGTAAGTGGGTGGAGTGAAGAGGTAATAGCAAAATGATATAAACAACCGCATTTGGAATTCTTTGTCAGTATTTTTAACCTTGTATGTCACCTGTTCTAACACCCTTGTGACGAAGGTCTGAGGTATGAGTAGGTTTTTTCAGTCAACAGGATCTGGAGAGGAAGAAAGGAATGTCAGTTCTGGCTCTCCTTTCTCTGGCATTGCCATTTTTTTTTTCCAGTATTTTTGTTTCCGTATTTATTATACTCACCAGTGAATTTCTAACCATACTTTAGGATTGTTGAAGTGAACTAAGACTGCCAGTGCTGTCTCACTGCAAAATAAAAATGTTCATTATTTGAAAAATGGAAGATATGGAGACTATAATATTACTTATCTTAAAACAAAGCAGACCAAAACAACTCCACATTTTGTTCCAATGTCAGCTCACTTATCTTTTTAAAAGTTTCCTCTCACACATTGGTACTGAAGAATCTGTGAAGTATAAATATTTTTATTCTAAGTTGAACTTTTTACTTTTGATTGTCCTGGGAGAAATGAATAATCATTAGGTAATGCTTAATGGAAAATAGTCACAAGTGCAAGCCCGTTAATGAGTGTGAGGATATTTCTTCTGAAAATAGGGCCACTTTTTAAAGTTACTAACTACTCTTGAAATGTAAACCTAGGGAATTTTCTACAGTTACATGAATTTCCATAGTTATTTAAATTCTATAAATGCCAAAAATACACTCCAAAAACTGACTATCCATTTTTGCCCTTTTCCTCTAGGCTGTGTTTCTCAGCTCTTTCCCATCGGTGTACTCTGAACTTTTGAAGCTCTTTGATGTAAGAGAGGTGGCCAATTTGGTTCACGATGCTCTGGGCAGCTTGCCGTCAGTCATGCATGGGGATGAGTCCCTTCAAGCTATTAAATTGCAGAGTATTGGGAAAACTGTAGAGAGTCACCTGTATGCTAACCCAGGTAAGGTTACCCCAAGCTGCCTACAGATCAGAAACTCAAATTGCATACTTGGTACACAGGCCAGCAGGTGCTGAAGTGAATCGTGTTGCTCAGAGTAGTGTTTCCTAAAGAACAGTTCTTGAAGCCTTGCTCTGTGCAAGCTGCACATTTACAAGAATACAGTTGGTTAAATTTAGTGGTTTGTTTTTTAGAGACAAAGACTCTTAAAATATAGTGGTATTTTGGTATACTGTTGGAAATAGGTCTATGAAGGGTGTTTGTCTTACACTTTTTAAGTAATTATAAAGGAAAAAGCTTTACCGATTTTTTTCCCCTTTTTTCTCCTTTGGGGACAGTTCAACAAACAGATTATCACTTATCCATTCAGTCTTATTTCACAAATAACACTTGCTAGCTCAGCACATTCAATCTTTCATTTCTTAATGTAGCATAAAAAAGGCTACACAAATGCAAGTGATACTTGGTGCATAACAGCATAGATATTTGCTATGCAGAAGAAAAATTGCTCTGTGGTGGTGAACGTGACTTTTTTTTTCCATTCTAAGTGAAACCCATGGAAGTGACCAAATATTAAATTTGAGACAAACTAATTTTGAAATAAAAGAAATCAAATAGAAGAGATTTAAAGAATTCAAGTAAGTGTTAATTTACTCACTAAGAGCCCTCTTGAGAGCTGTTTGGATTTTGACTGGTGGAGTTCAATTACAAACAGCAGCTTTTACCATCTAAAGACATCAAGATAAATGCATTACAATGGTGAGGGCTCTCCAAATAACACCAGGATATGCATAAATGTTTTAACATGCTGTAGGCCCTGGACAGACCTTATAGCAGCCTTCCAGTACTTAAAGGGGGCCTACAGGAAAGCTTGGAAGGGACTCTGTATCAGGGAATGTAGGGATAGGTCAAGGGGTAATTGTTTTAAGCTGAAAGAGGGTCGATTTAGTTTAGATATTAGGAAGAAATTTTTAACTGTGAAGGTGGTGAAGCACTGGTGTAGGTGGCCCGGAGAAGTCGTAGATGTCCCATCCCTGGAGCTGTTCAGGGCCAGGATGAATGAGTCTTTGAGCAAGCTGATCCAGTGGAAGGTGTCCCTGCCTATGGCAAGGAGGTTGGAGCTGCATGATCTTTAAGGTCACTTCCAACCCAAACCATTCTGTCATGATTCTATGAAAACGACAGAAGAGATCTTAAGCTATTTTTTTAAAAACACTTTCAGTGATTGTGCTTTAAAAGTACGAGCTCAAAGAAATTGGTAAGTGTTGGATGCTGGCTACTTTGCTTCATTCTGACTGTGAAAACAGTTTACCCTTTCCCTTGTGAACCTCCACAGCGGTCCCTTCCAAAGCAGTTAGCTTGCTCTTCAGCTGGTCCATCAGACCTTTTATACTCTGCATAGGTGATGACATATTTGTGTAGCAATGTTAAGTCGCTTTAACTTATATTTTTTGTTTTCCAAACTACTTAGGGAACAGGTAGCATCATTTCCATTTTCATCCTGTTATCATGGTCAGATCAGTCTAACTAGAAGAACCAAATGAATGAATGTAATTAGAGTTATTTAGTGCCATGTAAGGAACTCTTGGGGATTTTCTTGGAACTGTAATTCTACTTTCAGCAATGTGACTATTTTTTTGGTTTCTTTCTTTTGGAAAAGAGTTAGTTTTTTATTCAAATCCAGTTCCACTATTAAGAAGTCTGACTTATTTTTGCCCATAAAAGTAATGAAAATTACATGTTAAATTTTGAATGGAATGCAGGTTTTACACAAATAGAATATACCTTTCTCAGATCACAGGGAAACTCATGTGAAAGACATCTGGCAGTAATATAAACTCCCAATGTCCAGGAGAGGAAGCTTAGGCAAATGCTGGTACGGTATCATATCAGTCATCATTAAGTTGAAAGTCTTGTGGAGATCAGTGTCTTTGTCTTTTTGCCCTTAATACTTTCTCTCTTTAAAATGCAGAAATATAAATAGACTTTCCCTCAATTAATCCCCTAGAAGGAATTCCTTTTAAAATCCTCTTGGGAAAATAAAATATTGCACTAGAGTGTGTTAATGTGCAGAGTAAACTGTACATCAGAATATGAAGCTGATACTTGCTGTTGTTGAAAATAATTGATTCTGTCTGCCAGATGAAGATGATGAATGCTGCAAGCTGTGGTGCTAGCTAACGCATTGGAACAAGATGGAATGCAGGAAATAACTTATTCAATTATCTAAAAATGAGGAGGGCATTTCTTAGATAATAAATTTTTTATCTGGAGCTTGAGAGTTTTATATATTTTGTTCTGCAAGGACCTGAACGACTAATACATTAGCTCCCACTGCTGCAGAAATCAACTGACACTAAAGTTATGCTTTTGCTAAAATTGGGAGTTACATTTAGTATTTTGTTGGAAATAGAAACATCAGGCATGCAGGGGTTGATTTAAGCTGTCCAAGCATAGTTGTTTAGTACAATTTCAGATGTATTTGATGCATATGGTCTCTGCCTGCCTCTCTAGAGAATGCGGGTTATAGATTATATTTTCTGATCATGTGTGGATGTGGCATCTGAAAAGGCTCTGTATTGAGACTTTGGTATGGCTTGCTTAGAACACTCCTCTATTTCAGTGCTTTTAAAATTTAGCTCTTCCTATAGGTAGCAACTACAGAGATGTTGAAAAGTAGTCAAAAACAGTTATCTGCCTGACTCCTGTGAAAAGTTAGGGGGTAGTAAGGCTTTACTTGACTTCTGTTTTTCAGTGTTTACTTCTACATCTTTGTACTACACTACATTGTATGTCTAAAAAGAAACAGATGATGGTTTTCCTGCTGATAAAGACTAGCAGGACTCTTTTTTTTTTTTTTTATGTTGGCTTTTCTTCCAGTCTCCTAGTATCTGGGTGTAACTCTTCGGAGGCGTTCTTGTTGATACTTGTAAAATGGCCAAATTGATGACCCATATATGCTTGTACCCAGAAGATTTTCTGTCTGTCATTTCCGATACATCAGTTCTCTAGCACTTTTGTTTGTTGTCTTTTTTGTATTAAATATTATGCTAGCTTGCTTTTGATAAGAGTTAAATCTGTTTTGCTTGGAAGAGTTAAGGCTAATAACAGAGAAACACATCTTGCACTATGTGCTTCTTAACATAGTTAAGCAGGAATTAGCAATGTTCTTACAAGGCAAACAGCTTTGTGTCTTTCCAAAATATGAGGATTTGGACCTCTGTGCAAGGGTAGCCAGGTAGGACTTTTCATTTTAGAGAGGGGAAACTGTTCAAAACAAATAGAGGAGAGGTTTAATTCTCTGGCCATTGACACTATAGATATCGTACGGTGTATATGTATCATGTGGTATTTGTTATCCATATAAGGTACATTATGAAGTTAGGAAAAATCCCAAGTTGATGTTTTAAAGACATCTTCATGCATTCATTTTATTTAATATGTAAAGTTTTATGTATTTATTTTATATCTAACTTATTCCTTACTGGTTTTTATTATTTTCTTATTTTTCGCTGAAGCCCACTATTAATAGATTAGAAAAGCAATTATTATTTATGTTTTCTTTCAGAGATGGACTGTTTTCCTCAGTCCATGTTTGTGAATTAGTTCATCTAAGAATTGCATCCTGTATATCACAGGAGAATGTACATGTAGGAAACTGTCTGTCAGTAGTCATTCAGAGATGAATATCTGATGCAATTAGCGAGAATAATGTAATATCTTTGAACTTCCTTTTGGAAAGGACTTTGTTACATGTTAGACTTCCTATGGGAATGAAATAAAAGTTGTTAGCAAGTTCAGGAAAAGATACCATTAACTCATAAGGAGGTTTAGTTCTAGAAGCTAGGTATTTTGATTTCCTTCTTATTCCATCCTTTTTTTAAACTTCTCTTTAATGAGACTTGTAAGATATCTCAGTAACCACTGCAACCTAATTGTTATAAAAATGCAAAAAGGTTATCATTATGGAAATTATTGATCCTGAATTAAATTTAGTTAAAATGCATTAAACTTTACATATTAACACAGGATTGGAGAAAAATGTCCCTTTTTCAAAGCATAAAAGTTTTACACTTTGATCCTTAGTACTGCTTTCAGGTACTCCAGGATCTTTTTTAGATTAATTAGTATTTCTTAATTTGTCTTCCACAGCAATATACTATTCTTTGGAGTTGTGTGTGTGTCACTGTAAACACCTGTGAGGGATGAAATGTGTGTGTGTCTCTATGGTAGAGAGCAAAAAGTATTTTGCAAAAGCTTTGCATCTGTGGCTCTTTCTTAGGCTAAGGGAGGGCTTCCTCAGCCATAACAGTTCCTCATAAAAGTTTTGAAGCTGACTGTTGTGAGAACAGCAACATGTCCGTGCAGTTAAAGAACAGGCATATATGTTTGGGTTTGAAATTACAGTCGTAACTGTTTGGGTTAAGCATTCTCTTCTCCTACTGCACTGTAAGTCCAGTGGTTCTTTCAAAGAAGGAGGCGTATATTGAATAGGTCCAAGTAAAACTATGAACGCCAAGAACAACTTCCTTGCTTCTCACTGTTCAAGGAGGGTGCTGTTTATTTGTTTAAAATGTTCAATTACGTGAATTCTTTTTCCAGGCAGGCTGAAATTTTCTTGATCTATTCAGATCGACATTGAAATGAATATCGCCTTTCTGAAATTAATCTTTAAAATATCCTAGCATAAAGGAGATTTTGTATATCTGTGCAGGTGCTTTACCACTAACTGAGAAGCAAAGGGAAAAGTTTTGCTCTGAATTAAGTCATAAATGTTAACGTAGCTTGTGTAGGAAGGTCACAAGGGTGCCTAGAGTAGTTTCTCTAATTATGCAAAGTATGTATTTGAAAAGCTCTATGTCATTATTCTTTTCCCTCTCTTTCTGTGTAATATTTGTAAAGGGCAAGTGTTAGCATTTTAAACAGTCAGCTAATTTGACTTCCTACACAGAAGAAAAATTAGGATAGTGACTGATGTCTAAGACTTCTGATTATTGCACCATTCCTTGCGCCCATTAATTTTTCTACATGCAGTGGCTGAATTTGCAGCTGATAGTTTTTAAGAAAAAGAGTGACCTGAGACAAATGCTGTACACTGCATTCTCCAGACTTTCTCACGTACTCACCTCTGAGCCAAATGAAGGACTATGCCAGCTCTCCTGTTCTGTAATACCATTATAATACACTCTCCACCTATACAGAAGAGGTATTTAGAATAGCGGTTATGAGGAATATATTTAAAGCTGTGTTATATGTGATGGCTAATTCAATAATTAGTGCTGTTTCCTCCCATGTATAGTTGTAAGATGTTGTAAGATACTTTTTGCTGATCTGTTTGGTCTTGGTGAATCAAAGTTCCTGATCATTTTATGGAGTTTTTGTGAAAATGGGATGCTTGAAACAGTTGAATGAAGATGCTTAGTTTTGACTGAGGTGTTTCAGACCATATAATATGAAAGAGATGGCTATTAACAAGTCAAGGGTTGCTACCCATAGATTCTCTGGTCTTCAAAATGAAGTTCTGTATGCTGTGCTTACATATAAGCAGTACACAAAGTAGTGGGCACCTCAGGAAAGGTACCAAAATCTGTCTCTGCTTATCAGGAAGCTGCCTAGAGTTAACCAAGAAGAAACACATTGGCACGGGTCTGCTTTTGCTTTCTCCTCACAGGGCTGAGGGATTTGGGTTGTAGCTGCAAGAGAGGACCCGCTGTCCTGAGAGGACCTGTGGCTCAAATATAAGGCTTACATCAGTAACGCATGAAAGAGCTACTATAATTGCTCTGTAACAGCTCTGAAGTTGGACAGTGGTTTGAGTGTTTGCCTGGGGAAGGAAGACCAGGTTCAGTGCTCTGTCAACCTGGATTCAGATTCCTATCACCTGCCTGCTGGAAGAGTACTGCAGCTGCAGAGCCACAGGCTGGTTTACACAGTGAACCCTTCATATCTTCTCTTGAAGATGGGTTAGCAGATAGTCAAGAATTCAATAGCAGATAGTCAAGAATTCAATATGCGTAAGGCCTAACAGAAAACAAGGGAAAGAAGCCATCCCCTGTAACCTATATTTTTTAAATAGGAATGGAGAGACCTGCTTTTTTTTGTTTCAACTGAAGGCATTAGCTCTGTTTTTTAATCCATCAATAATTGATAATAATCGATAACGAGATTTAGTAGTGGAAATCAGAAGTGATGTCTTCGTAATCAGAGGTCTGCAGTCTGCATATTCCTGCCTGCTTTCCTTTTGACCCTATACATCTTGCAGTGGATGACTCAGTTACACCTGTGTGCACTTGACCGCTCAGACTACCTAGGCCAGCACCTACCTGAGCTTCTGGGTTTTTTAGGTAGACAAAAAAGGAAGAGCCTTGTTGGTTTGTGTGAGGTGCTTCTGCCCAGCTGCAGTGTTACAGGCAGACTTGAGCTCTTAGGCCAGTCCTGATGAAAACCTTCATTTGCAGAAGTAAGCAGTCACTGGGCAGAGGCTGTTTGTTCTTCAGTTTGGGCTTTCAGTACCACTGGTTTTAGATTCGTTTAGCCTTTTGCCTATTGCCGTAAAAGTCCGTGTTTGTATTTTTCTTCAGTAGGAAGATACAGACCACATCTAAATAAATTATAAGCATGTGACACCTATTTGAAAAGAGCAGGTAAACATTTTTTGAAAGCAAAAATATGCTTGAGTAGTGTCTATGGATCAACTTGTCCATATGGTTGATCTTGTGTTATAAGGATAACTAGACAAAGAAAACAGGGGAGCAATAGATAAAAATAATAGTATTCTATTTCAGTGAGTGGAAGAAGCATTCAGTGAATAAAATCTCAGAATAAATATATCTTTTTCTCCCTCCTGGGAAAAAGAGTGGAAATACTTGAGGGAAAAGAAATGTTTATAGAAAGACTAACCGATGAACAATTTCTGGTCGGCGAAATTATTTTGGGAGTAATTTTCACGCTAGATAAACTCATTTTTTAGGAAATAATGATATTAATGAACAATGGAACCGAGTAGATGAATATATTTAGATAATGTAGTACATAATCATCATTAACATTTTAATAAAGGAAATGGTTCAAGTACATTTCTATGATATCATAATTTCTCAATTATGGAAAAAGATCTAAAACCAGCAACGAAATGAAAATAGATAAGCCTGTTCCATTTATCCAGTTGTAAATAAGTGTTTAATGTGTTATCACAAGTGTAAATATTAGGGCTCTTCCCATTCAACATTGTCTTTGATTATGAGAAAAAAGCAAGAAGAAGTAGCATGTTAATGAAGTTCTTGCGTAATTTTGAGAGGGTTCAGGATTGAAAAATAGCACCAAAGAGCTGTATTTAGACAAAGAAATAGAGGAAAGGCAAATGATTTTATGTAGACAGCAGTGGTCTAAATTGCTCATATCCAGTAGGAGTGAGGAATCTGAAAAAGTGAAAATCCTGAAAGAAATCTGAAAATACTGCTTGTTTGTAAAGTAGAACTTATTTGCAGAGTAACATAAGTTATAAGATGAAGTGTGATGTTGGCTTTCAAAGGGATCCTGTCGCATGGCAGGGAACACTAGAGCATAATTTCACATTATTATGAATACAAGTATTACTGTGCTAAGGGTTTTTTTTTGCATTGACAGTTCAATAAACACTTAGAATTTTCTATTAGATTTAGCATATTCCACACAGTGGTGTTTTTCTTAGTCCATGAGATGACAATACTGAATTTGAGACTATTTTTATTCTTCATATATTTGCTTTAGGTTATTGGGATTATGAAGTAAAAGCTTCTGTTTATCAAAAATGTTGGTTAAAGCAAGAAAAGCTTCTGCTTATCAGAGGTACTTTTTTTGGACTGAAGACACATTTTTTGTCTGTATTACAATTAAATGATTCTATGAGAAGCTCCTACTAATTTTTCATTTTTTTCCAGATTCTCGATATATTCTTCTTCCAGTAGTTTTACATCATCTCCACATGCATTTACAAGAGCAGAAGGACCTTATAATGTGTGCACGTATCCTTAGCAACATATTTTGCCTCATCAAGAAGAACAGCTCAGTAAGTAAACACTTTGTGACATCCATAAGGTGTTGAACGTCTTTATATGGCTCAGTGGCATTTAATGACACAAACTGGACCTTGACCAAGACCATTTTAAAGAATTCTCCATGTAATGATTCTGCATAAACATGTCATTTTGATTTCTCATGAGCCCTTTCTTCCCATGAAAGAATATTTTAATTGTAGCACACAGTGTTCTGCCAAGCTTTCACTCCTTTTGAGTGTTTTACTGGAGAGAAATAAATGTCCATTTTCTTTTAGAGACACTTTCTGTCAAGGGTTTTTTAGTCATAGGGGACACAGGGGGTGATATAGGTAAGCAGATTGATATGATTATTGCAAGGGAGGTTGCATTTGGTGTTGTTAGTTGCTAAACTTTTTGACCAGTATCTGATGCTTGTGTTTGCAAATTCATCTGTAAAAGCTGCATATGAGAACTAGCTTAGATAGGTGTATTGCAAGTATGAAGATGATGGTATGTTCTGACAGGCAATGGGATATAAGACAATTAAAACCAAACATTGCCTGTAGTTACTGCAGTACGTACATATCAAGGCCAGCATGCATTACAATGCAGTGTATTATGAGAACTGTTCTATATTTCTTCATTTCATACCACTGTAGGAATTAAAGTTGCTCTTTCAGTGATTTGATAGGAATGTGGTTTGCAACTTTGACACTGTAACAATATTTTCGTTGCAGTTGCTCATGGATTAGTATAATACCTCATTGCATAATAAGTGATAGATGATAGTGCATAGCTGTTGTTTTGAGCTAGGATAAAGACTTACATGTCAGGTCTTGATTTCAGGAGAACTCTCATTTGGAGTCACCAAGCCAGAGATGTACACAATGTCAAGTGGATGCATCTGCTATTTTTAGTAGTCTTTGAGTTACTGAGAGTATTAACAACTTGGTGACTATGTTACGATTTTGTGAATCAGTTCAGAACTAACCTCCCTCCATAGTAATAACGATAATTTGGAGAACAAGTGAATTTGCAGTCAGGCAACTTTGAAAATTAAGGTCGTTACCCATTGTAATCGTAATTTGTACATAAGGCCTAACAGTTGGTACAGTTCCTAAATACACTGTACACTGTCTGCCTTCACAAGTAGCAAAGTTAACAGTTATTTGATACTAGATGAAGAGACAGAGAGCATGACACTAGACTCTTCTTGAGTCCAAACAGGAATTTTAAGTTTTGTTACAAATCATATGCTTTGGGAGTGTAGGAAGAAGAACAAAAAAAAGAAATCACTCCTACACCTCGATGTCAGCAAAGTTGAATGATCTGTTTGTCAGTTGAGTTTTAGTTTGGTTGTGTGCATTTGATTATGAAGTGTTTCTTTCTGCGAAAAAATGTCATCTTAAATTGTGGATAAAATCACTCAGATTAAGATGGTATTGTCTGCTGCAGTGGAGACAGAAAACATTGTTGAAGCAGGGAAAACCTATTTCCATCTGAATTAAAAATGAAAACTAACTACAATTTTACTTCAAGTGTTTTCATGCACGTAATTAATATATTCATGGTCTCTTGGTGGTGAACGCTTTGGTTTCTTTGTATTGATGTTGTGTACAAGCAGTTGTAGGCTTACTTAAATGACTAATTTGTGGTGCTCGGTTGATGGGAAGCAATGTAGCTGGTCCTTACTGATGGAGGTCTTGAAGGTTGATCACCATCTGCTTGTTTCTGGTGATGAAAGTGTGAAAACAGAATTCAACTTTTTGTAATTTAAACCTTTCTTGGCAATTTCCCTAGAAAATATATTCGTGTTACCTATAAAAAATCTTGCCCAAAAATTCTTGTATATTATTTACAGCTTTTCTTCTCTTAATTGAAACTAGAACTATGCTAATTTAACGAACATTTATGTGTTCATAGTCATCCCTGTAAGTGTCCTCTGTATCTCAGTACAATGTAATTCAATGAAAAGTGTTAGAAAAAAATTTAAAAGAATTAAACAATATCTTAATTAGAGAACAGTTCCTGTTTCTCAAATGCAACTTTCATAGTAAAACTAGTATTTTTCCTAAAATTACATAAAAGAAAATATACCTGTGGTCATCTTTCTGTTTTAAAATCTTAAGTGTTTTATTTATTATTTAAGGAAAAATCTGTCCTGGAAGAAATTGATGTGATTGTAAACAGCCTGCTAGATATTCTGTTAAGGACCATACTAGAAATCACCAGCCGACCACAGCCATCAGGCTCTGCTATGCGCCTCCAGTTTCAAGATGTGACTGTAAGTTTCTTATAATGAAATAGCTCATAATTGTCACTGTTTGGACTACTAGATTTGTGACAATATTGCCTTTATATTGTAATTCACATTACAATTTACAGTATTAAGGGGTTTTTTTGTATAAAACAGTGAATGAAAAGGACAAAGAACAGTTTCCTTGCGTTTTATTAATTTTTCAGTGGAAATAGTTATGTTTTCGCATTAAATTTATTCATAAATTGTGACTAAAGAAGAACCAAAAGATAAACTTTCTTTTGAAATTGTTTGAGGTAAATTTTTACACTATAACTCTTTTCGTTAATGAATAGATGGTTGCTTTTCAGACGAGAATTTCCTCTGAGATTATACATTTCAGAAGGTGTTTAATAGCTGTGGAAGAAATGTATTGTTAGGGGGTTTTGTTTATTTGTTTTACTTTATCCCACAGAGAACAAACATTATATGAAGTGTTTTATGGAGCTGACCAAGCTCTGTAATAAAATAATACCATGCTTTAATGACTGTGATTCAGCAGGACAATACATCTAAGAATTTGGGGGATTTTTTTCTTTAAATTAGAAAAAATTACAAATATACTCTGTGTGGAATATCAGGCCATCACAAGAAAATCTCAGCTAAAGTAAGGGTTGTAGTATTAGATTATTAGTGTCGCAAAGCTTTGAGCTTACTGGTTTCTTTTGAGATACCTATTTTCTTGCAGATTAAGTTTTCATAGAACACCATGACAGCCTAATTTTTTCACACCATCAAAAAATTAGACTCTCAAAGTGCTTTAAAGTTGCAAAATTTTCTTTCTATGCATCAGAAAAGCCATGTCATTGTCACCATAGGAATCTCAAAGAATGCTTAACGTGGAAGTGACTCACAGCACAGCATAAGGCAATTATACACATTTATGTAGAAACATCATGCAGTATGGGCTTATGGGAACACACAGAGCCAGATTCTTGGAACTATTTGCAGATCAAGTATGATAAAGTACTCAATGTATTGAGTACAGCAGTAGAGTCTGTTCCGGTATGTTACCATTATTTCAAGCTGCGTGTATCATAAACTATTCTTTGTGATAAGTATCATGGCAGCACACTGGATAAAATTGTCATATGTTTGCATCAGATAGAGTCTGACATGTAGAGGTAGTCCCAAACTCACCTCAGTGTGTTGATCTAACCCCACGTGTCACTGGTTTTCTGCACAAAGAGGCAGCATAAAATAAGGCAGCATCAAGCTGTAGGCTGCCATCTGTGTGCCGTTCGTTTCATCTCTAAGTAGTTTTGATACCCTGGTACCATTTCAGTTTGCAGTGAGGAATCTTGTTGGATGGCAACCTGCAAAGTGGATGTGATGCTTTAAACTTAGCATATGGAAGACATTGCTTCAGAGTGTCAGCGTTACAGATGTTGCACTAACAAACATTTAATGCAATGGTGAAAGTGAAACTTCTGCTTTAGGATGTCAGTAATGTAGATCTTTGGATTTCCTTAAGGAAAATGTGGTTCCATATAAAGAGTTAGCAGAAAACAGTCCAGTTGAAGCAAAACTTTATTGATTTTGGATCTTGGGAATTCAGTCCCTCAGAACCCAGATGCATTGCAATTTAATTGTGAGCTCTGTGTGTGTATTTTGACAATTCTGCTGCTTAAATATAACACAAAAAATTACTTCAGGATCCTGTCTAATCGAATTGGATATACTGCTTGGCTTGACTTATGATGCTAGGATTGGATCCTGGATGTTTTTTTATCAGGGTTGTTATGTGTGTAGTGTTTGCTTTCGTGCATGATTCGTGTGTACTCTGACTAGCAGATCGGTGGCTAACACTGGCAGAAATCATAGAATATGTATTTTTGTGTTAAGTTCAACAAATGCAGCTAAATGTTCCTTGTTATTTTAAAAAACGGCTCCCTGTATAGCTAACTACATTTGAATTAAATGTTCAAATTTAGAAGTCAGTTAACAATTAGCTAAAGCTGGTACCCCTTTATAGCTAGTTTGTCTGTCTACTGTAATAGTACAGTTTTCTATAATAGAGTGTGATTTTTAATATAATGCTATTAAGTCAAAGTAAATGTGGGAAAATAGAAGGAAAGTGACTAGGAAAGACTCTTTAAAACGCTTAAACAAGAAGGGAAGTATTCAAGAGGTTCATACTCAAATTTTGTCAAGCTAGCAATCGGGTAAGCTACACCCTTATTTATTTACTCTGCTTGTTTCAGCTAAGGGATCAAATATGAAAGGCCTCAGATTTCATAACTGGAATAAAAGTCTCCAAAAATTATTGCCAATTAGATGAACCTACATTGTACTAAATGGCATGATAAAATCATGTTGAGGTATCATGAAACTGAAAATTGTAAAATATAATGAAAAAAGACGAAAGTTTCTTTCTTTTCTGCATAGGTTTGGAAATAAATTTTCAGATATTTACAAGATAGCAGCTATAATCTTGATGGTTATTTCCAGAGCATGAAGATTAAGAGACTTTGTAGCCTTAATATATTGTTTTGAGACTGCTGCATTCGCTGTATAAACCAGTGGGTTTACAGGGTGGTAATTAATTTGGGATCATAAACTCAGTGTAAAATCTTATTATAGGCAAGATAATTATTATTTTATCACCATATTGCCAGTGAAAGCCATCACCTCACACACCACCAAGTATACAAGGTATTATCACAACTGAATTAGGCCTTCCAATGTAAAATCCAAAACAGTCATTCCTGTAAAAACATACTCCTTTTTTTAGTCTTTTAAAGTACTGTTACTATACCTGTCTGTTCTCCCAGTCTCCATCCCCCTTTTCTGGTAGGTAAAGACCAGAAATTGTATTTCCCTTTTTTAACAAGCTTATACGATGTCAGAATTATTTTCTTTAAGGACTGGGATGCAATCCAGACCTCTAACTCTTTCTTGTTCTCATTCATTCTGCAGTCAGACTGGACTGATACCATTCAATGTTTTTTCCCAGCTCAAAAGAGAACAGGCAGACAGGAAGAGGAGAGAGGGAGAATCTATTCCTTCCGTAGTGTCTTGTTCATTTGACCGCTTGCTGGAGATACCCAGTGCTGTTCTCTGCTCTTTTGTTCTTGAATCCCATGCTGATTGAAGGACAGCTTGGTGAATCTGCATCAGTAAAGGCAGTGGGCAATCTGTGTAACGGTCTAGAAAGTCCCTCAGCTGCCTCTTGAAGCATCCTTTTTCTGGAGTCTGGGCTATGGTGGAGTGCAAATCCAGGAATCAGCACTGTGGGAGACAGTGTCTTGTTCTGCTTCTGATCAAACTATTTCCAAAGTTAGTTCAGTCCTGTAAATGAGCTTTCTTTCTGACAAATATTGTTTCCATCATGAAGAAAATATTTTGAAAAATTCCTAGCTCACTCCATTAATTTCTTCCCTAAAGGAAAACAATAGCATTTTTCCCAAAATTTTTGCAATTTTTTTAATAATTGTTTCAAAACTGAGTGAAGTAAGAGGGTGCAATTTAAGCCATCTAAATAATCTGTTTGTAAACGCATACAAGGGAAATAAATCACAAATAAAAATTTTACTCATGTAGCCCTTCTGGAACTGTTTCAAATAGATTCTGATAAGCAACTACACTGCATTTGAAAAAAAAAAAAGAATTCTTTAAATAGGAAGGAATTTCATAGCTAAATTATTGTATTTTCAAAAAATACGGAGTCTAAGCCTAATTGTAGACTTAATTTCCCTTACATTTGATGATTATATTTAAGTGCTTTTAATATGAGAGTTTAAGCTCAAATACAGAAGATAATCTAATATTTCTATTCTTGGCTTATCTGAACAGGGGGAATTTGTCTCCTGTTTGTTGTCACTCTTGCGACAAATGACTGATAGGCATTATCAACAGCTTCTTGATAGCTTCAGTACAAAGGAAGATCTGAGGGTAAGTAACAGAAGTGTCTTTCTACTTGTTCAAGTCTCTTCTTTTCTCTTTGATTTATCTCCCTTTAAGAGATGCCTTCTCTTTGATGAAACACTTCAGTATTTAAATGGAATCTGTTTTTTCAGATTAGCTAACTTTTGTGCAGGCTTTACATGTACTCAGGTCTGCTCTTATGATGGTGCTAGGATCCTCTTGTTCTACAATGACAGCAGATAAAATAGGGATGGGGGGACTATATAATTGCTTTAAATCTGTAAACTTAGCCTTAAATACTGTTTTAAAGGTGGTGTCGGTCTAAGGGTACACAGTTCTGCTTGGTTCTTCCTTTCAGGCAGTTGGGTGTTTGTTTGATTTGTTATATCTGTTTGTTTATTCCTTCATTAGATTATATATGGCAAAGGCAAACACGCAGATTGAGAGATCTGTATTCAACTAACCCCCTGTTTTCCTGAACTGTGCAGCAAGTCCATTGGCTGGTCAGATTTGTGATGTGTGTGTGCCCAGTTTTATCAGGGAAGAGAGTAGCTGCAGGGCTCTTTCAGGGCACCTGCTACCAATTTCATTTGATGGAGCTACTGGGATCATGGAGATACAGCGCTTTTCATTCCTTTTTGGAGGAAGGAGAAGCATTTAGGAAAAAAAAAAGGTTAAGATTTCCTTCATAAAGATATATACTAAGACTTCCACCCTGCTAGACCCTGAAAAACTTGTGTAGTACCAATTTTGATCCACACAAGAAATCTTGAGTAATCACTTATGTCATTATTCAGCCAATGATCCTAGATAGGAGAGTAATCATGTCCTCATGTTGTTACTGTATTTTTAGATGTTACTCATAAATGACCATTTGATAAACTTAAGTACTGCCCTGAAAAGGGGAGTCACGTCGTGGAGCAATTTCAGATTTCCTTAAATTCCTCATAACTGTTTAAAGTTATTCTGAAGAGAGCATACCACTTGTGAGAGCCTTTTCTTTGCAGTGAGGTGGTCATATTGAGCTGGAAAGACGGAAGGTGCTTCTGAGAAGTTGTCTTTGTCATGAATCAAGAGTACTACCTAGAAATTACATGAAGTGGACAGTTTTTATACTAGTATTACAGCATCTGTTTTTATCTGGCATAGTTGCTATCCTTAGGCAATTTTTAAGTATATGTTGTAGAACCTAGGCATTTTTTACTGAAAATACTTTCCCTTTTGTTTGAATTCTGAGTAGGTCTATATTCCTAGATTTAGATTTTCGTATTACCTAGAGGTTTCAAGCTTGTTTGATATATCTATGAAATACAGTGTAGAGTTTATTCTGATTGTCTTGCTTCTAGAACATGAAAAATCACTAGAATTAATGCTTGAATGGTGTTTGATTTGACACATTTATATTCCCCCCACACACATACCCTACTATTATATATGGAAAGCAGCTGTAACCAGTGCCATCAGCTATCAAAATAGAGGTCTTAAGAACTCAAGTCCACAGTTTGTTATTTCCATTCAGATCTCATCAAATCAGCATCAGCTCCACAGTGATTCAGTGGCAGAAGGTTGATCATAATTAATGCAACATTTCTTCTCTTCTGAATCTTAAATAATATATTGGTTTTCCCCGTTACTTGGAAATGTCAAATATCACTGCAATGTTTGTAACTGGAAGCAAGAGGGAAAGATGAGAGCTAGTGTGTGAGACTGACACTGCTGTTAATCACGAGGTGACTGTGTATGACTTACACTATCTATACCATCTTGCCACTTACCTCCGTATTTTTCTGCTTTGTTTGCCAAATGTGGAACTTCTTTGGTACTTTTTACTGCTTTAAGATATGCTTCTTAGGAGATGACATCAGTGTGAGTGAATCAAGATTCAAACGGCGTAAATATCTGTGATAAGACTTTTTTCATGTGAGGTGTTTTGAGAGGTTGAACCTGTAGCCATGGGTGGCTAGTAGGTACTTCGGGATTTAAGCTTCCGTGGTAACTACCATCAGCTTGCTGTATTTTTTAATCCTCGTTTTGGATTGGATCTTCCGTAAGTCACATTACAAATTACAAATCTGATTTGGGGTTTCCAAGGGTCTTATCTGGGTGTAACCCAGGCCTTTGAACTGCTAACTGCTGTGCTTTTTTGCTTTGCATACTTCTGCTTGTAATTAACTGTCTATAATGAACAATTCGGTATTGATATCACAAGGTATTTCTTCTTTCTTCTGTTCTAATTCTGAAGTCGAGTATGTCCTGTGGTTGCACGAATGCATGTTTGCACAGCATTTGTGATACTATTAAAAAAATAGACTCACCAAATACTTCTCCAAAAAAATATTCACTCACACAAGTACTTGTAAAAAGGAAATTAAGTTTACCATTAATTCTATCAAAATATACTTGCAGATCTTATTCTTTTTTTTTAAGAGTTTATACAAAAAGTGTTTATACATAAAGGCTATTTCCAGTTTGTTAATCACAATATAGCAAAATGGAGACTTTGAAGGAATGACATCTACTTGTTTTTGTATGACATGTGTCTGATTGATGCTTTAAACAAGTGGTTGTTTAGGAAAATATTTCCTCTTTTTTGTTAATATATTTAGTTTAAGCAGTGGACATGGTGACTATTTTTATTTTGGTCATTTCTTTATGACAGCAAGGTTCTTTCCACACAAAGCAGAAGACAGAGAAAGCATTTTGTATTTGAAAACTTGCAAATGAAGTAAGAAAGAAATGACAGGGGTTTCATGGCTGAGTGTTAGCACCAGAGACTATACTTCACTCAGTTTTTGAAATATTTAATTTAATGAGGCAGTAGTTTTTAAATGCTTCCTTTTACCTTTCAATATTATTTTAAAGATATGCTCCTTTGGTTTACCACAAAATACCGTCTTCTTCTAGTAAATATATTTTATAACAATTTATAGAACAGAATCACTCTTGTAGGCGGATATTTGCTGCCACAAAAAAGCTCAGACATAATTTATGACAAAAGGTAACAGTGGGAGTTACAAATAGGAGAAGTGGGAAAGAGAATGAGAAAAAGCGTATATTAGCACAATGCCGTTTTGACCACAGTGGGGTGGGTTTGATTGACAGGTGTGGAGTTTTTAATTAATAGATTAAAAGAAGACAAAACAAACAGATAAGCACATGCCAGAAGGCCTGTTTTTTATCCACCGGCAGTGTACCCTACGTGACATGGCAAGAATAGATACACAGGAGAGGTCTGTTGGAGGAAAAGATATTATTTCATTTGGATGGGTGTAAACCTTACTAGTTAGTTCTCTGATCACTCTCTTCCAGCTAAAGCAGCCTGAGCAGGGTAAGGTGACTGCCAAACCCTACCTCCAAATGCAATTTATTCCACTGTTTTCTTCTGTAATGACCCCTTGGACACAAGCTGTGTGAGGTCTGTACCCATAGGGAGTGTCTCTGGTGGAGAAGCTCAGTTCTATCACCATCCTTCTCCAGCTATGCAGGGACATCTGCTCACGTATAGGACTTCTGAAAGGATTAGTGCTGGGGCAAAGGGATAGCTCTAAAACAAATATATCAGTGGCTTCTGATGTGGATTGAGGAAGCAGTGAGGATAAGATCTGGGAAAGGAGTTGGCCACAGGATGGATGAGTTGTCTGGGCAGAGACAACTCACTGTCAAGCCATCCTCTTTCTTATGGGCACCTTGACACACCTATCTGTCTGTCATGTTTTTCTTAGTGACTTTTTAATGAGCTGATGAATTTTGGCAGGCCAAGCAATGGTTTAAGGACTTAAAAGCCTAGGGCTGCATGAAGTGTAAACTTAGTGCCTTTGAGATCCACAGGCCACTGCCAAAGCCTGCCAAAACTCATCTTCTCATTAAAAAGTCATTAAGAAAAGAATGACAGACAGATAAGAAGATCATATACACTTCGTTTATGTAGGTAACTAGGCTAAAACCAGCAAGCAAACTTCTAAAAAAGCCAAGGTAGACACCGGCATTAAATTTTGAATCAGCCACACAAGGTAGGAATATTGAGAGATGGTATTTAGAGTACGTAGAAGGACAAAATTACTCCCTTGCTTTCTTTTAAGATAGAAGACATATGAGATATTAATTATATCTGTACTCAACCAACCAAATGTTATTTCACTTATACTGCCGGCAAAAATGTTTTTTAAATGTTAAAATCTGTTACTAAATCCTTATGATGTGTTCAGCAGTGCAGATACAGCCATGAAAGACTGATTTAGTGCAATGGGAACAGTTCAAACTATAGTTACAAAATTGATCTTCCATGAATGGTACTCCGTGGTAATATGACGTTTGTACGATGAAATAAAAATAAGCAATTGCATCATGCGAAATGCCAGGTATTGTCATACTGATCAAAACGTTTTATGAAACTGCTACATTGAGGTGAGTCCCTTGGGAGTGAAAGCCAGCATTGAATATCGATGAGCAGTGCTGACACATGAAGGATACCAGCACATTAATGGCACAGTATCACACTAGGAAATTGGCATTTTACTCTTTTGTTATTGTCATGTTTATAATGGATTCCTAGGGAAATGCATTACTAAATACAGAGAAACTGAAATATGAAAACTAAAAGTTAGCTACAGATCAATTCTGCTAATACAAGTTTGATAGTCTTGAAAATCTTACAACTGACTAGTTTTTCTAAAGTATTTGTGAAATATCTATTTCAGTTATATTTCAGCTTTGAATTATACTGCATTTTGTTTGTATGTTAACATATACTGTAACAAACAGATCTTCAGTCTTACTCAGGCTTTTTCAAACTCTAAATTGATGACACAATTTGCTATTTTTTCTGTTAAAATTAGGAATAATTAGTCTAGTGTTAGTGATTCAAAATGTAATGCCAGTGTCTAACTGAGCTTTTTTAAAAATTTGCTTGGAGAAAAAGATTTATTCTAGATTTAGCGTAGTTACCTACATAAATGAAGTATATATGATCTTCCAGTCTGTCTGTCATTCTTTTCTTAATGGCTTTTTAAAGAAATGATAAATTTTGGCAGGCTTTGGCAATTGCCTGTGGATTTCAAAGGCAATAAGTTTATATCTCATGGAGCCCTTGGGTTTTAAGTCCTTAAACCATGGCTTGGTTTCCCAACAACAGTCACTTGGTCTCTTCAGTTTCAGCAGCCAGTCAGTTATAAAGGAGCAGGCAGAAGTGTTGAAATTTAACTACAAGGTCCAAAGTTATAAGAAAGCAGTCTGAAATAAATGTGTTGCTTGTAGAGTTCCTTGTTTATCTGTAAAACAGATTGCTTGCATTCAAGCACTCTGTTGTCTGTAATGAGTATCATTTATACTCTTCAAAACGGATAATTTTTTGGCATCTTGCTTAGAAAACAGGTTGTTGCTTTTATGTAATCTTCTCTGGTGGGTGGGTGCAGGGATCTCAGCTGCCTTTTACAGCGCTTGCGTTCATCCCCCTTTACAGTGATTCTCTAATGAAGGACATCTGTTGTGCAATGGCCATCATCTACAGTTGGTAAATGCAATTGAGAATATATTTTGATGTTCAAAGTTATTTGGTATCCTTTGGTTGTATGTTCATCTCATCTGTGTTTTGGGCTAACTCTCTGCAAATGGTGTGGGCAGAATAAAAAAAAAAAATCAAGGTCAGGTACCACACTCATTCTATTAAAGGTGTTTTCTCACTTTCCTCATACTCTTCATGATGTCAAAAACTCCATTTTCCTTACTAAAAAAATACTGGCAGTACAGGCAGTACTATACACAGTCAAGGTGGACCATTAGAAATATTACCCTTGTTGGTATTTCTGTTTATGAAGAGAAAAATCTCAAACCCTGTATGCTGAGAGGAGTAGTTTACTTCAGTTAGTTATTAGCGAGTTAAATTACATAGGAGAAGCAATGCTAAAAGCTCTTAAGCAATTCCTTCTACGTTCACAGTAGCTCACATGTGTTCGCTATTTATATAGATGCAGCAAATGAGGCAGAATGGTTAAGTGACCTGCAGTGACACTACTGAATTCACTGGTCTTTGCAAACCCAGTGATACCATTGCCTTACACTCTCCCTCTTCCCCACCTTTAGAATAAATTCTGAAAGTGATGAAAACATGGCGTGATTGAGTAGATATTCAGAACCTTGTAGTATTTTTAAAGTGCTTTTTTGATTTGCAAATTGTTCTCAGGATCGCATTTGTGGAAGTGTATGGGTGGAAACCAAATGTATCTTTGACATTTCTCTTATGCATTGCTGTCAATCAAATGACACGTTAGATTATTTTCCTCCTTTTAAGAAAAATGTATTAAATCATTATTTGAAGCTTTCCTGGTGAACGAAACAATGAAAAAATATTCAGAGGTTTATCTGTGTTGAAAATAAAAGCAATTCTATTTCTATAATGATTTTTTGTCTCTAATTAAAGTACTTTTAAAGCTCACTGCTCTTTTTAAAGCAACAAAGTAATATGGCTGCTTTTTCTTTCCTTCAAAAGGATTTCCTGCTGCAGATTTTCACAGTATTTCGGATACTAATACGACCAGAGATGTTTCCAAAAGACTGGACAGTGATGCGTTTGGTTGCAAACAAGTAAGGCTTTTTTTAACATTAATAAAATACACGGTTAAGATGTGAAGGTCATGGTATAAAAAAACAAAGTTGCATGATGTATGTGATAAAAATCCAAAATATCTTTTATAATGCTGGCTGCAGTTTTTCATTTTTTTAATTTAAGATTTGAAATCGCTGGACCAATTTTACACAACAAATTCATAATATAATCTGTACCTCTTTCCATTTTGTAAGCACGTATATCTGGAAACTCAGAAGCACTTTTATAGAATGAAGATGCTAAGCGTGAACAGCTTTGTTTTCACGTAGCAAAAGACAAGTCTCAACAGAACTTAATTTCAAATCTGTTTGTTGAAATGCTGAGTTGGTAAAGATCTGTTTGCTCTCAAGAAGAAATTATCTGCTGTGATATCATTAACAGTGTTTTTGGATGTTTATTAATTTAGTGCTTGTCAGAAGAAATCATAAATTAAAAATAGCTAACCAGGAAATGAGGTAAAGCACAGGCAACAGTAATGCAGGCTCTAAGCATTGCCTAGTGATACCTTAACACGTAACCTGCTTTTGAGCTATTCCTTCTTTACTCAGACCTTACTTTTAGAGAAGCAAGTTCCACACATTTCTGAGAAGTCATTACAATAGGTCTGAAACTATTGAATTTCATTTGACCTCTGTCATCAATTGTCCTCTTTTGTAGGCTTAACTTTAGGTCACATAAGCCAGCTGAACAGTCCACACTATTACATAGACACCAATGTCAGCAGAGGAGTGGGGTTGTGTGGGGCAGACCTAGGAACCTAGAATTTAGGATTGACTTAAACTTTATGGTACATATTGCAATGCCTGATGGAAATTGCATTTTAGTCTGCGTTGTTCCTGCTGATTGCAAGGAGAATTTAAATTTGCAGTGCTGTACAGACTACTAGTAACAAGAAGGAATTCCACCAAAAAAAGAAATATTAGTAGTTAAAGAATGAATAAGATAATTTGTTTCCGTGTGTCACATTAAAGAAGATACGGCTGATACAGCCTGCTGTTTAAGAGATAAATTCAGAAACACAGGAAAGAAGGAAAAAATATAGGAACTTTTAGACTAAATATATAATCTAAGAAATTGTTATGTATTCCAGAAACAGCTGCCTTGGCAGATGGCTTTGCAACAGCTGACAAGTGCCAAACTAAGATTTAGGAACGTCCTTGGCACGTGTTTCTGGGGCTGGTGGTGTTCAGTTATGCTGAACATGATGATGCTAAGTTCTGCAAAAGGAATATTTAGTTAGCATCACATGTATCCTTTTATTAATCCATGTCATGTTGGTTTTAACTGTTTAGGAGATGACTTCATGTCCAGTTCTGTCAGGCAAAAACAATAAGCAGAAGTTGACAAAAACTGATGGTGGTAATTGGCCATGAGAAGCTGATGAGGTTGGCTAACTGAACCCAATAACACACAACTGCATAAGCATTACTGTCAGCAAATGGGATGCAAACACATCATTGCCAATTCAACATTCGATAATTTCTTTGCTAGGCGTTATTTCCTTTCCGGAGGAATTATGGTTTGCTATGAAACAGGGTTGGTCAGGTATGTGAAAGTATGGTGTGAACTGAAGACTCATCATTTCTGTTACAGATCTGTGGCTTAGTTTCTGTTCCATTTTGAGGCAGAAGACAGGAGAGAACTTCTCTCCTCACCTGTAGAACAATAGTTTTTCTGGAGGTGTTTCTGAATAGGAGCTTCTCCCTTTCACTTGTGTGCCCCGTTTGCCATTGCAGTGTTCACCTTCTTTTAGCTTCCTCTGGGTGTTCAAAATCACAGAGCCGCAGAGTAGTAGCTTTGCTAAAATTGTCCCAACCCAAAGTCTTTAAGTGAAAAGGGAAGAGCCTAGAGGCAGGATGGGCAATTAGGGCTCTTGCCTGTACCACAGACAGAAGCAGCCATACTTGAGTTTCACTTGATGAAACAGGGCACATCCAATGATCTGAGACTCTTCAGGACTGAAGACAAAACTTTAACTCCTTTAACTTTAACTTCTTTAACTCCTGGCACCTCTGTTCATGTGTAAAAGGAAAATCCAGAATGTCTTACCCACCTTTTTAAGAGCATGATCAGGTAGTTCATTAACAGTCTGTGTCTTTTCTAACTCCTGCTTCCCAGGAATGAAATGACTGTCATGTTTCCTATGCCAGATGGACGCCTGCTTGGCTGTCTGAGCTTCAACCCGAGACATGGTAGCTGACCTGAAGGCAGTGTGTGTCTGGGGAGCTTCACTCATCACTGCATTCACATCACCAGCAGCACTGTCTTTTCTCTCTCCTCTCCCTAGAGTGATACGAAAATTCAAAGTGTCTGGTATTTACAGGAAGAGAGATTTAGCCTGTCTGAACCTAGGAAAGAAATGAGTCCTAGCAAGGATACAATGAAGTAATGTTTTCCCTGAGTGAGGGGGGAATAATTTTTTCTCTTATTTATATATGCGGAACTTCAATTACCTGGAAGATTTTTAGGTCTTAAAATACCATATTTCTTTCAGTATATAATATTTAGGTATAAAAATATTGCTAGAAATAGGGCTTCTAGATTTTTGCCTGGTCTAGTGGAAGGTGTCCCTGCCCATGACAGGGCGTTTGAAACTAGGTGATCTTTAAGGTCTCTTCCAGCCCATACGATTCTAGTATTGTATTCTATGTTTTCGTTTCTTGTTGCAGTGTTTTCACTAACTATGTTGTATCTGATGTTTGGATTCTGTCTGGGATGACACATGAATAATTTATAATTCTGAACGTCCAGATGCCCAACATGAAGAAGTATTAATGGCTAGCATTATAAAACTACCAAGTGACTTCCAAATTTTGAGAAATAAGGTAGCATTTAAAAAGGTAGACTTGGCACTAAGGCAGAGAAATAGATCTTCTTTGAATTGTGTTCTATAATGGAAGGAGAAGAACGTAGGAAGGAAATCTTTAATGTTTATTAGCTTCTAGCAGTTGAACAGAGACAGAAATTAACTCTTGTTTAAAACTGCATAACCATGTAATATCTGTAGTAAGCTAATCAGCATACATTCAGAAGAGCTGAGTGTTTATCTGAATGGTTATCTAAGATTTCTAATATGGATGCTACTACTGAGTGACAAAGTATGTTGTTAGATATACTATGGAAAATATAGGATTAATTTCTTTAATTATAGGGATAGACTTAATGTCTCCATCAGCTAGGTAGTAAGCTAGCTTGCTGGCCCTCTAAGTAAAGCTTCTATTTGTAACTGCAAATGAACACCACGTAAAATCATAGAATCATAGAATGGTTTAGGCTTGATGTGAGGAAGAAGTTCTTTACTGAAAGGGTGATTGGCCATTGGAATGCGTTGCCCAGGGAGGTGGTGGAGTCGCCGACCCTGGAGGTGTTTAAGGGGAGATTGGATGTGGCACTGAGTGCCATGGTTTAGATGATGGTTGGTGTTAGTGTTGGGTTATAGGTTGGACTTGATGATCTCAGAGGTCCTTTCCAACCTTGTCATACTGTGATACTGTGATACTGTGGGTTGGAAGAGACCTTAGAGATGATCTAGTCCCAACCCTCCTGCCATGGGCAGGAACATCTCCCACTATATCATGCCGTTCAAGGCCTCAGCCTGGCCCTGAATACTTCCAAGGAGGGGATATCCACAGCTTCCCTGGGCGACCTATGCCAGTGTCTCACCACCCTCATTGTGAAGAATTTCTTCCTAACATCTAATCTAAATGTTCCCTCTTCAAATTTAAAACCATAATATAGGAAGATACCCGAGTCAGTTGCCTAGCACCAGAGAGGAATCCACAATTCTATAATAAAATATGCCAGACTAAAACTGAAGCTTCTGGATAACATCTTCATGATGTCGCTCTCAACTGGAAGTCACTGTGTGATGGTCACTTGCTTAAGTTACCCTAAGGCTAGGTAAAAAAAAAAAAAATCACTTATCTAGTGCTTTAATTGACTGGTGTCTTTTGAGAACATTTAATAGACTCAACTGAACTCCAGGTATCTCATATTTCATTAGCTATTGAGGAGACTATTGGGAGCAAAGTGAGTTTCTATTACTTACTGAGCAAAGGCTTGTTGTTTATAACATACTGTGCCTATGTATTATTGAACAATGAACTAATTTTCTACTGCTCGGTATGCAAGAAGCTTTAATTTTAGAGATCCCTGTATGATTAACTATGCGTATCCTTTCAGCATTTTGTTGAATGGTAGAAGTGCTCGATCATACAATTTTCCACTTGAATTTTGTAAGCATGGAAAATGGATGTGTAAATATTATTATTTATGCTAAAATATCTGTAAAGTAAGATTTACTATAGCATGTTGCTTATACTAAAATTCCAAATGTATTTACTAAGAGTTGGGCATGGGGATTTTAAACAGAGAATCCTTTTGGTTATCTAATTCAGTTAATGACTGAAAGAGGTTTTTTTTTGAAGTAACTCAAACAGAATACACAGTAAAGGAAGACATCAGATTAGCATTAGTGTCATCATTGTGGCTGCTTTGAAGAGTCCTGTTAGCTTGCATGGTGTGGGAGTCTGAAACTCCTACAATGAACAAAAATTCTTGCTTTTATGTAATACATAGTGTTGCTAACAACATTCTTGCTTTTATATAATACAAAATCCTGCTAACAACTGAACGTGACATGCAGTTTCTCACAAAAAGCATATATACATGTGTAGGTATGTGTGTATTAATAAGTTTACATGCATATAACAATAGATGTAAACATATATTGATCTAGGTTTCTTTCATTTATTTATGAAATATGCAAGGAACTTTTTTTTCTGTTAAGACACCTCTGTGTTTGGGAAGATTTCACTCGGAAATAGCAAAAGTTGACACGAGAAGCTAAGGTTATGATTTTTTCCCATGTCAGAATGGAAAAATAAAGCTTTCATTTTCTGCCTTAGCTGCCAAGGCAAAAAGCCAGGTTGCCAGAGCACAGTCTAGGCAGCAAACCAGTTGTTGAACTTCTGGGGCTGCTTTGGGTTTTCTCAAATAGGTTATTGCAGAAGGGTTTGCTGTTAAAATTTGATGGCAAAGCCACTGTCAAAAATCCCCTGACTGAACCTTGGGTTAACATTCTGTGTAGGAGCCCACACTTATTTAGTAGCTAAAACCAGAGATTTTTCTCCTGTAAAACAGTCACTGGTTCTGAACAAATTTGTGGCAGGTGGTAAGAGGACAAAGAGCAAGTCTTGTCACAAACTCAGTGTTTTGTAGTTTGATACTCAAATGGATTTTAAATAAATGTTATTGTTGTTGTTGTTGTTGTTGTTTTGAAATTGTTGGCTGGAAAGCAACTTAGAATATGAATGTTGTACCAGATCAGGCAGCTGTCCATCTGTCCTCTGGCTGCTGTCTCTGCTTTGTGCATTTTTACTTTTTTTTAATAGAACCTACATTATAAAGAGAACCTCCAGTGTTTTCCATCTTACTTGACTTTAGTTTCTCCTGTAGATTCAGAATAACAGTCTGTGGGTCAAAGAAAATGACTTCATCTTTCTAAGTTCAGTTTTGAAGTTTTTTATCTACAACATATACACTCTTGCTCTACAGAACCACATTTTATCAATTAATCCATATCATATATTTGTCTTGCTAAATAAATCAAAACTGAAGTATGTTACCTATAGCAAGGAATACTTGGTATAGGATTGAAGTTTTTGTATTTCCTCAGGAAGATTCTAAAAAAAGGCTTAAAACTGCATTTAAGGTTTCTAGTTCAATTTTTTTCTCATAAGACTTGAAACAGATCTTTCTCTTCAGTTTCACCTGCCATGGAAGGAATGTGCAAGAAAGGAATTGTCTCAGATATGATGTAAACTTGGCAATATGGTTACAGTTCTTTTGATGATCTGGAATTTTCTCTTGCATACAATTTTTCAAGTTATTATTGTTATGGACTTAGGTTGAAATGTTACATAGTAATAGTTTTCATGGACTGACCTTTTCTATCAGAACATCTTCCTGAAATTGCAAACCATTTTCATTTTGTGAAACATATGAGCTGTAAATTGTCACGCACAATAACAACAATGACAGGACTCTTTTTCTTATCCGTGCTTTGATTCTTAGCTTTGCTTATATTACATTTTGTGAGCGTTTCACTTTGTCTTCCATGCTGCAAAAGGGAGTGCTGTACATACACTGTAACTATCCGTTGGTGTAAAAGTGGGGTAAACTGTACGGATGAGTGTTAAACATGGAAGAACACTACTTGGTTAGAAAAGCTACAATATGATTGTGGAGAAAATAATGTGGATGGAAATGACATGTGAGCAATGGAACCAGGAATGAATGAAACTTGAGACTCAAGCAGCGTTCTAAAACTAGTCTCAGACTTGGATATTACAGGTGTTAGACACATAAAACCAGAAGGTAAAGTTTGGCAGGGACAGTAATTTTAAAAGCAGATAAATGGAAGCAAACATTGAACTAGTAATAAGCTAGATGATATATAGCTATTTTGTATTTATAAACTTGAAATCTGTTAAAAGTGCCAGAAGAAAAATATAATTTATCTCCTGGGTAAGTTGGTTAACATATAATTTTTCAGTACTGTGAAGATGAAAAATATTATATCCTTACTATATATATATATTGCTATTATTATATTTAATAAAACATATTTTGCCTTGAATACATTGCAAAAATAGTGAAAAATTAAGTTCAAAGTATGGAAAAGGAAATTAATTTTAGCATTGTAGCAGCATACAGATCGAGAACCTCATTAAAAGAAGTAGTTAAATGTATTAACAGTTGATAGATGGTAATTAATGAAATGTGTAGGTATAGCCTTTTCTAAGAAGGTCTTTAAACAGTTGATCATTGTAAAATACATGAACAGCGAAAAGATCTTTCTATGTTTATCTTTTTTATTTCCCCGTAAGCATCCAATACTGAACTACTTTCAAAACGAATATGAAGGTTTATATGGATTTTTCATTTGACCAAATATGTGGATAGACACGAGCTGCAGAGCTTAGCTGAAGGGTTGAATCACTGAAATTAATTAAGTTTAAATAATCTTTAAGGATATTCTGTTTCTGTAGGTTACCAAACTTTGTTACTACAATGAGCAAGGCTGCCATTGACTCATGTTGACAACTACTGTGAAAAGATTTTGGTCATATATGTTTATTATAAGTATTTATCTAAGACAGACTAAGACCATTCAGGCACGTGTCAATATAGGGCAATGTATGACTGTTTGCAGTGTATGGAATAGACATCTTCAGATGCAGATCTTTCTCACAAAGCTTGAGCAGTTTTGCATTTATCTGTTGTTATTAAGAAGACTCTTTGTCCATAGAGCTGTCAATATTGTATGTTGGTAATTACTAGATATTTAATATTTATAATCTAGGCACACATATTTTCAGTACGAAGAAAGCTGAAAGCAAATTGCCCAACTGTATACATCAGTATATATACTAAAAGGACAAAGTTTGTTTTAAATGTGATGTCAGCATTATTTGCAGAACAAAATTTGATCTATTATATTCTTCTATATAGAACGTCTATTTTCAGCACACCTTCTTACATCTTACCTTTTTTATTATTTGTTTTCTTAATGTGCATATTTTCTATCAATGGGAGCTGTTAGTAGTCAGATATTTGTATGTATTTAAAATGTAGTATTTAATGCCACTGTATATGCTGTGTCTGTTTCTTCATTGGGAGATTGTCTGGCTCTAAGTATTAAATATGAATTTCCATTTAATGAAAACTACTGTCTTTTTCATTCTTTTCCTCCCAGTGTGATCATTACTACAGTTTTGTACCTTTCGGATGCCCTTCGTAAAAACTTCTTGAATGAAAACTTTGATTACAAGGTAGAGTAGATGCTGCTGCATCATCCCGTGGCTTGATTGTTTGTTATTAAACTTAGCTTCAGCATCTAAACAGCTGGAACATATACTAAATCAGCAATTTCAAGTGCCTAGATATTAAATTTTTTCTTAAGTACAGGAGTGTCTTAAAAATTAGGAGGGCTCTTGGGGTTTTTAAAATTTCTTCTTACTTTTCATTTTATTATTTTATCCTCTGTGTTAACCTACTTATTCAGGATTTTTTGCATAGCAATTTTTTGCTTTATAGAAACTAATCTTTTTATTTACCTGTTATTTTGGACTTACCACCAGAAGTAAAATTATTCCGTTTTTTAATCTCTGCAAATGTATCATAAATATGGGTTTGCATTTCTGTAATTTGTATCAAGACCAATTGATTTGCCACGTAATTAAAATTAGAAGATTGTGACACTATTTGGTGAAGTTAGTGAGTACCTTATATAGTGAAATACGGCACCTGTGATAAACGGTGAATTACAGAATGATGCTTTTAGGAAAAGACTAGAATGTGTCTGAAAAGACCCATTCCCATGGAAACCTGAACAAATATTTTGCTTATCCAAGAGATATTGGTCCACTTGCTTCTTCATAAAAAGTGCAGAATTTCCTTACTAGAGAAGGCCATGATCTCCTGTTGACTTCCAGCAGAGCTGTGAATGCTTCTCTGAAAATTCAGACTCCTGTTGGAGAAAATTGAAGGAATGCAGACTGATCTGCTCCATACAAGTGGACATGAGAAAGGCTATCCTTCATAAAGTTTCACAAGTTCAAAGGTTAAATTGATAAAAGAATTGCCTGTAGACAAGGCATCTCTATTCCTTAAACTTGCTTAGCAATGTCATTAATATCCTGCAGAATTGCAGAGTCTGGAATAGTGCTCCCCCAACACTTCCTTCTTCCTCACACCATGGAGCATCTATAACTGGGTTATAATAATTAATATTTTAATGTACTTAAACTTTAATCTTTAAATTGTGTAAGTAGAAGTTTCAACATCTGATTCATAAAACATGTGTGCAAAACATCAGTATATTTGTGACATGTTAACAACACCTGGCTTTGGTTCTGTCCACTAAAGCCTGCAGTGAGTGAGGCTTTCAAATAATGTTATAAAGTAGGCGTAGCCAGAGAAAGACAATTCTGGTTTGTTTGGTTTTTTTGAGACGTCAGAATTTTGAGGGCTTTGGACTTATTTGTAGTCTTGTATTTAAGTGTACCAAAACGTTTCAAAATTAGAAGATAAGGTTTTTTGGTTCAGAGAGGTAAAAAAAAAATATCTGCAACTTTGAAACGTTTACATTTAAGAGATGTAGAACATGTAAAATAGATGTATTCCTGCTGAACATTTTTGGGTTGTTGAAAAGTATACTTGGATGTGAAGAAATCTAGTCAAAACCAGTTTGAGTAATGTATTAGTTGAGACTGAAACAAATGATGTGGTTTGAAAATTTGCATCTTGAGTGGTCATAAAATGGTAGTACTGAGAAAATGAAATAACCAAATGCCATATGCTTATTGTAGATATGGGATTCCTACTTTTTTCTTGCTGTCATTTTTATAAACCAGTTATGTCTGCAACTGGAGATGTTCACACCTTCCAAGAAGAAAAAGGTTTTAGAAAAGTAAGTACTGCTGTCAGCTTCTAGAAAACTGTAATAGATCAAACCTTTCTCAAAATGCAAGATATGGAAGGTTTCAAAAAGGTCTACCAGAAAGATAATGGTCACAGCACTTTCATAGACAAGAATAAGTTGGTTATGGTGCTTTATATAGGTCTTTGGGGCTAATAGCAGTTTTCACAGAAGTGCCTGAATTAGTTCAGATGTTGGGGACACAATAGCTAGGTTGTAGCAGTGCCAACACTAATTTCCAGTTTATGCATAAGTTAATTCAGACTTGTTCAGGTGTTTCTGCCAGGCACTGCACTGTTGTCTGCGTGAATGAATTGTATTTCTTTGAGCTAGAGCAAAATGAGAACTACAGCATATCACTGCAATAATAACTTTTGCTTCATGCTTATATTACTCATGTATAGCATTTAGAAAGAACCTGATACTTTTGACAATATTACAAATAAACCTGGCTTTAGGAATCCGGTTTTAACTGGGTGCAATGGAAGGAGCAACAGCTTGGAATAATTCATCACTTTTAAAGTAGTTTTTTATGGAGTACAAATGAGACATTTTATTTTACAGTGTCATAATATGGCATATGAACTTTTCTTAAATGATCTTTCACTATTTTGCTTTAATTTCTAATACGTTGCAGATACGGTGACATGCGGGTAACAATGGGATGTGAAATCTTCAGCATGTGGCAAAATTTAGGTAAGTGATTAAACAGATCATCAGTAGCTCTTAAAATGAACAATTCTTCATCTATTAAATACACATGCCAGTGATAGAAGAGTGGTTAACTAAGTTCACATGAAGTTTTGATTAAGTTTTAGGAAAACCTTAGTCATCTGTAGTTCCCTTCTTTATAGCTAAACACAGCTTTTTAAGCCTTTATACTGTATCTGATCTACCCCTTTTTCTTCACAAAGAACTGAAAGCATATCATTAGAGAAAATTAGAAAGGAAAGTACCACTCTTTTGGGGCAGAATTATTATGCCTGGAAATATAGTTGTGTTCACAGTTTTAGTTCTGTTACCAAACAGTTTAAGAAACAAGCATATATCTTAATTCTGAAGCTCTCTGGGGATGCTGTATTTTGCATTGAATCATCCCCTAAGCCCTAGTTGCACTAAAGTATAAAGGCATAAACAAATCAGTGACTGATGTTTAAATGACACGTTGGACAACACAAGAAGAATATATGCTTGGATATAAACTTAGGAACATTTTTATATTTATAAACAATAACTGCAAACTGAAAGTGTGAGCCTTGGTGAAATGGAATTAACTGCTGTTTGAGAAGAAAATCAAAACTGAGCAGAAGATTTAGACGCTGTATTTGTCATCTTTATATTTCAATTATTCAAAAGTTCACTTCACTAAAGGGCTCATTAAAGATATGAAAACCACAGGTGGTTACTGAGATGCTGTCACCTCAGTTCTATAAATCTGTTCCCCAGCAAGATACGTAGTTGTAAAAAATGGTCTTTCTGATCAGCGTATACTGTCATAGAAACAGAAATGTTCAAAATAAGAAGTACTTGTTTATTAATATCTTGTTAACAATTATTGTGTAGCATACTTTACTTATTTGTGGTTTTCAGCATTACGTACTCGCTCTAAGGCATCTAAATTATTTAGCTACATGATAGTTTTTTCTAAACTATCAAGGATCTGCTCCTGGGTTCCATCTCCTTCCTGCATGCCAGGATAAGACCTTAATGTGCATCATCTCCCTACTCATGTTGTTCTCTGCTGAGTGGAAAACCAGTATGTAGGCAAGATTGGAATCATGGTGCTTTACAATAGGGAAGAGTAATATATCCAATGAAATACTATATTCAAGTTACTTCGTATAATTGCTAGGCTAGTCAGCATTTTGCAGTTAACTTAGCAGTAAGATTCATCATAAACCTTGATTCTTCTAGAGTCACCTTGCTTGTGTATGGATATGCATCCCAGGATGCAAAGGGAATTCTTTAGGGTTTTCCTTTAGATAGACACCAAATAGGGCAGTAGAAAGGGTTGACTGCCCACTGGAATATCCAGAGGTGGGCTGGGACGGAAATTAATTCCCAACTTGGAATGTCAGTGTATCCTGATTTGTAATTCCCCTATTTTGAATTTATCAGAAGTCTCATTCCAGGAAAACTGAAACTAAGTGGTCAGTGTTTACTGTATGCTGCTTCTGGCTTTCCTGAAAACAACTTAGTTTTGTAGTTTCTGCTAAATAGAATATGGTGAGTTAATGAAAGATGGTTTAGCAGTGACTTTATAGTGAGTTTTGAGAACAACTTAGTCACATTCTCTCTTTTTTGCAGTCAAAATATGTACTATTTCTATACTCATAAAAGTAAGGATAGGTAAAAATCAAAGAACTTACTATTTTTGATGAGCATGGAATATCAGACAGTTAACCATTTGTAAACACAAGAATGCAGAACTTAGAAATCAAACCAATCTTGTGAAAAGTAAGTGAAATGTCCAGACTGTGCTTTGTCTCTGTTCTCCTTCTAGAAGACTAACTTGAGATACGGATAACCCACTGCCGTTTCTGAATTTTATATTGCATAGTACAATATGATAAACCATGTTTGCCTTATATTGTTCTATTGTTTACAGCTTTTCTCTGCACTTTTTGGGCTTAAGAAATAGCCCATGCTCTGACGGACATGAGAGAAAAAGTCTATAGATATTGAGTGCTATTTTATAGTGCGTCACATAGTATTTGGATTGCTTGATAGCTCACAAGACACTCAGGTTCATGTCTGTTTTCATTTTAGGGGAACACAAGCTTCACTTTATTCCAGCATTGATTGGCCCATTCCTGGAAGTGACCTTGATCCCTCAGCCAGACCTGAGGAATGTAATGATTCCCATTTTCCATGACATGATGGACTGGGAGCAAAGGCGAAGTGGCAACTTTAAGCAGGTACTGTATGGTATGATGTTTATAAATCAAGACTGAAATTAAGGCATTTCAGAGAGTGCTGGTCCCAGCCACTGGTGGCTCAGGGTAGAGAACGTAGCCACAACGTTACACCTGTTGAAGAGGGATTTTCCCTTTTCACTCTTTGCAGGGGTAGTAGAATTCTCTAGTTAATGCTATCTTGTTAGTAATGTAAGATGAGGGATAAAGTCCATGGCCTGCCACAGTGAGGAACAAAACTTGGAGTTGTCTTCAACAAGGCTGATTTTGTTGTGGTGTTTTTCACCTCTGCTTTACAGCAATACAGACTACTGGTTAGATAGGATTCAACTAGCTTCTTTTCCAGCTAGTATGAAAAAAGATCAGATGGTCCTTGTGAGGAGTGTTCTTCTGTAAGGATCCAAGTATTCTTGCTGCTCCAACAATTTCTTAACGGGCTAGAAAGGAACGACCAAGTGTGCCATCTGCTTCTGCAGCTCCCACTCTTTCCGACTGCCTCAAACCATTTCACAGTGCCCTCCTTCTTGCTGCTTCAAATGAAGGAAAACAGAAGTATTTGAATTACTCCCAGGCAATCATCATGCTTAGGGTGGAAGCAATATCTGAAAAACAAAACAAACTATTGAGAACGGAGGAGTGTATGTGATGTAAGTAGGTAGCTTTTCACTATCAATATATAAGGTTATTGTTAAAATATCACCATAGAAATGTTAACAAGGAGTGAGAAGGAAAAAATCCACTTATTCAGGTTCTCTGGTTTTGGCTTGGGTTAAGTGAAATTGCAATAGATTTATTCTTTAATAAAATATCTTGACAGCAGCTGAGTTGCTTCCTGAGATTTGTGGTTGCTAATATATTACTGCTAAAAGGGAGGTTTGAATTATTAACGCACGGTGTAGCCTCACCTCTCTATATTTTTTATAAACAATACACTTTGAAATATGCTTTGAAGGAGTCAGTAGCCACCAGGTATATACTGTATATTTCTTTGATAACTAATCCATAAATCCAGCAAATTGAATTTCTGGCCAAAATAGAGTGGCAGGTAAGAGAGGATGGGAAACCGGTAAGTGACACCGAAGTGTTCTGAACAGTACAGACTTTTATAAAAATTAATTTATAAAGAGTGGGTTACAGGTTAGAAAAGACCTATTGAAGTCTAAGAAAATGGCTTGTGCTTACAGCCCTGCAGTGAAAATTCAGGCAGTTTATTTGGGCTGTGTGCTTTTTGTCTGACTCCATAAATAGATAGCTGCCTTAGCAGCAGCAGCAAATGCTAGTCAGCCTGTAGTTTTAAAGTCACGTTGCTCAATTTAAATTAGCTCCCTCCCTCAAAAAAAAAAAAAAAGAGGAAAAAAACCACCAAAAAAAAGAAAACCCCACAGACCCTGGGATTGATATGGGAATGATAAGAGCTTCAAACAGATGAAGTGACTTATCATCACATTTACGTGATTGACCAATAATTCTAGGATATACATTTAGCTAAATCCTTTACATAAAAACAAATCTTCTCTCAATTTTCTCTAATCTCATTAAAGGAAAAAGGAGCTGTTTACACTACACTTATATGTTGCAGGTGGAAGCAAAACTGATTGACAAACTGGACAGCCTAATGTCGGAAGGTAAAGGTGATGAAACATACCGAGAGCTCTTCAACAGTATGTGAGTAATATGTTTATTTTACGCTGATTCCTTGAGTTTGGTTGCCTGTATTAGATACTAGTGTCAATGTAGAAAAGTAATGCTTAAAGCAGTTGTGAACCTTGTTTTTTTCTTTTTCTTTTTTTTTTTTGAATAAAAAATTTTGTGTTGTATGGCATCTGGGAAGTCTGGCTGTACTTCTTGCACACAGCTATAATTGGGAAAGGCTAAATCTGTTATATCGCAGAACATTCTCTTTCTCTACCTACTAATTTTAAAATCAGGAGAGCAAGAAGAGCTTCATAATTGCATAGGGTGCAGGTAGAACTCAATTTGGAGCATTTTGAAAACAAGGCATGAGACTTTAACAAAAAGCTGTTTACTAAGTTATTTTCTATTGCCAGAAACTTATACTCATCTGTGTAATGTCACTTTTTGATTTCTTGATTGATGTATACAATTCTACTTATTCTGATAAGATTATTTCTTATTATTTTATTTTATAAGTTAATTGTTAAGATTTTAGTGTTCTTTAATAAATGACATATCACTAAAATCTAATAGAAAAAACTACTAATAACACTGAAGTCTCTAAGTTCGCTCATAAGTTTTCCCATTAACTGAAATAAATGACTGTAACATTATAGGTACAAAATAACTGAACTCTGTCTCTGTTGTTCCTCAGAACTGGGTTCCACGTAAGTGGAAGATTTCACTTATTTCTGGTGTGTTTACTAGGAGATGTATTGTTCCTCTTCAGGATTCCAACTTATATATTATTCAGTGGTATTAAACACATAACCTTTTTCGGTTTATAGGGCTTCTTAACCATTTCTTCTTCTTTAAGTATTAGTTTTAGCTCTGTTGTCTTTTGCTTAAATAACCACATTCAGATCTCAGTGTCTCTGAATAGGAAACGTATAATGATCTGTAATTGCATTGAGTTGAAAAAAATAGAGTTCCTTAATATTTATCAGTTAGAGAAGCAATAGTGGGTAGAGAGATTAGGCAGAATATTGTGGCAATGGATGAATAATGGTAAACGTCAGTACACTACGCTAAAGCAGAACTTTCTTGTGATTATTCATGAAATTTTTCATCATCCGATTAAAGACAATAAAAGGTAAGATGATTTCAATATTTTAGTAACAGTATTTTAACTTCAGAATTAAGTCAGTAAGGGAAAAGCTCTAATTGTAAAATGAAGTCTAAATGCATTCTCATGTGGAAAATACATCAGGACGTCTGTCACTGAAATAACTTAAAATTCTATAAGAAAGCATATTGGTAAGAAATATAGCTCCTAATTTTTTATGGTTTTGAGTTAAATTTAATCTGGGGGATGTTAAACAAGATACAGTGAAAAATGATGAGAGCCTTTTATAAATCTAAATGCTGAAGACATAGTCATAGTAATCTAAATTGCAAAAAGTCTCACAGCATCAGTATTCTTGTTATTTCTGTTGTAGTATAACAGAAGTTACAACGAAACTCTTTGGGAAATTTCAGAGTAACGGCTCAACTTCACTTACAGCTAAAGAAAAAATAGTATTTCCCGTTAGTTTTTTATCTGAGTTTGATTTGACTCCATACATAAACACCTCTCAAGAGGCAAGCTTGCAAAAGATACTGGTCTAAAATGGAGGATGACATAATGTTCTAGGGTATGTGAAGGAAAATGATAAAAATCATATGGAGTTTTTAAGAGTTTAGGGAGTTGAATGCAAGGGACAGGGTCAGTTAGCCTGAGATTTCTTTTTTTTTATTTCTTCCAAGGGTAATTTAAACAAAGAGTCATTGCAAGAACACAGACTTGTTTAGGCTGAAGTGACAGAGACATGGTATGTGCCCAAGGACTATGAAGCAGAAATACAGTTTTGCAGCAAGCAGTGGTTTGGTGGTGTTTAATAAAAGCAAATGCTTAAAATATTATCTGATCTTTCTGAAGATTTGGCATGGTTGATTTTGATAGGTACAGTTGGGAGCCAAGTGGATGCTCACACCTACCTTGGATACAATCCAGTAACTGCAGTGGGTGTGATGCTTTCAGGTTTTGCCATGCTTTTTGTTCTTTTTGTCTGAATTGGAAAATGAATTTAAATCTCTCAACTCCCACGTTAACTGCATTTTATTCCAGAGACAATCACGGCATCTTTCATTTGAACATCTATTTTCAAGGACAAGTTATAAACTTCTCTAGACATATCTAAAATAATGTGCTTAGAATTCACTGCTTATAATGGAATTATTTTTATCAAATGAAAAGACGTAGTGAAAGTAGGGGGAAAGTGACTGGTATTTGTTTTGAATCAATGTCTTTCTAGGGACTTGAATGTGACCACTCACTGATAGCTCCTGATGTCATTTGAAGAGCTGCAAAGCATGGAGTAGTGAACGTTTTCATGAGAAACTAGATGTTGTAATTGCTGCCTGGTGTAATTGTGATATGAAAGGTGTCCTGATCTACATTTACACCATAACACTGCAATTGAATTCCTGAGTTAATTAGTACAGGGGAAAAAAGTCATTTCATTTTATTAGATTAGGACAAAATCCTTGGAAGGCAAGAGATATGCTCTAGTAGCTTTTTTATTCTGAATCTGAGGGATGCTGCCAGTTTATTACTTCTGTAACTGTATTCCAATTCAACCTAACAATTCAGGTTTGGAGGTTAGATGACCACATTATGAAAGCACAAAACCTGGGCTACTGAGCTCCACTGGGGACCTGATTATGAGGTTTCTCTTTGAATAAACTAGAACTGACATTCAAGCTGAGCAGGTATTTTAATACTGAGCTCTGCCAGTTCATGGGTAATTTCTCTAGCCATGAAACTACTATATAAAAAGTGATGACTGCTACCCCTCCCATGCTGTCTTCAGTCTTCTTAATTTCTTCCTGTAATTACATGACTGAATTCAGCACTGCCCAACCCTTTAGACTCTGTCTACACTGTCTGACTCGATGAGGGAACCTCTGGCTGTAGTGAGGAACCTGGAAGACTTTGTACTCCAAAGTAGACATCCAAATGTTTTAAGGCACCTCTGGGATTAGATGGTTGTGAGTAGTAGACTGAATAACACTGTGGCTTAAGCATATAAAATCCACTTACTGCATCATTGAACTAGCTGGAACATAGTTCTAAGCCTGGAGTTCAACCCTGGGGGAGCTCTGATCCTCTGGGTACACAGTCCACTCTCTTGTTCTTGGGAACCCATGATGAAAAAAACACCCAAAACAAACAAACAAACAAAAAACCACAAACACCACAACAACAAAACAAACAAGCGGAAAAATAAAATTAGAAAAAAATTAAAAAACCCAAACCCAAGCCATAATTGTTTGGGTGAACCGAAATGTTAGGCTTATAGTAGCATGGATAGGCAGAAGCATTTTCATTGTATCTCTGTGTTATTTAATCCCCTTAGTGCTTTGTAGAACATAGCATCTTGGCTATGCTTTGGAACCTGTAAGTAACGGGAATCTAGTTTTGAGGAAGTCAAGGGATATATTCGAGTAACGTTCATTCTCAGTGTTTGTTCTCTGCATTGTGGTGAAAGATGTATGGTGGAGAGGGGGAGGAATGCGTTAGAAGGCAAGTCGTAAAATTGTTCAACTGATGACAGTGATGTCGGTTTGAATAAGTACTTTGTGTCTACACAACCCATTTGTAGAAATTGTACTTCTGTAATGAATATGCCAATACATTTATAAAAAACATGCATAAGTCAAATGCAGGTAAAAACCATCTGTTTTAAAAGAGAAGTCAGACTTCTGCTTGTTTTCTAGATGAACTGTAGGTAATTTTTTGATGAATTTAGGTTGAAATGTTCCTGTTTAACACAGTGTTGAAAAGCAGCAGAAAGGGAAAATTAGTGCAGCAATCAGTGCTTCATAATGTCACAGACTCTCCTTCTATTTCTTGTTAGAAACTTGCATTGAAAGGAGTACAAGGGGTGTAAAAGCAAATTAAGTTAGTCTGTGTATTCTGCGTGGAAACCAGAGATGCCAAACTAGTGCTTCAGCCTCTTCTGATTAAGGATGGCCTTGTCATCTGCCTCTGCTAGCCATGACAGATAGCCAGTCTCTGAACATGCAGGAAAGACACCTGATTGCCTCCTAAAGAGGAGTGAGTGTAAGATCGATGCAAGGGTGCGGAATGAAGATCAATGTTTCCTTCTTGCTTCCAGCAGAGCACAGCTTCATTTAGGCTTAATTAGTTTGGAGAATTGTATCTGTGACTTCCCCCTGTACGTAAGGAGCTGAACAGAGCTGGAGCATGAAGCTACTGCAGTTGGCGTGTGGGAGTTATTGGGCGCTGTTATATGTTTGGTGAAATTTGGACGTAGGAGTTTTATGGGACCGAACATGCTCAGTATAGATGAAGGTCAGTGAAGCTGACAGCTTGCCCACTGCAGACAGAAGGTCTGGAGATGCTATTAATGACTCTCTAAAAAGCTCTGAGTATATGGATGTGGCAATTTTCAGAGACTTTTAGGTAAACCATACCTGAGCGCGTTTTCAGGGAGACTGCTTAAAATATCTCCATGGACATGTCATCCATCTGAGGTCTTTCACCAAAGCATAAAAGTAACACAGCTCTGTAGATAATTATTTCTTTGTTCATTCTCAGAGTGGAAATGTTGGAAATTCATGCCCAAATGATTAATATTGGATAAATGTAAGCAGTGAAAATCAGAGGCCTGTAACAGAAGGAAATATTAAGTATAATTTTACCGACAACTCCACTTACACCACCATTTTGAAATCTTTTTGCTTCAATGTGTAATCTCCATTTATATTAGTGTGAAAATTCAACACAACAGAGTTTTTAATTAAGAATCTTAGGACAATATGGGCTAATGGAGTTTTACATGTGCATGATACTATGTTCTCAGAAGAAAATGTTAAGTGAATGGGGGGAGTCATCTTATTAAAATCCCTTAACCATTCTTAAATTTCATGTGTGCTGAAGTATTAGAAAGGAAAAGAGGAAAACTATTTGTTTAAAAAGTTGAGGTTCTATTGAAAAGGTATATTGAGTTGATAAATTTTCTTTTCTAGGTAAGTCTTTAAACTCCCTATTTGCTGACCTGAAATTTATATATACCTTTTATGTAAGAGTTCTGTAAAGTCTCTGGGATATTAGTGTATTCTGAAATTTAGTTATTTGATATATTTTAACCTGATGCAGCTAATGTAAAAATCATTTGTTTTGTCAATGCTTCCTGGATTAGAATTCCACTTTTTGGTCCTTATCCTAGGTAAGACATTGTTTGCAAATTGTGTTTCTTGGGAGGGTGTTTGTGAAAGAAAATATAACTGTTGAAGATGTTGCTAAGGTATTAAGGTGCTGGTAAAAGCAGAGTGGTTGTCATCGTGACAGTTAAAAATAAATGGTGAAATTGTTCTGGCTTCTTTTTTTCAGTCTACTGAAGAAAATTGAGCGGGAAACATGGAGGGAAAGTGGCGTTTCATTAATTGCCACTGTGACTCGCCTCATGGAGAGGCTACTGGACTACAGGTGAGTGGTTATCACCATTAGTTAGTAGGGTTGTCACCTTTAAAATACTAGGTGACTGCACATGGTCACATCAACTGTACACACTTGGGATCCCTGACAGCAGGTGCTTAGTCAACAGGAAAATGAGACAACCTGGCTGAAAACCAACCAAGTAGCCTCCACACAGTATGAAAACTCAATGGCTTCCACGATTTTCCTATCAGGAGTATAGGAACTTTGGCAGTAGGTTAGTGACTGATGTCTCCCTGCCTGAAAGCACAGAGCTCAATACTAATCAACTGACAGCTGTTTTACAGAAAATGTAAAATTTTTATCACTGTGTCAATCTTATTTGTAGCGTCAGCCAGCACAATAAGTATGTATACAAAGATATGATCTCTGGGTGAGGAGCTCACATCTGAGTGTACCACAGTCAGAACAAAGGAGAGGGAAATAAGAGATGTATACTCCCTTTCAGGAGTAAGAGACTAAGAAGGATTTTCTCAGTCACTTGTGAAGTCTTTGTAGAAACTTCAGATTTCAGCTTACTCCTTATTTTTTTCAGTTGTAGCACATTGTAGAGCTTAGGTGTTAGGGGTTTTTCCCCCTAATTCCATGGGGGACACATGGTAAGACCTGATACACCACTTGCTGCCCTCACTGGTAGTTTGAAAGGAAAGCTGTTCTGTCAAAAAAGAGATTGAATTCTTAATTTCTGGAAGCCTGGGAGTGCTATTCCTCCTCAGGGATCAGGTTAGTTTATGACCTGCAGGGCTGTCAATTGAACATCTTTCAAAGTAATTGTATATACTGGTGGTTATGAGAAAAATTGGGACAATTGGTTAGCTCATGTATGCAAGAGTGTTTTAAAATTGTAATAAATTTCTTTTAGTGACTGCATAGTGATGTCTGCTTGTTATTTTCGTGCTCTGCATGGTTATACTGACACTATTTTTCCCTTTTTGATAATCAAACTCTGCATGATTCCATTTTAACTTGTGGGTCAGAACTGTTGCCTTCCCAAACAATAAATAATACTAATTTTAAAGTGCTAATGAGGGAAATTTGGTGGATCTTGGAGGATTTTACAGAGGAGGTCAGTGTCATTCTGTTTTTTCATACAGAGGAGGAATTAATGCTATAATTCTGGAACCCATTTAGATACACTGTCTCTGAAGAAATCAGAATCATCCCTGCTTATTCCCTCATTCACGTCACCCTCTGCCTTGTGCCAGCACAAGTGTTTGTGCTCCATTTCGGTGGTTTGACTGACATGGGCTAAAACTAATGCAGCAAAAGATGCTGTCTAACCTGTCTCTCCCCCTAAGGTTTGTGCAGGCAGCAATGCAGGACTGGGAATGAGTGCCTAAGAGGAGAAGAGAAGCAGGACTGCCTCTTCTGGCAGTCATGCTGCCTTCTGCTGGCATGATTTGAGCATGAGGTATGATGAAACCAAATTATCTCCAGCAGTCACCAGCAAATCAATGACAGAGCCGAAAAATAAAATATCTATGTCCTAGAAAAGGAGGCTTGAAATCCCTTATACACCTGGGTCAGCTGTTCACCCAGATGCCTTTGGGCTGCATCATTTCTGTCAGCTTGCCTAGCCAAATATGTCTGTTTTCTGAGCTGTGCTTCACTGTAAGAGGATAAATATCATTCCTTTTGACTTGTTACCTTCTGTTTTAGGGACTGCATGAAAATGGGAGAAGTGGATGGCAAAAAGATTGGCTGCACTGTTAGCCTTTTGGTTTGTATAATACTTTTTTTTTCCCTTTTTGATCGAGTTTAACTTTTTCTGGTATACAGTCACACATTTGGATAAGGAGGTATCTTGCTTTGTGGTGCAGTTTGAGTAGAAGTTGACAGAATAATACTGCACTTAGGATTGCTGATTTTTTTTTCAGGATGAGATTGTTACAGTGGCATTTCTTGGCATTTTATAGTTGGGCTCTATGAGATCTCTGATTCTGCTCTATTCAGTTTTTAGTCTGTTCCTATTGGATAATCTTCACCGAAGTATTTTCCAAGTCTAATTGATTTTTGAGTTCATAGAAACAAGCAAGCCTTTCCTCTTTCCCCAAACCCAATGTACATGATTTCTCCTGGTTTCCCTTCTTCCCCGATAACTTGACACAGGTTAATTCTTACGACACATTATATGAGAGATTTTCTGAAGACTGCAGGCTGTCTTTCTTTTCCTAGAAGAGCCAGAAATGTCCTTCTCTTGTCACGCTATCATCAGTAAAACAAAGCAACAGTGCCAGTTCTTAGTATGAAAAAGATTGCATTTTTTGTTTACAAGATGCATTTTGTTTCTAGGCCAGTTCCCACTGACAAGTTTGTTGACTTCCATTAACCTTGGAAAGTTTCCATTTTCATGGTGAATGTTTTGGAAAGCTTTATTTTTAGCCAGAGAAAAAACAGAATAAGCTGACTTGTAATTCTGCATTTTTGACGTCAGTGAAATGATTTAGTATCACTTCTAAGTAGCAGTTATACATGAGAGAATAAAGGATTTCTTCAGTAGGAAAACAGTGTTCTCTAAATAGGGATCGTGTTTACTACGTAGCCATAGAGCAGCTGGCTTTCTGTCACTCTCTTGCATGATTTGAATTCTGTAAAACACCTGGATTGTTTTCATCCTATCACTAAGGAGTTTTTAAGCTATTATTCCAGATTTGCAAAAAAGAAAAATTCAAGTATTTTAAACCCCCTAAACACCATAATACTTTTTAAGGGGATTTTCAATGACTTACACAGGCTAAGACGGATTTCATATCCTAATAATTTTATGACAAATTTTAGTATTTGCACACCAGAGAAACAATGAATGCTAAATTTTTAAAAGAAAATTTTGATTGTAGATGTAGCACACAAATTTTAAGACATTTGCTTTCTCGTATGATGAGTGAACTGGTTGTCATCTCAAAGGATGTTTGATGCAATGAGTAATTAGAAGAATGTATAAAGTTAAAATTCTTCGAAGTCCAGAGAAGGAAGCAGTATTTCATTTTTTCAGCGCTATGTTGAAGGTATTCTGATGAAAAGAGTTTTTATGTTATTTTTTCATAGAGGTATATTACTGTTCTTCCAGAAAATAGCATTGTCCAAATTAACAAAGTTATCAAATTAACTGGAATTATGCCACATCATGAAATATGCAGAAGGAGTATGCACCAACAGCAATAATGTAGTAAAAGGAGAAGGTAGGAACTTTTTTCCTGCTTTCCCCTCCCTCTGGATCGTGTGGAGTAGGTCACAGTAGTATTGCTTTTTTGGAAAAACTGGTTTAAGAAGTGTCAAATGCAGTTAGTTCCTTATGCATAAGAATCACCTAACTCCAATTTGAAAGCTGAATTTCTAATGAAAGAACTCTGTCATCGCAGGAGCTGTATAAAAGCATTGAAGGTACATTTAATTTTTTTGGTAACTCACTGAGGAGTTTTTCTCAGGCATCTCTGTTCCTTATTGTAGTTTGGCATTTAATTGATATTTCAAGTTCTATTAATTTAAAATTATATCTTCTTTTTAGATAGAGGATAGCTTCCCCTAGTGCTCTACACTGGCATATGACATCATGCCATTTAAGTAAAACATAACCACATTGCCTATTTCAATGTTGTTTTCTAAAAACTTTTAATTAGGGAAGTCTACTTTTTAAATCCTGTTCTCTTTTGAAGACTACATCTGTCGTATTTTATGCATTGAATTAGTTTGTTCAAAAATTACACAACACCTTTATTAGCACAGTGTGTGTCCTGAGCTGTGACTGGGTTGTCTTGCTGTGGTCTGCCTTACAGACCAATTGGACATTGTCAGTGCTGAGCTTCAGAGAAGAACCAGTTCATTTGTATAGTTTAAACTCCTGACAGGTAGTGAAGCCTCTAGTGCTTAGGGCGAAGAGCCAAGAAGTCTCGTACTGCTGTTCAGTGCTGTATTTTGTCTTAATCTTTATTCTTTATTGCTCTCACTTCTGTATTGTAGATTATGCTTTTTTTTCAGACAGGTAAATATGAACATGCAAACAGGTATTTTTTCATTTTCTGTTCTAAAGAGAAAAATCTGTTCCAGATCTATACCTTGAGGGAGGAAAAGAGATGGTGGCAGATGGTGGCCTAAAGGGGGTGTGTCATTACACGGTATTGATTTGTAGAAATTTTCTCAAGTCAATTAAAAAATACTTCTATAAAGTTTTTATTTGATACTTTCATAATGTTACTCCTGCCTTTCTCTTTGATAAGTAAAGAGAAGTAAGTCTCTGTTTCATTAGAGGGGGGACTGTACCTTTGTGACCATAGTGAATATGGCAACACTTGTGAGCAGTGCTATAGTGTTGTGCTCCTCTTCCTATAACTTTTTCATACTTTGTTTTAGGTCTTGAAAATAAATAAGGAGGGCTTTGAACTAAAAGTTCTGATGTTGCATTCCATATTTTTTAATATAACAACAAAAAGCAGTTATACATCCAGAAATCTTTAGCCATTTCTAGAAACTTTGTTCTGGAGATCACTTTAGAGTGCAACTTCATGTGTTTCAGTCACGCAGTGCAATATTTACGCATCCGTTACTAGTTTCCAGCATCAGTTAGGGTTGAAGAAATCATGTTTTTTCATTCAGGATTTGCTATTTACACTACTGAATATTTTTTCGTAAAGCTACCAAAGTCCTTCTGACATTTTGCTATGACAGAAGGAAAAAGTAGACATACCAGGCAGTAGATTTTTTGTTAGAATGTGAATACAGAGGTCAGAGTGCTGTTAATATTTTAAAATCAACATACAGCTTTCATCAAGATGTTAAATAGCCTAAGTAAGCATATATGGATGCACTTTTTGGATGGACAATGTTTATAAAGAACCATCGGATTTCAGTTCTATCAGGTTCTTTCTATTAAGTTCTATAAGAATTTAAAAAACATTCAGGAGCACGTTGACTTGTCTACTGAAAATTCACTGTTATACTTACTATTTCTTATAGTATTACTACAGTTTTCTGTAATGACTTTGTACATGTGAAACTTTAAAATGCATGTATTTCTAGAGCATTATGTTTTAGGTCTTCCGTTTGCAACCACTATCATGTATTTATTAACTACTATGTTTCATTACAATATTCAATTTTATTGCAGAATTTTTATAAGACTGAACTGAACAAGGAAGAGATGTACATTCGCTATATTCATAAACTGTATGATCTACATCTGAAAGCACAGAACTTCACAGGTAATTGAGTACTAACTGGAAAAAGATGTTTAGGACTGGTCCGTGATTTGTAGTCTTTTACAAACCTGTAAGCTGTATCCTCAATGCAGTATATATGGACCCAGGCAACAGCTGAGTTACCTTTTAATTAATCTCAATTAATCTCTCTCTCAAAATATGGCCTTTTTTCAGCCCCGCAACTCTATTACTTGCTGTACCATGTTGAATGTAAATGACTCCTATTGATAATTTACTAACAATAAATGTTTGATACGCACATTCTTGGCTCAAAATGAGTGAAGTTTAGAGGAAGTTTTTAGGAGTCTATTTGTTTGTATCTGAGCCTATATACTTTTTTTTGTAATGCTGCTGGTTAGCTCTTTTTTGTAGTGTTTCAGAACCTAATTTTTCAGTTAAAAAAAAAGGAGAATGCAAATAGCTTACTAATGATGAGACAGAAACTCTTAAAACCTGTGACAAGTATGGCACTTTGCTGCTATCTTTCTTAATCTTCACATACGCTGTTTGCAGTACTCTTCTCCAGGATTTCTCAATGCAAAATTTGTGCCAGGACTGACCATTATCAATTAAATGAAGAAATAAGTTGAAATTGCAACTGCATATGTTCGGAATCTTTCCAGAGTTTTTTTCCTTCTCGAAAGCACATTGTCCAGCTGATGATCACTATTAACAGGTTACAGCTCCCTATTGCCACAGCAAATTTCCTTATGCTTTTTTCTGCTAAAGATCCTTTGCTTTGAATTTTCACAGTGCCTTTCCATTTCATGAGTTTAAATGTAAACTAGATAGCAAGATATATTAAGGAGAGATTTTAATTTCCTCATGTGACCTGGCAGTAATGAGTCACAAGAGATTTTTGATTATCAAGCAGTGTCTTTGCCACAGCTGTTTTTTGTGCCAAATCATTAATTTCCTGATTTTACATAACAGATCTTAGTAACTCTTTGAGCAATGTTGAGTTCCCTTTACACACAGGCTGCTAATATATGTCCAGTTTGCCTTCAGCAGTGATATGAACCTAATGTTTTTTAAACTATTTTGCCATCCATTCTTATTTTAAACAGTGTTTTGCTGAAAATATTTTTCCAGGACTGTGTTGTATTTCCTGTGTATTTATGATTGTGTGATTTCTTGCATTCTTTGCTATGGTAGATTCCGTGACACTGATTTTTTTTTCCTTTTCTTTGCCATGAGAGCTTTAAGGAAGAATTGTCTCACAGCAATGGCATTGGAATAAAGACAGTCTTCCCACTAGAAAACAGACTTATGTAGTACATTGCCTTGCCTTATCAGTCAGTGACCAACACACAGACCTTTTGTAAATCAGCTGATCTAAAGTACATGAGAGTAGGAAAGAAGTTTGCCACTTCAGTAGTATTCCTACGTGTTGTACCGTTTGCTAACTGCATACCTTCATTCGAAGGATGAAGCCAGCTCACCCTTAAAGTAATTTTTCTCTGTTTTCATACTATGATTTACAGGACTGTTTCTAGTTTCTGTGTGGAAAAAAAAAAAGAAAGAAAAAAAAAGGAAGAAACAGTGCTTTTTAATTTGAAACATAGCTTCAACTCTGTCTTTACCCAGCACTTGGTTACAGCTATAAATATAACCCTCTTGAGGCTGAAGCACATAAATGCTGTGATTCCTCATGTCCCCTCAGTCAGCTGAGAAGTGTAATGAGATTGTCTTTGTATCTATCCATCTTAGAAATATTTAGTGTTTTGAATCTTTCCTGTATAAATTGAATTTCTCACATCATGAGTCAGCCCAGTTTATCTCTTCTTACTGTTTTGGGGCACAGCCAATAGCTACAGACCTCTCCCAAAGGTACCAATATATAATTTATTATGCTGGCTAGTGACAGCCATAGGATGCTGAGAAGAGGAACCCTTCAGACCTTTTGTCCAGTATGGCCATTCTTATTTTAGAAGCCTTCTATATACAGTTATTGTAACTTCAGAAAAATATTGGTATGCAGACAAAAATCTGTTGAAATGAAAGACTTGGATGCCAAATTAGAAAGGAAGGGTCAGACTGAGCTGTCCTGAGATGTATTTATGCTTTGCTATCTTTTGATTCCTTATGACCTTGAATGATTTGTTATGAACTTCACGGATTTTTTAAATTGAGATATGAATGTGTTGAATATTTTGACTACCACACTGTAGCTTGAAACTGTGATAGTGTTATCAGTCAAGCAGCCTGAAAGCTGTGTGATGCTGAAGTGATTATTTTCTGTGCAACTTCAGCTGTCTCCTTGCACACGCATATTATCTTGCAGCATCATTTGCACCATACTTAGCATTTTACAAAACTTAGATTGAAAGCACATTCTCCCACAAACATCTGCTGCAGTGGTGGTTTTTCATCCGTGGGTTCTTAAGCTGGATGTGTAAGAAGAATCCTGCTGTTAGAAAAAAACTGTACAGTTTGGTTTAAGTTACCTGTCTTATGGGGAATCATATGGTATATGCAGAAGTAGGATATGGTAGTTTGGGGCAACCTTGTCTTGACCTATAAAGTACTTCAGTACTTCATAATTATTTTTTGTGATATGTGCAAGCTGTAAAACTTGCAAGAAAATAAGTCCAGTAAGCCGCTTCTTTCTCCAGTGCAGTGTCTCCAGCCCGTGGCACATCTTTGTACTGAGGCACTCATGCAGTGTGGGTCCTGTGAATGGAAAAAGAGACTGTGAACACTAACTTGCAAAACAATAAATATATGCACAGTTAGCCATATTAAATTGTCATAACCAGTAGTAATTCTCGTGTTTTGTAGTTGGCCATAGTCTGACTTTGCAGAAGATTAATTTAATATTAGTTTTAATGGACTGTTTCTGAGGATTTTTTTAAATCAAAATAAAATTAATAATAATAATATTGACATTCCCAGATAATTTCTACAAACCATGATGTAAGATTACTACACAGCTCTCTGACCAGAGAGCAACAATAGGCTTGATTCCTTCTAAACCCCAAAATAAATAAAATAATATTTTTTAAAAATCTGACCCCCCAGCTTCTAAATTATTTGTTATGGTAGAGTGTTAAGGGTCAGTTATGAGGGATTTATTTCTATTATGGAAAGAATGGAGTCTTATTACACACATCTGTGCCTCCATTTCCCTCCCAGACCTGATCTCTTTTGGACTGCACGTCCCCAGTCCTATCTACCTTCTTTCCTCTTTCTTTAATGGTATTCCTCTCCTCTGGCCCTTGCTCCATTGCTCAGGCAGCAGAGCCATTGAGAACTTCTCCTTAGTTGCATGGAAGACTAGGGCTAAGCTGGAAATTGTGTCTTAATTTCTCTGACCTCTTGGTGTTGTCAGACTCCAGGAAGACTGTCCCAGTGACTCCACTTCAAATAGTGTGTGAAAATTGCAAGCTCACTTTATTATAGCTCATATAATAACTCGGACCAAAACCAGTGCTTACCAAATGTCTTATACTTGAAATAAATCAGTTACCTATTAAAAAAGGTGCATCTCATTGAAATCATTCACATTTCTGTGTACTTTGTTTGGCTGTTTTATTTGTTCAGTTTTCCTAAGTACCATGCTATGATTTGTCTTGTAGAGGCTGCCTACACACTCCTGCTGTACGATGAGCTGTTGGAGTGGTCTGATCGGCCACTGAGAGAATTTCTCAACTACCCCATGCAAACAGAGTGGCAACGCAAAGAGTGTCTCCATCTTACCATCATTCAGAACTTTGACAGGGGAAAGGTAAAATGATCCTATTATACTGAGCGGATCAGAATGGATAATTTATTCATTTTAGAACATGATTTCCAGTGTTGCAGTCTTTCTTATATAGAGGGAAGTGTTTGTCATTGCCTGATTAAGCAGTTACTTAGCGACACAGTAGGTTTCTTCTTATCTTGTGTTTGTATCCTAGAAATGCCACGCTTGCGTGTGAGACTAATTTGCACTTGTGTAGCAGTTTGCTTTGTAACGGTCAAAGCACTTTATGAAATGTAGTAGTTTTCCCCTATTTTAAAGATGGTGAAAATGAGCCACATAAATGATATTCACTTAGTGACCAAGTGAGGGTCTGGATTATAAGGACTCTGTTTACACCTTCTAAGTCATGTTTTGTCTTTTAGAGTAGAAATGGCAGAACCTCTAAAAAGAAATGGGTTGTGGGGATCATGGGTCATTGTCATCGCTGATAATGCTGATTCTAAATTAAGTGAGAGTATCCTGTACTCTGTGTGATTATTTGTCTTGCTGATAAACAAACAATCCATTGAAATTTTTTGTAGCTGATATAATATCCATGCAAGTCCTATGAATATAACCAATCTGATGTTGATGATAATTTTTTTCAGAAAATTTTGTAATTAGCTTACAGTTGAAATTATGTGGTGCAATAAAATCTTCTCCAATCTGCAAAAATTAAGGAGGATATGTTAAGAATACAATTTTAAAATGCAAAAATAACAGTGTTCAATTAATCTCATAAGTAGTGTCAAAAGACAACACGTTCAAGTATTTCAGTTACTGAAAGTATGACTTGGTATAGTGAACACAGACCACTAAAAAATCACAAATTGTCAAACAGTTGCTTTGAAATTACTGAACATCTTTTACTTGGTTGCAGTGTTGGGAAAATGGCATTATCTTATGCAGGAAAATTGCAGAACAGTACGAGAGCTACTATGACTACAGAAACCTCAGCAAGATGAGGGTAATGTATCTGAATACTTTTCATCCATCAGAAATCCAAAAGCTTTTTAGTTTGGGTTATAAAATATTACTTAGAAAATTAGATGTGCCACTGAATGGTCCTTTGCAAACTTCATTTTTTCACTAGCGGTTATAAAAAAGCAGTATGAGTTTTTTGAAGAAAAATGGGCAAATAAATAATCTTGCAATATTTTAACCTATACAGCACCCCTTTTGTGTAAATGCTTAAGAAGAAAAATTATATTATAAATTCACTTTCCTTGGTTTCCAATGGTTTATCCAGGGAATGTAGTCTCTGCAATCCTTCGCTAGGAGCAGCCACCTATCTTTGCAGTTGTAATTGTGAGCAAACACCTTGCAACAAGCAATGTACACCTTTGCATTTTTTTTTAATTTACTGCTTAAAATAAGGTCTATTTACTATGGTATAACCAAAATGAATCTTTTTTTGACACAGTCTTCCCACTTTCTCGCTCATTTTTCTTTAAGCAGTTTCTTTCTTCATTCTTTCTGATAATTTTTTTTCAAAGATTATTCAGTCTCCCAGTTTCTTGTTGGCTTCCGATAGATTTGATTTTATATTACAGCTGCTTTTTAAAATTTTCTGTACATGTAGAATGCTTGCTGCTAGGACTGACTGAAGTATACTTAAACCAGAGCTGCTTAACAGCATTATGCAAAATTCTCAACTTAGAGCTACATGGCATTACTCCCTATGATCTGCTTATTCCATATGTATTTAGATATCCCAATGGCAGAACAAAATAATTAGTTTATGCATGTTCAATTAATTGTATTTAATGTGGTTTCTGTTTGAATTAGGAAATATCCTTTTACTGTATCTGTGCCACCTATGTTAATCTGAAAGTAGAGGTGCAGGGATTTCTCACAGCCATATAACTAGGCATATACATATCAAATACCTGTATGCATTAGCTAAAGTATGGTTAATAGTGGTCAATTTTCACAGTATTAAAACAACACAAAATGCTTTGCTGAAATATCTTCAGAAAAAGGGGACTTTTACATTATGATCACTTTGTGTCAGTGTTTTGAGTGAAATAAAAGCAGGATGTACTGATCAAAAACTGTTCCTTCTTGCTATTGTGAGGTTTTTAAAGGAAATCACGTTACACATTTACGTCATAAACGAAATGATTTGGACTCAACTGTTTTGAATATGGAAATTGGACTTCGCTGACTAAACTGACCACATTACTGCCATGTGTTTGGATGATCAGCAGATTACTGGGTCATGTGTTTCAAACTGTGTTTCTATTCCATTTTTCAATAAAGAGCTATGCATGTTGTCTTTAATCTAATATATTACCCCTTTAATATAGGCAATTCATATTTAAAACAATTTTTATAATTCTTGGAAACTTTCAGCTCATTAAGATGTATAATTATTTAATCTGATGCATTCAGAGACTTCTAGATATCCTTATTGTTGCAACTCCAGTATCCCAGAGCAGTATGCTGAAAGACCCTCTGTTTTGTGATAGCTTAAGTTAAAAATAAGTTAAAAAGACTAATAGCCTTTCGTATTGATGTCATCTAGATGATGGAAGCATCTTTGTATGATAAAATTATGGACCAACAGCGTCTGGAACCAGAATTTTTCAGAGTTGGATTTTATGGGAAAAAGTTCCCATTCTTCTTGAGAGTAAGTTAATTCAAAATAAACAAAACGGTGCAATTCTGGAATTCATGCTGTCGTACAAAACCACTTTATATGAGAATTTGATTATACCACATACAAGTTCTTATATGGGAAACAGGGAATTCTTTGTGTTAATTAATGAAATATCTTCATGTTTTCAAGGTTAAGAAAAAGTCCTGTCTAGGATGCTAGGCTTCCAGAGTCCCACGTAAACTTAATATTCATGTTTATGTTGGAAAACTTGCACCTGTACTATTCCACAAATCAACACCTTCTTTTTATGGTAGTTTGTTCTATTTGTCCTGTTTCTGCTGATGGTCACTCAGAACACTGTCAGAAGAGGTATCTTTGGCAGTGGGACATCAGTAATTTAATATTTCACTAATTACATTCCCAAGTTCCATTTTTTTTAGATGACAATGAATTTCATTGATTATCAATATAATAAAGTTAAGTTATATAAAGTTACTCTTGAACATTTACCTTGGTTTCTGAAGTTACTGAAGTGCCCTTGAAAATGTTAGTCATGTTTACCCTGTTCCCCTCTTCCACAGTCTGAAGTGGTTTAGCTGCATTGGCTGTCACCTTGGCAAGAACAGAACATGGAGCTGCTGCAATCATAACCCAGCCTCCTCTTGGAATTCAAAGAAGTGACATAGGAGCCTCCTTTATATGGTGGAGGCTTAAAAGCCTAATTTTTCTTTGCCTTTGTGATGGGGAAAATGACAAATTCCAAATTCATATAGCCTGAAACTCTCCCCTCTATAAGCAGTGTGCAAAAAAGAGTCTGATGGGCATCTAGGTTTTGATATTACCTTGTAGTCAGCTGAGTAGGACATCTGTATAAACCAATTTGAAAATGTTAATTAGAAGTAATTTCATGTTTAGATTACTAAAAATACATCAAGTGATGAAGTAAAAAGTACTGGAAAAAGTTGCACAACGGTGCAGTACTTTCAGACCTATAGGTCTTTCACTGCTTATGCATCTGCCTGGGAAGTATTTATGTATTTTCCAAGTTAAATATACATAGTATAGATTTATCCTTGCAGCACCAACAAGGAATCCCTCAAAACTTAGTGTATTTGATTTAATTGTCTTATGGTAAAGTATTTTGTAACTCTCTTAAACAGCCTGGCTGTGTTTGCTGTGGAAGGAATACAGCTTTAATTTGTAGTTGCACAATAACACTGTTACAGTTGATTTCTTGTAGCAATTCCCATGAAAGTCCAGATTCTCAGAATTCAATGTCTCTGTTGTTAAGACACTATGAATACAACTGTTTCCATCTAAACATGCTTCAAGAGGAACACATTAGTAAAGACTTTTTGGAACTTCTTAATATAGATTTTAAACGGCGATTCATTTAACAGTGTTTTTAGAAAAATAGGTAGTATATTTCATTATTTCAAACTTGTGCAAGCAGAATCAAACCAGAGAGTGCAGTCCACAGCTACAGGAAGCCCTCAGCACCACCACAGTCAGTGAGTAGTTGCAACAGCTACTCCAAATCCAGACATCTCGTGTTTATTGTAGCTTGTATGTAGTGTGTTGTACAATCTCAGGAAGGTAATGGTGCGACTTCATAGTGGGCATCCTCATGCGGATAAAATAAATTATGTTGGAACCAGGAGCATTCTTTTACTTCATGATACAAAACGTGGATAATTTTAGTTTACCAGACTGATAATTGATAAGAGGATATGGCAAATTGAATGCATTCTGCCATTTTCTTATGTATTGTTTTCTTCAGAATTGTATAACTTCAAAGCAAAGTTTCCTAGGTCTTCATGGAAAGGACTTTCAGCCCATTTCATTGTCTTAAGTGTTGATTATATTTTTGTTACATGTTTTATACAATCTGATATGTTAGGTTACTTACGTATTTTAATCCAATAAGAACAATATCTCCCTTCAGATTTTTCATTAAAGCTGTAAGTATAATCATCCAAGTTTCCCAGACTTTTGAATAAAGTGGTAAAATTTCCTTCTGAGAAGTAAACTATTCTTTCTAGATTTCCTCAAGAGATCTTATTTTCATTCTTACCTTTTGTTTCTTATTTTTTCCTTCTTAAAATGATGTAAAAATTGCTTAGAGAGACTATATTTAAAAGCATGTGTTTGGATCTATCTAATGATACCCAGTTATTTTCACATAACTTACTCTTATTTTTTTTCTTATTTTGCTCAGAATAAGGAATTTGTTTGCCGAGGACATGACTATGAAAGGCTGGAGGCCTTCCAGCAGCGAATGTTGAATGAGTTCCCGCATGCCATTGCTATGCAACATGCCAATCAGCCAGATGAGACCATCTTTCAGGCAGAAGCACAGTGTATCCGCATAATCACTGCACATAAGTCTTCCATGCTTCCATTTCAAAAAAATCTCTCAGGTTCCTTTTCTAAGCCATTAATCATCTAGAATACACAATTTTTAAAGAGTTTTTCTTCTGTCATGCTTTAGGAGTCGGTGTGCTTTGTAACTCTGAATGAAGTGGGATAGCCTTAACTCTTTGCATATAGATTTGCAGATTTATGCAGTGACACCAATCCCAGAAAACCAGGAAGTCCTGCAGAGAGATGGCATTCCTGATAACATCAAGAGCTTTTACAAAGTAAATCACATCTGGCGATTCCGATATGACAGACCATTTCACAAAGGGACCAAGGACAAGGAAAATGAATTCAAGGTAAAATACTGTGCCCTTTCCTGGACCTATAGATTTATATATTAACATCAGTGATAGTTGTGTGATTGAAACATGGTCTACAGTTCTGTTATTCAACTGAGTGTTGTATAACAAATTCTCTAGAGGAGATGGTAGTTCGGGTTTTACTACTTCACTTGTCATTTTAATTAAAATAATATGAAAAATATATGGGAAATGGGCAGGTCTTGTTGTATATGGGAATAGGAGAGAAAAAGTACCTATTTGTTTTTGCATCAGTGATACACAAAAGGCAGAACTGGAGACAGCAGAGCAGCCTCCAGAGAAGTTTATAAGACAGATGGGAAAATACTGTTAGGTAGGTAATCTGGAGTATGGATAGGATTGCCAAAAGTTATGTCTCCCTAGAGCAAGAGAGAGACAGTTTTGACTAAACTGCAGCATAATGTTCTGTTCCTGTGATATCAAGACTGAAAAGTACCTCTGGAATTAGAGATTGTGTCAGGGAAGAGCAATAGTTCCTTCCCTAATATGTAAATGAGTTTCTATTCTGCCTAATAACAGTGTTACACTGAAAATTCATCTTACATTCTTCTGATGTAATTTTAATTCTGTCCCACTAGAAACACTTGCATCCTGACGCGGAATATATTCTGATATTAAGACACACAAAGAGAATTATCATATAATAATTTTGTTATAAAGTTAAAGAAATGAACTGTAAGAGTAAGAAATTAGCTAGATTAAGTCAGTATTGTCCTCTGATTAAAGCTTTAGTATATATATTGTGTAAGCGCTATCCTCTGTATTGATGTGTTATTTTACAAACCTCAGGCACAAAGTGTTTTACAGTAGTACATTTGAGTATCCCGTTAGCCATGCATTGTGGCATCTCAAACAGGACTTCATAGAGGAGAGCTGGTGACTCTACATGATCCAATCTCCTTCTGGACTCTCCCTCTCTTCATGTGAAATCTCAGAAAGGAAATAGTAAAATGCTAGTTTAGTTGTGAGTGACTTTTGGAAACTTGGGGACAATATATAATGCAGAATTAATACCATGTTAAAGAGTGAAGAATCAGCAGATGTTACTGCTTAGTAGTAGGTCCTAGAAAGGAAGGAGAAAAGTGAGTCACGGGCTTCTGGGATTGGCATTTCAGTAGAAATTTGGATGTTAATACTTGGGGGTTTTTTTAATACATACTGTGACTTAAATGGAGGTATTGATAATAAGAACTGGGAATAATTAAGAAAAATATAGAGGCAAATTCAGGAAATAAATTGGTTTTATATATTGTAGAGTCTGTGGGTGGAGAGAACCACACTGATCTTGGTGCAGAGTTTACCTGGAATATCTCGTTGGTTTGAAGTGGAAAAACGTGAAGTAGTGAGTATGAGATTGATTGCACTACATATTGTGGATTAGTTTACTTTGTTATCCATATATGAGTTAATGAACTACTTTAAGATTTATTGCCCACATCTAATATAGACGAACAAGTTTTCAGGCTGGCTACAACAAAACTATTTGCCAAGTATTTTGAGTTGTCTCTTCTTTCTTATTTTGAAAAGTATTTTTAAGAACAACACTTATGATTCATTTAAACAGTTGAAGAAAAAAGAAGCTGAGAACAATAATGGGCAGCCAAAGGCAGCATTTAATGTCAGCAAATTACTTCCTTAAAACTCAGCATGGTATAATGCTTAATACTTAGAATATCTATAACTTAACATATCTTTCGGTATTCTTGCAAAGTAAACTTTAGTTCCTGTACTATAATAAACGCCCTGTGACTCTAGCTCAGTGTCTGCCTAGAGCTCTGACGTTCCCAGATCTCAGCATGGGCAGGGAACTATGTCTACGCAGAACCTGTAGGAACAGGGTCTAACGTAGCAATCTGTAACCAACATATTGTAATTTCTCCTCCTTCCTTGTTGTTAGAATTCTTAGAAACTCCTTAAAAACACTCCAGATGTATTTGGAGGCATGCTCCTCATATAAAAATCTCTAAATAATTGGTTGGTTGTTGAGCCCAGGTGTGTAACATCTGCAACCAGTTTCCTTCCTGTAAAAGCCAGTCTTACAGTAGTCCCATTAAATATAGGGATACTATTGTACAACTGATTTTCTCTACAGTGATATTGTTTTCCTCTGTTGTAATGGCATCAAAATGTCATTCATTTGACCTCCTCATATTCTGCTGTAGAAAACCAAAAAATGGAATTTAGTAAAAATAAAAAAATTCAGTGTGACGTGAAAAATTGTATTATTTGACTCCTGTTGAGTCCTTGCTAGGTTAATGAGTCCTAATATGAAGATCCTCAGTTACTTTCATGTTACCATTATAAACACCATTTCCTAAAGTTAACTTTAATATTTTTTCCTGGACATATACTAAATCATGACTCAAATTTGTTTTTTTGTTTTGGTAAATTATGGCAACTGCAGGCCTGTACTCTACCCGTTGCTTAACTTTTCGGTTTTTCTGCAGTTCATGCTCCCTTTGAGAAAACCTTCCTCACCCTGTAGAGAGGGCACAACACATCCTGCTCAAGGACCATATAGTCAAGGGACTATAACTTGATAATAGTCATAGCTCAAAGCTTACATTCAAACTCCTTATCCATAGTGTCTAGTTATTGACTTTGCTTTGAGTAGAGGAACTGTCTTGACCGTACTTAAGCTCTGCTCTGTGCGCTTAAGCACAGTGAAGACTGACCTCAAGCACATTTTAGGTAAAGTTTAGCCCTGAATTCCAAGAGTTCCCCTGCAGGCTGAAGTGTGTGAGAGTTTTGCAGCAAGGGCCGTTTATCTTTCAATGTCAAATAATGAATCTACAACAGAGGGTCAGTTGTTTATTTTGCTTCTTGATTACAGGATGAAATTAATTGTCTCTGTGCTCAGAGTGCACACACAGAGTGTAGATCAGCTAAGAATAATTTTTTTTCTACCTTGGTATTCTAGAGCGTAGAAAAACATTGTTTTCTTTTAAGAAATCAAAAATTATGTTTTATATATTTCATCTGTCAACTGAAGGTTAAGTATGTTTGCAATGTTCCTTACTCGCCTTTCAGGTGGAAATGAGTCCCCTTGAGAATGCTATTGAAGTCTTAGAAAATAAGAACCAGCAGCTGAGAACACTGATTAGTCAGTGTCAGACTCGACAGATGCAAAATATTAACCCTCTTACAATGTGTCTAAATGGGGTCATTGATGCAGCAGTTAATGGTGGAGTTGCAAGATACCAAGAGGTAAGCAATTTATTTTCTGTTCATTAAAAAATTGTCATAGGACAGTTTCTTAATGATTTCTTTCTCTGTACAGATGCAGTTCCTCTGTATGAAATAAGGACAGAAAGTACTATATCAGTAATAGTTTTAATTGTACCTTTATTTCATTTTTCGGTGAGGTGGTGTTAAATATGTATAGCTTTATTGAAACAACTGTTTTATTGCAAATAGTACCATAAACTTCCTCTAGTGATGAGTCTATTCACAATTACCTTACATTCTTTAGTGGTTTGGTTGTGGGTTTTTAAATGAAATAGTTAATTGTGACTATATTATAATTATTATTATGTATTCCCTATATTCCCTCCTCCCTGCCTTTCTAGGTCATGAGGCTGACCAACAAATTTATTTTTGTGTGCTGACATTCTAAATTTTCTACATATATACACATATAATATATACACACAAAATTCTAACAAGATGTTTATTATCTTGAAGAACTATGTTTTTCAAGATCGTTCTTCTTTCTCTTCTGGTTTTGAAGGAAAAGCTATTTTATGGAAAAATCTAGTAAGAAATAATACATATAATTAAAAATGTCTAACACTGGATTTGTTCACAAAAGTTATTCCTCATTATTATCATCCCTGAGTCTCCTTAGGAGAACTTTAAATGTTTTGAATGCTGTGTTTCCTTGAGTTCTGTAGAATTTTGAAACATCAAAAGATAGAAGGATATTTTGTTTCAGCCCAGCTTGATCTTCCTCTTTGTCCTAAATAGTCTTATGAAATGCTTGAGTATGCTGTCTTCCTTTTGCATTGAAAATGTCAAGGTGAATAACGTTCTGTCCACTTGTCTCAAAGGCTGCATAATGCGGTGTTCACTCAAGTGTTAAATTTGATAAAACTGCATCTAAATTAAAATAAAAGAAATTGACTCAGCTATAATTCTGAATGTGTCATCAAAACTGCAACATTATGAAAACAGTGAGACTAAAGCAAAGAAGGACTGCGTTTGATGTTTTCCAGCTGCCTTTAAACAACAACAAACTTCAGCATAGTAAAGTGCCACGAAGGGAGTCCCTTGAGAAATACAGTCATGTCAGAACTATGTCTGGTTTGAATTAGCAGTGTCAGACCTTGCCCTCTGGCTCTGCATAGATTTCCAATTCTTCACGAGCATAGTAGATGTTCTAGCTTGCTCCTTTCTTACTGTTTTTCACTGCAAATCTTGATGTCTTAGGCAGTCTTTGCGTTTCAATTCCCTTCTATCCTCTCCCTTTCTCTTGCTATGTAACTGAAACTTTTCACCAATTTGTGTTATCAACACCAACACTGATAGCAGTAGTTGTGAGATTTAGGGTTTTTTTCTATTTCACCTTCATTCTCTTTGCATGTCTGTTTTTCAGTCTTTGTCTTTCAGCTGTTTTGCCACTTCTAATTTTCTGCCTCCCTCCTTTTCCGCTCCTCTGTAAATACTTTTCTCTGCCTTTTTCACGTGCTTCTGCCTTCTGCCCTGTACAAAGCTCAAAACTCAACCAGTCACGGAGGGTGTAGTCTTGAGGTTAAGCCTGACCATGTCTTTACAGATACCTACCTTCCCTTCAAGCAACTTCCAAGCTTTAAGAAATGTGAGAACCAGCAAATATCCTTTGGCCAGCTGCTTCTTTCCTCATGGGCTAAAAAGCAGCTATCTGTAATTATTTGGCATTTTGGCGAGTATTGCAGGTGTTAAAGCTCTGTTTCACTGGTTTCAGTACAGGAACAGATTCCAGGAATATATACAGAAGTTACAGTTACACAGCACCTTCATGTGTACTAAAAAATGGCTATAGGCAACTACTGCTTTTTAAAAACTTTTCCAGCCACTGTTGGAAAAGCACAAAGAGTGTGTTTTGTGCCCGCTAACACCTCTCAAACTGTAATTTGTACTGTAACTTAGATTTCTTTTATCTTCTTTATGTGTGCTAGAAGAGTAGAGGCACTTCCGTGATTAATTACTGGCAACTACTGGTTCCAAGACTGTTACTCTATTTAGTCAAATTCTGATTTTTATTCCCCTAAAGTGCTGGTGATTTTGTTTGAAATTATATTATTAAATCTGTGACTCATATTACAGATCTTTGTAAATCTCAGCCTAAAACCACTAGGACACCACCTGCTTGATAATGGAAGAACCTTAAGCTTATAGCTGGGGGAAAAAAACATTAGCTGCAAGAAGTTGGAGATTTGGGATTTTAGCAAGTATCAGAAGGTTCCTTTTAATGATTTAAATATGAATTCTTGTAGCTCTACTTATCTGCACTGAAAGGACAGTGTAAAATAAATGTTCTTCATTACAGCATCGGCATTTTCTAGAAATTTCTCAGCACTTCCCTGCTATGGATTGTCACAGCATGAAGTTTTGGGACTGAACCAGAAGAAGGGACGATTTCACAATATTCTTATCATATCTTTCTATTTAAGGGGTAAAGAAGCTCCTAGTATGAAAAGAGATGAAAATGTAACTTTTCGTAATTATTTGAAACTCCTATGTCCCAATTAATGGGTAAGAGCTATTTAGTTCAGATGACCTGTGTTTGACTTCAACTCTGATTTGCAGGTTTCCAAATTTGAGTTAGGATCTGTCCTGGATATTGGACAACTGGTTAGTCAAGAGTGACTACATTTTATTAGCCCATAGTCTCCACCAATGCATATGTAAATAGTTAATTATTTAGCATTTGTTATCCTCTGTTGCAGTAGAAGGAAGCATTTGCTTTGAAAATATAATCTAGAAACTTCTTTTTTTTAAAAAAAGTGATGTGTTTTTACTCACTTTACGTTACTCTATGATTTTATTCTGCTTAGGCATTCTTTGTCAAAGAATACATCTTGAATCATCCAGAGGATGGAGAGAAGATCACACGCTTGAGAGAGCTGATGCTTGAGCAGGTAAAGTGTGGAAAAGACTGACTAGGTGGCCTGCTCAGCTTTTCTAGCTAAAAGTGCCCCAAAATAAAATACAAGATTTCAGAGGTTAATAATTGCCCAGTGGTCTTCATTATTTTCTGAATTAGATTCCAAGTAGACAGCAACTTCATATGCAAGCAGGTTTCTGAGTCGTGTTAGTACTTTTTCACTAGTCATTTTCATCATTGTTTTAATCACTTCAAACTTTTGTAAATTAAAGGTTGAATGAGAGGCAAGTTTTGTCTTGTAATGCTCATATGCACAAAATATTCGCACAACATATTTTACCAATACTACAGAACCAATATTTTCACTGCAAGGTTTATTGTAAGTGCAAAAAAACCCAGAAAAACTTATTACAGTGGAAGATATGTAATAATAATTGCCAAAGTAGGTAGACAGTAAAATAAACATGAAGTGATTAAATTAAACAGGTGAGCATTCTATGTTTCATTTCTTCATTTATTTACAAGAGAATGACTTACTAGCCTCAGATATGAAGTGTCTCCATTTGGAAATACTAAAAAAAATTATTTTGATCAGATTATTTTACCAAGTATTTCAGGGTTTCTTAACTGAAAGTTACCTATCTTTGTTTTATGCAACGTGTTGAAATGTCAAACTTTATTGCCAGCTTGGGATGAAGAGATCGGAATTTGGCAAGATAGAAATTCCATTTTTCGCCAGCATTATGATATCTTTTGGTCAGATCAGCTGAAGGGACAGATTATAAGACAGTAGAAATCCAAATAGGTTCACTGAGCTCACTTTAATTTCATTTGAATATTGTATACTAATTGACATTGCGGGTTTGATTTTTCAAGCTATAGTTAGTCTCACTAATCCTTACAATTCCAAACTGGAGTTAATAACTTCTGGTGACAAAAATGTGAATACCAAGTGATAGGAGTTAAATCCTGCCTGGCACCTGCAAGTGATTTAACAGAAAATGCGTGGCATTCGGAAGGGCCAGGACCGCTGTGGGTGCAGATGAACGTGCTGCAGTCCTGACCTCAGCCCAGTGATGCTGTGCAGCTGTGTGCCTGCTCACAGCCTGCCTGAAAATGTCAGCTAGTAGCTCTCATCCAAAGCTATTACAGCATAGTGGAGCTATTTTGTTTTTAATTTATCTGATTCCTCGTGGAACCAATTCAGTAGTTAAAATGCCTGTGACCAAATTTGAGCAAGATCATGGAGTTTTAGTAATGTTATTCTGAAGTCTGTCATACCTTGTGTCAAGAATATACATAAAGCCACCACTTAACTGAGGTCTCTGGGGAGTTGGAATAGGATAGGGAATCATGGACTACATTGAAAATATATTACAGGATTTCTGGTGTACGTTGCCATTGCTTTTGTTTCATGCTTTTTATAACTGTTCTTGTAGAAAATGGCTTTAGTTTAAGGTTTAGAACTGCTCCTTTGTAAAGTTGACATTTAGCCACATTTTTCACTGCGTAATCCGTAGCAGTTTTTGTACTAGAGTTGAATTTGCATAGACCAAATCCTTGGGAAAATTGAATGTTAAGATGGCAAGAGGCATAAATCTTCTTGTGTATTCCTGGTTTTAGTGTTAGCCCTTGTTTTATTACAGGTCTCACGGATTTAGATAGGTGCTTCTAACACAATGTGCATTTTGTTGGACGTTTGTAATTTGTATCCTAATTGGCGATGAAAGTTTAAAGAAAATGGATCAAGAATATTTTTCCCCTGTTTCTTCCTGTCTCTTTGGCAGGCCCAGATTCTAGAATTTGGCTTGGCAGTGCACGAGAAAGTGGTGCCACAGGACATGAGGCCGTTGCACAAAAAGCTGGTGGATCAGTTCTTTGTGATGAAGTCAAGCTTGGGAATACAGGTACGTGAGCAAGTGGGTGGATAAATCGGGAGACCCTGTAGCTGAAGGAGATTGTTTAATTTTCCTAAGCAACAAATAGTGACATCTTTTGGTTGTTTGTCCACATTACAACTTGTAGCGTTCTTGAAGTACCACAAAGCAAAGAGAAAGTTAATAAACTTTCCATAAAGAGCAGAGAAAAATAGACCTATTTTACTAACAGGAAAGTATCAACAATGAAACGTTCAATTATTTTTCTAACTAATGATGAAGCTGATCCAAAATGCAGGTATGCAAATTACTGTTTGTATGTTACAAAATGGTTAATGTTATTGTGATCATTTTAATTAATCTTCCTTTAACAATTCACCAGGAATTTTCTGCCTGTGTACAAGCTAGCCCTATTCATTTCCCAAATGGAAGTCCTCGTGTATGCCGAAACTCCATACCTATTTCTATGAGCCCTGATGGTGCCAGGGTAATATCACGACGCAGGCAAGTTAAATTACTAGAAGGTGATAGATTTTGTTACTCACAGGAGATAACCTACAAAAATTTGTCATGTGCACGCTTCCTCATATGATCCGCCTGAAGTATCTTCAGGCATGAATAGTCGATATATATATATATTTTCTGTCTCTCAAATAATAAATCCAGATTAAACTGTGGAGATTAATAAATGTGTTGCTTTCATATGAAAAATTATGATTGGCAACTAGTTAATTGTTTTGTATTTCATTATTCTTATAATAGTCCCCTGAGTTACCCAGCTGTCAATCGGTATTCATCCTCATCACTGTCATCCCAAGCTTCTGCTGAAGTCAGCAATATCACCGGGCAGTCAGAGAGCTCTGATGAAGTTTTTAACATGCAGGTATAAATTATTGTCATTCTTTAAACTAAACAGAACCTTTCTTACTAGACTATTTACTAAATGATGGTCTCTTATTCAGAAATCTCAGAGTTGTTGCTGATACTTCTTTTAAAAAACATATATTTAAATGGGCTGTTAACCTACTTAGAAGCATTTTTTATGTAATTTTTTCTTTAACTTTGAGCGTGATTTTTTTACAAAAGTAATAAACAGCAATGCATTATGATGTGAATTCATCTGAACTTACATAGCCTTTTATGTCCAGTTGTCACAGCTCTGATATGATTATTTTAATATATTAAATTTCTATTTATTTGATTTTTTAGTACATCTTTGGGTGGTTACATTAATGCTCTTTATACTGGTTTGCTATTTTGAAATACTGAGAAACTAGTCCAATAAATTACAAGTGCTTTGTTTTAGTGAACAGCACGTTATAAATTTTTGTTTTCCAAACCACTAAGTGTCACGTGGTAACAACAGCATCTCTTTTATATGCAGCCTAGTCCGTCTACCTCAAGCCTGAGTTCTACTCATTCTGCTTCACCTAATGTGACCAGTTCTGCTCCATCCAGTGCCAGAGGTCAGTGCTTGTCTCCTGTGGTAAATACATTACACAGATGGATTTCTGCATGATATCACTGGTCAGATGTCAAACTTAGCCCATTGTTTGAGGAATGTGAATTATTGTGGACAGAGGATTTCTTTGTCATAAGCATAGAAGTGAAATGTCTTGAGTTTCACTGCATGAGTTTAATCATTTGACACATTTATATTCTAGCCTCTCCTCTGTTGTCCGACAAACATAAGCATTCCCGAGAAAACTCTTGCCTGTCTCCCAGAGAGAGGCCTTGCAGTGCCATCTACCCTACTCCTTCGGAAACCTCGCAGGTAGGAAGCTTGATGCGAGTCCTCTGAGCACAATTAGCTAAGGAGGTGGAAAAGGCACTTGTTGAACTTCATGCAGGTTCAGTGTCTGCTCACTGCTGTTAATTTGCAAGGGAACTTTTTTGTGCTTTTATAAGCAAATACTCTAATATATTTTATGTGGAAAAGATGTGAATAGAGTACAGGGTGCTCGATCACGTCTGCTTGCTTTGTCTAGGTTTAGAGCCGAGTTTTGATATTTGCTCACTGCAGTGAGAGAGGGTTGCAAAGAGTTACCAGATGACACAGCCTGCTGGTGTGAAACAGCAGCATTTGTTCAATCTAGGGAAGAAGAAAGAAAGAAAGAAAGAAAGAAAGAATGACTGTTACCACAGCAGTAGTCCATGTTGATCTCCCCGTTATTTTTTCTGAAATAGCTAATCCTAGCCACCGTGAGATAATAGTCCACTCCATGTGGCAATTCCTATTTTCCATGTAGTTTCAGGAAAGAAAGATACTTTTACTTCAGAGTTGAGTTCTTACCTTACAATTCCTGTTAGATAGGTCTGTATGAAATTTGTATCTTTTAAGTAATCTGAAATGCCAGATGAGCTTGGTGAGCTGGCCAATTTTGAATCTCTTTTTCGTCTTTTCTTCTTAATGGACCTACTTTCCTAAAGTGCTTTTTTTTAACACAGTTGCTTTTTTAATCTGTCCCATCACACAATGCACCTCTTGCTGAAGCTGACAAAAACCACAACATGAAGTACTGTGTGAAAGGCCGTCCTCTCAACACTTTCATTTTCACCAGAAATTTTGCCTCTGATGTAAACCAGCTTGGTAGTCCAGAATACTTTATTTTAGAAATGATTCGTTGGTTTCTTGTTAGTTGTATTCTTGTTCCTGGCTTCTTCAGTTATTGAATTGGTTCTTGATTTAATTTTTTCCTCTTTTCTGTTTAAGTCCTCATGCTGTTATTTGAGGATTTAAGAAGTAATACTGAAGCTTAGCCAGACTTAAGGGCAGTTCTCAGGAACTACTTACTGTTATATCTACTTTGCATTAGTAGTGGAGCCAAACCAACGTACAGGAAAGACCAGGAGTTATTTGTAAATAAAGCGGTTTTACAGTTTACCGCAAAGAAAAAACTATCCCATTTTTGCTCCCAGACTGCAAACTCTTGCTTTGCCAAGTGGAATGCGACTTCTATCCCCCACTGTACCCGAGATTCGATAAGGGAGGCTGAGGAGCTCGTAGTCCCAGTCTCCACTCTCTCTGAGACTCGCCCAGCAGGAAAATCTCCCAATCTGTCTCTACCCTCAGTGTCCCAAGAGAGGGTAAGTAGAAAATTAACTTGCTTGTACAGTGAAGTATGTTTCAAAAGTGAGATGGTCTGACAGTTTCTTTCTGCCATCATAACCAGGGAAAGGTGCAATTTCTTTCTGTGTTGCTCTATTCCCCAAGCAGTAAAGATGGACTGTGATCAGAAACAAAATTCTGACTTCTGATTAAGAAGAGGAAAAGGAATTCTCAGGACAATTATGAGGAGATATCTTAGAGATACCTGCAACTCTCATTAGAATTTAGATGCTCAAACTGTTCCTTGTCCTTTTTATTTTTATTCTAAACACCAGGAGTTAATTTCAACAGTCTTGGTTGGAACTTCACATTAAGTTAATAAGGAAAGGACCACCCATTTAAGAATGGCTTTGTTACGGCTTAATGAATGCAATTTTAACAATACTCTTTCAACCAGGATAATCAAGGTGCACAGGCAGATTCCTGCACTTCAAGTCCAAATCAAGTCTTTTCAGGCCATAGCAACCTCATTTAAGGAAGTCTGATGGACTTCAATAGAACAACACCACAGCAGTACTGCATCTGCTTCCCTCATTGAAATTGACGCTCAAGGTTATCTGTGTACAGCCGTTTTCAGTCAACATCCATTTGTGCTTGCTTTTTGATCTCTGGCTGAGTGACTGTACAGTGCCAGAATGCCTGCTGTCATTGACTGGTTCACAAGCCTCCTTAGTTTTTGCACCATTCTTCTTCCTAATGAAGCTTAGGTTTCACTTATTTGGGGCTTTTTTTGCATCTCATTGAACATCCTGTGATTGTTCTTGTTCTTCTATATGGTTCTTTATTTCATCATTTTACTATGTCCTTCATTTCTTTGTATTTCATTCAGCTTTTGTCTTGTTATCTCCTCCAATTTCAGTTGCTTTTCAGGCTTTGCTCTTACCTTCACAACCGAAAACAGACTTCAATGCTTGCCCACCAGATCCTGGTGCACTGCAGACTCACTGGGCAGTGAACATTCAATCCAGACCAGGCAGGAACATATGATTGCATTTTCTATCACATTAACATACACAGGTAGCTACCTCACCTCAGTTTAATGGTAACTCCAGGAAAATACATGACTTGATACAGTATAACTCTAATACAGCATAGGTGGGCAAACCTCGTGTAGCTCAAAGTCTACCAAAGCATTCTCTCTGAGAGATGTTTTAAGTCAAGTTGAATCAGCCAAGTATTTGCTCCTCACTTTGTAACATGGAACTTCAACATATTAGATCCATGGTGATTTCTTTTCATCTGGATTTGCCGTCTTGTGGAACCAAGTGCCTCCCTGACTCGGTATGGTTGTCTGTGAGCATTGGAAGGAGATACAAGAATAGAATTTGATTTGGGTTTCATTGATTTTCTGATTGATTTTCTGATTGATTTTAAAAAAAAAATGTTTCTCTGCATTGACTTCCTTTGGAAAGTACATCTGAATTACTTGTATTATTAACTGTATGCTCTTTGCACTTGCTATCAAGATAAACTTGTGACCTATGAATTATTTGAATTCTACCAAAAGAAATAACTAGTGGAATTTTAAAATTGTTTCATAAATTTACTGTGATTTTTTTAATGAATATTCATAAAAGGAAAGGCAAAACCAATTTCTGTGTCAGCTGTTACCCACAAGAAAAGTAAGAATGCTGTTACTCAAAACAGTCAAGCTTGGAAATAATAAGTAACATCTGTAACCTGAGTATTGTCAAACATTGCACATTGTTCAGATCCAGATCCTGCAATGAAATTATTGTAAATCTATGCCTGCACTTGTTTAGTAATCTGTTAAGATACGACTTGAGGATGAGCCTTATTTTTTATTTTAGGGAGCTGGAAACTGTCAGAACTCTGCACATAATAATCCTCCCTCTGATTCGAATGTATAGTTTTTGGAAAACTAGTCTATTCCCTATTTGGATATATAAATTTTATTAAACTCTTTATGTTCTTAGATGATGTCTATCACCTTACCTCCAAAGTAGACCTGTGTGCTTGGGGTAATAACAAAAAGATACTTGTTTTCTCAAAGGCTACTGAAATACAGCAGCAGCTGTGCATAAACCATGCTGTTCTCAATTTACAGAGAATGCTGTTTAATCATATTGGAGATGGTGCATTGCCACGAAGTGATTCCAATCTGCCTGGCCCTGACAAAGGTAAGAGGAAATGCTGCACCATACCAATCTTGGAATCAATGAAAATATAATTAAGCTGTCATATTCCGGTCTTTTGAGTGTATACTGTCATCTCCAACTTTCAAACAGTCTAAGTAACTAATTAAAGTACGCTAAAACTTGAATAAGTTTCAAAACACTTTGCCAAAAAGAAGGGAGCATGGTGTTTGAACTGAGTGTTGCACTCAGAAGGGCCCAGAAATTTTCAGAAAGGAGGTGATGGAGCAGCAGGCTGCCTGTGAGAGCTGTCCTTTCTGCTTCACCAGAGAGGCATACGGAGGGACAAAACCTGGAGATGAAGCTCTCAAAATTGCGGGAGAGAAAAGCTAAAGGGATGGACAGAGCCAAGTGAAGTTTGGTACCAGCAAGTCCTCTTTACCAAATGCCAGTTGTGCTTTTGGTTACACTTTGATGGAAAATAAAAGATCGATTTGTCATTTGTTGGTTTTGGGGGGGCAGTTAATTGGATTAAATGAGAAAACTATGAACTTCCATAGACAAAATACTGCCTTTTATAATTTTGCACCTGGGGAAATTTGATATTCTTGGCACAGTTATTGTGCCAAGGTTTCATTGTGTGCTCCACATCCATAATATGCTCCATCATTTAATTATTTGGTGCCCTTTGTTGTGCCCTGAATAAACTTAAAAAGCTGTATTGAAAATAAATATTTTAAGAATGTACTATAACAAAAACTGGCCAGGAATGAGATTTGTATCGATAAGAGATGACTTTTTTAGGTAATTTTGTGTCCAAGTTTTTATGAAACCTCAAGCATGGAGTTTTTCATAGACCTGAAAAAAACATATTAAATAATTTAACATGGAAAATGGCAAAAATATTCCATTGACCTATGCGGCCAAGTACATTACAGAATTGTTAAAATAAAATATTCTCTCCTGAAGACTTTGGCAGTCCAAAGAAATGACTGCTTGGATGACGTAAAAGAAAAATTGGCTTGTCAAGAGATTCAGGCATTTGAAGCACCTAGGTCTGGTGCCAAGTCATTTTTAGGATGAGGGCAAAACCATACTGCTAGGTAACAGCCTACAATAAAAAGCAAACAATGTATTGCATATTATGGTAATAAAAACACAAAATGATCCTCTAGAAAACAGTATTCTGAGCGCTGTTCTCAGGGTCAACTAATGTGCAATTATACAGTAACAATATAGTTACAGATATGCGACAAATATTAATATTTGTACTGTACTTTTTTGTATTAATTATTGGTATACTGGGATTGCATTCTGAAAATCTTCTGAAAATCCTTGGTGTTGCTGTAATAGCAATAATCAATACCATCAGTTGGGAACGATACTTTGCTTTTTGCTTTGGCTTTGTAAGTGAATGCAGAGTCCTTGCATGTGATTCTCTACCCACAAGTGTGAAACAGACATGAAGGAAACTGTTGGTCTCAGTGATCTCAAAGGTCTTTTCCAACCGGAAGATTCTATGATTCTGTGAAACTGTCATAGCAAGGCAAGATGTTTGAGGCTTTGAAAGTAGAGTGTTTTTTAGTGACGGCGTTTTTTGGGGGGGGGGTGTTATAGGGAGAATGGGGAGGTTTGAAGCAGATTTTTTCCACCTTTTACAGGATGTGTAAGAAAAATTGTGGGTTCTAAGTTAGCTTTTGTCCTGTTTGTGTTAAATGCTCCATCTTTCTGCCTATCCGACTTCTTTCTAATATTGGTGTCTCCTTGATAAAAGTGAGGTAATCCAGTTCTGTTAATGAAGCTGTTCCAGGCCTTATGGGATCACTCGGTTAAAGTTATGAAATTGGTTAAAGTTAACACAGACAAATACACAGTCAGGTTTATGTATGTCAAGGTGATAGTCATTTTAACATGATCAAGCAGAGATCCTTGACTATGGTAAAAACACTATTTATAAATTTTCTCAGTCCACAGTATTTTCTTATTTTTTTTCTCCCAGACACTTTCACTTCTTCCAATTTTCACTGCCTTCTTTTGGTGCCCTTCTTTCCACCTTCTTTCAATTCTGAATTTGTAGCCTATGTAAGCAACCAAAAACTGCTAGCACGGAAAGCTTTCTGAGGAAAGCTGACTGGAATTGGCAAGTTCCTTTCTCTAATTCCTTCTGTGTATAAAATGAATTAATGGAAACAGTTTATGAATAGTTCATTCCCCTCTGCCTAGAAACTTCTAAATAGGAGTCTGGTGCAAAGATAAAGTGATTATAGTAACAGACTTCAAGCTTATCTCCTTTTGTAGCTGGATTTGTGGTGCACCAGAGTGCTATCTCAGCTGCTGCTGTTGTTGATGGTCCCAACTGCTATATTGGGAACTGACCTGAGGGCCAGATGCATACCTCAGGCAACCAGGAGATTGGCAGCCATTATTTAAGAGCTTTTCAAATGCTGATGTAATCATGAGAGCTTTTCAGGCATGCTTGTTAAGTTATTTAACATTTTCACTCTGTGTATTTTTATTCTTACTGATAAGAGCAAGTTAGAGAGCTAGAAGTGTTGATGCCTATGTCAGCTTTTTCATTCTCTTCTAGCTGTAAACACCACCCCCAGCAGCTGGAGCCTCGACAGTGGGAAGGAAGCCAGAAACACATCAGAAAGTGGAAAGCTTATATCTCCTCCTGTACCACCGCGACCTGCACAGACTGGTGAGTTAATGGACATTTCATGCTAAGCTCCCATAAAACAATTTACTTGAGGGCATAGATTCTTTCTACTCTGATTAATGTTTAACTTCTTGGGCAGGTTAATTTACTATTTGATTACTCTACGTGGAAGGCTGTAGAACTGCCTCCACAGGTATTTTCATCTCATTAATGTTCTCTGTAGCATTCTGTTTCCAATACTGTGTCCCTTCACTTAATAACTGAGTAGTTTCAGACAGTTTATGTTGGTACTAGGGAGGATGATCAATTTAATCTTTTGATCTTAAGATAATTGGATGTTAGCAATCAGAAACAATAATTAACCACAAGGATTCTTCCTGGCCAGAAAATGCACAGCAATCATGGAAGTACATGAGTTCTGTTACTATAAAAAATTTGCCTTTCAAAAAATTAATTTCCATTTAAAGGAAAGGCTGTTTAAGTGATACTATAAATATAACTGTTTCTGAGGGAGTGAAGACACTTTTTGTGTTTTAGATTTATGCCTCAAAGTATGTCCAGCCATGTTTATAGTATATTTACAGGTAGATGTTTGATATAAGTATAATATGTATTGTCTTTTTTTTTCTTATTTGACAAATACATAATACATTTCTGAAAAGAAGGACAGAAAGAAGAGGGAAGCAGTATATTGATTTTTTTTGAATTCTGTTATCATCTGGTAGGATATAAACCAATTTACAGTGATACCAAATTTGTTGGAGAAGATGGATGCAGAAATTTCTTATGTTTCATTGGTTGTACTGCAAGATAATTCTGAAAAAAAAGTAAAATCTCTAGAACAATGTACTGCCATCAGGCAAGTACCTAGAGGGAGCCAGAGGTAAAGTTTGTGTATCGAATGATATCCTATCCACTTAAAGATACGTTTTAGTGAAAACTGTAATGCCAAGAGTGCACTGAAATCTTTCTAACTTTGCAGCATCACCAGCAAGACACATAGCCTCTGTTTCCCCTTCTCCTGCTGGCAGATCACCAATGAAGGTACTGTGTTATTGCAGTGAATTGCCTTTGTGGGGCAGGTCATATGTGTTGTGGGATAGATACATTATTTGGGATTATATTATGCTTTCCTTTTATTATCGTATTTCTATACAAAAAAAACATTCACAAGAATAAGTAGCCATAACAATTACAGGAGCACTGAATACTTTCAAAACTGCAGGCAAGAAACCTAATCTTTAGAATCTTTAGCTTCTCAGTATTAGATTTCTCACCTACATGGATCATCAAGCTCACCTGAGTCAGTGGACAGAAGGGAGTGTAAGAAGTAATTGAAGACATACCCAATGGTCCACCTAGTCCAGAATTCTCTCTCCAACAGTGGCAAAACGGGAGATGCCAGTTATGGAGAAGTTATTATGCAACCCATTCCTTTTACAGCATCCAGAGCTGTTGGATTAGAGGGTATGTTAGAGAGTACTCTCTGCTTCAGTCATTTTAATACCCATTTCCTCTGCAGGACAATCCAGCGAGGTTCTGTAAGAAGTAGTTTGAAGGAAACATTAAGCACAGGCTGTGACTAAGCATTGGTTCTTCTCTGGCAGTTAAACAACCATAGCAACTGGGGATCCAGGCTAAACTCAGCTGCATTTATTTCTGTTTCAAAGTATCACTGTATGACAAGGTTGGAAAGGACCTCTGAGATCATCAAGTCCAACCTATAACCCAACACTAACACCAACCCATCATCTAAACCATGGCACTCAGTGCCTCATCCAGTCTCCCCTTGAACACCTCCAGTGTTTGAATATGTTAGTACCCACTTGTTGCCCAGCAGCTTATTTGTTGGAAAACTTGACTAGGAAATCTGTGTCTTCCACAGCAATAGAGGACATGAACATGCAGCTTGCATATTCCAGGCAAACTCCGGTATTGAGAGACTGCACAACATTAATCTCAGGGATAGCCTCTACCACCCCCCCGGAAGCAGAGATGGAAATGTTGAAGGGCAACAGTCTGGAAGGACAGCAAATAGAAAGGAATATGACTGGTGCCTTAGGCACTCAGATGCAAGGGCAGAGGGAGGTAGCCCTGCCAAAGTGGTCCCTCAGCTAACTAATGCTGCAGAGGTACACATCTGAGGAGGAGGAGGAGAGTGGCACCCAAAAATGCCTCCTTTCCCCTTCAGGTCCCTAATTGTAGTTCACAGTCATTCTCCTGTTTGTCACCATGTGAGTCTGTGACGTTTCCACTTGTGGCTGCGTCAGGTTCATTACAGAGCAATTGTGCTGGTCGTTGGAGTACCCCATAGTCCTAATACTATAGTATACCTTCTGCTAAAGTAAGCACTGATCCCAGGTTCTGCACTAACTGCTCACTAGGAAGCTCTTCAAAGCATTAGGATCTGGTACAGAAGGTGATCGATTCTTCCTTTGTTCCTGAATGCACTTAGTACTGATGATTCTTGGGGATTCTTGAAGCTAGTCCTAATGTTCTTCTAAAGACCTGGGCAGAATTTAAGCACTGTACAGACAATGTCTGGATTACTGCTTGGGAGAAGAATACTGGCCCAGAATACTTCTGAGAGTTGCTGGATCTCCCTTCAAGCACCCATGAATTTCCAGAATCTTTTGGTGTCTGGACTGTTACTGAGTACTGGTACAAGCAGTCTGCACTGCTGTGAGGAATCCTGCTCAGCTCTTAAATGGAAGCAAGCACAGTTTACACATTTGCTCTTATCTGAATGACAAAACAAAGGTTTGCTCTTGTTCTGAATGATGAAAACAAAGATCCTAAACCGTATATATGGTCTCTTAATCCAAGTGTCAAGCGTTCTTGGAACTTGAACGAATTATATCATTTATTTGAAAACCTTGACCCTGGATGTTTGTGGGGTAGCAGTGCAGCTGCAGTCTCCTCACATGCAGAGAAATGGAAGCTGAATCAAATAGTTAAACAGGCTCCTCGAAATGCCTGAAATGTCTTCAATGCATATTGAGTTTTAAGTAAGTCTTGCTCTGCTTTTCCCTAGCCGTATACAGAGCTAAATTTTTAGCCTTTGTTCCAGCTGTTACATGTTGCCAGAGAAGGCCATCTTAGTACAAAACCCACTGATGTAAGTGAAGACTTTTTTCCCTTGTTTTCAGTGCACTGTGGATCCAGTCCTAGATGGATAACTAAAGTTATCTCAACAGCATAAAGTCAGTGCAGCCAGCTCCATACACCCCTGCCCCTCTCTTTTTCCTCCCCTCCCCATCCTTTGTTGCATGGCTCACAGTCTCGCCTCAAGCTGAGGAGCTGAGCACCAACCAGTCGAACAAGAAATGGGGTGAGAAATTTGTCTTTAATGCGATTTCTCCATCCCTTTTTCAACCTGTGCTTGAGGTCATTAAGTCTAGATTGTCTCAGATGGCTCCAGTAAAAATTAGATATGTCGCAAATACTTTTCAGTTTGCAAAGTGTGGCCTAACCTTTTACGGTTTGCAGTTGAAGTTGCTTCACGAGAAGAGGACTGCTCAAAGTTTTTAGGTAGGGCTTTATGGTCCCTGCCTTTTATTTTTCATCAGCACTGATGTTGCCACTTGAGCCCTCAGCTCCCCGTCCCTCACCTCCCCCCCCCACAGACCTGCCATTTGCAACCTTTGCCGTCCTTTGAACCCTGGTCCCCAGAGCCTGCAGTGGTGGTCTTGTGTTTTGTGCAAGCAGCACAGTGTGCCCAAGGAACACCTGGGAGATGGGATAGAGGTTCAAAATGCCTCACACTCTGCCTTCCCGTTGCTCTCCCTGAACAGCAAGACGAGTTGTAGCCTGAATGGGGCTTGGCATCTGCTCTGCACTTCACCTCTGACACTTGGTATTGTGGCACACTTGGAAATGATGCCACGATGGAAATACATTTGTTCATTGCATGACAATGCACTAAAACTGTGAAGAAAAGCTTTGGAAAATGAATTTGGAGCATGAGAATCTGAAGTAGCAGCAGTGACTGGGGTGCATGTCCTGTGCTTTGGCATTAGGGGGCAGGACACCACTAGGTATGCGTTACACCCGGTTATGATTTCTCTTAAAGCTAGGAAAACCGAGGGTGCATTTTAAAGGCTTCCAGAATTTTCCAGGGTATTATGATAGAAAGATAGCATTTAAATGCAGTTTTATTTCCACTCCAATGAATTACTGGTATGAGCACTGTTTAAGCTGTATCTAGGCACTCTTGAAATGAGCTTTATATTGGTTTATTACTGGATCTTAATTAAACAGGGATGCAACCATTTACATTTATTAAGCCTCAAAATGTTTGTGCTGTAGCTGTGTCTCTGCATTTTCAGTCTGAGCACAGAAATATTCTCCCTCATTTACTCCAGGTAAATTCATCTTCTGCCCTTTCTTTCTAGCAGGGGTCTGTGCAATCCTTCACACCATCTCCAGTGGAGTATCATTCCTCGGGGCTCATATCCAACTCCCCAGTGCTGTCAGGGAGTTACAGCAGCGGCATCTCATCGCTCAGCCGATGTAGCACATCAGAGACATCAGGCTTTGAAAGCCAAGGCAGCGATTCAACAGTGACTGTCCCAAGCTACAGCGTTTCTGAGGAGCCTGTGAGAAAAGAAAGTAAAACCCCGCCACCTTACAGCGTGTATGAGCGGACTTTAAAACGTCCCGTTCCTCTACCTCACAGCCTCTCCATCCCACCCGCCGCAGACCCACCGGCGCTGCCGCCCAAGCCACAGCTGGTCCGGCCAAACAACCTGGAAAACAGCAGCAGGAGGACTGAGCAGGTTCCCCGGCCCAGGCCTCTGCCCCGCAAAGTCTCTCAGCTATGAGAAGCCACTTTTATATATAATTGCAATCAATTCTTTACCGTTTAAGAAATAATATTTTTTAAAAATGGTAAAATGTGTTTAGTTAGGCACTTTAATATTTTGCCCACCTTTTATTTTAAGTAATTTTGAAATGCTTATTAATATTATGTTGCACATTTGAAATGAAATTACTAATTTAGGTTGCCAGGTATTATAGGAAGCATGAATGAGAGGACTTTTTTTTTTTTAATTTTTTGGTCATGAATACTGATAAATGCTTTTAATTGTACTTTATTTTAATTTAAAATTTTAATCTAAAACCTGCAGCTCTCATCTGAGTTAGCCGAATGCTTCTTACAAAGTACAGAATATACTGACTGGATCTTTACTACTAGAGATAAGTGCACGCTTTCTAACAAAGTAGTCTGTAGACTAGGATGTTTCTGCAAGTAGACTGAAAGTTGTTTCTCTTATCCAGTGAACAGGTTGGTCATTTCAAATGTCTGTGAAAAATGGAGATATAATGCAAGTTATACTGCAGATGATAACTGTTGTAAGAATGTGGTTTGGAATTTTTGAAACACACATTTGGTTTATGTTATTTTTAAGATGGAAAAATACCTGCATTTCATTCAGCGTATGGCACCGTTCTGGTGAATCTTGAAGAGGTTTTGTGCCATTAATGTGTTACTGTACCCGATGCATCATTTTCTTTTTGAGGTGCAATTTACTTCTCTTCTTGCAGTTAATTTTTTTATTGTTTTGGTTTTGCTTTTTAAAAAACTAGCACTTTGCTAGTGGAGGTTCTTTGCCTTTTTTGAAAGTTCACCCTAAAGTACAATCTGTTTATGAATTGCTCATTTAACTTGTGTAGAAGAATCAGTCCCAACCTAGTACCAAGGCAATACACTAAATGAACAAAATTTTAAAAATACAAATTACTGGATATCAATCAATAAATTTCAAAAGCTAATTGTAAAGGTCATTAATAATTCTGTAAAAACATAGCAAAAATTCTGAATAGCTCTTTGGATGTGCAGGTACCAGAGGAATCAGGTTTTGGATTTGCTTTTTAGCTTGAGTTCATCACCATCATCTCTGCTGTAGGAGAATGGTGTTTGGCCCTAGGTTGTATTTTAGTGACTGGCATCTAGAGAGCTCTGGAAAGCTAATGCCGAGCCGTAGGAATGTGGAAGGGGGGAAAAAGCACCTTCTGTATGTATGTTTTGTATCCTCTTTCTTTTACTGACTGTTTAACATGTGCTTGGGAACAGATGTGTGAACTGCATTTTAAATCATGTTGTTAAAAATATTCTCCCTCTTTTGTTGGGAAGCTCATGTTGATTTTAGCTGTGTGTTTGATTTGTTCATAGTTTAACTGGAACAAAGTGACCACTTTTTATATTCTCTCAATTTAAACCTTCAGCAGTTACAAGCTGTTGACGGTAGTTATAGAGGTTTTCTATAATAAATGTTCAAGTATTTTTGTACATAATTGGTAAATTTTAATAAGGAGTGTACCATTATGTGAAAAAAGAAGCAAACAGTTGTGTATGCAGTAAGATTGTTATAATTATGCCAAATACTTTATGTATGGAAAAAAAGAATATTTGTAAATATGTGCTTTTAACAATAATTCTGCCATATTGACTTTACAATTTTGAATGTCAGAAAAAATTAATATATGTTAAAATATTTATGTTTTAGTGAAAGTATTCATAACTTGAAAAGGAACATATGAATTTTAGCTTTGTATCTTGCTGATTTCAAAGTCTGAAATTCCTTGAACTAGCTCTTGCTTTCAACTATAACATTTCTGTGTCTGTAACCACATCATAAAAGATGTAGAAGGCTACATATTTATGCTGATATAAAGAGGTAATGCCTGAGATATAAATAAGGTGTCATAAGTAAGATAACAAAGCTGCTTTGATTTTATTTTTTCCGCCCCTGTGTAATTTAATAGATTACATTGACTAGTGCTTAAGCACAATATGAATCAGTGTTATTTGCTCCTGAAGCCATTTTTTTTTTATTTCTGGCAGTGAGCAGAGTTGATGACTTTATCCTTTGCCTGCATTACCGAAGTCAACTTTGCAGCAAAACATTTCTCCAAGTGTGTTTACCACTCATATTAGTTGCTGCATAATGTTAATATGGAATAAAATGACTTGGTAAATCTTTACAGTACAAGTTGTTTTCTACAGAATGAGAAATTATAATTCAGTTTGTCATGGAATTAAAGTTCTGTCTCCTTGTCTTGCTAAATCCAGGGTTTTTTTGTTAAAAATCTCCTGATGGATCTAGTTTTTTCCTATTTGGATCTGTAATTGCTCTGTGAGACAATGTGGAGAGTATTGACCTGCTCTTCTGAACAAGTGAAGAATGTAAAATTTACTAGGAGAGTTCACTGTAAATTAACCTGCATGAGTGCTCTGTTTTTATAACTGTGACATCACGAATGCTCTGAAGGATAGCAGATGGTGTAAAATTGACAGAGTAGTCTAAACCCGAGCTGATGCATTTTCTGCTTAGCCAGTTTTGACAAATTGATTCTGTAGATCAGTTTTTCGACCTGATTTCCTATAAAAAATGTAGTATGAAATTTTATTATGTATGTTGAAACACCCAGCGCTTGAAAACCTAATGTAAATAAAGGTCTCGTTTGAATTTTATGTATTACTCATAAATGTAGTTTTATCGCTTTCCGGATGACAGTGGGTAATTCAGAAGCTCGTATAAGAGGACCTATGAGAACAAATTGCTGTTACTACTCAATAGCTTGAATGTTAGTCAATGTATGTGTAATAGGTAGGGTGATCCTGTATTCAAATGCTGCATTCGAGATGCTGGTACCTGTGGGATGCCACAGCAGCAACCACAAACTGGGCTGGCCGGCTTTGAAATTATGCGGTTCAGACCAGTTCTCGTGATGGGCTGATGCCTCTGTAAGTGTGAGTGAACTCAATTATCGTGATGTCTCAAGTCCGCTCATAGCCCCGTAGCCTGTATTCCTGAAAGAAGAATGAAGCTGAAGTTACCCCTCGATAGTAAAACTTCCAGGGTAGTGCAGATAACAAATAGGGTGTAGCTACGTGTAAATCTTGTCTTCTCTATTAACAGTGGCACCTTGCCCTCCTGCCTGATTGTTCTTGTCCACAGATTATCCAACAGTGACTGAACAAAAAGATACCAATAGGCAGGAGCTGATGCCTGAGGTATAAACGATAAAAAACATCCTGTTTTGAGTGTAACTGTAGTCAGTCAGGCATTTAGCAACATCGTGTCAGTAACCCCAGGCGCTGACAGACACATCTCTTTGCTCCGTAGCTCTGTTGGTGGCTGGGTTTTCCCACAATGCTCTTGTGATCCAGGTAGAGCTTTGACATATGTTTGCTGAAGGGCAAAGTCCCATCTGCTGGGACAGTGTGAAAGGACGTTTACAACTGGAGCCCTTGGGATTCTGACCTTGAACTAGATTTTGTGGGAGAAAGCCTTTTCCATATGAATTTAATTTGGTTTTATTTTCTCCCTATCATTTTAATTCAACTTTTGACATACTGTTCATAGAGGCAGCTAGGATGATTTGTTGCCTTGGATAACATTCACAAAAAAAAAAATCTTCTGATTAAATGGCAAAAATATGCAAGTCTTGGAAATGTGGAAGGTTTAGCATTGCATACCTCGCACGTGCGCTAAGCATCAGGATTGAGTGACTCTTCCTGGGTGGTAAAATAAGACTGCTGAAGAAAGAACAGTAAATATTTTTTAAAATCGGATTGCTCAGTAAGGAACTCATTGTGCTTGTAATGACAACCTAATGGCTTTGCAGACTTCAGTGAGGCAGAGCCTGTGACATCAGCCTCTCAGGCATGGCTGGGCAAACTTATCCAGGTGAGAGCTTGTGTTGAGGATACAGTTTATATGTCCTCTCTAATTGACTGATGTTAAGTTTGTTCAGAAAAACTATTAGAAGAAAAGAAGGTAAACAGTCTGAAAAACAATTTAAAAATGGGAAAGCCCTTGATGGCTAGAGAATTAACCCAGTCTGTTTTTACCCAGCCAGGAGAAATAGTAGTAGAAGAAATTGAAATGTTAGCTGAAATTCAAGCACCAAATATATTTCTTTAAGCTGTTGTAGCATGATTTTATACCAGCTTATCTGCTGGTTGAGCTGAAGGGGGTGGAAGGGAAGCTGGAAGTCCTGACAAAATACAGGGGAGTTTTTTTGAACTTTGCAAAAGCTTTGTGATAGGGTTTTTCCTCTTTTGCTGTGGCTTGCCAGAGGAAAGATGCTAGAGGACAGAGAAGACTGACTGCCATAAGCTGCAAGGGCAAAAGTGTTTCTAAATCAGAAAGCCCTGCAAAGTATTTCTCTGGTTTTGCTAATTAGTATTTTTTTCCTTACCCTGTGGTGCATCATTGATAGTGTATTTTGTAATGAACATCTCAAGTATTTTAGGGAGCAAATCTATGTCCACATTTTATAGGAAATAGCTGCTCTGATAGTTCATAAACTGCTGAAATTTGGGTTATATATTTGAATGCTTTACCTCATTGATTTGCTGTTGGTACTAGATCCACTAGTGTATTTCAATTTGTTCCATTTCCTTAGGAATTATTTTGCAGAGGGATTCTCTGCATTACATTCTTGCTTATTTGTGACAGACTGCTATTGCTGCTGGTTTTCCTTCACCTCACTGACTTCCCTTGAAGTGTTTCCTCTTACTTTTCAAAGGAAAGGCTGTCAGTGAGGAGCTGCTTCAGCCTTTCCCATGGGAAATATTTCAGAACCGCCGCCGGAAGGGGATGCAAGCACAGGCACACATCCACTCCCAGGGGTAGGATCACAAAGGCCTTTGGAACAAAAGCTGGGGGGGAGGGCCGTGAGGGGGGAGGGAATGTACCTGAGAACAGAGATTAAATTAATTTACTAAAACCACAAGGTGCAGTGTAGGTAATGCCCTGCAGAGTATAGCTTTGCTGAAGAGTGAAACTCAGTCCCAACACGTTTGCCTGGTTTACTGATCCTCTTTTCACACAAAAAATAATGCCAGGTAGACAGGCTTTTTTTTTTCGTAGAGGGTTGCAAAGCATAGGATAAGGGGCAACAAACTATTGCTGTGCAGGGAGCAGAAAAATGCTGAATCTACACTTTAAGCATAAGATGACTTGAGAGACCATAGCTCTGGATCTTTGGGCCAGCTGCTACTCAAGGGATGTATTGTGTGCAGTGCTTTGTCCTTACACTTTGAATATGCTCTGGTGGTAGAGCCAAAGCAAAGAGCTCTGTAGAGGCAGCTGCCCACATTCTGAGCTCCCATGCCAGTCTCCTTTCTGCCAGCTGTTGCAAGAAGAAGGCTTGCTGCAGGTGTGCGCTCTGGAGCCACCTCTGCTGCCGCCGAACCACTGTGCACTTTTTTTGAGACGTTCAGTTGACCTTTATAAATATGGTGCAGCAGTAAATCCAACGATGTGATCCAACACCCAGTAAAATGAATTCAAATGTTTGTATTGACACTTCTAGAAAATGGCATGTGTCCCAGAGGAGCTGAGTGAAAGCGGACAATACTTGATTAATTTAATCCCACATGAAGAAAATAAAAGTTTCTTAACACTGACCACAATGCACTTTACAATGAACAAAACATATCAATAAACTCAGCTTCTTTTTTTCCAGCTACTCTATTAGGAGATGAAGCAACAAATATTACTGTGCTGTTGCAGCCATTATGTGCAGCAACAGAAGATTATGCAAACTGGACAGAGGTTTTTTATGTTGCCAAGGAGAGTTTTTCTGCATCTGCAGTCCTCCCTCCAAGTTCTGTCTAAGAACTGAAGCACATCCTGTCAATACCCCTAAAGCTATAATTCAGTGGAGTTTTTCTAGCTGTAAAACCTGAGCTGCATGGTGATAAGCAAGCAAAATCAAAGCAAGTCATAACCTGCTACTTTGAACATGCAGACAGGGTCTGTTGGGGAGCAAGCTGGGAGAAAAAGTGAGAAAATTGGTTTTCAGGTTATAAAGATCTATTTTGACTTCTAGAATATTGTTACTTTTTGAGAAGTGCTGGATTTTTTTTACCACATAATTTACTGGGTTTTTCCCCTTCTGTCTGAGATAATGCTGGGGAGTAGTTTTCTCTGGTGTCCACGTAGGTATGAATGATGTTGTTGTTCTTGTACCTAGAGAAGGTGGGGTTTGTTTTGTTTTGATTCATTATTTTCTCGATTCTGTGCAAAGGAAGGGTAGGGTAGAAGAAAGAAGAAGATAGAAAAGATTGTGTATGGTGCTAATGTGATCTCTTATCTCGGAGGTGGTCACGTTTTCTAGCCCTTGATCCCAAACCTTCAAAGAGTAAAGATCAGTTCTAAATTGGGAATTTACTACTTGTTTAAAAATAGCTTTCCAATCCTACAAAGGAGTCAACAGCACTCCAGGGAGCAGATTGTGTTTATGAATTAAGCCAAGTCCACAAGTACCTCTAACATTTGCTATAACACCCTAAAAGTATCTGAATGAGAAAGAAAAGCCACTGAGAGACAGAGATTCACTCATTGTTCTTTAAGAGATATTTACTTCCCGCTCCTCTTTCCCCCATGCTCAAATCTGCCTGGTTGAAGGCGCAGAGAGTCATTTCACAGAATCACAGAATGGTTGAGGCTAGCAGGAATGTCTGGAGCTCATCTGGCCCCAAACCCTGCCTTTACAGAACCCATCTAGAGCCAATTGCCCAGGACCGTGTCTGATGGCTTTTGAGTATCTCTGAGAATGAAGACTCCACAATCTCTCTGGGCAACCTATGAGTGCTTGGTCACCCTTACAGTAACAAAATTATTTCTTGGTCAGAGGGAACCTCATGTGTTTCAGACTGTGCCCATTACCTCCTCTTCTGTCACTGGACACCACTGAAAAGAGCTCTGTCCTCTTTACCCTTCAGGTATTTATACACATTGATGAGATTTCCCCTGAGCCTTTTCTTCTCCAGGCTGCACTGTCCCAGCTCTCCTAGCCTTTCCTCATGGTAGAGATGCTCTTAATCACTTTCATGACCCTTCACTGAACTTTCTCCAGTATGTCCATGTCTCTCTTGTACTTATTTCTCCATGAATTTTCTTAGATGGTAACAGGAAATGTGTCACTTTGGCAACAGTTTCCTTTTTCAGAGCGAATCCCACAGCATACTTATGCTGGCCATACCCACTGATCTTCCCGGGGCTACAAGGGTGGTCTGTCTGAGAGGAGTTAGCAGGGAGAAGGAGCTGACACACGGGGAAAGTATGGCTTCCAGAAGCAGTTCAATGGACTGAGGTCCATAGCTTCCTTCACAGCTCCGGCAGAGCCCAGGGGTGCTAGAAGGAGTTCCACAGCCTGGACACTTGCTGCTGGCCTCTCAGCCCATGCACAAGGACAAAAAATATGACCGCGCTTCATCTTGCTATGGAAAGTGTGTTTCTGCACACACAGCAGATGTGGTGAGGAACAGACACAGACGTGCACTGCAGGGCACAATCTGCTTTTATTTGGTGTCCTAACTGCTGCAGCAATGATGCAGATGTAGTATGTTGAGTAACACAACTTGCTGTCATGGTATTACAGGCAGTTGTCTTGCCTGCAATGAGCTGCAGCACTGTAAAAGAACATAGAAACAGTTAAAACGTCAAATTGCCACCCCAAAATCACTATTTATCATTCTCGCCAACTCTACATTTATTTAGCTTGGGAATTGGGAAATATTGCAGATTGTCTTAGGGAGCTTTTTCTGGTTCAGTGCTATTTTCATCGAAGACATCACCAGCCCATCTTTCAAGTGAAGCTTTCAGTGGTTGTGGTAGATGAAACCAGGCACAGCTTGAATGACAAGAATTCAATACTGTGTTGGCTCATTAGAGAGATTTGTATTCCACACTGAGCTGAAGGAAAGGGAGTGACCTGAGAGAATCTGAGCAGGCACTAAACTGCGGAAGCAACAACAGTAATGACAGCAGATGGCAGGTTCAGCTCGTTAACTGCATTTATCTAATTGAAGCCATCCCATATATTGTCAGGTAGCAATAAGAAAAAAAAAAAATCTGTCAGAAATCCCACCTGGTTAGAATTGACCATCATTATTAAATCTGTTCCAGAACAGGCTGCCAAAATCTCAGCTATGATCGTGTAACTCAAACTAATTAGCAAATGACAATTGCTGAGATGAGTTGCTTTGGATGGATGACTAAAGGAACCAAAGCTGTGGCTGCTGTTGGCAGAACAGGAAGCGGTTTTGTGAAGGTTTACTGGGCTGACAAAACATCTGGCTAGTTTGCCCTTTTGGTCTGTCTTTTAATAATTTGTGTGTTGCAGAACACAGGGCTGTAACACCTTTTTTTTCAAATGACTGTTTATACATACATGAATAAATACTGCAACTAGATTAACCTGGATTTGCTCTGAAAACCACACACATATCTGATTTCTACCCTGGTCTTTAAAGAAAAAGGCAATAGATAGGAGTCTATTTCCCAAAATAAAAAAGAGACTTGGTTTAAATCATATTATGAATTTACCCTGGTAGAGCTGATGGCTTATGTCCTACTAAGTCCCCTAATAAAAGCTGTAGTGGAGATCAGTGCTCCCAAGAAAATACAAGTATTTTAATTTGATATTTGGCCTTAGTTCATGCTCTAATCCCTCATCATATGAGAGTGTGCTTTGTGATTAACAGAAGACAATTTCTTGCCTCACTTTTCAACCAAAGCATATAAACTTTTGCCATCATTATACTAATTGCAAAAAATATTCATGATACTTTGACAAAACTAGACTAGTATTCACAGAAGATATGCTACTTGATGTTTTTCCAGGCTTTTGACTTGCTTAGCGTTTGCAAATTTAAGTTAGTCACGATAGTTACACTATTCTTTACTAAGAACAAATATTTTACAGTATGTTAAAAGCTTGAAAGTTCACATTTTTGTTTTTTATCTGTGTTATGTCCTAGGTCTCAGGCACATAAAAAAAGGCAAAATATGAATTCTTAATGTAAATTACCTCTTTCTTTTTAGGAGAAATAGTTCACACGACGGCTTAGTTACAAAACTGCAGTCAGTCATCCATATCTGATTAAAAAAATATTATGCAAGTAGAGTCAGTGGAGTTACTTTGGATTTACAGTAACGGAAGCTGGAACACAACAGAGTCTAACCTGGAGAGAGCTGTTGAATTTAATTGAATATAATATATAAATACATCAAATGCTATACATTCAAAGGGATATAGGTATCCCTGACACCTGCTGTATGCAGTCTTTCAAAGTCTTCAAATGAGATCCAGAAGGACAAGGCCTGACCTCACACCCTCTTCTTTGCTGATACTTAAAAATCTATATTAACATTTGTTATGCAATCTGTATTTCCACTTAACATTCTCTGGGTTTGCAAACAGCCATGACCAAGGCATGCCTATATCATAACAATGCTGTGTAGCTAAGCATTTTGCTCACATGCAAATCTGCTGTGCTTAACCTTATAGAAATTCCCACGGCCTTTCTCCTGGAAACGGAGACATCAAGAAAATATGACAAGAGGCGGCATCATGTCATCTTTTAAGCCATAGTTCTATGGTTAAAGTTTTCAGCCAATATGGGGCTGATCCATATGCAGTTTCCAGGTAAATCTTTAACCACCACAAGGTTGGTTGCAGCTGTGGAGGCCATACCAGATCTTGGAGTAAACTAGTAGTATATTGGTAGTCTCTTCCCAAATTTCATAATAATTATTACGTAAAATTAATTAGATTGATATTAGTATGAATGTATTAATGTTATATGTAACTTTCCTGGAGGTCTGAGAAGAGCTTTGAGAGAGAAAAGCTTACCTCTGAACATACAACTATAATATGACTGGTTTTAAGTGAATGCTGTCATTGAGGTTCATTTTAATGAAAGACCGAAAATATGCAATTCAATCTATTCATTTGTTCAGGTTAGAGGATATATGCATTTGTCTAACTGAAGTCTGGGAAAAGTTTTAGAATCATTTCCAAAGATGTCCCTATTTTCTACCAGTAAATTTCATATTTTAGCTCCTTATGAGCCTTTTGGGAGATTCAGTGGTCCATGCAGGAATGTGAGGACTAGAGCTTGAAAAAATGAGTTTAGAAAATGTTTAAAAAATTATCAAATATGCAATGGAAAACAGCGACCCTTTCCCAGTATTGAAAGAAAACTCTTGCATCCTGTCTTAAGTGACTTCAGGGTCAAGTGATGGGAACTGAAATGTGGTGTAGTAATAGATCATCACACTAGATTTGACTAGTTTATGTGCCCTTGGAAACTATATTCCACATGTATTGCTGGCAAGTTTATGAAAGAACACAGTTCAGTAATGTAGGTGTGATGAGCAGCTCAGAGTGTAGAGTGCACCAAAATGTTAACTTCATCCTGTCTCCTTTGATCATTACTGCCCTCTAGCATGAGTAAGGTTGGCACAGAGGAGTTTATTTGCCTGGCCAGAGGACATAACCCATGCAGAATGGATGGACCAAACGTGTTGGATGACAAAAGCGATCAGACAGAAGAATGGCCAGGTTATTTACATCCAGAAATTTTATGTATCTCAGATACCCTCATATAAAATAACTAACTTTCAGAATGCATGTTTTACAAGAACAGTCCCTAAGGGCTCAAAAATTCTTTACAAAGGATACACAGTGTACCTCAGAAGCATGAGTTCAGGCTATAAAGTTGAGAATTAGTTCCTACAAAGTACCACAGTATTAATTTTACAGGAACAGCTGGTTCAGCCTAAACCGTATGCCAGCCTGACTAGGTTTTGGAAACTATTCACTTTGTCTGCAGTCCTTGAGGTCTAGCATGCAACTTTAGAATACGAACTGAGCACTTTGAATGAAGTAGGAGCTGTACGAATTGCAGAAGTAAGTTGCCATTTTCTTCTATATCACAGAAACAGCAGTCAGTGCCTCTCTTGTATTTGCAGCCAGACAGCACATTCAATCTGGGATGTACAGATCAGCCCCAGGAACTCCTGAGCCCCAGGAACTGAAACCAAAAAGTGCGCAGGAAACTGGGATCAAGCCCTTCTGCTTCCCCACAGACTTGTCTAACAACATTCTGCCTGTGAACTAAACGCTGCTGTTCAAAAACCAATAGCCATATTTAGATCTTTTGAGAATCCTGGTCCTTTAGGTTATGTGTAAGTCATGCTCTGATAATTCACATCAGATTTAAAAGACTGTTCTGTTCAGCGCCTTGATTCAGATGCGTGCAACCATAGCTGTATGCTTGCAAGAAAGCAGGATTTCACAAAGAATTTGCAGGTCAAATGAGGAATTATCTACAAGGTTATACAACAGATCAGAAGTAGGTTTTGGAGCCTAATTCTGGATTTAAGTGTCTCAATTCTGCATCTGATGGCTTAGTTCTTTATTGGCTCTAACTTCATGTGTTTGGAAGGGATTTTTCCCACTGGAGGTTTAGAAATGCAGCTCTAAAAGAGTGTAGCTAGCTGTTCTTTGCAGGTTTTTGGATTCAGAACACGTTGATCTAATTTATAAAACATTTTAACTCAGCATAGCCTGTTCAATTATAAGTAAAATTGATTCAGCAAACAAGATGTGCTCAAAACATGGTGACCTGACAACCCGTAATAAGGCCCCCAAAATAAATATGCAATAGAGGGCAACAGAGATGCCAATTGCTCTTAATAGTGACACCCACTGTTCCTCTGTAACACTATGTCACATAATTTCTTTAAATATATTAGTAAATTCTGTTTTCTAAATTAACAATAAATGTAAAAAAAAGATAAATGAAGTTCAAGTTCTGAGTAGCATTTGTAAAGAAAACATTTTAAGAATGATTGGATGTTGCCACTGCCAGTGCCACACTACTGACTAGGAAGTAATTATAACTGCCCCTCCAGCCTTGTGTTTGCTTGCAGGAAGGTTTTGATTAACTGGCATTGTGCTGTTGTGTCTGTCCATGGCCGGCAGTGCCGTCGCACAGAAAACAATGATATCACATACACCACTGCTGACAGAGGTGTGAGGGGGGTGAATTGGAAATAAAAGAGAGAGGAACCGTTGCCATCCTCTTCAAAGTGCTGCTTTCAGGATACATGTCCATTCAGTAATTGCATACGAGATCAGTCGCAGCAGGAATTGGTAATTATACAGCTTAATTGTTCCTGCCTCTTACAAAGGGCTCTTTTTTTCTGCCATTTGTCTTTCATACTCAACCACACTCTCTATTGTATGTCTGCTTGCTTGTCTCCTGCTTGTCCCCTTCCAACTCCTCCAGATCCCTATTTGTCGTTCCAACACACTTTACCATCCACGCCTCAGTTTAATTTCCTCAAGCCTCTGCTGTTCAGTCTTTCAGTCTCAGTAGCTCTGAGCCTGCTCCCTGCTTGCATTTCAGCTCCCACTCTCTCATTTAAAACATTCATGCTGATTCTACTTAATGCAGTATAATTAAGGGTAGGGCTTTTCATAGGGAAAAATGTCACTTTTCATAGATCAGAATGGAAAAACTGACAGGATGACATCAATCTTAAGAACAGATGTTAAGATTCTGATGATAAGTCAAACAATGTCCATTCAGTTGGGATTTTTATGGAGTTTGGGGTGTGGTTTTTTTGATTAGTATGAACCATTTTTGCATTTGCTTGAAGACTATTCTGACGCTCAGTATCACCTACAAATTTGTCTGGAAAAAAAAAAAAAAGCTGCAGAAACAGAAGACTAGCACTGAAAGACTTGGTTCAGCTTGCTCAGTATGATTACTTTAAAAAAACTGCATTTTGTAACCATTTGTATACAAACAATGTAAATAATAAAACAATTAAAATTTTTTATAGTGGATGTCCCTCTACCAATTTTAGTGCATCCTTGAGGCCACCTTCCTGTCCTCCTGACACTGATTAGCTCTTGGAGCACCTCCTGTCGTAGTACTTAGCTTTGTAGGGCACCTCCGTACTGTGCAATTGGCTGGATCAATCTGCAGGGTCCCATGGATCTGCTTGAATCTGCTAACAGAGCTCCTGCATGTCTGTGCAACTTGACCTGGGCTGCCATGTGCTTCAGCTATCTTTGGATTATCATACATGGCATCGATCATCATTAACAGGGCCACAAGCAACATGCACAGTGCCTCGTGTAATTACATGGTGGTCCTATGCCCAGTCCACTATCACAGCTAAACCATAAGGCACATAGCCTAGGGCTCCACCTGATCCTGTCAGGAAGCTTATTCCTTCCTTTCTATACAGATGTCACATGTGAAGCATCCAACTTCACTAATTCCTTCTTCTGAATATGGCATCTTCATTAGGAAATCAGTACTTGGATTGCTCAGGATGTTCACAGACTTGTTCTGCATTAAAAGAAAGGAAATTAGGGATGCCTGTGCCATCCTCTTGTGATGATGGCACAGACATTCCTGCTTTACAGATGAGGGTTTCCAGGAAGATTTTGATAATGAAGCAACCTAATGAGAATTTGTCACGTTAATATTTGCCGATGGTGGTGAAGCATGACAAAAACTCCTTCCTTTTCCAGGAGAAGAAAACAGAGAGAAAAAGGAGAAGATTTGGGCTTTGGGCCATGAGGATACTATCAGTGAATTTGGGTCTGAAACTTCTGGCACAGTTGCAAGTTTGTGGACTGTCTCTTAGCCCAAGCATAACACCACCACTGGCTAAGCCTCCCCATGAAGCACTGGGCTGTCTTTGCCCCATTGCAGCTGCATCCCCACATTCCCTGGCTGATGGAGGAGGGGGATTTGGACTTACCAGATGATCTTCTCTAGGTGTTGACAACAGAGCTATGAGAGAGAGCAGGTGCAGAAAGCTGGTATGTCTATTTTCGGATATTCTGAGCTTGAGTGGTGGCTGGGAGAGTCTTTCTAATGAGTTTCCAGGTGGGGTAACATAAATGGCTTTTACGCACTTACTCCATAATGGAAATCCAGCATACTCCATGTTTCCAACCTTAGGTTAGTACCTTTACTAAACTTAATGGGCTAACGAGAACAGCAGCAACATAATGTGGCCTTCAGCACTGCACTAACAACCTTGGACCTTGCAAACACACCAAAAGCACGAGCAATTGCCTGCCACAACCCTCCATCCAACCAGTGCACACAAGCTACATTATCTTTGTCCCACATTTTCCTCATAGGATTGTCTATACCAAAGAAAAGCAGCAGCTTGTTCAAGTCTGTCTCCTACCCCAAAACACAAGACTCATAACTCTTCCTGATGTTTGACCTGCTCTCCTTTGTGATTTACATGAATCTTACTCCACAACAGCAAGGAGGTCAAACCTTTCAAGGCACAGTTATTCATGCTGCTTATCAAAAGAGTTCAAGCTGACTAGTCACTGGACCCTACTGTCTCCCACAATAGGGTCGACATGTATAGCACAGGTATCAGCTCTTTCAAGACTCCCTATACAGATTCCTTAATTTGGAAGGGAATCTTCTCAGGGGAATAACTTTGCTGGCCCAGTCTGTGGGAAGAATCTGTAACTGATTCCTCAGTCAATGGCAGCTGCTCAGGCAGCAGTCAATGAGGGTGGTGCATTGAAAGACCTGTGCATCTAGTGGCCAACAAGCAAGATTCTGCATAAAGAAGGTGCACAGGACTGCCTTTTTTGTTTCATTTTCTTCTTTAGAGTTATCATTTTGTAGGGTGGTCTTTGTCAATCTGTGATAACAGCCAGACTTTACTGAGGGCAGAGGTCAACAGCTCAAGTCTGAACTCCAGGCCAAGAATTTTATGGCAATTAAACCCATCAGTTCTTCACTGTGCCATGTATTTTTATGGTCATACGTTGTTATAAATGTAGCCCAGATTAATGCCTCAAGTATTTTCCAGCTGTTCACATTCCTTGGAGGAGTTTTAGACACATGTAATCTGAACAGACTCCCTGGGACTCCCAAGGTCCATGCTAAGCAAAAGAGTCTGTGTGTCAGGAATGTGTGCTTGTTTTTAACCTGTGTTTGCATCAGGGAATAGGAGAAGCCTATCTGTAAATATTTTCTAGATGGTAGCTCTGAAGACTTTAGCTTGCAAAATACATATTGCATATATATCTTTTCTGTGGAAAAAAAAAATCTTGCCAGTTATCAGGAGGTTCTTGGTCTTATTCTCCTTCCTGTTAGCTCTTACTTAGCTTACTTACTGTTAGCTCTCTTACTGAAAGGTTCAAGTACTGCCTGCTTCTGTCACATCCCTAGATACGAAGACATGGGCCAGTGGTATCTGTTTAACTTGTAGCAAGCTGATAACCTCTCATAAGATAAAAAGCATTTTCAAGTCATATGAATAGAAAAGATGCAAGAATTCAGGCCGTGCAGTAAAAACTAGCTTTGAAGTCAGAAGAGATGTATGGGAAGGAAAGCTGGGAAATAAATACATGACTAACAACCATTAAACAACGTTAGACACAGTACATGGACAGTTGCTCCCCTTTCTTTTACACCAGCCACTATGCACTGTATCAGTTCTCTGTTCTGCCCCTTTTTCATTATCATTGCTGTAGTCTGAGTACCAGAAAAAAGACTGAGCAGACATGGCAGTGTATATGTTAGTGTGGACGTTCAAGGCAGCTCACTTCTTTGAGAACAGGCCTTCCAGCAGGACAGGGCCATGTGATTTAGACTAACGTGTTTTGACATCAGCATTTTAACCTGATGGAAAAACTCCAGCCCTGACTGCCTTGTGCAGCTGAGCTGCTCCTGTTGTTACAGCAACAGAAGGAGATGTCTGCTGTAAGATGAAAGGTCAAGAATTTTGTCTGAAAGATTGAAGACAGGTGGGAGAGAGAAAGAAAAGAAATTCATTCAGGATAGAAGATGTAGCAGTCACTGACCTAAGAGGGAGGGAGGAGAAAGCAACTCTGTTTGTGTAAATGCACATCTATGACTCTCCTTGAGAAGGCACATTCCTGCAGCCCAGAGCTAACAACGTGGCAGTCCTCACTCTGGACTCGTCATTACTGCGTGGGGTAAAGACAGTGCCTGCTTATCCCTAGAGGTAAACAATAACAGGCTGAAACAAAGTAAATTGGTACTCTGAAACCCTGGCTGGCAATCTCAGAGTTATTGTGACCTCTTAGCAGGCATGAATCACCCACAGTGATCATCAAGTCTCAGAGTGCTGATTACAACAGTCATTACTTGCGTCCTCAGTAAGCACATGGGAAGACCAAGTGCTCTGCCTACACTGCTAAGCTAGCTGGGCATGCTGTGTCATCTTGACCACAGTGAACTTTTTTGACATAAACTAGTTAGCTTTTGGTCTTATGTGAATGTTACAGAAACTGCAGAAGCTGCTCCTTTTTTTTTAAACAGTTATGTTGCACATCACTATCAACCTGGAATGGCAACCTTTCAGACCGCAGATCTGCACCTGTGCCTTTCCATCACTAACACAGGTGCCAACTTGTGCCATCAGCTAGGAAGGCTCTCTCCTACGAAGGGCCACAAGGGTCATCCTGGGTGTGAATATAAGGTTATCAGTGGGGTACACCAAGAGATCTAGGGGAGCCATGTTGTACTTTATCAAAGGGTATGGAGTTTTCACACCTGAGGACACTGTATCCATGATGTAGTGTGGTCATGGGCAGTTGAGGGGTGCACCAGGAGCTGATTATGTGAACAAAAACAGAACACAACCCCACAGTTCCTTCACTGTGGTTACCAGCACAGTAGGACCCTGGTGGGTTAACCTTGCCTGACTCCCAGATGCCCATCAAGCTGCTCTCTCACTTCCCAAATAATTATTGCTCTCTCTGGTTAAAAGTGGATGGGTAGGGGAGGACTGACTAATGAACAATAGAAAGTCCCTAAACTGTCTTGGTCTTCAAAAGCACCATATTTTTAAACAAGCTGAGAGTAGTCAGATGTACTAGCAGTTCAGATAAAAGCAGACACTTCCTTAACCTGCTTACATAAGTCAGAGACAGGAGTGCTGCTTGGGTTCATGTTTTACCACTTGTTAGTTTTATTTTATTAAGGCTGGACACTGATTTTTAATGGAATTTGAAAAATTGCAAATAGCTTCACAAATCACTTCTTAATCTGATGAAATAAGCAAGTAATAATACAAAGGGTAAAAAGTCTCAACATCCTGCTCTCAATCAGAGTATTATGGGAAACACGTAAATAAAGAAAACAAATCAGTGCCCCGTTCGCACTTCATCAACTGCCTAACAACTTGCAACCAGTTAATTACACACCTTTAAAATGCATGTAGAGGGGAAAAATGATTCAGAAATAAGCTTCTATAATGAGAAAGGACAGCACAGAAATACTGACTCTACTCAGGTAAATTTAACCCTTTAAATGTGACAGTGCTGAAAGAATGTACTAGCAAAGTAACAGTTGTCTGCTTTACGCTAAGTATTTAATAAACAGTAATCTAAAATGATAGCTCTACATTTGTTTATTGCTACTAATCTTTGTAACCTTTACTCCTCACTTAAAAGGAAGATAATGATTTACACATTACAGATAAGAATGGAATGCTAAGTTAGTTACTGTTGATTAAATGTATTGAAGTCTATCATGTGATTAGTAATACTGGGCTGAATTACTTTCACACATTTCCAAATATTTAGGACCCACGCAGCCCGCTATCTCAGTATATACAATATTGCTATGGCAGACCATGAGATTCACTCTGACTTGTCAGGCTTTGTTGAGCTTGGTTTAGCATGCCTGCAACTCTGTTTTACCTTGTTTACCTGCAACAATTTTCTAATGATCAGGTGCCATTTGTCTAATATGCTGATCTCCTCTCTGGTGACCAGTGATAGGACACGTGGAAAGGGAATGAGGCTGCATCAGGGGAAGTTCACACCAAACATAAAGTAAAGGTTCTTCACTAGGAGGGTGGTCGGCCATTGGAACAGGCTTTCCAGAGGAGCAGTCATGGCATCAAGCCTGTAAGAGTTCAAGGAGCATCTGGATGATGATCTTTGTGATATCGTTTATTGTGATGTAGTCCTGCAAGGAACAGGAAGTAGGACTTGATGATCCTTATGGGTCCCTTTCAACTTGAGATACTCTATGATTCCATATTTTAATTTTGTCTGAATCCCATATAATTATGTGATTCAACTATAATATATGGTAATAAGCAGTTAATTGTTACAATGCAATGTTTATGCCCTTACCACAACAATGTAATCCAGGGGATTGCAATCATGCTATGACAGGAATGAGGGGAGGGGCAAGACAACACTGGAAACTCCAGGGCTAAAAACAAATCACCTGCAGCCAGTTAAAAATACAGAGCCAATTCTAAGGGTAACAAAGAGAATAAACAACTCCTACCACACTGAACCAAACCACGTTAGCACCTGTGGAGGCAAAAGGAGTGTGAGCATCGAACCAGAGACAGAGAGGTGGATGTTAGGAAGTTTGTGTATGGATTTTAACTGTATTATTCAGATTTTTTTTCCCATTATAATACTGTTTTCTTTTTCTGTAGTTATTAGACGTGGACTGATCATTTTTTTATTAACCTGTCAAGATTTTACCTACACTGACAATAAATGCCTGACTTCGCAAATCATGTTTCCTTCTTTTTTTTTTATGACAAGAATTTCAGGGTAATAACCATTACTTGAGGAAAATTTCCACATAGAATTTGACTGTTTAATTTTTTCCATGTATTTTCTGCCTTTCAAAGAGTATGCCAGTTTACTGACCACAGTTAGGACTTCAGGAATAATTTTCTTATGTTTCAATTCTTCTCTTTCCTCCTGATCGAGAGGTCACCACAGTTTTATGCTCTGCTGCTTGCCTGACCAACTGGAAGCAAAATCTACTTTATTCTGAGTGGGTTGTGTTTCAGTATGTATGAGGCACAACATAAACAACAGGTGATGGTTAAAAGAGTATCAGCAATGAGGAACAGAAATGTTTGCCCCAAGATCTTTACACAGTAACTTCCATAGAGTGTCACAACCAACCCAACCAAGTTTTTTCTTTCTCTGTGCAAGTGAAGAGCACTGAACCACAAGTAAGTGCACAGGTACTAACATCAAGCAGGGAGTTTTGGCCTGGTACCAGCCATCAGCTGGGTCCCTGGGAACTCTGACGCAAGCAGTGTGGGTTGTTTCTCCTCCTACGGTGAGCATACTGAACACGTCAACTCCTGAGTGAACTACCAAGATGCACTAGGTAGAAACTGAGGAGAAACAGGCTCCTCTGAAATGTGACTTCTCTGATTTCTTTCAAACATCCAGCTGTAAACGATATTAATCCTGTCCTAGAAGGGTCTTACATCACCTCCTTGACTTACAGGAAATTAAAACAAATAACTTCATACATAGATAGCTATGTTATATACATGTGTGTAGATAACTCCCACTGAAAACAAACTTGCAGCAGAGATGTCTCCTTTTGAAAAACCCTGCAAAAACGTGTATGTAATCCTTTATCACAAGCCGTTATTGGAGCCCAAAAGCTAGCAGGGGTTAAACACCTAGTCATGTAAGAAAACAGAGATGTGTAATAGTAAAATAATACTGCAGATGCCATGACCACTTTTTTTCCCGATACAGAGCAGGTTGAAGACTTCATGGCCGTCATTTGTGTCACACCATTCACTGCGGCCCCTGGGCCACAGTTCCTTCAATCTTTATCTGGACGTTATGAAGCATTCATCTGCAACATGAACATTCTGTAGAGAGAAAGTTAGAAGAGCTAAAGCCTAACTAGAACTACAACTGGCCAGTTCAGTGAAAGATAATAAGAAATGTTTTTTCAAATATATTAACAGCAACAGGAGGACGAAGGAGAATCTCCCTCCTTTACTCAATGCAGGAGGGACACTAGTGATGAGGGATGAGGACAAGGCAGAGCTACTTAATGCCTTCTTTGCCTCAGTTTTTAATAGTAAAGTGAAATGTCACTGGGATACTCAGCCCCTTGAGCCAGAAGACAGTGAGAATGAAGGTCCAATGATTCAGGAGCATTTGGTTAGAGACCTGCTTAGCCAATTAGACACACACAAGTCTATGGGGCTGGATGGGATCCACCCAAGGGTATTGAGGGAGCTGGCAGAGGTCCTCTCCAAACCCCTTTCCCTCATCTACTGGCAGTCCTGGCTGACTGGGGAAGTACCACTTGACTGGAGACTGGCAAATGTTACACCCATTTACAAGAAGGGTCAGAGGGATGATGCAGGGAAACACAGGGCTGTCAGTCTGACCTCAGAACTGGGGAAGGTCATGAAGCAGATCATCTTCAGTGCTATCACACAGCACGCGCAGGACAACTGGGTGATCAGGCCCAGTCAAACATGGGTTTCTGAGACAGGTCCTGCCAGACCAATCTGATCTCCTTCTATGACAAGGTTACCCGTTTAATGGACAAGGGAAAGGTTGTGGATATGGTGTACTTGGACTTCAGTAAGGCCTTTGACATTGTTTCTCACAGCATTCTGCTTGAGAAACTGGCTGCCATTGGCCTGGATAGGTGCACCCTCTGCTGGGTAAAAAACTGGCTGGATGGCCGGGCCCAAAGGTTGCGGTAAATGGAGATAAATCCAGTTGGAAACCAGTCACAAGTGGTGTTCCCCGGGGCTCAGTGCTGAGTCCAGTCCTGTTCAATATCTTTATCAATGATTTGGATGAAGGGATTGAGTACACCCTTACCAAGTTTGCAGATGACACTAAGATGTTTGGAAGTGTCAATCTGCTTGAAGGAAGGGAAGCTCTGCAGAGGGATCTGGACAGTCTGGATTGATGGACTGAGACCAACGGGATGAGGTTTAACAAGACCAAGTGCTAAGTCCTGCACTTGGGACACAACCACCCCATGTAGCGTTACAGGCTTGAGAAAGAATGGCTGGAGAGCTGCCTGGTAGAGAAGGACCTGGGGGTGTTGGTTGACAACTGGCTGAATATGAGCCAGCAGTGTGCCCAGGTGGCCAAGAGGGCTAATGACATCTTGACCTGTATCAGAAACAGTGTGGCCAACAGGACAAGAGGAGGTGATTGTGCCTCTGTACTCAGCACTAGTGAGACCACACCTCGAGTGCTGTGTTCAGTTCTGGGCCCCTCACTACAAGAAGGACATTGAGGTGCTGGAGAGCGTTCAGAGGAGGGTGATGAGGCTGGTGAAGGGACTGGAGAACAAGTCCTACGAGGAGCAGCGGAGGGAACTGGGGTTGTTTAGCTTGGAGAAGAGGAGGCTGAGGGGAGACCTCATCACTGTCTACAACTACCTGAAAGGAGGTTTGTGGGTGCTGGTCTCTTCTCGCAAGTGACAAGTGACAGGACGAGAGGAAATGGCCACAAGTTGCAGCACCAGGGGAGGTTTAGTCTGAATGTCAGGAAAAATTTTTTCACTGAAAGGGTAGTCAGGCACTGGAACAGTTGCCCAGGGAGGTGGTTGAGTCGCCATCCCTGGAGGTGTTTAAAAGGTGAGTAGATGAGTCTCCTAAGGATACAGTTTAGGCAGGGGACAGGTACAGTTGGACTTGATGATCTCAGAGGTTTTTTCCAACCTTATGATTCTATGATTCTATGAACATTTAAGCCAACAGGCTTCCAGATCTTGCGACACCGGTGCTCAGATTACATTTTGTCAAAGGACCTTTTCTATGCTCTTAGACTGTTGGATCCAGCCCAACATTCTCCTCCAACATACAACTCTTCAGAACAGTACACTCAACACCACTCAAACATTTGTTCCTAAAGGAGGAAAACAAAACAGGCCTTAAATACCCTACAGATAGCTGTATTTGCAAGTGTATGTTATTTTAACTTAAAGCAAGTCTTAGGTATCTCCTACAGATTCTCCATGCTTGTAAAATGCAAAATGAAATTAAACTAGGGGAAACTGAATTAAACGTGTTTTTAGCATAAAGCTTGCAGTAGTCTGCTGAGAGTCTTTTAAATGGATACTGTGGTACAAAAGTTTAATGTATTGTCAAGAATGCTTTAATGGTACTGTCAGCTGAAAAGCAATTGAAGAGGTGGGTGAAAAGGACACGCTTTATCTTTATTTCAGCCACTGATGCATCAAAGCAGGAAAGCAGCAAAACATTTTCAGTAGCTATTTTTTAGAGTTGAAAGCAAAATAAACTGTTCTCTTCTTCTAGGTAGCAAAGCAACTGCAGTAGGAATACTTATAGAAAAAAAGAAGAAAAATAAAACAGTGTGAACACTGGTAATGCATCATTTGCAGGTGGCAATTTAGTATTAGCTTCAATAGATATAATTTCATTTATTAATAAATGAAGAATAAGAATGGCTATTTCTTGCTAGTTGTTTAGCACTTGCATAATTTCAAAATGAAGAAAACTGCTGGTAAGTCATCATTTGATCTCCAGAGGTTTACAGCAAACATCTTCAATCAGAGAAGAGTTTCAGCTCAAGAGTTGCAGTGGAATATATTTCATATCGTCAGCTTTGAATGCTTGGAAATATTGAGGCACATTCCCATAAGATGCTTCTCTAATGTTACAATTTGAAGTATAATATCGTGCTTTGCGTCAATATTTCCGAACATTTTGTGAAGATTTCCCAGTTTAAATTTGTATGTTATGAGTGATGAAAATTAAGATGGTGGATATGAGCAGCCAAATACTATATTTATTCCTGTCCCATGCACTGAAAAACTTATTGCAGAATCTTACAGTGAGCACACAACTCAAATGTGTTAAAGAAATAATGTATTAAATAAAGGGTAACTGACAACAAACTCAGTAAAAATTACTTGATTTTAAAGGCAATGTTTATTTAAAAACAAAAAATTAAATAGGGTAACAATCCCTCATTTACACTAGATAACAAGTTGGTATCACATTGTTATTTCAGCGAACAAAACCACACTAAAGCTGATTCTATTTTTTTGTGAAAATGTAGTTTTTGGAAGCATTGTCGAAAGTTTCAGATTTGACAAATAGCTGCAAATGTGTTTGGAATAGTGTGTAGCACGAAATTTTATAGAATGTGTACACATTGTACTAAAAACGATCTTAAGATTGTGTGCTCTAGTTCAGTTCATTAATAAGTACGCAATGGTATTGTCTTCTTAGATAGCTGATTCTTATCTCAAAAACTGTGGAAAGAATATTTTACCTCTTGCTCAGATTACAGACAACTATGCATTCACACTTTCATAGCTGAGTTTCAAAGTTAACATAATTTCAATTATTAACAATTTTATATTTGAACATAAAAATAATATTTTAATAATAAATTTCAAATAACACTGCAGAAAGTCAGTCAGAGGTGTCATCTGACATTGTTTCTGACAGAGGCCTGACTAGCAGAAATACCTCCTAGCACCTAGTTAGGGACCCCTCTGAGCCAGAGGTAGTTTCTATGTGCCCATTGACTTTTGAAGGTACACAAATTACCTGCTTCAGACTATATTGGCATCGGTACTTGTGTCCTGGTTTCATCTGAGATAGAGTTAATTTTCTTCCAAGTAGCTGGTAAACTATGACAACTTGTTATGGCAGCTGATGAAAACAACCAAACGCTGCAACTGTGAAATCAAAATCCTAGTGTATCCATTTGCACTAGACAGAAAAAATCAATCTCTACTCATGAACATCTGACTGGAAGTACAATGTAGGCGGTTCTGATGTGCAGCAGATGTGATTGCTGTAATTCCAGATAAAATCTGGTATGCATTAGGGAACTCTTAATCTAAACAAAAACCCTGTGTATTTCTGGGTGGGTTACAATATACCCAACGTACACAACCAGTTTATACTGGAATATCTATACTGACGCCCATCCATAGTGGTGTTCAAGGCCAGGCTGGATGAGGCTTTAAGCAACCTGACATAATGGATGGTGTCCCTGACCATGGCTGGGGTATTGGAACTGGATGGATCTTTGACCCAAATCATTCTATAATTCCATGATTGTATGATTATGCAAAAAACTCCAATATTACAAAGCATTATTAAAATCAGTTTGGTTTTAGCCAATTGCCAAAAGACGGCCACAATGTCTTCATGTATCTGAAGATGGCTTTAACCTGGAAGGGGGAAGATTTAGATTAGACACTATGAAGAAATTCTTCACAACAAGTAGTGAGACAGTAACACAGGTTGCCCAGGGAAGCTGTGGATGCCCCCTCTCTGAAAGTGTTCAAGGCCAGGCTGGATGGGGCTTTGAGCTACCTGGTCTGGTGGGAGGTATCCCTGTCCATGGAAGGGAGTTGGAACTGGATGATTTTTATGGTCCCTTTCAACCCAAACCATTCTATGATTCTACAAATCTGGACCTCCATCGTCACTGAAGGCAATCGTGGTTGCTGAAATCAAACAGCCTCATGTTTTCCAGGACTTTTGCACAAACAGTAAATACAGACATTTAAAAAAAGATCAGGCCAAGCACACTGTTCCTGTCACAGGCCCAGCCAGCAGTGTGTCAGACACAAGGTCAACAGCCACATCATCTGCATAACACTGTGATATAAGTAGTAGTTAGTATTACAAAAAGTAGAATATTTTGATTTAACATGAAGAAAATTTCATCTAAGTAATTATATTTGTGAAGTTAAACAGAATGTCCAATAGCATATTTTCCTTATAGCATGTTTTTTTCAAATAGTTTTTTTCCAGATACTGCTCAAAGAGAAATGATAATGTCTTGTGTTATGTATGATCTGTGTTGAACAGATGTGTCTCCTTCTTAATCACCTCTGTTCACAGTATTCCTCTATCTAAAATGCAAGGTCAGACAAAGAGCTGGCTCCAAAGCTCCAATTAGCAGAGATTCAGCTATTGCGAGGTTCATAACATTAAAATTAGGTCTGGCAAAGGAACAGAATATGTGTAATATTTCCGGGAATATTTATGCATCTGCATGTAAGTGGGAAACCTATTCTGTACCCAGCTCTTGTCTCGTCATGCGTGATTGATGGAAACCATTCCCTCACGCGGCCAGTACTGAAATAAAAGATGCTGCTTTCTAAAACTCCAAAACGACAGTTTGCCGGTATTTTGGGTATCGCTGCGCCGGGCACGACAGGACAACACACCTCGAGCCGCCTCCGTAGCGCAGCACCCCCTGCCGCGGGGTCCCTGCCCACCCGCCTCGCGCCACGCCGCCGCCGGCCCACGTGACCGCGCGCGACTCGCGCTGCCAGCCCACCCCCACTTCCTCCCCCGCTGAAGGAAGGGAAAGGGTAAGCGGGGCAGGAACGGCGCGCGGGCGGGCGGAGCGACGGAAGCCGGGAGGGCTCAGAACGGGGAGAGTCGGGACGAGGAGCCAGGATGTGGCGCTGGGGGGAGGCAAAGCCTCAGGGTGGAGGCGGGAGCGGGCTTGAGGAGAGGGAACTGGCGGGGGGGGGAAGGCAGGCGGCAATTGCCGCGCGCCGGGCCCGAGCTCGCGCCAGGCGCTCCGTGCCGCCCCGCTTCTCTGGGGAGGGACCTGTGAGAGGGGCGGTACCAGAGGGGGCGCTGCCAGAGGGGCGCGGGGCGGGCTGTCCCCGCCCCCTTTGGCTGTTGCACCCGCCCCGGACCGCGCTCCGCTTGGGCAGTGGTGCCCTCGTAGCAGGGCTGGCGCGGGGAAGTGGGGTGGAAGGCGCGTGGCGGTGGGGCACGGTTCCGCTGTGGGCCGCTTGTCTCTTGTAGGGATCTTGCCTCGTCCTTTTCTTCTTTAAGTTAGCCATAGATTTTTTCCCTGTTGGAACGGGTCCAGAGGGCTGGAGCACGAGAACAGGCTGAGAGTTGGAGGTTTTCAGCCTGGAGAAGAGAACAGGCTCTAGGGGACCTCACAGTGGCCTTTCAGTACCTGAAGGGGCTACAGGAAAGCTGGAGAGGGACATTTTACATGGGCAAGTAGCGATTGGAAAAGGGGGAATAGCTTTAAACTGTAAGGGGGGAAGATTTAGGTTAGATATTAGGAAGAAATTCTTCACAGTGAGGGTGGTGAGGCACTGCACAGGTTGCCCAGGGAAGCTGTGGGTGCCCCCTCCCTGGAAGTGTTCTAGGCCAGGTTGAATGGGGTCTTGAGCCACCTGGTCTGGTGGGAGGTTGGAAGTGGATGATCTTTAAGGTCCCTTCCAACCCAAACGGTTCTGTACTGCTGTGATTCAAAGGAAGTGGCAAAGGTCATAGTGTGAAGCACTGTTCCTTTAGTGATGATGGGTATGGAGGGGGAACTTAGGCCCACGCTGTGGGGTAGACGTGAGATGCTGCTGTGTGAATGGTGTTTGCTTGTGCAGGAGGGAAAAGAGGCTTGAAAATGCATGATTGTGCTCCCTTGTGTTTTGTCTCCGGTTGGGACTGCTCTTTTCTGGGCCCTGGGCTGGATGCAGTTCTTCGTGCTTTATTAAATTACTATTTGTCCTATGAGGAGTACATTTAACGGCAGTTCTCTTATCTTCCCAGTTGAGTGGCTTTCCTGTTACTCTACATCCTGGACATCTAAGAGATAAATGATTATTTTGGTTATAATGATGTCGGTTATCTTAAAGTGGCTGCTTTTCCATGTGTGGTACTTATTCTTAGTTTAATGCTTCTTTGCATAAAGGCCACATTGCTTGCAGCTGAAGAGATTGAGCCAGTTCCTAGAGATGTCTCTGTGGTGTTCTTACCTTTTCTAAGGTAAATTAATTTTTCAGGAAGTCAATGAGAAGCTTAGATGGAAAAACTACAGTTGAACTGCAGTTGCAATAGACTCTAACCGCATAATATCTTTTAATTAGCTGATATTCCATTGTGATTTGTTTTGTATCGAATTATTGCTCTTCCGCTGAACTGGAATTAATTGAGTTTGTTGAGGTACCAAAGAAGGCGATGAAGGAAATCTTCTTCACACCCCTCTGGATAACTTATTGTACCAGCACTTTTTTTTTTCCTTATTCTCCCCAGAAAGCATATATGCATGTATAGGTGTTCATTGTTCAGTTAGGAAGAAAATAGTGAATTGTCAACAGAATGTGCTTGGACGTCAAGACCTCTAAGTGATTTTCAAGTTAAAAGGAATAATTTCTCTGACTTTAGAACTAGACTGGATTTTTCCAATATGCAGCTTTGTAACTGAATCCACATGCATTTTGTAGAAAATCTAACAATTTTAACTACTCTTATTGGGAGATTTCTAGGAGTCTGACATGACTTTTAAAATTACAGATTAGTCTGTATAACTTTTATTTGCTTACTTGAAGTCATTTGCTCCTCAGATTGATGGGAAATAACTCTATGCATTGTATAGTAGTGGGTAGTATCCAGATCCTTGAGAATAATATTTGAACAACAATTTTAGGACTCATTTAAATAAGGTTACAAGTTGGAATTTTGTGTTGAGATCTTTTGAAGTTGACCAGAGTGTCACAGATCCCAGCTAGTTCTGTAATACCTGGATCCTCATGCTTTGCTTTAAGTTCAACAATACATTATAATTTTAAAACAATTACTATATACCAAATGATCTGTACTGCATATAGTTCATGATTTTAAAGTACTTCTCGACTGGTTAAATTCAGCTACCTTTCTAAACAGTGGCCAAAACAAGCATTTTTCTGTTAATGGATGTAAAATTTTTGGAGGTTTTTCATACTCATTGAAATTTTGGCAAGAATAAACAAATTCTAGTTCCTATGCATTAGAATTAGAATTCTTTCTGTGGAAAATGTGTTTTTCCACTGAAATTATTTAGTGTTTAGAAATAAGAAATAGGAATCTGTTCATGTATTAAGCAAAAAATATAAATTTTAATTGCCTGTAGTGTACACTGCAAGTTCAGAACTGCTGGAGAAACCAGATACTGAGGTGTATAAACTGTGCTGCTCTCTCTATCCAAGAAATTTAATACTTTTAACTGGTGTGTTCTGAAACTATTATTTAGTACCTTGGTTAATTTGTGTCTTGCTTGGTGAAAAAGTTACCAGTTAATGCCAGAAAGTAATTAATCTGCAAATACTAAAATAACTTTTATGTTTTATAATGTGGCTATGGATGCTTTTTTATTAGTTTTTCAATAAAATTATTAATTATGTATTCCTCAGAGTATTTGGGTTTAATTGTTTTGTTGATTCCTCCGACCTGAGAAATTTATATGGCAGCTGTACTTGTTGCAAATCCCAGACACAAGATCAATATGGTGGTGAATGGTTATTACAGAGTACACTAGGTGCGCTCTTAGAAGTCCCACAGTGACCTCTGTTGTTCAAGGATAAAAGCCAGGTTATTTATAAAATAAAGGAAGTTATTTTTCAAAGGTGCAATTTTGTGTTTTCATTTGTACATTTAGTTTTTTTAGTATGCCACAGGCATGGGATAGGAAGTAGTTGGTTCATCAGGTCTTACTGCTAGGTTTTGTGGGAATGTTATCATGGGGAGTCAGTTCTAATTCCCCCTTTTGGAGGAAGTATGCACAAAGCCTTCTTTATAGTAATCATGGGAGAACTAGTTATTTTTTAAAGTACACTGAAAATGGTAAATGCCTTTCGAATATTAAATACATTCTCTGTTTGTTCTTTTGGAATTATTTACTCATGCCATAATAAATATTATTGTCAGTTGTTGTTCTGTCCTTACATACTCAATGCACTCTTGCATACTTGAAAAAATCGTAGCCGAGAAGCTTGTTTCTTGTATTGATTTTCCCTTAGGCTATAAGAACCTTCTGTGTTCAGTACCGAACTTACCTGTGCTTAATCCAAATGCAAAAACTTCTAGAAAAGTTTGTTTCTGACAATATTCATGTTTTGAGTTGAATGCTGCTGTTCTTAGGCTGCTTACTGAGTATTATATGTATACTTAACATTATACATTTTGGTTAAAACAACATTACTTTTTTTGTTGTTGTTTTTGCCTAAGCTTGATTCTGAACTACCACAACTAACATGACGGTTTCATGGTATTTTAAAGAATTCAGAGAGTTGACTAGATAAACATGCAAATGAATTAAAAATCAAAGCTTATTCTCTTGTTTGCTGTAAATATACTTTACAAATTTAGTGAGTTTGGAAGCAACACCTCATTTATGCAGTCTACTTGAGACCAAAACATAACAGCAGCTGGTAGTTGTTTGCAAAGGGCGCTTCAAATCCATTTGTAAAATTAACTTACTTTGCATGCATTGAATCTTTAAGCTGAAAGGCAGCACAGAACGTTCAGTTGCAAGAAGCTAAATACTTGTTATGTTCACTTAAATGTGTTCCAAAATTGATGTAATTTAGTACTCTCCTTTATGTATATGTGAATGATTATTAGTTTCTTTGAAGATTCAGAAACATGAATAAATGTAATTATTGTATCTTTTATGTTAGAAGAACTGGTACTCTGCCAGTTGCCTGTGGGATATTACTTGAAGACTTTGCATTACATCTAAAGTTTAACTGCTCTGAAAAGGTGTAATTTATAGCAATTACTGATCTTTTTTGGTATTGCAATACCCATAGAAAAGTGATCACTGCTGTTCCTTTTCCTCGTTGCTTACATTTCTGAAACAAAACCTTGAATAACTTGTCAGAACTGAGGGGGTGACTGATTACTCCCCATTCTGAATTAGCTATTACTTTAATTGCTGAGAGTACCTTTCATATACAATTGCATTTTCTTCCACTTTTGCTTTATATTTGAAGAGTGAAATGTTTTGTTTGGAAATACAAGATTGTCTATGAGGGTAAAATTCATGTCCTTGAGACACAATATTAATTGGTAAGAATAAGCAATATGAATTTCTTTCCAGTGACAACCAACAAATGGACTTGACCTTTGTACATGAGATAGATGCCAGTAATGGGATTTAGTAATATTAGATTAAAAGAAGAATAATTTCCACATGGAACTGTTTTTTTTTCTCAGTAATAATCCTGTGACAGATTAGGTTTCTGATGGTTGTGGTTTAAGCTTTTTTGTTTTGATGTGGTTTGTAACCTGAAGGTTCCTTGTGTTGATCTGTTTTGTCTCCTTATGGGAACAGCTATGTTATAGCTCTAGAAGATTACAAAAATGGATTTTTATTGTTGCTTTTCTGTATTGTGGTGTCTTGGAAAAAATCTGCATATTTCATAGTGATGGGAGCTGTTACGTGGAAATCATAGTTGCTTTAATTTGAGCTAAGGCATAAGAAAATGGTATGTAATGAAGTTGAAGCTAACAAGAACTACTGCTTCATATTTGGGACAAGCAAAACATCTAGATATTAGGACAAAACTTCTAACCTTGGAGAAACAGAACAACAGAGTATATGTGCATAGTTACTGAAAACACTGATTAGGTTAGGATTTGCTGCTTCAATAATACAACAGTCATTTCCATGATCTGTTACATTTCCAAACTTTTGATAGAGCGGTATTCTTTAATGACTGCGTGCCAGAGGGATACAGGGAGATTAATACTGTGGAGGAGTACTGTGAGGTAAACCTGTGTGTAGAGTATAGGTATGTTAATGGATTAGAAATTTCACCACTGTGGTGGAATAGTGCCAGGAGAGAGTTGTCTTTGTCAAGGGATAAATGAGAGCTCCTTCTGGAACTAGGTAATATTTTAAAATGAAAAATGAGCTAGTCTATTTTGATTATTTTTAACTGAAAACTTACATGGGCTAATCTATTTTGATTCTTCTGTGGCAGTCATCGCCATCATATCTGTGTGTGTCAGCCTGTACTTGGCTAGATTTATATGAATTAAATTAGCCTATTAAAAAGTCTGCGTACTTGTACCCTTATGAAAAATACTGTAATGTAAAAGCTATTGAAAGGTATGACTAAAATGGGAAATGAGGGTCAGGCTGCATGGCAATAGTTCGCTCTGGCCTTGTCTCAAGAAAGATTGTAGGAAAGGCACGTGTTAAAAAGATCACACAAATCCTGAGCAGCATCCTGTCCATGACAATTGTTAGACCAGTTATAAGCTTGTCTTCAAGTTGTACCAGTGCTAATTAAAACAAAAGCTTTTGTGCTCAATTTTATTTTTCGTAGAATGCAACAGAATTGGGCTCATTCATGTGTTTTGGTATTTTGTGTTATGAAAGTTTTCCTTGTTTTCAAACCATATTTGCCTCAATTCTACTGTGATGCCATTGATTTATAGAAAAATGCGCATTGTGGTTCACAGAGAAGTTGGTTGTTTCAATGGCTTATGGAACTGTAAAGTACTAGTAAAGTTACTAACTTCTGAACTAAACCAATTAGGTAATTTCAAACTAACATAGCCAGGTAGTTGTTTTGCATATAGGTTGTAATTCCCTTCTCCATGTTCTCTCACGTGCCTTCTTGTAGAAGCACATCAGGGTCCATTTTATTTCCTTTGTGGATGACTGCTAATGCCTTGTTTTTACAGCTATTTTTTCGATCGTATTTTTGTGAGTAATTTTTAAGTACCTAGATTTGCAAATATATTGTAACCTGGGGCTTTCTGAATGTTACTTGATGGGTTTCTGCAGGCTGTTTGATAAACAACGTCTTCTAGTGTGCAGGCAAGTGTAAGACAAATAAACATTTCATACATAGAGAGCTATCAAAATAGCATCTCTGCTCCATATGCTGTAACCCATGAGAGACTCATTATAATCCCTGGACCTTTTGTGCACCAAATACTTCAGTCCAGATAATGCTGTGCTCCATCTGCCTTAATCTCTGAGCTGCACAATGTGAAATTCGTAATGCTTTGACCTGCCAACATTTTTAGTCTTGGCTTTTTCTTGTCCATGTTGAAATGAAGTTTTCAAGGTTATTGCTTTGAAGTTTGTCAGTACTACTGAATTATTCTGCTTTTTTTTTTTCCTAAACCAAGAATGTTTTATAAATACTGGTTAACTGTATGCATCTCTAAATTATTTTTAGTATGTAATTCCTGTTTGATTTTGTTGTGCCATCTTTTAAGTGTTATGATTTGTTGATTTTATTCAAGGTGTCAGTGACTGGGCAGAGATCCTGAAATTATTTTTTCAGTGAAGAATCCTTTACTTGCTCCACTAACATACATTTAAACCTGCTATGTATTTAACGGTCAGCATAAAACATGCACAGGACTGGACTTCAGAATTTTACTCTGGAAATGTGATGCTCTTAAAATCTACATATACTTCAGAAATCTTTAAGTTGTGTATACTGGAGAGTGCCGCTCAGTATCACAGAACATTGATACTTCAGAGAGATCTTATTTTTAGAAAGCACTTCAGCCGTTACTTACTGATTTATTACGTTGATGATTGTACAACTTTTAATGAGTATATATGATTACCATCTTTTATTGTTTATATATTAGAAAATTGTGTTGTTTTTCAGACTTGTTAGTGTATCTTTATATATATCTGTGAAATAATTAACCTGTCATCCTTAACATTTTTGCTGGCTGTTATTGTCTAACACTTCTTCAGATTCTTTATAATTAAAGCTGTTATAAAGTTGACTTTTCATTCTGCAGGGTATTTTTTAAAAAAAACAGACCATAGTTTAAGGGAGCATTAGAAGTTACTTTGTAACCTCAGATTCTAAAAATAAGGTAGATTAGAGACTTGGAACTACTTAATTTCAACCTTGCTAAAATTTGTAATTCACTTTTAGGCATTGGATGTCAAAATTTTTATGTATAAAGACAGGCACATGTGACACTGCATTTTTTTCATGCACCCATTCATTAATTTGAGATAACAAATGTGTTGTTTCTCTAATATAAATAAGCATAAACTAGAAAAATCTGGATAATAATTTTTTTTTGATAATATAGAGAAAATGTATCAAATTGAAGTATTGGAAAGTTATAGCAGTATTTTCTTCAGTGGTTTTCACAAATTGTCTCAAACTAGTTTCTTAGAAAACGTATTAATTTGAGCACATTGACATTATAAGATATAAAGTCTAATAGCAGATTATCTCCAGGAGTGATAGCTATTTAATGATTTCTTTATTTTTAAACATATACTTCAACCAGAAGTGAGGATCTTTGCTGTGTCTACCCTTTACTATCCTAAAGTCTTTCTTGTGACTGCAGTAAATGCTTATCATTACCTTTTTCCTTTCTTTTCTCTTGAAACCACCTAAGTATTAGAAAAGAAAGCACTGCACATTTTAATCTAGTAGTATTTATCAGTTGAAGATTATCCATTCAGGTGTAGAGCTACTGCTAGGGGATAATGCTGCAAACTGGCTTTCGGCTGCCTACTTTCAAGCTCATGGCCTGTGGCAATGCAGGATGACTTGAAGCCCCTCTTACTGGAAGAGTGATTGGTAACCTTCCTTTTACTGGTAGCTGGATGTTGAACTATTCTGTCAACAGCTGCGTGGCAACTCTGCGTGGGGGTATAGTTACCCAATGTCAAATACTTGTCTGTTTTTTGGCAGGGAAAGCTTATGAAATAGTGGTAACTTCTTCTTATGTTCATGTTTTATTGTATGGAAAGACTTAAGGTTAAAGACAGGTTTGTTTTTAAGTAGTTCCTCTCAAACCGTTCAAATGTGCATGCATATGTTTATTATCTTTTGGAAATCAGGGCTTCTGTAGTAGAGTAGTCTACAGGCCTGCTGGGTTTGTGTCCTGGGAAGTGGGAGGCAGGGAATCAGGAGACTTTCAGAATGTAGCATGGGACTGGAAATGAAGGATTTGTCTTCGTGTGGATGGAAGATAAAACCAGTGATTTGATGAGTTGCTTAGTAGAGGGGGGGAGGAAAGGAGGGAAAGAAGGAAGATAGATAAATAAACAAACAAGTAAATAAATAAATTCAGGGCAAGTAGAGTAGTCCTTCAGCACAACAGCTGTTGTGGCTGTGGTGGCTTTGCAAATCGATTGCTTGTAGGAGTGCGGTTGGTGTTTTCCCTCTCATTTTATTCAGACTGTGCTTTGTGATAATGCATGTATCCAAATCCACAAAAGGGGGACCTCAGTTCCCAGCTTTGTCTGCAACTGTTTGATTCTCTCGATGTTGCCTTGGACAAGTGATGTACTGAGAATGTAGCATTTTGTCTTAACTGTTTTAACTTGACTGCTATATTCTGTGTTACTACTAATTAGCTTGTAGTTGCAGGAGCATATGGTGAATTGTCTGACCAATTATTTTTGTTCAGATACTAGAATTTCCTGTAGATACCAAAAAGGAGCTTTTGCAAGATGTTTATAACAAGATCTATCAATGGATTCAGTAGAAGGGATGGGTGAAAAATAATGCTTCTTTATCAATGAAAAATAAGTTTGACTATGAGGAATTTAAAAAGTAAGTAGATCTGGCTGATTTATTAAAGTTTTTAAAAAAAAAATTCTAAATCAGTCATATTGTAATATCTGCCAGGCAATGTCTTTCAGCTCAAAGAGTGGCTGTAGAGAACATGGTAGGTATGTTTGTGGCCAAGGTCTCAAAATTGTGTTTTGAGGCTGATATGGCTGTTGGAGTGGAAGAGGTATGAGATATGCCAGACATCATAGCAGAGGAGTAGAATTCCAGCCAGAAGACTAGAGAGGCAAAGTTCAGAATCAGTAGGTTGAGAGAATGGTGATATGGTGTATGAAATGGTACAGTTCGTTAAATAGCAGACAAAACCCTGACTTTTAGAGATTCTGGTTTTATGTGGAATAATTCTAAAGGTAAGTCTGTGCTGGCTGAGTCTGTGGTCTCTTTGGGTGGATGGATACTAATAAAGAGTTCTTAAATGGTAAACTGAAAGTAAAGCATTATAACATGTCTTGGATTGATGTTTTTTTTGTTCTGTTTCACAGCCTATTTCAAATTCTCTGTGAAAGCTGTTGATGGAAATTGAAAATGTTTTCATGAAATGTGCAGAAAGAAAACATAATGAATTACAGGCATTATTCTAGTTAAACTTGTGTTATGAGCAAGCGTTATAGATGGTGGTGGATTATTTCCATTTAAAAAAAGATTTGAAAGCTTGTGAAGGTGAATGTCAGAAGTAATTCTAAAGATGTTCCTGTTTAGAAGGCAGATCTTGTTACTGCAAAGCTATTAGTAGCTATAAAGAGTTTTAGTGAAGAATGCATTTGATGGCTTACTTTGTAGAACTGGGTTTCCTCTCTTGAGTGCAATGCTTTATAGAATTAAGAAGTCATATCTGCGACAGAAATACTGTTTCAGTACTATTTCATCAGAGTGATTTGAATTTGTATTTTGGATACAAACTGTTTATCGTTTCCATGTTTCTGAAAATGCAACAATGAAAAAATTATATTGTGAAATTCTAAATATTCTGTTGGTAAAAGGTTTGAACAAAACTGCATGTATTTACGTTTTCCATAACTTTGGTTGAAAAATAACACTATATTCTTAAATATAAACACACTATAGACTAACAGTTTAGTGCACAACGTATTTTCCCCTTCTGATACTGTGTGTCGGAGTTAGGATGTGATAGAGAGAGCATGGACTCCACAAACTGACATTGTGCAGGGTCTACCAGGGATTCATTAGGTGGAAACAGCATTTTAAGTTGGATTTGCCAGTAGGTGAAGGGCAACATTTCATATACTAAAAATGCTGTTACATAAAATAGGGCTGTACCTTTGCAGCAGTACCTGGATATTCACCTTGCTTTTCAGAGCTGTAACGCATACGATCAAACAAGTTGTGTTTCATGTACTATGTAGGTGTTTTTCAAGAATATTCAGTAGTTAGGACTAAATAAATAGATAGAACATAGCATAATAAAAGGTGAAATGGAGTGGAATAGTCCCACGTGTCATTACTTAGCTGCCTGTTCTGCCAATGTGCTTTTAACTTTTGGATGTAGTAGTGAAGAAGGAGTTACTGTGTTGCTGTGTGTCCCTATAAGAGACAGTTTGGATTAATTTTACATATTTGCAGTTACCTCAAGTGTGGAAATCATGCATTTGTGCATTTTTATGTGTGAAAATACTGAATAAAGAAATGATGATATGTTGCAAATAGGCAGGTTTTTCTTACATAACACAATCCAACTTTGGGGGTCACAAATTAATAGTTACTAGTGTATGGAAAGAAAATTATTTATGGAATTTTGGTTATAAACTCCAACTGAATGCTTTGTAGTTTGTTCTCAAGTGCGCATTCATATTTTTCACTGTGGATGTTGGGAGACCCTAACAGATAGTAGAATTAATTTTTTCTTAACTGCTTCTTGTTGGAATGCTACAATGTAGTTGTTGTTACTTAAAATTTGTTTTGTAACAATTTTTTTTCTATTTGCCTAGTGTTTTCCAGATTATGGCACAGGCTCAAGATTTGGGGAAGAGATACATTAAAGCCTTTTTTAAAGGGTTTTTTGTTGCTGCTCCAGTAACGGTGACTTTCCTGGATAGAGTTGCCTGTGTAGCAAGGGTGGAAGGAGCCTCGATGCAGGTATTGTTGGAAATATATTTTTTCTGTCAGGAAATTAAAAAGTGTCTGTCCAATGACAATACCGAAGTAGAAAAAAATATTTTTCTCTGTTGTTATTAAATGATCGCATTGTAGTATGGAATAGTTTAACTTACTAATATGAAAAGAAAAGCTTTTGATGACGCAACTTGCCAAAATTCTGTCTCAATAGAAGGAAAATATATAAATAAGTAATGGTAAAGATGTATATATTTTAGGTTTTCCTAGTCGTTAGAAACAAAGATTTCTTTTTTGAGCACTATCTTTTGTCTCTTGGGGTTGCATAAAGAGATTTTATTGCTTTTTAATAGCTGTATTATAGTAATCGTAAGGCAAACCAGATTCTTGCTATACTTGCTCTTACTAAGGTACCATTTCAGTGAAGAATACTGAAAATGGTATTAACCCAATATTAAATACCTATGCCTATCAGGGCATAAGTGTAGTTTGTTGTTTTTTGATTATTCTGAATGTTTAAAAAGTGCAAGTAAATAAATATGCTGTGTAACATGTAGAAGATAAATATTCATGATACTGAGCATCTACTTTGTTTCCTCTGTTGTTTGGATTTGAAAAATATATGTTGTAATGTAGATAACCAATTTTTGTATTGTTATTTTGCATTTTATATTGTATGTGCTGCATATTGTGCATCACCACTGATAAGTATAATTTATTTTGTTCTGATGTTGTCATTGCCAAGTGGAATGTTAATAAGAAATTGATTCTTAGATGCAGAGCCCTATTTTCTGAATATCTGAGTATGCTCAGAACCCTGAAGAGAGGTTTCACAGCAATCAAGACCAGCTGCAGTGGTTTGCATTGTGCACCATTCACACAGACAAAATGTGAGCTAGAACCTGATCTTAGCTCATTTGTGTTTAATGCTGTAGAAAAGCCTGTGATAAGGAAGAGGGAATGGCAAGATAGCATTGTGCTTTCTTAGCAGTGTCTCATCTGGTGTTTAACTTTCATGAAGAAATCTCGCCTGGTCTGGTAGGCAACTCTCATCTTAAGAATGAGGACCAAGGTCAAATCATACTCGAGTAATTTTACAATCCAAGAGCAGAAGTTAGGCATAATATGTTACTTTTGTGTTTTTCATGAGTGTTATTCTGAATATCATTGATGCCCAGTCAAAGGAAGGTGAATCTCAGGAGGACTTACAATTACAAAGCCGGAAATTTACTCTAGAAAGGAGGAGTGGGAAACTGGGAAAAACAGGTTCATTCTCTTTTTACTATCTTCAGACAAATACGTAATACAGCATCTGGATGAGTACAAAATCAGCCACATTAATACGACTCTTCCATTTTCCATTTTCTCATTTTTTGCCTCTATCGGAATCTAGAACCACGTGCAACATGCAAAATGCAGATGCATCTTGACTTTTGTCTTGGATTTTTTTCTCTTGATTTTTTAATAAGATACTAATTTCCTTGCCAAGATTTATTAGACACCTAACTAGGTCTGACAGAGACATTATTAGAGAGGGATATATTCCTTATAATTAAGTAGCTTGAAGGAGTACTGGTCATCACTTTTTAATTCCAGCTATTTATTTTGTTCTCTGAAGAGTGAGCTATATGGAATGTACCTGAGAGCTATGTGTATGAGGGAGAGTGAAGTTCGGTCAGCATGTAGTCATACATCCATCAATTGCATGCTTCCAATGATATCTTATATTCTCAAATTGAAGATATTGTGGAATAATTCTCAGTAATTTGTTTATAATAGACCTGTAAAACATCTAGCTGGCTTTCTGTACTCATCATTGTCACTCCTGCTGAGCCTGAAATTATAAGTTCTGAGGAGAAGCAAGGAATAAATCTGTGTCACGCTTGCTCTCCTGGTCTCACTCTCTTACTGTCTTGGTCTCTCTCCTCTCTTCCTGTTTTTGTTTCAGACCAGCCTTACTGCTGATTCATAGTTACTGATGATGGTAATTTTGGTAATAATTTTTGACACCCTGTAAAGCATTCTGAATAAGCTTCTAATGAAAATAGAAATTTTCTGATTTATTCCCAGTCAATTGAGACAGACTTCATACATTTCATAGTCTCAAACTGATTTTGTGTTTCTACAGTGCTTTCAACCACTTGTCATAATTGTTCCACTTGTGCTGATTTCAGTATATATGAGTATTAGCTCTAACCTGTAGGGAATAATAGTCAACTGCTGTGATTCATAATTTTAACATTTTGTTAATTGTTTCAGTACCTTCTTTTTTCTTTCCAAAAGTAGTGTTTTATTAATCCTCTCATGAGGTGCTTTTGGTTGCTGGGGATCTTACAGGATTATGTGCTATCTTAGCATTTTGTTAATAGTGGGTTTCAAGCCAGTTGTAATCTGTTTGCAACATTGAATGTAAGTGAGACAAACAACTGGCAATATGATTTTTTAATTGGCTGTTGCGGATTTTTTTGTGATTCCTCTTGTTTGTTATCATATGAACATCTTGATATTTTTGTTTCTATTGAGTTTCATTGCTTGTCTGGTATTAAGAACTCCTCATACATAATGATGTGGAGAAAGGAACCCCCTATGGATACAGAAATTTGCAAATTCATTAAATCGAATGGTCTGTTTTCAAGTGAGATGAAAGATGACAGTGTACATGCAACTTTATATGCAAGTTGTGTTGCAAATTCAGTGCCAAGGATTATAGCAAGTAGTTTGACTAGTCAGAGATGAACTAGTCAAACTACTTGCTACTTACTCTGACTAGTAGTTTGACTGCTTCATCTCTGATGAAGCATACTTTTTTCAGCAGCAAACATTGAGTGTTTTCTTCCATTATGCATAATAGCAGTTATAATTATTCTGTGGCAGTTTCTCCTAATTTTATTGTTAGGATTACTGTACCTAAGCCTATGAGCTCATGTGAATATTCTTTCTGTTCCCCAAGCTATAAGCAAATAAGTTGTGACCTTCTGTTATTCACTAGCAGCATAACAACTATCAAGTTAATAATTATTTATAGTAAAAGGGTATGCTTTTACCCTCCTACTTATAGAACTTCATGTCCTGTGAGGCTTCATCGTATGGCTGGGGATCTCGATTTGCATGCTTTTAGCATTAGATTAGCTAGTAATTGGAAAGAGTGAGTGTTTTGTGACTTCTGCACTGCAGTTCTAAATTAAGACCTGTGTGTCTCCTTTGCAGCAGGCTATTATGCCAAGAACTTGAGCAAACAAGTCATAATGCTTGGAGCTAGAAGAAGGAAGAAGCCCCTGTACTATTTTGTTTCTTATAAAAATAAAAAGCCCCTGTGAGCCTATTTGGATTACTTTTTCAAGAAGCTGCATTTTTATTTTGTCAGACCTGAGACCTTACTACTAGTAAAAATATTATGGGGAGTAAGTTGTGTCTGAACATACTGTATTAAGTCCTTTCTATACTTTTTGGCTTTTTGGTTATGGAATCATAATTTATAAAAAAGACTTGCTGAAGGATTTAGATTTTTTTTTTTTACGAAAGACTGTAATTGTTGATATAAAATGAAAATTATCTCCTCCTACCTTTTGTTACATTTTTTCTATCAAAATGGTATTTTTGCTTGTGCACTTTGAGTTTGTCAGTGTTGCTTTGTGGGAAAGAAAAGAAATATTCTACATTGTCATATTTCTTTTAAATATAGTTATAGTGTGTAATGAATTGGATATCCACTGTGTACATCAAAATCACAGGACTAATTTATTATTAAATGTAGCAAGCATTATCATGTTACATTTAGAGTGCTTTAAGTTAAAAAGAAATGTATTTAAAGTCTAAAGCATTTCCTTGCTTAAATAGAGAAAACAGTAGGAGTCAACTAGGGTAATGCAACTAGGGCAATACTGTAACTACTTGGTGTATTTCTCTGTCAGATGAAGTTGATATAGGTTTAATTGCAAAGAAAAGTTTGTGAATGCTTATGTAAATCTTTTCAAGTATCAGCTGCGAAATGTATTATCTCTTGGAGCAATAAGCTTAAAATTTCCCTTTGTTTTAACCTTCTCTTTCACTTAAGTTAGATACTTTAGAGGACAAACTAGTTTACTTTGTGAGGATACACCATATGTATAATTACTGCTTTATAAGATCTGCTTCTTTGCTTAAAATTCTTAGCTTCTGGCCCCATATGTGCCTGCATTTTTTAAAGTGTGTATGAGTTTGAATTGTTTGTGAATTTGTATGTAAAGATACTACCCTTCGGTGGAAGATGCTATGAAGGTGGAAAATCATTCTGAAATATCCTGATTGAAAGAATCATAATCAAACATCTGCTAATTAGCTGCATTCTCATTAGTTTTCATTTATCAAGCTCTTACATTGCATATACTGTAGTAAATAACGTACTTAGAGCTTAGACTTGTACCATATTTCTGTGGGGTTTTTATGTGATGTGCTTTGTTCTGCAGACTTACTTGACTAAAATTTACCCTGTAGTTCATAGCTGAAAATATAACTAGCCTTGTTTGCTGGTTAGCTAAACATATTGTGCTATTTCCCTCCTCCCACCCTATTAGTATATTATTTTAATACTTACTAATTAATAATTATATTTATTATTATAATACTACAATCTTATAGTCTGTGCTGTTCATGTCTCTACTCAGGATCCCAGCACACTACTTTTTATTAAACAGCAAAAAGCTAGTTTTTCACAAGTTTCATTTGAAAATGGTCTTCATCACCCAATTTGGTTAGCTAAGAAATGATGATTGAGGAAACTGTAATAAAGAGAAATCAGCACTTCTAAATAGCTTTTAAATTTAGAAGTAAATACTAAGTATCCACCCTGATATGGGAGTGTCCTGGTTTTAGCTGGGATAGAGTTAATTTTCTTCCTAGTGGCTGGTATAGTGCTGTGTTTTGTGTTTAGTATGGTTTTAGTTGCAACTCAGTAGTGTTTATACTAAGTGAGGGACTTTTCAACTTCCCATGGTCTGCCCATGGGGAGATGCACGAGAAGCTGGGAGGGAATATAGCCAGGACAGGTTACTCAAGTTGACCAAAGGGGTGTCCCATATGATATAAGGTCATGCTCAGTATATAAACTTGGAATTCACTGGGGGCAGGGAATTGCTGCTTGGGGACGGGCTGGGCATTGGCCACTGGGTGGTAACACAGAGTGGTAAGCAGTTGCATTCTGCATCACTGGGTTTCTGTATTCTGTTATTATTATTATCATCATCATCATCTCTTCCTTTGCTGTCCTATTAAACTGTCTTTGTCTCAACTGATGAGATTTTGGTTTTTTTCTGATTCTGCTCCCCATCCCACCAGAGAGTAAGGAGTGAGCAAGTAGCCATGTAGTACTTAGTTGCCAGCTTGTGTTAAACCCCAACAGTTGGGTTGAGAAGGGTTTAGATAATGACACATCTGATCGGGGCATGTTAAAACAAATTTGTTATAAGCATTCACATTATATTAATTTAATAGTTGCTAGTCATGATGTAGTATTATTTGTTTGCATAGTTGTGTTACATAAATCTTCACTTGCAGTACATATTCCATGTGGTGCTGTTTATCACTTCTTGGAGATGGATCAGAATTATCATTTTGCTGTACTAGGCAATATTGGCTTGTGATATGATAAGATTGTTGGTCACAAAACTAATATGTTATTTCTATTCAACGTTGCTGTCATCACCATGCCTTGGGTGCTATCTCACAGGAATTATTAAGAATTTCACTTTTTACCTTTTCTTTTCAGAGAACCAGTCTATGGGCAAGATGGAGGGGGATACTTTACCCTGTTTTTTTTACCTTCCAGGCTAGTTATACCAGCACTTGAGAATTTTGAATATCCTTGGGATGTTCAAGCCAGCATGCTGCTATTGCTGTGTCTTCTGAATGTGTTTCAGGTCTTATTTAGGGTTAAACAACTATTTAAAAATATCACCTGGAGATCTGCTCAAGACCAGAAGGTCAGGAATGGCACAGTATGTGGGAGAATACAAGCGGGTACTAGAGAAAGTCTCAGCTCCAGTGATCTGGGACTTCACTCCCAAAAAAGTACAGGATTCTGATGAAGTGATAGAATATTTGAAAAGAAAATGCCATGGCTCTTCCAAAGATGCACAACTTACAGCCTGGCTATTATCTACGAAACACTGCTTGGCATTATGCAGCACCCTCAGGGAGAAAAGAGGGAAAAACCAATAGGCACTGCAGCTATGCAGCTACTCCAGGTCTGGCAACTGACGTTCTGACTACTCCAACCCCAGCAACAGGCACTTCAGTTTCTCCAGCCCCTGTTACAGGCACAGTGGCTGAACCAGGAAGCCAAGCCATTCCAGTATCAATCACTCGTATTCACAAGAGGAAATATTGGAAAAGAAAGTCATCTCATTTAGTAAGGGATGGTGACAGAGAAGGGCCATCATGAGGAGAGGAGGAGAAGAAGAAGAAGAACCCATAAACAATGTGGAAACCACCCTATCTCTATGTGAGCTTCAAGATATGTGAAGAGATTTCAGCCTACGTCCAAGTGATTACATTGTCACCTCACTGCCCTGATGCTGGGGTAACAGGGCCAGTAGCCTGGAATCCGAGGACAGGGAAGCTGAGCAGATGGATCCCTGTCTATGGAAGGGGACATTGAAAAAGGAATTGGAAGAGATGCACAAGCCCTCAACCTTTGGAGGCAACTTCTGTCACGCATGAAGGAAAGATACCCTATCAAGGAAGATGTTATATATCATCCAGGCAAGTGGACCGCCATGAGGAGAGTTATCCAGTACCTGAGGAAATTAGCTAGGCTGAAGGTGATTTATAATGATCCAAATAATGATCTGTTACTCACAGATCCAGAGCGCAGGACCCATGTGGCAGAAGTTTATATGGAATGTACCCCTACTGCATGCCAGTTCATTGGCAGTATTGACCTGGAATGATGGAGAGGGATTAACGGTGGATAAACTGACTGGCCAGCTCTGGCAGTACAAAGAAAATGTCTTCCTCCCTCATCTCAGCTGTGAAGAAACAGTCCCAGAAGATCCAGCAACTCGAAGAGGACAAGTCATGCTCCTCAACCATACAGACCAGTATTGCTGCTCTTGGGAGTAAGCATTTTTCTACTCAAGAGAGAGGGCACAAAGGGTACACACCATGGGGCACCCTGTGGTTTACCTTGCGTGACCATGGAGAGGACATGAGGAAGTGACATGGGAAACCTACCTCAACCCTGGAGGCATGGGTACATGAATTGTAAGGAAAAGCAATCACAAATGGGGATTCTTCCAGGAAAATTGCTGCTCCAGTCCCCAGAGGCTGGTTCCCCAGACAGAGTAGAAGGGCTGCTACTACATCTGATCCTGTGGAAGGGACTTCTGATTTGTATTTACAAGGTAACTGACTAGCAAATACTATGACCAGGACTAGAGGTGCCCTGCCTGCAGCCAGATGGAGGAGAAAGACAGTTGGGTTCATTGGACTGTATGGGTTCTATGTCCTGGTACGTAAGATTCCCAGGTGTATAAAGCTCTAGTAGATACTGGTGCACAGTGTACTCTAATGCCATCAAGCTATAAAAGTGCATGACATGTCTGTATTCTGGAGTGACAGGAGGATCCCAACAACTAAGTGTTGGAGCCTGAAGTGAGCCTAACTGGGAATGAATAGCAAAAGCATCCTATTGTGACTGGGCCAGAGGCTCTGTGCATCCTCAGGAGAGGGTATTTCAAGGGCCCAAAAGGGTACTGGTAAGCATTCAGTATAGTGATCTTGGAGACAGAGGAAATTAAACAGCCATCTGCCTTGCCTAGTCTCTTGAAGAACCCTTCTATTGTGGGGCTGCTGATAGTTGAAGAGTAGCATGTGCCAGTCACCATCACAACAGTGCACCAGTGGCAATTTTGCACAGAGTCTCCCTTGTAGCTATCTGATTCATCGACTGGAGAGCCAAGCAGTGACCAGCAAGACTCGTTTACCCTTTAACAGTCCTATATGACAGATATAGGATTTAATGGAGTGGAGACTAAAAATAGACCATTGTGGCCTGAATGAAATCACACCACTGCTAAGTGCTGCTGTGTCAGATATGCTGGAACTTGAATAAGAATTGGAGTCAAAGACAGCAGTATCAGTTATGACGTATCATTTGACTAACACATTTGTCTATTCCTTTAGCAACAGAGTGCAGGCCACAATTTGGTTTCAATTGGAGGGGTGTCAAGTATATCTCGAGTCAACTGCCCCAGGGATGGAAACACAGCCCTAACATTTGCCATGGATTGAATCAGACTGCACTGAAGCAGGTATTCTGGAGCTTCACCCTGTAACACATTGATGACATTGTCTTTATGGGGCAACATAGCAGCATAAGTTTTTGAGAAAGGGGAGAAAATAGTCCAAATTCTTTTGGAAACCGGTTTTGCCATAAAATGAAGTCAAGGGACCTGCACAGAAGATCCAGTTTTTAGGAACAAAATGGCAAGATGAGCATCATCAGATCCCAATGGATGTGATCAACAAAGTAGCAGCTCTGTCTCCACTGACTAGTAAAAAGGAAACACAAAGTTTTTTAGTTATAATGGTTTTGGAGAATGTATATTCCAAATTACAGCCTGCCCTCTCTATGAATTGTTCTAGAAGAACAATTTCCAATGGGGCCCTGAGCAACAACAAGCCTTTGAACAAGTTAAACGTGACATTGTTCATACAGCAGGTCTTGAGCCAGTCTGGGCAGGACAAGATGTCAAAAAGGTACTGCAGATGGAGAGTGGCCCTACGTGGAGCCTTTGGCAGAAAGCACCAGGGGAGGCTTGAGGCTGACCCCTAGGGGTTTGGATTTGGGGATACAGAGGATCTGAGACCTGCTATATTCCAACTGAAAAAGAGATACTGGCAGCATATGAAGGCGTTCAAGCTGCTTCCTAAGTGGTTGGTACTAAAGTACAGCTCCTCTTAGCACCCCAAGCAACCGGTGCTGGCCCAGAAGTTCAAAGGGAGGGTTTCCTCTACACATCATGCAATCATGTATGTGGAATAAGTGGATGGCGCTGATCACACAACAGGCTTGAACAGGAAACCCCAGTTACCCAAGAGTGATCATGGACTAGCCAGAAGGCAAAAATCTGGGAATATTGCCAGAGGAGGAGGTGATGTGCTGAAGAAGTTCCACTGCATAATAAATTACCAGAAAATGAGAAGCAGTATTCCCTGTTCACTGATGTGTCCTGTTGCATTGTGGGAAAACGTCGAAGGTGGAAGCTGCTGTACGGAGTCCTGTACAACAAGTTATAGAAACTGCTGAAGGACAAGGTGAATCAAGTCATTCGCAGAGGTGAAGGCCATCCAGCTGACTTTAGATACTGCTGAATGAGAAAAATGGCCAGTACTTTATAGTGAATCATGGATGGTAGCCAGAACCCTGTGTGGGTGGTTACAGCAGTGGAAGCAGAGCAACTGGCAGTGCAAAGGCAAAACCGTCTGGGTGGCCCTTTGTGGCAAGATATTGCTACCTGGTTAGAGAACCTGGTATTAAAAGTTCATCACGTAGTTGCTCATGTACACAAGAGTTAGGCCACTGAAGATCATCAAAATGACCAGAAGGTGGACCACACTGCTAAGATTGAAGTGGCTCAGGTGGATCTGAACTGGCAATGTAAGGGTGAATTATTATAGCTTGGTGGGTTCTTGATACCTCAGGCCCTCAAAGAAAAGATGCGACATATACATGGGTTCGTGACTGAGGGGGGTACTTGACTTTGGGCACTATTGCACAGGTTATTCATGAATGTGAAACATACTGTAAAACATACCGTTAAAGCCTTTGTGGAACGGAGGGTGATAACTGAAATATCAATATGGAGAGGCCTGGAAGATTGATTATATCAAACTCCCACAAACCCAGCAAGGCGAGCACCATGTGCATACAATGGTGGAAGCAACCACCACATGGCTGGAAGCATATCCTGTGCCCTGTGCCACTGCCCAGAACACTATCCTGGGCCCTGAGAAGCGAGTCCTGTAGTGACATGGCACATCAGAAAGAACTGAGTCAGACAATGGGGCTCATTTCCGAAACAACCTCATAGACAGCTGGGCCAAAGAGCATGGCATCATGTGGGTATATCACATCCTCTATACTGCACCATCCTCCAGGATAATCAAACAATACAATGGAATGTTAAGGACTGCCCTGAAAGCAATGTGTGGTGGGACATTCGAACATTGGAATACATTAACAGAAGCCAGCTAGTTAGTCAGCAGTACGGGATCTAGCAATCAAACTGGCCTTTCCCAGTCAAAACTTTTATGTAGTATATACGAGGGAATAGAGTCCCTATAAAACATATAAAAATGTATCTTAGAGAAGATGGTCTGGCTTATTTCTGTCTCAGGCAAAGACAAACCCATTCGTGGGATTGCTTTTGCTGAAGGATCTGGGTGCACTTGGTGTGTGATGCAGAAAGATGGGGAAGTCCAATCTGTACCTCAAGTTGATGTACTTTTAGGTGAGAATAACCAATAATTGGAATTGTATGATGTTAATTGCTATATAGCCCTGCTACTTTATGTTGCTATAGTTGCTATATGCCATATGAATGGTGTTATATTTAGAATCATCCTGATTAATGAAGAATGAACTGAACAAATTATAGTGGTGATGGAACAAGAATTGCTTCAACACTGGCACCCAGCAACTTCCTTGAGGTTGGCGTCTTCAGCCCTCAGACCGTGGGCATGGGCCACACCAGATACACCAGCTGTGAGCTTCAGGTGCAGCATGCAACAATCCAATACCACACACACCATCTTTCCTGCCCTGAAAGACTGTTATGACAGCTTGACCCCAAAGTCATGAACTCAGTGGACGTTTTGGAGGGATGGCCCATAGACTAAGGAAATGATATCTGCACGTATATATCAAAAGACAGGAAAAAGTGGTGGTGATTAGTTGGAAGGTACAGGAAAGTGTAGGACTTGGCCAAAACCAGGACAGGGAGCATAGTTTTACTGAATAAAAATACAATGAAATTCAGCACTGTAATTACTTATATTGAGAACAGTTGACTTCAGTCCTACACCTGGATTGGTTTCCTCATCAAAGGTACAATCGTTTTGGGGAGGGAAATCTCAGAAGTGAATGTGGTACAAGTGAAGTGTCAAGTTATGACATAAATGAAAAATAAAAGCCTCTTCTACTAAAAAAAAATTCAAATTTCAGCAAATATTGCAGCTATCATACCAATAAATGAAGGACTGCATAGTCTCAACACTGTGCTTTATTTAATATGTCACCTAACTGTAGAGTCTAAATTAGAGGTCATATTCTGGCCAGCTTGGGTTTACTGTAATTGTATTTGGAGAGTCAGAAAAAGCTTATTGAGAAATAATCTATCAAAGGACATCAGTTTGGATTACTCTTATATACTTTCTGTCTTAATAAGAGGAGCATTTGTATTAAAATAATTGCTGCAAAAAGCAATTAAGACAGTACTGTGATGGGCTACTTCCTTTCTCTGTTATTTTTAACAGGTTAACTCAGAGCCAGCATTAACCAGGTACCCTGGTTTTGTACCATGTCACACAGAATAGTTGTGTGGTTCTATGTGCATCCTAATACTCTGTACTAATTAATTACTGTTCTGAAAAAATGTTTTTATTAGTTATCTGTCTTATTTTACTGTATGATTATGTGAGAGTTCTTGCTTCTTTGTATCCTGTTATGGAAGGCCTGCATTTACTGGCAGTTTCAGTATATGCTGTAGGTGTAGGGTTTGGTTTTTCCCTTTGGGAAGAGTGCTGAGATTAGTATTGTAACAAGTATGTATTTCGTTTTTAGTGCATTATTCTTGTATAAGCAGTAAGATGCCTGCAGAAAGTTTGCTTTTTCTAGGAATGACTGTTCTTGGTTCTCCTTTCTTAAGAAGTTAAATGATAATGCCGTAAAGGCAATCACCTCTTTTCATCAGGCTTGTATCCTGTGTAATTTAAATTGCATGCAGTAGTGCACTGAAAGGTGTGAACTACAGGTTGCCATAAATTAGTGACATTTAACGTAGCGGTTTAAAGAAATATATTTCCCAGAATAAAACAGATTCTTGCTCCTCATAGTGAGTGAGTACATTTTTGCTGATATTAATGGATTTCACCTGTTGATGGAATTAGAGTTAGGTGGAGGATTAATAGAGGAAATGTAGATATAAAGCTGGTTTTTTCCCTCTCTCTCAGCCTTCTTTGAATCCTGGGGGAAGACAAGCATCTGATGTAGTGCTCTTAAACCACTGGAGCATTCGAAATTATGATGTACAACGTGGGGACATAGTGTCATTGGTGTAAGTAATTTTGCATGCATTTCAATACATGCTTATATGAATGTTGAACCATCAGTATTTCCTATTTAATCTAGAGTACTGTAAGTCTATATATGAAAAAGGAGCATAGAGGTTTTAATAATTCATTATTGTTATTCCTATAATCAGTTTTGAAACTCAGATGTTCAAAGAACACATCACCAAGTTTTTACCTGAAAGGAATGCAGTGTAAGATATTATGTCATATAGTATATATGTGTAAAAAAAAATTGCCAAGAAAAAAGAGCTGTGAGAGAAAAAGAGAAAAAAGAGAAAACATTATGTGGCTCAATGAAATATACTTCTTCAGTTGTTTGGCTTTATGAATTAATACTACTACTTTTTTTGATTTTCTGGAGAAATATAGCTACTGAATAAAATTTTAAATAAGATCACAAGAATTCAACCATCTCCATAAAAGACAAATGTAGGAAAAAAATTTACGATTATAATGGGGAGGTCTATGTATCAAGCCAAAAGGTGGCAGTGTCTCGCTGTTAAAAATATTCAAGACCAAGAGAGGACAGAAACTCTATTTTGGCCTTAATGTAATATAGAAGTGGAATGTCAAAGTGTGCGCAACTGACACAATGGTATAAGACGTACTCATACTACATGCTTGGATAGTTTAAGCTTAAAGTTTTAGTTTTCTAAGTGAAATGTGGAATATGTAGATTATAACAGTACTGTCTTTGGAAACTGTATTATCTGGCTTCCTTTTTGTCATGTATCTCTTCTAATCGTTGCATTTTTTTGCCTGCCTCTTCACTGTAGTGGTAATTTGTATGACAATTTTCACTACCAGCTCTTAAAGCAAACTCCGTCATGTAGTCTTCTTTTGTTAGAAACTTTAAATTTACTTTATGGCCTGTCTTATTGTCTGGCATGTAAGATTTTCTGTAAATGGTCTAGCTACAAATATGAATTTATTCATGTTTGCAACACCTAATATTGCAAAAGGAGTCCAATTTCAGGTCATTTAATGACTGCTTGTAAAATTTGATTCTGCTTGCGTATGCATCCCTCTGCCCAAGTCATGCTCTGGTGATTGTTTAAAACAGTGAATGTAACTGATTAGTAAGTAATAGAATGAACAGAGGATGAGCATGTTGTCTAATCAGAAAACAGAATGGTTTAATTCTTATCGTACTTCTTGAAGTTTTGTGGCACCATCTGAGCCATCTGCATTGATTGCTTTCACTTTGTTGTATGTATGTTTGGGTGTAATAACTAATATTTCAGATACTGTGGAGTTTTTGTATATTTTGAAAAATAACCCTATTATTGGCGGAGATTAGGTACAAACCCAAGAAAGAGGTCACATTGCTTTTATGCATTGTAGTGACATTTTTCTTAAACTTTGAGGAAGTACACTGGATAATCAGACTGGAGAAATAAAAAAACAATTTAAGAAAAATACGAAGTAGATTATACAGTGTAAAAACAATCTATTGAATAGTTTTGATATAAAAATATTAAAGGATATTTTATATGTCAGTAATAACTTTTGAGTTGTTTGTTAGAAGCAGCTTTGGCCTAGTAGCTTATTGTAATATGAAGATTTTATTTGTGTTGTACAGACTAAGAGGATATGGTATTTGGTTGTGATTTTGTACCCATGTGAGTTGTTTGGGCTTTTATTATGTGAAAGGGTTAATATTTTTATCCTTTTCATTTTGATAGTTTACCTATGATTTCTATAACCCACTAATGAATAGATATCCTATGTATGTGCATAAATTTTACTTGGTGGTCCTTAGAGAGAGAGAATTTGGCTGATTTAGGCAAGGCATGAACAGGGAAGGCCAGTCTCCCATCAGCTTCTGCTTTTTCTGTTCCTGTCATAAATTCAGATGAGAAAGTGTTGATGTGACTGCAATAGGCAGATGGATATGTAAAACTTATTTCATATCCTGCTTGGCTGCTTAGCATTTATCCACTGTCTCCTCTTTTCCAAGTCATAGAAGAAAATAGCTATGAGATTGTGTGAGGGTGGTATTTTGCTGAGGTCAGATATTCATTCATGGCAGCTTGACCAGGGCTATCCAAGCTGTTTTCTTTTTTCATACCATCAGAAATACTGTGTCATTCTGGAGGAGTGCTGTTTCTATCACAACTCTTAGAAGGGTTTTTTAAGATGCCAGCTGGCGAAGTCCAGTGTAAGTAGATGCCCAACAGCCAAACCTTGGAACAAAGAGAGGAGGTAGTCTTGGTGGCTGTTGTACCGGTTGCAGATCCAGATTTTTAACTCTTATCATCCAGTCTAGTTCTAGATGAAATACAAGCTTTTTATTTTGTGTCTTTGTTTACAAATGAACACCCTGTCCCCAAGCACTTGAGCAGAGTTTATGCTTGGTTAAAGTATTAAATGAAGACTGCATCTTTTTCAGAAATGAATGTTGTGTCTCTGTTATCTCTGCCATTGCATCTGATGTAGATGTAACTGCATCACAACCACAGCTGATAAATTAGTCACTGTGTGTACACCCGTGCATATAGCTGGTTTTAGATATCGTGCTTAAAAATGAGTCCTTAAAAGTACAAAATTAAAGTCAGATAAAAACAATGGAGAAAATAATTTGGTAGCAAAGATTGATTGTTTACTTGCAGTTTAGTGTCTTACAGATAGTTAAATCTTACCTCAGCTTTTTAGAAGCTGTTTTAATTTACTGTTTGTCCTTGAACTCATCCTTCTTGATACCAGAATTAAGAGGGCTCAGTTACATGTTGTAACTTTTGAACTCACTATTTTAAGTTGATTCAGAACTAATGGAAATTAATATCAATCTTAATTTGATCGTTTGTTTGAGTGCTTAAATTAGATACTGCTGTATTGCTGGGACTTGATATATTAAAAGTCACAAGAGGAATATTTTTTCAATAAATTAAGTAATTTCCATTATTACATTTTCCAGAATACTACCTCTGCATCTCCTAAACAGATCTAGAAAAAAACTGTGTTACATTCTTTGTTTTAGAAATACATTTATTTATCTTCAAAGAGAGAAAGTATTCATGTGACACAAGGTCATCTTTAAAAGATAAATGGGTGGATATTTTTACCAGACAGACCTTGATCTTTAAATAACTTCTGCGGTGAAACAGACCTTTTGTTTTGTAAGAGCGCTGTTGAGGTAGAACTTTATCAGATATTGCCTAATGAGTTATAGGATGAGTAGGCTTCTCCTAGCTGGTTTCACTCTAAGTTTTAATGCCAACAGTATCATAGCTGTAGCAGTATGCTTCACTGTGGGCTGTAAAACTAATGCAGGCCTTTGGGAATGTATGCTGCAACTCTACTTCCTGCTGCTAATATTCTTCTATTGTGTATTAGTGGACATTTTTGCCAACTTACCTGTACGTCATTTGGTTTCGACTTTGTACAAATGCAAGTGGTGTTGTAAAAAGGTGTTGCTAATGAGTGATTTATAATCTGGAATTCATTTTGCTTGTCTATACTGAAAACCTTATATCCTAAATGTAAAATCTTTTCCTCTTTTTATTCCAAAATTCCTGTCTCAATGCAGAAAGAAGTTGTTGGAACATGTAGAAGATTGCAAAATCAGTTTGTTTATGTAGAATGGGTATTTTATTGATATGACAAAGTTTAAGTAAGCTTTTGCAAACTTTTGAAATGCAACAGCATAAATTCAGACATTTAAATTTTTTTTTTTAGATAAATAGAAGTTCGTGCATTATCTTTTTCTTTAGCTGGTTAATAGGCTTTAAACAAAGGTGTTAACAATGACAGCAGTAAAAATAAGTTTGTTAGATTTTAAATTATGAGATTTCCAGGCTGTCAGTATTCACAAACACTAATTTTAGACTTTGAGGTTGTTTTACTGGTGTAATAGAGAGAACAACTTCTCCAAGATGTGACTGAGAGCAGGAACCTATTTGCTCTGTAGGTTGTCCAGTGTCCCTCCATTTCTAATTTAGAATGTGTGCCTATGTGTTAAATAAAAATAGCTATGCTAATGTAAACTGGAAAAATACAGAGAATCATGCTGTTTGTTCTGTACATTCTGAATGGTAACATGCTTATAATTTTTGAACTATAATAGCTAAATGAAAATGAGCAGTATATTTTAAAACATGTTTTTAAAGGTCAACTATATTAATAAGGAAATAAATGTGTATTTTCCAGCTTCTTGTATGTTCTTATATAGAAGCGTAATTGTTTTAAGTACAAACCCAACATTTTACATAGAATGTTCCTTGACCTTTTTTTAAAAAAAACATGCTTCATATCTCCTATTCTGATGAAGGATATTAAGTGTCTTCTGTCACTGCTTGCTCTGACTGTAAGCTTATGTTCAGATGTTTCAGCAACCTTCTTTACTTTTGGTAACTGCTGAGTATTTTTGTGTAAGTTTATGTGTGTTTGAATTCTGAAAATTCCAGTGCAAATCAACATTCTAGAGGAAGAATCAAAATAATGCACATAAGGTTTTCTCTGCTTCTGTATCTTTCGCTTACATCTGTTCAGAAAAGCGAATTGGAAAAGATAATTGCTATGATGATTTTCTGTGGTGGTTTAACAAGTTCCAGCCTATTCACACAAATCTGAATAATCCAGTGTTTGAAGGAATGTGGTCCTGTTCTGTTGATCGAAACAACAGAGTTCTCAAATGGTGCAAAGTGAATGCATACTATTCATAAAACATCACTAATTGGAATTTCATTAGTAAGACAAGCTAGTAAAATAAAAATCAGTAAGAAGCTACTTATTGAAGGAACTGCCTTGAATTTGAGTCAGTGTTTGGATCAGTTGTAATTATCAAAATACTTCTAAATTCTGATGGATGTAACATGAATGGATATTTAATGGTTCTTGCGTTATTTTTAAGAAAGCTTCTTCCTGACTGAAATACTGAACAACCTTTTACGAATATCTCTGCTTGACCTTTGTAAGTCTTCCAATTTCTATTCTATTTTTGTTGTCCTCGGGTCCCTGTACCAAGTCATCTCTCTCCTGTCAGGCAGGACATTGCAAAGGAGGTTGTGCTGACATAGAAGCTAAATAATCACTTTACTTTCTGTGCCTCAATGACCTCAGAAAATCTTTTTTTATTCTATTCTTTTAGCTGGGATTAAAACCTCCCTCATGTCTTTTCCTGATAAAAATCAAATATGTAGTTCTACTTTTATTACTTGTGTTACAATCATCTTTTCTTAAAGTAGATACAGTACTATATATGAGTGTGTTAATGCTATTGGTGAAAGAAAGACTTGCATCTTGTATTTGTAAAGTAAGTAAAATCTATTTTATAAAGAAAATTTTCAGGTACCATACATAATCTCTGGTTTTGCTATGAAGTGCTTCAGGATGGGTTTAAGTAGGCAATTATTGTAATACTGCATATACTGAGAAGTTGTGGAGAAAAGAAGTTGTGGTTAAAGTTAGGGCTATTTAGTTTAAAGTCTGTGGATATTAATAGGAGGTTTACAAGATTTGACTGCAAGAGTCATTGCTGGAGAGAATCTGGCTAGAATCTTTAGACCAAAATGTAACATATGAATGTTATGGATTACATAGAATCATAGAGTTACCTGAGTTGGAAGGGACCCAGAAGGGTCACTGAGTCCAACTCCTGTCCCTGCATAGGACACTCCCAACATTTACACCATGTGACTGAGGGCATTGTCCAAATGCTTATTGAATATTATCAGACTGGGTGCCATGATGCTTTAGTTGTTAAATTGCAATAAGGAGAATTAAAAAAAACCAAAACATTTTCTTTTCTAAAAAGTTAGTGATGTGGAAGTCAGTTAGGTGGCTTAAACCATTTGTGAAAGAGGTGTGAGTTGATTGGGAAGAGTATAGTAATGTGTGGTGCAAGTGAGAACTTCATATTCTGGTTTGTTTTGATTTTATCAACCTTGCTATTGAATTAAGTATTTTTCTATTGGATTAAAAAATTGTTGCTTGTTGAATACTTATCAGAGTGTCCATTAGAATACTACATTGCAAGTTTACTAAAAGCACTACTTTTATTACCAAATTAAGCTGATTGGACAAAATTGAAAATTAAGCTAACATAAACCACAGTGTGGCCAATTGATAATTAAAAATTCTTATCACAGCAAAAATGATCAGATAAAATTATTAAATCTGCATCAGGTACTTCACAGGATATAAAAGGGTCTGAAACCTTACTATAGGATCAGTAGTTTTGGCTCCAAAAGTGAATGTTCAGATTCAATAACAGAAGACCATTACCTGAATCAAGTTGGGGTTTTTTTGTTGTTTTTCTTTATAATTCTGGTTGGCATCTCTTGAATAAATTTGTGGACATCAGTGTGATTGTCATAAATTTTGTTTAAACTGTGAATTCCTAGTAGTTAGAACATAGTTTAATCTTAATGACTCTTAATAAGATCATTCGATCAGTTTTAATCTGAGTTATTGCTCTTATAGTGGCTGAAAGGTACAACCTGGAAAAACTATAAGTCACTTTTACCATGTCTTTTGCTTTTTTTTTTTGGGGGGGAGGGGGTATTGCTGCATATAGTCTTTGCTTTTCATGTAAAATGCAGTTTTGAGGGACTTGAGAAAAGTAATTAAAATCAGATGTACAGTCTGTGATATTAAGTTGAATTTGCTGCTTGAGATATAAGTAGTATAAAATTCCACTAAAACATATTATATTGAAAGTGGAAGGAAATTATGATCTGATCTTCCCAACCTCAGTACTAATTCAATAGCATCAGGATTAAAGCTGTTTTATACAGGACCATCTACTGATCAGTACTCCATGTACTAAGTATTTTGCTTCTTGGCCCATATGTGTTTGCACAGGAATAACTGCAAGTTATGGTTATGTTTCAGCTCAGCCAAATTAGGGTGTGAGTGATAAAAACAAGTTACACTTGAAGTTTAATAAAAAAATATATATATATGTCTGATGCTTTGGAAAGCAAGAAATATGGGAGAAAAAAATAGTTCTCTTGTGATGTTTAAATTGTAAGTTTATCAGATAAGGTGTTAGCAGCTAATTAATGCAGAAGGACTTATGTTCTACTGAAGGAGTACTATTATCAGTAATTTTCAATTCAAAATAAAATTTATTTATTAATTTGATTCATTCATTTTTACTTCACTATTTAGTGAGCAGGCATGTGAAGAAAAGGAGGGAGAAAAAACTCTTTTCTAACAAATGAAATAACTTTCACCTGCCTCTATTCACTAGAAAAGGAAACAGCATGGAATAGGTTTTTATGTTGTTCTTGATGATGGGCAGTCATAGTATTTTGGAGATCCTGAGTCTAAGTGGCAGCTGCTTGAAATATTGCAGAAATTGCAGCCTTATGTGATTGGCTGAAAAGCTGTCTCTGTTCCTGTAACTTTCTGCCTTACAGTGTGATGTCTGAGTGCCTTGCGAAGGTCACGTTGAGCAAAAGGAGCTTGAAGCATGCCTTTATTTAAAAAAAAGTCACTTTTACCTTTTGAAATATTTGTAATCTAGGTGCTACGAGCTTGCTTTCCTTTCAGATGAATCTGGTGATGTATAAAAGCCTGCTGTGATGTATATACAGAAATGTAACATTTTTTTTAACCTTAAGAAAATTTGACAATTCTGATAGGGAAATGTTTGATATATTTTTTCTCAGTACATTTCCAACTGCTGAAAAGTAATTATTTATGACTGGCATTGCTTGAAGGTATCTAGAGCTATGAAAGGTTTTACATCATGGATTGGCATAGGATAAAAAAAGTCATTGGTATTTATACAGTTAATCTTCCACAAAAATATCAAGTATATTTTTTATTATTATAAGTATAGATGGACCATAATTTTTGAAAGTGTACTCATTCTGCTGAATAGATAGGTCAAAGCTGTATAATATTGTTAAACTGAAAGTAAACTGATAGTTTGTTGGAAGTAAAATAATTTCCTTCCCTTGAAGGTTGAGCACTTGTGAGGAAGCCAATGCACTATGATTCCTAAAGAAGATATGTATCAAAGTACTTAACCTTAGGTTCCATAGAAGTGATGAAATTCTGTGTGCTGAACTGATGAAGTAGTAGATTCCATTTAAGATAAACTTCTTAATAGATTAAGATCTTTTCATATTTCCTTACTTGGATTGTGAATGATTCAAGAGTAATGCACATTTTGGGTCTAAAGATGCTGTATCAGCTTCTATTATGAAAGAGTTGTTCTATACATCGAAAGAGATGGAGTAGTGAAAGCTCTTTTTAGAGCAACTCTGGAAATCAGCTTACCCTTTCTTCTCCATATGAAAGCATTCTCCTTCAAAGATATCCAGTTCCTTAACATCAAGACTTGCATATTCCAGTGCTAAGTTCTGTTACTTGCAGTAGAGTGAAAGCTTTAATAGAGAATTGTACATAGGGTGTTGTAATATGGTACAGCAATGCCTGAAACTGAGAATGCAGTAATTTTTCATAAGTGATGAAGCTTGAAAATTTTTATTTTATTTATTTTTAAAGTTCTGGGCATACACTGTTAAGGAAATTAAATTGGTTCTATAGTTTCCGAGTATGCAAAAAGATTACTAAATACATGTAAGCCTTTATGCAGTTAGGCTGCTTTTATTTTGTGTACATTTTGGGAAATGCTGAGGTGATATTTTATGATATGGGATATTTCATATAGTGTGTTCTTGGACAAATTACAGTTTAAATACCACCACAGCTGACTTCAGATCTTTTAGTAATAACTTTCCCTGTGCCGGTTTAGCCAGTTGTGTTATGAGCAACCATAAAAATATGAACTGCAAAATGTTACTTCTAGGAATCTTTCAATGAACTATACATGTGCTGACAAAGTGAATTCTGCTTACACATCAAGAATAGTTATTTCCAATCTAATTGGTGAAGTTGGAGGAAAAACCATGGGTCTTGACCTGTGCTGAGTGTATTACAGACGTGAATATTTTTGCATGTAATAAGCAGAGTCTTGGCCTTGTTTTCTGTTTGTTTGGGTTTTTTTTTTTCAGCCTGTTAGCAAAGGCAAAAACAAGGGAATGGCAAATTATCATGTTTAAAATTATAATTAACCTTATCATCACAGTATTTTCTAGGGAAATTATGTTAGACTGTATCATGAATGCAACATTAGTTTTTTATGTGCCATGAGCTGCTACTGGAAAGTGCAATTGAACAGAATTTACCTTTAAATACATGGATATATTTGTTTAGGTGAGAGGGGACCTTACTGCTGTTGTCAGCTGTCTGTTTGTTGATTAGCTACATAGAAATGGTGTCAAACTCTTCTCAGAGGTGCACAGCAAAGGGAAGAGAGACAATGGTCACAATTGTAGCAAGGGGCATTCTGGCCAGATGTAAGGGAAGAAATTACACAATTAGCATGGCTAAGTCATTATCCAGAGAAACTGTGAAACCTCTATCCTTGGAAGTAGCCATTAAAGCCCAAACACCGTAATCTAGTTTTGCAGTTGCATCTGGTTTGGCCGACAGTTAAAGTAGATGACTCCCAGAGGTCCCTTCAAACATGAATTATTCTGTTTGTCTATATCAAATGGAATTTCAGCAATGAAACTATTAAGATAGGAGATATAATTGCTATATCCTTTCGAAGTTACGAGTCAGCATTACTAGTTAGTGTTTAGAATACGCATTATGATGTTTTTAATTTGTTTTTCGGCACAGTAGTGGAGATCCTAAAAACCTCTTCTGTAGATGTGGTTCTGATATTTGTCTTAAAGCAGCTTCAAAAAGATCTAGTCATACATTGGAAGCCTGTTGTATTAATAGCTGAACATACACAGAATGGTAAGATTTCATTAGGGTTTTATAACTAGATTGTAAATTCTCTAAAGCAGAAACAATGAGTAGATTCAGGCAGATGTGTAAGATGAAACAATCAGTGGGGCAGGCAGCAGCCTTCGTGCAGACAGCTGAACGTTGGGTCATGTTTAACATACTATAGTAAAGGGAACTGCTTTGCAAATGTATGTGGAGAACAGTTCCCAAGCGATAAAATGAGGCTGGAAAAGTACACAACTAGTTGTTTGCTGACTTGTTAGATTTTCAATTAAGTCTTACCAGATTTATTCATACGGGACAGGGTCAACATTTTGACTGTAAATCAGAGAGAAATGTGTCAGGAATAAAGTATGAGATGCCTAAAATGAAGGAAAAAATATAGTACAAAAATGAAAGCAAAGTAAAGGATTATCTACAAATGTAAGTGTCATGGCTGTAATTTAATGACCTGATGTAGGAAGAATCCATAAGGATCTTTCTAATTTGTTTCATAAATAGAACTTAATTTGGTTTGGTCTTGACCTGTTTCCTCTGCCAATATGGAGCAGAACGATCTAGCCTGCTACTCTCTATCATCTCAGCTCAGATTTTCCCTGGTAGTGCAGGTATCTTCTTTTATAGCTATTATTGTGAAATGTAAAAAAACCCCTAGAATATAAACAGAAATGTGGACCATGGAAGAAGGTAGAAGTAAAAACTTAAAATTGTAGTTAAGTGAACTACACCAAGATTCATAGCATAATACCGTTCAGTGTTTCGGTAATTAATAGTGTATATCTTAAGGCAAAAAAGAGATACCTAGTGAGTATATTTCCTGTGTTATATGTTGTTTTATATGTTAGCTTTAAGGGACAAATTAGTGGCATTCTCAGAACAATAACTTTCATGTTTCAAGAACTAGGGCAATTGTAATGAGAGAAGTGTGGTCCTGCCATATAAAAGAAAGTATATTGTCAGCAAGCAGAAGATAATAGCATCCTGTACACCCAGAAGGCCTGCTGTGATGTTTGCGTCTGCATAAGATCTCCTTCGCCCTCAGAGCAGTCTATTTTTAAACTGATGCTGAGTTTGACCTTAGTAAAGAGATGCTGTTGGAAGACATTTAAATGCGCCATCATGCACAGTGTATTCCTTAGTCCTATAGGACACTGACAGTAGTATTTTTTCCTACATCACATTTGTACTAGTTTGCACTTTCCTTTAGTTCAAAGGCTTATCTATTTAACATAAAAGGGGAAAACTTAATTACAAATTATGTTCCGTATCCTTAATTGATAATAGCTTAGCTGAATCCACGAGGCAGAATTAGAGACTTAGCTTCATTGTTCGCTTATGATGTGATGGTTTCAGATTTCTGATTAAAATAGGAATAGCTCCCATAGAATGTGAAATGCTGACTTTGTTGTTAACCACAGTTTCCTCACTGTGAGTTGTGATTTCTTTGTAGAACTTGTGAAGTATGTAGATTGTTCTAGGTCAATATAACCACTGCTTCATAGGAATAGCATGCCCACCTTTGAGAATTTGAAGGGGTCTCTTCTTATAGTTGACATATGTTTATTGAAACATTCAAAATACCTTGCAAAGCCAGAAAATTGTAAGGACAATCTTTCATTGTGACCTTCTAAGATAATGCTTGACCTTTACCTTATCCCATGATATCTGGTCTGTAATGTAGAATGTTTGCTAGAGTTTTTGAATAAGTTGATTTAACACTTAACCACCCTTGCTGCATGAAACCTTATGCTTTCCTGTGGTCAGACAGTGCTTTTTGTGCATCAACAAGTCTGCAGTGCTCCCACTTAATAGAAAGGGCACCTCATTACATGTGTTTTAAAACAGAGTGATGAGAAGATGCTATGTTGGGATGATTCTTTACTGGAAGAAATTTAGGAAGTTGTGAAAGAACCGCTGAATGTCTGAACCCAAGTTTAGCAAAAAAGAAGTGCATCTTAATATCTGAAACTTTGTCTAGATGCTTTGCTTCTCAAAAAGGATAGATGAAGAAAGGCGTTATGTTAGTGGTCATCTTTGAGAGAGTTTTGGGTAGCTGGACTTCCAATTTTATTCTTCTGGTAGTTCTGATTTGTAATCCTGTAGCCATTTCTGATGTTGAAAAGATTACAGAGTTTGTGAATGTATAAAGTGGGTTGAGGATTATGTAAGTATTTAGTATAATAAATCTGTTGTGTTACCTTAGAATACCTTAGAACTGGAAGACTGTAGTCTGCAGTTTAGTAGCTGTCGTCTTCTAATTTTCCAGAATCTGCAATCAGTATTCCAGCTGTCTAATTCTAAGTAGTTTCCAATTTTCTCCTTTACAACACTTAACAGATTTCCTATGTGTTTGGTTTTAGGTATGTTTAAATCAGTTTTTATCTGTGGATAATGATCAGGTGTAGCGTATCTCTCTAGTCTGTATATGAAAGAACTGACACATTTGACACAGCTTTGCAAAGGCTCTTAATAGTTGTGTTTAGGATTTCAGCAGTGTTATAACTATGTGCAAGGCAACTCGGCAGGGTTTTTCAGTTCACAAGATCTGCTAATGCAGCAGCAGTTAACCGCCAAGGGAAATTTAAATTTAAAGGGACTCTTTAAGTCCTGATTTGTAAAAGCCCTCCTGGGCTATTCTAGAAATTTCTGCTAGCAACTACATCTAGCTCTACAGTTTAAATTGTTTAAATTCCTTTATACAACTGTATACAGTTTGCTAAAACTCATGAGGTGTTGCATCACAGCAACAAGTACTTTCTCTACATGGCAGCAGCAGGGAGAGCCGACGTGTCAGCACCTGATGTTCAGGCAACACATTCAGACCATTTGGTCTTATTAGGCCAAAACACTACTTCAGGCTAGAAATAATCCATTTTAGTATCTGTAATCTGCAAGTTATTCTCCTGCTTTATGATATGTTAATAGTAATGTTGACTAATAACTAGAATGTGCTTAGGCAAGATTCGGCTACTTTTCCCTTTGTCTCTTCCTTGCAGTTAACAGAGTGAGCAAATAAAACACATCAATACCGCTTTTGTCGTTAACTTCATCTCCATGAAGATAAAAGTCAAACAATTTTTAATGTTACCTCATGAAGAACTCTTTTTAAAATATACATGTTGAACAGAAATGTTTTATGATTCCTGTGTTCATATAATCCTGATATGTCTCCCATGTGTTTTCTAAAGATAAAGTTATTTTGGAGACTGCTGTGGAAGTTTGACCCAACTACAAAAGGTGAACAAGTGTAGACTAGTGTAAATAGCTGATATTCAAAATGATTGTTAGCTTAAGAAGAAAATTAGCCATACTAGGAACTTGTGAATTGCAGTAGAAAAATTATTAATGAATGGCAGTTACTGAGATAATTTAAAAAAAAGGTATCTACAAAATACATGCTGGCCAAAAAGAGGCTTGCGTAACAATTTAGTAATGCTTATTATGCATTTACAACATTTGTAGACTAATTTCAGATGACATAACCCATTTGGGAAATATTCATTATGGACACACAGAGGTCGCACTTTGAAATAGTTGGCATGCAGTAGCAGAATAACTGCAGCATATCACTCACACTCATTGCAGAAGTTTTAAATGTGTACGCTCTTTCTGAAAGTCGGTCATTTTCTCTTTTCCCTAAGTGACTTGGAACAAAAGCAATGGTTGATGCTGCTAAGAACCCAGACTGTGAAAGGATTTGGAATCCCTGTTGTCGTAATTCCTTAGGGCATACGAGGTTCATATTGCCTGTGAGAATAGAGACTGTAATCCCCTTCTTGTACTTCCAACAGACAGCCCAGAAGATTACTCTCAACTTTTTCACCTTAGGGTCAAAATCCAATATATATTTTAAACTAGTTCAGAAAGTCAGAAGATGTAAAAAATAGCAGAAGAGAAATGTCAGATGTGTTTTTTTACATTTTTTTTAAAAATTCAAAGATTAAAGAACTGTATTTACACTCTTTTAATACGTTGGTTTATAGAGGTGTTTATGCTATATATTGTATATGATTTTTTATATCCCAGAATCACACAGTGTTGTATATGAAAACAAAATATCTGTTTATCACTGTATAGAGAGTGTGTGCAGCAGCTGAAGGTCATCCCTGTAGAATGGTAAGCTTCTAGTCAGATAGGGGCATTATTCAGTGTCTTAGTAATGAATAGGAAATATGTGTGAGGATTTTTTAATTTGACATGTTTAAAAAAATCATTCTGACTTGTATATTTACAGGCAAATGAGATCTCTTTCTAAAATTATTTTCTTGCTGTCTTTGGATTGTTATGTTCAGAACACTAACAAGCTGAAGGGAATTTGTTGCACTGCGGCCAAGGCGATTATGAGATTTGTATAGAGGGATGCTAAAGAAACACATATTTAAGTTTGTCTCCAATTAATAGTTTTTGGTGCTTAGGTTGCATCTATATCCATGACCCTACCCAAACCACAGATGATGAGCTACTGGGCAATGAACTGCTTTTCAACACATACCCCATTTGAGTGTGTAAATCTTGGGCTGTCAATCATGCGACTTGCAACCAGTTCTAATAAACAGATACAGAAACATCAGAGATAAAACAAGGAAGCTGAGAACAGGCCTGTGATAGAGAACAAAGTTATATGATTAACACCTCATGACATTATTCTGTTTTTGTTGATCCTAGCTGCGTATTGGTGGAATCTTTATTCAGTAGAGATTCTAGAGAAGGTGTGACATCCTTATTTTACTTCTGGTTTGGTTTTGTATTGTTTTATTTAATCATTGTTCAAGAAATCCCACCTAGATTTCTTTGTTGCCTCAAGGGGGGTGTTCTTCATTAAACTTACTACAATTATATCTGTTATAATAGTTAGATATCATAAATGAAGCCTACTCACCAGAATTTCTCTGTAGTCAGTGGAGAAAAATGAGCACTTCCAGAAATGAGACTTTGTCAATTATCCTTGGACATTTTTTTTTTTAAATGACAGGTCAAATAAATACTATAGACTCTAATTTAGGTTTAAAACATATTTCTATATGAATTTTCCATTGCTGTCCCTAAACGAAGTGACAAAATAGTAGTGAAATTATTTGAATTTGTTTCCCCATACAATTTGAAGGATTATTTACATGCAATTTACTTATGCTCAGAAAAAATGTTTTCCACATTGTATCTGAAACATCAGGGTGACATATTTTTGAAAAGACGGTACATATCTTGAAGTCTCCTTTTGTTATAGATTGTAATATCTGACCAACAAGGGTCTTAACTGTTACAGTCAAATTTTCATCTTGTTGTGATAAAACATCTGTTAATGAGTTATACTTGCAGGTAATTAAATAATATTGAGGGTCTTCCTTACTGTTTCTGTATTTGCATCAATATTTTTTCTTCCTGTCTTTTCTCTCTGTCTGTTAAATCACATAGAAGAAAAAAGGTGATAATATAATGAATGACCCCTTGGATCACAGATGCCGACAAAATGAAGCCTGAAAAATTTTAAATTGGCTGGCTGCTGTGTTCCTAACAGAGCCCATTAAAGTCACACAAGAGAGCAAACTTATTATGTGGTGATACTGTGACTTTTTCATGGTTTCTTTGTAAACATCACAAAATTTATGGATGGCATTAGCGATACTAAGTTTACAGAATTAAAACCACTGTTTATGGATACAGTTCAGTAACCTCATTTAATTAGATTCTCACTACATTGATCTGAGACGATTTTCAAGCATTTTATGACAAGGGTTTAAAAGTGTTAGGTGATGAACAAAAAAAATATTTTCATTTAAATGCATATATATTTAACTAAACGCTTATTGTTTAGGCTCTTGGTCTTTGAAACAGTGAACAGTGCTTTGTATAGGGGTTTTGGCCACCGTAAATCCCAGACTCCATCTTTGGCTAATAGTATACTGCATTAAAACTAGGTGTATCAGTAAAACAGAGAGATTCAGCTCTATTAAGTAGACACATTAGAGTTGGGATATCAAAATCCAGGCTCCATCAATGGTATTGACTATAATGGGAACTTCAGACCCTTAGTTCCTTTATTGATATTTAGGTTTAACGTGATGTATGGCACAATTTCAGAAGTTATTGAGATTATTAGGATAATCTCTGAATCTGTTCAGGGCAGATAATGCTTTTTAATTTCTTCTTCTTTCCTGATTTCTTCCTGTTTCCTTTCTTTCTCAGGCTACCTGTCCCTGTTAATAACCAACCTGGTTGTAAATCTAGTAAGCACAGTATTATAACTTTTTCCTATTTGATAAGATTTTTCTGAAAATAACAGGCAGTAGTAGTCTTTGAGATATTAAAGCTAAAGCTTTTGGACATTTAAACAGGGTAGGTTATTGGAAAGTGCAATATAGACCTGTGAAGTGAACGTAACGAGTGATAAAGTGAATGTCAACTGATGCAAGAAAGTTGAAAAACTTCATGAAATTACTGATGGAAATTTATGGTGACATCAGTGTTACATAAGGCTTGTTTTCCACTAAATATGTAAATGATGGTAAAGACTTTGTATAGTACGTATCTTAAAAGTACCCGACAGATTTTACTTGAAAAAACAACATTACCAAGAAACAACATTCATTGCTTCATTTTATCCTGCACGAGAATGAGATTATAAACTTAAAGTCAAAATTCGTAACACTTTCAAAACACAAAGTATGTGTGGAAGTTTTAAGTCCAATGAAGTGGAAGGCTACTTATTGCAAATCTCTAACAAAGAAATCATTTACTCCGGCATCTGTTTCCAAAACTGGCAAAAGGAGGTGGCAAGTGTCATGTGGTTTCTTCATCAATGATCAGTTCCCCTTGTGGTTCCTCAGAATTGACAGCTTTTGGATATGCTTATTTCTATTAATATAGACCCTGAATCTGTTCAGCATCTTTTAAAATCTAAACAAGTTCAGGGACAGCAGATGCATATAGAGCTAAAGTTTACCTCTCTCTTCAGCTTCCCATGTCAACAAACTGCAAAAGTTATCAGATATTTTTTGTCCTTCATCCAGGGACTATCACAAATCCATGCATCTAAGTAGTAGGTTTCAAATTTGGATTTCATATTTAGCTGAAGATTGTGCTGTTGTTGCACATCTCAGTAGCTCTTTATGTAGAATCCAGGTTGGATGTATGGGATTCTGAATACAGCCTTCAGAGTATGAGTTAGCATTGAAGGTTCTCTTCAGAACACTTTTCTCAATCATAAGAAGTTGTCAATTATGTGAAGCGTCTATCTCTTGCTCAAACTTCGTCTTGCTTTGTGTGGACATTGTAGAAGATGAGAAATACTGAAAGATGATCTCTAGTTTCTGTATTTTATGTACTATAGGAAAGTATCTACAGATCAGATGCTGAGTTCTGATATTAGCATTGTGTCTTCCATTATCATTAGCTCCAAGCTACATGGTTTGTATCTAGTATTAAGTTTGTATCTTACTGATGTCACGATGTATTTGAACAAGTAGTTCTGGAAGGGGAAAATGAGTACCATGATAATTTTTCTTCATATACGGAGTTATTTAGAGATTCTGTTCTTAGGATGAGATATTTTTATTTGACTTTTGGTTACTGTGGCCATTTATTAATACTCCCAGCTTGCATCTGTGGAGACCATCATTGCAAAATGTATGCAAAATAAGAAAGCAGTAGAAAGGTTCACGTACTTTCAAAATTAAACTTCACTGCTGTATTGTAGTGAAAAATGTGCCAGACGTATTGGTTTTATGTATGATTTTTTATTATGGTTTGAAATTCTGCCACCAAACTTCAAAGGTTATACAAAAAATACTTTGTCCCAAGTGACAGAACAAAAACTCAAAGAACTTTACACCTGTGCTGCTGTTTATTTCTCATACTAATGATTCATAATGTAGCTAATACTTTTTCATGTTTAAAAATTTCTCCTGTGATATCTTTCTGCTGTGTGTTAAAATTAGTGGAAACAGTAATGGTTCAGCGAGAGGAGCAAGGTGTATTGAAGAAAATGGTAGTCTTTAAACTTAAGTAAATCTAGTTTTGTACTTTTCATGGCACAATGGATTCCTTTTCTACAGTTCATTCTACATTCACAGAAATATTTTCCTTTTACTAGTGAAAAAAATGTCATCACAATATTGAAGGCAGCTGTACAGTGGGAACAAAGATTTTGTTTTACTAAATATACCAAACTGACCAACACTGACGTACTCGCTTGCTTTCTAGTTCAGTTATAAAAATAACCCAACAAAGTTTCCTTCCATAAAAGGATTATTCTAGGGAACATTTGCTTTACAAAGAATAAAGCATATTCAGTGTTACTACATTTGACAGAACAGAAGACGTGGTATTCTTATCCTATTTTTACAATGAAGTGATGAACTTTTATTACTAAAATTCAGAGATAGTTTTATTAGAATGGTACAAAAATCCCTTTCTTAAGGCATTTCATGGTACATTTAAAAATGTTTTATTTTTATAGTGTTCTTCATACTAAAATAAGTAACACAATTTCTAAGGTATGATGTAAGATATATGAGAAGAGCTATTGTAGTGAAAGCTGGTGGAGTTTGAAAGAATTATACACTAAACCAGGACTAAACTAAGAAAGCATAGCTATGGTATTGCTGAATGTTTTCACTTTCAGGCATTTCATAGAATGCTGATGTAGCCAATAAAAGGGTACATTCATCAAAATGCATAATTTAATTTAAAAAAAAAATGAACCAGTTTAAGCATACAGTACTCAGATTTCACATGAAGGTGAAGAAACCCCTTAGGACATTTAAAATTTATGAGGAGTCTTGTGATTTCATTCATTATGTTGACAATATGCACAGCTTCTTTTGAAAATGGATTGGACCAAAAAAGGTGAACAGACGTGGTTATAATAGCTCTTCCCCTAGTGCTGAATTATGAGAGTTACTTGTGGTTATACATTACCCAGGAGGACTGTTTAACGTGCTTGGTTATATAGATCTGCAAATTTTTAGCTGTGGGCTGGTATCCATATTGAACCATAAATTTACAGTTGATGTATTGCTTTCTAGGCAGACAACTCATACTCTGATAGAATTAAGGGCAAGAATTGATTTCCTGCTAAATAAGACACATTTCAGTTTAAAGTATAGTACATGGAAACTGGAGTCACTGTATGCAAGCAAATATGTGTTGTCAATATTGCATTTACGAAGAACGCTTTTTATAATTATAGGTTTACATATGGATGTGGAAAGATACCTTCTCAATGAAAACAATATCGGTAATCTTTTTACAATTTGAATTTTGATTGACAGAAACATTTCTGCTAGTGTGTTTTTGACTGCTGTGGCTACATCTCCATTATGAAAATATTCCATACTATTAAATTATACTTTGACCTTTTTTTAGCTTGCATTAAGTAATGAGCTGAATATTACATGAGTTAGTGGTCTCATATGGTCATAAGTACCAATGGAAGAAAAAGGTGGTCATTTTTCAGCTTTGTACCAACAAGGATATTCATTAAATTTGGAAGGAAGCTGATTCACTAAGACACAGAGTAAAATCTTTTTAAAAACTGAAGCAGTTTTTTTCTAATCAGCAGTTAAACTGCCCAGCTAGTCTGCTTAATTTCACTTCTGTGCTGTGAAAAGCAGCTGCTGTTTTAGGATTTTTATCATACTGATATAACAAGTAAAGGAGAAACTACATCTGCTGGCAGAAGATTTTGCTGTGTTTTTTTGACAATTTATATTTTGAATTCCATCCTGGTTCAGAGTTTAAAAAACCCATCATTCTCCCCTTCCTCCCCCTCTCCCCCTTGCATTCTTCTTCTCCCTATTTTCTCTCCTCTTTCTCTGTGTTATTTTTGTAGTGAAGAATGCACTGTGTAACGTTGAATGAACTTGGATCATTCCTCATCAGAGAGAGTTTTATCCTGGAGGATTTCAAACCGCGTTTTCCTTTAGAACTTAGTATAAACTTTTTCTGTTGTTATGGAATAATATGTATCCTTCTTAAGGATTCCTGTAAATATTATTTCCCAATTGTAATCTGATTTTATGTCAAAGCTGCATTATTGTCTAGAAGGAACACTCCATCCATCTAGTTTTTATTTTCCATGTGAATTTCTCATTTAATTAGTTTGTTACTGTATACATATGTAGCTGAATTTGTATATTTACTCCTTTACTACGAAGTAAGGTAAACAATTGCCATCTTATGGTGTTTTAGCTACTTGATTAAATCTGCAAGCCCATTTTTTTTTTTTGCAAGTGCTAGAAATTATAAATCCCAACTTGGATGTTCTGTTCTTGAGGAAGAATCTTCTCCATGATAACTTTTAATATTATTCAGGATACCTGTAGCTGCAGAAGTCTACTAAACAAATTTCTAGGATAGTATCAGAAATATACATTTGTGTGTAATGAAATTTCTAAAGATACGTAGTAACTGCTGAAGAAAAGAAACTTTTTTTCTAATGAAGAATGGCATAGTCTAATGAAGAATGGCATAGGGGGCGGTCCTGGAAGAAGCCGCGGGGCATTTAAACATCTTCCTGGGAATGCCAGCGACTGGAGCGCGGCGAACAGGAGCGGGCAAACAGGGTCGCAGTACAGGCATTTTGTGCGACAGTTCGCGTAGGCAAGACAAGCAGGCACTCTCTGGCAGGTGGTTGGCTTTCCCAGTCCTCTGCAGCAATGGTGACCAGGCGTGGCAAAACCTCTGCTACCAGGAGTGTTGCTGTCCAAGCTGAGCCTCTATTAAGGGATGCGGCTGCCCAGACTCAGGACTGCAAGGAATGTCTCAGCTTGCTTGTGGTTCCTGAGTACCATACAAAAAATGCCTGTGTGAGGTGTGAACAGATTCAAGATCTGCTCCTTATGGTTGCAGATCTTAAGGATCAAGTAGAGAGGCTACGGAGTATCCGTGAAAGTGAAAAGGAGATAGACTGGTGGAGTAGAACCTTCTCTTCTCCCAGTAATCCTCCCCAGGAGGCAGAGGAATGCCATATTCCTCATCAACAGGATAGGGGGAGTGACCTGGTTGGTGAGGAGGACTGGGAGCAGGTCTGCTCTCGTGGGGGTTATAGACCTCCCTTTCAGATGCCACCTTTCCTGCTGCCCATACAAAACAGGTTTGGGGTACTGGAATTTGATGCTCAGGTGGAGGACAGTATCACAGAGAACTCACCTGAGGAAGTTAATAACTTCACATTGCCTGTCAGACAGGTCAGGACTTCAAGTAAGAAAAAGAGAAGGAGGGTAGTTGTAGTGGGTGACTCCCTTCTGAAAGGGACGGAGGGACTTATATGTAGAACGGATCCAACTCATGGGGAAGTCTGTTGCCTTCCCAAACCCGGGTAGGGGATATTGCTAAGACACTCCTGGACCTAAATAAACCATCAGATTATTACCCGCTTCTGGTGGTCCAGGCTGGCAGTGATGAGCTAGCTAAAAGAGGGTCAAGGGTTGTTAAAAAGGAATTCCAGGAGCTGGGACGGTCAATGGATAGGGCAGGAGCACAGGTGGTGTTCTGCTCGGTTCCTCCGGTGACAGAGAGCTACGCTCTTAATAAATGGCTTAAAGGCTGGTGCCAGCAGAGGAATTTTGGGTTCTATGATCATGGAGAAACCTTTATGGCACCTGGCCTGCTTGACCCAGATGGGTCACGTCTCACTCCAAAGGGTAAGAGGATTCTAGCCCAGGAGCTGGCAGGGCTTGTAGAGAGGGTTTTACACTAGGTATGAAGGGGGAGGGGGGAGTAACTAGGCTCACCAGAGATGTTGCTGTGGAGGACGAGCCATCTCAAACGGTGTCGTCAGTAACCCAACTGAAGTGCATGTACACAAACGCACGCAGTATGGGGAACAAACAGGAGGAGCTAGAAGTCCTGGTTCAGCGGGAGGTGTATGACATAGTTGCTATCACGGAAACGTGGTGGAACGACTCTCATAACTGGAGTGCTGCAATGGAAGGCTACAGGCTCTTCAGGAGAGACAGGCGTGAGAGAAGGGGTAGAGGGGTAGCCCTCTATACTAAGAAAACCCTGGATGCTGTTGAAGTCGAGATCGGTGATGACCAGATTGAGTGCCTATGGGTAAGAGTTAGAGGGGCAGTCAAGTCTGACCTCCTGGTTGGAGTATGTTACAGACGGCCTGACCAGGAGGAGGAGATGGATCTTCTGTTGTTTAAACAGCTGGAGCCCTTGTTCTTTTAGGAGACTTTAATCTTCCGGATATTTGCTGGGAACTTAACACTGCCGAGAGGAGGCAATCCAGGAGGTTCTTAGAGTGTATTGAGGACTGCTTTCTGTCGCAGCTGGTGAGTGAGCCTATCAGGGGTGAGGCTCTCCTTGACCTGCTGTTTACAAACAAAGAAGGGTTGGTGGGTGATGTTGTTGTCGGAGGCTGTCTGGGGTGTAGTGATCATGAGATAATTGAGTTCTCTGTAAACAATGTAACAAGAAAAGCCAGGAACAGGACATTGATTCTGGACTTTCGGCGGGCAGATTTTGGATTATTTAAGGAACTGGTCAGGAAAGTTCCCTGGGAAATAGTTCTTAGTGGCAAGGGGGTCCAGGAAGGTTGGTTGCACTTCAAGAATGAAATCTTGAAGGCGCAGGAACGGGCTGTCCCCATGTGTTGTAAGAAGAGTCGTAGGGGCAGACGGCCGGCCTGGATGAGTAAGGAGCTTCTGAAGGAGCTAAGTAAGAAAAAGAGGATGTATCGCCATTGGAAAGAATGGGATGTAAGCCAGGTCATGTTCAAAAATGTTGTTAAGTCGTGTAGGAAAAAAATCAGGGAAGCAAAAACCCAGCTGGAGCTCAAATTGGCCACTTCTGTTAAGGACAATAAGAAGAGCTTTTATAAATATATCAATGGTGGAAAGAAGGGCGGCAGCGACCTCCACTCCTTATTGGATGTGGAGGGAAATATAGTAACCAAAGATGCAGAGAAGGCTGAGGTACTTAATGCCTTCTTTGCCTCAGTTTTCAACAGTAAGGATGTCTGTTCGCTTGACAGTTGGTCCTCTGAAGTGGTTGATGGGGGCAGGGTGAAATATGGCCCTCCTGCAATCCATGAGGTGGAAGTTAGAGATCTGCTGAACCACTTGGTTCATCATAAGTCTATGGGGCTGAATGGGATCCATCCTAGGGTGTTGAGAGAGCTGGCGGATGAGCTTGCTAAGCCGCTCTCCATCATCTTTCGACAGTCCTGGCTCACCGGAGAGGTCCTGGAAGACTGGAAGTTGGCCAATGTGACGCCCATCCATAAGAAGGGCTGTAAGGATGATCCAGGTAATTACAGACCTGTCAGCCTGGCCTCAGTCCCAGGTAAAATTATGGAGCAGATAATCATGGGTGCAATCATGCGGCACCTGCAGAACGGTCAAGAGAACAGGCCCAGCCAGCATGGGTTTAGGAGGGGTAGGTCCGGCCTGACCAACCTGATCTTTTACGACCATGTGACTCTCCTGGTGGATGAGAGGAAGGCTGTGGATGTGGTATACCTAGACTTCAGCAAGGCCTTTGACACTGTCTCCCACAGTAGACTCCTAGGGAAGCTGGCAGCCCGTTGCTTAGATGGGAGCACTCTGTGCTGGGTTAGGAATTGGCTGGATGGCCGAGCCCAGAGAGTGGTGGTGAATGGTGTCTCATCCAGTTGGCGTCCGGTCACCAGTGGTGTCCCTCAGGGATCGGTGTTGGGTTCAGTCCTGTTTAATATCTTTATTGATGGTCTGGACGAGGGCATTGAGTCCATCATTAGCAAGTTTGCAGATGATACCAAGCTAGGAGGAAGGGTTGATCTGTTAGAGGGTAGGATGGCCCTACAGAGGGACCTGGACAGACTGGAGAGATGGGCCGATTCTAATGGGATGATGTTTAATAAGTCCAAATGTTGGGTACTTCATTTTGGACACAACAATCCCATGCAGAGCTATAGACTGGGGACAGAGTGGCTGGAGAATGGTCAGGCAGAAAGGGACCTGGGAGTGCTGGTTGACAGGAAGCTCAACATGAGCCAGCAGTGTGCCCAGGTGGCCAAGAAGGCCAATGGCATTCTGGCCTGCGTCAGGAGAAGTGTGGCGAGCAGGACCAGAGAAGTTATTGTCCCCCTGTACTCGGCAGTGGTCAGGCCTCATCTTGAATACTGTGTGCAGTTCTGGGCCCCCCAGTTTGGGAAAGATGTCAGGATGCTGGAGTGTGTCCAGAGGAGGGCAACGAAGATGGTGAAGGGGCTGGAGCACAAGCCCTACGAGGAGCGACTGAGGGAGTTGGGACTGTTTAGTCTGAAGAAGAGGAGGCTCAGGGGAGACCTAATTGCTCTCTACAGCTACCTAAAAGGAGGTTGTAGTCAGGCAGGAGTTGGTCTCTTCTCTCAGGTGACCAGTGACAGAACTAGAGGGCATGGACTCAAGCTGTGTCAGGGGAAGTTTAGACTTGATGTTAGGAAAAAGTTCTTCACAGAAAGGGTGATTGGCCATTGGAATGCGCTGCCTAGGGAGGTGGTGGAGTCGCCGACCCTGGAGGTGTTTAAGGGGAGACTAGATGAGGCACTGAGTGCCATGGTTTAGATGATGATGTTAGTGTTGGTGTTAGTGTTGGGATATAGGTTGGACTCGATGATCTCGGAGGTCCTTTCCAACCTTATGATACTGTGATAGTTTTTTACAGTATACTGTAGGGAATGTATTGTTTCACAGACATTCAGAAGATGAGGTTTGTGCCCCAGAGAAGTCACCAAATTCACCAAAGAATTCTGTCTGAGTGACAGCCAGGCTAAAACTTTGTGTAGATTGGGGAGCGTATGATGAATACAAAGCTGTCCAGTCTTCCAGTCTAACTGGGTACTGTGCATGTACTCATCTATTTGTATCCATACTTTTCTACTGCTATGCCGACATTTTAAGCTTTTGCAGAGCTTTTCCTTGCTATGACATCTAATTTGATATGATGATGGATGAATTGGCTCTCGTCCACTGACCAGTGGTTGATAGGATGACTTATAAGGAGGACAGACACCATTATGCAGTGGTTCAAATAAGCTTTTAAACACAGCATTCAAATGAACCCCACCTGTAAACGTAGCCCCATTATTTATTTCACCATGTGACACCTGTATATGTTGGCACTGAAAGGAACTGTAATCCTTTGACTGAATTATCTGCTACCATTTTGTGAATTGGATATTACAATGTCTCCGAGAATTTGAGTTTTGAGAAGGATGAAAGTTTCAGCTTCCATGCTTCTGCAGTGGAAGTTTTGGTAAACCTGGAAGAAATGCACTTCAGTTGGGAAACAATTGCAAGTGTAGAAGTTTATAGTTTCAAACATTGTAGCCATATCTTTACTTATCCACAACCTTCCATTTTTATAGGAAGAAAAATCAATGATGAGAATCACCAAATCAAATATAAAATAAGTGTTCTTTGTTGGAAGAGAATATCCAATTGGTGAGATGTGAGGTGATGCTACTCTTTTCCTAAATTATACATATTAGTCTACAAAACTGTCAAGGAGTTCTTAAATTTTGTGTATTACTTTTTTTTGGCATTATCCTAATTCCTTGAAACCAAATCTGCAGAATAATACACTATCATATAATACAGAGAGTAAATGAGTGAAAAGTGATATCACATTGCTGTCGATGTAAGTTGGTAGAATCAATGAAGGTTAAAAACCAAAGTCCCCCTGTGATAGTCAATGGTTATGCAGTGCTACTGGAGTTGAAATGTTAACATAGAGGTATCTAGAACTGTTGATGGATCTGGTTATTTCTGTTGTAGTACTTGGGTCCAGAATATATATTCTGCAAATGCATCTAATCCTGGTGTTATATAAATTTTCTTGGGATTTAATTTCTGTCGGTAAAGCTTCCTTGGGAATGTCTGGATCTGATAGCATGGCCAAAGCTCCCTATTGCCTGAAACCTCTCTGCTGAAAGGCACATCACACGTAGTTAAACCTACTCAAGATCAATGAATTAGATAGTCTTCCACTTTCTTGTGGGATCATAAGGCTTTCTTGAAACACCCATCAAATGTTCAGAGTATTTGAACTGGCTCTCCTGCTTTGTTTATAGATGTTTTGCTCTGAAATTGACGATTTTTCCTCTTCCTCACAATAACCTTTGTATCTCACACTCCAGGAAGTCCACCTCCCTGTGATCCTGTCCAACCAGTCTACCCATTTTTACTTTACCTCATTACCCGTCTCTGTTTTTAACAGAGGCTTCCAGTTCTAGCCCACACTTTGTTTCTGTGGGCAGATATTTTTTTCTCTAGCACGTGAAATCCAGAAGGAAGAACCTTCCTCTTGTTTCTGCTGGTTCCTTAAAGAAATTTGTAAAGCATTGTCCTCCTCCTTTGCTGACAGCCTTGTTCATTGTACAGAGCAGCTGCACCACACATAGATCAGGCTCAGAGACTAGAATATATCAGCACTTTGACCCTAGTTATGTTTTTAAAGCATTTTCCAGAAATAACATTTACCTGAGATTGTCTAAATTCAGTTCTGAATTCACAAGAGCCTCCTTTTATTTCTAAGAATTATCGGTTTCCAAGTTGGGTCTTGTGGGTATCAACTTTGAGCAGGTTTACAGTGCTGTATCTGCTGGGTTGCTTTGATGCACTGTACATATGTATGCTTGCTAGATGTGACTTTTTTTTCTCCTTGCTCTGAGTTGGCAGCTCTTGGCTGCATCACCTGCAGTTGTACATTGGTTTGCAGATACTGTGCATGGCTCTATATCCCATATGCTTCTTGTCTTACGCTATTTCTAGCAGTATTTCCTTTGTCAGGGTTCTCCGAAGTTTTACTTTGTATTCTTCCATTTTTGTTTTCTTCTGTAACCAAAGTAAGTACATTTGATTTTTTTTAATTTTTTCTTCTTTTAGGTGTTTTCTTTTTGTCCTGAGTGATTTCTGCAGCCTGTCATATCAGGTATCACTCTTTTCCAAATGAGAAGTCATATCTTTTGTTAGTTCCTTGCCCCTCTCCCTCTAGCCTGCAGCTTTGGATATCTGAACAGAATTAGTATCTGATCTGTGATAATGAAATCTGCCAGGTGCCTTAATAATAAGTCTGAGTTATTAGTTTAAAACTAATAAAAGATCCTTCAAGGAGTTCTTTCACTTTTTTGCAGTTGTATTTGAATCTTTCAGAAGTGTCTCTTTTGGAGATTTCAGCATTATTGCCATTTCAGTTCAGTTCAGAGCTTGCACTTTCAGTCTTCTTCTGGAAACTAGCTGACAAATCAGTAGGTATGTGTTCAGCAAAAATAAGGAAGTACTCATTAGTGAAATTTATTTTGTTTTCTTCCTGTGGATTCCAACTTTTCCTATGCAAATATCAGCTAATTCACTGATTTTTTTTTTCCTGCCATTTATTAATGTAGCACTAGTTTTGGCTTGTTCCTGCAGTACTATTTTTCCTTCTCATTCTTAGAGGTCCTGCTTCCTTACTACTCTGATAATCATAAAATATTTTAGTTCCTAACTATAGAGTTATGGACTTACAACCTTGGAGTTTTGTGGTCCAAACACCTTCTTACAGTAGAGCTAATATTACATCAGGTTGTACAGGGACTTAACAGTAGAGCTAATATTACATCAGGTTGTACAGGGACTTAACCAGGCATATTGTTTATCTCCAATAACGAAGATCGGTCTTGTGTGCATTCCAGTTTGATATTACATAGCGCTGTGATGTTTGGGGTTTTTTTTTGGGGGGTTTTGATTGCTTTTTTTTTAAGGAAGAGAACAGAAGTATTATAATAGTAAATATTACTGAATTTCAGTTCCCTGTGGGAGTCTGTGACATATGGAGATGCTGCACCTGACCACAATATCATAATTTTCACAGCTAGTTGTTCAAGAAGAATTGGTGCATATTTCTGAAGATGCTTACATTTATGTGCCTGTATATAAAGTGACTGTAAATCCGCTGGAACTGTAGGTATGGCTGCTAGAAATACAAATTTCTATGAGTGAAATGGACTGTATAGCCAGAACTGATCGTTACGTAAAAAAATGTGTTAAAAGAGAAAGAAAATAAGTTGATCTTAGGTAGGAAGTCAATCCCTTTGTATTCTCTTAGTCTTTTTCTCTGTGGCCATTTTGCTTATGTGAACTAAAGTTTTGAATTCAAATATTCTAATGTTACTGGGAATCTTAGTCAGATATTATATATTTGACCAAATGAAAATTGGTGTTATGCAGAGATATGGTGTAGGATGGCAAAGGCGCCTTGATTTAAAAAATGTATGTATAGTCTGGAAAGAAGTGGAGAACAGTATTTGAGGGGGTGAAACTTTGCACTTACCTCCTTGAGGAAGCAAGTGTTGTATGTGTCCAGTGATAAGCATAGAGAGTTAATAAATACTGTGTAAGAACTGAAAATAATTGCTATCTGCCATTTCAAATATTTTTAGTACTGTATGGAAATGAAGACTGTCCTTGAAGGACAGATGGCCATTGCATACAAAACACTTTCTCAACTGTTGATGCCTCAGGCTCTATGATAAGACAGGAAAGATGGCAATATGTACAGTATTGTCCTTTCTTGGAATAATAACCACTTCCTGCAGGTTTCTTCTGTAGGTACTTAATTTTACATAGATAGCTCAAATGTAAACTGTTATATTTGCATAGCAAGAAGCATTGGTTCTTTCTTGTGTCATTTAGATGTTTCAGAGTAGCTTTATAAGCAGGATTTTCAATTTAAAAGTTGGTAACATTTTCCTTAAGATTTCAGTAGTGACTACTCTGCTTCTGCCTTCATGTGACTTTAATGTTCGATTTAATCATAAAAATTGAGTGTATTAAATACTCCAATGTTTGAATGTATTATAATTGCATGAGTATCTCATCCTTGCTTAGAACGTGTAAATGTATATGAAAACTGAATACCTAAACCCTAATTTTGATAACTCCATCCTGTGCTAACCCTGTATTATTGATAAAACAAAGTCATATGCACAGTACAACATGCTTCATGAAACAGTGGGAATCACTTTAAAAAAACCTGTTTCATGAGATAACTTGTACTTTCTTCAGCAAATCCTGGGTAACTATAGCCAACTCTTTGTGGTTGGTTCATTTACACAAGTCATTCGGTGAAATGCTACCTCTGACATGTCAGTGAAATGTTAGACCAGAAGGAGGATGCTGATATGTTTAGAAATTAAAACTTTTCAGATGGGGCCTTCTGTCCCCAAATACCTGCTTATGGTTGCAAATTTTCTTTATAGTGACTAAAAATCAGCTGTGTGTAAGCACGCATGAGACCTGCCATGCTATAGCTTCCAGGAGATTTGCAAAATTTTCACAAGCTCTGAATGTCATTACCAGGTCAATAGTGTAGCAGGATGGGCATATACTTCTGGGAATTTTTATTCCTTTTTCCTTCCTGTTTTAAATATTAATCATACTGCATGCAGATCCCTCATATATTCCATTTTTCCTTGTTCTTATATTACAGACATTTTCCATAAGGTATTTACCAAGCTAGAACAAGCAGTTAAAGAATATTTTTGCTTGCCTTTATAAAGCTTGGGCTCCCTAAATGAATTCTGAACGTCCCATGTTGCCCACTAACAAATATCGTGCATAAGAAACTTGTATTATTGTAGGTCACTGAATTAATTTTTAAAATGCCAATTGACATGATTCCCTTAGGGAGTTGTAAGTTCATAGAAGTTACAGCCTTATATTATGTTCCAGCACAAACATGAAAACTCAGTATTTCAGAGAGGAGAGCTTTTGTATTACAGCTTAACATTAATCAGGTGATGAATTTCTAACATTTAAATCCTAATATGTGGAAATAAGCAGACTTCCTAGAGATTTTCACTGTCACCACATGTTTAACTGTCAGTTGAAAAATAAGATTGATGTCCATATTTCTTACAGAAAACTTCACAACTCTGATTGTTGTGTTTTGCAGAACCGAAAAGTGGAGTCAAATTACTAATAATTAATAAAGCTTAGTTCAGTCCAAACATAAGGACACCAAATGCGAGAAGAGAAATAGCTGAACATAAGCTATCCAGAGCTATTTGTTTGAGTGATTTTTGATTGAAAAGATCTATGCGATTGTACTAGCATTTGTTATTTCCTGCTGACATACAGCATGCGTTGTTTCCGTCAAACAATAAAAAATAGAGCACTGTAGATAAGAGATGATAATTAACCAATAAAATTGGCTTTTCACTTAATTATTACACTGCCCAGTAGCAGTGCTGCACTTAATGGCTTGTCAGCAAGTGCTCTGTATTCCCCATGTGCTGAAGTTTATAAAAATGGTAATTTTTATTTTGTAGAGTTGTGAAACGTGATGTTCACTTCATGAGTCTGAAAGCAGGATTACTGTCTTTGGCCTGTCCTCCATTATAGAAACCCTTTACCATCATCTTGTCTACTTGAAAATTGAAATTTATTTGAGACTAGTACAAAAGTTACCAGAATTAACAGATCACATTGTGAAAATACTGAGTTTCTGCAAGCACAATTGTATGTCAGTATGTCATTCTCATCTTTTCAATGTCAAGATTTTTTTTCCTGTAGGTGTGCTTCTGTGCTTCCAGTAGGACTTCTTTCACTTAACATAGCAGAGCAATGTGATCCTCAAACTTGTTTGCTGTCCTGTTGAGCCATGACTTGTGAATTGGGAATCCTCACCTTAGTGACAGGAAACACACTAAGCAAAAAATATACTCCTAACTAGCTAGGATAAAACATTTGGGGAATATCTGGGTAATATATATATTTTTTTTTTGACTACAGGAAGATAGACTTTATAGTATCTTGGGTCATTTTCCAATTCATATCTGTAACTTGTATGATTGTGTCCTTGAAAGAGCAGAATTCTTTCTGACGTTTAGTGAGAAGTTATGTTAAAAATGCATTTTTCATTTTAATTTTACATTTTTTTATCAGAAATCATGTCAAAATACCATAAACTACCTTATGCTAAACTTTAAAAGATGTTTTACATGTCTTTTTGGGTTAGGTGGTTAATTATGGGTTAAAAGCTAACACCAGTTGAGGGAAGAAGAGGGAGGGAGATGCTTTCTTTTTATTGTTCAGACTGCACAGTGAATTTACGTGAGTATTTTATCAGCATTCTTGGTGATATGCCTACTTTGAACGAATTCCCCACAGATGCAAATTTTTTGGACTGGCTTCTTTATCTTTCTTCTTTTGAGATACTGGCTTGAAAAGATAGATCTGCCTTTTATAGCTAGAGAATGATGCCTTGAGACTTACTTGCCATACATTTCAGACAGTCAGTCCAGCTGTAGAAAGTAAAGAGCAATTCTGCAGACAGCTTTGACTTGTACAGGGAGTTGAGGTTTGAGGCAAAGAACTGGAGAGAGCAGCCATTTCTTTGACCATCCTTTTTACTATAGTTAGTGGAAATTACTCAAAACACTCCATACCCTGAGTATAAGCCTATTTAAAAAGCTGGACATTTTATTAAGGCAAGTATCCCTGTCTTTATGTCTTCACTAAACTGGAAGTCATAGATCATAGTATCACATCCCTTCAGGTTTGAAGGGACCTCAGGAGGTCCAGCCTCTTTCCAGGGCGAACTATGATGTCAGTCCAGTTTATATTGGGCTTTTACCAGTTGGATCTTTAAGACTTCTGAGGATGGAGACCGTGTAACCTCTCTAAGCAGCCTCTTACACTGCCTGTTTGTCCTCACTTTGAAAAAGGTCTTGAACCTATTTTATTTCAACTTCTACCCATTGTCTCTTTTCCACTCACCACCAGTATAAAGAGCCTGGCTATGTCTTCTTTATAAGCTTGTATGTATTGGCATGCTGCTATGTCCACCTTGAGCCATCTCTTCTCAAGTCTTAGCAAGCTTGTTCCATTAACTTCTCCTTGTAGGGCTAGTGTATCAGCCCCTGATCAGCTTGGTGGTCTTCTGCTGAACATGTTCTACTTCATCAGTGTCTTTTCTTTTCCTGGAGGCTCAAAACTGGAGGCAGAATTTTTAGATTTCCAGTCGGTGAGTGTATCAACTGATCCCCATCTGCAAAATTGATGAGAATGCTCTGTGTCACCTCCAAGTCACTGATAAAGAAGTTGAACAGGACAGGATAGACACCAGCAGCACTTCACTTGTTACTGGCTCCCAGGCAGAGTGCCACACGTGGACCACTACCCTCTGAACCTGATCATAATATCATATTATTTTAAAATTTGTTTGATTTTCCAGACTGCAAAGTCCTGACATAGATACAGGAATATTATGAGTGACAGTACTCTTTGTGAGAATCCAGAAAAAATTGCAAGATATATTTACTTTCGTGTTCTTTTTCATAGTTAGAAAAAAATCAGTTAATATTACTGTAGTAAGACTTACAGATATCATACAGTATCTTAATATATTTTGTAGTGTAATTAAAATAGCTCTTCTGGGTAGATGACTAAGTTACAAGTCATTAACCTATACACAGTGAAGTCAAATAGAGGATAACTTATTGCTTTGACTTGGAGATACTTGTGTTTTTTTGCTTGAACTTCTAAGTCTTAGTGGAAGATTTTAAAACCCAATGTTTTCCAAATCAGTTGCCTGCAGATGACCTGGTAAAATGAATTTTTTATCTATAGAGAAGACCTGAATACTGGTAACCAGTATGTAGTATAATAGTGTGGTTAGTGTCATTTGCTTTTCTAAATTGAGAACAGTGGTCGTGAAAGCCAGTAATCAGTATCTATAACGATCTTTGCTGCCTTTAATGTGAGTAGAACACTTCACTCTATGTGACTTTGTGTGAATTAGTTACACAAGATTTTCTAACATCAAAAAAATCAAATAATTGTGTTAGGGTGCGTGTTTGCATGACTGTTAGAAGATTTTTTGTTTTATTTTTCGTTTGTGTTTTTTTCTTTTCCCTTTCAGATGGCATTACTGAAGGAGTAAGCATGCTTTCTTAGCTTGCTTGGTTCTGTTCTCTTCAGAGAAAATGTGAATGACTATGTTAGGAGAAAATGTAGAATTCATTTTGATAATGTACTGAAATCTGAAGGCTGACGTTTTAAGCTACAAGCATGATAACTGAAACCTAGGGAAAAATCATTCTGCTTGATGTGGTCTGGGATTTTATGCATTACCTACTGCATCACAAAAAAGAATCATCATTTGCCAATGTAAGTGAAAAAGGACTGTTACTTCAAAACAGGTGTGTCTGGTAGCTCTTGCACTAATGGGAATAATAAATCATTTTAGAGCGTAGTTTGCACTGTCATGGGTCTAGAAGAAAACCTGAGAATTTAGGTCTTGATGTAACTTTTGATTGTAAAATATCTTTTAGCTTTGAGAAGTGTTGTGCAACTTCCAAATACAATATTTGTTCTTTTTATTTTTAAAGGCTTTTGTGTCTGTGTGTACTATTCAACAGAAAAAAGTCAAACATATTCAATATCAACTAAACTTTGTTCAACTCTTCATCTTTCTGAGCCTGAGACACCTTTAAGGAACTCAGTATTTGTCATATGCCCTCTCCCCTTCACAGCTTTTTTCACTGAAGAGCAAGAAAATGTAGCATGTGTGATATGGATGGATACATATATGTATATAAGTGTTTAAATATATATCTGTAAAAACTTTTACTGTTATTACTTAATATTATGCAATGCTGTAAAATTATAAATGCATTTCTAATCTGGTAAGTTTGTCACCAACTACACAAAAGTAGCTTTTTTCCTTTTTCTTTCTCTCTTTTTTTTCTTTTTAATTTAGGGCAAATTCTTAAAAAATCATACTTGTCACCGTGCAGCATTGCATTCTAGAATATCCTGTGATTTGCTCCTTTTATTGTAAAGAAACAATATGTGTGCATTTTGTAATTATATGAAAAAATGCTTGAAAGAAAGCCTTTTCATTGTGATTGCTTTTGTAACTATCTTCAAACTGCTTTGTGCTCTAAGGACAGTCAAACTTTTTGGCTAAATACTCTATGGCAACCTCATTGTATGCAATAACTTACTTTACTGTAGCAGTTTGCAGGTACATACACTTAATTTGTCTCTTAATGTAGAACAGACCATAAGAAGAGGCATATGTGGGACATTTTTACCTCTGGAGATCATAGGGAATGTTTTAGGGTGAAATTTTATATTTTTGTGTTATTTTTTATTTTTTATTATTTTGATACCAAGGTGATGAATATTTTAAACCAAGTCAGCTGTGACTTACTTTAAAATATGCATATATTTTTCATTTGCTGGCATTAATTTTGAAAGCTGTTGACAGATAACAATGACTGTCACGATATCTGGTCTAATTCCTGAGGTGTATTGTGACTAAAGAGTACAAATTTTCAGCCTTTTTGAGAAACACCATTCCTGGCTCATTGGGTTCAAGGTTGTTGTCTGAGCATTAACAATTTCTCAATGGTTGGTTGCTTCCACAGTCTTAATAGCATTTTCATGAAAGTCTAGTTTTCCATATTTTAAAATATCCACCTCTATCCCTTTTCTACTGCTTATATTGTTTGGTCACAGGAGTAATGTCCTGGTCAATTTTCTTCTCAGCAACTACTGTTTCTCTAGATTTTGGTAGAAGAAGAATGGTGAAAAGTACTGACATTTTTGATTGTTGCTAAGGAAATCAAGGACTTCTTCAGTTCCCAATGCTCCACAAGTGAGCAGGTGTATAAGCTGGGAGGATTGGAGCCAGGACAGCTGACTTAAAGTGGCCAACAGAAGTATTCCATAATATGAATGTCATGCTCCATATATAAATGGGAAGTTTGCCGGGGACGGCCTTTTCCTCCTTCTTGGTGTGTGCTGTCCCTTGGGGTCCTGCTCACACTCAGTGTTCCTTGGAGTCATGTTCCCGAGTACTGCAAGTTCAGTTTTGTGTTCAGTGGTGTCCATGCTGTCCTCTGCATCTGCTGAAACTATTGTGCTTGCAGTGTTTGCCATCTGACATTTACTAATGGGAATGTGCAATTCTGTGACCACTGCTGGATGGATGAGTGTTTGCTTGTGTGTTTTAGGATTATTATTATCAGTATCAGTATTAATATTATCATTATCTTTTTTTTAATATTGTTGTATTAGAACTGTTTTTCTTTCAACCCGTGAGTCTTCCTTCCTTTTCCTTCCCCCAGGTGGGGGCAGGCGGGGGTACAGCTGCCTACTGTTTAAGCTGCCAGCTAAAGGCTAACCTAGCACAAGTGACTTGCTGTTGTTTGTTACTAATGCATGAAGAAATATATGGAAATCTGAGGTCTCTGACCATCTAAAAAATGGACCAAAATCGAGGTGATGATACTTCCATTTCAAATGGTGAAAACAGATTTATGACCGATCTGATCTAGTGATCAATATCCCACATCTAGTACGTATGTTCTGTGAACCTGACTTGTTTGTAGTTTTCGTTGATGTTTTAAAAACAGTATACAGCCAGATTCTCTTCAATGGCTAGATTACATGTATGTGAAATTATTGAATGGATTATCTCGTGATTTATTATCTTCAGGCTTTGCTTTTGCAACAGAAAGGTTGGTAAATTAATTTTCTTGATACTTTCCTTCCTTTTTTTAAAAAAAATAGCCTAATGTTATATAGAACAATTCAATATAATGGTAATTTTGGGACAGAAATCATAAACTGAAGATTATGAAATTTATTGGAAGTTTACAAATACTGTACTAATTAAAACTGATTTTTTTTGTTTCATTTGACACTTCAGAAGTAAACTTTTTCACTTTACAGCTTAATCTGTTGTATTAAATTGGGAAATTGGAAAAACACTTATACAGATAAACATGATTATTAAAGGAAAAAAATCTGAAGATTCATGATTTACTTCTCCATTTGGATTTTCTTTCTGTTCTCCTGTACTTTCTTACTTCTTATAGAAATTATTAAAATAATAGTTTATCACAGGCAAAAGGCAGATCTAATTTCTAGTTTTGATTGCTGTTAAACCATAACCTATCTCTCTTACACTCAAAACGTGACATATATATTGATAAAATATTCAGTAGCTATTGAAGATAAATTGTTCCGGGAGATTACCTGATTATCCAATTAAATGAGTATTTTCCATTTTTCCTCTGTCACTGTAACAAATAAGAAATGCAAATTTTTGGACTGACTTTGTGAAACATCTGCTTTTATTTATGAAAATGAATATGAAAGAAATTTCTTTGCCTGACTTTGTATTTCTGTCTTTGTACTTTGGATTCTGTTCTCTGACTGAGGTACCTTCCTTGTGCTGGGGAATATCAACAGGATAAGTTATTCTTTATTAGCTTTCCAAACTTATGTTAAAGAAAGTCATATAAACATCAGTGTGCAATGGTAATGATGGTAAGTCTTCTTTTATACTTATCTCTGTAGCTGAAAAGGATTTAAAGAAATTGCATTTCAGTAAATTTAGATTTAGAAAAGTGGAAAAAATCCTATTTGAACAATGGTTCAATCATAGCTATTTTTCTTTTTTTAACAGGATTCTAATTTAATTTTTTTGACGTATAATTCTGTCAGAGTCATAGCATGGTTTGAGTTGGAAGGTACTTAGTGTTCATGTAGTTCCAACTCCCCTGCCATGGGCAGGAACATCTTCAACTAAATCAGATTGCTCAGAGCCTTGTCCAGCCTCATCTTGAACACTTCCAAGGTGGGACATCCACAACTTCTCTGGGCAACACATTCCAGTGTCTCGCTACTCTCACAGCAAATACTTTCTCCCTAATATCGCCCTTTTTCAGCTTAAAATCGTTAGCCCTTGTCCTATCACTACACTCTCTGATAAAGAACCTCTTCCCAGCCTTCCTGTAGGCCCCCTTTAAATACTGGAAGGCTGCTATAAGGTCTCCCTAGAGCCTTCTGTTCTGTAGGCTAAATGACCCCGACTCTCCTAGTCTGCTGTTCTGTCCCTCTGATCATCTTTGTGGTCTTCCTCTGGACCCACTCCAATAGGTCTATGCCCTTCCTTTGCTGAAGACTCCAGAGCTGGACACAGTGCCCCAGGTGGGGTCTCACCAGAGTGCAGTAGAGGGACAGAATGGCCTCTCTCAGCCTGCTGTCTGTGGTGCCTTTGATGCAGCCCAGAACATTGTTGACCTTTTGAATTGTGAGTGCACATTGCCAGCTCATATTCAGTTTTTCATCCACCAGTACCCATAAGTCATTCTCTGCAGGGCTGCTCGCAATCCTCTCATCACCCAGTCTGTATCCATGTTTGAGATTACCCTGACCAAGGTGCAGGACCTTGCACTTGGGCTTGTTGAACTTCTTGAGGTTACTACGTAATTTGGCAGGAGTTCAGAAAAATATCTAGGTTGCAGCCTAACGCATGACTATTGCATAGGTGTAAAGATATGTAAGAAACCAAGGGACTAACTTGCCTAATAGATTAGGTCATTCTTACATAGTTACCCTCTTTGAGATGTATATAAAGGTTAGTGTTTAACAAATAGAAGGCTATCACCCTGTGGGAGAATTGTAAAATATCACATCTCCTATCCTTATTTTGCTATGTCAGCAAAATGAGTATTTACTCAATCACTAACTCAATTATGAGAGATGGTATTGAATTTTTGGTTTGGATCAGTCAGTAACATTTCATTTGCAATATGAGTAGAAAACACTCTTCAGTATTCCAATTTTCTATCTTAAGTGAAAGAGCAGCTATCAAAAAAAAAGGTGTAGCATCCTGCAGACAATGAACAAACTCATGTATATTTTGTAGCATTCTAGTTTTCTTTGTCACTTCTTTCTGGAATTTTGCATGTGTCCCTGTTAAATTCTACCAGCAACCACAAATTAATTTTGGCGCCCATAGGTGTTTGTCAAACGGGTTTCTTTTATACTCCTCTGGTTTAAATGCAAGTATTAGCATCATGAGTGCATTTTAGTTTAAAATACATAGGCTTTTGTGAGTCAGGTATGTAAATTCTGTTTTTCCAGATATTGTGAAGTTAGAATACTTGTTGGGGAAATAATAACGAAATGGGAGGCTAGGTAAAACGAACAGTCTCACTCTTGGTAATGTAACAAATATCACAAAAAATGTTACCAAGGCTTTCACTGAAATTGTGTATGTGTCAGTCAGCCAGCTGTTGGTGATTCCTGGTGCTAATGTGAGCAAATGCTGTGACACGGTTCTGTAGAAGGATGTGCTTTCTCTATGCTTTCCTTAAACATACTTAAACTGTTGTCAAGTAAATATACTTTCATGTTCGTCAAGTAATTTTGAAGTATTTCATTGCATGAAAATTTAACCGTTTCATAGTTTCAGGTATTTTTAATCAGCATTCTACATTAAGAGGCAATTTAGCTGATGTTTCAGATGTTTTAAATATGTTTTGTGTGATTTGTCCAGTTCTTTGTTGTTCATACATTTTAGCTGGAAATTACTGTTTATCAGGATGTTTGCCTGTGGGTAGGGAACACGTTCATAGTCTACATTTTTATGAATATATGTCCTTAAATCATGTAGATGTCTTGAATTTTGCTTGAAGGATAGAGTGCTGAGCTTGCTGAACTATGTTGGTACCTACCTTCATTGATAATTCTGAGCCGATGGAGTTCTGCAGTTTGGCTGTTTCAGGTTTTTTAAGTACAGCATGTCTTCTGGGCATTGGACACTTGGAGTGCACTCCTTGGCAGCAGGTCCAAGATTTACTCTCATCCTATTTATAGAAACAGAAGAGCAGATATAGAGGTGTGTTCTATATGAGAAAAAGCAACTTGCCAAAACCCTCTCTTTCTCCCTTCTTCCCTTCTCCCTCTGTATTCCGCCATGATCAGGGATTCAAGGCCCTTCCCTGATATGACTAGTATAACCATGGCTTATGTTTCTGAGGATACGAGGAAGTTGAGAGAGCTGAGAAAATATCTAGAGAGTAGGATAAGGCAAGATAAGATAAAATGAGGTATGTGAGTTATGTTGTTGAGATGGGAATCAGCAATAACTTGAACTGGAAAACACCAGCACGAAAAGGTATACAAACCTAAAGGCAAAAATGGAGACTACAAGAGATGTCAAATCGGCACCATTAAGGATCATTTCCAGGTAGCAGTGAAGGATGGCCCTTTCCAACGAGAATGATAGCAGTTAATGGGAAATGGCTCTGTGTCTTGCCTGGGTAGTGATAATACTAGTGCTTAGTCAACTCATGAAATTGTAGGTATCTTTTGTGTGCAATAGCCAATAAATAAAGATCACACTTATTGTATGTAAGTGTTGTATTTTAATAGTATTTTAAGTTTTATTCTACTTCTAGTGACTTTTTGCCCATGGCTATTGATACCTGAACAAAGTGACCCAAAGAAGGAGGGGTGCATACCTTGTTAAAGAGTTAAAATGCATTTTTCTTCAAAATTCAAAGCTCTTTTTTGTGGTCAGTATGGTATGTTACTTGAGCTGACCGGGGGAGTTTGTGTTCATACAAGCTTCCTATATAAGTATTGTGCTGGAGTTTTGAAAATTTAATGAATTAAAATTGTAGCGTTTGTCATACTTTTTCCCCTCTGGTGGTAATTTGATATCCATTATTGTATAATGTATATTTTACTAGTTTAGTTCCCATATTGAAAACTGCTTTATTAGCCATTTCTTAAGCAACAGTGTAAATTAAAGTGAAATTGAGCCATAATATTACTGTGCTATCACAGTAATGTGATCATATTCTATCTACAGTGGGAGATAGTTTTGCTATTGACAGATTTATGTCTTGCAAAATACAATATCTACGCCATTGTATTGATGTACTTTTTAAGATCTCAGGTCTATCAACCAGCTAGCCTGAATATATTGAATTTACCTTTCCTTCAGCAGTGAAGAAATCAATTCAGTAGTTTTACACATAAGTGTCATAAAAATCAGATTTAGTTTGTCATTGTGCTGATTTAGAAAGAACTGATTTATGTACATTGAAATTGAAGAAAAGATGTTAAATGTAAAAAACAGGTGAAGTAATGGACAAGATAATCCTGAGTTACAAAAAGCCATCCAGCTGTGGTCTTGGGCATCTAGCTATAGGTGGCCCTGCTTGAGTGGGGGCATTGGACCAGATGTTTTCCAGAGGTCCTTTCCAGCCATTCTATCATTCTGATAAAATTTAGAAGAAACCAGTCACTACTGAGGTGTTTTCAAGTACTGGAGGATTGATTTACTTTTTTACTATTCTTGCACATGCTTCACTGAGAATGTGGGAAACTCATACCATGTAACTTTGGTAGACTGGAGAGATTCCAGAGGCGCAACAAACCCAAAAAATTTGTATTTTTTTAGAAAAGCCTTGTGAAGGAAGATAGAAAATCTGAATTTAATTAGTCTTGTGAAGAAAAGAACGGTACAAGGAAACATAGAATTCTTGATATAAAGAGCAAATTGGTCATAGTTCTTGCAGGAATAAATCGAGTACTCCTGGTTCCTCCTCAGTGCAAGAAGGCTCAACTGGATCATCTCTCTTTTTGTTACTACTCAATATATGGGGCAGGGTGAATTTTCATTGTCAGGTTTCACAGTTAAAATTATTTTCCAGTAGAAGACGTGACAGGTATCATCTTGAATGATTTGTTTTTAGAAATAGTTTTTAAACCACATGATCTTTGTCGCTTAATGGAAATCTGCTTGCCTGGAGCAGTGTAATAAAATGAAGTGAAACCCAAAATGTTTTGGCTGTATGGTGACTGCAAATGTACAAAACTGCTCATGTTCAACTGTGTAGCTGTGGAAAGCTACAGTCATTCAGATAAATAGTGTAAAAATTTAAAAATCAGCTACATTTATTAGCCTGGTCTTTGCTGCTTAATTGGCTTAAAGTACTTCACATTGGATGGGAAGAATACATTTATATGTTAATACAAATCCTTGTTCAAATGTTTTACATGTCTTGATGCATCTTAATCTGAACTCAACCTACAGCTTTTGTCACTGTTATGGAAGAAACTCTTTTAATATTTTATTCACTTCATCTTACATTATTCGTAAATCTAAGATCTATTACTGTAGCTGACAGGAAAAGAGGGAATGTTTTTCAACTTCATTAATATTTGAGGCATGTATTTAACTCCTAATGGTACCAAAGAAGGAACTGTATAAATTCTTCAGTCACAGAAAGAACAAGCTGTTATCATTTCTTCTGATAATAATCTGAATTTTCAGTATACATATTTTAATTAATTTCTTAGTAGTATAGGCTTTTTTAGGCCTGTAGTTAATTATCAAAACAAGGTTAATTAATCCATTCTAGAATTTGTATACTTTAAAGCTGTGTTTAATTTATATATATGAGATGTGAGAAACAGCTCTATCTAAAACAAATTATCTTAACCATTGTGTATGAAACAATGGAACAAATTAGTATTCATACTGATTCCTACAGACAGAATTTGTTCATCTGGGCATTGCGTACATGTTGGAAATGTTTGTAATTTCTCTAATTCAAACTATTTGTAATTGTTTGTAAACAGCAGAAAGCAGAAACAGAATAAGTGTGTTTCTGAAAAAAATATTTAGCAGAGGCACGGAAACTTTAACACTCAGTAGTTTGTGATCTTAATGTGAGGTGAGCAAATGAGATTTCTGAAGACTTGATACCATATGGCACTAACACGGCTTGAATGTTGCCTGTAGTTGTAATAGCTGTATTTCCATTCTGAATTCCTTTCCAAAATATTTTACTTTATTCTGGACCCTTATTTTCCAGTCAGGAGCTTATATTCCTTAAAAAGAAAAGTTTTAATAAAAATGATGATACTAACTACACAGTGACAATTTTCCTTTGTTCCAAGTTTCTTTTGTTTTTCTTCTTTAATCTTGAATGTATTATTGCCAAGAGTGTTCGGTCTTTTGATCACAGACTTGAGAGGAAACAAGAAAAAGCAGTATTTATGAGTCCAGCAGGCATAGCAGAGCATAAATGTATTACTGTCTTTTCGTACTATGTTTGCCTGATAGGTATCAGGTTTAAATAAAGCTTTTGTTCTTGCTGTTTTGGTTTGGACAGACTAGCTTCATTTTGAAAGGCCTGATATAATTTTGATTCTAAGCACATTTGATAAGGACAAAACTTCTAATGTGAAAGGATGACCAGGTGTTTAAGCCAACATTGGAATCTGTTTTCCTTGTGTTACATAGTGAGTTGTTTAATTTTACAAGAAATTTACTTGTGCCGTTTCTTGCTACTATCCCACCACACTATGGAGACATGGAGGATGATGTTTGTATACAGATATAAAACCCTGTTTGTTCCTGGACATGCTGCTATGTATTTGAATATATTTCTTAGAACACTTCAATGTTTTGTGTGATCTGTACTTCTAGTTCTCGTGTAAAGAAGATTAGAAACTATGAATGCACAGAAGAAGCAGTAATATCCAGCAGGATTCTTTTGTATCTCAGCAGCCATACTCAGATGTGCACTTTTATAGTATTTGACTAATATGTTTATTAACGTATTGACTCAGTTTCTTATAGTGGCATTTCAGGCCAAGCTTGTATGGAGTTTAATTGGACAAGCAGACACCCCGAGAGAGCACTTTATGCCATCCTGGAAGATGCCTGATATAGATGGGATGAATCATCTTCTTTTTGTGCTTGTCTGTCCCAATGAATTCAATGCAGAATCTGAGTAATTAGATTAGACAAACCTATGTTTTAGAGAGCTAAAGTTAAGCATGATGAACTCGACATGTAGGGTCCTGTACAAGCAAACATACTTTCAGTGAATAACTGGAAGCTATTCTGAGGGATAATGATTCTATCATGCAGAAGTTTTTGTTAACAAAATAATGAAATATGAAAATAAGTGAGCTGTATGTAGGCAGTTGTATGCAAATCCCACAAAGACAATCATATGTCAAATAGATCAGGCATTTAGAAGATTTCACCAAGATGAAAGAATAACATATCGACTTGAAGGGACTTGTTGATTTCTGTACATTATAAGGTACACAAGGAAGTGATATATAATTGCCAGTGTGTGATAAAGGAAAACAAGTGTCTCTCCTGGATCATAGCTTCACATTGAGTAGAGATTCCTGAAGGAGAGAGGAAAATACAGCAAAAAATTTTCAGCTGTAAAAAGAGCAGATTCCACTGTAACAAACAGAATGCTAACATATGAATTAACAATATTTACTGTGGAAGTATCACATTTGAATCTTTTGTTTCAATTGACTCACAGCGCAAATATATGGAGTGAATAAATGATAAAAAGGAAGTACTTTTTCATGTATTAAAAATCAGGCAGCAGTATAGATCTCCTTAGGTTATTTCTAGATCAATAACTTTAAGTAGGCTTGACTGTTTGCAGGAATAATATTATATGTAGAAGGTAAGTAATTAACGAGGGGTTATTAGAAGGAGAATAGAATCAGAAATGTTTTAAGCCCTCAGTTAATTTTTAAGAGCAGGTGGCCTCCTACCAGTTTACAGTATTGTTAGTTAGTGTTGAAAACAAATATTTGGTGTTAATGAATCACAGAAGTAGTTGAAAATGACAACAGAACTTTTTTGATCTTATGTGATCATTTTTTTTTGTCCATTGTATTTGGACAAACTTGAGCTAAATATCAGTTTACAGACAACTGTAATAGTTTACAGATAATCTATTTCTGTGTTTTTTTCTGCAGTGATTAAATATTTAGCCTGTTTAAGGTCTGTCTGATTGAGTTAACAGGTTGGCAAAAGTTTCTTTCTGTTTCATAGAGTGGAATCTTTAGTTGGCTGGTTTTATTGATATGTTGGTCTGGGTTTTGTGCAGTTGCACAGGCTGTAGAACCTTAGGGCAGAGAAGTAAGGGAAAGGAGCAGAGTCAGCTGATTTTTTTTTTCTTGATTTATTTCAAGCTAATGTTTATGTTCTTATATATTGCCCCTCCCATGCATTCTCCTCTTCCAGATAGTTGATATTTTTGCTTCCTTATGTAACAACTGGAAAGATCAAGGAATAAGAAAATGCATGCATTTCCATAAAAATGGATCCATTAATAATTTTGCAGCATTAATAGTCAGTCCATTGATATTTGCAGATTTTGTATTCCAAATAAATCCCAACAATAGAGTAATAAAATGGGCAAAATCAAACAAGGCTGAGGGAGGTTCATTGCTGTGCTGATTCTTGGCATCTACCAATATTTCTGTGTTCAGTAATCTTTGTATTCTGCTTCTACTGCAGTATTAAATGCTGTTGTGTGCTGGAATAGCTTAATATCTTCATAGTGGCCTACAAGGAGATCTATTTCTGCTCCACATGTTAATGCTAAGGAGTTAGATGGGCAGTTATGCAAGGGAAAGGAGAACTAGATGGACAATAGAAATAAAAAGTGAGAAGGCAAAATTAAAAGAGGGGAAGAAAAGAGGGTCAGTATTAGAATGGAACTTGTATTGATGGGAGAAGGCAATGACTGCAATTCTTCCATTCTAACAGATTGTTCTTGGTGATACATTGTAAGTAAGCCAAATGCAGAGTTTCTAGTAACGTTCATTGCTTACTCTGAACTATCTCTATGGTGTAGGTAGAGAAGACTTGGCAATTAGTATGCCTTGACTTTATACAGAGGAGTATTAAATGGGTGAGAGGAAAGTATATGTGGCTCTGTCTAAATTTGTTATATGCATGTACTTTTCAAAAAGCTCATTTGAATGAGGAACACTGAGATAGACTAATAAAATTTTGTGCCCTGGAAATCATTATCTTACCCTTTACTCATGAGGTATATGACACATCAGATTATCGCATAGACTGTTAAATAATTTTTGTCGACAGAGTGTCCCACACTTGAAATATGTATGACATTCATTTTTCAGTAACACATCTATCCAGTGCCTGGTATTTGATCAGATGAAACCTGTCATTCCCTTCACTGTATTTTACTTAGCATGTTGTCTTCTTACGTGTTTCCCTAGTATCTTCTTATGTTGGTCTCACATAGGGTCAGATTTAGGGTCAGAAATCCTGTATGCTTTTTGTGTTTGCTTCTTCATGTTTCCAGGTAGTTTCAGAAAGATCATCAAAAAGAACGAAATATTTTGCAGGTGGTATCCATTTTTAGTCTTTTGCCTACATTTAAACTCTTAGAACTTGTCTTATACTTTGTTTGGCGTATTTTTGCATTTTGTTTTCATTGTCTGTGATTTCGTTTCTTGGGTTTGAATTTGCTTTTCAAGCATTCTCCTCATTGACCTTTCAGTTTCATATGTTTTGTGTCTAAGATCATATGTATTTCTCCAACTCAGTTATTTGTATAGTTAAAGAAAAAGTGTTTAGCATAAGTAGCTAGAGAGTTTCCAAACTGTTACTTTTAATCACTCCTTTGACACCATCTGTGACATGAGCTGATTTTGTTTTTTCTTACCTCTGTGGCTGTGGTTTAGATTCCTAAAGTTTACAGAGCACCGTGGCTCATTTTTTCAGTGGCATAAGAGCCATAGGAAACAAAATAACTTCTATCTTAAATGTTATCCACAATAAATAATATCATGGATAACTTCAACTGTCTTACATCTAGACATTTCTGAATTAGTAACTGTTCTGCAGAGGAGCGTACATGCTTCTGTCTAGTCCACATTTTTATCAATAATTCTTTCAGTTCCATGCTTCAATTCAGCTTTAGGTCCACTGATAATTTTCTTTAATCCTGATACTAAACTAGTGTGCTAATCTTCTTCACCACCACCCCCCCCCCCCCAAAATCACTGCACCTCGTAGTTGACGTGTCTTTCACTTATGTGTTCATATTCTTTTCATTTGTTTTCCAGTATTTTTTAATAAAGGAGTTAGAAACTTAAGGCAAATCATTGTATTTTCAAAAATATTCAAGTAGTTGAGTCTTCATTTGGACTTACAAGTGACTATTTAGAACAAAATAACTGTACAATTGCCTGTCTCCTTTCAGTCTTGCGCATGTCCTTCTCTTAGTTTTTATAAGGACTGGCTATAGTATCTGTAATGTATTGTGCAATGAGTAGCTTTATGGGAAAGACCAGTGTTAACCTTCAAAGTATACAGAATAAAACAGTATTATGTAGGGCTACTGAAAAGAATAGGCATGGAAGTCTTTCTGACGGATTAAATATTTTACTTATCAAAGCATTGCTCATTATTTAGAAATGGATATGCATTATTTCCTCATACTTCAAAGAGCTTCTAATTTTGTTCACTTAGATGTTTGTTACTTAAGCTTAGTTCACTAAAACAGTGCTCTTCTGTTGAATTCTTTTTAAAGCTGCCATAGTTTTAAAGTTTAGTCATTTTGTTGGGGTTTTTTTAAAGTTTAAGAGATATATATTGGTGTTTCATGTGTGTGGCATCAGAACTCCTATTACATTGAAACAACCTTAAAATGGCATTGGGCTGTTTGCATATTCCATTTTACAAGGTCTTGCCATTTAAATGAGATATATTGTTTCTGTTTGTTTCATACAGAGTACTCCTTTCTGTGGATTTTCACATTCATAACTGTCAGAGTCCCGCTCCAGCAGTCGTTCTTCTGCACTTACACTTTTTTTAAAAGCTTTTATGGTAGAGGTGGCTCCAGAGAGCAATATCTCAGCTCTGCTATCAGGGAACCTAAGAGGTGGAAAGCTTAAGGAAGGGGATTGTGCTGTTCTGCTCCACTCCTGGGTGGGATAAGAATGAGAGTTTTGCCTGCTGTTCTATCCAAAAGCTTGACCATCTTCAGGCAGTTGGACTGCTTTGCTGATAGCCATATTTGGATGCTTATGAATTCAAGCAGTGTTTGATACTCGTACTGCAGCTTCCACACATTTTGATGCTTATTCAAATATAATGCTTGTGTTTGGCAAGTTTTCTCCTCCATTTTTAGCAGGACTGTATAAATGTCCAGATCTTATGCCTCATTTAACAGGAACATAGGGTGCTCCTGCTCAGGCTTTCCAGTCTCTGAATCTCCATTAGAGAGAGAGAGAGATACAGACACACACACGTACACATAAACAGAGAGAAGGAATCAACAGTACCAATTTATAAAAGATTAGCAGCTGCTAGAGAAAGGTTTTAATGCATTTCTAACAACTGAATAATATGGAAGATTTAAGTTTCTTTCTTCTATCCTTCAGCTTCCCTCTTTATTTTTTTTCAGAAGACTAATTATATTTAGGCAAAGCAGGGTGCAAAGATAGGTAGAAGTGGCCTTCCTCAAATGTCTTATGCATGTTGCTTCAGGAACTGATCTCTAGGCCTCCCTGATTTCCATGCTGAAGTGGCTTTTGTACTGTAATAGTGACAATAAGAGTCAAGGTAACTAATAAATAGGGTTAGACAAATTGGACTTTTCTGGTGGTAGTACATTTTGTACATCTTTCCTAAGGTAGCTTCAAATAAATCCTCAGGTATGTTCATTTTAAGAATTTTATGTCAGAGTTGTCACTGGTGCCAGAATACTACAGAAAATATAGCTGCAAGTTTTTGTTATTGCATATTTTATGCCTTTAAAAAAAGTCTACTCTCTGCTTGCAATCATTTATAGCTTGGGTGAAAGCTGGTTTTGCTCAGTAGACAAAGGTTAGAATTTTGTTGGGAGACTAATGGTTAAATGTAATTACCTACTTGAAGGTATCTAGGAAGTTAGGTGTTTAAAGTCCTTTGTACAGCAGAGATCTAGTCAGGACCATCAGCAGAGGCTAGAAAGCAGATGGAATCTTGCAGGTAAGCACCCAAATTCAAATTTCTGAACTCAGAACTGAAATGTTTTAGTCTTCTTCTCACAAAGGGCCAAACATCGTTATTTTGTTGAAGAGTCATGTAGGTGTGTAACTGAATTTGTGTTTGAGGGATGGCATTGAACCTTCTGCTCTTACTGGAATATTTTAAAAGCACCTAACTTAAATGTCTTTGAAAATTTTGTTTCAAGAGGGATTGTGTGAGTTTTCTCTAACGCTTTCTGTTTACTCAGTTGTAATCCAAAATGACTAGTCAACAAATTGAAGAGGGAACATCTGTGGTTTCTTAATCAAATAATTTTCATTTATATCTATTGAGCACAACGTCAATGAAAGGAATATTGCTTCAGAATGTGAAGTGCATACGAATGGGAACTATATCGAATATAAGGACTGTTGAAGAGTGGTTGAATTTTGGCGTTCTCTGGGACGTGCTTTTAAAATTTGATAATCTGACAGAATCATTGTTTTCAAAGCAGTGTTCCAGGGCTGATCAGGATTTTAATTTGAGTGGGCTGACTCCACTTACCCCTAACAATGGTAAAAATTTCACCATTTATTCTTACTTTGATCTGTTGAGGGTGAAGGAAACTTCTACATAGCCTTCAGTTTTCTCACTTTTCCTGCAAGTGATCCTTAAAATATTTGAAAGTCATATATTTAGAATGTCACTAAACCTTAATGTGCATTGTTGCTACCTTTTTTTGTATAACAATGGATTTTTTGTTTCAAAACTATCTGAAACTTTTTTTGATTAAAAATTCATTTTTGTTAAAAATTCATATACTTACTTTCAAACATTTTTATTCAGTTTTTCTTTCTGTTTTAGTCTGTTTAGACTTCTGTATACCTGATTTTCCATAAACATAAGCAACAGTTTGCAGACTGGACAACTTTTAAGAAGTGCCTGTATTAAGTAGGATGTGATGAGTGAAGCAAGGACTGGCAGCACATGATGCACAGTCATGTCATACCTGTGCATTAGATCAGTACTTGCCAGAAGTGTCAGCTCTGCTTCATGTGCTGGAACTCTGTCGTTTAACAGTGCAGTTTCCTGAACAATCAAAGTTGCAGCTGCAAGAAGCAGCCTCCTAGCTTGGCTCACAGTACGTGTAACTGCCCAGAAAGTCATACTGAAGAACTGGAGAGCTGGCAGCCATTTGGCATGTTTTGTTCTGTTTATTTGTGATTTTTGTTGTTGTTTTTGTTTGTTTTCTGCGAACATTGCAAGCCAGACCTAGTTCCATAATTTAGGTCTCTGGGGAACATGAAAAATACTGTGTCACAGTTGGAATGGCGTGTTGAAAGAGAAGAGGGTGAATGCAAGGAGCTGCAGGGTGAGAACATTTTCTTCGTTTGATGTGGTGCTGGGTAGTGTTAGTTTAGTCTGTTCTGGAAATCACAGTACAATTCAGCTGTGTTTCAAATGAACTAGACTTTTACTGGAGAGTAGTGGTCAGTGGCTTGATGTCCAAATGGAGGCCTGTGACAAGAGGTGTCCCTCAGAGGTCTGTGCTGGGACCAGTGCTGTTTAGTATTTTCATTAATGATACAGACAGCAGTATTGAGTTGCTCCCTCAGCAAGTTTGTGGATGACACCAAACTGAGTGGGGCAGTGGTTACACCAGAAAGATAGGATGTCATCCTGGACAAGCTGTAGAAGTGGACCTCTGTGAATTTCATGAGGTTCAACAAGGTCAAGTGCAAGGTCCTACACTTGGGTTGGGACAACCCCCAGTATCAGTACAGGGTGGGGGACGATTTGAGTGAGAGCTGCCCAGCGGAGAAGGACTTGGGGGTGCTGATTGATGAGAAGCTCGACAGGAGCCAGCAATGTGCACTCGCAGACCAGGAGGCCATCCATGTCCTGGGCTGCATCAAAAGAAGCATTGCCAGCAGGTCGAGGAAGGTGATTCTCCCACTCTTCTCTTGTGAGACCCCAGCTGGAGTGTCTGGTTCTGGAATCCCCAACATAAGGATATGGAACTGTTGGCAGTGGGTCCAGAGGAGGGCTACGAAGATGATCAAAGGGCTGGAGCAGCTCTGAGGACAGGCTGAGAGAGTTGGGCTTGTTCAGCTTGGAGGAGAGAAGGCTATGAGGGGAGACCTCATAGCTGCATTCCAGTAAGCTGAGGAGGGACTTTTTACAAGAACAAGTAGTGATAGGATGAGGGGGAACAGCTGTAAACTGGAAGGGGGAAGATTTGGATTTAACATTCCTCACAGTGAGGGTGGTGAGACACTAGCACAGGTTTGCCCAGGGAAGTCCCTCCTTGGAAGTGTTCAAGGCTAGGTTGGGGTCTTGAGCACCCTCATCTGGTGTGGGATTGAAACTAGATGATCTTTAAGGTCTCTTCCGACCCAAACCGTTCTATGATCCTGTGATTCTATGATTTGGCACCTGACACGCATATTTGTGTACTTTTGTATGCGTGTAGGAGGTTTGGTACTTGCGGGAAATATCGCGTTTCCTGTGTGCATGCTATGCAATGTAAGCAGGCTTTTCCAGCACCAAGGGAAAGGATTTTAATTTTGTCAAGAAATCCTTAGCTTGATGTATTATTTTAGGTTTGGGTTTTAAGCCATAGCTCTGCCAGGTGCTGGTTACACATAAGTCTACTGACAAAAGATTTCGTTATAGTTGATACTGTATTTCTTGCTCAAGATTTCTTGATAACGTTTGCGAGCAATACAATGGATTATGTCTCAGAAAATGTTGCTCATTCTTATTTTCCTATCCAATTAACTTGGATTAGTATTTAATCTTTCTTTTAGAGAATACATTCTGCACTTTAGACATGGTTCATGTGAATATGGAGGTAAAAATTTTCAGTTCATGTGTTTCCAAAAAAGTCTTTAAAAGTTTTTTCCTTTAAAAACATAATATTATTGTATTTCTCAATTAGAAAACCTGTCCTCTTTGAGTTTCTATGATTTACAGAATGTTTAAAAATTAATTATGAAACAAACTGTAGAATTATTTATTTCCCACCTATTATTAACGTAGATATGAAAACTGTTCTAACTTTAATGCTTTCTGTAAATTATTAATTTCTGATATTTTGAACTTTACTATCTTATGGATTCTTCCAGCTGATTTATTTAATTTGCTGGTTTATCTTAAATTTATAAGAACAATTTGATCCTCTTAAATGTGTGTCTCCCACTGAAATGTCAAGGTTTCTTCTTTCAGTATAGTTTTTACTTTAGCCTTACTTAATTTAATTTCCACTTTAGTACCAGATAGCATTCAGTTTTTTTAAACTCCCCTTGTCAGAAAACATGCTTTTTTTTTTTTTGGCAATAATTATTTTCCTTGATGTCACTTAAGGCTTTTTTTCAGTCTTTCACAAACACAAAATTCCTATTTTTTTACATTTATGAACTGTGCACATAGCATCTCTATCTTGTGGATCATTTCTCATGGCCATTAACAATCAGCATAAATTCCTGGTGGCCATGATATTTTCTTTATGAAAGAGAAGACATCTTACAGTCCGCAGTGGATACTGCTAATTTTCATGAGCAGCAACTCTGGAAAAATCAGAGTTGAAAAATAATGTTATCTGGTGAAAAAAAGACTGGGTAGGTTATTTGTATAGTGTGGGTATGCAAGAAGGGGCTCAATATCTCATGCACTTCATCTCTCTCAAAAAACCGTTCCATTAGAATACCTATGTGAAACTGTTCATGATGGTGAGTGTAACAATGACAACTTAAACTTTCATTTCTTTGATTACCAAAGTTAGGATGGACCATGTATCTTCATCAGGATATATCTATTTGAGAACCATATATAAAAACTTTAGGACAAATGGTACTGAAATAAAACTAAGAATTTGTTAAGATTCAAATTAGTACAAAATAATGAAACCAACTACAATTACAAGATTTCTCACACTTTTTTTCTAAATGCTTGGTACTAATCACAATCTGAGAAAGAATTTGGGTTAGACATGGCACAATTACTTAAGGGCTGCCTATAAGACATTTTTCATGTAAAGTATACAAGTTTTTATACATTTAAGATACATTGACACTAGATCAGTCCTAATGAAATGGTTGCTAGGCAGAAGTATGATGGCCTTGTAAGTTGCTTTTATGGTCATTCCTAATGAAATGGAGTAGCTTAAGGTTCTCTGTCAGAACTCTAAATTTTATCTAGCACTACTGTGTTTAGTTTATTCATCACAGTAGCTCAAGGGTAAACTAAAAGAAAAGACGTAATTCATCTTGGTGGCAAACACTTGGGAAGACTTGATTATGCTAATTGATTTAAATTTTGTAGTGCAAGTATACAAATGAGTCTCTGGTATCAAGCAGTTTAACTCTCTCAGAGATAAAGTTCAAAATATGTTTTGAGAAAATGGGCTTAAGTTTTTTTTTTTTTTGTTTCCATATTCTGCAATCCAAACTGAATGCATTTTGCTGTTCTAATGTTGCAAGTAAGCGTGGTTAGAAGCTATATGAATTAACAAGTTGTTAATGGCATTTATGGTCATCACAATTTGGTATGGATGACTGAATTCCACTGTCAGTTGTGGATAGATAGTTCTTGATTGTTGTTTACTAGGAAATGATGCTTCATACTGTGTCTGGTTTTGCTGTAATGAATTAAGAATTCACTAAAGATATTGTGAAACAATGTCAGAACTTCTTCAAAGAAACTGTCTGAAGTTTCCCTGCAGAACAGAATTAAAAAATATGTAGGACTTATTTGTCACAGATCAGTTTTTCACAGATTTTAAACATATTTAGTAATTTTCAGTGTTCTATAAGGTAATGTAAGCTAAGCCTCAGAATATAGTGATTTTCTTGTGTCTTTTCACATTATTTTAACAAATGCATGATGCTTTGGTTTCCCATTCTGTTGTTTGCTAGGTGGACATCTTATCCCTTAGTGAGATTTTTTTTATTCCTTACTTCAACGTAGAACATTTGAAAATTGTTTTATTCAGGTGAATATCATATTATCTTTAGTTTCTATACCACAATTTGGTTAATTTAACCATCTTATTCAAAAACCATATTTTCATACAGTTGTGCTTAACCATACACATTAGCATAGCTTGCAGCATCAGTTTGAAAGTGAAGACTATTGATAGCATTATGCTTCCATTCTTCTCTCTTTTGAATTTGTCATAGTTCAATTGTAGAAAGGCATCAAAACTTACAGAAGTACTATGTGAAGATGGATCTCTCTTAAAAGAGCTATAAGAAAAACTTCTTTTGCATTAGACACAATTACCATTGTGAGAATTTTCTAGTAAGGTACATCAAGGTGAATTTTCTGTTTGTTTGGGTTTTTTTTTTTTGCCCCCTTAATGCTGCTGAGTTATTGTTTATTTCTCAAAAACTACATCGGGTATCTACAAAATAAATCAACAGTAAATGCGAAGAGCTAGTAAAAGCCTTAGGTAAACCTCAAAGGGCACAGACACTGTATTATGTTCTACCTCAGGGTGGGCTTAGTAGGAAGCTCTGCCAACGTAATCAACTGCTGCAAATTTTGGAGATTAATTTATACACATGACAGAGAAAGAGCACTCCAGGAAGTAAGATTTTATTAAGAGTATGTGAGACTCATTAAAATTAAGAGAAGGAACTTGTCTTGAGAGAAGTGAGATAGGTTCTGCTGACCTGGAAATACAGAAACAAATATATTTCATCAGTAGAATAGCTGAGCATTGGAACAGATTGCCCAGGGAGGTTGTGCAGTCTCCATCCTTGGAAGTTCCCTACTAGAAAAAGTCCTGAAGAACCTGGCTTTTCTGGATGAGCCTACTTTGAGCAGAGACCTCCTGATGTCCCTTCTATCCAGTATCATTCCATGATTCTAAAACACCTTGAGTTTTATGACTTGGAAGATTACAAAGGGACAATGTGAATGTATGAATATATATGAAACTGCTGGTAACCTATTAATTCTACTGTAAAAATATCTCTACCATTCATGTCTTTGATGAAGTACCAGATCAGGGCAAATGATTTCTAGTTACTAAGGCTAGGCAAGGATAGGTTACACTAGGTTAGTCTAAGGAAGCCAGGAACAAAGTGGGAAGTGACTGCATGAGGAGAAAGGTAATTAACACTTGTTAAATATCAATCAAACAAACAGAAACCCTTGGAAGAAGTTGAACAGCAAAAAAAAATAAAATAATAAAATTCATTGTGAAATTTTTTTGATAACTGAAGGACAACCTATATAAAAGATGTGCCCTTGGAAAGACAAAAAGGATTAGTCTACCTAAACAGAAGCACAGTGTTTAATAAAAGAAATTTTCTACTTAACCATTTTAATAACACAAAAACTCCCTTTCTTCCAATCCAGAGAAGTCTGTTGTAATGTTAAGTGCTATTATGTTACTTGAAATTAAATATTTTTTTTTACCTAGACACCGAATCTATTAATAATTGACTGCAGTCTATAATTGCGTATCTGAAGGCAAAATAACTTTTTTCCCTATAGATGGTTATTGAGACTTCTCTGAATAGACTGAATATCAGTATATTCTTTCTTCATCAGGGGGCCTCAATGTGAATTTTGAATGTTAGTTAAATAGAAATAAGTAAGCAAGTGTCCCGGTTTTCAGTTTTAGTGCCTCGCTGAAATTCTGCACTAGTTCACAGCTTAATTATGTCAGTATGTGATGGGTTGACTCTGGCTGGACTCCAGGTGCCCACTAAAGCCGCTTTATCACTCCCCTACTCAACTGGACAGGGAAGAGGAAATATAACAAAATGCTCATGGGTCAAGATAAAGACAGGGAGAGATCACTCAGTAATTAGCATCACAGGAAAAGCAGACTTGACTTGGGGAAATTAGTTTAATTTATTACCAATTAAATCAGAGTAGGATAATAAAGAACAAACCCAAATCTTAAAACATCTTCCCTCTACCCCTTCCTTCTTCCAGGACTCAACTTTATTCCCAAATTCTGTACCTCCTCCCCAACAGCACAGGGGGATGAGGAATGGGGGTTGTGATCAGTTCATCACATGTTGTCTCTGCCACACCTTTCTCCTCAGGGAGAGGACTCTTCTTCCTCTTCCCCTGCTCCACTGTGTGTTCTCTTCCAGTGGAGACAGTCTGGTCCGGCACCTGAAGCCCCTCCTCCCCCTCCTTCTTCACTGACCTTGATGCCTGTACATATTCTCACTCCTCTCTCCAGCTGCAGTTGCTGTTGTGTGGAATTTTTTTTCCTGTTCTTAAATATATTAGCCTTGTGTTGCTACATGTGTTGATAATAGGCTTGGCCTTGGCCAGAGGCAGGTCTGTCTTGAAGCCGGCTGGCACTGGCAATGTTGGACGTAGTGGAAGCTTGTAACAGTTCTCACAGAAACCACCCCTGTAGCCCCTTGCTGCTAAAATCTGGCCATGCAAACCCAATACACAATGCAATGACTTTGTTTCCTAAACTCCCACTGCAAGATATTTGTGTTATGTCCTTATTGTTTAAGACATCATGAAGTTTCTGAGTATTATCTCGTTGAAGGAACATTAAATCAGCCCAAGTTTTAACAACAGATTTTCTGAACTGAAGTCTAATCACAGCATCCTCGCAGATCTAGAGTACAGAGCAAATATATTAGCAATGATACTGCCACTCAAATGACTGTAGGCAGCCTTGCATGCTGCATTCACATTAATCATACTTGCTGGGATCCATGCAGAAAAGCGATACAGAGTGCTTTAAAGATGTAGTAGGTGAGAGCATAAAACAGTAATATGGACAGATATGAAGGTCGTGTTTTGACATGACGGAAGGAAAGCTGTCATGTTAGCTTTCATTTATTGAAATGAAACTAGTGCTAATGTACCCAAGCATTATTTCACTGAGATACGGTAGTCTAATCACGTTCTGCTTTATATTGATAAATCAACTGGGATATACTGAGGAGCTGTGTAACAGCATTCTCAAGACATGGACCTGCAAAGTGCGAAATGATGTATAATGGATGTACGATACAGTTCTGACAAATATGAGGTAGAGTTGTCATTCTTCACTCACTCAGACAATATAGCAAAAAAGTAATAAAATATTGAATGAATCAAATACAGCTGAAATATTGTTGACATAACTATATATTAGCTTTTAATGTGCTTTTGTTCTATATGTGTAGAAAACGCTTTAATATTTGAATTTCGTATACCCTTTTAACATGTAAGAATTTATATATTTTATAAATGACACTTCTATCTGGAAGGCGAAAGTTGAAAAGTATTGTTTTTATGATATTGTATGCTATTTTTTTCCTAGAATAATATGAAACACTTCTTAAACCATGTATTTAATGATGTGGGTTTGAAAACACAAGTTAATCTTAAAAAATAACATTAAATTCCTTCGCTAATTCAGCTTTAGTTAAATAAAACCTAAACCTGGCGTTCACACTGTTACAGAAACTCCATAGAACTTTCTAAATGCTGTTGTAAGAAGCATGCAACAACACACACAGAAAATAATTTCTGGATATGTATCTCATTCTACACACTGGAAAAAGGCTGAGGAACTGCTTGAACATGTTGTTGGGAAAGGATAGCTTAAACTCTGCTGTGTCTTGCAGGTGGCTGTGAACATTATTGCAAGCTGAGAGATTCACTTATTTTCTTAAAATACAGTCTAACAGGACCCTGTACTCATCTATTTCTGCTGAAAAGCTTAATTTCCTTGTTCTTTATCCTCTCACCTATATTTAATTTTAACTTTATGACTGTAAAGTGACTTTCATGTATAATTTGTTTTTTTCTCTGAAGAAAACACAATTTAAAGTAAGAAACATTTTTTTTCCTTTATACAAAGCTAGTGCTCTACAGTGCATAGTTCTGAGACACACGATGTAATACTTTCTTCTTGGTATGGCATTAGTCCATAGTAAATGTTAGCTATAGATAAAGATGCATGGATAATTGTAGTCTTTTGCATTGTTTTCTATGTGTGTTGTCTCACACATTCTGTATTTTGCCATACTATTAAATTTGCTCATTAGGAACCAATGGCCTGTGAATCCCAGGAGGCAGATTTAATGTTATCTGTAGCACAGGGTGTATTCAAACATCTGTTTATTGCAGAGCAGTGGACCACAGAATATGCTTGTGATGTCCGCATATAAAATGATCCTGCATAGGCTGAAATGTGCTTCGGTCTTGACTTCATTTTAAATGAAGTGCAACCAAAATACTTTAATAGTGACTCTCATCAGTGTTTCTTTATATGCCTGTATACACAATTTATTTATGTTATGGTTACAATTATTGTCAGCTGTGCGAAAGATGATTAAATCCTGAGTGATACTTAATTTTGGGGGTTTTTTTGATCACCTATTGAAAAATATAACTAGATTTTATTTTCAGTTGGAAAGTACTAATTTTCTGTCAAGTTAATGCTAAATAAAGCTGCTAATTCTGACAACTAAAATAGTCTTTCATTACGTGAAAATTGCTGTTGTGATTATACAAAACCCCCACCAGTAAGTGGCTTTTCCTTTAGTGGGTTGTTTGCCTTAAGACAGTGAAAGTATTCCATCTTCTGAGATCAGGGGTGAAATCAGTATGACAAGATACGGGCGTGATGAAACACCACACTTGGTTTATGTTTTGCAGATTGACTGGAGTTATAAGAAAACAACATCTGGCTCCAAAACTCATTGAGATAAAAATAGTTAGAGGCTGGGAGAATATGGGTTCAAGGGGAAGGGAAGCATGATATAGGCTTTCCTTGTCATAAACACTTTTGAAGGTAGTTTTTTTTTTCTAACTGCTGTCAGAGATGGTATATCAAGACAGATGAGATCTTTGATCAGATTCAGTATGCCCGTTTAAAGTATTTAAGATTAAAATGGTGTAACTTGGTTGTTTGAGGAGTGATGCCTTCCTCATTTTACTTAGTTTTAAAAAAGGTATCATTTTCCTTCTGCATATTTCAAACACGCTGGACGATTGATGCACTGAAACATTTATGTTCTAGATATGATTTTTTTTTTTAATTGTGTGATTAGGCAGAGTATACTTGCACAACTTCTTGGTGGAACTGAGTTTCTACTTCTAATAAAGTATTGAAAAAACTTGATGTTGTTACTGCTATTCAGTATTTTGTTTATCTCTCCTTCTTTGGAGCAGGGCAAGACAACTGGTTCAATGGGGTGCCCTTATTCTGCTGGATAATTCCTGTTGAGGGAAATGCAAATGAAAAGGGTCAGAAAAGGGCTTGTGTTCACTTCCTGATTTGAAATGTAAATGTACTGCTGGATGTCTACCCCTGGCATTCCTGGAGATAAGAATCAAGCAGCTTTATGAAGTGCAGGCCTATCAGCACAAAGTAGCTTTTCAGAGGCTGATTTGTAAGCTGGAAATGCTGTTTGAGAGTAACAGACAAAGTGCAGTCCATCTTCAGTAGAACTGCATAGCATTGTAAGCTAGGAGAAAAGTGATGGACAAGACTTGTAAAGAAGTGCTAAAGTTAAGGTAAACTATCATCCTGTATCTTAATCCTTTTTCTCTGTGCTGTGTTAGAAAATACAGAACTGTTTTTTTTATTTTAATCCACAACCTGCTCTCTGTCATAGTTGTTTGAAAGCACCAGTTTGCCCTGGAATGGAAACCTCTAGCAGGATGTAAAATGCAATTGGATCTACTAAGCGTTCTTTTAGTGAACAGGGGTGTTACCACCTGGGATTTCAGTCTTTCTGTGAGGAAGGATGGAGCAAAATGCTTCCTACAGAGAGACTGAATGGAGAACTAGATGGGGGGTGTGGGTTACTTTGGAACTGTAATGACTACCAACTCAGAAGCAAACACTAGGACTGACTTGGGCACTGTATTCCTTTCTGTTCTTCCACTCACCATCTGCCAAGTTTCAGACTCCAATTTTAAATGAATTATAATATAAAAACTGATATCTCTTGCTGTAAGCATACCTTAACTTTATAGGTTTAAAAATTAGAGTTGGCCAGAGATATGCTAATAGATATTTAAAAAGTAATTTTTATTAGTACAATGCAATAATATAGAAGGAGTTCAGGACTTTGAAATTCAACCAGAAGGCTTTATTTCAAGGATTTATATGCAGTCTTTACACCAGCATACAATATCTGCATACCTCTTTGAAAGGAGTATATGCTACATGCTGTTTTAAAAGGTCAGCTATAAGGAGACAGGGTGAATGTATAAATGAATGTTGTGAATGTAGATTCATGAGCCATCAGTTATTCTGACTCATAGAGGAAATGAAAAATATTTTAAACTATAAATATTCTTTGATTTTTCTCTAATGCTTTTCAATTTAGTTTCAGTACACCTGTACTGTAGTCATTATTTACTAATGCTGACTCTAACTACTGAGTTCATGTCATGCCTGCTTTGAGTTCTCATCATTCCTGCTTCTTCTTAGGTTGTTGACTGTGTAATGGTTTGGGATTTGCCCTTTGTATTCTTTAGGAGCTGACAGTGATTGTGATCTTTTGTCTTTCCATCCTATTTCATCTTTCCAAGTCTTTAGAATGTACTTACTCTTTCTTGTCTTGTTACTTGGGTGAGTCTAACTCTATTCTTTACCTTCTACTGTACTCTTTTAATGTAATGGTTTGAATCTGTAGATCTTTGGTTTAATCCACAGTAGACTGTCCGTTTTAGCCTGTTCTTTGTTATTCTAATTGCTGTGTGCTATGGAGGGTTTTTAAGGCCTGTGATGTATTTTCACCAATACACGCATTCACATAGGCCTTCTTTTGTCATTCTCTTTGGTTAATTCCTTCCACTGCCCTGCATTCCCATTAATTCTCCATTCATATCGGTATTAACATTTCTATGACAAATCTGTATGTTTCTCCCAGTGTGTGCTTGCTTTAACTTTTTATACCTCTGTGCCTGTAAAACAACCAAGATACTAAAACTTAGAGAATGCTATTGCAGCTAGTGGTAAATGTCTCAGCTGTTAATGTAAGGAAAATGCTGCCGTACTGGGTCAGTCAATGTGATATTTTATCCAAAGCCTGTATTTTGAATCATTGGTACATGTAAAATCAATGGAATGACAAGGAACAAAAGATAAAAATATTCCCACATCCCCCTAAAAAAGGTTTTTAATATAATGGCACATCAATTTAAGAATGTTAGTAAAACTGTCCTATTTTTGAACTGTAAAGAACTGCCTTTTAATCCGTTATGAGACTTTGGGTCTCCATTGGGATGAAAAGATATCCTGAATCTCTGAATCCTTTTTTTGCTTTTTTTTTTCCTGCTTCTGGCAATATATGGAACTAGTCCTCCAGGATCAGTAAGACTGTTGGCAAGACAGAATTAGTTTGGTTGTTAAAGGCCCCAGAAGGCAGCAGACACATCCAGGGATTCCTGAGGCATGGATAAATCTGAAAACCATTTCCCTCTCTCTTGGTGGGCATTGAATGGGACCTTGAAGGAATAACTGTGCTTTGAAGCATCATTTCATGGTAATCTTATGCAGCTGTCTGTGTTGCCTGCATACGGAAACAACAGGCTAGGATAGCAGGCAAGGCAGCAGTTCTGTACCTGAAGGTTCAGTCGCAGATTTTTCTATGTGAATGGGCTAACACTGGCATACACTTCATCTGTGTAGAACTTTTTTAGACTGACAGATATCATGAATGCGGAAGGCAGGGGGATGCCCTTTCAGTTGCATTTTGATCTTTCAGACAAAACTAAAGCGATTTTGAGATGAAACAGCTATTGCTGCTATTTTTTTTAAATAAGTCAATCAGAACCTATCTGTTCTTTTTTTTTCATAAAAGATACTGTAAGCTATTAATTTTGGAAAGTATCAAAATTCTATGCTTTGGTGTATTTATTTGAATATTAACTCTATCACATATGTCTCTGTGTTTCTTAATTTTAAATAGAGTCAAGAAGATAAAAAAAGTTACATTTGTCTTTTTAACTAGACTGAACACACTACCTCATGAAATGTGTAAGTGCAGGCTTCTGTGATTTGACTTCAGCAGGGGGAAGACATTTTCCTCCCCTTTGCAATCCACTAGTTGAATTGTGTCCAAAAGAGAAACTTTTTTTGTTTGTGTTTTAAATCTCAGTTTGTAACTTAACCTCTAATCTGCAGGCTTTGGATTCTATTCACTAACCTACCTTAAGTGATCACACTGTAAAATGATCACATTGAATACAGTTGCATAGGTACAGAGTATATAAATAATTTTATTGTTATTGAACAGAAAAAAGTAGGATTGTTTAAACATACAGGAAACTTATGAATTTGTGATTCTGGGTGCAAGAAGTTTTTAATTTGAAGACTGATTATTGCATGGACTGTTACTACTTCTTGACTTCAAAGAATCTTCAAGAAAATTAATTAGGTACTCAATATCATTCCGGAATGCTACTGAAATGAGATGCAGTGGTAGAACCTCTGTGTCAGTTCTTTGAAGCAAGATTTTAATTTGCTTTCATATTTGATCCATGTGTAGCACAAGAATAGCATTATGTAAAGCTCAGTCTGCAATATGAAGAAGTAGGCAATGCTGTGAATATATAGCACATAGTAATTCAGTTTTCAGGAAAGAAGCATTTTTACATCTATGACAGATTGGTAAGATTATCTCTTTTTTCTTCATCATCATCATCATCATTGCCTGCTAAAAATGGATGAAGGTGCCAAATTTTCCTAGCTATCTGGAAAGATCTTACTTGACCAGTACCTTAAGATGTCCTTTAGCTTGAAAACTATGTTGTACCTTATATTAATTTCACAAGTTTATAACACAGTGTTGTTATATTTTACTGCTAATCCAACTTCAAAATGCACTGTTAAATTTTAGCAAACGTTGAATTGATTAATGTTCAGTAATTGTATAGATTTCTTGCAATTGAAATTTTCCAAAAAAATAATGGTAAATCACTTTGGAAATTACTTCAGAATAATAATAAATATTATTGATGCATTATAAAGTGAATGGATTTATTTTGCTAATTGCAACATTCTCCTTTCAGTATGTTTCATTTTGGGAAAATAGCAGCATTTCTGTAATGTATTTTTACATAAGTTATCAATTTACCCTTTCAGATTTAATCCAAATAAGTCTCAGAATTTAGTGGATTTTAAATTTATGCTTCCATGTATGAACAACAGAATAGACATGTAAGAGGCAGTAATTATTTGAGGTTTTAATGATATGTTGATGCTCAGTACTTTCATTCTGTTAAAAAACGGAGTACAATACATAACCTTTTGCACTGGTATTCTGTTGGGGCTAAGAGGTAAGAGCAACATTCAAGAAAAGGTTTGGTGGCTGCAAATTCTGAAGAAGGAGTAAGCACTAAATTCAGGAAATCATGTGCAATGATCTTAAGTGCTTCAAGAAGTTAAGGTCAAAACAGATTTAACAAACAGGGCTTTACAGGTAATATGAAATATCGGACATGTCTTAGTTATGCCATAATTCTTCACTTGCAGTGTGCTTGTCTTCCATCTGATGGTATTTAGGATTCAGAAAGCGTGAATTTTTGTTCCAAAGTCCAGTGAAAAGATGTTGGATTCAAAACATAAGCAGAGATGGTGTTTTGCATAGTAGCTAGGAAGTTGATGTTCTACTCAGTTTGGGGGTCGGTGTGTTTGAGGCAACATCCTAGGAGTATTTATTTCAGAAATTTTTCATATCCCTTTATTTGAGACCATAGCCAAGAATAGGAGGATACTTCTGACTCTGATTTACTTAGTGGGTAGAGCTTCTGTTCCCTGCTGGAAAAAGGAAAAATCTCAATTCTAATCATTTGTCACTACCTTACGTCTATATTCTCCAGAAGGATTACTTTTTCACAGTAGAATACTGTAGTGTTTCTTGTAATAACTTGAACAGTGTCTTACTGTGGTTAAGTAGTGAATTTCCCCAAATAAACAATCTCAAGATAAAGTAAATATAAATATGGCTACCTAAATATTTCTGGACTTAAGTATTTGTTTCATATAATCTGTTGGTTCACAATTAAGCATATGCATTAGTGAAGGCAAGCACATAATGAAGATGAAGAATGGCTGTGAAGGCTTCCTGATCTTAATTTGAAAGAATTAATTTAATTAACTCAATATAGGAAGCTCTGGCAGTTATTAAAAGGCTTGGAAATCTAAACAGATTTTTGTATACTGAAGAGGCTGCAATTTTGTATGACAAAATACAGATGCTTTCAGATTTTGTATGGAAAGTTTGGATATAAAATTCAGTAGATAAGCTGGCATCAATCAAATTTATTGATGCATGTTTGAGGAAAATCTGTTTCTTTCAACTTATAACCACAAGGAAGCTTTGGAAAGAAAGGTCACCCCATTGGTGGAGTTGCGTTCATGGGTTTGTAGCAAAATATGTCTGGAGAGACTGAGAATTAAGGGTTACTGAAACTGTGAGGTATGGCCTCACCAGGTCCAAAGGACTCCTTATCTATTGAGCTGTATACACTGCTGAGGCAGAACAGACGCTAATTCTTTTCGTAGGAGAGAGGGGAGAAGAAACAAAGCCAAGAAACTAGGGACAGAGGGGACTCTAGAAACTATAGTGCCTGACACAATATGTGGAGAAATGATCTGGAATGCAGTTGGTGAAATTGAAGGAGGAGTTTCACACTGGGTTTTGGAGGAAGCAGCAAGTGAAATAGGCTGATGATGTGAGGTGATGGGATCGTATAAATCATCTGACCTGGCTAGTGCTTGTGCTGGTTTGTAAAGTACTGTTTTAAATTGCTTTGAAAAACAGTGTTTTGAAGATTTCTTAGCCTCCTAGGCATGCTGTTTCAAACCTTACTACCATTGGAAATACAATTTTTTCTCAATTTCTTGTCTTAATGTCCACTGGTGCCATTTTAGTCCATTGCTTTTTATCTCATGCATGATGGAAAAGGACTGTTTATTACCCTCCTCTTTACAGTACCTTTGTGTTTACTTGAAGACGTCAGGACTTTAAGACTTCGCTCAAATTGTATTGTTAGATTAAACAAACTCAACTAATTCTGTATTTTTCCTGTAGATTATATTTATAGACCTCTGATTGTTTTTACTGCTCTTCTCTGGGCTTCTGGCTTCTCTACAGTTTGTCCAAATTTTTCTGGAAGTGTACTGTCCAAAATAGGACACAATACTTCACCCAAGAAATTACGAGTACTGAGTGCAGTGGGAAAAATGCGTTATACGTAATCTTTTTAGAAAGAGATTTTTTGTTGTAATTTGTAAGACAGATAATTGATGTTCATACCTAGATTTGCTATTGATAGGAATAATGTTTGCTAGTAACATACTACTTTGCTATGTTTAAACGAGGAGGACATGTTAGTTCTGACAAGCAGGACAGAATGTCTAGCAAGCATGTTACAATGTATTACATTATGGAGAGTTTTCTTTGCTTCCTTCTTTGATTATTGCTGTCTTCTTTGACATTTCACACGGTTTATTCTTTTATCTATAATGTGTGTCAACTCTGTGAGCAATTAGATCCCAGGATCTTGTTCCCCCCCCCCCCCCCCCCCCGGCCCCAGTATGTCCAGTATATCCCTGGTAAGGGGTCAAACATTTCTTTTTTTAAAACAACATTATAGTGCTGAATCAAGTTCAGTTTGTAAAACTCCCTGCCCCAAATACTTTGTTTTTCCCATTACAGAGAGGAATAGTATCTCTACTGAAATGGAAGGTGGTAATTCTAATCTCTGATGGTAAGCAGCCGCTCTTTTGTGAAAGAGAATTTATACATTAACATTTGTGCAATATCATGCTGAAGAGACACTGTAGTTATCAAAGATCTTGAAAGGAAAGTCTGAAAGAAACAAAGACATAAACATATTTCTTGGAATATAAATTGTGTGTTTCCAGGCATTATTGGATCAGAAGATAAATCGTTCTATATTGTATTATTTACTGAGCCTTTTCAGAGCAAGTTTTGCCAGTGGCAATCAGTATTCAAATAATTAGAAGTTTTTCTTAGCTGATGTATTAGAGGCAATGACATTCAGATCATTCAAGATTGTATCCATCTTATGTAGCTCTAGACATCTAGAAGTAGTCATCTAGGCACCTGTAATACTCGAGAGAGAGGAAATACCACCTTCAGGGGTTAATTCATCACCCTGTAAGATTGCTAAGTAAAGCTGCGTGAATCATTTTGAAGGTATTTTTCTTCACTGACTGAAAAGGGAATTTAGATCTCTAGCATAAACCCTGTATTGACTTTAGATGCTTAAGATCACTTGAGGTAAATCCCTGTGTGGTTTAGAAGTTGTTGTTAACAAAACATCCATGAAGCCAGAGCAGCTATAGTATAAATATCTCTGTTGTGATGAAGTTTGTATTAATTTACTTTTCTTAAAGAGGATTATGGATTTATATGCATATAGTAATGTGACATGCAAGCAGATTCTCTAAATATTTTTGTACACTGCTAACATTAAAATGTAAATGCCTATGGAATGTATCATGTTGTGTCTGCCAGTTTAAAGACATTTTCAGTATCCTCTCCCTATATTTGGGGAATATTCTGATCATGGGAGCTTTAAGTGTTTGATCAGAAAGTTCACACTATCAAAGAACATTATTATTTCCAGCTTTAAATACACATTAGCTGGTACTATTTTTCAGAAATTCATTCTGGTGAACAAGAAATGATAATAGATCCTAAATAAACTGTTCTTCAAACATGCTTCTAACAATTAAAACAGCAAGTAGGTTCTTAAAAGGAAATTTCAGCCAGTGCTTGCTCATTACTGGGAGCTTCTTATGCATAACGAAAAGAAATAGGAACTTGGACTCAATAGAACTTTTGAGGGGGTAATATTTATTATTGCTGCTGGCATGAAGATATCTTTTATCTTCTACTGCTGCTTTGCTTGCCAGCAAGAAGTGATAATCACTGCTGACTATTTAAGGTTTACTGCATATCCTGAAAGGTGTGAGGATAAAAGATTTTGGATAGAACTAGTACATTGTCTTCATTATCTTATGAGTATAATGAGATGGATTCACAAAATATGAAATAAGTCATAGCTGATCTTTTACTAGAAACTAAATGTGAATCAGTATGCTTTGAATTTCTGTTTCTGACCAACACATCAAATCCTTCCAGTGATTCTATTTAATGTGACACTAAGGTTATATTCTTGACTGGATTTATGCTGCCTTATAAGTAGGACATAAAAAATATTATGCACATCAAATTATTAGGGAAATAAATAAGGTTAATTAAAACAGGCATTAAAAATGTAATGTGCCTTATTACCACAGGAATTTAAGGAAATTGGTAACTGCTGGCTGTCTTTGTTAATGATCTCTGATTTCTATCTGTTTGCCAAATATAAAAGTCTGGGTAATTTCTGAACTTCCGTTTGAGGTATAGCGCACACTGCCACTTGGGACATCTCTGAATCTGTCAGACAAAGTCAGTGCCTATGTTTTTGCTCTCTATTTTTTTCCATTGTGTAGAGTTCATCTGGGATAGATATATGAGAAAAACACATTGAAGGGCATGTTAAAGTTGCATATGAAACAGCTATATGGGAATTTGTTGCAGTGATTTCTCCACTGTTCATCATTAAACAGTTATGCTCATCACTTCTCAAGCTAGACATCTTGTTCTGGCCTTTCAATATTATATAGAACCCACAGACACACCCATGAATTCTGTCCAAAATCGAACTGTTATTTAATCCAAGAGGCAATATTCTTCTAATTTATCTTTGTCATTTCAAGACACAGATCATAGATAAATGCAGTGCTGCTTGTGATTTTCGTTGGGCTTTTTTTTTTTGCATAGAGTTTTCAGAGTTGGCTGAAGGGTTGGGAAGGCTTTGCCTTGTTCTTTAGTCCTTGAGTATTGAATTACTTTTGAGACATTTAAGTGCTTCAGTGATTTTCCATTCCTGCTTGAGATAGGAAGCTCAATCTATGACTCGGACATGTCAGAAGAACTGTGAGGTATTGCTTTCTGATTAATATTTTAGGTTAATAATCTGGTCAGCAGTGTAAGGCGTATAAATGTGCATTGTGATTAAATTCTATTTCAATCAAAAATTTCAGATACAGTTTTTTAAAGAGGCCAAGGGAGCGTGTCAATGAAAAAACCAAAATTTTCCAGCATGTTCGAATCTATATTCAGATCTTTGTAAGACTTAGATTCAGACAATGATTGAAATATTATAATGTGCATTTAAATTGTAATCTTTAGATACCCTTTGCCAAGTGAAATTAAATATCTAATTTTTATATATGGTGTATGAGAGGAAGGGCCAGGATTGCGATATGAAATTCTATCACAATAGGTGGCCAAGGATTTAAATTGATCAGTAATAGCTTAAAGCTGGGAATTTAGGCATCTAGTCTAAACAGCAAGGTAACATCTGTGTCTTCTCAACATGCTAAAATTTGTCTAAAATTTTCATTTTGTTTTAAAGAGAAGTCCACCCTTCAAAAATGGAAGAAGAATAGGTAAGGAGGAAGTGAAGTAGTACTGCTTTCCTCTTTCACTAGGGGCCCCTGCCTTGTGGGGGACTGTGACTCATGCTTTCTCTGACAGAGAAGATACCCAGGAGTATGCCATGACTACTAGTGCCATGGGTATGCTCGGGTAAAGGTTTCATATCTTCAGCAAATTTTAGGAACATAATCTTAAAGACTTAGTGAACTAAGTGACCTAAGGTGCCTGCAGAGCTTTGTGAACAGCAGAAATGTTTAAATCATAGAATCATAGAATCTTCCAGTCGGAAAAGAACTTTGAGGCCATCGAGTCCAACCGCACCCATTATCTGCTAAACCATGTCCCTCAAAAACTCATCTGTCCTTTTTTTTAAACACCTCCGGGGTGGTGACTCAACCAGCGACCTGGGCAGCTGTTCAGTGCCTTTCAGTGCCTTTCAGCCACCCTTTCAGTAAAGAAATTCTTCCCAATATCCAGTCTGAACCTCCCCTGGCACAACTTATGGCCATTAATGTTGGGCTTAAAATCAGTGAGATGCCTTATCTCCCATATTCTTACCTTAAATTTCTCTCCCTATGAGTACACAATCAAATATGAAGGTATCTATGTACAGTTTGCTGCTAGTTTAAAAAAATGTGTTCTTTAAATTACATTTTGATGTTTTATATTTTATAGGTACTTAGTGTAGTATCTTTAAACTGTAGATTTTAGAACGCTATCACTTGAACTAATTTTTCAGATTTGTATACTTTTAAAGGGCATCTAACATTACAAGTGCTATGTCTGTCAACTCATATCATCTCTTCTGAGAGCTAGTTCTATGTCAAAAAAAATAAAGCTTGAAAAACTCTCAACAGATTTGTGCCACATCCTCAGGTTGTGCAAATTGGCCTGTTATCACTGAAATTAATAGAGCTATACTGATTCATTCAAGCTATAGATTTGGTTTGTTGCTTCCAAGTATATTGAGGATGATGTTAGCTGTGTCCAAAAACATTCACTTTCTCTCATCCAAATTGCTGATGCAATAGGTAGTGCTCTTTGAACTATATTCCTTAATATGAATTTCCTTTTTAGTTTGCTGAATGTTCTCTTTAAATTACATTTAAAGACAGAAAGTCAAAGGTACAGTGTTGTAAGTTACACACACTGTTGAGATCCCCACTAGGTAGAAAGGGTTAGAACTGCCTCTGCAAAGGAGATCCTTTGTCCTCTCTGTCCAACAAAACTAAGTTCTATCTGAAAAGCCTTTCAAGTAGTCATTCCTGTATTTTCTTTCTCTTGCTTTAACCAGGAGTTATCTGAAAGAGATGATCATATTAAATAGTATGCAAAAATATTATCTGAATATTTCTAATCTTTAAAGAAGTTGTCTGGTATTTTCCTCTACACTATTTTTTTTTAGTTTCTCTTTCTCTATTAGAAATAAGAATATTTTCATAATGTAATGCATTGGGGAAAAAATAATTTCAGAAACATTTTATAATATTTTAAATTTGAATATAAATATTTTAAGTAACACAAAGGAATTTATTTTAGATGTAGCTTTTTTTAGATACACTTGTGTTGAAGTAATTGAAAGAAGTGACTGAGAAATGAGAAATTCCAAGAGTTTTCCTCTTTAGGCTATTGATCCCTAAAGTCTATGTCCGTTCACTTGGTATATTTTCAGATATTGGAGAAAATGCATTTAAGAAAGATGTATTATCTTACTTTTATTCCTGTTGAACTGCATGTTTTTTCTTTAAATATTGTAGTTAAATATCATATTTATATATTTTTTAATCCACATACTTAGAGAACCATTCTTGATATTTGTTTGAAAATGTGTGATATCTTATACTGTCGTAATGCCATACATAATTAGTATAATTCATTGGCATTTTTCTTGAACTTGTAGGCCACCTAAAAAAAAGCCACATTAGAGGTGTATGGTCCCTGGTAGAAGATTTTTTTGATCTGTAATATAACTAAAATGTGTATGGTTCGATGAGTTTAAATAGTCTTCAGTAAAATATTGGTTAGAAATTCTTAGAGAAATCAGGTTTGGTTTTTTTTTCTGGTAGTTTTAAAATAGTGCTACTACAAGAGAAGAATATTTCTCTTAGAAGAACAAATGGTGTTTTTAAGTGGGACTAAGAACTAAATGTTGCTGGATTTAATTGTTCAGCATATATCTAAGGGTTAAAAGCTCGATTTCAGATAAAGATATGTGTATCCTGTGGAATCATTTGGAAATTCAGTATCTTTGTTACGACAGCCTTGGGTAGATCCTGGTTTTGTAATCTCTGCCAGGAAACTATTCTGACATATGCAAAGCAGCTGCTACCTATTTGCAGAGAAGAAAAGGGCTGTGCAAAGGCTGTGTAGACAGTGCAGGTAATTTGAAGACACCAAGTAGGGAATTGTTGGAGAATGATAGAGCCTTAACAGCCTTTTGCAGCTGTGAGTCTCTGTTGCGGAACAGAATGATGTGATGCTTCCAGAAGTTATTATTTATAGTATGTACCTCTGATGTCACAGCTTTGGTGGGCTCAGATCCAGTCTTTATCCAGCTGTTGTCATTAGAAATTACTATGCATCTGGTCTGTGAATTTACAAAAGGAAACCAAACAACCTAAAACTCATCTCTCTTCCAAAAAATCCATATACACCTTTAATTTTCCAACAATAAGATGAGTTGCGGTTTACTAATTCATAGTACAAGTTACCAACCCTAACCTCTTTGACACAAGTGCATGGTGTGTGAGATATTTGCAGTTTCATTGAGACCGGCCAGCCCGTTGACTGGATGGGCCCCTGTTTTGGGTAGAATATACTATGAGATGGAGCAGAATATGTGTGGGAACAATTAGGTTTTCAAAACTTGTACAAAACCATTTCAACCTTCCCTGCACTCCCCCAGTGGTTTGTCCAAGTTCATTTTCCAAATGAACCTGTTTACTTTCGCTTTGGAAAGTGTCCTTTAGTAGAACTCCATTTCCAGATAATCTCTTTGTAACTTCCCTTTGAAAATCTGTGTATCAACATTGTCTTTCTTTGTATGGCATTCTTAAAATATTTCTCTGTGTGTGTATTTTCCCCCTGTTAGATTTAACAGATCATTAATGAGTTGTATTCCATTCAATCAGTAGGTCTCATTTTATAGATTATTATTGAAGTACTGGAGTGTGATGACTGTTTCTGGGCTGTTAGATTTATCAAGATAATCTACCTACTTAAGAAATATTAAAACGACATATGAAATTCTTGTGAAATCTTTACTGAAGAAAATAAGTGTGGGGTCTACCTTTGTAAATAAAATAACATTTTTTTTAATAGTTTGGTTTTATACCCAAAGGCAATCATCCTCATTATGGTTTTAATGACCTGTGAAGAATTCTGTAATAACAAGGACTTGGAAAACAATAACTTTAGGAATTTTATTTTTAAATTAAATGAGCAATAAAATAAGTCTGATTCCTCCCCTTCAAACTCTAATTTACTACAGCTCTCCTGGATTAAGATGTTGAACAATATGCCAAAAATAATGCTCCTGAAAATACATTTGAGTGATACGCCTGAAAATAATTATGTCCAAAATGTGGAAACTAAAACAGGGAAATGTTGCGGGGTAGTAACTGATGACTGAAGTAACTAAAGCCTTTCTTTAAAATAAAAATATTCTGGATTAAGCAATAAACAGTTTGTCTGAGAAGGTAGTCTCAATTTCTCTGCATTTTTTTTAATTTTTAGTATTACATGGATAAAGCTGCCTTTTTAAACTTTGTGTAGAGTTTATATATTTAAATTACATCTCTGCAGCACTTCACAGTGCTACACTTTGTGTGTAGCACAAAACACTTCATACAAACAGAGATGTCATGTGACTGAACTAACATTGCTCATTTTATTTTTTTTGGTAAAAAAAAGGATGTGGTTGGTGTGTAGGTCAGATGTCTCATGACTCAATTCAACTCAGAAATACCTGTATACTTCGGAATTTCTCATATGATGATTTTCTCTTTCAAAAAAAGAACAGTTTAGAAAACTCGTTTTTAAATTGTTTATCTTTGTAAATAATCAAATGACAATTATTAAAGTATAAGAAATGCTGTTTGCTTGCATGATAAAATAAATACAATGTAAGTTTAATAGCCTTACACTAAACTACAAACATCGTTAACAAGCTAATCTTAATAGTTTGTTACCATACTTGCAATAATATTGGCTTAATGAAAGCGAGTATTGAAACCAGTAACAGATCACATTACAAAAATGTACTTCTCTCTCAACTGAATCAGTATATAGATAGCTTTTATAGCTCGATCCCGTGTAATTTAAAAACATACATAAATTATATGTAATAATTGCATAGGCTGTAATGTAACTCATAGTACTTACTGTACCTGTTAACTGCAGGTTAACATCTTCTCTGTGGTACCTGTAAAGTTTTAGCACGTTAAAAATTAAATCTGCAGATTCATAAAAGGACGCTGCTTGAATTTTTTATACCGTAAACTGCTGCTAAAGCATTATTATGCTTAGTTTGAAAACATTCCAAATCTAATATTTAACTTAGCACAAAAGTAATTGCTGTTGTTACTGCAGTAAGAGGCCTGTGTGCTCTCCCTTAAATTAAACTACTAGCTAATGATCTTAATTTTATGTGCAATGTAGAAATACTTTTTCTGCTGTAGACAAAAGGACATTGTAATCAGGCTTCTTGAAGCCCTACATGATTTTGTTTTATTTATCTCCCTAGACATTAGTAGTAAAAGGCTTTATGCTAATAACAAATGCTTTAATGCACTCTTAGCATTTTAACTATGACTGTCTAAGAATAAAAGCTTTACAGGCTTTGTGAGGAGGTGGTAATGTCCTAGGCTAGTTGAGTACCTGGAAAATAGACCTTTTAAACTCGTGAACCTCTCTCAAGTCTGACGTATCAGGAGAGATCTTGAAGGGCAAGTATTAAGTTGTTACAAGTTTGCTGAGCTGCATCATCTGAAACGAAAAATAGGGGATATCTGTGGAGCCAGGGAAGAGAGGATAGAGTCATTGAGTCCATCAGGCAGGGAGATAGAGATGAATATGAAGCATTGTGTTAAGGACAACTGAGAATTATAAAGCATCAGAATCCTAATGTTCTCTGGTGTGGGTTTTAGCATCCTTTGGAGTTTTTCTTTTAGCTTTCAGAATCATCTGGGTTTTCTCAGTCTCTTTCAGAGACAGAATGGAGAAAATTAGAAGATTTAGTGAAAGTTTTGATGGATTTCTCTAGAGTGGTTTTTTATTTAGTTAAGGGTCTGAGATTGCTGAGCTGGGCATTTGTGAGAGTAATACACCGTGAATGTTAGTGTTGTCTGAGGGCTTATTGTATTTTATAGCCTTCTTGGAGTGTTTCAAGAAGCACCTGATTTTATAATGATAGATATGATAGTTTACATGTTTCTTCTGTATAGTAGTTTGTAAATTTTCTTTTTTGTGTTGTGTGTGGTGGCTAAGAAATTGATATACTGCTGTAGGTGTAGAGGTAGTGGTTATTGAATCTTCTCATAGAAATTTGAGGGAGTCCAGAAGACAAGAATATCTGTGTATTTGTGTGAATAATAAAATGGTGCTATATTTAGTGTCTCATTCGTAACTTGACGTGCTGTAGATAAGTTAGTATTGACTGGTGAAATAGATGTTGATGAGAATGGAATAAATTTATATTTAGGCAAGAAATCTGAGTATTGTCCTTGTTCTTGCTGAAGGTAGACCATGATTTGCTGTTGTGGGATTGACCAAGGTGGTGCCATTTTTACTGAGTTTGTGTGCATGTGTGTGTATGAAATGTGTTGTGTTTCCCAGTGAACTAAATTGTTGAGTGACTGGAGGCTTAAGGATGGTTTCTGTGAATTCTGCTGATTCTTCAGTGAATGTTCTGTAATAGGAATGTGGTAGGATTTCCTTCCTTCTGGTTTTAAAACATGATAGCCCTGTGAATGACAGTGCAGATTGTATGGTTTTCCTAAGAGCTTCTAAGGATGTCAGTAATGTGAAGCAGGATGTTAAGACTTGGTAGCAGGTGATTGTTGCTGCAGTTTATAATTATAATATCATATATTTCTATTGACTTCAGCAGAAGAATGGGTGATGAGGTCATGAGCAAAACCAACCATCACCGTAACTTTTCCCCCTCTGAATAAAATCTGTCAAATCCCTGGCTGTGGTAATTAAATCAGCAGACAAAGATGGGCTTAAGGGGAGAGGGATCTGTCAAGAAGATGGACTTGTGTATCTGAAAGATTATCCCTTCAGCCCTCTACTTGATCACTTTTTAGTGAATTAACTCCACTCTCTGGAGCCTGTACCTAGATATCCTAGTTAGGTCAGTGCTGGAGACCTGAGACACCCAGCCATGGTAGCAAATATCAGAAATCATGTTCCAGATGTCTGCCTGGAGTGCTTAGAGTCACGGCAGTCAATACCCATCATGACTGATCTTCTCTGATGACTTTCAATATCTGCGTTCTTAATAACTCTGGTTGGTATTGACTTTCATCAGTTAAACAGCCTAGAGTTAATAAACTGCTAGCCAGTGCTATGAAAACAGTCAAAAGTCCAGACTGCGCATGGGAGAGGTTTAGCAGATTTTTTATGCTTAAGGTATCTTTTTAGCTGTGCTTTGGTTGAGTCTAAAGATGCATGTGTTTATTTCTTTTCCAGTAGAAAGCCTTGCCATTTGCAAATGAAAACATTTGTCTTTGCATATGTAGAATCAGGCAGTGCTTACAGAAATTCAGAGAAGATAATTTTACAAGATCCATGAGGAGTGGGTTTTCAAAACTTTTATACTGCTTTATGCAATGACAAGTGTAATTTTTTTCATGAGTGACAGCAATGACATTGATATTCCTCTGGTTGTTTGGAGAGCTGTATCATTCCCCTTTGTTTTTCTGACCTATGAAATCTATTGTTCCATTTTTGGATAGGAGGAAAGAACAGTTTAATATGAGATAGTAGAAAGGGAAATGTTTCTCTGGACTTGAGTGTAGGAAGAGATGGTTGGTAAGTAGGCTGAGTTCTGCTGAGGAATGTGTGTCTTCTGACAATTGCTTGCTGTGTTTTGCAAGCAACTTAGGATAGAAAATGCTAGTTACAGACATGAAGAGAAGGTTTCTGTATCAGAATAATCAGAGGATAGGATTCTAATAAAAGTTACAATCACTCAGGGGAACAGAACAAAGTATTGCAATCATTTTAATTACAAGGTCAAGTCAAAACAAATACTTTTGGTTTAGTTCTTACCTGCCCTTTTAGTTGTTTAAACCTGAGTGCAGGTCTGTGGGCATATGATGACTGTTTGATTTGTATGCATATTCGATATTAGGAAATATTGAAATACTAGACTCTGCAGTTTCACCATGAAATAGTTAGCTTCCTAAATAGCAAGTAGGTGGAAATGTTTCTGAAGGAAAAAAACAGATAACATTTTAGCTATAAAACATATCCTCACCTAAAATTGGAAAAAAATAAAAGAAAAAAGGTAGAAGTAGTGAATGGAACATATGAAAATAATATCTCCCTATAACTGATAGAAATAAATGAACTGTAGCTATTGCATCTAACAGACCCTTGTTGTCTGTACATGCTTCTCTGTCACATCTGTGCATGCTTGCCCTCCAGACAAGCTAATTCAAGGTTCTAATCTGTAAGATCATATCAATTCACAAAGTATTTATAATTATCTAGTAATCAATTCCAAGTAAAATGACAGAGATATCAGAAATCTGTGCAAGATGATGCTGAAATCCTAATTCTGTATGAGCATGTTCACTGCAAAGTGACATTGGATCAGAGTGACCTTGCAGCAGACAGGTGTTCCTGGTAGTCAGCAGAGCTGTAGGGGATGCTGACAGGAGAGTCTGACAAGTGCAAAACATTCACTGCTGGCTGAGAATACGTTCCTCATTGTGTCATGGTCAAACAAATCTGACACCAAATCCTCCCTTTCCTTACCCCCCCAAAAGCACTGTTTCAAAGTAGTTTTGTGCATCGAAAAGCTAGTTGATATATAAAACTCCAGGTTTTTTTATACATACAAGTCCTAATGTGAAAAAGACTGAATTGTCTAGGGGTAAAACTGCACTATAGACACTCCTATATAAATACTTCAATGAGGCATAGTAATGAAACAATCCTGTTGCTTAACAGAGTTGCATATTTGCAAAATAGTCAACCCAGTAGTGCATCCTACGGGCAAATAGGTGATGTCAAAAATTTAGAATCACACTGGGAAAAAAACACTTTACAATGCTGTCAGTAAATAAAAATATAACTTTTGATCGTAGAAATATTTTTTGTCCTTGAAATTGTCACATTTCTAGAATTAAAAATTCAGAAATGAGTAAATGTTTCATTGTATTTCATTAAGTTTTGTTTCTTATCTGTAGTATTTGTTGTATTTTCTTCAGAAAGCAGACATTGTACATTTGCAGTATTTGCTTCAGAAACATTTTGTTAGTATTTTTTGTAGGTAGTGCATTTTATATCAAGGAAACTAGAGGATATTAAAGCCAAGATTATGCAAAGTGTATACTGTCTTTGTGTCCATATGTTCGTTAAAGTGTTGAATGGTAAAAAATGTTAATAATTTCTTTTCTTGCTGCTTTTTCCAAAACTTGATATCGAAACTTTAACCTTCAAGCTGCACTATGTATCAATAAAGCTTCTTATTAAAATTTAAGTGCTTTTTAGACTGTGGGGTTTTTTTCTTCTTAAACTTTGATGAGGGATGCAAGAAGGTCTATGCATCATAATGCCCTTATATTAATAAGAAGCGTTACATTTTTTTAAAAAAAATTATAAGCAGTATTTACTTTACTGAGAACTTCAAAATTTTTTTTTGTTCTCGTATCCAATAATTTGTTTTTGTTGTTGTCTAAAAATGTTTTAAAAGGAAATATCTACATGCATTTTTTGCACTGTAGGCTGTATGTCTTCTCACAGGCAAAATGACTTGTATATTTTATATACATATTATATATATTAAATTCCAAGCCATTCATTCGCATTACTGCCATGCAAGTATTATTTAATGCATAAAATACTTCTAAAGCAAAATTCAATAAAAGCAGAATTCTCCGTGGAGTGGCAGTTGAAAAACTCATAAATTTAGATTACATAGTCATGTCAGAAAATTCAAATTAATGAAATGGCATCCCACACAAGCACTACAGAAATTTACATATTAATTTCTGCTAATGTTTTTTTATGGCTGCAACAGACTTGTACTAGTCATATTCAATAAAACACAACAGATTGTGAAACAACAAACAGTGAGCAGTTGGGTATGATTTATCTGTTGTTCCATTGGATCCTCATTTTCCAGGGAAAATGGTCTGTCTACATTATTAATGTCTGACAATTTTCTTGTATTCATGCCCTGAAGCAGAATATGTCTGTTAATTTTGTGTAATGGCTGCTTTCCTAACAAATGGTATTTATTTTTTACATTATGACAATACCGATAAGTAGAAAGGAAAACTGGCTTTGTGGATTTGGACAGTAATGTGAAACACATTTCTGCATATACAAGATATACTTATTCTGGGTTACAGAGATGTAAATATAGTTTTCACTGGATTTCATATGCTGTCGTTCTGTGCTGTAGTCCCTACTTTGATATTGAATGTTTTCTTTTTTTCTTTTTAAATGATCCTACAAACGTGGGCAAAGAACATGCAGTGTCAGAATGCGCTAGCAAGCCGCTTCTCTTCAGAAGACAGCCTGTGTGAGTGTAGCAGTAGTAACCTCCTCCAGAACTCAAGTCTCTTATCTAAAGATTTTTTTTTTTATGTTGGTTGCCTTTGCTTCTTTTCTGACCGAATGGCAGTGTAGAACAGAATACAGTGTGGGTGGAGGAAATACTGCTTTTGGAAGCTCTAGTACTGCAGTAGCTAAGTGGTGGGTAAAGATCTCTAGAAAATCTCGAAAACTTCTAAGGTGTTAAAAACCACATAGATGCTGTTCATTTAAATAGTGCCTGAGTATCAGATAACTTTGAAATCAATATTTCTTTCTTTCTGTAATGAGAGGATGAGCATTACGTAACTAGTCAAATGTGTAATCCTATATCCTGGAAAGGAAATGCCCATCTCACATGAAGTTGTAAGCCTTTCAGGGAGAAACATTCCATAAAATGTCTACAGTTGACAAGGTAAGTAGGTGTAAATTGAGAGTTTGCTTAGTATCAATATTTTGAAGGAAGAAGCTACAATGTCTGTATCTGTATTATATTTTGTATACAAGTTATGATGCTTGGTTATTTTCTCTTCTTTTAATTGTGGCAATAAAGTTCTATTCCTTGGACTCTCAGAAGACTCAATGTCTCATTTCTTTTTACTGCATAACGCATTATTCTGTGCTATGTTTTATTTTTGACTTTGGAACTGCAGAAAAGACATATTGGATAATTTTCACGTCTAGATTGAAATAAAAAAGCTAATTGGTTTTGAAAAAAGTTAGGCAAGGGTGTATGTTAGACAAGTTTCAGTGTGACTATTGAATAATGCTGTAATACTGGTATAAACCAAAGTGCTTTAACAAAGTTGGTAAATGTAATGCATCGGGATGTGTTTTGGAAACAACGAGTATCTACTGTCTGCTTCAGCTTCTACCTTTGCTAATTGTTTACAGATATTATCCATTCCTGGCTACCCAGAAGGCATGTAGTTGTTTACAGTGCCAAACTGTATGAATTCAAGTGGGATGGTTGTTAGCTGATTGTTACATCTTTCACTAGCTGTAATTGCCTACACTTGTAAACATTTTTAGCAATTTCCAAGCTAAACAAAATCTTAGTTCAGTGGCATATATGCATTAATATGTAAATTAGACAAATTTTAGGTAAAAAAAACATTTCCAAGTAAGACTTCTTTTTCTGCATGGATAGGATGAAACTATGAGATAGCTTTTCCCACATTTTTCTGTTCTTTTTTCATAGCTCAGCCTCCACCCAGCCTTTTTCTTCACTGGTCCTCAAACCTGTCCTGTGGCAGTTAAAATACTCCTCTAAATACAGTTGCATCCTCTTCAGCACAGCGTGTGGTCATACATCTCCAATCCTCGTTTCTTAGTAATGACTGCATTTTCTTCATTTTGGAGATGAAGAATCAGCAGCTCACCAAATCTAAAGACACTTTATGTATTTCAGTGTATTTTTGCCAGAGTGGAATGCTTTTAGAAGTGTCTTCTGAATCCTCACAATGATTAGCTGCTAAGAGCAGTAGCAATGGGAACAGAAAATGAAATCTTTTAACAATAAACATACAAATGGATTTCTTTGAGTGTGCCCTTTTTCAGGGGAAATTAGATTTGCAATGTGGTGAGGGGCATAGCATCCTAGTGCAGCTGTAATCTGATAATGCTGTTTGAATTATTACAGCCTTTGTCCAAATTCCTGGCTTATTTAAGAAATATTATATACAGAATTATTGGAAACTATCTTGGAAATGTCTATAATGACTAGTGAAAGGGAGATAAAATTCAGGCTTCATACTTCTTCTTTCCTTTGGTATTGCACATAGCTTACATTTTTAGATCTTTTTTTTATTTCCAAGCATGCTTTCTTACTTATAATTACTGTATTTTTTTCATGTATGTGTGGAACTGACAGTTTTCCAAAGTGACATTAACTAAAAGTGCAGGAATGACTATGCTGGCTCAGACCAAAGTCTGCTTAGTTCAGCGTCTCCTTCCCAGAAGTATTATCTAGTCTTTGTGTTGTGCTCTTTCCATTATTATAGACAGGGAATATCTTTCTTCTTGTATAAAAGTTATATTACATAAAATCATACAATCATAGAATGGTTTGGGTTGGAAGGGAACTTTAAATGTCAATGACATTTAGTCCAACCTCCCTGCAATAAGCAAGGGCATCTTCACCCAGATCAGGTTGCTCAGAGCCCCATCCAACCTGAATGTTTCCAGGGATGGGGCATCCAGCACCTCTCTGGGCAACCTGTGCCAGTGTTTTACCCCCATCATTGTAAAAAACATCTGCCTTGCATCTGGTCTGGATCTACTTTCTTTTAGTTTAAAACTGTTACCCCTTGTCCTGTCACTACCAGCCCTGCTAAAAAGTTTGTCCCCATTTTTCTTATAGGGTCCCTTCAATACTTAAAGGTCTACCCAGTGTCTTCTCTTCTTCAGGCTGAGCAACCCCAACTCTTTCAACTTTTCCTCACAAGAGAGGTATTCCATCCCTCTGATTGTTTTTGTGGCCCTCCTCTGGACCCAATCCAACAGGTCCATGTCCTTCCTGTGCTGGGGGCTCCAGAGCCGGACAGAGTACTCCAGGTGGGATCTCACCAGAGCAGAGTAGAGGAGCAGAATCACCTTCGTTGACCTGTTGGCCACACTTCTTTGGATGCAGCCCAGAATACCCCCTAGCCTTCTGGGCTGTGAGCAGGCAGTGCTGGCTCATGTCCAACTTTTCATCCACCAGTACCCCTAGGTTCTTCTCCAGAGGGCTGCTCTCAATCTCTTCATCCTCCAGCCTGTATTGATACTGCAGGGCTCCCTGACTTTGCACTTGACCTCATGTAACCTTGTGAAGGTCGCATGGGCTGACTTCTCAAGCTTGTTCATGTCCCTTTGAATGGCATCCTGTCCCTCAGGTGTATCAGCTGCACCACTCAGCTTGATGTCATCTGCAAACTTGCTGAGGATGCACTTAATTTCAATGTCTATATCATTGAGGAAGATACTAAGTACTGCTGCCAATACAGAGCCCTGAGGGTCACAATTTGTCACCAGTCTTCATCTGGATGTTGAACCATTGACCGCTACCCTCTGGATGTGACCATCCAACCAATTCCTCATCCAGCAAACAGTCCACCCAGAAGTCCAGATCGATGACATCCCTAGCTCTTCCCTTGTCACTTCATCATGGAAAGCTGCAATGTTGGTCAGACAGGACTTGCCTTGGTAAAGCTATGGTGGCTGTCTTGAATCACCTCCCAGTCCTCCATGTGCCTTAGGACAGCTTCTAGGAGGATTTGTTTCAGGATCCTTCCAGGCACAGAGATGAGGCTGACAGGTCAGTAGTTCCCAGGATCCTCCTTTCTACCCTTCTGAAAACTGGGTGCAATGTTTCCCTTTTTTCAGCCACTGGAGACTTCACCTGACTGCCATGACTTTTCAAGTTTCATGGAGAGTGGCTGGACAACTGCATCGGTCAATTCCTTCAGGGCTCTGGGATGCATCTTCTTAGGACCCATAGACCTACATATATTCAGGTTCCTCAGGTGGTCATGAACCTGATCTTCTTTTACAGTTATACTTCAATGGTGAGACACAAACCGTACCAAAATCTGTATTTACAGCGGTAAAATTATTGACTTATCCATACTACTTGAGTCTATATTAGCCATTGGGAAACTTCCCCTTCTTTTCCCAAATGACATCAGTGTATGTGAAGCTGTGTAAACAGATCAAATAAAATGAGCAAGACTACTTGTCCACAGAAGTGTGTCTGAATTAACCAAACTTGATAAAAGTTTGTTCTAGTAGAGGTTTCTAGTGTTTGGAGGGGAAGTTAAGGGTAAATTTAAATAAAGCAGTCTAGAAGAAAATAAATAGGAATCACAATCATTTTTGCTCATAAACAGCAAGTTTTGAAGGACATATTTTTTTTCTACTGCATTACAAGTAGATTTCAGTAATGAAATCATACATTTATGAGGCTGTTCTCACCTTAATCGTGCAGTTGTGCATTTCTCCTTGCAAATATGTATTATACAGCTCGTATGATATCTAACATTACTGTTGCAGGAAAGAGAGAATGCCTTGGATGGTACAGATTATAAGTGTCAGCGATATCATGCACAGTAAATGAATTAATATTAATTGATAACATTTAACATATTATTATGGGGCTTCTGGTTAAGTGGTGGAGAGAACTGCTAAGTGACCTATTGTTTCTAAAACCTTTCTTAGCAATATGATTTGAATTGCTCTGAAACAGTAAAACCTCATTACTTATCTTGTAAATAGTTTAACAAGTCTCTATTCAGTGATAGATTTTTTTAAAAATTAAGAGTTTCTGCTTGTAAATGAAATAAAGCAAGAAGCTTACCTCTTTGTGAGAGATAATACAATGATAAAAGAAAACAATTCTTTTAAGTTGCCTAATTTTCGAGATAATCTTAAAAATATTTGTTTTGAAATAATTGTTCTAATTGTCTCAAACAAAATTTTAGTAACATGTCTAGTCCCATGTTTATTCAACCCATGTGAAAAGCAAAAGTGGACAAGAAATAATACATTAGTGGGTGTGTAATGCTGGTCTTCATTCAAAAGTAGGTTGTTTTGCGGGATGGTCTTTGAATCTTAATACTGGTTAAGTGTGTGGCTAGTTGTTTTGATTATCAAAGTTATCCTAGTGACCTTAATATGAGATCTGAAAATCTTGTTTTTGAAAAATATTCTCAGAAAATATTAAAGAACTTTTAACCTTTTCAGCTGTTCCTACAGCTGTGTGAACAATTCAAAAGATAGATTTGTAAAAAGTTAATATTAGATTTACAGAATTACCAGTACATGTAACACACTGGTTTATACAAATATATTGGTTTTATCTTTAATACATGTTTGAAATGAATGGTTTCTAGTGTAAATGACTATTCTGATATGAATACTTGCTATTTTTTGCTTGCAAGTTTTACCTAATGGCTTCTTCCTTGTATTTTGAAGTGAAGATTTTCAAAGTGATGATACACCTAAAAATTTAAATAATGCTTATATCTTTCTGACAACTTAATGAAGCACTTACATTGTCTGCTCTTTTCTAAAAAAAATAGTGGGAGGCAGGGAATAGAGGAAGAGGGCAAGGGGAAGAGAGGGAAGCAGGGAGTAGAGGAAGAGAGGAAGAGAGTGAGGGGGGGGAGGAACCAGAAATCAAGCAGGCTTATTTAATACTCTTAAAACTTTACCTATTTTTTTAATTATGGCTTTTTAATTTTTTTTTTAAATTGTACTGTGTTTCACTGTGCAGCGCACAATGTGTGTATTCATTATAATTCTCTGAAGTTACTCATTTATGCATTTTATTCTGCTTAGGCAGGTTTGTCCTCTCTAGTCTCCTATGTTGTGATTTGATTTTTTTTTTCTGCAGGAGAACTAGAACCAGAGTAAAGTTTTTATTTTCTTTCAACCCAGCTCTGATCACCTCAATTTATACCCCCTAGCTCATAGAACATTTTCTCACAGAATCCTTCTGTGGCATCATGCTTGTTATTTATTGTGTCATAGACCAAAATATTTCCCCTAACTTTATTAAATTTATGAATCTTTTCCTTTTGTCTGTGGAAAATATAGAAGAGAGAAAATAGAGTAATATCTCCTCCTATCTCCTTATTCTTTGGATAGGAACTGCAGGTAAGAGAGACAGAAATCTCTAAGGAAGTAAAAGCTAAATGAGAAAAAATGCTCAATTTCTTTCTTGATGTTTAATATGTATTCTGGAGTGGTTTTGGTATTTGATGAACCATGGAAATGGAGAACACTAAATTTTATTGTAAACCAAAAATGTGGACCAGCAAAATGGGCCCTGACCATTTTCTTAAGACCTCCTAGTAACGCCCATGTTCACAGAGAGTTCGAGGTGTGGGTAGGATGATCAGATATGAGGCAGCACATTAGTTAATATTGCTTTGTGTGGATCAAAGAAGACAGAATTATTGGTATGGGAGCCAGCTCCTGCAAAGGCTATTCTACAGCCTGAGGCAAAATTCTGTTTGAAGCTTTCAAGTTATATGTATTCTGTAAAGTGAAGTGAGTTTTCCTTTTTAATCTTTTTTTTCCCCTCTACATTGTTCTGTTCTTGCTTTTTCATTTCTTTGTACTTCAATGGTTTACTACTAAACATGACAAAACTCACAGGAGTGAAGGGAACTTATGAGAACTTATGAGAATGTACTTAGCACTTTTGTTGGAATAACAGTGATCATCACATAGCAAGGGGAACTGCAAAGTCACAGTATCACAGTATCATAAGGTTGGAAAGGACCTCCGAGATCATCGAGTCCAGCCTATATCCCAACACTAACACCAACACTAATACCATCATCTAAAGTCCAAAAAGGCTTTTTGAGGAAAGAGATTTTTCATAGGTTCAAGTGATATTCGTTTAGGTACTTGTTTTTCCTGGTGAAAGAAACCATGTTTGACAATCCGTAACACTTATAATCTGTTTCTAAAGGGGTAGATAGATGTATTTAAGATACTTATTACTTTTTTTTCAGAGATTAATGATGATTCCAACCTCACTTTTTATCTATTAAAAATACAACATGGGAAAAGTATATATTCTTGGTTTTGAAGAGTTGTTACAGTTTGGGGTAGTTTCAAGTCTATCAGAATTAATTTCATAAATTGTTTTACTGTTGCTAAAAATCTTCATCCTCTTCTTAAGTCATGTGTAATGCAAGCACTGATGTGTGCAATTATGATAGCAAAGAATAAACAATTTCTGCATTTGGAACGGGACTTCTGTGTCTGGTCGTCTATAGTGAGGTGGGTAGGGAAAAACGGCTCTCCAGTGTTTATTATGAGCTTTGTTGCTTTAAAGATAAAATATTTTAATTGAAGCATTACAACAGGTTCCAATGTACTGCGTGAGATTGGTAGTAGGTTTCTTTTATTTTATGTACAGTTGGCTAGGACAACAAAACTTGAACTTCAGCACAAAGGCATGTCTATGATCATAAGTTTAATGCTCATTTGGTAACAATCTGCTGTCCCAGAAATGCAAGAAAGCATTCCTGAAACATAAAACGTGCTGCTCTGAAACAGCAATGTTGACCACAAAAACCTTTTACAATTAAAATAGTAGCACCCTCTAGTGTGGATTTAGTTATACTGGTTAAAATCCTTTATATAAGCGCAGGTGTTTAAAAGGATGATAAACCCTGTAGCACAAAGAGTTTTATACTAGCAGAAATACATTGAAAGTAGAGGTTGTACTGTAGAAATGTGGCTCAGTTGAGAGGAATTTCTAAACACCTCGTGGGTAGTCACATCTTAAATGTATATAGCTATTTGCTATGTTGGGCTGTTTCTGTGGCCCTATCTGGGTACTAAATATGTAGGTCAGGGAAAAAAAATCTGATTTATTTAGATAAGTTTAATGTTAAGCAATTGCAGCAAGATTTAATGCAAAATGACACCATATTATGATAGAATTGAAATGCTTTTTACTTTATTTACAGTAATTGTTTCTCATAAAAATGAATTTATTTTTCAAAAGGTTAAGGAAGAATGATAAATTGGCTTGCACTTTCCTGTGTCATTAAGCTGCATTTTTTAACCAAAGAGCATCTGGACATTTATGAGAACTGATGGAGATCTGAAAGTAGTGGTGACAATTAGTGCTTCAATAAATGCTCATCCAACTGAATCCAGCAGGAAAGAGCATTTGTTAAAAAGTAGTTTGTGGTATTTAAAGCTTATTCAAAAGCTTTTGAGGAAAAACCCCCTTTTGTTCTTGCTTGGTTTTAGATGATCTAAATCTATTACTTTCCTACAGATGTGAGATGGTAACTCAAAGCTTTTTTGGCTTCTTTCCAGAAGGTAGAGGAATTGCTCAAATAGTTGTGCATGTCTCGTGTGCTATCCTGTTTAATTTTAAATTCAGTAATGCAAGTCTTCATTCTTTGAATGTAGTTAAAATAAACAGCAAATTTACTCCTTCTGACATCTCAACCTTTTTTTATTGACCATCTTGAGCAGGATCTTTGCTTTGCTTTACTTTTTGTGTCAAAGAAACTTAGATTTCAATGCGACTTCATTTTTCCAACCCTAACCCTGTTCCTTGCCCTCGTAAGGAATTGTATTATATTCTTTCTAATGAGCTCCTTTGACCTCCATAAACTCTGAATGTAGTGCTGTGCTGGTGCCCAAAATGGCCATGATGTTTCTAGGAATAATTACATCATATGAATACCTTCCTTGTACCAAATATTACTTTCTATGTGGTAAATGTGTTAAATTACTTTACATTCATTGTAATTTTAAAGGTATTTTTTAATATATTCCTGAGCCACAGAATACATAATCAGGACACTCAGAGAAAGCAGCTTCTGTTTATCTGATTTTTTTTTCCCCTTTCAAGAGGTTAAGTATTCTTTCCTTTAATTATCTTTCTTTAGAAGTTTAATATTTATGGGCTTTTTTTAAAGAAGCTGTTAATTCTGTAATTTTGGTGTGTACTGGATTGTCAGAGGTTCATATATTATAGAATTATAGAATCATTAAGTTTGGAAAAGGCTTCTAAGATCATCAAGTCCAACCGTCAGTCCACCAACACCATGCCTATTAAACAATGTCCTGAAATGCCACATCTACAGGTTTTTTGAACACGATCAGGGGTGGTGAGTCCACCACTCCTCTGAGGATCCTTAATACTTCACCACTCTTTAAGTAAATAATTTTTTTTGTAATACCCAATCTAAACCTTCCCTGGCTCAACTTGAGTCCATTTTCTCTCATTCTATTGCTTGTTGATTGGGAGAAGAGACCAACACACACCTTGCTACAACCTCCTTTCAGGTAGTTGTAGAGGATGATAAAGTCTCCCTTCAGCCTCCTCCAGGCTAAACAAACCCAGTTCCTTCAGTCGCTCCTCATGAGACTTGTTCTCCAGACCCTTCACCAGCTTCGTTGCCCTCCTCTGGATGTGCTCCAGCCCCTCAGCATCCTTCTTGTGCTGAAGGGCCCAAAACTGAACACAGTATTCAACAATTTAACAATGCCAAGTACAGGGGAAGGATGATTTCCGTGCTCCTGCTGGCCACACCATTTCTGATACAAGCCAGGATGCTGTTGTCCTTCTTGGCCACCTGGGCACACTGCTGGCTTATGTTCAACTGGCTGTTTACCAGCACTCCCAGCTTTCCAACCACTCTTCCCCAATCTTGTAGTGTTGCATGGGGCTGTTGTTACTGAAATGCAGGGCCCAGCACTTGACCTTGTTAGAGCTCATACAATGTAATTGGGCCTATGATCCAGCTTGTCCAGGTTCCTCTGTAGAACCTTCCTGCCCTCAAGCTGATCAACACTCCCGCCCAGTTTAGTGTGATCTGCAAACTTCCTGAGGGTGCACTCGATCCCCTTGTCGAGATCATTGATAAAGATGTTAAACAGAAATGGCCCCAATACTGAGGCTGGGGATCAGCACTTGTGACCAGCCACCAACTGTTAATATTTCTATGCAAGAAATAAGAAAATCTCATGAAGAAATTTGGAGTTACCATCTAGGATAATTTGCCTACAATTAACTGTTAAATTAACAGTGCACCCATTTATAATCAGTTAACTCAAGCATAATGATTCAGTTGTGGAATGCTGACTTTGTTTTCAAACTGCATATTTAGATAAGAGTGAGGGATTTTTCGGTTGGGTATTAGGGAGAAAAAACACCACCACGTGAGATGACTGGTTTTGACAGTAAAGTAAAAGCAGTGGTTTATATTGCCTAAGGAAATTGTAGTTCTCTGACTTTAGCAGTGAATGAAAAGAGACCAGAAAGCATCTGTCAAGAATGCTGTAGGTAGAGATGTATCTGTTTTGGAGCATAGTGATGAATTTGGAGACCTCTTAAACTCCCTTATTCTCTCTCATTTTGTTTAAGAATTAGGGTTTCCCTGGAATGGTGTTTCGTAGTCCCTGTAAAACAATTTGCAGAAATGACTGTATGTCTTAAGAATACTTTGCATTATTATTGAAGAACTTATATTGGCTCTTTAAAGTTCCTTTATAAAGTTAGATTATAATATGATGTACAGTGTTTATGATGTTCTTTTCTCATGAATACTAAGTAATTTTCTCTTTTTGTAGGATGATATTGTAAGAAGATTAGTTGGGAGAAATCAGAAGTAGTTCATTCTTTCACTCATTCTCTATGCTGATGATTCATAATGCCATTTTCTTTTGAACAGTGGAAGTGATATCAAGAGAGAGAATATTTCAATTTCTTTTCATATGTTCTTTAACAAATCCTTTGTATTTCTTAGCAATTTAGCATAAACTTTTCTGATTCCTGCCTCCAGTGTTTAATTTTCTATAAAGCTTGTTAGAGTTTCATGTGTTGGAGTTGAGTTTGGGGAAAAGGGGGTTTTAACTGGAGTTACATTCTCATGGAATTTATATGCGTAGGTAATGTAATACTAAAACTTTTAAATTATTTTTAAAATTTTCTTATAAAATTTATTTTTTCTCTCAATGGATCCTCCTCATTGTATGAAAAATAATTGAAACAGCTGACTACCAAAACTTCAGACTGCTTCCAATGAAAAGTGTACACATCCAGAATTGTACCTTTGAGCCCTGTTATAGCCTTTCACTTTTGGCCAGATGGGACAAAGTAAGCTCAAAGAACATTGGTTATGAAAGAGATGAGGAGAGGATTTTTCATTTTTACGGCTTTTTCTTTCTTGCCTTTTCTACTGGAATTTTAGCTGCAATGTAGAGATTCTGCCAGGAGTTCTGGTGTTAAGAATCTGCAAAACTCCAGAATGCTCTGGGCAATGTTCCTGCCAAAAACATAATTAGATTCTGGAAGAATACGTCTTCAGATGAAAAAAGAATGTAAATATAGAAAAGTTGATAATTGGATACTAAAAGGAATTAAATATAGATTTACAGAATTTTTAATCTCTAATTCATTTCCTTTCCTTCTTGTCTAAATTTGGAAAAGTATTCTGGTGAATGTAAAACAGCAGTCAAGAATTTACAACCTAAATGTAATTTTTCTGGCTCTGAAGAGAACATTGACTGTCCTATGAGGTACATTTCAGAATTTTTTTATCTGAGGCTTCGGAATGGCAAATGACCTCGTTAGATAGTATAAAAAGTCGTACTAAGTGGTTGATGTGCATGTAAATTGTTCTTGCTGTGGGAAGCAATTTTTTTTCTGTGATCCTATTTAGACCGTGAACTTGGAAAACAGATGTCAAGTCTGGATGCTGCTCTACACCAATTTAGTGATTAAGACGCTGAGGTAACTTAAAAAATATTCTTGAAATCAATAGCCAGAATTGGAGTTTTGTGGCTATAGGACCTTGAAATTGATTTTTGCTATTACAACATTTTTAATTAATTTTTTAAAAATATTGCTATGGAAATATTTTTTCTGCATATACAATAGAAACCTTTGTTTCTTCGATGTTTTAGGCAGGAAGGATTCATTCTATATTTAGCTTAATTATATAATTTTAAAACATTTTTACATTTTGAGTCTCATAGTTTTGGAGTTATTCTAAGCACGGATATGCACTTCCTCAGTGAAATAAATATAGCTTATTTCTACATGTACTTCTTCTGTAAGTTATAAATTTTTCTGTTGACTCCCTGTTGCCTCCAGGAAAGAAATTCTCCCTCTATTGAAGCTAGGTCTCTAGATTCACTTGGAATTTTCTATGGTGTTCCTTTAATTTAGAGAGTAATCAACATTTCTAATGCATTCTTGAAGGTTTTTTTTTTTATACTCAAAAGTTAGCTTTATTGAAATGTACTATTAATCTTTTTAAATAATTCAAAGTATGAGATCTTTTTCTTGATTTGTCCTGGTGAGATTTAGAATTGAAGGAGTTTTCTCTTAGTTTTCTATTGTAGAATACGTAGGTAGTAAGAGAGGAAAGAAGAAATTAATAATTCCTGTATCAATTAAGCCAGTGCCTTCCCAGTATAAACTGTTACACCATACAGTATTTTTTCTTACATTGTTTACCCAGTGCTTTAAATGGAATATTTTTCCAGGATCTCATCTTGCAGGATCAGATACTATCACTTTAGCCTAAATTCATTGATGATCAATTGATTACAATACATACATACTAAGAATGTGTTTATATTGTTTCTATTTACTTGTTCTGCCATTACTACTGGCTTTCAGTATCTTCTTTCCTAATAAATTTGAAAATGCAGTGCTCTCCATCCCAGTCCTTTTTTACGTGAATCAAACAAAACTCTTAGTAGAATTAACAGATAAGACTAACAATATGATGCATTTTGACACTTCCACTTACTGAATACGTAGCAGTCTCAAATCAGTGAACAGTTATTAGCAATATAGAAACATCAATTCAGTTTCTTGGGGTAATTCAAATCTCAAATTTACCTAAAGGCTCTAAAAACTAAAAAACAGAGGTGTTTTTATGTGCTCATAAAGAAAAGGCTGACTTTGTTTATATTCTTTTTAAAAATAGTGGGGAAGAAATTAACAGGATGCATCTATATAATCACCAGAAGTTACTGCTTTTTTTTTGCTTCTTAAATCAATTGTGATGGAAAACTGTGATATTTTGAGCTTAGTCATATCTGGATTTCTACCTGACAGCTAAATCTCCATTTATTCAGCTGCTTTGTCGTATGAATTGTGAGGTATTTTATTTTTTGGAAGACTGAAGAAGGTAAGGGCATTTTCTGTGTTAATTACGGTCCCACCATATTGAATAATTTATACGACTTTTCTGGAAAAAAAATAGTTTTAGTTTACATTTCTAAAATTATATTAGTATCAAAATATAACACCTGATACCTGAAGTGTGTTCAAAAAGTAATTCAGGCTGAAATATGAGAGATTGTTATCGTCATGTATTCCAAATGACTTTTGATATTCAGCATGTGTTTTGCAGAGATATTGAAATACAGAAATGGTCATGCTAATCACGTAGATATCAAAGTAAGAAATGCCCTTGTAAAAGGGGAAACACCTTAAGTTGTGTTTGTGGGCTTGGATAAGAAGAATATAATTTGCAGTAACCCAAATTCATTGAAGTTAGTAGAGAAGAGCAATGAAGGTACGAAAATGCCTCCAGGATGGTGGGCAGCCTTTTCCTTTGTTTCCTTTTGCTACCTGAAATAAAACTTTGTAATTTAAAGAGTTATAATGAGCTGCAATCTGGGATAGCCTCCATATGCTTACAACCTTCATCACCATTTATGTGGATAACAACATGACACTGTATCTTTTTCATTTCAAAACATTAAACCTTTCATGCAGATTTAACTACACCCTTTTCTATTAGGTCAGTATTTCAAGATTGTTCAAAATCAGGACTAGATAATTCCTCGTTTATTACTTTTGTTGATGCTTTTGTAATTAGTGTCCTGTAATGCTAGCAATTCTTGAAATAGAGAAGTATTTTGAGACAGAAAAAAATAACCTTTATTTTCATTCTGATTTTTCTTTTAAACTTAAAACACAATTCAGTGAAATAGCAGTGGTCGTTCCCAGTGGATTTCTGTGTTCTGCACCCTAAAAAGAAAAGGGCTATATTTATTCTGCAGTTGTTTTCATTTCTTAAAAGAAGTACTGCCTCTTAAAGTCAGGAGCTAATAGGAGATTTTCTAGGATGGCCTATAGGAGTTCTAGTTTTGCAGCTTTATTTCTTCTTTCTGGGAGAATTGATTGCAGTAATGGATTTTCACTTGAAAGACTTTAATTTTTTTAGCGATTTAATATCATAAACAAGTAAACAGCATTTATTTGTAATGAAAAATGGAAAAGTTCATCTCTACTAGATAGACACTGACAAAACAGGTAATGTCACTGTTTTCGCTCTGAGGAGCTCCTTCGTTGTTGGTAAAATTAAATTAGAATTTAAGTCTCATCACCTAATATAACTATGACAATGGTAAAGTATATTAGACCTGTTCATTAAAATTGGAGGTAGAGGGATATCGGTGTCTTGGGCATCATTACTGTTGCATAACCCACAATATTCTGCCCTGGAAAATACATAAAGGAGAAAGAAGAAAACGTTTTGCTTTTCCCAACACCAACAGACAGGAGCTTCGTATTTGTCCAATGCAAGATTGAGGTACTAGGGGAAAGGCTGCTGAACTGATCCAAGAGTAACTCTTTGGAATTAGAGATCTTCGTGTTCTCATTATAGCTGCAAGGCAAAAAAACACGGTTATCTGGTGCTTTTTTGATGGAAAGATGTTTCATAAGTTATTCCCAATATATACCTTGTGTATGAGGAGTCAGAAAGCGATCTTTGAGGACAGAAACAGGCACAAAGTACTAGAATACTTAGGTTGTATGAAATGGGGAAAAAATGAGACAAGTGCCCATTAAGGGTGTTGTTTATCAAGTATTTTTAAGTAACTGGCCATCACAACTTGGCAGCTTAATTTGCAGGAGTATGCTCTTTGTAGCTCATTCATCAAAACCACGGGTAGGTTGGAAACAAAATTGCTCAAAGGAGAAATACGAGAATGGAGAACACAACATGTATTTCCTATAACTCCATGGTCATGCCCCAACTATACAAGTGGTTTTTTACTTCTAAACGGTAACTGTAAATATGTTCCATCTTCATCAAATTACTTTCTATTTAACTTTTCTCATGCACAATCTTAAGTGACCTCAATCACTTGAACAAACAAGTTATTTTCGGAAAGGCCTAATTGTTACTCATCCCTCCATTCACTAGTGCATAGATTCTGCTTTTGCTTCTTAAGGTGTTTCCACTGCACGTTTATCTTGCTGTGCATATTTTCACTTTTATTTAAAATGTCGCTCACTATTAGATAACCAAGATGTTGGTTGCTATGTGAGTGCTATACTTGCTCTATATTCATGGACTGGGAATGAGAATGCATCCCAGAAAATTTGGCAGAATAGATAGGAAAGATTGTAAGACAAGCTGTCAAAAACCATATTCCAGAATTTTTAGGGATTTTCTGTATTTTGATTCTCTTTTTTTTAAAAAAAAACACCCAGATCTGCTACCCTGTTGTGTCGTGTACCTTTAGAGCGTATGAAGAACTTCTGATTTTTCTGATTAATTGAACTCATAAATGCAACATTGAATATGGTTTACCACTATTGCATTTTAATCATTTATGAAAACAGGAGAAGAAACAAAGATGTTAAAAACTGCATATATATGGCCAAACCAAATATGTAACTACAAAATGAAGTTACACAAAAAGGCGTTGCAGTCAAACACAGTTATTTTCAAGAACAAGTTTGTTTTCAGCAATATTAGTGTACGAAATTTTAAGGTAATGTTATTTAAAAAAACCCAGGAATTATAGTTTTGAAAAAAAAAAAGATTTAGCTTTTGACTACAATGTGAGGTAAACAGTGTCCACAATAAGAGATAGACAGTAACAAAATATAGAAAGTTGGCAGGTAGTAATTACTTTGTTTTTACTTTTTTACAACCACAGGAAAAATTGCAACATCGTGACTCGCTCAATTCAGAACTGATTTTTTTAAACATGTAGTATGCTTATTTCCATATGTGACAGAAGGTCTCAAATTAAAAAGGGGAATTACTTTTTAATCTTATAATTTCATTCACTCTTGTCTATAAACATAGATCATGCTAATTGCTTGGCAATCCTTCTAATTTGTTAATTATTACACTTCTGCAATGCTTCTCAGTTTTAAAAGATACTTGAATTTTTCACCAAGCTGGAATGATTCTGTTGATCTCAGAAGAGCTATTGTATTGTATAATTAATACCAGTGTAATCAAAGTAAGAGTTTCTTTTGTATGTCGCTAGAGCCCACTCCTACTCTACATGCTATTAAGGGACATGACTGCTTACAATATTGTAGAAACCAGATCTGTAAAACAATTTTGTCAGCTTTTACTCATCTATTTGCTTGGCAGTAGAGCTAAACTCCCATTATAATGTTTTTTATAATTAAATACACTGTTTCTGGTAGTAAATAAGAAACACCACAGGGATTCAATATATATGGAATTACAAAATAATTACTTTAAAAATGTAATTTTTGCAATGGTACATTATACCAGGTGGTAAAGTGCCATGGGTATATTGTATCTGAAAACCACATTGCCTTAGACAGTTTTTAACTGATTTTGTTCTTTTATTTCTTCTATGCCTGAAAAAATATTTCATATTATTTTCTTTATTTCAGTTACGTGTTCGCCATTTTCTTTCGTGGCTTATTTCTTAGCAGAGGCAAGCAGCCCTCAGTACTAGCTCTTCTGAGTTGTATTGGTTTCTATGCATTCATTTTCAAGGTTAACGTTTATTAGTCCTCATATTATGTATCTTCCCTCCTACTCCCTTGCACATACCTTTTTCAGCCTATCTGCAAAGCATTTTGTTCTGTACTCTCAGATCCCTACTGTAAATTTTCTGATGCACATAAATAATTTACTAAATTGTCACCTCTGGGTATAAATTTTAAGTCCACTTGCATGTTCAAGTTAACACATCTCTATATTCTTCTTTCTTCCTCTCTAAACTGTCTGTTATTAGGCTGTCAGTTTCTTGAGGTCTTTTTCAGCCTATAAAACTCCTAGTATACCAGTAATATTTTAAAAAGATAATTATTTTGTAAGCCTATGTGGTGAAGCATTGAAAGATTTTCTACTGCCACCGTGATTTGTAAAAAAGGTAACCAAGTAACCACTTTTCCCTGGTTTTTAGTGTTCATTTAACAAGGAAGTACTATTTTATTCCTTCTAAGCAATGGCCACGAAACTCATTCAGGTGTGTGCCAGGTAGATTTCCAAAATGAAGCTCTTCTTCAGATCTGTGCTCCAAGTCTTGTTTTGATCTTTTTTTCCCTATCAGGAAGGCAAGACTTACTTATAGGGAGGAGTAGTGATTTTTGTCAGTTAGGAAAAAGAGGCAGGCTTTTGGGTACACAAGCTCAGATCTTAAATGCGAGCAGTGCAGCTGTACAATGTTATTTAATAAAAGATAGTATTTCTGTCTCCAAACTCTGACTTGCTTATCTAGCTTATATCCTCAAATCCTCACAGCAGTAACCACACCATGACGCTTGACTGTACTGGCACTAACCTGACATACAGACTAAACTCTGTTTATGGCAGCAGCACATATCATTCTACTTATCAGATTTTGTTTTCAGCTGTAAAAATGTAAAACTTAAGCGTATTAAGTAATAAAGAATATATTAACAATTAATAACATTATTTACTTAATATCCCTGAGAAGACTACAGACTTTTTCATGGGGAGAGTTAAATTTACATTTCTATAATTTACAAAGCACTGTTAAAAATATTTGCCTTTTCCTTAAATTCTGGAACTTGGAAGATTCTGAAACTTCAGGTCTTCTCTTGAACTTTTTCCCTAGATTTAAACTTGTATACTTTATCTTAGCATTGTAGGAGCAGTCTAAGAGAATTTTTTGCTGTAAGCAGGCTTGAGTGGTGAGAAAGTCTGTGGAAAGGAGGAAGGCTTATCTTAACAGCTATTCCAAAAAAAAGTCAATCTGTTCTTTAATAATTAAGCTGTCAATAGTATTCCTCATATTTACTACTACAGTATGTGGAAAAAAATATCAGAAAGAAAACATTTAGCCTGTTCCAAAATGGACAGGAAAGGAAACAAGGACATTTACACAAAGGATGCCTGTTACTGTCTAGGCAGAACCTAAAGATGTTAGGGGAGAAGCAAGGTTTCTCAAATGGACAGAAGGAATGTAGACAGTAACAATGTATGTGCAAGTTTCGTATCAGTGGTGAAATGTACTCCAGCTCTTTGCTAAGACTTGTGTAACTTAAGGTGCTATTACAAGCTGGAAGATAGAGGATGGATGGAGAGGTAGAAAATTTTGCAAAAGAGACCCCACTGTTTCAGCTACTTTAATTGTGAAGTACTGCAGTAAGGCTGACTTAGTGAGTTGGTGGCATAATTGCAATAGAGATTAATCTGGATATGTGCAAGGCAAGGCATCCTAAATAATCATTAGAAATGTCTTTTAAGTCTAAAAAAATAGATTTAAAAAATAAAAAAATGTAATTAAATTAAAAAAGAGAGTAGCGTGAAATTACAGAAAGCTTATAAATTATCTGAAATGTTGAGCATGTTTTCATATGTGGAGATAACTATAACTGGATCATATAACTTTTCTTTGCGGAGTCATGAAAACTGTGATAGTATGTAGCTGGAGGATGTAGCTTCAGCATAGTGGCATATTAGTTAGCAAAGTTTTCCAGGAGGCAAACTCTGGTTTGCTTTAGCTGAAGAGGCTTTATGTAGTTCACCACCCTTCCGGGGAGAAGAATTCTTCTATAAGAAGAATTCTAAGAACCTGTGAAACTGGCCATTAGGTACTCAGAGCAAGATTCCTGTCTGCAGAATCTGATGCTTTGTGTCCAGTGGGATAAGCAAGGGTATCAAACCTTCTTGTTCTCTGGGTGTTTCTTGACTTCAGTCAGTTAGGTCCATGCGCACACACACATTAATTGTGTCAGACAAGCATCTACTTCTAGATGCTGGATTTTGTCTTCCTCTCTACAATGATAGCCTCTCACTTTTGTGTTCCTCAGTTGTTTGTCTGTATAGAATTAACATACTGTCCAGAATGGTTTAGCTTGTACTCAAAAAGCTTCCAGTGAAGCTAGACCCTCTAAGCTCTAGAAGTGATCTGTTCTGGTTTTATTTTTGGTGATTGTAATATGATATGGCATCAGTAAAAATAGGTGTATTTCCATAGTTTCTTGGTGAAACAGTGAAAGTGCTAAAATGCTCTGACTTGATCACACTGTCACAGAATTGGCCAACATAAATTAATTTGCATATCTAGTTTCTAGAACACTGCCAAATGAAGAGCCTCTGATGTGAGCAGTGGTTGTTCCTAGCCTGAGATCTGATACTGTTTTCATGTAAAAGGAAACAAGCTCCCATCAACCCAACCTGCAAGCAAGAAAGTCTGATCTTTTCAATAGACAACAAAATCCTTTTACAGATTGTGTGTATACTTAGTATTACAGGTCTGGATTAATCTTGACATGCCATCATCCTGTACAGATACATCCTGAAAATGTAGGTCTGAAAAATACCCTAGGAATGAATGTTAAGAGAAATGGTTAGAGATGTGGGAAAACTCCCTCAAGACAGAATAAAAGTGCTGGAGCAGTACATTTTTCAATAAGCAGGAACCTCTGAAGTGATGGAAAGATATAAAATCTTTTGAGAAGGCATAAACTTCAGATTAATCTGGGAAGAAAGAAAGATGATTTCTGATCTAGAAACTGACATTTCAGCAAATCAGATGGTATCTAAGATAAAAATAAACTGAGCATGGTTAATAGAGACACTCAGAATATCAGTGTTTTCATTATTTAAGACACAGATGTCTAATACATTCTTTTAAAAGAATTATTTTAATACTGTAGTTGTCTAAAGAGATGGGCTAATCAGTTCATCAATGTTAGTGTTTGAAATGATAGGGAGATACGGTGCTATCTCTCTCTTTATTTTTTTATTATTTTACAGACCACAGTTAAATATCAAGGGAATCAAAATAACTGTTGAAGCAAAACTAGTTGACTCTTCTCACCAAAAAAAGAGTTATTGTCTATGAAAGGATTATGGAAAAGTAGGAAGGACATGCAAATACAAGCCCATGTCTCAGTTACTGTCTTTTATTGTGTTGAAAGAGTATTGAGCTACTTAGTAATAGCAAGCTAGTGCTTCTCTTTATATTTATATAAGCAACAGCACAGAGGGATGAGACATCAGCTTTGTTGGTGTTTTCTCCTAGTAGCTGATGACACAGGACTAGTTTTTATACTTGGCAAACAGAAGTTCTGGTTTGAAAAGGAATATGTAGAGTTGTGAAGACAGGTTTCTGTATGTCTGTCTCATCCTGTTTTTTGATTGTCTCCCCTGCTGTGCCCTAGGTTATTATCTAGTATGCTTCTGTTTTCATCTCCCAGCAAGACCAGCTAATGTTATTTTTTATGACTTCCTTAGGTGCCTTTGGTAGAGCTGTTGAAAGTACAGGAGAGGCATTCTGATCAGTTTTGGTTCTCCTGTTGAACCTCTGCATCACCTAATACTAGGCATAGGGAGCAATTGCAGAAGGAAGCTTGCATGCTTGATAGCCTTGAAGCAGATCATGGTACTAATTTCCTAGCAGGACACAGTCTTCAGTGTAAGAGTCATAGAATGTGTTGAATCAAGGAGTAGAAGTTTGATTTCTAGCATGATTAGTTTAATTAGGAGAATGAGTCAGGCTGGTAAACATGCCTAGGTTTCCTCTGAGGGCAGAAGAACCGTACTGGCTCTATGAGGGGATTCAATATGCTCAATATAAACAAGATTGTGAGAGGATAAAGTAGATGACCTCAAAAGAATACAAGCAGAAAGCAGTCTTGAAAATTTTGTCACTTTGCAGAATTTAATTAGATTTTGTTGGGCTCAGAAGACATACTATACCTTCATAGAAATTTAATTTCTGGACATATTTGAAGATCCTGGTTTAAAAGAAACGGTCATTAAAATCTCTCGATGAGATCATTGTAAGAACTTCACAGTATTGGCAGAATAATATATTCTACGTCTACCTGGTTTCCAATAATAGCTGAGCAATTTTAATTAGAATCTTAAAAAAAAAATCAACTTTTAATAGATCCCCAGCATGGAAAATTCTAATCTAAATAGCAGAGACTGTAAAACCAAGATCTTACAGTTAGGCAATAGGTGCCACTGTTCATGCTGTCTCTAATGATCCTAAGGAGAAATTAATTTAGGTATCAAAGCAGGGAAGAAAAATTTCAGATGACCTGCTTTTTGTTGAGGCTAGTCAAACAAATTAAAACAATTTACAAGCTAATTATCGTTGCTTTGCAGCAGCAAATGGTACTGTAGTAGCCCTTCATATAACTGCTCTTTGGTTTGGAACAGGATATTTAAAAGAGATGCTGGCAAATCTAGATTCATAACTTCAGTTAATCACTCATATGCTGCTTTCTGGGCTTGAAGAGTAAAACGCTTTCAAGCACACATACCTTTGGTCATAGTTTGGGACACAAATGAATACTGGAATCATAGTAGTCTGTTTTATAGACTCACTTAAGGGTGAAATATCTTCATGACAGGTGCTGCATTGTATCACCATTAGCTTAGCGATTCTGGAAGCTACCACAGGATATTGAAAGCATCTTTAACCGAGAGTGCTTCTTCTATATGTTTAATTTGCAAACAATAATAGCATTTGTGTTGTAAGGTCTCTGGGCAAAGACAGACCTGCCATTGTAGGAATGACCTTTTTGGGGCCTGATCCTGTTCATTATAATTATCTTATTGTTAATGCAATTTGGCACATTAAGAAAAGATATCAGAAATAAATCAAGCCAATTTTAGTCCCTTCTTTTAAAATATAACATTATAAATTACATGTAATGCTAAGTGACACTTGACCTTTATTGTGTTATATAGATTACTATCTAAAATGGTTTAGAATGAGTACTATTTCTAAATGAAATATTTTGAGTCATCATCCTTCTGAATGGCATTTGAGTTTCCTAGCCAAATGGATAAAGATAGATGTTGAAGTAGTTTTAATGTAATGAAGATGTAGAAATAGTTTTAATGTGACCTTGTCTGTTGACCTATTTGAGGCCTCTGAAATAGGTATAGGCCCACTTTATAAATATGTTACGCAGCATTTCATTTCATGAACATGGGTTAGAGAGCTCTGTTCAGGACAGTCTGGTGCCTTAAAAACCTGCTTCAAATATATCATCCTTTTTGGCATAGTTGAACAGCCATGCAATGAAATCTAAAACTTCCTTTTTTTTTTTTTACAAATAATGTTTAAAACCATAGAGTGTAGTATAGGCTTGTACTGTTAATTAAGAAAGAAACAGATGAACACAAACTCAGTGTTTATGATTGCTTATTTTTCGACCTGGCACAAATGCAATTTAAACTGCATCTATAAAGTCCAAGTGCAGTATTTTAAGACGCCAGTACTTTTTCATCTTTCCCCAACTGATAACCATTAGGGTGGTTTTTGTCTTAACATTTTCTTGGTTAATAATGTCACATGTGCAGTTTGCTGTCAAAATTTATTGAGGTGTTGCATAAGAAACACCCATATCAGTTGACTGAAGAAATTAGCCAATGATTAAGTTTCCGTTTTACTACTTTGTAGTTCATTGATAAACAAAATGGCATGAGTGTAATAGGAAGACTAATGTTTGGTTTATGGTTTTAATGCATACCTTTTCTGTACGTTATTAATTATCAAGTTTTTTTTACTTAATAACGCCAAAAACTAAAACTGAATTTTGAAAGGTGGTTGTCAAAAGTACCTGCAATATAAAGGCAGAAAATATTGTCGCATTAACCACAGAATTAAAAAAAAAAAATCAGTACTGAACATATGACACTATAGATGGAGAAGCTTAGTATCCGACTTGGAAAAAAAACAGTGTGATGTGGTTTAGGTTTTTTTTTCATTCTTAAAAATGGTTCCTGCCGTTTTTGTCTCCATCAAATGAATTGTATTTTGAAACAGTAATATCTAATATCATGGCTGAAATAGTAGATTTCCATTTAAGGAAAAATCCAAATTCTGTTAACATTATGTTCATCCTCTCATTATTTTAATTTAGGATAATAACCCAAGCAGTTCCTGATAATTGAATCTTGTTTAGTACCTGTATTTCCTAAATGCCAAATATTGGTTTTGAATGATTTGCTTTAATATGGCACCTTATCTTATTTTGCTTTTTATTGCATGTGTGTAAAACTGTAAGGTTCTGGAGCAGCCATTTATTTGCTTTGTGCTTCTTAAGATCATTTTTCATAACTTTGAGTTTCAAGAGGTGTTTTTCTGGATTGGATACCCAGAAAATGAAGACATCTGTCCAGGAAGTCTTCGCAAAATCCCACAGAACACCAACTAAGGCTGCTAAGATTAATTGAAAATTTTTTTTTTTTTTTAATTTTTAATTTGATGGGGGACGCATGCTCCCTCTACATAGATTTTTAAAGAGAACAGGTGAATTATCTTGGTATTTGTATTTGATTGCCATTAGATATTTTAAAAAATTACAACCTGGACACACTGTTTGCTCCATGGGATAGATAAATTACTATTCTGAAGAATAGAATAATCTGTGCATATATTAAAACATAAGCATTACTTCTAGTCATGATTTTCTATTTATCACAGTATCACAAGGTTGGAAAGGACCTCTGAGATCATCAAGTCCAACCTATAACCCAACACAACACCAACCCATCATCTAAACCATGGCACTCAGTGCCTCATCCAGTCTCCCCTTAAACACCTCCAGAGTCGGCGACTCCACCACCTCCCTGGGCAGCGCATTCCAATGGCCAATCACCCTTTCAGTGAAGAACTTTTTCTTAAGATCAAGCCTAAACCTCCCCTGATGAAGCTTGAGTCCATGCCCTCTAGTTCTGTCACTGGTCACCTGAGAGAAGAGACCAACCCCTGCCTGACTACAACCTCCTTTTAGGTAGTTGTAGAGAGCAATTAGGTCTCCCATGAGCCACCTCTTCTTCAGACTAAACAGCCCCAGTTCCTTCAGTCGCTCCTCATAGGGCTTGTGCTCCAGCCCCTTCACCATCATCGTTGCCCTCCTCTGTACATACTCCAGCATCCTGACATCTTTCCCAAACTGAGGGGCCCAGGACTGCACACATTCAAGGTGAGGCCTGACCAGTGCCAAGTACAGGGGCACGATAACTTCTCTGGTCCTGCTCGCCACACTTTTCCTGACGCAGGCCAGAATGCCATTGGCCTTCTTGGCCACCTGGGCACACTGCTGGTTCATGTTGAGCTTCCTGTCAACCAGCACTCCCAGGTCCCTTTCTGCCCGACTACTCTCCAGCTACTCTGTCCCCAGTCTATAGCATGGGATTGTTGTGTCCAAAATGAAGTACCCGACATTTGGACTTATTAAACATCATCCCATTAGAATCGGCCCATCTCTCCAGTCTGTCCAGGTCCCTCTGTAGGGCCATCCTACCCTGTAACAGATCAACCCTTCCTCCCAGCTTGGTATCATCCGCAAACTTGCTGATGATGGACTCAATGCCCTCATCCAGATCATCAATAAAGATATTAAACAGGACTGGACCCAACACCGATCCCTGGGGGACACCACTGGTGACCGGCCGCCAACTGGATGAGACACCATTCACCACCACTCTCTGGGCTCGGCCATCCAACCAATTCCTAACCCAGCACAGAGTGCTCCCCTCTAAGCCACGGGCTGCCAGCTTCTTTAGGAGTCTACTGTGGGAGACAGTGTCAAAGGCCTTGCTGTATGTAGATTTAGTCCCTTTGTATCTACACATTCTATTTTAGAAAGGCATTTTCCCATTAGATATTCTTATCATTTTGTTGTTTTGTAGTTAGAAAATTAGGGTGGTAAAAAGTTTGAGGATCCATTAGAAGTAGTACCAAATATCAGAAATTTTAGTAAACACTGAGAGTTGTTTTTTTGTCTATAGACTTCTTAGCTATAGAATTTCCATTACGTCTGTTTGTATTTGTATGATCTTTAAACATTACTTTGGTATTATATTGTCCTGCTTTCTGATCTGCACCTGCCTGTGTTCATCCACCTGGCTAAGTGTGAGGTGCTGAAATCTGTGCTTCTGCCAAATATAACCAGTGTTTAACACACGCTTATGCGCATATATAGGTCTCTGCTTAGTCATATTTTTCTACCATATGTCTTGCTCTTGAATTAAAAATTACTTTAATGTTTTTTTTTCAGCAGATAATAGACTAATAACTTTGATAACTGGTACATGAGGAATGAACCGTCTTTCACTGAGCTTTTTGGTTCCTGCTTATCTGTCAAGTTCTGTATATTCAGCAAATTATCTATTTCTCTCAATTTTTTCATCTGTAAACACAATTTTTGTAACCTCAGAATACATATAGTTAGAAGTGAGTTATGACTTTTGAGACAGATAAAATTCAATTTCATAATGATAACAGAATCAACTGTTCTGGCCAGAAGAGAGAGAGAGATAGGAAGGATAATTTAAGTGTGTTCAGGGAGAAAGAGAAACTGTGGCTTAGAAAGGGCTAGCAGTACAGGAGCCCTCTTTTTTCTTGCTTCTTGTCTTCCCTGCTGCTCAAATCCCTTTGTCTTTCTCTATCATTTTGTTGTTGAGAATCCATGAAGGTCCTTAGTTTATTTCAACTGCATTCATTAAGTAATAACTTTTTAGTATACCTTCCAAAGATGTAGCTTGTTCTGCTAGTCAGCTGTGGTGAGTGATGGGAATGAGAAGGAAACAGAGAGGCCAAGACTGTCTCTGCCCTTGTAGGGGAAGAAACTTGTTCAAAAAAAGCTACCGAGCTAATGGATTGCCATGGTTGCCTGGTCCACTTTGTTGAGGGGTTGTTATCAGAAGAAGAAAGACTCAGTTACGGTGATGCAAGCTGAATGGTGACTGCCTCTAGAACTATATACAGAACTGCACCATTCTAGTGGTTCAAGTGCTTCTTGCTACTCCTAATTAGAAATATTTTTTTTTACTGTAAATCTGACTGTAGTTGGCATGCTTTTAAGCAGATTTGATTGTGAGATTAATGTGAACAGATGGTAAGGTGAGCATCACAGCAACACCTAAAATATGGACCATAACTTGAAGGTCTGTTTTGTTCCAGTAAAGGACAATACTGTTGCTGTATAACTGTGATACAAAATGTAATGTTATTCAGATTTCTTTAGAAAAGGAAAAATCCTGGTTTGTGCAGCTGTTTGAAGTCGAATGGCTGCTGTGGAAATTAGTTTAATTTACATAATGATTTCATAGGCTAAAATATTAGCAGTCCTACAAATGACTGAAATGCCTGTTTGTTAATGCAGAGCATTTATGCAATTGTTACAAATGTTTAACATAATCTTTATGCAGAAATACAGACTGAGGAAATTGAATGTGAAAATAAAACACTTCCTGCATATATCTGTGCTGTTTCTATTATTCTAAGAAAAACATTCAGTTGCCTCTGTCACTTCGTGTAGTTGATGTTTGCAAAACAAAACCTGTTCCTATTACCACAAGAATACATTTGAAGTTGGAATTAGAATGCACTGAGCTAATTTTTCTGATGGCCTTCAGTAAGGATTATTCTTCTTTAGAAGTACTTGAAAATTTGAGTAGCAAATATGATTTCAAATTAAAAAGAATGAGTTTCAGAAGTGACAAGGAGAAGTACAGACATGGCAAATTAGTGAAAACTGAATGGGTAGTAGAATTAATGAATGAATGGATGAATGAGATATGCTTTTGGAAGAGCAAACGTGGCTCTTGTGAAAGGAAATCTTGCCTTTCTTGCCTTTCAGATATACGGTGTTGCTTTGAGAAATTCAGTTGTTTTATGGATCCTCTTAATTAATACATTTGACTGGGATTTCTAAGAGACATTCGCTCTGGTTCTTTACCAGAGGCTATCAAGGAAACTAAATAGTTATTGTGGAAGTGGAAAGATTTGCATGATGATTTTGGTCAGCAAAGGATGATTTCCAGTGAATTTTGCAAGGCCTTTATTGAACATAGGTTTTTTCAATATATTCATAAATAATATGGAAAAAAGAAAGTAAACAGTGAGACAAGTCAATTTGCTGTTGACTTACTAACTTATTCAGGGTAGTCAGGATAGCAGCAAGAATGAAAATTTGCCAGGGGACTTCACTGACTTGAGTGGGAGATAAAATGGCAAATGAAAATTTTTATAAGTAAATGTAAGGTGGTGTACATGGGAGGAAAAAGGAATCTTATCTCTCTGTATAAAATTATAGGGTCTGAATTGACCGTTGTCATATCGTAATGAAAGCCTGGGATTATGATACGTGATTCTTTGAAGACTATAATAGATGCTCAACAGCAGACAGAAAAACTAAAGTGCTATGAATTTTCAGAAAAAGAACAGAGAACAAAACAGAGAATATAATTTTAAGATTGTATAAATCTATGGTTTGCCTGCATCTTGATTACGGCCTGCAATTTTAGGTGCTATATTTCAAAAAGATATAGTGAAACATGTAAAAATGCTCATGTTGGGTTAGACCAGTGGCCAAAATCTTATTGGTGTGAATTATGTTTCCCGTTCTTACAATTTTCCGTAAGCATCTAGGGAGACTTAATGCTAGAGATGCCTTTTTATGCTATTCAAGCTGTGTAAAGGGAGTGAGACTTGCCAGGAAATCTTCAGGCTTAGGTTGTTAGCAAACTGTACCAATTAGGTGTTCTAGATGGAGTGAAAGCTTATTGTAAATGTCTGTCAGTGTAGGTTTTTAGAAGTCTGTTGGAAGTTAAGGGAAAGGTTTGGAAGTAGGACAGTCTTTGTTGTCTACAAAAACTGTAAGGACTACATGTTTTGCAAAGATGGTTACCTTTCTTGTGCCTAACATAGTTCTATGAAAGACCCAAATGTACACAGAACAATGAAATTATATGTGATTTGACAGTACTGGGAACACTGTTGTAGGTGTGGTAGTATGATTTACATCTCATGGCAAGGAGCTTCTTGGCCACCTTGTACTTAGTTTCTGTCACATATCTAAATTATTCAGGACTTCAGAGCCTTAAGGTGTAAATCGTTCCTTCAAAGAAAGTTTACTAATGGACAAATAGCTTATTCATTAAGAAAATTATATTATGTGTGAATCTGTATTTGTGTGACAGTTTATAGCAAAACAGTAAGATGTTCTGAAAATCTTAACATTTTGAAAATTAAGCATTCAGATTTTTGTTTCAAAACAATTTAGCTAAATTTACTTTAAATTAGAGTAAAAACAATTCCAAATTAAACACATCAGCCAGGCTCCGCTTTCCTGCACTCCCCAAATTACTCAGCCCTGCTAGGTGCCAGACATAAGCATTTATGCTAATTTCTTCATTATGCTATTTACTATCCAAAGAGAAGAAATAACGGGTAGAAATCCTATTTCTAATTGTGATTGTCTGAGCTCGACATTATTGGAGATTTTTATCTTGTAATCTGGATGTGAGACAATAAAAATGTTCATTCTAAAGTTTTTCATCTTACCAGGCAATTTCAAATTAGACCAGAATCTCCTGGTCTCTGATGGCTGTGTTCCTGGAATATTCAGTGTATCAAAACCGCATAGTTAGCAACCCAAACCTAAAATATTTTGCTGTGTCATATTTAATTTTGGGAGGTAGGAGATGCATTCTGTCAATGTGACTAATGACTAATTAGGCAGCCCTATAAGTAAGCAGAGTACAATTATAGTTACACACTGACAAGGACTTTTAGTACTGCATATGTTAGTTTTTGAGAAACTGAAATTTAAGTTTCTCATTAGGCACATTGCACTGCAGCCTAGAAATATTCATGACGTTTTTTCCATCCTGTTGAATTTTCCACAACATATGAAGCAACTAAATTATGAAGATGTCTAAAGAAATTGAACTAGAGAAAAGAACATCATGTATTAACTCACAGAATCTAAATAAGTAAAGATGAACACTTAAAATGTGTGACCAAATTGTTAGCAGCCGTAACAACAGGTCATGAGAAGATCAAGAGGCATCAGTTAATGCAACATAAGACACTGCATAGTCTTTAGATCCTCTTGAAGGCCTTTTCACCTTAGATCCTCTTGAAGGCCTTTTCAGTGTTAAATTAGAGGAGAGATTTTTCTCCAGCAACAATCATTTACGTATCTTACTCACTGGATGGGTACGTCACTTATGTAAAAGTGAGCTTTTGCTGCCTTCTCAAAATACTGCCATCTTACTGAAATCAATGTGTTAGTTCACTATATGTATCTTAGTATGCAAATAGTATAATTTTAAATACTAAGTGTCTTATCCTCCAAAAGGAATTTCTCAGAACAGGTAAGTGAAAAACATCGAAGTTACTTTGTTCATGAGATTCTGTACAGAGCTTTCACATGCAATCAGCAATGTTTTTTGACCTTGCATAGTGAGTTTTGTTGCTAACAATTCATTTGGAGAGGTTTCTTTCATTCTTCTGAGAATTATTAGAAGCTAAAATCCAGGCACATTTTCCCTTGTGTGCTCAGACTAAAATACACTGGAAGACCGCCAGGTTTATTTCTGATACACCTTAAGTTTAGATTCTCAGTGCAAAAAAGAGAACAATTTTGCCCCTTGGTTTTGTGGTTTTGGTGTATGAAACTGAATGTCAAGCAGACAAAGCTGCAAATGATAGAGTGCAAGCGCTCTGCATGTTGAAGGGGAGAAGTTAATGTCTTTAATGTCTATGAAGTACTACTACTTTAAACAATAATAACTGTACTGTTTCTATTGGGAATCAAACAAGAAAAGCTATTCTATTTTGGTTTCTAGGCCTTGGGAGAAATATTTGTTTGCTTTAAAACTGGTCTTTGAATCCCATGTTGTCAAAGAGTTGTTAAGAAAACAAGAGCTGTGCTGTACTTGAACGTACTCATCTCTGGTTCCTGGGGTTTAGCTGTATCGGTGATTTATTCCTGTTTATTAATTGCAAAATAACAGAAATTTTAATTTGCAATGTTTGTTAGTAACAGTCTGACAGCCTTTTGAGGGACAACAGATAACCTTCTGTGTCCTGCAAAGAGATTAGCAAGTGCTATTCTGGGAATTAAATAATTATTTTAGTGTAAATGAGTCCAAATGCAGCCTATCCAAAACCCAGAAGAAATTAGAAATTCAGTAAGAAATATAAAGCTGTTGATTTTGTCTGTTAATCTTGCTCATCAACCCAATGTTTAAACCCATAAACTCATATACTTGTAATATTCTGGGGACAAAACATTATGAGAAGCACTGTTCCAGTTAAAGGGCACATATGTTAACAGACAACAACCTCATCTAAACTGTAAGGAAACCAAACCAAGTTGTTGACACTTAACATCCAGAAGTTTGTAAGAAAGTTTTTAAATTGAGGAGCTGTATGAAAGCTGTGAGGTACAGAAGAGACGTGGTTCAGGATGACATTCCTATAACTATCCTAAGTGAGGTACAGCTCAGAGGATAGAACTAGGGAAAAGGGAAATAAAACCAAATGGATTGCCCTTTAAAGAAGGTGTCAAAAAGACACCAAATCGACAGTACTCCAACTACTCCAACTTCCATACAAATTCTGAAAAACGAAAATTTCAGGAGGGGAAAGTGCTAGCTGTAGAGCTGTCCAAATTTTGGTGAAAGGTAAGCTATACAATGCTGTAGTATGAGAAACAAAAACATACAGACATGACAAAGCAAACCATGCTGTTATTGGAATAATACCATATTTTACAGAGTTTAGAAGCAAAATACCAGAGTGACCCGCTCAGCGAGTAGCACAGTGGAACACCGTCAGGCAAATAGATTCTGTTATGGGACTTAAAATAAAAAGAAAACCCCATTGGGCATGTGAATTAGAGATTATATCTGGAAGGTCTGGAAGCCTGGGATTCATCTGGCCAAATGAAGGTGTCTAAATCTAAGGTTGTTGTTTAGATTTCTTTTATAGTAATGAGAGAGAAATGGGCACTCCCGGTTGAGTAAGTCATTTCATTTTGACGAAGGCATGTAAAATAAGTTACACAGATTGAGTCCTAAAAATGATCATTTTCCCTCTATTAACTATATAACATAGGGGACTAGCTGAGATACAGAGATCTCCAAAGAGCATGACATGAATGCTGCCTGGAATGGCAGTGAAAGTAGGCCATGCAGATTTCAAAGTTTTTGAACTGGCAGAAAAAACAACAAGGAAACAAGTCATGCAAATTGTCAAGAAACATACTTGCATTTGTTTTGCTTTGTATGTTTTAGTTTGATTTGGGGTTTTGTTTGTTGTGGTTTTTTTTAAAGTTTCTGAAAAGACTTATAAGCAATGGAAGAATTTTTAAGAAACTGAAGTCTTAGAGATCTAGTGTTCTTTCTTCGTTTTTTTAATAGTAAAAGTCTATGTAATCCTGGTTACAAAAGTGAAGTGGAACACAACTGAATAGTAGTTTTTGTTCCAGGTTTCTAAAGGATGTTTCTGTTTGGTTTGTTTGATTTTGATGCATTTTACAGCTGAAGAGACCCACTTATCCCCATTCTTTTAAAAATTTAAAGCATTTTTAAAGTATTAGAAAAAATGGAGGGAAAGTGTGATTTCATTAGCAGGGAGATGATCTTAAAAAATCAGTATACGCACATTTATTTTCTCACTGTACTCATTCAGTCTTTTGTGGAAAAGTATAAACTGGTATAAAAAAAAGACATAAAGAGGTTTTAATTTAGGAATAATCAGCAATCGCCTTATCCAAAAGACTATCGTGATCACTGTACTGTCTCTTCTGTAAACGTGAAGCTCTTTTTTTTGTTGTGGTCCAATCTTTGCTTTTGATTCTCATCCGTCGCGATTCGGTGGTCTGTTTGATACTTTGAACCATATTCATGTTGCATAGTACAATTTTGCATGCTCCGACACTTTTCCACCTTTGCTTAGTTTCTGTTTTATTGAACCCTTGTATTTTGACTGAGAGTTTACATTTTCTTAGATATTTCTGACTACATCTCCATTAGATCTGGTCATAAGTTTCAGTACTTTATCTTGTCCATCTTGTGTGCTCATCCTTGGTACTTTTCAATGGTCTGTGAACTCTATATCCCATTTATGGGGCTGGCCTTTCATTGTTTTGGTAAGACATTGTGTAGAAGAAAATACTTTGAATGAAAGAACTTCTGCTTGTATTTGGACTCAGAATTTTAAAATAAAAGATGGGAATTCTTCAGGAAAGACAGTATTTTATGTTTACATGCAGCCTTATTCTTGAATGGAAAAGAAATGAAATGCAGCCCAGATTTTACCAAATTAAATGAGATTTACTTTAAGTTCAATGTGTAAGGTTTTAATTCTTTAAAGATAGTTGTTTTCTCTTTGAAGTTTTGAACATCAGAATCCTTGAAGGAATTATTGCCGATCTTATAATATTTTTCCCACCTAAAGGGCTCTTGATTGATGTGTAACAAGGCAACTTCTCATTCTAAATCGTTTAAGTCTTTTATTTTGAGAGTTCATAGGCTAATTGCAAACAACTGCCAAGAAACTGCAAAGTGCTATATATATCAATAACTCATATTTTTTAATATTTAAAGTCAACTTTATCTTACAGTTGTATATGCATTCTGTTATGTAATTTTGGGCAGCACATACTTGTTTTACCCTTTGAAATAAGTTTGTACATTTGACTACTAAGAGGCTATCCTAATACCTTGTGAGAAAATAAAAAGGAAAAATATCTCTCACATTTTTGCTGGAAGGAAGAAGCTTAGTGTTATTGTTAGCATTTGTTTCATTAATTGCTGTTGAAGTACCAAATGCTGATATAGAGGAACTTTAAATCAAGAAGATTATGCATTTTTCCCTCAAAGCTGTAAAAGCAGTGAATAACTTATTCTTTTAGGTGGTAGCACATTATATCAGAGACTTGTTGAGATGTGATTGCCACAGATACTTCCTGCAGTTGTCCAACGGCTGTCAAACATACTACTAATTAGAGCCTTGTTTAATTCAGGAAGGGCTGTGTCCCCTCCATCTCCTTTTTATTCTAGAGAACTTTTCTATCCTCCTGGATTAAGCAGATCAGGTTAGTAGTATTCTGATTATCAGAGCAGCAGCGGGTTATGTGTTATCCTCAGCGAGGAGCACTGGAAGGAATATATTTGAGATAATTCTTGAGTTTGTCAGAAGAGCCATAGCCATAGCCATAGCGATGTTTTAGTACTCAGATCTCTCAGCTCTCTCCTCATTCATTGAAGCCTTCTAGCCTCGGCTCTCCACATAGGTCCATATGTCCCTTTTATAACAATGTGAGGCTACAGTTTTGGCCATAATGAAGACATGTTGTTCAACTATAGCTACTTCTGTCAATTCTTGTACACAAGAGAAGCTGTATAGGGAAGAGCTATGAAGGGAAGAGGAAGCTTTGTGAAAGGCAGATGCACTGAATAATTTTAAACGTTCATATTTTTGTAGATCACTGGAGCATATTTCTTTTACAAAACTGTTGAAAAAAGTGCCTCTTAGATTATTTTTACTTTTCATTGAATGGAAGATGTGTCTACTTATTTGAAGAATCCACAACCGATTTAGAAAACACCAGATGAGATACTTTCCAATTTCTAGATAAGCACAGTAAGTGATTTGCGTGGTTGCTACAAAATGTCAATATGTTAGACTCATCAGTTATCTAATCAGTAAGTTATTGTGTATTCTGACAGTCCTCCGTGAAGACAGATTTGTTTTACTTTGCATATAATAAGTTGTTTCTATAACTGTTACTTCAAAGAATTTTGTCATCTGTGAAATAGCTTTTTCATGTAGTTTTTGTTGTGTATTTCCTTATTCAAACTCCATAGAAGAGACAATTAGAAAGAATAGTTAAAATTGAATATATATCAAGAGTAAAATCAAATGATGAAATTTATTTTAAGCTGTGGTTTCCATAAAGAATATTTTATATCTGCAGTTGAATATTATAAACTTTTTAAATGCTGTAACCTGAAAAGACATTAAAAGCAGTCTATCACAGAGTTCAGTGAAATACTTGTTCAACGGTGTGTTTTATAATGTTGTCCTACAGTACATTTCATCTGAATATGCATTTAGTTATATGGTAATGAATATGAATCTGAACAAAAGCAAAAGGATTTGGAAATAACCTTTTAAAACCCCCACCCTTTGTTAAATATTGTTTCAGGTTAAAAATGTTTGTTATTGATATGAGATAACAATCCTACAAGAAAAGATAGCTTTATAATTTACAATAGAAAGAGATAAGAGAGGCAAATCTGGGCAGTGAGTATACTCTGTCATATCTGTGTAAATTATTCCAGATCTGTTTTTTATTGCTGTGCGCTGAATATCAATAAGTACTAATGAAAGACGTGAATAAGAAATTGCCAAAGTGTAGCCAATAAGATTAAAAAGTTAAATACCTGTCACCGGAACCACTACACTGCAAAGAGTTGTCTATGTTGATTGAACCATACACTCAAACCAAAAAGTGGATAAGCCTCTTTTGCTATAAATACAGCTCTGTATCTCCCAGTATTCTTGACTGAGTGTGTTATTTCCTATCCTGTTTAGGGATATTGTTTTCCAGTTTCTTCTTCAAATGTCTGTCAAGATGCCTGCGCTGCTCCCATAGTTTCAAAAGCATTATTACTGGTCCAACTTATGCCCCAAAAATATTAGTGAGCTAGTGATGGAAGCATATTTATATGTCTTGTATTTTCCAAAACAGATTGGTCTCATAAACAACTTAACTGTGATGCTTAGGATAAAAAATAAAATCCGTCCTTAATTTAGAGGCAATGTAAGAAGAAATTTAGGGAAAGGAAGAAGAGAAGGAGAGTATAAAAGGACATGTAGAAAGTCTATTTGTACCAGTTCTTCAAAGAAACTGGCATTTCTGATAGGAGTCTTAAGCATCTATGCTTTTAGCGTTCACCAGGAGAAACAGAAGTTCTGATCCCTTTAAAATACATGCATTAATGATGCATAATATGCTAAAAATAATTCAAGTGTGTAATACTTTCTTGGTGAAGTTAAATGCAGGTAAAGCAGTTACCTTGCATTATTGGAAGCAAAATATTAAATTATTGGTTTTAATGAAGGGCCTCAGTATTTTCTTCACATTATTAGGGCTATATTTCTGGGGTTTTTAATAGTGCAAATTATTTTCTGGCCAAGAGGCTTCTAAATGAATATGAGGTCTATTACAAAAAACTTGAGACTAACCCTATAGTTCGGGAACCAAGAATGGGAGTGGAGAGACACAGAGATGGTTATAGAGCATGTTCTAACCTGTCACAGTGAGACAAGGCTCATCTCAATCGCTTCATCAGTACAAAAGGGATGTGTGTTCTAATATAGATGTTTTCTTATCCTCAGTCAGAAAATATCAGTGAATGCCAGCCCACTCCACTTTGTCTGTGAAGCAGTTTTTAGCTAATGACAACATCACGGTGCTTGAGCACTCACCCTGTTTGCCAAACCTGGCTCACTATGATTTCTACCTTCCCAAAGATCGTGTAAGGAGCTCATTTTTTGTCAGTAGAAGATGTGAAGACAAAAACAATGGAGTTCCTCTACAGCCTTTCAGAAGATGATCTGTGGAATTGCTTTGAACATCAGCAGCATTTTATGCAGCTGAGCACCAACTCAGAAAGGAACTATTTTCAAAGTAATTGTAGCTGATTTTCTTAATTTGTTAAGCAAAAAGATTTACAGGCACAGTCTTTTGTGTGTGTGTGTGAGAGATCTCATATATTACTGCTTAGTGGAGGTCATGACATTTTCGTGTGACTGTTTGAGTCAGATAGTTGCAGGTGTTGTAGGATCATATCTAATGTCTCTCAGATTGACTCTCATTTTCTACCATTAAGCTAGATATCATGTGTATAGTGAACACAAAGTCTCAAAATTCTTTTTTTTCCTTTCCTGAAGCCAAAGAAGATAAACTCCAAATCTTTACATTTTCCTTGATTTTTCTCAAGTATGAATTCTTTTTAGAGTAAGTTTTTAAAAGTAATTTTACAGTAATAATCAGAAATAAACATTAATAAATTCTTTCTGTGTTGAGATACCTACAGTAGCCTTTGATAGCATCAAATCCTGAAAGCCTCCACTCCATTAAGGAGCTTTTCAAACCCATCTTCAGATTAGAAGTTACTCAGAAGAACACTGTCATCTAAAAGAGAAATTAATACATTCCTAACTTGCGCTAACAGATTGTGAGATTCACAGAATTTTGTACAGAAACATGTAAAGAATATAAACAAAATCATCCATCCTCCTACTCAGGACACTACGCAGCATTCAAACTTATACCATTCTTTAGCATTTATGATATATCCAAAATATTTCAGTGCTCCTCCCTTAATGACTTGGTAACTGCATTATATTTGGGCTGTGTTTGTCGTTTATCGCTTGTTTTTATTTAGTAATGTTTCATTTCTTCTGTGTTCATGTAGATTATATACTGTAATTTGATTATATGAAAACTCTAGGTTTCATTCTTTAACCAAAACCTTCCAGTGAGTCTCATATTATTATGCAGACATATAAATAATTAAACCAAGGGCAATAGTACACATCCTTGGCAAATAGGTTCCTCAGTTTAAACTGTCCTGTCACATCTTTTGATATTTTCCCTACAGCTAACATATTTTGCTTATCAGTCTATTATGTGTTTAGGAAATCCCATTTCACACATCATTTCTTACAATATTTCATAATCGCACAGTCAAAAGTTTTTCCATAATTGGCGAAACAAACAAATATTAAGTTAAACCATCTTTCATAGTGTTGCTTAAATTGATGGTCAGGTTATTTGCTCCTTTACCTTTTCTGACATAAGCTGCTCCACTGTTAATTATTTTTATACTGTCTTAAATTTTGTGCTGTTAGGAATATGAAATTTATTGGCATGGCATATAAAGCAGATAGTTTGATAAGCGTCATGATATTAAAAATAAGATATTAGGGTGATACAAATATAGGTACATGTTTCTTGTATTCAGGTCAGTCTTGGTAGTCTCGTCTCTACTTTGGCTTCATTTAAATCTTTGTATTCTTCCCATACAGCTTTCCACTTTCAATATTGTGTCATTAGCATGGGAATTTACCTTCTCTTTTGCCAAAGTTTGTGTCTTTTTACTGTCTTTATGTCTCTTATATAACACAGTTTATAAGTTGAGAGAAGCCTCTTGTTTATCTTTTTACTTTCATTCAACAGGACATAAACCCTTTTTTTAATGCTTTATAGAGGTTGTGCTTTTCATATTCAGCTTTTGGACAACTGGAGCCAGATTAGTAATTTGGTTTTGGTTTGGTTTTTTTTTTTTTAGATCATTCTGCGCTATTCTTCAGCAAGTGTTAATTTGTCTGCTTCTCTGGTTTTGACCTTTTGCCTTTCTTTTACTTGATAGTTTGCCATAACTGTTGCCTCTTCTGAATATATATTGAATTGTATTTTTAGTAAATTTTTTTGTTTAGGAAGTATTTTTTCCGTACTTCTTTTGAAAAGCAGATTTTGTGTGTGCTGCTGCTTTGCCATTTTTATTGATTTTTAAGACCTGGGATCTGAGAATTCATTTTAGGTGTGTGTAAAATTATAGCTTTACCTTTAATTGATGAACACTATTTTCTCCACCCCTCTTCTGTGAACCTGTGGGTTTTTTTCTGGACCCACTGATTACCACTTCTGAACAGTTTCAGTTTTTCCTAGTCTAATTTCAAGAATGTAGTACTGTCCCTCTGGTAATGTTGTCCATGCTATCCCTCAACATTTGTGTTTTCTATTTGATGTATTGTTGTTTTCAATACCCAGGGGAAAATAAGTTTTGATGTGGAGAAATGAAAAGTCTCACTGTGGATGATATGGATGAGAAAAGGAGCAGATATTGACTCAAAACTATTGGCGACCAACATTCGTTTTCAGTTTTTAATTTGCAGTGAACATCCTTAGTTACCTTTGCATAAAATCAAGCTAAGTGATAAAGTATTCATTGATATGCTAGCCAATGTTATGTGATTTCAATGTTTTCACATCAAATCCAATGTAAAATATGAGCTCTTTCATATACAGTGCTTTCAAATAGCGTATATAACAAAAAAATATGATTAATCAGAAAAACTCAACCCCATGGAGGTAGCTGATGCCTAGGGCTGCCCCCAGCTGCTCTTAGCTGCTCTTCTCCCTTGCTGGGGACAGTCAGAAGAGCCCTAGCTAAGAGGCAAGGCCCGTGGGGAGCTGCCAACTCACACTGCTCCCTGACATTGTTTCCTTTCTAAAATTTAATCCTAGAATGTACTTTATTTTTTTTCTAAAACAAGAATTAAGTTAGTTTCCTTAGTTTGACAAAGCATGCAATATAGCCATGTAACGTAAATTGGGGAACAGTAAAATAATGAGACAAAGTATGAATTTTTAAGCCAATGAGTATTCATTAATAAATCTGAAATAGGAAGTGCTCACTCTACATAGGAAAAATTTTGGATGTAATTCAGAGACTTTCTGTTTCAAAAAACCTGCTTTATCAATCATTTCTGTAAGTGAGCCTGTAAATTGGTGTGTGAATGAAGTGTTGTATCTGTTCTTTCTCTTGTGTTCTTTTATACTCTGAACCAATCCCCTGCAAGGCAGATTCATTTTTTGTTTAGTTGAAATGAAATGACTGCAATTCCACAAACAAATTGAGCCTCAGTTAGCTGCACCTTGTCATAAATAATCTCTGAGGAGATTGGATTTCTCTCCTTGCTGATATACTTCAGCTGTACATTAAACTCATAGATTCTTAAAGGCACTGAGTTATTGCTCAGCTGAATGATCACTGAGCAGCAGGCACCTGTCCTTGTTCTCCTGTGTTGTAGCTGTCTCTGTTTCCCTAAAGCGTATTCAGCAAAGTTAATGGTAAAGGTCTCTTTTCTAGGAATCTTTTTTCATTCTTTGTCCCAATTTTTTTTTATTCAACTCCGTGATACACAGCTCTTTTGGCACATATTTCTTCATGATCTGGAGAGAAAAACCATTTCATAGATTGGTTAAGGGCATTTTCCATGGTCAGGTCATCTAATACTCATATTTCACATTCAACAGTAGGGCACTTTGAAATTTAACAGCGTGTCTTTATCAGCTGCAGGAAATGTCCTTTACATTTTCATTTATAAATTTTACAGTTATTTCTTCTACTTTGTTATAGAAGTTTGCTCTCCATTTCAGCGTACACTTTCCCTTTTCTTTCTCAAAAGCAAATTGAAACTCCTTAGCTCTGTGGCTGAGATGGCTGGATGCTGGCAGTGTGGTAGTGTCATCTTTGCCTTTTCTGAAGCTACTTTTTGCAGGTTGTGTAATACGTGAGCAACATCTGGAAAAGTGCGATAATTCTGATCTAGACATTTCTGCACATGGCTGATCGTGCTGAGCAGTCTGAATTATACTTTGTTTAGATGGGATTACAGAACTATCCCAATGATAAAAACTGAACTGAATGATTCCCACTGTAGCAAGCTTTAAATCTTTATATATATATATATATATATATATGGAATTCTGCGTGCTTGATGGATGGCATGTTCATATTTTGAGTGTCTTTGTATTTGATCTATATCTCACCTGGAAAAAAACAAAACCTATATAGGATAGTGAAGAAAAGTCTACTGTCCAATTTGTATGTACAATACTAAAATAACAAAATAGTAGAACTGTTTATTGATGAATGAGATAATTTTTGATGCATAAAATGTATATAGGGCTCATTTAGAAAACTAATGAGACAGTTTCTCTCGATCTCGAATGTGATCAGGTAGTGTCTTTTTTAAATGTGTAAGCATAGGCCTTTAACTGACGATATCAAGTCTATTCACTACATAATATAGCATTTAGGAGAAAATAGCCAAGAAAACCATTGATATAAAACAAATTGGTGGGCTGAGGGTGAGTACCAGATGTAACAGTCAGAGTGGCAGCTAGTGAGATGAAATGGTACTTTTCCTATGTTACCCACTGATCACAGATATTGCATATCAACTGCACCTGGTTTATGATGTAGTAATTCAGTGGTTCAGAATTAGTGAAATTCTATCATGCATCATATATGAATATGTGGGTAAGGGAGTAAGAGTTAACGAATACTCTCATCACCACAAACAGTACGTACCGAATGTACTGTAAATGGTCTAAAATGGTCTATACATACAATTATTTCTATCTTCTGCTATGTTGCACTTTGTATGGCTCAAGTTGCATTTCCGATATAAACCACCTCACCAGCTGTGTCAGGTTGCACACAGGTGTGAGTAAGTAGAGTTGGATGTAAGTGCATGTACTTGTCAGAATGAATCAGCTGGCTGTTTTGTATGTAGGCTGAAGGTAGATACTAACGAAAGAGCAACTTGAAGGCAAAGAAGAAGACGACTTTGATAGAGGAGCTTAACAAAAGAGATTTGAAGGATATGTGGCCAATATGTGTTGGATTGGATGGGAAGGAATTTGGCACAGAAAAGTAGGCTAAATGTGGTGTTTCCAAAAATTTTAGGACAGTGTTATAAATTTTGAAATGGCAGCAGAGAAGGACTCACCAGACAGAGTCAATGCGATGTGATTTAATAACAATGCTGTTGCACAAAGATTGTCACTGAGACAGAAAGGATTGGTAAGAGAATATTTCAGAGCCAGAACAAGACCCTGTTAATAGAAGTGATGAGTTGCTGAGTGGCAGTGCTTGCTGTAACATGTATGGAAATAAAATAGGTACTACAGAGATATTTTGGATAAATGATTATGGCATAGAGAAGAAGGAACAAGGAAAAAAATGTAGCTCATAGTCTTGAGAGATTAAGAGAACAATAGTGGTGATAGTGATGGAAAAAGTGGCAGAAAGAGTTTAAAGTGAAAATGGGAGAATTGTTTGTTTAAAGTGACATTGGCATGCCTAAGAAGAGATATTAACCAGACACACAGTATATAAGTTGGTACAACTGGTAAGTTTTTGAGGCATCAGCAATAGCCTTATAGGCAGTGTGAGTGGAGGAAAGTGTTCACGTTAACTGCAAAGTGAGAACAGGGGTTGAGGACCAAGCTCTGCTTTATCATCATCATCCATCTGAAAAAGAAATATTTCCTGTAGCAGAGTACCTATAACTTTTCTGTATTTATGGCTCCCTTACTAAAACTTGTGTCTTGTGGTTTGAAGTGTGAGTGGGAATAGATGGGAATTTTCTAACTGAAGTTCACACACAGTGCTGTTTCTTCAGTGGTAGTGTAAGAAATGTTGTAAATAAAATTTCATTCTTCCTAATTGAAGGAAGAATGCATTTTAAAACTGTCCTTATTACATGTTTGATTTGATGCAGAGCTCTACTAAAATATAAAATGATTGAATTATTCCTCCCTGAAAAGTGGGCTTAAAGTAATGATGCGTTCCAGTCAGGGTACTTCGGTGTAATTGGCAAGCAGCCGTCCCTTTTACTCACAGTGTGATGTTGAATTTAAATAGAAACAGTAGAGTTCAAGGTAGAGGATTTTCAGAGGAATTGTGTATTGGGTTTTTAATAGGCTCACAAAATACTCCGCAGTACATATTATTAATTAGGTAAATAGGTTACATAAAGATCATTCTATTATTGTGAAAAAAGGTGCAGATTGGTTTTAAAAATCCCCTATGAACTTTTTAAAAGGAATTACTATATTATGTGGTACAGAAAGGTTTTTTCTCCTATTTCAAATGTACATTGCAGGCATTATTTTAGTTTTATTAGTATTATTACCTTGCAGAATTACTATATGTGGTTCTGACTAATCATTCTGCATATTAAAAAGAAGCCAGAAATTTATTCTGAACATCATATACACATATTTTCTTCACGTAGCTTATGATTCTTATAGTGCTCTCTGAAGGTAACAACAATTACTTACGTTGTACTGAATATCAAAGATACTAAATATCCATGATGTTTAGTCATTAAACTTCTTTTTTTTAGGCATTTAATTTTAAAATGCAGTAGAGGTGTTTGACTCTTCTGTGTATTAAGATGGGATGGGCAGAATGCTTTGGAGGAGTAAGGCTTGAGGTCAGTAAGTTGTAAGTGTTCGTTTTCCTTTCTCCCTTAATGTTGTTATGAGCCTCCATAGAAAACTAATATTTTGCTTTAATTTCTTCACTGTGCAATATAGATACTGACAGCTGGCTGAGAGCGACTTAATTTTAATAAGTCTTTGAGTCACTTCATGTGAAAAGCTTACTATCCTTTCTCAGATAGGTTCATGTTGTTATATTTTATTCAGATTTCACGAGGTTAAAAAAAGGACAGTGGTGTACTCATTTCTTCTGCTGCGACATGGGTGTCTGGTGTTGTTATTGCTCTCTGTTATCATTTGTCACTCTTGGAAAGTATCTGGAAACAGAAAATGTCTTATTTTCAGAAAAAAAATTAAGAACTGGAATCACTTCTTTCAGTTTTATGTATTTAATGTATGGGAATACCTTTTGAGTCAAACCCTAACCTCTGCCTTTTGAATCTAATGTGTATTATTTAATTATATAATTATTTAATTTATTCACAGCAAAACTCTGAACATTCTTTCATTGATGCTTATCATGCCTTCATTGTGAGAATGTGATAATTTCCCCTCAAATTGCTTGGATATCTTACAAGAATTCACTAAAAGTTCTCAACCCTCTTGAGCGGAACAAGTAGCTTCAGCAACTATGCTTTACTTGTTTTAATAACATTCATTCCTCCAGAACAGACCAAGGTTACTCTGCCTGCATTTCTTTACCTCTGTCCCATGAAACAAATATGTGATATCTGTCGTAATACGTAGCGATATGGCTTAATGGTGAAAGCAGTGTTAGGATTATAGTTGGACTTGATGATCTTAAAGGTCTTTTCCAATCTAAACGATTCTATGATAATGCCTATCAGTTGCCTGATTGCGATAGGAGGAGGCAGGGCTAGAACAAGTCTATTCCTATATCATGCTCAATCATAATGTCTGTGTTTCCGTGCCACTATTCTAGAATGCAATTTGTACCTGTATCTCTTTCTGTCCTTTAGAGAATGTCAATGTAATCTGTATATTCAGTAATATTTTATTCTTCTCTAAAAAAGTTGTATCAATTTCACCTTCTTCTGAAAAATCCTTGAACACAAAGATCTTTAAAAAGTCAATGACCATCTACCTTGAAAGGAGGAACACATTACGAAGAGTTTTATTTCTGGTTGATTTTTTTCTCTTCTGTTGTTTACTAGCTGTGTAATGCACTAACAGAAGTTTAGGTTTATTGGAACATTCTACAAATGTAAATTTCTAACTGTAGAGTTCATATATCAAGCAAAATGAATAAATATAATATTTAATTATGAATATTTCTAGAGTGATTTCTTTGTAATTAATTTTTCCACGTACCATAGAGTATAACTTACATGTTGGCTAACCACCCTAACTTTCTGCTATGTATTTCTCTGGCCATTTTTTGTTAGTTAAGTATAAACATGTTTTCGAAATCCTCTGTGCTTTTCCCATAATTTTAGATTTTCTGTTTTTTTCTTTGGCTCCTGTAGAGTGTTGAAATAAATAGTAACTCAATAAATGAAAGCTTCTTATTATATAGGTATATTTTATTATGGAGATTCAATATTCTAATAGTTTCATAATATGAAAGGTAGAAACTTGTGATCCTTTGAGTGATAATGTTATTTTAATGGTAGGATTTTTCTTCTCAATTCAGCTGAGTTAAGAATTATGGAAATAATAGCAATTATTTTGTAGGTATCTCACACAGAATATGTGTTAGTGAATAGGATTATGTTGACATTAATAGCTTTACCATATTTATGTATTGGCATAAATATATTCTTGAACTGTGATGTAGCATATTACTTTGTATTTTAGGCATATTTATGTTGTATAAACTGTGTTCTTTACATAGGGATGCATTCTTTGCTTTAGTACAACTTGAAACTCAGATTTTTAAAATCGTTTAATATCCACAGTGGGGCCACAATTACAGAAACCATCATCCATCTCGTTCCCTAAACTTGGATACAAACCCAGTAAGTCCTGGACAGTTCCCTCTGTGAAATCACCACTATGAAGGCTTCTCACTGCCCTGGTAACCAAGGCCCTCAAATGCATGGGCTGTTGCTCATCAGCTAAATTCAACATCAACACTGAAAGTGCTCCAGCTGTTTGGCAGTTTGGAGACTACCTTGATATATGTAACACAGACCTGTCACAACAGTTGAGACATGTTTTACTGAGGGGATGGGCAGGGAGGGCAAATGAGTTTCTGTAAACATGTATTGGTATAGGAATTGGTTTTTGAATTAAAGCCTATGCTCTTACTTGGCCATTTAAAGCCTTTTATGCCTATTTCTGACTGAGGTACCTAATGTGGTTACATTCTTCAAATGTGCTGAATGTTAGTAAGAGCCTTTTGCTTAGTTTTTTTACTTATTGTGGAATTCTATTCAGGGTCATAATTGTTAGTCTTCTACAAGGACAGTAGAAATTGATTGCATGAGACCTTTTAATAGCATGTTGACTATTTCTTATCTCTGTCAAATCCTGTGATACTGTATACATATGTAATCTCCTGGAATGCGGTAATCATAAATCTTAAAGATTTCACCAATAACATATTTATGTTATGAACATCTCTATTCAAATTCTAGCCGAGCCTCCGCATATGGCTCCTCATCTTGTGTAACTTCATTTAGTGTGGGAGGCTAGTTTGGCTTTTACAATTGATCATATTTGGGTTTTGTTTCTAGCAGAACTGTGAATGTCATGCGTGCACAATTAGTTGGTATCGTATCTTTTGATGGCATTATTAAAGTCATTATTAGACACAACAGAAGAAAATGTATTTCATGTTTCTGCCTGTACTCACATGGATTCCTGAATTATTGTTTTTATTTCGGTTTTATAAACATTGGGATTTAAATTGAAATAAGAGAAAAATGGCACGTATTGGAACAGTTGTTGCAGAAGTCATACTTATTTGGATACAAAGATAAAAAAAAGTCTACATGTTGAAGAATCTTTTCTCTTTATTAGTTGTTTTGGAATAATATAACTTTTATATAGAAGTATCTTTAAGTTCCAATTCCAGATTTTTATCTTGAGTTCTCATCGACTTTTTTCTTTTTTAGTAACTTACTTTCCTTTTTTTTGTGTTTTGGGTAACATAACATGAATTTAGAGTATACATTTCAAGGTGGGAAATAATGCAAGCAACTTCTTTATTGTCTGTGTTATTATCACTTTCAGTTTTAAAGAACAGGAGGAACTCCTTTCAAGGCTTTACAAGTTGCAATGAATTGACCATGGCTACACACCAGGTGCCTGCCAAAGCTTCTCTGTAGCTGCTCTCCTCAGCTGGACAGGGAAGAGAGAATATAACAGAAGTGTTCCTGGGTCAAGATAAAGACAGGGAGAGATCACTCAGTAATTAGCATCACAGGAAAAGCAGACTTGACTTGGGGAAATTAGTTTAATTTATTAGCAATCAAATCAGAGTGGGGTAATGAGAAATAAACCTAAATTTTAAAACACCTTCCCCCCCACCCCTTCCTTCTTCCTGGGCTTAATTTACTCCTGAATTCTCTACCTCCTCCCCAGCAGCAGCACAGAGGGATGGGGGGGTGGGTGTAATGATCAGTCCATTGCGTGTCTCTGCCACTCCTTCCTCCTCAGGGGGAGGACTTCTCTCCCTTTTCCCTTGCTCCAGTGTGAAGTCCCTCCCATGGGAGGCAGTTCTCCATGAACTTCTCCAAATTAAATTCTTCCCATGAACCACTCCAGCATGGTTCCCCCATGGGTCACAAGTCCTGTCAGCAAACCTGCTCCAGTGTGGGCTCCTCTCTCCACAGACCCACAGGTCCTGCTAAGAGTCTGCTCCAGCTCAGGCTTCCTATAGGGTCACTGCTTCCTTCAGGCATCTACCTGCTCTGACATGGAGTCCTCCACAGGCTGCAGGTGGATATCTGCTCCCTTGTGGAGCTCCATGGACTGCAGGGGGACAGCCTACCTCACCATGTTCTTCACCGTGGACCACAGGGGAATCTCTGCTCCAGTGCCTGGAGTACCTCTTCCCCTTCCTCCCTCTTCACTAACGTTCATGTCTGCACAGTTCTTTCTCTCACATATTCCCACTCCTCTTTCTAGCTGCAATTGCTGTTGTACAGGGTTTGTGTCTTCCCCCCCCCCGTCTTAAATATTATCCCAGAAGTGCTGCCTCCATTGCTGAGTGGTTTGGCCTTGGCCAGTGGCAGGTCTGTCTTGGAGCTGGCTGACATTGGTTCTGTAGGAGCTTCTGGATGAAGCACCTCCTGTAGCCCCTGCTGCTTCCAAAACCTTGTCATGCGAATCCAACAAACAAGTAGGTCGAGTCTTCTTTGCTCAGTGCGTGTTATTGGTATTTTTAACAGCCTCAACAGTTACTAGAGAAGATATTTCTGTAGAACAGTGACTGCTTGTTAGACTCCTACAGTTACCACAAAACATGCTGTAAAACAGTCTGGATTTCCTAGAAAAATTATAAGTGCATAGGCAGGGCTTAACGTTTCTTTGCCTGTAGTCTTTCTGGTTTTGATAGAATTAATAGTCTGATTTTTAATGTCTAAATTATGCCGACAAAGTGTGTGGCAGTAATGTAGTACAATGCAACATTATATTGGGAACATTCTCTAGTATTTCAGTTTCTAAAAATTAATTTTTGTCAGGTACTCCTTCATGAAGTGTTTGTCTTCTGTCTTGCCCTGCTGCTTGTCGCTGTGTGAGGAGTTGCTGCTGCAAGTTAGCTGCTCCAACATTACCATCTTCAAGGCAATACTGTTTGATCATTGTGTTCACATTTGAAGTTCTTCATGTTCTCCCCTTACACCCATGTAAGGGTCAAATACATTTGGCTTGATAATAAATTAAAGACAGTAGCAACTTCACTTTAGTGGCTGTATTGGAAGCCAAGGATACATATGTAAGTGAAGCATATAAAATAGTTAATTTGAATAATCCCTATGTAACTTGAAATATATGGTTTCCAAAGGTCAAACCTTCAATGTATTACCACCTTCAAGGAAAGTATTTTGTGTACGTCCTGGTGGGCTGAAACAGCTGGTAACACAGCATGCTATTGTTTTCAAAGATAAAATAAAAGCAGTTCATGATTCCTTAAGTATTGAGTGAATCAGTCCTTCATGGGTATTTTCTTTTGCAGTGCACACTAGGAGAAATGTAGTCTGTGTATCTGAAAAGACAAGTGAGATGTATGTCTCCGATTTTCAAGATTCTGCTGGAAATCTATTGCTGTTGAATTTTATCTGTCAGCTTGCCCTTGGCTCTCTCAAGGAGGTCCCAAATGGTCCATAAGGACAATCCATCAGGAGAGTGTTAGTGGTGGTTGTCATTGTTGACCTGTGGTGCAGTGGTAACACAAATAGCCCGCAGCTTGTATGTAATCTCAGTGAGGCAGATAAGGAGAGCCTCCACTTCATGAGATGTAAAGCTTCCAGAAGCACATACAGCCTGGGAAAAGGTTGTCGATTGCTTGGGATTTAATGAAAATGGAACAGAACGTTGATGTACAATGTCATTTTTTAATGAAATTCTAAGGCTGCAAAATGGTTAAAAGAATAAAATTGATAAAAATATTTTTAAAAACACACATCAAACATTTGTTTTGCAGTTTAATAAGTTGTGGGTTATGCTGCGACCTCAAATCTTGCTTTAGCTTAGTCAGGAATTGCATATCCAGTATAATACTGAATATATACCTAAATGGGAGCATGTGAGGTATCCCATTAAGAATAAGTACCATTGTGTGATTAAAGATCAAAGCAGGCCACTTCAACAGTCCAATTTGATCCTCCTGCAGCTGGGTGAGTTGGTAGCCGTGAGGCAGTAAGCTGAGCTGTAGCCCAGCCTCTGGCAGGAGAAGAGGAGGGAAGACACCACAAGGCTTCTCACAGCTGTGGGACCCACAGTGACACAGCTGCACTGCATCAGAACTGGCCATGGGCATGGACATGCTTTTGGGCAGCCAAACTCACGTGAAGGGGAAACAAGCAGCAGAGCCTGTGGGTCTGTTCAGGGCCCTGGCGCTTGCTTTTGCATTTTAACAAAAATACAATTCACATGGCTGTGCAGCTTCTCAGTGTTTTTGATTAGTAGTCGAATAATTCTGACATATCTATTCCTTACTCAGTTGAATATGTCTTTCCCAGTTGAGTTTATCAAGAAGAGAGCCGTGTTTATCTCTAAGAGAGCTAGATTTCAGTCACAAGAAAGTCTTCAGTCCACACAAACCCATGATAAACTGCAGTATTTGTGTTGTCTCCAAATGTTTCTGTTACCTGTATTTGACCTTTAGCAACAAAATAATCTCTTAAGTATGCAATGCATGGAGTTTGTAGAAGTATTTTTAAAAAAATAATTTGGGAATTTTTTTTTTCTGTATTCATATGCATTTTAACTACTTACTTTAAAGTAAGAATTTAAAAAGATATTTCTTAATCTTCAAGATACATTCTGTATCTCTATATATGACAGCTACTTAGAAAATTAAATGAAAATAGACATGTTTAATCTTGCACCCACATCTCATACAGCTAAAAAAGGACTTTTATGTCCTTTTCCGTGTACCCTGGCTAACCAAGCTTGACAGTTTTCAGGTATTTGTTTGTTGCAAATTTTATTTCCCAAATGAAGTTATTTAATTAGATGTTTGTCCTCATTCATAGGCTGAGATGTGTACCTGAATTCTAGCTGAGTAGAGATACAGTGTTTGGTAAAATTGTTGTAAGATGTTGAAGAAAAACATTCGTATTTTGCTTTCAAAAGGTAATTGCTTTTCAAGTTCTGATATCTATGCATGTATAGATAGAAGAATCGCTTCTCAAAATTTAGGAAATAAAGTAAAACATATAAGCGTTCCATGCACGGCCTCAACAAATCTCTGCCTCCGTCATGAAGATTACACTTATTATATATATATATATATATATATATATATACTTGGACAGTTGTATGGATTGAATGTAAATGGATGTGTATATAAGCATTGTCTCTCTGCTGGGTAATGAAAGCATAAGACAGAATATTCGATTTTAAAAAATTCTTTATTAAAATAGAGAAATGACTTAGCATTGACAAATGTTTGCTTATGGACATTTATTTCATTAAGAGATGAAACCATGGAGACCAAAACTTTAAGAATACTTGGTTTGTTTGTCCATTTTATTGCTCAAACCCAATACAGAAATTATGTAATTATCATGTGAGAATCACATTTAGGAAGTATCTTTGGTAGTTTTGGCTTGCTCTACTTGAGCCTCAAATTCAGTTTCTGTATGCCTTTTTATCAATTTCTTAAAGATTTGATATAAATAATAATGGCAGAGAACTGGTCTCTATTAGGTAGCAAATGTATTTTTCTCTATGAAAATAATAAAACAGAAAACTGCATTTCTTGATATATTCCATATTTAGTTTCAAATTTTTTATTTAAATGGTTGGGTATCAGATGTTTAAATCGGACATTTTGAAGTTGAATGGTCTCTCTTCTAAGTAACTTTTTTCTGATAGACCTTATTTAAAATGAGGTGTTTGATTACAGTGAAGTGTTCACATTCCTTTATGTAGAATATATGTAATGAATAAAATTGTATTAGGCAGAAAAAGATACTCATAGTAAAGGCAAATTTTAATGGATATTTTTACGTCTGCTGTATTATAATCTGCCTGTTCACAAAACACAATTCTGTCTCTTTTTTTTCTAGAGCTGTTATATGTCAGCTAATAAAGCTAAGATTATTTTTCTGTCCTCAGAGTTAAATTTCAGGAGGATAGCAGATAAGATATTAATATATTAGGTTTCGCTTATGGTCTTTCAAACCTGATAGTGCTGAGATTTCAGAATGTATCTTTTGGACCAGACTTTTCCCAAGGAAGGCCTTCTAACGATAGAACAGTCGGCAAGAAAATATTCTGTTTACCAGAATATTGCAATTGTGAGGTGTATCAGGTACCTTATATTGGTCTAAACACATGCTGTTAGCATTAAGACATGGGAGTGGTAGTTAGAAAAGGCAGTTGAGGCAGGTTGTTGCAAAAGAGTGTGAGTTTCAGAGCTGTGAATGAATTCTGTCGAAATTCTAGGAATGGGGAAGGAATACTCATACACAGATGAAGAGCAAAGAAGTGAGGAAAAAATGTTTTGTGAGCAAAGTAGAAGTCTGATATAATGAAGGTGCTCTAAGAAAGAAAATCCTATTATGAATATTATTTAGAAAGATTTGTCTTGTTTTAATGACCAGTTAGGAAAAAAATATTTTTTAAAACAAAGATAATTCTCATATTTAGATTACATTTTAATAAAAGATAGTGACAGTGGATCTAATGGTTAATCTTAAACCAGAATACTTAAACGATTCTAACTTGTACTGGTATATCAATTCCAGGAGTCTGTAAAATGTGTGAAAGAAGTACAAAGATATAGTGCTTTATATTTAATACAGAGAAATGATCACGCGCTATGTTAAATTATAGGTTCATAAAGATATTATTGGCTGTAGTCTTTAAAAATGCAAACTGAGTACTGAAATACTTATTTGGGTTAGTTTGTGTTATTAGTTTGAAACAGATACTAATTGCATATTACCATGTTACGTACCTAAGACATTAAATGAAATGAGTCTACATAAAACTTGTTCTTTTGGGGCATGTATAAAGCAACGTGAAGGTCTAATTGCTACGCTGATTAATAGATTCATTGCAGCTTTTTGTGGATCTGCTGAAAGTAGCAGTATTAATGAAAACATGCTGGCACGTGCTTTGTTATTGGTCAGCATCCCCAACATGTATTGAGTTTGCAGCTGGCTTCCTGCTAATGTGTGCTTCTGCATTTTCACTGTTGATGCCCCTCTAGCTAGGTTGTACTTTTTGTATGCCACATTCTTTTTGCTGAGGAGATACACCAATGATTCTTTAACACTGCTAAGATGCTTTTTCAGAAGTAATTTTGTTGAAAGCCTGGTTTAATAAATTTAAGGCAGGTGTATATGAAAATCTCAAAGGCCACACATTAACAGTTATATAGCTCAATCATTTGAGAAGTGGCATTATTCCAGGCTTATGGGGATGAAGCAGGTGTAGACGGTGTAAATGACATACCTCAAACAGAAAATCAAGGATAGTTTTTTAACAAATGGACAAATTGGTTGATTTGTTTAAGCCTTAGAAAGTCTCGAAAGCAAAACGTAAACTTAAAATGGCAGCATTCTGGCATTTTCTGTTCATGCATGTTCTTCAATACATAACACTAATTTTAGTTTCTTGTGGGGTATATAAACTGAAGCATAGCCCCCCAGTAGTACAGCAGTGAATGTCTGAAGCATTTATGCGTAAAACTGCCTGAAAGGATAATTAGATTATTATAATGGTACTTACTTTGAGATATCTAATTAAAAAAAAATCTATTGCTCCCAAGCTTAATTATTTGAGTAATGATTACATACTAACAATCTCTGAATTTTAGTTACAACCAGCTGTAATTTAACAAAAAAAATTTAAAAAAATTAAAAAATTGGGATTTCCTCATGAAGTCCAAGAGGGTGAAACTTTACTAAATTTTGATTTGAATAATTTTCTTTCTGATTCACTTTTTCTCTCTATAATCTTAGAAATTCTGTAATCAACTCATGAATATTTTATAAATGATCTTCTACTCTCATGTCATACATGACTGCCAGAGTATTCCGATGTGCTGTAGGGAAGTTGCGTATGCAGCTGCTCACCATTATTTTGGAGGTGGCAGGCATTGATGCATCAGCTTCCATTGCCAATTCCTGTTATACTTTGTTTTATTGTGAATGCCATTCTAATTTATGTTTTTAACTAGCCAGTATATTGGCAAATAGCAAGATGCATGCAGTTGTTGAAAATTGCTGTTTCTTTGTGTCCCTTTTAGTTACAACAAAGTGAAAGATTTTTTTTTTTGTTTAGTATTTTAAAGCTGACGCTGAAGATGTTTATAAACATTTCTTTAGTTTATTGTAAACATTTTACTGAGATATACAGGAAAGAGAAAGGGAAAAAATAAATTTTCATTTTTTTTAATATCAGATAACTATATGTGGCAGCTTTGCCTTCTATAAATTACTTACTGGAATTTCAGGTTGCTAGTGTACTTCAGTGATTTGTTTATTAGGACATGTCTGGTGATGCCAGAATTTCACGACTTCTTCAAGATTCCTCATGATTTGAAAAACAGTCTGCACATATATATTGTTCCTTCCCCATTTCCTCTCTAATAAATAAAATCAGACAAAACCAAAACACAGTTTTATAGTAACACAGCATGTCTTTCCTATCTATTCCAAAACTCTGTACAAAAATTAGCCAAAACTTCAGGAGCAATGTTTTTAAATTTCTGATGCTTAATTATGTAAAGCAGAAGAGAAATTAATTTTTTTCTTCCCCGTAAACCATGAACAGTCTCCTGGTTCACTGTATAGGAAAAAGTTGATGTCCCATCTTTAAATTTTGTGATCTAAGAAGCTGATGGTAAAACTCTCATTGATATCACTAAGGACCATGATATTAATATGTGAGAAATACATTAGAATGCTTTTTTACAGGAAAATTTGAAGAGCAAGAGAAGCATAAAAATCAATGTATAACAGCATACATTACCTAACAGTGTGATCACAGATAACCACTTTGTGAAGCATAATCTCAAAATTGGTGTTAACTATATCAGCCTAGAAGAGCAATCAAACCCTTTTTCTTTCCAAGTGATTTTCAAAATCATATATTGTATTTATCAGTGAAAGAAATTTTGTATCTTTATTAAAACCTCAGTATCTGCATAATATTTATAAGGGTAGAAACATAACATTGGACTCACAAGTTCTGAAGGATAAATATAATTTTTAAATAGAGAAGCTAAATTACTCCTTCCAAGAGCAAATAAAGCTGAAACACATTCATTATAAAAATAATAAGTCCCACTTTACTAAAATTACTATCCTGTTTCCTGAAGGAGCTAGATTACTTAGAGGATAAACCAGTGACATCTTATGTCTTGCAGTGGGGTGTCTAGGGTAAGGACTCCTAAAATTATATTGATGTTTTTAATGTGAATACTAATTGACGGGTTTTTATGGTATAAAATCATGACTCCTAGTTTAAGAGCACCTTCTTTTCGAAACAAGATTCTTCCTGTGTTTCTATTAGTGCAGTTATTTTTGTCTCTTGCTTAATGAATGAGAAAGCATTTTACAAGTAATGTATTACCACTTTGTTTACTATGTCTCTGGGTCACATAATTCAATTTATATTTGACATGCGTGTTGCTTCATAATTCACCATAGGTATTTTCTTGTTTATAGTGTAAACAATGTATTGGTTTGAAAGAGAGACAAGCACAGAAAATTAATAACAAAAATATGTATCAGCCAATGATAGTAAAAATTCTTTTCCATGTCAGTGGTGGAATATCTACTGCTGAAGTAGTTAGAAGTCTTCCCTTTAAGCATTCAAGTAATGTCTTTGAAAGCTGAATATTTTAAAGTATTTTTTTATGTATACTTTTTATGTAATAAAAGAGAAAAGATATTTTTTAAAAATGCAAAACTTTTTGGTCTGCTTGTTTATCGCATAACACAAAGAGTAAAAAGAGTCTATTTTTTTCAATGAGAAGTGCATCTCCAGTTGTGGTGCATCGCAACCATTTTCTTTGGTTTTTGGTATTTATGACTGTGAAGACTACAACAAGCGCATTGTTTTAAAGACTCTTACTGTCTATAAAGGGCAATATAGGGAAAAAATCCGAAGAAAACTGTGTCACAAGTGTGCAGCAATTACATGGAAACTGAAAGCTTAGCCTGTTAATTAGCGTGGATCGAATTGCTTTGCTGTTCATTATGAAATTTAGCAAATAACTGGATATATTCTACATGCTGTTTTTGAATAAAATTGCTTTTCTTTCAATTCATCATGATATAAACAAACGAACATAAATCACAGAACTATAAAACCAATTAAATAATGAATTAAAAATATGAAGATGCATTTTCACGTAACTAATGGTGAAGAAAATTTGATCAAATATCTGGGAAATTGTTGAGTCTATTATCATTAATTAGTACAGTACTTATTTCCTGTCATTAGAAGATCTTAGAAACTGTCTGGTGTGTCTTTTAACATTCATAGAAACTTGATGGTGTCATGAAATTGGTCTTCAGAGTTGGTTGGTTTTCTGTCAGCCCAGTTTGTACAAGATCAGCGGTAGCAACTGTCAGATGAAATACAGACAGGGTTCCAAAACGCATCAGGGATTCCATAGGTAATAGTGGGATTTCAGTTCCTTCTGTCTGTGTCACTTAAAATTACAGTAAAGAAGCTCAAACAGACAGTTGTAATGAAAGCAGCTTTGATATGTACATCATAGTAAGTATAAAGAGCAAAACTTTGAATTATTTACCCAGGTAAGTTTAAAATTATTCTGACATATGACAAATACTAAATACTGATTTTTTTTTAACAAATACTGGCTAGGAAAATAGCCTCTGTCAGATAAAAGAGAATTTACATTTAGATAATTTCAGTACATAAATACTCATGGTTCATCAAAGAGAAATGGAAGATATCTAAAATTTATCAACTATATCTATTGAACCTAAAAAAATTTGTGACTAAAATATTCTCTTAGATTTCGTTTCTTAATGTGGATCATTAACTGCTTTGCATGAATTTAGTGATTACATTTAATTTTATAATGTGAAATTCTCTACAGCTTTCATTAGCTGACATTCCAAATTTGGGTCCACAGCTTTGTGACCACAGCTAACTTCCTTTAGTAAATGGAGTATGACATTGTGAATTTGTTAAAATATAATTTATTAGAAGTTAAAAGCAAAGTAAGTATCACGTTTAGTTTATCTGTTATTTTTATATGATTTCTTACATGTAGGTTATTATGGTCAAATAAAACAGCACTGAAACTCAAGAGAATGAGAAAGATAACCTTATCACATATTTTTGAAGTTCCCTGGTATGTGACAAAAAACTTGGAAATCAAAAAACTTGGAGTGTGTTTTTGAAGTGAGAAATTTGTGACAATGCTTTCAAGAGATGAATGGTGGTGGAAATGGTTCAGAAGTAGCCCTTTCTGAAAATTAAACATCTTTAAGTTGAGTCAGATTGTGTTCTTAAAATTCTGGCCTTCTTATCTTTTGGATATATACTGCTAAGGGCTGAAAACTGGCATAATTTAAATAAGAGATGCACACCGTTATGTGTTACAAAGAACAGTGCAGTGACTTGTGGCTTAGTACTTGATTTTTGCTTTTGAGGATCTAAAAGTTAAAATGGATTGGCATGAAATGAAGTAGGAGACTGAAAACACTGGATAAAATTTAAAAATCTTGTTGAGCAGTATGGGCTACTGTGTCTGGAATCAATTTTTGGCTAAGAAACTACAATAAAAATAGTGACATTGCTATGTATAGATCAACAGCTGTGAAAAATAATATAAGGAGTAATTTAGGTGGAGTTTAAACTAGTGGAGTTTAAATAGCTAGTAAGTACTGCATGATGTTGGGAATTCTGTCTACATCTAAGGGACAAGACCTCCTATGACAATGAGCAAATTATGATTCTCAATGTCTTGAGAGATAGGATGCATATCCTCCCCTCCAAGCTGATTCTTCTGGTAAATGATTGTCCATTTCTTAGCTTGTTTTTCTGAATGTTCTTGAAAAAGCACTGCAACATATATAGGGTTTTGTGTGTTAAGGTCTGTGCTCTCTTTTATTTCAGCTGCAGACCTTCCATGCCTTTGATGGGCAGTGCCCATCAAGGAGTTTCCATCCAAATTCTGCCTCTTACAGTATATAACTTTTCCTGCCTCCTTTTCAGCTTTGTGGTTCCCAAGCTCTCTGTAGTACTGAAAACTGGCAATAAATATGTTCCAGCATGGTCTGGCAGTATGTGGGAACCACACAGAGTATTCAGGAGCAGACAGGTGAGCCACTTAGACAACATGATTGAGTTATCTCTTATCTTGGCAGTCCAAGATTCTTCCTCTGCCCAAACACTTTGTTTACTTGTGGTAAGGGGTGTTTCAGGACACAACTGGTATATTTGCAAACATTTGAAATATGGTTGCTGGACAAGTGCAGCTTATGTGTAAAAGAAAACATGAATTTTTGTATTTATTTATTTATACAAATATAACATTTTATGTTGTGGCCTTTAATGAGATGAGTTAACATCTGCTTGCAGTGAAAGAACTGTTTATTCATCAAAAAATGTTGGTGTAGATTATCTGGAGGCTTTTAGAACTCTCCCTGTAGACCTTACGACATACAAATCTAAATCTGAGGTTATTTTTAAAACATAAGTATGAAAAGGTTTAAAAAAAATATATATCAGAAGATAGGAATTTCAGATGAGAATCGATTTGCTGATTCTATCTCACCGTGGGCTAATTTTATTACTTATCAGAATAATATTTTTTTTAAGTTTTTATATTTCTAATTGAAATATTTTTGTAATTTCTTTTCTGTGAGAATTTTTATTCTCTCCTGTTTGAATGAAAGCAAATTCTGAAATATTAAAAATGTATTTTCAATAGAAACTCTTTTTTTTCTAATAAATTTTGATAGAACTCTGGAAGTTGATCCTGAGAGATATTTTAGCTTTTTTTTTGTCATCTGTTCTATGTATCTATAGTTATGTTTTATGCTATGGAAGCCATTTGCACAGGCAGCTGTTGAACAACAAAATGTGAGGAAGGATTGTTATTTTAGTTGATATTTTAGCTTTTGTTGTTGTTCTAAAAATTGTCACAAAGTAGTGCTAACGCCTTTCTACCAACAGAAAATCCTAACATGAAGAATTTGACTTTTAAATACTTTTCCATCTACCTAAATTTGCAGTCTTTTTGTTCAAATAGTACAGAAATGTGTCTCAGGTACTGTCTTACTATGCAGACTGCTTGCTTTCTTCAGTATGCCACTACTACATTTTATTTTGATTTCTTTCCCTTCTCATTCAGCACTGGTGTCTTCTACTTTTTCACCGTAGACTGAGTGGAAGACCGTTGTCTTTGTTGTGCTCAGGTGTTACACAGAGCTAGAAGAAAGGTTTTCTGCAAAGTTATACTATCCTCCCCATTTCCCTACAGTATCCTTCCTACTGTGGTATGCTCGGTTCTTTCCTCTACTGTCTATGACAGGAATAGCTCCATGTCTTCCCCAGGTTGCACTGCTTTGTCACCTGATAATACTTCTATTTTCCGTCTAACATTTTGTATATTGCCCACTACCATGCCATGAAATCCAGCCTAGGGTTTTGCATGAAGAAAATTCAAGATATAAAGGTACGACTTTTGGCTCAGGATTCTCTGGACTTAAAATCACTCAAAGCTAGAAAAATTTTCTAAGGTAGTTTGAATACACAACTAACCTGTTATTATGCTTTTCCCTAAACATCCATTTTTGACCATTGTCAAACAGAATATTGGTTTAGGTGTGCTATCCTTACTTTCTTAAACTAAACCACAATGAGACTGATAATTCAGGGGGTTTCTTTTGGTATAAATTGGAGAGGATGATGGTGGACGTAGGCGAAACGATGTATTTGTGTGCTAACTTACTCTGTTAGAACTGGGCCCCAGATCAGCAAAATTAAAGAACTGTTAAGGAAACACAAGAGAAAGATGAAACCAGAACAGGGTGAGTAGGTTGAACCTAAAATAGTACTAAAACCTGCAAAAAAATACATGATTAGACTCTGAGACTGACACCAAAACTAGGAGGCCTAGTCATCTTACTTGAGAGTCTTCAAAACCATTGTTATTTCACTTTGTTAGAAGTATTTTAATAACAGTATGAGTGTCTAAGCAGCTGTTTCTGGGTATGGAGTACTTCATGAACATCAAGCACTGTTCACAAAACCCCAGTATGGAATTATTCCCTTTTTAGCACTTTCTGTCATTAATGGAAATTATGGAAAAAACTTTTAGATTGTTTGTCTTTCTAACTTGTGGGTAGTATTTTCTTTTATGGGAGTATTTTCTTAGAGCTTTTTTGATCATTGTAGTTCCCAGTCATTTCACGTAAGGGCAAAAGCATTTATTCTAGCTGCGTGTTCAGTCTGTTTTATTTTTTGACATTGCTCTCTCTGTTGGGATTCACATGTACGCATATTCTTAGATTTCCTTTGTGCCTGAAAATAGTAATACTGCGTGTTCTTAACCTATTTTCCCACATCATGCCCTTGTAGATACAGATTCACTTTGAAGATTCCTTGAGTATCTAAAACTATATCTGTCCTCTAGAGCTAGAAAGTACACCTACATTCATTCTTTGTTCTGATTATTCAGTGAACACCAGATATAGCTCACTATATATGTTCATCATTTTTAGAGGCTACATGTTTGCTATGTATTTTTGAGTGGCATAAGTCAACTAATGTTTCCCTTCTCTTTAGCTCTTAGGTGGCATTCAGGTTAGTTCTTCTCCATCTGAGTGATATCTTGTGTAGAAAGAGTAATCACAATCATAATTTTTTATAATATCACATTCGAATATAATACAGGTTGGGATTACTGTCTATTTTATTTTCTTGCCATTCAGCATTGATCCATTAAGTTAGACATAGACATAATACCTACTGGGCAAATTCTGCACGAAGAGAAAATTTAATATAAATTGAAATTCATTCTCCCTGGTAAATATATCTAGTTTAAGTGTTAGGTATCAAATAAATAAAAATAGTCTTTTTTCATTTACCTCGAGATTTGTCTGTAAATTTTATAGATCTATTAAATGATCTATTAAATGATCTACATAGAGCATCTCTCCATAAATTGTGTAAATCTAGAAATTTTAAGTCAACAAAATATATAAAAAATATAATCTTGAAATTTTAATTAAATGAGATTTGATAGGAGAATTTTAGCAAGCTCTTGTGATTGCCTGAGAAGACCAGAGCTTTGAAGAGAATCTGTCTTGAATCTCTTTTCATACAGCACTCCTGAAAAAAGACCAAATGTTTTTTAACCAGTTTATACTAGATAATTATTTTTAAATAGAGAACAAAACCCACAAGAAACCTACATGGCTAGGTTAGGCAAAACAGAATTAACAGGATTTTAATATTACTCTCTCCGTAACAGTGAGTCCTTGCAAGTAGGTCCTTCGTTCATCCCATGCTAGTTTTCAACTACTACATGGCTTTTTTGGGTGAAGAAGATTCTGAATCATCCCTTCTGATCCTTACTAATTTTCCTTTTCCTCTGATGCCTGGTTGCATGTGCCCTGCTCCTCTTGGCCTTCTGTCCCTTGGTGCTCATTTGGTCACTGTGAAGTTGCAGTCTTCTCCTGGCTCCAAATGATCTTACCTGACTCACTCTACTTGAAGAGACAAAATATGCAAATAAGAACACACAGTAACGTAGGTCACACCCATCACAGAAGCCAGAAGTTAAGTGAAAAATAATTCTCATCTATAAGCTTTATATTATATTCTTGTGAATGGAAGGAGATAATTTTAAAACTGAACTCCTAAGAAACTCATCCTAAATATTTTCTTGGAACACAAGAAATATAATTCCATGGTCAGAATTGGTAGGTGATAAATAGATGTACAAGTTAGAATAAATTACTGATTGTAGTGTCGTTCTTTATTTTGACAAATAAGCAATAAATGAGTTAAAAGAAATCGAGTGGATAATTACAGGGAAAAAAATTATCAGCACAGACCTTACTGAGAGCTAATAATTAGACATGTCTACTAAGTAAAACCTAATGATTCATGTATATAACTTGACATTTGAGCTTTATCTACCACAGCAGTTTATATCTGTGCAAAATTTGGGTCGAGAAAACCAGTCTTTGATGTTTGAGTATAATTCTTCGAAACAATGTTAGAACAGATGAAGAGCACCAGTGCTTTTGGTGTCACACTATGTGGAACATTATTTACTGAATCTGTTACAAGGGGGGGAAAAAAAGTCTATTACTAGCAGAATGCCCCATTGCTTTGTGCCATATCCCTAACAATCAATGAAAAAAACAACATAACTAGAAAAGAAAGCGTCACAAATATTGCGTTTTATGGGCTTCATATTTTTTTTTTGTCAGTCTTGGTTACTTCTATTTTTTCCCTGCGGTAAGTGGGTTTTAAGAAATAAGGAATTTTCTTGACAGAATGAAGACATAAACAGTATTTAAAAACAAAACAAACTCCCATAAATCCACCTAAGCTATAACATATGGAAGAAGAATAATTCATTTCTTCCCCTGGTGAATCTGGCTTCCAACAGATAGGATTCAGGTACTATGTGAGACACAGGTTGCATTTGTATTATTTTGTTTAATACCTCTGATTTAATTTAATATCCATACACCATTAATTCGAGTGACCCTTTTTGCACGTCTTCAGACTTTCAGTGTGTAAAACATCCTGTGGCAATGAGCTTCTCACGGTAATAACAGTTGTACCACTGAAGTTGACAGTAATTCCAAGTTGCTTTGAAATGGGAATTTGTGACAGACGTCTGAGTTTAAATATGTTGAGACATTTTCCCTTGACATTGCTGTGCTCAGATTCAGGCTGTTTAGTACTTTGCTTATTTATTGGTTTAGTCAAATGTCTATCCAGCATAGTAGAAAAGCAATAAGAAAACCTCAGAAAATAGCTATGCTCTTTTTAGTGAGTTAGTATACTAGCAGTATTTCACTTTTTCATTAAAAAAGGAGAGAGAGAGGGAGAAAGAGAGAAAAAGAAAGCAAAGGAGATGTCATAGATGATGTTGATTACAGTAGCAATTGACACAGTGGTTTAACACGCCACTGGGATTCTGTATAAAGCTGCCTGTCTTTGAAAACTGAGGTTCAGATACTGCTGTTTGGCAACATGAACAGTGATAGAATTTACTTTTCTTTTAAGTTATTTGATGGAATCCATATGAGAGGAAATGATATTTCAGTTATGTGAACTACTCACTGAAACTACCAAATATCAGTATGGGACTCTTTGCTGGTGATGTACCACTCTAAAATTGGAAGCAAAAGAAATTTTAGTCTTAGATGAAAATGGCTGCTGTCATGGTGCCCCCATTATAGCAAGTCACATTTATTGTTTATCTCAAATAAATTACTATTCTCAAATTTGTCCTTCATCATATTTATTTTCTATGAAGAGCTATTAATGTGGTGCATCTTATTTTCAGTTATCTGTGCTTAAAGAAGGATGGAAATCTCAGGTACAGCTGTAGTGATTTTTAGCTTCTCTGAAAGTGATATGCACACGGAAAGTGCATTTTGTTGTGTAAATAGGTGTGTTAGCATCCAAGCCCTACTGGCTGCTGTCTCCTTTCACCAGTTCACTTCCTACCCTCTTTTGAACAAATGCTTCAGGTCACATCAGATGCTGACTGAGCTCTTGCAGCACACTAAGGCATCAGGAAGCTAACCTAGCCACCAGAAAGGCAATGTCTTTGGTAACTTAACATACTGAAATTACTCAATGATGAGCCAGAGGAGCAGCAAAAGGGTAGGGAAGGGCAAGACCTAACTTCTAGGAAAGCTGACTTTGAGGGGTATCTTTGATATCTATTTGGTATGTTCAGCTTATGACTGCAGCCAAAATTACCTGCTTAGACTCACCCAGCAGTTAGTACTATTCAAAAATGTATCCTTTTCTGGCAATGGATAGCACTGTACCAAAAAGTACTGCATTGATAGAGGATGTCCTGCCTGAATCAGTTACAGGTAACGGGAACTGTAGGAAGCCTCTAGGTTAATTTATGCCATCAGAAGCAGAAATGCAGCTGAGAAAAGGTGACCTAAAGCAAGCTTTTATCATAAGTCAGTGTCCATTTTGTGGAAAAGGTGGGTCTTGTTTAAAAATATGTGTCTCATTACAGGATCTGTTCGAATTATGTAGAAAGTTGACAGTAACTGGATCAGAGAAATCACTTTGAACTAGGACCAGAGTGCAAGATAGCTATCAGGCATGCTATTACTTCACGTTTCTGTCACTAAATATAGCAAATAATATCCTAAGCTGTGCATTTTTTACAGAAAAAAATAATATTTTTTCACTTTAAAATTTGTCAAGTATTAAGGACTGACAGGTCCCACACATATATTTGCCCAGGGGGCTGGCGGTTAAAAAATGGAGTGAAGATGAAAGACCGTCTACTAAAAACTTAAGGTCTTCCAAAGTTATAGGAACTGTCTTTGTGTGAAGTGCTGCGTGTGGTTTGGAAACCTGCTTGTGTGAGGAACTGGTTAGTGACAATTGCCTTATATTGGGAACAGTTAGCCAGAACTTCCATGGAATCTGTGTGGAAAAGTTGAATTCCGTCCATGTCCTTCCCCTTTTCATTTAAGTAACTGTTATAAAAGATAAACCACAACTTGGAAAGAAATTTTATAAAATCTGTATGAGTTTTCTTCATGACATTATAGAGTTTGGTCAGATACCCATTCTGTTTCAGGTACCTTGAATCCAGCCAGTTTTAGCTAATCAGTAATTGCCATGTTTTCTTGCATCAGGAAAACTGTACGTTTAGGGACAGTTTTGTAGTCTTTGAAACTGTACGTGTTCTCCAAGTGCTCGCCAAGTCTCCAGAAGAGTCTTTGCCCTTGCTTATAGAAGCATTTATTCATTGTGGTAACTTTTCTGTTGTAAACCCCTTTTTGGCTAGTGGTTGCATATCAGTAAACAAGGAAACAAGGATAGTATTTGCATGATCCTTCCTATTTTGCTTCTAGTTACTAAATACAAGAAGCACACATTTGAAAAGGTGAGTTATAGGTGATTGCTTTTATGTATTAGTAGTCCTATGAAGGGTCTCATTAGCACTCACAGCATGTCAAAGTCCTGCAGCTACCCTACAGAGCACTGGAAAACATGACTGCTGAGCAGGCTTTATTGTTTATGCTTCATTTTTTCTAATTTATTCTCTAAAATGGTATTTTTGCAGCCTCCATATGACAAATAAGGTACCATATGAGAAAAAAGAACTGGACAAATGCAGCAGGGATACTTCTTCAATTAATTTATTTGTCACAGATTTATTTCATTTTGCGAGTGAGGGTTGAATTTTAATTGTATTCTTGTGAATGTTTAATTTCCAGGCTGCCACTTAATACATTATTCTAATAGAAATCAGTGATAAAATGTCTTGTTGCAACATTTACACTTGTAAAACTGAATTATATATGTGCAATGCATATATATATTTTACAGCAGACATTTTTTCAGTTATAGCATGAATTATGTATACTCCTACGAAGGTATTCATCCAAATCTAATGATGCTACTTCTTGTTGGTATTTGAGGGTAATTTTGTAGATTTAAAGTATCTTAATTTAGCTTTAAATGATTACTTTTTAGATCAAGAAGGAAAATTACTTTTACACTCAAAAAAGGACTTCCTTCCTTTTTCTATCAATAAGATGCAGGAGAATCCCTGCAATTCAGTTGTTCAATATGTATACAGTAAAGGGCAAACAGACCATATTCTTCCTTATATACCATAATGCTTTGCATTGCTGTGTACTAAATAGTGTCTGTCCCTTTGTCTTGCAATTGCATTCCTTGATGTTCAGCTGGAAGAGAAAAATGGACTTCTTGTGCTAGAAGTGATGCCATCGTTGGTCTATAAAATAGTCAACCGTGGTACAGCAGCATTTGGATACACATTACTCTAAAGGCATCAGTCTTCTGTAATCGACACCCAATGTACCTATTCATGAACTAGGAAGCTGTAGCTGGCAGCTGAGCTTGTAGCTGTCATGCTGCTACACCAGCCAAAACATTTTACATAGGTCACTGAAAACCTCTGCAGCAGAGCGTGCACTGATTTCAGACATAATCGTAACTGGTAAAAAGAAATAAAACTAGAATGTATTTGTATTTTTGGGAGGGGGATGGGAAGAGAAGAGAAAGAAGGGAAGGAAAAAGGTAGACTACTGTATGCTTGGAGATGGTCGTATTCTCAAGAAATCTTGAAAGTCTTGCATTGACTCCCCTAAGGTCTTAAACAAGATGAATGAGTTTGGTTCTCTGCACCTTTCAAGCTCATTCATGCCTTTTTTTTTGCTTGCATTTTGATATTTTCTCTTTTAAATTCTAGTAATGTCTGGATGAATAGTTCAGGAATTATGTGTGTGTCTCTCAAATGTGGCCTATCTTCCTGCTTGTGAAATATACCAGTTGTTTAACTGATTATTTTCCCTAAATGTATTTAATAAAACAACATAATCAAATTGTTTGTGGAGGTTGCGTATTCAGTGTTCAATATTTGCACTGTGCTACTACATCATGATTTTGCAGATACATTGTTACTGGATAAAACTACAGGTCCTTCATTGGCCAAATGTATGTTTCTGATTTTAGACATAATGTTCTCGCATAAGATTTTTGCTCTGATTTCTAGAAAATGTTTTATGTGGCTGAAAAAAAAAAGAAAAATAATTCCTCAACTTTAATATAAATGAGGGTTTGGAAGATAGAAGTTGCCATCTGTCATTGATAGCATGAAGATGTATGTGATTCCAGGTATTCCCTTTGCACAAAGTCTATATGGTCCACTGTGTATGCCTTGAAAATTTTAGTGGAGACAGCATATGAGAGAAAGGTCTGCCAGAACGTTTGAATTTTTGTAGCTTATGATTGTGATACAATGAAGATGGGTCTATGGACTTCACAGCCTCTGGGAAATTTGAACATCTATCTGTGTATCCGTTCAAGAAAAGTACAAAAACAAGGGTTTTCTGTGCCCCAATCAGAAAAAGACTCACGCAGGTTACCTAAGTCCTCTACTCCTCTTTGCTTTTACTGATTTACAGCTAGGTGCAGTCTGAGTGAATCATTAAGGTTGTCACAGGGCCTTTTTTTTGCATACAGCAATTCAAAGATCAGGTTCTAAGGTCTCTAAAGCAGAAAAGACTGAGAAAGATGTGACATTCACAAATAACCCCTGTCATTCATCAGCACCTTCCAGGAACATTTTAAATATTCATTGCTCTAGGAAAGAGCCATTTTGGTGCTTCTCATTTAAAGAAGACTTTTTTAAAATATTTTTTTTTTTCCGTAGAGAAAAAGTAGAAAGTAAATCTGAAGAAAAAATCTAATCCCCTGCAAAAAGAGTAGGGAGGGGTTCTGGGGGGAGTGGGGGTTTACTGGTTTTACCTTCTAGCCTATATTGGAATGCACAAGGCAGTGGCTGTACTTTATCTCTTTATATCTCACAGTTTCTGACATAGAACTAGGAAGCTCATAAACCCCCAGGAAATATGCACAAAAATGAAGTTGAGGTGCTGCCACTTAAAATGCATTTGTTAATGTATTTTTAATTGATTCTGCCATCATTTTTTCTTTATTAGTCTGAGGCAGTTAAGCATCCTGTTACTTTGATTCTTGTGGAATTACAACTTTTTTGTAAGCAAAACTGCTGAATATCTTTCTAATATTTCTGATAAATGCTGAGAGTAGCATGCATCAAAATGCTTTATTTCACTCGGTTAAAAGGAATGTTTACTGGTGTGAATTTAATGGCGATTTTATAGGTTTGTAATTATACTGTGATACAAAGTATCACTGAGTGGGATATTAACCAAGCGTAGATAATGTGTATTTTAAAAATGCAACAATTTTCTTGACTTCATTAGTTTAGGTGTGTCACATCTTAGTGCTACTCAGCAGTGTTGAAAAAATTGAATTTTGCCCCCCTTGAGAGCGAAGATAAAATGCTTTATTTTACCTTCATCTAGCAAATAGTAAAATTCTGCTGAAGCAGAACAGCTGCTGTTCTCTATCCTCCCTACCCGTTGGCCTGTTTTAAGTGAACTCACTGCCCCAGCAACAAGCCAGCTGGGCTTGCTGGTATCCCAGCCTCTGCAAATGTCAGATGTTTCTACGCCGTGCCTTTGCACAATGTAGGAGTCTTGATTAGAAAGGGACATAAGAGGTACTTCACTCTGTCTCTGTGACCACTGGCAGCTCACTACCTGCTCTCTCCTTTGGCTATGGAAGGACTAGATGAGAGCAACTACACAACCATGTGCCCAATAAACTGCTAGCTAGTTTCATTACTGTCAGTACCATGAACATTAGGGAGGGTGATGCTTCGGATCTTCTCTTATGCCATATTTTGTTGCCTTTACTAACCTGAGAGACTGAATAATGGCATTTTTTGATGATAGCTAAATATAACTCTCGTCAGACATATGTGACAATGTAGCAGTTTAAGCATTCAGTTCGGTTATTAAGTGTATTTTTTAGAGCTAAATTTCACTAAGGGGAAACAAATCACCATACAGCTAGATTGCTGTATGTGCATGTTTGTTGCTGCGTGATTGTCTATGGTTTTGTACTAGTAATACAGGGAGCCAAAACTGTGAGTGGTGAGCCAATTGCAGCTTCATGTTTAACTGGTATTGAGTCATCCAGATACTTAAGTCGGCATGAAATCTTTATATCAGTTCACATTTTTTCCATAATTTTTTTTTCTGTTTTCTTAAACTTGCCAAGTTTAAGAAGCCATGGTGATATGGCTTTTTTTTTTCTCAAATGATTCTCTGAAATAATTTGTCTATCTGTATATAAGGAAAAGTAATATTTAATTACCTCATTACATTGGCAGTGTTCTTAGTTTAGCAAATACCCACTTTGTATTTCCTGAAACCACTGTATGTGCAGGGCAGATGTACTAGTGTGCAGAGGGAGACAGAAGTTGTTCCGTGCTCTAGCTCATACCTGCTTTACATCAGAAAGCAGGGAGAGACTTAGTAGCCTTCTCCTCTCCCTCTCAGATGCCACCATGACTGTATCTAGATCTTTAAAATGTTGTACTTTATCATCAAGCTTTAGGTAGCAAATATGGATAATAATTCAGATAGCAGATACAAACCAGCTGGATTTTGATATATTTTTTTTTTTAAAAAGAAAAAGAACAATAATTTGATGATAAGAAATCATCAATTGTCCTTTTTTAAAAGGATTTTAGGGAGTTTTAATGCTTTGCATTGTTGGTCTGTGTTTTGTCTTTAGCAGCTCTCTAACTTACAGACATTAAACACAGTAACATTTATGCAGGATACCATTTCATTTTCTATTTGTTAGAGTCTATACAACCAGTAATAACAAGCCATAAATCAGAATGTGAGAGAAAATACTGTGTACCCTAACCATTAAAAAAATCACAAGAACAATGAAATTAGCTTCCTTAATGATACAGAATGCCTTTTTTCCCCTCTAAAGTTTTGGATTTTGTTGTTGTTGTTTTGGTTTGTTTTTTTTTTTTTTTTAATGAGGAGGAATGTTATGGTTTTGGTTTTTTTAAATTAAAGCTGATATTCTTTTTTCACTATTTAGTTTAAATAATCTGTCTTCTAAAATTGGATTATACATAATAAAATTAATATTAAATCATCGATACTGTAAATAGAAAAAGATATTAACTCTGAGTGGACAATTATCTGTTTTTTATATAAGCTGATCTGCAAAGCAGCTGTGTGTCCTATATTTTCTTTCCCATCCCACCAAAACATATTGGAAGGCTGATGGATCAGTCTGTACTGTTTGTATTGATACTAATATTGTGCTGATTCCTGTTATCCCAGTCTTGAAGCAAAATTCTTAAACAAAGGTTGTTTCTAAGGAAGGCTATGCTCTTTAGTGTAGAGGAATAGATATGTACAGTAGCCCAAGGGCTCTGACACCTGAAGCTGTTTATTTTATTTATTTAAATTTGTTTGTTTATTTAAATTCTGTATTCTACAAATGTGAAACACACATTGTAAAATTACCTGCCCTTGGCTGAATAAATCTTTCTCCAGTTACTTCACTTTAAACTATGTTAATATTTTTCTTTGATTTTCTTTGAAAACTGTAGTTCTTCATGAGGAGGACTTTAAACTGCATTTAGTGTGTTTGCTTCCCAATGTTTTTTATATTTGGGATCTCCTTCTCCCAAAGAATGGCCGTTTCTAGAAAAAAAAAAATCAGAGACACAATGATCATCAGTGAATATTTAATGTTACACTTTTTCCCTTGCTAACAAGTCGATTCCTGTTATTGTTTAAGGAATATGTTTTGAGGTATCCTCTATCTCTAGGAAAAATAATTGACAGTCATATAGATGTCTTGTCATCTGAGCTCCGTTTAGTCTAGTTATTTTGGAAAAGAAGTTGCAAATATGATTCCCAAGATATATGTGAAACACAATAAAGAAAACTTAGGTTCCTCATCTCTTTCTATCTGACTTAGGTAATTTTACTTGGTCTTATAAAGCTAGAAAACTTGATCTATGGCAGGAAGGACTGTTGGGCTTTATCTTCCCATCTGCCATGAAAGAACTACCCAAGTTCATCTGAAATTTATTCTTAACATGCAAAGCTACTTCACAAGTGTTTTCTGCTCTTGGGAACCTGATAGTACACATTTTCCAAAAACTATCCTGGCTTGTTATAAAAGTTGCTTCAAAAATTCTCTTATTAGAAGTTGAGATACATTTTAATATTAATAGCTTAATAACAGGACGGAAAGAATTAAGAGGACTTGAAACAATTTGGAGAAAGTAGTTTATTCCAGGGATCTTGACGTGTCTTTTGTTCTCCAGGTTACTTCAGACTAAAAGGACTCATTTAAAAGAAAGAAAAGTCTTTAAGAACAGCTCTTTACTGATGCAGAGGTAGGATAAGGTGGCTTTACCAAATATACTGCATTCCAAATACATTTTTTTTTCAGGTGCTGGTTTCATATTTTTTTCAAGCATTTTTCTTTAGTCAAATAAAGTGATAAGAATCATGCTGGAGCAGTGTATAGAGAAGAATGAAAATCATGTTAATCATTTCTATACACTATTATTAAAAAAAACTGTCCCAGGGAGGGAATATTGAATGACAGTAGTATCATGAATAAATTTCATTCGGGGACTCTTTCAGCTTCGTATTTTATTTCAATATTGTAGTGCCCTATAGAGGAATACAGAAAGAGGTAATCTAATAAAAATATGCATAATTTGCAACCCTTAACTGTTACTCTGATTGTGGTCTTTCCTACTTCTACTAAAGTGAGTTAATACAGTGGCTTTAATGTATTTTCATAAAATTAACTGCACTGAAGTTAATCATTATAAGGTCAAGAAATCATTATAAGGTTAGAAAATACAGGCTTAGAGTATTTTGCGTGAGTGCAGAATGTTAAGAGGTTATTTCTGACTGTATAAAATATTCTCTTTGGTTACACTTTTATAGATAGCACATACTGCAAATTTTCTCTGTACAGGTGACCCCTGGGGTCTCATTTTTGTCAGCAGGTGTATTGCAGTACTTGATATAGTACATAGTAACTCACAAGATAATATTAAAATATTTCTGTTGTTCTTCAGTTTTAAGAGAAAAAAATCAAAGCATTGGAGACAGAACAGTTTTAAAAGCGAAAGATATGTTATGTTTTGTTCTTTCTTAATTATTTATCAATTTTTTTATATTTATGTTTATTTCAGGTTGCAAAATGAAAACAGAATACTGGGGTTTATTTTTCCTGGCTCTGAAGCTTTAGTTTCATAATCCTTTTTTTCTTCTCATGCAAGGACTGGATTGCAACCATGAGGAGTATGTTTTGTTTGAAACTATGATACTCTTGGAATTAATTGAAAACAAAGCAACTGTGGATCCTTATTGGTAGACTAGCTGGACCAAATCAAATAAAAGTGGTTTTATGTTTGCCAGGAGAATGATATTCATGACTATATGGATAATTTTATGGTAATGTAACTCAGATAAATTTTACTTTGACTAGACATATTTCTATTTTTCTTTTTCGATACCTAGATTTGATTTAGATCAGAATCAGTTTTGTAGTCTCTAAGGTGGAAATGTTCGGTATGTTTAATAACTTTTTTTTCAAAAAATTTGGAATTTGTAATCTGAACTCGTATCTTCCCTCATATGAAATTTCTGAATTCCTAGAAAATTGGTTGAGTTCCTGCTTAGTGTAACCACACAAAAAATCTTCATGGGTGAACAGAATAGGACTACAATATCCAAGTAAGCATATGTCAAGCAGAATAAACTTTCTTTTTGTTTTGCCAATACATGCTACCAAAAGGTGAAATAGTTAATTTTTCATACGATCTAAGGCTTATGTGAAACGTAAATTTATTTGGTGTGGACTGGCTGCATTTGGAGGCTGAGTCCTGTTGGGGCTGAGAAGAGTGAGGCTGGAGAGTGTGAAGGACTGGACAGGTTAAGAAAAAGAGGTCCAGTTTTGAATTATTTTGACAGAGTAAGTGAAACGTTTCTGGCACTTTTACTGATGGTTTGGCTAGGTGGAGTGACTAACAGGAAACGGTAGCTAAGGGGAAATTGATCTGTGTGTAGAACTTGGCATACTTAACTAGGGAACTGTATATTCCTCTAATATTAATTTTTCAAGATGAAATGCTATCACACTGATATCAATGAAAATGTTGACCTAATAGAGATCTTTTTCCTCTTATGTGTTGTGAAGAGCTTCAGTGGAAGACTGTGATCTAACCTGAGTGTACCTTTGACATTTTACTGTTTCTGTCTAGATGCGTACTTTCCACCTGTGTCTGTGACTTTCTCAGCCATTTTCTCAACATATATGGTACTTGAATCGTGTAAGTGCGTAGAGAGGATTCTGAAATGATGTGCTATCCTCCTTCTAATCAATGGTGACAAAAATGTCATCTTTTAGGTATTCATGCCACAGTCATATGTAATTAACCCTGAACTTAGCGTAGTAAAACACACACTCCTCCATGTAGCATGATTTTACCCGGGTGAATCAATACTTACTGATGTGTTTCCCGGTGTTAGGCTTGGCTAGGTGGAAAAAATGAGTAGGAGAAAGGTCACTATCCAGAAATGAAGCTGTTTGTTTCAAACTGTTAATTAATTTAAAAATGTTCTTAAATATTTTTAACAGGTTGCTTGTGGACTACTTGTTTGAATGTATGTTTTCATTTTTTAAGTTTTAAAGGAACCGTGTAAATTCTTGGATTTAGCAATTATTAATTGCTATTCATTAAGTTTTCAGTCAGTTGCTAGGGCTTCTTGAATTTTTCAACACCTCTAAATAACAGAAAACAAAGAACTGTGGGTGAAATAATTCTTGCAATTGCATTTAACAGCACATATAAAATTAATTGATTTTTGGAATATTTCTGACTTGCAACCATATCTACTAGTTCCTGGTGGCTGTCCCAGTATCAGTGAACAAAAATAATATGAGACCATAAATATCAAAGGCTTCTGCTTTAATCAGCCAACTATATAGGTGTTAAAATAAAAATTAAAAAATGAAGAAATAATAAGTTCAGATAAGAACAGTAAATGCTTAAGAAAACGTTAGAGCATCTTCTTGCTAGACCTCAAGAAAAAACCCTAAGGCCCTCAGACAGTCCAAGTCTGTGAAGCCTAGTGTAGATGTACACTAAAAATGTCTTTGCTATGTTGACAGGTTGAAAAGACTTTTAATAGCATAAAAGTTATAATTATGAATTTATGGACTGAAATCTTTTAAGTAACACAGGACTGGAAATGCAAAATCATCTGGTGTTCATGTCTTAAGTGCAGAATACCAGGAATGCCTGTCGGTATCTAATGTCTATATATTCTCTCTGCTACCCCTCTGCTTCCATCTGTTTCACTGATGGTGCCACTCAGTCTAATTTTATGTAGGCTAAAATCTACATGGTAGCAGCTTCCAGTTTTTTAAATGCTCAGTCCAAGCCAGCAATGCTTACAGGGATGGTGGCAAGTCTTGTAAAAATCTTAATATTTTCAGGCCAAAAACATTCTTTGGGAAATGTGATATCATTATTCTGTCATTCCCCCTCTCTTTTTCTTCATTTCACAAAGTATAAATTATGCAATGTATCATGAACTGTAAGAGAAAATGTTTACATTTTTTATTTAATAAAAATATGAGCAGGAAAATAGCACCCCATTGTCAATACTCACATCTGTGAACGTCATGTAATATATTGTAGTTCATTATAATATTCAGTAGATCAACAAATGTAGTTACAAATATTTTGAAAAGAGAGCTTGAAATCCCACCATTATCTTTTGAGTCTGTGGTAGGCACTTTTTACCTGCAGGCTGCTTGCTCATGTGAAAGCAAGCATATTTTACATTTAAAAGCACTTCAGTTTTTGCTTGGATTGTTTCTCTTGCAGCTGGCAAAGTCAGGATGACCTCAAGGCTTTACAAATAAATAAATTAGCTATGTTTTCATTTTACTAAATATGGAAATCAGTAAACATAAAAATTGTCTTTTAAAAAAATATAACAAAACACCCAAAATGCCCCAAAATGAATAAAAAAGCCAACTTCTGTCTGGTGTGCCAACTTTATCATTTCATGTAGCAAACATGATTTTCTTTATCTTGTTTATGGTGAGAATTGAAATTTATAAAACATGGATACACGTTTCCAACTTTTTACTCAGCCTAATCTCTGTGGTTTTCATGACTGCACCAAGTAGAAACACTTGGTTACAGACCCTCATATTACAACATGGCCAACGTTTGTGAGATGAAGATTTTAATTTGGCCTGTTAGGAAGAGGAGCAAGGTAAAATATAACTGTTTAATCAGCAATGAGTAGTGAGTATGTAGTGAACTTTAGTTTTTTGGTGGGCAGACACAGTAAACAAAATTGGTGTTTTTTCCTTGATTTGTTTGTGACTGATGGATGAAATATCTAAAAATGCAATTAAGGAAAAGAACTCTTACATTCGTTAGAACATGAAGCACGATGTTAATGTAGTTCTTAACTTCTAACAAAAGTCTGTGTAGTATAGGATTGATTTTCTTTCAATTTCTGTTATGTTTCTTTGCAGGATCTTTATAGAATTTTCTAAAATCACAGGGCCATTGATGTAAATGTGTGGTATAAACTGTTGTGTTTGGTTTAAACATTTTGAGTGCACAGTTTTTGTTGTAATGCATCTTCAATCTTCACATCTATTTTTTTTTTAATACTAGGTTGTTTGATTTAAAATGTATAATAATTCTAAGCTCTCGTAAAGACCCTTTTAGGAATATGAGGTGCTTGGTAAATTCATTACTTCTGGTATTGATTAGGTGAGTGTGTTTGACTGTTGCTAGGAAGCTGTTTTTCCTCTAAATTCTATTGATTTAGGCAGCATACACTTGGCAGTAGCATTCTACTCCATTTACTGTTGCAACTTGCAAGGGTTTTCATCTATTATACTTTATTAAAGTATGGTTTACTTATTATCCCTTTTGTCCAGAGAAGATATGGATATTTCCTTACCCAAGTGCTAATTATATTCCTTCCTGTCCTGTTGTGTTCCAAAATGGGATTGCTTTTTTGAGGCAACTGAGATTCTTTAGGTACATATAGTTTATAAAAAATAATTTCTAAATGTACCACTATAATCAAAAATGTATTACAGATAATGATCCGAGCACATTGTGCAGTGTCTATGCTAACATGACTGTGCTATCTCAGCAACTGAGCTAGCCTATTTAGAACTACTTTAGGCATCTCTTTTATGCACTGACAGCAGAAAATCGCTTGCAAAAAATTCATTGTATGGGTTTTGTCTCTGTGTATTAAGTGTGTACCAAAAAAGTAGACTGCATATCTGCAGAAAAGAGTTTTTTAATTCCATAGTTATTGGTATGATTTTCAATGAGGACATACTTCGCAGATATCTCAGTTCTGACAAAATGGACTGCCTCATTACAGCTTCTAACTTCTGTTCATGAATTCTTGTTTATGAAATTCTTCTGTTTCTTTTTTCTTGATGCAGTAACAGTGGAGACAAGAATATTAATGAAACAAGGAAGTGTTTCTGTGAATTTTAAAAAACTTACCAGAAAACTCAGCCGAATAGAGCACTTAATATTATTTAGTCAGTTAAAAAATATGTATTAGCAAAGAATTGATGGCCAGGCTTAAGAAGATACTAAGATACTTTGCTGCCTAAATGCATGAATGAGAAAATAAGACCTGGTTCAGTTCAAAATGGGCACCTGTTTGCAGTTTGCATATGAACTTTCTAAGCTTCCACTGTGACTAGGGAAATCAACTCCATGCTTTCATCTGTCATGTAAAATCATGAATTAACACAGGTATATTCCTGTATCTGCTGTCAGGGAACAGAAGGAACTGGGCAGATGCATGAGGGGGACAAGCTAAGGGAACTGTCGTACTGGGGGTGTGGTTTAGCAGGGCAGGGCTGGATCGATGGCTGGACTCAATGATCTTCAAGGTCTATTCCAACCAAAATCATTCCATGATTCCATGGTTCTATGACGCTGCACCCCCACTGAGGGGTGCAGACATAGGAGCAGAGCCATGATCCTGGTATCGGGTCTGTCGATAGCCTCATGCACAGCAAGTGATCAGCCAAGGCCAGAGGCAATCACCAGAGTCCTGTCAGCTGCAAAAGACAGGGCTGGAGAAAGGCTACAGTGCTAGTCCAAAGTCTGTCCATGTGAGTGGGCTGGGGCAGATGCTGATGGTCCCAGCCTGAGGTGAGATGGGGCTCCTTGGCAGTGTCGGGGGGAAGCCCTAGAGGAGACAAGCAGGGACTTTAAGGCCTCTGGGTGCCCTCGGGGCCCAGACATTTGTCTAAAAAAAAAAAAAAACAAATAGCAAAGCACTGTTTACAGTCTGACAGTTTTGTTTGTTAAGTACATGTTAAAAGACAAATGCAATGTTGCTTTTTCATCACAACATGTAAATCAAGTTTCTTAACAGAATTCCTTTAAATCTAGCAAATGTCAGGTACCAGGCTTTGTCCTTCAGTTGAAGAATTAGCGAGGAGTTCTAAGGCTTATATCAATTTTTGCTACTATCTCGTAACTAATCTTTGTCTTTTAAATGGAAATTGTAACACCAAATTTTTAAGAGCAGGTGAAAAATAATCATGTTAGTACCAGAAGGCTTCTTTTAAGTACTCGGAGTTTTGTAGAACGGAATTCTTTAATGAGCCCTTCTGGCATCTTTGTTTATGTACATAGATTGGATGGATGTAAGAACTGAGTAGAATCAATGAGAAATCATGAGTGAGTTCTGCTAATCTTTCTTTGAAAAAAGCCCAAATAACACAAGGTACTTGTTGTTTGTAAAGCTAGAAGTGTAAGTTTCCATCTTGCCTGTTCAAGCCCAAACTAATGTGCATCGCAGATTTTAAATAACACTGATAGTTTTATCTAATGATATTTTTCCTCAAGGATTGACAGGATAAATAGACAAATTCTTAACATTCTTTTAAAATTATAGTAATGTTATAAAAATCAATTTCTTTACTTGATTCTTGTCTTTTAATTTCTAGGGAAGTAAATATATACAGAGTATTGTGTTTAGATTGAAAAAAAGTCATACAAGGACCAACAAATCTGGGGGCACAGAAGATTATCTAGGACCTAACTGGGAAAAATGTTGCCACTATTTTTGCTGCACTTGATAGTGATGAGAAATCCCTGGCATTATTGTCATTACTTAAATCTCTGTTACTTTGACAGCAGTGATCTTTCAGCTTATACATTTCCACTTCTTACATCCAAAGCCATTTTTCTTTTACCGGAAAACATAAAGTTTGGAGATTATTTGAACATTTCTACTGCCATAAAAGTTATAATGTTAATACTATACTTACTATACTGATAATGAACACAGACGGAGAAACTCTTAGAACTAGTTGATAACATGAATGTTTTGCTTTCTGAATGACTTTTCTGAAGATACAGTTCCAATAATATATTTTTTAGCACATATTTTTTCCACTAAAGCTGTAAACTTCACAGAGGAAATGTTTTCTTTTGCTGTGCTTCACTTTGTTTCTCCAGCTCGGAAGTGCCCCAATGTCAAACTAATAACTAAAGAAACCATAACATATACATGCCCCAGCCATACATTTTTCATGTGGAACTGCCTGATTTTTCAATTTTGCATGCTGCTTTCTTACTCTGCTGCATTTCCAGTCTATAAGAATAATTGTGTTAAAAACTAGTATCTGGCACCATATGTATTTATTTATGAACCTACTAATTGGAACAGCAATTCTTCCACATGGTAATGCAGTGTGGTTACATCAGCAGGACTCTGCAGTCTGCTGTTCTCCAATAGTGTTCTGTATTTGAGTTAACGTAAGGGTCTCTCTGAAGAGTTTGTTCTCCGTTTCAAGATAATGATACATTATAGCAAAGAATACTTTAGTTTAAGAGATGGCACCTTCCTGAATCAGATAATGTGGTAGCTGGCTAATTTTGTTTTGATTTATTTTCTTTAAAATAAGGAAAAGAAAGAAAGTACAGTACACATTGTTATATACGCTCTTCACGTTAGTAAGCTAGAAGCATGGTATTTGTACATGTTTACCTTGGCTATGACTGTATTATTTCTAAGCATTTGATACCTCTGATTTAGAAATATTCATTAACGAAATCAGTATATTATGAATGACTTAATCTTTTCAGAGAAATGAAAGAATACTAATCCTAGTAGTTGCAGCTGGCAAGAGTAGTTTCTTCTCTAATGATGTGAAGGTTTACAGTTTAGTGACCTATAAAAACGGCTCCTACCCAAACCTCTTGTTTTAAAATTGCTGCTGGACTTTTTGCCTAGCAACATACTTAATGGACCTGCAGGGAAATAAGACCTACAGCTAAAGGAATATATAACGCTGAAGAGGAAGACCAACAGTTCAGGTAGAGGAAAGTGAAGAGAAGAAAGCATCTTCCTTGCTGGAATCCTGAAACTGCATGGTTTTTGCACAGAAGCAACTTCTTCCTACTCTTCCTTTCACTCTATATATAGAAAATCTTTAAAGTTCTAACTAAAGAGATAAAGAGGAAAACTTCTGTTGATTTTATTATCTTCAAGTATAAATGTTTTTTCCGCCTCCCTTCCAATCCAAGTTTTTGTTTAATTGAAGTAATCTTGGATGAAAAGAGTGTTTGAAAGTAAAATGAGTGAGTTGTGAGGAGACCAAAAAAATGACTTGCAGAAATAAGCAAGGGATTTTCTGCTGATAATGAATGTCCTTGATTCTGTTTGTCAGTCTTTCAAGAAAACTGCTGTCTAATAAAGGTGTTCTATGAGCTTGCCCACTAAATTAAAAAACATCGCTGCAAAGGAAAGATGTCTTTCGTCATTTTACATGGTGTCTTAGGTGATGTCTTAGATATAAATCATAACACAAATCAATTCTTTACATGTGGGGAAGTTATACTTCAGGACAGTTGAAATCTAAAATAAGTTTTGGTTAGTCTTTTTTTCCTAAATCTCCCTCCTAGATACAAATCTCAATTTGTTTCCTTCAAAAGATATGCTGCCTTAGTTTATCAAGTTTATTCAGTGAGAGGTTTTGCTGTGTTTCAAGTCACAGATAGTGGCAGATATTGTTTTGAGGTCTTTTTTTTTTCTTCATAACATATGCATCAGTCAGTTAAACTAAAAATGCAACCCCTTTTTCATTGTAAACTTTCAACTCTACATTATAACATTCCACATAAGGTTCTCCATATTTCATTTTTTCAATTAAAAATAAACTGTTTGAACTATGTGCTCTAGTTCAACAGTTTGTTGAGCTCAGGGACTGAAGTTATGTGATTTGTAGGGGGTTAGACTAGATTATGTCAGTAACAATGTCACGTTGACAATCTGTTAGTACCATTGGTAAGATAATCACCAAGTTCATTCCATGTATAAGCAGCTTGGACTATAGGGCAATTTTATCTTACGTGCAGTGCTGCAAAACCACGGCTGTACTACTTCAGAGTTCTGTGTGAGTCTGAAAACAGGCTGCTTTCATTTGGCATGGAGTCAAAAGACAAAATGTCTGTCCCTTGTGTATTCTACAGCATCCTTGGTGCAGGTTATGTTCACTGTCCCCTTCAATGCCTAGATTTCCTTGTGAGGAAGCCAAAACAAATAATTGGGGACCCTCTGCAGATCATGCAGTTTAGGTTATAGATTATCCATGTTATTTGTTTTTTTCTGCATGGATGATTGAGAACTTGCTATGGTAGAGAGGTCTTTTCTCTTAAGAGTTACTCCCAGCACTTTTGGGTCCTGGGCATTATAAATGTGAAAGTTATGCCTTAGATTTAGTTTATTTTATTCCCCACTGCTGAATATTTCCTTCTTTGTTGTTACTGGTTTGTCTTCACTCATGAAACGGAAATAGAGCACATGAACATTAAGAGTTTTAGTGTTTTAGTTACTACTATCTGAGAAGGGTTACCTAATTCAGTAACAAAAATATTCCTATTAGAGCTGAATTTATTTAGCTAAAATGACTTTTTGGAGTGAAAACATTCCCTGAGATATTGTGAAATTTGTTATAAAAATAGCCACATTGCCATTTAATTCTCACCACTTAATGATGTAAATAAATAAACCCACAGCTAATATTTTAAAGCTGGACAATGGTCTATAGAATTTTTATATTCTCAGCATCAAAGAGAAGAATTATTTTTTTTGTTTTCTGTAAAAATTGACAACTAGCAATATACTTTTGAAAAAGTGAACTGAATATTGAATTTTCTGGTACTTTGAAAGAGAAGAAGGGTCTTTTTCCCATACAGAGAAAAATAAATTGGTGTGACTACCAGTTTAGTGTATCTACAATCATTTCCTTCAAAAAAAAAAATATATAAATAAAGCAAGTTGTGCTGTGGTGTGATACAGGAAAGTACTATGACTGATGGTTCATGGTAGCCTGAATAATTTAGAAATGACAATAAATGATTTAAGGAAGACGTGATACAGCAAATTCACAAATTTTTCAGAGTTCCTTTAGGGAAGGATATGAGCAACCTAATCAAAACATCAGTTTGATGCTAGCTATCAGAAGTTGACAATGATTTGAACAGGATGATCTCCAAAGGTCCCTACCAATCAAAATTATTCCATGATTCATTTCCAGTAATTTCAGATCAAAAGAGCAAATTAATGCTTCATTCCATTGAGGTATCATCCATTTTAGTGATTGAATTAAAATATTTATATTTTGCTCATAAAAAAGGGGTAATTCAAGAAAAGTTTGCAGGAATTAAGCTAGAAAATATCTATGACAGTTGAGATTTAATAGGAACTAGAAAGGATCTTTCTCATATTTTGACTTATGACAGCTGTAACTGTGGTCATCCTTTGCTTCTATAATTGGTTAGGATGTCTAGTAGTAACATGCATTATGGAAGCAAGGAGATGATTGTTTTCTCACAAGATTTTCACACATCAGATGATTTTTCTCAGTTAGCTGTTCTATACAGTAAAAAAGATACATATATCATATACAGTTCTGAAATTATCATTACACTGGTATATGGCATACTGCAACTTGTTTTGTATTATAAATTTCTGTGCAGCGTAGCAACAGAATAGAACAATATTGATGGCTTTAGTTTATGATCATAGTACTAATTTCATGTTACTTACTGTTACAGAATAGTTTCTGTCATAATTCCATGTTTCTTCATCAAAAACTTTTCCTCTTTTCGTACGAGGAAATCGCTTCTCTTACTTGTTTTTTTTCGTAAAAAAAGGGTTCTTAGAATAACTATAGTTTTAGCTTGAACAGAAAAACAAGATTTGACTTTTTGCTAGATGCACCTAGCAGGCCAGCACAAACAGCACGAATTGTATGAATACACACAATTCAGATAATAAAACATTATGAAATGTTGATGATATTGAGATTATGAAGTTACTACAAATTATGGAATTTGATTACTACAAAAAATGGAATAATGGAAATTTTAATCTTCCAGGAGAGACAGAGTAGATCTAAATTTTTACATTATTTGAGAAAAATAACAGACTAATCCCCACAATAAGACTCTCAAAACGAAGTGGCACATTAAGTATTCCCAAGTAAACGTGACAGACTGCATTAAAATTGCCTTATTGCTATTGATTTTATACAGATGGCACTCAGATACAGTGGTAGTAATTCTAAAATGATACTGGAGAGATGCAATAAATAAACACATAAGGTTGAGAGGTCCTTTTATTAGTACAGAAATTTAGTAAACTGATATCTTGTTCTAATTAGTGGACTGTTGAGGAATGGTGCTATTGAAAACGAGACAAATTTCATATATAGTATCAAATTATTTGAATGAGAGAATACCTTGGAAGGCTGAGGAACTCTAGAAAAACAGCCAGGATGAACAGGCAGCCTAATGGAATGTAAAATTCATTAGTAACAGATGAACAGAAGAGTAGTAAGCTGAGTTATCCTAAGAGTTCCTAAGTGAATTCGTTACTTTTGCTATTACCATATAGTCAGGTAGAACGATGAATAGAGAGAGGGATTTTCTTGAGAAGGAAGGGTTTAAAAACTGCAACTATTTCATTTGAATAAAAATGTTCTCTGGAGAAGTGTAAAAAATAATGATAGGTACAAGGAAAATAATTAAATTGTGCTGAGTGCTGATACTGGAAACACAAGAGCAACTTTAAGAAACTCGAAAGCCACAAAATTATAAACACTATAGGGGTTAAATTTGTCTTTCTTTTCACAGTATGTATACTTAACTTCTGGAACACAGGGCATTGCTGATACTGAGGAGAGTTACTCAGACATATAATATTGTCTTCATTTGCTCATTTTTCCTGCCTTCTTTTCCAGGACAAACTACATCAATGCAGACATACTGGCAACTGTAAGCGGGCCCTTAGCACAGATGTTATGCCTGTGGAGCTCTCTTGTTGAATTGAAGCTGCATCTGGATCTATGTGTACTTAAACATACATAGAGAGAATTATAATAATAAAACCAACTTTGATATGGCACAAATGACACATCAGAGGAAAACGGGAATATATTTAATAGGTGGTAAATATGGGGGTGTTTTCTCAGCTCATCTGCTGTGTAGTACATGTGCTATTTATTAATACAAAGTCCTTAGCGAGTGTTTAAATAGTTTTCTTTAACAAAGTGTTTTAAAATAAACTCTGAGTGGCAGGAAATTCCCATTAATTTTCTTTGTTACAGGAAAGGTAGTGATCTGATCTCATGGTAAGAGTAGTGTCTGTATAGCGGTTTTGCAATAAAGTCTATCTAGGCTTCTGTAAGGCCTTTGACATGATTCCCCACAACATCCTTCTCTCTAAACTGAAGGAATATGGATTTGATGGGTGGATTGTTTAGTGAATCAGGAATTGGTTGGATGGTCACATCCAGGCGCTAGTGTTCAATGGCTCTATGTCCAGATAGAGATCTGTGAATAGTGGTGTCCCGCAGGGGTACCAGTACCGTTTAATATCTTCATCAGTGACGTGAAAGCGGGACTGAGTGTACCCTCAGCAAGCCTGCAGATAACACGAGGCTGAATGGTGCAGTTGGCATGCTGTCTAGATAGGAAGTCATCTAGAGGGACTTGGACAAGCTTGAGAAGTGGGCCCATGTGAACCTCATGAGGTGCAACGAGGCCAAATAAAATATTCTTTCAGTACTTAAAGGGAGCTTATAAAAATGATGGGGACAAATTTCTTAGCAGGACCTGTTGCAGCAGGACAAGGAATAATAGTTTTAAAGTAAAAGAGGGTAGATTTTGACTAGATATAAAGAAGCTTTTTTTTACAGTGAAGGTGGAACATAGGAATGGGTTGCCCAGAGAGGTGGTGGAAGACTCATCCCTGGCAACATTTCGGGTCAGGTTGGACAGGTCTCTGAGCAACCTCATCTAAGTGATGATGTCCCTACTCATTGCAGGAGGTTGGACTAGATGACCTTTAAAGGCCTCTTCCAACCAAAACTATTCTGTGATTTATCATTCTGTGATTTTGTGAATGTAAATAAATTAAACATATGCTAAAGATGCAGAGAGTTAATTGAGACCCATCCCCAAGAACAAGCAACTATTATAATCTTTTTTGTCATCTTTATAATAATAGACACTGATAATAGCATTCTCCTAAACCTCTCTGTGGCTTATTTGGCCATTACATGTCAGTATATCAGAATAAAAGAGAAAACATTTAGGAAGTTTTGTAAAACACTACTGGATTTAAACATCTCTCTCTCCAAAATAAGATCTACCTCTGCCTTAAAGTGGATTTTAATTCTAAGCTGGAAAAAGTTTTATGAAATTGTTTTTTTTTGAGGATTTCGGGTTTTTTTAATGTGTCTGTGTTGTTTAGATTGCGTGTGGCTAACTAAGCTGATAAGGTTGTATTCATGTCTTTCTGGAGTTAAATTTCAGTGAAATAGTTTCCAAAGGCTATTTCAATCTTTGTAGCATCCTTTTAGGTGCTATAGACTGCAAGGCATTTTTGCAGCATTCAGTTTTAAACTCGTAATTAAGGCAATTAATTTTATAATTATTTTTTTTAGCCATGTTACTAACCTTTTCAAACTTTGTACTCTAGGAAAAAATATCCATTCTCTAATGTAATTACAGTTAATTAATATCTAATTTGGGAACTTTTTTCTTTCGTGCTTTTTGTCCTTTGCTTATGCAGAATTTTATGTTTATGCTATGATATTGATAGCTAGGGAAAAAAAGTTTTTCATGGCAGTTTAACTGGCTGTAAATATGAGTATTATTTCTTCAATGTTAATATTGAATCTAGTGGAATATTTAATTGCTTATTACCCAGAATGCTTTTCCAAGTTGTATGTAGCTTATAAGAAGCTTTTCTCTAAAGTTAGTCAAGTTTTTTTGGTGTGGAACATTTCCTGATTTTTAGGAATTAAAAATGTATTCCGAGCACTCTGCACGTGTATTTATGAACTCAAAATCTTTTGAACACTTGAATATCACGTATAGAATATAGTAGTGCTGGGTGTCTACTCTGAACAGAAGTACATAGAGTAGCATTCTGGATCTGAGTTCATAGGCCTAAGTATGTGCTAAATTTTATTCTAGTATCTAGTTCTAAAGTTAGTGTTTGCACCATCAGAAAATTAGAGACACATCTTTATATAAAATAATGATATAATAGTAATCTAAATGCTGATTTTTGTTGTTTTTTAAGGTGGGAATCAACTTTGTAATTTCTGACAATTGTGTTAGCTTGTTAATATAAGTAACGGTAATATATGCTACAAGACATACACATCTATAATTTTTTAATGTAAAATGTAGGATTATGAATGACTCATACTATGAAAGTACTGTGAAACCTTTGTTTATAAACAGAAGGAAGAGAGCAAGGGTGTATGAGCTAACTAGTAGTTCATAAAAATGGGAGAATTCTTCATTGTAACATCTTGAGACAATTAGAAAAATTAGGTATCTATTACACAAAATTTTAATAAGCAGTAGAAAATATGAATCTCTTTGTCCTTTTTCTAACTAGATACTGTGCATTGTGTTGCTCACAAGGGAAAAATATCCATGGACTTTATAAAGCAGTAATTCATGCTGAGTAGATATGAACAGTCATTCAGAGAACAGTTGATTTTACACTATTGTAGACTGGGTTGGAGGCTTGTGCATTCGTTGCACTATGTGCTATTACAATTTGTATATAAAGTGGCAGTTCTAATAGAAAATTATTTTCAAAGCGAAACCTGACTGTCTTAACTGCATGAGAGGGTTTTTACCAAATCAATTGAAGCTTGAAATCTCTATAAAGATGAAGTAAATAGAATAAAATATTAGAAATTGCTAAATATTTTGCTTTACTGGTTTAATTAAATTGTTAAGACCTACAAAAAAATTTAAGAACCTTGAAAATGAATAGTTCAGCCAGTTTGTAGATATTATTTTTTATATAATATGGAAGTCTCAAGATTTCAAAGTACTAAAAGAAAAAGAAATGTTGGCTTTTTTGCCCTTGAGATGATGTGAAGTGTGAGTCAAGGGAAGGCATCAAGGTAATGATGCAGTTAAATGTGTGATTAGTATGAAATTATATTAAATAAGTTGTATTTGCTGGTCTGACTATTATGGAGTAGGAAGAACATGAAGGTAAAAGAGAATAGAGATTTCCTTCTCACCTACCTGTGATACTAGTATGGAATTAAAAAGTAGATTTTAGGGAGGAGAACACAGAAATAGAACTTTTTTCTACTGAGTTTCTGAGGGAAGCTTAGAAAATGTCAGGGATAAAGGTAGAATATAGACTCTTTGTAACTGGTTTAAAAATTGGCAAGTGCTTAGGAAAGAATGTCAATATTGCAGGCATCAGCCTAACATAGAAGTAAAAGCTAGGAGTCAAAAAACCTGTTACTAAATAGGCTTTTTGTGAGAGAAAGATACCAAACTCATATTGATGTAATTAATTATTTTAAATGAAAGACAACAATAATATCAGAAAGCAGTTGATTTTTAATGAATATTCTCTCACCAAAAGTACCATCACTAACTAAAGTGTGGTTTTCCTAAATGTGTTCCTCAGGAGAAAAGTTTTTGACCCTGCTTGATGCTGTCGGCTTTAATAGTTATTTATTAGGATCTCAAAGGTGGAAGCAAAGGTTTTTCACTTTAGTAACAGGCAATTCTTTTGCCTGTGGACAAAAAGAAAAATATTTCAATGTTGTAGTGGGTTTGAAGTCTTAGAGAAAGCTAGCCAAAGTATTTGTCAGCATACGTCAGACCCAATAATCCTGCCCCTGATCAATTCTTATAGCCTGTGGTGGTAAAGTTGCAGTGAAAGTTTGTTTTGTGCTGTAAAGAGGAAACAAAATGTGAAAATAATTTGGTTCTATCTCCCAGAAGTTTGTTTTGTGCTGTAAAGAGGAAACAAAATGTGAAAATAATTTGGTTCTATCTCCCAGAAGTCCAGCCAGTGGTGAGACTGAGCACACGTCTCGCATAGGCAGATGCACACACCAGGCAGTGCACACACTCGGATGGCCACACAGATCAATGCAGAGAGAAAACAGTTTCTTTACCAGCACCAGCCTAAGCACAGAAACATGAAGAGCATGGATACCCTGATCTTGTTCCCAGAATCCAAATGATCAGGATAGGAGTTTGCTATTGCTCAAACCTAAACCCATCCACAACATATCAGTTTTAGACATTGAGTCATTCTACCCAGAATTGTGCCCCAGTCCTCAGTTTTCTACAGTTAATGGCACCCAGAGCTATAAGCCCCCCAGACCTGCAGTCCCTCTTCAGAGATTGTCACTAAGACCTCTCATCCAATAGACGATGTTACGGTTCAGCTTAATGGTCTCTAGTAGAACACACACATACACATGTAGACTGGAAAGCATATTTACACAGAAAATAGTTATGTCTCGAGTTTGATGAGACAGGACAGACTGTGGTGACCAGGTACAACACTCGGTCAGACAAATGTACTGAGCAGCCACTGGCTTGCACGTGGGTGGCCTCTTTTTTATTTATCTTTTGCTTGCTTAAAATCACGGAATGGTTTTGGTCAAAAGGGACCTTTAAAGATCCCCTAGTCCAACTCCCCTACTGTGGGACATCTTCAACCAGATCTTCTTGCTCTAAGCCATGTCCAAGCTGACAACAGTCTAATCATTATTTAATGGACTCAAGATTGTTGATTTAGTGTGCTTGGTTTTCACAGATTCCTTTATTAAGATTCCTCCACCTCTCCGTATTAGGATTTTGGCTACATTGAAATTTTAATGTAAGTTTTACCAGATATTTGAGAATGTTGACCCTTTAGTTAAAAGGAAAAAATGTTTTGACTCCTGTGTGTCTCCTAAAAAATAAAAGCCTCTGTAGTTGCATCTGGTTGCAGAAAATCACATATCTCCTTAGCATCTTACCATTAGAACTTATTGACACATCAGGAGGGTGCTTTGAATGCATCAAAATTTACACAGATTAAACACACATTAAAAACTGCTCAGATGAATTAATGAAAGAAGGGTTCATGAAAGGCTGTTAAACGTGAAGGTGCATGAACATTCTAGTTGAGGAAGACATCGAGGTCTGGAAAGCTGAGGAGATGGTAGGATGTATGATGGGAAAGTGTTATGGAAAGTCACCCTGATTCTGTGGTCTTTGCTATGCAGCTTCTGTTGAAAGATATCAGAGACAAGATACCAAGCTAGGCAAGTTTATGATTTAAATGTAACTATCACTGTATTCCTATGTATATACTTGATTGTTAATTGATTGATTAATAATCAGAACTTGATATATCTGTAGCTTAGCTTACCAGAAAACATACTTTCTAATGTATTCTTTATTCCCACTAGCCAATAGTGTTATCTCAAATAGATTTATAAGCTCTACTTATTATCAGCTTTCTCCTTTGTGACCGAATATATTGATTTCTGCTGCATTTTCCATTCATATTTCTGGCCATTTTCCTGGAGGAATGGGTGAATTCTGTGTCTGGTTTTGGTTCTTGTTTGTATACATTTTTTTTTCTTTTTCCAAGTACTCTTTTCACTCTTTCCACTTGTCCATTTTAATGTTATTAATTACAGTATTTCAAGTGGACAATCTATAACTCTAAGTAAAGTATTGATTGGGCTGAATTTTATCTCTGGACCACTCTGAAACTTTTTTTTTATGTTCTAAAGTAGTCTCTGCTTTTCCAGGTTCTTAAATTTCCTGGCACTGTCATCATAGGTGTGAAACTGCATGTTTAGGCATATAGTCTGGGACATTACCTTACTTATAAGAGAATTATTCTTGATCCAACTGAAATTTCAAGCTTAAAAACAGAATGAAATGTTAAGAATAAAGTACTGAAGATATAGAGCAAAACTATGCCCACAAAAAAACAAAAAATTGAAATAATTAGCAGTACAAGAGGAAAGACTTTGTGGATCATGAACGTTTCATGCTTTTTTGGGTAGGAGGAAGATATTTTGAATCTTTTTTATGTTGATGATTTTATTCTAAGTTTTTTATATTCCAGCAAATGGATGCTAGTTATAGCTAGTTACTCATGTCTGCATTGGAAAAAAAAAGAAGAAAACAGTCTTATATTCAGTTTCACAGTCTGTTGCAAATTATGCAAAATTATGCCATTTAAATACGTCAAAGGAGCGTTATATTGAAAATGATAAAATATGAGAAAAGGCATGTAAGAAATTCCTAAGAATTTAGTAAAAAAAAGTAGACTATATTTGAAATAAAATATGGCCACATATTAAAAAAGAAATATCTATATGCATTATGAATCCAGTTTTAAAATTTAGAAATATAAAAAGCATAACAACCTACCCAAACTACAACATTTTTGCAAGAAGAACTCTTTGAAACATTTAAAGAGCAATAAGAGGATGTTCCTGATCAAAATTTTGGAGGAAATTTAGCTAAAATATTTCTGCTTCTCTGAACAGGTCACATCACCTGTATAATCTCTGGAGATACAGTTCCTCTGCAGAATTTTTCAGGTTGGAAGATAAGTCGCCTAGTACAACCTCCTGCTCAAAACAAGGTCAACTGTGAATCACATCATGTTCCTTATGATTATATCCAGTTGGGCCTTGAAAACCTCCAGGAATGCAAATTTCATAACATGTCTTTGCAACTTGTTCCCTAGATTATTTTCCTCATAATTTATTATTTTTCCTACGTCTAATTAAAGCCCCTTCCACTCAGCTTCAGTTTGTGGTTGTTGTCACTCATTTTTCTGCTGTGCACTTCAGTAAGGTGCCTGGCTTTTTTCTTACTGCACACCTCTTAGATACAGAAAGGCTGCTGCCTCAGACTGTCTTTTTAGGGCAAAAGCTCCACTCCTTGACAGCATGGGAGCTTCCAACTGAACTCAGTCCAGTTAATCAATGTCTGTCTTGTACAAGGGAATGTTTTCCTCAATTACTGGCTGCTCTCATGTTAATACAGCCCGGTATACTGTTAGCCTACATCAGTACCAAGGATGGTTAGCCATCTGTCCTTATGACTTCTGGGTCTTTTTCAACAGAGCTCCTCCCAGGTGAGCCACTCCAAGGTTGTACTTGTTCAGGTGCAGGGCTTAACATGTCTCGTTGCTGAATTTCATGACTGCCTGTCGGCCTAATTCTCCTAGGACCTCTCTAGGTCCCTTTAAATGGCAGCTGTGTCCTCAAATATATTGACTGCATCCTTCACATTAGTGTTGTCAGATTGGTAACAATTTTGTCTTCTCCTCCAGGTCACTGATAAAGATGCTAAGCAGTGTAAATTCCAGAATAGACCCTTAATGAACACCACTTGTGACTGTTTTCTGAAGAGTTGTGTGTTGTGTGTTGTGTGTTGACTGTTGTGTGTGATTGTCCAGACTCCCATGTCTAGTACTGTATATTGTAGCACCCTTGTATATACAGTCTCAGTATAGGAATGTGGGGTCTTTCCAAGCTAATTAAGCTGATGGGAGTGGTATTAAGCTAATGTGCCTTCCTGTCAGACTAATATGACCAGGTAACCCACCTAGTGGAAGAGGGAAAAGCTGTGGATGTTATTTACTTGGACTTTAGTAAAACCTTTAACATTATCTCCCATAGCTTTCTTCTAGAGAGGCTGATGGCTCATGGCTTTGACAAGTGTACTCTTCAATAGGTAAAAAACTGGCTGGATGGCCAAGCCCAGAGAGATATGGTGAACAGAGCTAAATCCAGTTTGTGGCCAGTCACAAGTGGTGTTTCTCAGGGCTCAGTTTTGGGGCAAGTCTTGTTTAATATATTAATCAATTATCTGGAAAAGGGAATTGAGTGCTCCCTCAGTAAGTCTGCAGATGACACAAAATTGGGCAGGAGTGTTTACCTGTTTGAGGGCAGGAAGGCTTCATAGAAGGATCTAGACAGACTGGATCAATGGACCCAGGTCACTTGTATGAGCTCTTTACAAGGCCAAGTGCACTTGGATCAAACAGCCACATACAACTCTACAGGCTTGAGGATGAATGGCTGGAAAGTTGCCTGGTGTTAAAAGACTAGGAGGTATTGATCAACAGCTGGCTGAAGATGAGCCAGCAGTGTGGCCAAGAAGGCCAACAACATCCTGGCTTGTATCAGAAATAGTGTGGCCAGCAGGAGTAGGGAAGTGATTGCATCCCTGTAGCACTGACAAGGCTGCACCTTGAATACTGTGTTCAGTTTTGGCCTCCTCCGTACAACACATACATCGAGTTGATGGAGTGTGTCCAGAGAAGGGCAACAAAGCTGATGAAGGATCTGGAGCACGAATCTTATGAAGAGCAGCTGAAGGACTAGAATTGTTTAGTCTGGAGAAGAGGGGGTTGAGAGGAGACCTTATACCTCTCTACAACTACCTGAAAGGAGGTTGTAGTGAGGTGGATGTTGGTCTCTTCTCCCAAGTATTAAATGATAGGATGGCCTCAAGTTGCAACAAGGGAGGTTTAGATTGGATATTAAAAACAATTTCTTTACTGAAAGAGTGGTCAAGCATTGGGACGGGCTGCCTAGGGAAGTGGTGGAGTCACCATCCCTGGAGGTCAAAAAACATGTAGACATTGCACTTTGGGACATAGTTTAGTAGACATGATGGTGTTGGGCTGACAGTTGAATTTCACTATCTTAGAGGTCTTTTCTAGACTGAATGATTTAATGATTCTTTGAATAATGTTCAAATGGACTTTAACCTAGGCTAGTAAAAGTCTTGAAATGCTACACAGCATTTTATGAGCTTGCTAGTTCAGATCTCTCCAAATTGCATCTGCAAAGCATCTGTAAGTGTGAATATATCCTCAGAAACTCAACAGATCATCTCAGCTTTTACATATAGACAGTCAGGTGGATTACTTAGTCTCTTTTACTTCCAAACTTTCACTGAATTTTCAGTTAATTTACTAATAGTTTTTAAATGGGTTTAGAAAAAAATCTTTTTTAGAAAAAGTTTCTGTTACTGTATTCTGTCTGCCTCTTTTGCATCAGTGTTTTCATATATAACTTTAATGTATTAATTTAACTTGTATAACTTAATACTAAATGGAACAATTCTTGTCTTCCATCTTTCCTCTTAATAATTTTGTTGTGTTTGTTTTCTTTTTTTCTCCCCTCTACTTCTGCTCTTCTCTTTTCTTTTTCTTCAAGCTTTTATTCTATGTGACAAAGACTGGCTTCTTTTTTAGTGGCATACACTTCCTTTCAATAGAATTTATATAGAACAAAGTTGAATACATTCCAATGTCTTTTGTTATTGCCTTTAAATGGATTTTTTTATTAAATACTTTAGAATTAATTATTTTTAAAGAATTTTGAGGCTTCTTAAAAGAAACAATAAAAATTGCTGTGGCTCTGGTAATGTTTAGAAAAATCACAAACCTTAATTGGTTACTAGTGGCATTATAATTGATACTGTTAAGCAGTTCCAGGACCTTGAGCACTGTCTTTAATTAGAGACAGCAGTGCAACCTTCCCTCTGAGATTTCTTTGTGAAAGTATTTTGCTTAATAACACAAGGTTATCAGCTTTCAATTGTCTTCTGGATGAAACCTCCCAAATGACACTACCTATTGTATCTGCCTTCCTCATTATAGCCAGAGTTTCTAAGAATTATTTTCTTTATTCCTTGAGCACTTATATCTTTTCACTTTTTAATAAATATTTTTGTACTCCTTGTTTTACAGTTAGTATTATAACTTTTTACTTGACGTATGGTGATTTATGACTCATAAAGTATGAACGTTATAATTTGTCTCCTGAGCACAATTGTTTCCTCTTGATTTCAGAATACTCATAAGGTCAGGCTTTTTACAGTTTTTTTCTGTACTAAATATTTTGGTCAAATGAGAGCACGTACTCCTGCTTGGCTTGTCCTTTTCCCTCATTATTGTTATGTCTTGTCTTCATTAGAAACTTCTGGATACGTATGTATCATGATATCTTCACTTATTTCCCATGGCTGTTCCTTGATCTCTTTATCATTATTTTTTACCAGGTTTTGATGACGCTGTAATTTCCTCTTTCCCAAAATTTGCTTCCAGTTACTAACTTATCTCTTGCTACTTTTAAGTCTTGTATTACCAGGTTGGGCTGAGTGACTTCACTTATTACTCTTGAACAATCTTTCCTGTACCTTTCCTCTTCTCTACTTCTCTCATTCACCATCATTAAAACTACTTGTAGCACCTCTTTGTTCATTCAGCTTATTTTTTTCTCATATTTATTGATTTGATGCTGTTGCAAACTTAATCTATTAGCAATTTTGTCCTCTTCAGCCACCTTTTCCCATCTCTCTTCTTTACTGTTTTATTCTAGAACGTATCTATCATGGAATCATAGAATGGTTTGAATTGGAAGGAACCTTAAAGATCATCCCTGCCATGGACAGGGACACCTTCCACTACATCAGGTTGTTCGCAGCCTCATCCAGCCTGGTCTTGGAACATCTCCAGGGATGGGACATCCACAACTTTTCTGGGCCTCACTGCCCTGACTGTAAAAAATTTCTTCCTAATATCTAATTTAAATCTCCCTTCTTTCAGCTTAAAACTGTTACCCCTCGTTCTATCACTAAGAGTCCCCCTACAACTTTCCTGTAGGCCTCCTTTAAGTAGTGGAAGGCTGCTATAAGGCTTCCCCAGAGCCTTCTCTTCTCCAGGCTGAACAACTCTCTCAGTCTATCCTCGTATGGGAAGTGCTCCAGCCCTCTGATCATCTTTATGACCCTCCTCTAGACTTGGTCAAATACGAACATGTCCATGTCCTTCCTGCGCTGAGGATTCCAGAACTCAACACAGTACTCCAGGTGAGGTCTCACAAGAGCAAAGTAGAGGGGAAGAATCACCTCCGTTTCACCTCCGTTGACCTGCTGGTGACACTTCTTTTGATGGAGCCCAGGATACAGTTTGCTTTCTTGGCTGCAAGCACACATTGCTGACTCATGTTAAGCTTCTCATCCACCAGCACCCCCAAGTCATAATCTTCTTGGCTACTATCAATTCATTTTCCACCTAGCCGGCATTTGTGCTTAGTATTGCCCCAACCCAGCTGCAGGACTTTGCACTTGGTCTTATTGATCTTGATGAGGTTCGTTCAGGCCCACCTCTCAAGTATATCAAGGTCCCTCTGGATGGCATCCCATCCCTCTAGCATGTCAACTCCACCACACAGCTTGTTGTTGTTAGCAAACTTACAGAGGATGACCTCAGTACAACTGTCTGTGTCTGCAAGAAAGACGTTAAACAACACCAGTCCCCAAAAAGACACCTGTGGAATGCCACGTGACACCAGTCTCCACTTGAGCTGTTGACCACAACTCTTTGAATGTGACCATCCAGCCAATTACTTAACCAGTGAGTGGTCCATCTGTCAAATCTGTGTTTTTCCAGTTGAGAGACAAGAATGTCATGCGGGACAGTGTTGAATGCTTTGCACAAGTTCAGGTAGATGAGGTCAGTTACTCTTCCTTTATCCACCAGTACTGTAGCCCTGTCGTAGAAAGCCATCACATTTGCCCTTAGTGAAGCCCTGTTGGCTGTCACCATGGCCAATGCAGCCATGTCTTACCTTGAGCTTCACATTCCCCGCTGGCCCTGGTCCTTCCTTGCTTGTAAGAACAAGGTCCAGCATAGAACGTCTCCTTGTTGGGTCTTCTGTTACTTGGAGAAGAAAGTTTTCAACACGTTCCAGGAAGCTGCTTGTGTCCTGCTGTATTGTCCCTCCAGGGTTGAAGTTCCCCCAGGACGTCCAGGGCTTGTGAACATGAGGCTGTGCCTGTCTGTCTATATTGATCCTCATCTGCTCACTCTTCCTCGTCCAGTGGCCCATAGCAGACCCCTACTATAACGTCACTCCTTAGAATTTCTCTCTGTTTTCTGAATATTTATGAGATAATTTCCACACTATTGTTTAAGGTAAACCTCTTCTCACTGGAAAGTTTTTACATTATACATACAGTTTGGCATATTTAATGTAAAGGTTCTAGAACAAAGAATTTAGGTTATTTTATACACATCTGGAGTGATGGAATGTTAATTTTGGGAAGGGTAAAGTAGAGTTCTGTGCCAGAATGTTAAACTAAAGAAGAGATGCAAATAGTGGGAGAATGATGTTGCATAATGTACAAAGACAGGAAACTTTCATGTGTAAGATAATTGAATCAAAAAGGAATTTTCGAATGATGGGGACAAAAGGAGGAGGAAAACAAGCTGAAGCCTAAGAAATCCTGTAGGAAGATAATTGATAGTTAGAGATGAGTAGCAGAAACAGACTTTTGCAAACTTTTTAGATCAGGAGGAATAAGAATCTGAGGGAAACCTGTATTATTTGTGGTATCTTAAAATAAAGTAATTTGGAATATATTGTATGGCATATTTCTTTTGTTTGTCATTAGATAGTGTCTGAACATACAGAAAATTCCTTTGCTGGTACTTAAAATTGTAGACTATCAATTATTTCCATTATTCAATCCTGAAACAGATGTTCTCCCCAAAGTATTCTATTCTAAGCATTTTAAATAAATAATATTGTTCTTTTCCCACTTTGTCTTAATTAAAAATAAATGTAATGTTTTCAATTAAATAAATGATGTATATTGCTTTTATACTGTCTTTGGTAGAGCCATGCATATGAAAATTTGACAATAAATTTTTTGTTTCTTTTATTTGAAACTATTCAATTAACTGATGTTCAGGGCAGCAGGAGGCTTTTCCGTTTGGTGTATGTGCTTTCATGTAATATGTTTATTGGTGTATGCGTATGAATTGTAATATGCTTTTGGAAGTCTAGATGAATAATAAGATTATTCTCCTTCTGTTTTTTCTTTCTAATAATACAGATATTACACAAGCTATGAATAAAATTACTCTAGCTGTAATGAAGATTTTAATCAACTTTTTTTCTAAAACCAAGGGAGAAAAAGTGACCTTTTGTTACCATTATTGTTTAAGAAGAGTTAACTGATGAAGTATATGGGGGAGCAGGCTGCAGAGTTTTCATAATTGCAATTCTCCTCACTTGAAATTTGTACTGAAATCTAGAGAACAATTCAGCTTTTTTCTCTTTATTTTTTTGCCTGTAATTGAAAATTTAAAAATAATGACAAGTAGCACAGAGAAGGATACTCTGGAAATACATTTCAAAGGAAAGTTGGAAAAAGATGAAGCATTAATGAAGTAGAAAGTCGTTAAAAAGGAGGACTGCATGCCCACGCTTGTGTGATACAATATATTAATGCCAAAGGAATATAAGAAGTGTGAAGGGTGAGAGGGAGGTTGAAATTCCTGGAAGGAAGAAAAAAGAGTAATTTTGATTTGGACTCTGAAAGCCTGAAAGGCAACAGGGTGATTTGGACAGCATAATGTAAATATTCATTTGTAAATGTTGTGACAGTGGACAGTGCTATTCTGAACTCATTAAACTAAGAGACAAGACATCATGGGAATACAGTTCATTCTGGCGGGAGTACTGTAATCCTCTTACATGGCTGTAGAAGAAATGGAACTGGGATAGTGCTGTGCATATGTTAAATAATTTAGGTATAGATTGGTGAACGTGTGCTAGCACTTGTTTTAGAAGAATACATTGTTTTGTATTTTGAAATAGATTGTACGGCATATGAATATTCAATATAGCACTTAGTTTGCTAAAAATGGGCATGTGCTTCTCATAAATACCTGCAGAACATTTATGAAATAAATTCTGTAAGACTTTAAATCTTAAGATTGGTAAACTTTTCATTTTTGTAAAGCACAAAACCAGTAATGAATTGATAAAATTCATATGACTGCATTTTAGTGTGTTGAGTCAAAGTGATACAAAATTAATTTATATTTTTTCATTGTATTACTGTTTACACAAGTCTGACTAACTAGATAAAAATGCATTTTTTAAAATAGCTACCTAAGTAATATATATTACCTGTCTTATTTTACAGTAAATATTAAGGTAAGAGTAAGTTTATCTAAGAAAGTATAATTGAGAGTAACAGTTTGATTTAATTTAATCCTTTTATTACCTGATATGTAAAGAAAGACATGGCTGGTTAGCTGTAGTTTAATGACAGTAGTTCCTTACTATAGTGAGACTAACTTTAAATGATTGTTATTTACTTTGTGTAGTTATTGAACGTTTTGCAGTTAATTTAAAATAATATCTCTAACTCTTTTTTGTAGCCCTTTTATCTTCCATTTAACTGCTGAAATATGTAGGAATATATGATTTTCATCATACGATTCTGTGTCCCATGAAATCATTCCACCATTGTGTCAAAGCATTTTCTTTTAGTGGTATTTAGTAGCTTTCAGACAGTTTCTTTGGTGGTATAATGTAATTAGCTGTATATTTTTAAGTTTATCTGAAATTCATCCTAGAGACTGAAAAAGATATTAGAAATTTTAACAGCATACAGTACAATTTCATACAAAAGAATGGATATTTCTAAGATTCTGCTCTCAAACATTATTCTCAACAGTCATCTCAAAGAATCTGACTCACATGCTAAATGACACAACTGTAAATGCTTTGACCTGTAACGTGTAGTATATGAATTCTAAAATGCTTTCTTTATAGAACTATATCTGTACTGAAATAAATGTTTATAGATTAAGTCTATCATTATTGCTTTTTCAAAATTAGTATTAGATTTCTTTGAGGTTTGTCTGTCTTTGACCAGTACAAAGCCCATGTTTGTTCTGCTTTTAAAGGACTTATATGTTGAGGTTCTGAAGAACAACTAATTAACTATCAGGAAAGCTTTGGGATTTGTTTTTATGTTTCCTAATTATTCAGTTAGCTTGAAAAGCAAACTTCATTTTCTACACAGTTGTCCATGCTGTTGCACATCTCAGTTTGGGCATGCATCACTGCTTTTTTCGTCTTGCAGAGACAATCCTTCAATTTATTTGTCTGCCCTTCAAGGTCTAGTGATCCTGATGGCTTAATTGATAGGCTTAAAAAGATGAATAAGGTGATTCTTTCACTGTTGTGACGTCACTAGAAACCATGTCAGCGAGTTTAGTCCTTATAAAAAGAATATAAATCGGTTCATTTTTGCATCCTAATTTCTTGTCTGTCTTCTGTAGATAGAAGTGACTTATTGCCTCACCGGCCCTTGTTCTGGCACCTAGCTCCCAGGTCATCTTGAGTGCTGGAGAGTGAAATAATTACATGATTCTGTAGGAGTCCAATTCTTACTTGCTTTTTCATCTACAGCGATATTCTGAGCTGAAGGGATGACCTATAAATACCTTCTTATTAACACGGGGCTCTTGTTTCCTTCTTTAACTGAAAAGCTGTCTCTCTGGCTAGCAACAATGTTGTCTGATCAAAGCCACACTGTGCAAGTACTGATGGGCAGTCTTAGGGTGATATATGACACCAAATGTCATAGAGGGATCCTATCCACATGTTGTTTCTGGGAAAGTATGTAAATCTGCATGACATCTGAAGGTAAAGAGCAAAGTTGAGTTGAACTGTCAAAAGGAATCAGCCTCTGTATTTCAGGATTATGGCTTGGAAAATATTAATATTTTGTCTCATTTGTGGACATTTTGAAGTAGAAAGCAGTATCTAGGACAGGAGCAATAGCCTTCCTTGACTGTTAATTTAACACTGAACAATGAAAGACTATCTCCTGCATGTACAGCTGTCCTCAACACTTCTGTTTTCACTTGAACTCTAAACATAATGAACACATAATGAGAACAGTCCTGTGTTCAGAGTGCTGCTTAGCACTCAATAATCTGTGGATTTTGGTAGTCTCTTTAATGGATAATTCTTGGAAGGAATAGTATGATTATTTACCATAGCTGTTACAGTCTTCTAAGAAGTTATTTCAGTATGGAAGTACTTTTCCATATACTTTCCTTACTTTCCTTTCTCTATTGTAGTAGAGAATCCGTACTAAAGGAAATACAGTTCTGTGGTTGAGGTATTATGTGGCTGTATATTTCGAATGGGTGGGAGAGAATCAATGTATTTGACTTGTGAGGGAAATCCCAAATTTCTGTAGTAGGGGAGTATATTTTGTAGAAATATTAATGTAAATAGTCTTGGATCAAGAAGTTAGAGTTATTATATTTAGTATCTCATTCTTTTGGCCATTTATTCTGAATTACTTTCCTCACCTGAATACCTACAGCATGGAGCTTTGTGATTCCCAAAGGCATTATGTCTTATTTGAAGCGCAGTGTGCAATTGTCATCAACACAAATAATGAAAAATAGCCGCGTCAGGGTAAGGCAGATGGAGTTGTTTTCCACTTTTCTAAACTGTAATGTTAAAAACAATATCAGCTATTTTAGGATCAGGAATAGGCCATCTGCCCAAATTGCCTGCCCTTTCAGCTTTGTCTTACTCCCATATTATTTTATTATTTTCATCTTAATGTCATATACTTTTCTATGCTTTTTATCCTGAAAGATATTTCACCTCATAAGTTGATAAGTTTTACAGCTTATTTCTTTAAGAATTCCAGGTCTTTCTTTAATATCTATATTTTGCCATTCAAATATTTTGCTTGATAATTTTTTTTATTAAGTCAGACAACATCTGCCCTTATTGGCAGTGTTGGAGATGATTTGACAATCTGGCAACAATAGTAGCAGGAAATAAGCAAAAGGCCCACAGGGATCATGGAAGGGAGAGTAACAGAGCATTTGCATCAAGGCAAAGAAAAAGACTTTGGGAAAAAAAAAGTCTAAAAATAATTGAAGCTGAGAGACAAAAAAAAAGAGCAAGTGAGAGAGATTTGTAAAAAGCATCTTTTAGCTGCCAGAGGAATTTCATTTGTAGTTTTTAGCTTCATCTGAAGGGACCAATGGCTTAATAAAAGATTCATTTGCTTTGAAGACTGTTGATTTATAGTCTTGAATGTCTTTGTAGATGAACGTTATATTTGAATGTCTTTGGGGATGAACTTAAGAAAGAATTAAACATTTTCCAATGGAACTTTTTGAAATCTGAACTTGTTGGTTCAATGAATATCAAATGTTCTACAAGAATGTCAACATTTAATATCAGCAGTTCATTTCAGGTTTTTTATTAATTTGTGTTGTGTAAACACTTGTATTTGTTCTGTCACAGCAGTTTGGCAAATGAAAATGGATGGGTTTCTTCTTAAATGTCTAAAGAAATCGTATAAAATCATTTAAATGTTCCTAGAACATTGGAACATTCTTCCTAGCCTTTTTTTTTATTTAATAGAGTTGAATTTAACATTAACTGTAAAATAACATTTTATATAAAAAAAGAGTTTCCATTGAATAGCTAATTGTTTTTCTAATATAATGGAATGTCTTTTTGTATGTGAATGTTCTTTCATTGTTATGTTCCTAAACATAAGTATCTAGAATTCTTTTTTGATGCCCTGGGATACCAGATTCATGTAGAGGGTTGACAAGACCTAAGACATTGAAGGACATGTGTCCTTCAGAGCAATAGCTGCAAGTCAGGAAGGATGCTCCAAAAACCATTCAAAATGAAACTGGATAATTGTGTCTTGTTATAGCTTTGTTTATGTCATTAATCATCACAGTTTAATTAAATATAAAATATAATTTTCATAATTGTAATTCCTAGAAATATAAACTACACATTCATAGTTTTTGTTTCATTCCTGTTTGGTAGCTCTGACAATTAATCATAATTTCTTACGCTAACAAAGACAAAAATGAATTTTTTAAATATTTGAAAAAAGATCCAGATTTATGATAATTTGTAGTCTTTATTTTACAGTTGACTTTTTTGAAGATTTGTCTACTTAATTTTTTAAAATTGAAAATGGGAAGGCACTTCAATATAACTGCTTTATATTTCTGTGAGAACACAGTAGTCAAATATATTTTTATTTAATTTTTTTTTCCAAATACAAGTCTTTTAAACAGGTTGTCCAATTGGCTTAACCTTATATCTCTTTTTGAAAATCCTGGCTACAGAAATAAAACACTACTTAATGTAACCAGAACAATAATTTAACCGCAGTCAGTCTCATACCATAGGGTCAGTTTTCATTTTTCATTACTACTTCTACTGTATGCTTACTCCATTTACAAATGATGCTTGTACCTTTTGTCTGAGAATACTGATGTGCAGTTAATTGTGGGAAGAATTTTGTCTCCACAAATATATAAGATAATATAACGTTGTGTTATATTATCTTAACACTGCTTTATAATACAAAAATTGAAGAGGACTCAAGTCCTTCAGAGTTTTAATGAACCTGAAGCTCAGTTCTCCGTTTTAAAGCACAGTTCTCACTAGGTGTGTTATGGCTGTGTTTTTTAACAACCCAGTCATGCAAATCTTGCCAAGTTTTAGAAGAAACTTAAATTGAATTTATCCATATAAATGAGTAATTACAATTCTCTGGTTTAATATCCAGCTTCTAGAGTTGTCATATGAGTAAATGAAGTTTGGTTTTTTTTTCCTTTTGTCTTCACAAACTTTGGCATCTAGGTTAATTTTTGTTCTCAATGTCTTGATTTTATGTTTACTGAATGTTTACATAATCTTTAGTTTTGATAATATTTATTTTTATATTGTAGCTTAGCATTTCCCCTACATATCTGTTTAGCCTTTCCTTAGAAGATTGATTCCAGTTATTTCCATTGATATTAAACTGGAAGCTATTTAAATTACAGAGATCTGCAGAGGCTGGATCGATGGGCTGAGACCAACAGGATGAGGTTCAACAAGGCCAAGTGCAGAGTCCTCTATTTAGGTCACAACAATCCTATGCAGCGTTACAGGCTTGGGTAAGACTGGCTGGAGAGCTGCCTGGAGGAGAAGGACCTGGGGGGGTGTTGGTTGACAGGCGGCTTGAACATGAGCCAGCAGTGTGCCCAGGTGGCCAAGAGAGCCAATGGCATCTTGGCCTGTATCAGAAACAGCGTTGCCAGCAGGACCAGGGAGGTGATTGTGCCCCTGTACTCAGCACTGGTGAGGCCACAGCTCGAGTACTATGTTCAGTTTTGGGCCCCTCACTACAAGAAGGACATTGAGGTGCTGGAACGTGTGCAAAGAAGGGCAACGAGGCTGGTGAGGGGGCTGGAGAATAAGCCCTACGAGGAGAGACTGAGGGAATTGGGGTTGTTTAGCTTAGAGAAGAGGAGGCTGAGGGGAGACCTCATCACTGTTTACAGCTACCTGAAAGGAGGTTGTGACGGGGTGGGTGCTGCTCGCTTCTCACCAGTGATGAGCGACAAGACGAGAGGGGATGGCGGCAAGTTACACCAGGGCAGGTTTAGACTGGACATTAGGAAGAATTTCTTCACTGAGAGAGTGGTCAGAGATTGGAACAGATTGCCCAGGGAGGTGGTGGAGTCTCCATCCCTGGAGGTGTTTAAAAGACGGATAGATGACTTTCTTAGGGATATAGTTTAGTAGGGAGACAGGCATGGTTGGACTCGATGATCTCAGAGGTCTCTTCCAACCTTACGATTCTATGGTTCTACGGTTCTATGATTTGGTATATCCATCAGTTGACCTATGAAAAGAATTGGTTGGAAGGTCAACCAGTATTCCAGAAAGGTGCTTTTTTTCCTACTTAACAGTTTATTCCAACATCTTTCTACGGTTACTCATGGCATGCAAAGGTGTTCGGAAAACATTACTTGTGTCTATCTCTTTCCCAACAATTTTACTCAAGATGTCTTTCTGTAAGCTATGTTGTGATGAAATCTCATGATCTTCAGTAGGCAACAGCAGTAATTTTTTTACTCTGGATATGTTTTTAGTCATTTCTTACCTCTACAAAAAAATGAATGTAATTCTTAATCTGTTTCCAAGCACATTTTCTCATCTTTAGCATGAGGTGAATTGTTATTCTTGGTTTGTCTGCAGTGGTTTGTGTTCAATGGCTATCTTCTCTATTCCATTTTAACTGGAGCCTTCAAAATGTCTTCTGTAGTTTTCTTGCTGAACTTTTCATACTTACTGTACGTTTTTGCTATGTAAAGTTTCTTGTCTTCTCAGTACCATACATCCACTGTGGTTTTACTCCATTTAGTTAGTTAATAAGAATATTTTTCTTCCTTAAGTCAGGGAGAGAGTGATACTTTTCAAATACCAGAAGCTCAGTTCTTCTGGCACTGTCTAATATGTGAACTTATTTTCTAGTGTACATAGGCACATTTTTCTGAAATGTCTCTTCTGGTTTCAGGTAACAAACGATATTTTATAGAATCACAAAATGACCTGAGTTGGAAGAGGCCCACAAGGATCATTGAGTCCAGCTCTTATCCCTGCTTAGGACAATCCCGGCATTCATACAATGTGTTTGAGGGCATTATCAAAATGCTTCTTGAATATTTTCAGGCTTGGCACCATGACCGCTTCCCTTTGGAGCTGTTCCAGTGCTTCACCACCCTCTGAGTGAAGAACCTGTTCCTGATACCCAACCGAAACCTCCCCTGGCACATCTTCTTGCCATTCTCTCAGGTCCTATCATTGGTCACCAGAAAGACCAGCACCTGCTCCTCCTTCTTCCCTTGTGAGGAAGCAGTAAACTGCTGTGACCCCCCCCCCCAGTCTCCTCTTCTCCAGGCTGAAGAGACCATGTGACTTCAGCCACTCGTCATACGACTTCCCTTCTAGACCCTTCACTAGCTTTGTGACCCTCCTCTGGACACTCTCCAGTAGCTCGATATCCTTTTTATACTACAACGCCCAAACCCGCACACAATACTACAGGTGGGGCTGCAGCAGTGCGGAGTAGAGTGGCACAGTCACCACCCTTGACCAGCTGGCAATGCTGTGTTTGATGTACCCCAGGACACAGTTGGGTCTCTTGGCTGCCGGAGCTCATGTTCAACTTGCCATCAACAAGAACCACCCCCAGGTCCCTTTCCACAGGGCTGCTCTTCAGCCTCTTGCTTCCTGTTATAAGATTATCATTGATCATTATGTTTCTTCTGTTGCTGGCCAGCGCAAAACTGCAGGAAGACTCTCCATTTCTTTTTTCGTTTCAGCTTCAGTGCACTGCTTAAGGTTACATAAGCAGAATGAATGTTATTAATGAGTGTTGGAAATGGAAATTTCCATTAGAATGTAGATGAACATTTATTCTGTGATCTTTTATATAAGTTTTAGCTATTATTTGGACTTATGATTTCACATAGAATCATAGGATCATTTGGTTGGAAATACCTTTGAGAACATCATGTCCAACTGTACCTGTCTAAAGAGTACTAAACTATATCACTTATCTACCCATCTTTTAAACACCTCCAGGGACAGTGACTCAACCACTTTTCTGGGTAGCCCATTCCAGTGCTGATAACTCTTTCAGTGAAGAAAATTTTTTTTAGCTATGTCATTGTAGTTAAAACAGAAACTTACATGTACATATGTTAGTTAGCATTTGACTGTGTTAGCTAGTAGAATATCGGAATTGATTTTTGTAGATGTTTTACCAAGAAGTAAATCTTCTTATTAACAGAACACTACTTTTTAGTTGAATATCTGATAGAAAGAAATAAGGTAACAGAATTAAAAAATTGAATTAAAAAGTCTTTTTGGTCTTATATTTTAAGTGTGACATAGCCAGTCATTTCAAACATTAATGTTTGCCTTTTTTCTTTCGTTAATAGCATGTTTCAGAATTAGGTTGGCTGTCAAGTGCCAAGATAAAGTAAATGTATTTCTGAGCTACTATTTTCTGGTTTGAATAATCAGTAAGTACTGCTTTTAATGCATTTGATTCCTGAGAGAAAACTATTAAATAAATCGAAACACAAGTCTGTGAAAATGCTTTTCTTTGTTTCTGAGGAAATTATATATATATTTATATATTTACCTTATTTATATATAAATATATAGAGATTATATCTTGTCAGTTCCTACCACCGTTCAAGAGAGTAATCAACCCAATTAATAAAACACTGGAATATTTTAGCCCTATGCCTTGTATGGAAAAAGAAGCCTTCCTGTAAATGAAGAAATTATTAAAAAATATACTATACCCCTATTAGGAAATTATTCCTCTACTTCTTTAACAGATTCTACTTTGCTTAAATTTTTTTTGTTAGATTTTTTGGGACATCTGTCTGTGCAATGGTAGAAGTTAAATATACACTTATCTGTTAGAACTAAAAGGTGGATTTGTATCCTTCTTAAAGACCCTCAAGTTATAATGAAATAAAGACATAATGAAATAAAGGTCTACAAGCAGGCTAATACACTGCTAATAGAACAAAAGTAGTTCAAACATACACACACAAGTGTATACAACAAAAGGGTCAAATAGCCATTAATTGAACAATATATATTTTGAAGTCTAATTTGAATGGGTTTAAGCCTCCCCTCTGACATGCTTTTTGCCTTTAACATGTTCCTACACTAAATAAAATTTGATCAAAAAATCACTAAACTTACATTTCTGTTAGAAACATATAATTTTTCAGTTTAAAGATATTTAAAATCTCATTAGAATACTGAAGATTCGTAATGCTGTTGACATATAAGTTCATGAAAAATATGGATGTTAATATTAACTTAAATGTGCTAGTAAGTATGTCTTTTTAAAGTTTTAATCCAAATCTGCAAGTGTTTCTGCAAATCCTGTGGTAAGAGGATTATTGCATTTGTATTCCTTCTTGGTACCCTATCACTTAAGCACTCCTACCAAATCACAGATGTTTTATTCTATGACTCACTAAAAATTTTATGATCTTGTAACCTATTGTAGAGACACTATTGACCGTGTTCTTATGGACATTTTCCTGCTATTTCTTAAAGCTTCCGTTTTGAGTGATAGCAGTGATGGCATTTTTGCACTAAAAAAGCATATTACTCCATGATGGTCAGTTACAGAAGATGCATCTTGTTGGTAAGCTCAAAACAAAAGTTCAGCCTATTCTCTCAGAGATACTTTCAGAGAAGGAAGGTAAAGTTGTAAAATGGCTTAATCAAGGTCATGTGAGAGGAGGATTGCAAAGCTGCTTTAAGAAAATGCAATTATATTTCTGTCTTTTGGGGATATAAAGGTAATAATTTACATCTTAACAATTAGCAACAGGATTATCAATTTTTACTTAAAATGTAAGGTATATTCTCATTTGTTATCAGTATAAAGTAAGAACAATTAAAAAATTTGTGAGATATATCTAGTTACATTTCAGGCCTCAGAAGTATGAGAATTCTGCTATAGATAAATGCATTTTTTTTTTGTCAGCAAAAACTTTTAAGGAGATATTTAAGTAAAGTAAATAAACTCTGTACTTATTCTGTGAGGGGAAATGTCTTCTTATCAGTGCTCCCTATTAGATTTGTATTTGTGTTCTGTTTCTATAACAATGCACAGAGATGTTTTTACCTGAGGAAAAATTAGCTTCTCATTTCTAAGCTCTGAGGAATAAGTTCTAAATATAGTTTTATTTCAAAGGAAAACATATAAGATAGGCCGACAAGTTCTTGCTAGCGAGTGTAATATCTGCTGGGTGATGGATATCGTTTGAGTGACCATTTCTTGAGGAACAACTCCTTCCATGAGCTGTCCGTGGTGCTAAAACCTTTCATGCCATCTCAGCATTCCTCTGATCAATTTCAAAGCGCCTCCATGTGTGATAGCAATTCTTTAGGTTTGTAAACTTCCTTCTTTAGTAAAATATATCGACTTTATGAATATCCTAAGTTATGGTAGTTTAAAATTAGTATGAGGTTCTCCTTTCTGCCTTTAAGATCTTTGAAAATTACCTTTATGTAATTTTAAAATCCTGGAATTTACCTAGAAAAAAAGGGCATCTTTAGTATGAAAGCAAGTTACTTATTAGTACTAGATAAAATGAAATTATTTTTCAGTATTATAAGTTTTTATGGACCTATAATATTTTGAAAGCATGTAGCAAGCTATAAGTGGAAAAGTTAATGTCCAAATACAAGAAGCTACTCTTCTGTTAAACTCTAAATATAAGAACTAACTGCTTTTCTATGTACAAAAATTCTGTCAGTGATTCCACAAAAATGTTTTTTTCAACCAAGTCTAGAAACAGAAAAGGTATGTCATTGTTGAGTTTAAAAAAATGTCTACTAAAGACTTAGAAGAAATGTTTGTTACTCCTGTTTTTACTTTGTAATTCATGCTACCTATGCATTCTGTGAATATTTACTGTCTGAAGCACAATATTCAGTGATACCATTTTTTCCTTAATTCTTCCTATTTGTTTTCATATATATGAACGTAAATAACCTAAACATTTTGCTGTTACTTTCTTTGTTTGGAAGTACCACATTTTTTTCATCAGATATCTTAATGGACAATTGTCTTTTCTCTGCTGGGCTTAGGAGTAGTCACTTTTTACATCCAAACAGAATCGGGTTTACCTTGTAATCAACATTCTGATCAGCAGATTCTTGTGCACATTTGCTGCTTATGGCCCCAGTCCTACTCCCATGGGAACTCGGAGTTCAATATGAGTAGTCAGGTATTCATTTTTCTCTTTTTTTTTAAATTCAATTAATTTCTACTAATTATGTTTCTGTCAGTCATTTATTGTTTGTTACATTTTAAAAACTGAGGAGCTTTATACACTAGTCAGTTGTTATTACCGAACAGAAATGTGCAGGTCCAGAAGGACAATATAATTCAAACTGTTCAAGTTACCCGATTTCCCTGTATGGTCAGGCTAAAGTTTAGAGATTACTAATAAGTGAATTACTTGTTTGACTCAAGACAAAGTATTTGATTTCTATTATCTTTGTCTGAACATTGCATTCAGCTTTCAGGCTTCTGAGAAAATACCAAAGCAGCTCAAAACTTGCTATTATGATTAGCTAACAATCTATTTCCCTATCAGTCTTATGTCTCCTTCCCACCCTTCTTCTCTCTTCTTCCTCCCACAATAGGCATCATTTAAAATATGGTTGTTATTATGGGTAAGTACTTTATAAAATATTTATTATGTGGTTTGTTGCAGTTATATAACCTAAAACAGCAAAAATATTCTATGTGCTCAGATTGGGATTTTAATAGAAGAATATGTAAAGAGATATTTTATCAGACATTAGAATGAGTTTGTTTATTGTCAGACAATAGCTCCCAGAATTTTTTTTAAGAAACAAACAAGCCAAAAACTATTTGCTTTTGATCAAAAATGTATTTTCCTCATAAAAAAAATTCACATACTCACTGTGTCTACTCTACAGAATTTGTCCATTTCATTACACCACGTGTCAATCCTAGTATATCTGTTCACTGCAAAAACTCGTGGCTAGTGTGTGTAATACAGCACAGGAGGAGGTATTGCTCAGTTCCACTACTTTTATATAATTAAAAAAAATACAGAAAATGTTCTTGGCTACTTGCACTGTATTCCAGACTTAAAAGTCCCATGAAGTTCTAGAAAATGAAGATAATTGTATTTGGTTGGTGGAATACCCTTAAAAACCAGTTAGTTAAAAGTATTCTCTTTTGCCACGTCAGTACATATTCCCGTTTTGTCAGCAGCAGCAAAGTCCGGGAGTCCGGTTCCTAAAATAAATATTTTTTCTTGTTGCCTTTTTTATTAAGCACAACTGCAGAGTTGTGTTTTTTATTTCAGAAATAAAGTGGTATACTGACGTATTTATGACATATTGGTTGGTACACCTATTACAGTTGCTTTTACTTCTGTTGCTGTGCTTTTTTCTTTGCCCATATCCCAAAGACTGATCAGAGGAGGATAAAGCTCATTCAGTGAAAAGGATTGTTTCTTCAGGTAATTCTTTAGATAGCTATGTCCAGCATCATAATTCATCTGTTGTGAGATGCGGATGTAGATATATATCACAGAGATGATTCCCAAAACAGCACCAAGGCAGGCGAGGAATCCTATTATGTTGTTCTTTTCATAGCCTTTCATTGCCAAGTCCAGTCCTTTTGTGGTTACGTTGACACATTGTTTCTTATTCTGTGAATAGATAGTGGGAATATCTATACAAATTTTGTATTCAGTTGATGGATTTAGATGTGTAAGATTATATACCTTTATATCAGATGGTATTCGAGCACTCTGTGCAGCCTGAGAGTTTTCAGCCTTCAGAAAAGCTGTCCATCTAACACTGGATTTCAGAATTTTAGAACTTGTTGCTTTCCATGAAACCAAAACAGAATTAGATTTTATATCTTTTACTTTAATGTTCAAAGATCCGTTGCTGTCCTGTGGAAAAGAGCCATCCACTTTAATCATGACTGACTTCAGGTCTGCACCAACTAAATTCGTTGCTATACATGTGTATAAACCACTTTCTTTTTGTGTTACATCCCTTATGTCTAATGTTCCTTCAGAATGAATGTAGTATTTATTTGAAATAGTATTAGGCAAAAGTTTATGTCCTGAAGGTGTTATCCAGTAGATTTCAGGTTCTGGTTCTGCTGTTGCTCTGCAGTGCAGGGAAATATGGCTGCCAGTTTTTAAATCCAGAGTAGAGGGAAAACTTTCAGGAGCTATCAGGGGCAAACAGATTTCCATCATTTCCCGGAAGTGTATCTGTCTCACATTCTGGCCTTGGAATTCAGGAGGGTCTACACAAAACAGGGACTCTGGCTCCATGAAACGAATATTTGTTTTATTCATGTTAATCCAGCGGATGACACAATCACATCTAATGGGATTGCTGTGTATGCTAACTTCCTTGAGGTTAGGCAAGGATTCTATTGTACTGCGGTACAGGGCACTCAGTGCATTGCTGTTGAGCATGAGCGACTCCAGCTTTGGAAGTCTATAGAATGCATTTGGATGAATGTATGATAATCTGGGGTTATTGGTAGCTTCTATTTTTCTTAAATCTGGCAAATTATCAACAGCAAGACTATCTATAGAAATCAGTTCAGGCATGTTGTTAATCCCTAACTCTTTTAGGTGCAGCATATTGCTAAAATCTCCTCGTCGTATTCTGTTAATGGGATTCTTATTTAGATCCAGAAATTTAAGATTTTTAGCCTTTTGAAGAGCAATGTGGGGCACTATAATGAATCTGTTGTCATAGAAGGAGATGCTTTCTAAATTGTCAAGGCCAACCAAAGCATTATCTGGTATTTCAGTGAGGTTTATGCCTGCTAAAACTAGGCTGCGCAGATTGGTAAGAGGCTTAAAGTTCATATCTTCAATTCTGATTATTGGGTTTTCTCCAATCATGAGAATTTCCAGATTAGGAGTAGCTTCAAACCACTTCCTGTTGATCATTTGCAGACCATTTGAATTGAGATGAAGTCTGAGAAGATTATTGAGGCCTATGAAAGCTCCTGGTGCAATCACAGAAAGCAGGTTGTGATTAATATAAAGTTCTTGTAAATTGTGAAGTCCAGAGAGACATTCTTCAGGGAGTTGAGTAAGTTTGTTTTCTTCAAGGTACAATGAAAGCAACTGTGGTGCCGTTCGAAGATTAATACTGGTCACTGAGGATAAATTGTTCTGAGATAAATCTAGACCAGTTAAATTCACTGGGAAGCCTACTGAATGTTCAATTTTTGCAATATTGTTAGTCTGTAGAAGTACAACCTGTGTGTCAGCAGGCAGTCTGGCTGGAAAATTAAAAAGACCTAAATCATTACAGTCCACTGTTGGAGCTTCCATATACACAGACCTCGGGGTGAACCACGGTCTGATTTCACATATACATGACTCTGGACAGTCTGCTTTTTTTTCAACAGCTTGTACTAGTGCAGTGATAACTAGGCCAAGTAGAAAATTGATTGTGAGTTGCATGTCCTTCATTTTAGTTCAAATATTCATAAAAGTAAATGACCCTTCAGCACTCCACAGTTATGGTTTTGGAATTCAGTATGACCTGGTCAATTGATAAAACACATCCTTGCATTTGTCTAAAGATGATTGCGAAGGACTTTCTTCCTGAGGATACACAATACATTTGTAACCAACTTGTCCAGTAACAAGAGGCATTTTGTGGAAATGAAGGTCACTCTGTCCTTGACGACACAAAATTGATAAGTTTTGTGGAGATGAAGTATGTATAGATGGTCATAGGAGATTAAGCAATTCATTTATTTAGTAGTATTAACTTCAAATCCCATGATTGATTAGTGTTTGCAGGAATGACAGGATGACCTAAAATATAAGAAGAGGAAATAATTAGTGTAAGAAACTATAAAGTTATAAATTAATTTAGCCATCTTCTACTCTCTAATGTTAATTATTGCAAGTAAGGAAAGAAAATGACTGTGGTGCCTAGAGTATTGTAGTGGTATCCAGATAGCATAAATGAAGTTAATATAGCAATATATCTTTAGACTTGTAGCTTGTCATACATCCAGTGGAGCATTACTCTCCAGAAAGACGAAGATCCTCGAAGTATAAAGCAAAATGTATCAGTGAGATTTTTCTACATATTTTATGCTCCTTTAAAATATTTTCTTTTTTTCTTTCAGTTATCATTAGAAGCAGATTGAGTTCTGTTGGCTTTGAAAATGTAAACATGGAGCAAAATCCTACAGAGCATGAATATTTAACTTTTTAACATGAAATTTATAAATATAAAGAACATAATTTATGTGTAATCAAAGGAAAAAGGAATTGTTGGATTAATACACATTCCTAATGATGACATTCTTAGGCAAGCCTGGGAGATAGTTATACAGAAATATACAAAATCGATAATCCACAAGTTTTATCATTTTCTAGTTCTGTTTGTAGTTACTGCTTGGGAAGAAAACTTGTTTGTTTCTTTAAAGTGATAATTAGAAAGAAATATGTACATTATAATAAATAGCTCATCATCTTGGCAAATTCAGGCTAATTGCTTGCTTGCTTGCTTTTTTGACTTCTGTAACTTCAGATGCAAGAAATAATAACAACAGAAAAGTCCCTTAAAGTGATAAGAGAGGATTCTTTAGTCAGTAGCTCTGCAAGAATCCAAAATTTGCTACAAAGTTACAGATTGCCTTCATGTCCCAAATTACAGTAAAGACTGAAGCCTCAGCATCTTGATGCATCAAATATGTCCTCTCCAGATTTTTGCTAGGTACTTGATTTTTCTGGGAGAAAAAAATATCGTATTATGAGTGTACATTTTGTTCCAAGCCATATAATACAAAAGATTCTGTGTTTTCATATATGAAGTAGTACACATTAATTACTTTTTTCAAAATACAGACTTGCCACTAATTTTAAACAGATTCTGTCTCAGAAGACTGTCATATGATGCACATTAATTCCCTTTCCTGCTTTGCCTCTAGTGTTAAAATTCACAATGATATTGTTTACAAACTGTAAGATAAGATTAATGCTTCATTAACATTGATAACTAACTTTTGAAGTATGCCTGGTATAGATAGACAGAGCTCCAGAAGTCAAGTGTCAAGGATTTGGATTTTAGGTTTCCTTTCTAGGACCAGGACGTCTGGCCATATTGGCTGTGTAGGTATTCCATATCAGCTCAGATGAAAGGTGTTGAACCACGCTGATTGACATGAGCATTGGGCCAATTTGAAGTATATTTGTCAAGTCTTTAAGGCTAATGTTTGTTATGCACATTTAAGGACAATTTATGTTTTATTTTAACATGTAAGTGTATTAATAAAGTGAACAGACAATGTGTGAGATAAACATACAGAAAACATTCTGCTGTTTTGGATTAATAATATGTTTTTATGCAAATGGCCCAGTTTATATTGAAATGCAAAGACACAGTCACTGAAATACCAAAAATGTAATCTGTTCTTTTGTTCTGGGAAATGAGATGAAGTTTAGGCTTGCAGAAAAATAAAGGTTTGCATTGGATAGTTAAGGCCTATAGCTTGCTCTTAGTTTTGCCATCTAGAGACAAGGTGATACACCTGTATGGAATACTGTCCCAATTACTAAAGATGGGACAAGTGTACAGAGGTAATTTATTATGTAGGGAGAAAGGAGGATGGCCGTGGGGGGAAATTTTTCTTGATGCACTTTCTAAAGCATATGTCCCATTGACTCCTGGAATTTTATTTGGATTGTATATTAAAAATGTATCTGTAAGCATGTCAAATACAAAATCTAAGTTTCTATTAATTGAAAGGTCATTTGAAATCCTACCTGAGTAGTAAATTAATTGGGATTCAGCAGACTGCAACTGCAGCTGTCAAATCTCAGCATTTTGATTCCACTGTGATGCTCAGGGACTTCGGCTTGGTATCGGTATTGGGAAAGTATTCTGGGGATGTAAAACTACATAGCTAACCTGGTTTTCTTCTCCTCCCTGGATATTTGCTATTGGCCATTGTGAAAAACAGGATGTGGAACAAGATGAACTTTTCATGTGTGTCCCAGGTGCTTCAGAGATTGTAGCAGTTAAAGCACGTAAACCACTACATTTTTGTGTACACAGAGACAATATCCTCCTGGATTTGAGTTTATACTCCTCCTGAGTTTATATTTTAGCTTCTATGGGAGTCTCAAGGCAAAAACAAAGGCATCAGTGGACATTTTCATGTCATATATATTAAAATGGGCTTTCTGCATAGGGTAGTAAAAAAGAAGAGTTTGGGACCTGGGCTGAAATTCTTCTTTATGATTTAATCTGATGTCTTTTCTCTTTCTGGTGAATGCTCCAGCTAATAAGCCACCAGCTCAAGCTCATATGGTGTTCTAGCATAAATCTTTCTTATTTCTCCAGTTAAAGTGCTTCTGCCTTACATAAAATATTCACTGAAGTTGAGTGTCTTGAATAACAGATTGTAGAATAATTTTCAGACTCTCTCCCAGCCTGCACATTCATTGTTCCAAAATACATTGTTTCACTTCAGAAAGATTTTTTTATTAAATAGTGTCATATCTATGTATTATTTTACATGAAAATGATTGGATATTAACTGTCATTCAAGATGTGGAATACAATAATTTTTCTGGAATAGTAGGAACATCTGTGGTGGTTTATGAGATTATAACATTGTAGAATAAAATATCTCAAGTTGAAAGGAACCCATAAGGGTTGTCGAGTCCAACTCCTTACTTCCTGCAGGACAACCTAAAACTAAATCATATGACTACAGTATACATCATATGACGTATCAGACAAACAAGTGGTGTAGTGAAATGCTCAGCGAAAATTGTCTAGAACTATTTGACTGGCAAAACATAGTATTACAGTGTGACTTTGAAATACAATGTTGACAGAGATGATAAGGAAACAGGGATTACTGATGTTAAACTTTCTGATCCTATTTGAAGAGATGAACAGCCAGAATGAAGTTATGCAATATGACTTTGCTTATGCCTGGTGGTTGTACTGATTACACGCATGTGTCTGTGTGTATGTAATTAATCTCTAACCTTTAGATGTGTGCAAACCTTCTTGAACAGAGAGCTGCAGTTTAATGTAACAAAATAAACCTCATGTAAATTGATATCTTGCACTCAACACTATAAACTGTAATTGGAGTTCAATTGCCTTAAAGAGTGTCGTGTCACAAGGATAAGTGTATTGGAAAATAAGAATTTAACTTTGTGGTACTTTGAACTTTGGGAATGTATTGATTCCCTTTCTTGATTAATGTACTGATTATAGTAAATAGGTACTGATAACACTAAGTAAAAATTAGATTGAAATACTCTTACTAACGGTGATTTTCAGGATTTTTATTAATGGGTTCCAGTGCTTTAAAGCTAAGTGCTTTGTACCATCTAGCGTTGTATGTGAAAGTTTTGCGTTTCAAATGTCCAGTTTTACAGGTTCTAATAAGCAGAAGGAGAACCTAGAGGATTTGTTTCATTCCTTTGGGTAGTATTTAAAGTGTCTAAGATTATCATATACAGAGATTTCTGTGCAAAAGTATTTTTTAAAAAGAAGTTAATCCAACTAATACAATGATGTCAGCATTATCTGTTAAGCGAAAGTACTATTTTTATTATAGCTCTTTTGCTAGTGCATTTTGGTGTCCTTTCAAGATTTTTAACATGATGCAAGCAGTTCTTAAAACTTGTACCTACTATGGTGCACAATAGAAAAGCTTGCAGAGATGAAGTTCAGCAGAAAATTATCACCAGTAAGCTGAGCTGTGGGATAAGTATTTTCACATAAGCAACAGCAGGAACTGTGCATTGTAGTTTTGGAGTCTTTGATGTAATTCTTTACTCAGCTGCATTTAGAAATTTTTATGTGCATTCTGTACTTATATTTTCTCATCCAGAAAAAAATTATATGGTTTCCTTCCTATTGTCTGCAATTAAAAAGTCTAAGAAAAGTCTGCATCTAAAAAGTCCTTATTGCTTATTAGTAACGATAATCAGTATTTTTATTATTGTTTTCCTGTAGTAGAACTTCTGTCCTAAAACTATTTTAATCTTTGTGGACAGATTATTTAATTTTTTCAGGAAGTCCATCCCTATTGCAATCCATACTTGCTGTCTTACTAAATATGATGTACCTGTTGGTTTTAAGCTATTCTCTCTTGTCGTTATAAAAAGGCACCCTGATGTGTGGTAGTTTTTGCAGCCTAATTATCTCTTCTGTAGACTATGATTGGTAGGTCTTAATTAAGTTTATCTCATTTACTGCTATTGACAGCTGGAGATATGGTTTACAAGAGGGTATTGCCGTTATTTGAGCTGGAAAAGACATTCAGTGAATGAATAAACTGAGCAACGTTTCTCATCACTGGAGCAACAGACAGCTATGAACCAAGTCAGAGTGGGCAGAAAGGAAAAGAAACATGTCAGGTTTTGGCAATCTTTCTTTTCCACTTCAGCAGTTAGAGAGACAGTGATAAAAACTAAAAATGAAGCAGCTACACTGCAACGTGCCCTGCTGGCAATAAGGCAAAGAGTTCACTTCACAAGGACCAATTTAGAGGTGGCATGCATTTTGAAAACACAGCTATTCATACAAAGCTACCTTTCAAACACATCAACTGAAAGAGCCACTTCTTGATTCTTGTCATTTTAACCACTTTGAGTGGTTCTATGGACAGACGTCTGGAAATGTCACTAACCAAAAATTGGACATGAGATATTTCATGCTTCATTTGGTTGTAGTTACAGCACTTAGGGCTTTTGGGGAGGTTTTAAATTGTTAATTATGGAAACATCCAGACTTATGTTTGAACGTTTAGTATCTTCCTGATAATTTTATAAGGCAATGTTTCCTTGTTTGTTCTTTGATCAAAAAAAAAGAAAAAAGTTTTCTTGGGGATTTTTCTTTACAGCATAATTGATATAAAGGTGCAACAACTTACTTATTTGACGTATGTTTTTATTGAAATATGTATAGAAGGCTCGTGACTGAAGCAGAAACACAGGTTTAGGTTGAAATACAAAAAGATAGTATAATAGATTTTCATAACAGAACAAGTCTTGAAATAAAATGTTTCTAGAATTAAGCTCCATTGGCTGACCTGATACAGTTCCCGGAAAATACGCAGGCTTTGTAAAAATGGAAAGAATTTCTACTAGCCTGTGTAGTCGTGTTTTCATTCTACTCTCTGGAGCATGGAGTTTCATGCAGAATCCCATTTCTCTTTGCAAATTAACAGTTCACGATAGTATATACTGTTTCATGTTTTTACATGTAGCTAACATAGTCTCAAATTAAAACACGAAACATGATTTTTGGAAATCACTGTTTCTGACAGTCTCCATTCTGAAGTATTCAACTCGTGCAGCTGACAGTATCAGATAACAGCTGGATTTTAAGATTCTTAGGCTGAAAACCTCAAAAGTGAGTATCTGAAATATCTGAACACATTTAAAGTGTTTGACTAGAGCTTGCTATTGGGATGTTGGCTAATTTTGGAAACCTACATTACTTTTTTTCTAATGGGTGATTTTTAGAACTTCAGTCTGGTCCTGACTAGCAGTAATTGCAAGACGTAAAGGAAAAGGCAAACGTACTTGTATTTAATCCTAGAAAAAATTCCAGTGTCTGAATAATTATTTCAGCATATATATTTATACTTATTTTGTCAACTTGTTACAACTATTTTTCACTTCTTCCTTTAGTTGGAATAAATTTGCCTGAGGGAAGGCCACAAGCTTAACAACTTTAAGGTGACTGTAAGAAAAATTCTCACACCTTAGACCTTTACACGATAGGAAAGAAAAGGTTTCGTAAGTCATCTAAAGTTCTTTATAAACATAGACATCGTGCTTTGAGTTTACTTTAATCTAAAAGTAAAGATAGATTCAGAAAAACATGGCCAGCTAGATCTACATGGGATCTATCCTTTCTCTTTCACTAATTGTGTCTGGTCTGCTATTCTTGTGCTCATTTACTGCATGTTAATAAAATTTCCAAAACCTTACAGTGTTTTGGAAAACAGTGCAAGGATTAAATATTAAAAATATTTTTTTTCAAAGTACTTGGATCTTTGGTATATTTGTTATACTTCTTAGCCTCAGAAAGGTTTCACTGTGTGATTATTTATTGTTCCCATTATCAAGCAATTATGACTAAAAATGATTGCTGTAACTTGGGAAAGTAATGTGTTAGTTTAATTTAGATTTATTCGTACATGATCAACTTCTTTTTGACACTTGTCATGTTAGTAGTGGAGAAGCACATATTGGCAGTTACCTAGGCGCATAGTTGGCAAGAGAGCAGTCACGTTCTGGATGTGGGTGAATGTACCCAGTTACCAGATGCTTCAAGCAGATGGCCAGAACTAAAGACAAGTGAGGCCAGTTTTGGCTTGATTTTCTTGAAAGCTACCATACTGATTCTGGGGGTCGGAAGTACATTTGGCTAGTAAAGAAACCCACACAAAATCTAACAGAGCTGTTGGCAAAATCTGCATTTTGGCATATTTTTTTTTTCCTTTGTGGCTCTTAAAATGCGAAGATTAATCATACCTAAAACATAGAAGTAGGTGTGTTCAGGTAGCTGCAATGAAAAGCTAGGGAAAGTTAGTGACTGTGTTTAACACAATATTTTCCTTGGAAATTTATTCATTTATCTTTTTAAATTTATGATGGGAAAATGTAACTATAATAAAATAATAAACATGATAATTTTAGGAATTAAAATTTCTATTCTGTGTTTTTTCAATAACAAGTATTTAGGTTTGAAAGACATAAATTAATTTAAATCATCAGTCTTTAATGGTAGACTCCTAATGTTCAGTGAGTTGACCTTGTATTTTTTGTCTATTTATGGTTTGTTTTGGGAAATGGTCATGTTAAGGCAAATGCCTGTATAAAAATATTTAAAAAAATAATTTCCACTGTACACTGTATTGGTCATTAACTATAATAATCTAAAGATATAAAAGGGTTTAATGAATGCAATTGTATCAGTACTGTTCTGCTACAATCCCAGCCAGTACTTGATGTATACTTAAAATATACTACATGGAATGTGATTTGAGATCCACAAAGGGAAAAATAATTAATTCTTGTCATTATAGCAAGCATAAATTCCTTACTAAAAACCCAAAAATAATTTATTTTTGCAGTGCAAGTAAAGGATGAGATGATATATGTCATGAATTTTCCTAGCGAATTGGCTGAATTGCTTTAACTTTATAATTGTGAATATATTGGGTGATTGCTTTCATTCTGAGCTACCTGGGGAATCAGGTTCATAATGTGGTAAGTTTGTTTTTTTTTTAATCTTGCTTGAGACAATGTAGAGAAATGGATTGATGAGAAAACAATTTACAGCTGCAAAAACCAACAATGTGTAAACCAGAATATTATTATAAAGATTAGAAAATAAAAATTCTGTATTTTGCTGTGTTTTATGTCACTTGGAGTGATTTATGCATACTCATAAATTACCAGTTAATAGAGATACTGTCATTTCTGATCACAGAAAGTATTTTGATTTGTATTTGGTTTTAATTACAGTTTTTACTCAGCTGAGCATCTCATTAATAACAGTACATGTTAAGGGTTTTTTACATGGTTTTCAAAACTAATACTATTTTCAGACTTGAAATTATTGGGGTTTTTCACTTTCGTGACCCATTCCTCAGCTCTAATCAACACTATAGGATTATCATGGTTCATTTCTTATTTCCCCAGAAGTGAATACATTAAAATGCTGATCTTATTTTCTTTTTATAATTTGCTTTTTAAAATAATAACAAAAGAAAGAGGATAAATACAAGATAAATAAATAGTTAAGTGCAGTATCCCTTTTACTGTGTGTGGCATTACAGCTAAATAATCATATAATTCCTGGAAGAGTAATTGAATTCTCTTTCAGGTGATTTTGTTTTCCTTTCAAAGTTGCAAATTTGTTTAAACCATTGTACCACTCCAGCATCTATAGATTCATAGCCGCCGTCTCCACTACATTTTTCCCCAATGTGCAATCCTTTCAATGTTCCCTATTATTTTGAAATTATTTTTTGTATTTTGTCTAAAATGAATATTTCATTCAATCCTTTAATGTTATGTGATTTTGCTCATTAGCATGTCACTGAGCAGGATTATTTCAATTATGAAGCTTACATCTTGATTTTGTATTTCTTTCTTAGCTTTCCAGCATCTATCATCCTTTGATGTCTCCTTTCTGCATTTTGTATGCCGAATCTGACAGCAAAGTTAAAATTAAAGTTCTGATCTCCCAAAGAATTTTGACCATTTTTTTACTATTCAAGTATTCAAGTCAATCAACCAGATTGTGATCACTGTACTCAAAGCTTTCACTAGATTTTCCTTGACAAGTATAATTTCTCTTGCATTTTGTTGTCATTCGTGCTTGTGATTCGAAGACTATAGATAGACTTATCTGCTGTAGGTGCATATGTAAAGGCACATAGGAGAAGTACCTCACGTATTGTGATAAGAATGTTAGAGATGCACAAAAGCATTTCTGCAATATGAAATGCATTTTGCTATGGGAAAATGGATTTTCAAACTGCAGAAAAGATAAGTTTGAATTAAGACATTAAAAAGATCCTATTAGAGGTGATTATGGAATGATAGAATGAACAGTTTTGTTCATTACTGATGTTGAAATGGGACAGGTGACCAATTCGAAATTGTCATAATGATAATATTAAGTTGAAGTAACTTGTTTGGTTTTTTTTATAAGGCATTTATTTTTAAGTTTGACTTCAGCTTTTCTGCTTTCATTTGATGGCATAGTTCTTGGCATAGTTCTCTTTTCCAGCAGTAAACCAACTTGAATAAGTAAAGAAAGATAGATATTTCAACAGTACGACATTTCAATAGTGTAAAATGATGAATTATGCTTTCAGGGTCTAGTAGTAATTTCTGCTTTAAAGCTGGAAGACATCAGAGGGAATATCAGAAGTAAGGAGAACGACATGACACGCTTCCTTACTCATAGGAAAACCACTGACACTAGAATACCTGTGAAACAGCAAATATAAACCTAGCTAAAAACAATTAGTCTTGTTTATCAGCTACAGGTAAGAACTCTCATGAAAAGCTATATTTGGTTCTGCTCACTCAGGTTTACTAAAATAAATTGGAATTAGGGGGGAATCAATATGAGGAAAATGGTAATAAATTTTCTGAAAGGAAACTAGGAAAAATAATGTTTCTTCCTCTGTAAAACAATTTTAGATGTGTTGACAACAGGGGAGAAATAGTTGTTAGTTACTTGTACAAATGTTAAGTATGGTGACATATCATTTAATGGTCAGTGAGGAGTAGTTATATATATTGAAAAACCTTCTTTCCATGTATGTATGTGATAATTCTAGGAATATGTGTCAACTAAGAAGCACCATATGAAGATTTAACTGCAAAAATATTATTCCTGTTCTTAAAAATATTCTCAGAAATTGTTCCATCATATTGCTGTTGGTTTTCACTGAGTTAATGAACTGTTCTCACCAACTGACTAGTAGTACCTGTGTAAACTAACTGGTACTAATGGTAACCACATGCTAGCATGTATGGAAAGTGACTAGGAGTATGTATGGAAAAAAACATAACAGGTAAACATAATAGAAGAACACTTTTTGTCCTATCTAATATCTTGTGAAGCATTTGAAAAAAATAAGATTTCTGGATACATATATAAGTTCTAGAGTACATCCCGTAATGTAATAGAAGGAAGCAGCAACATAAAGACAGAATGATGTCTCTTTTTATTTGAGATATATGGATATTTCAGTACCTCCTCAGAAACTACTCAGGGTTTTTTAGAATTTTCTCCCTAAGAAAATAAATCAATTGGGATACCAAAGCTGCCTGATTTTCTTTGAAGTCACCCATATAATTTGCAATATTTAAAGCTATGCGTGTTGCTGTAGTTCACCAAAGAAAAGTACACTTATACCATGGAAGAAATTAAAACTGAGGATGCATATCGACTCTCGACATTAGAAAGGGTTGATTTACCTCTTAACTGGTCCTTTCTCAGCTAGTATGTTAAAACCAGTCAGACAGCACCTCAAGAGCATTTAATCCAGCATCTCAAAGAAGAGATTTAGGTGATAAGGTGTTTATCTAAAAATCTAAGTAGGTCTATTTTCTTGCCATAGTGTGTAATAGGTAGTGCAGATACTTCTGAAGGCAAACAGCCCATTCACTTGATGAAGTTAGCTGATGCAATATGCAGACCAATAGCATTGAAAGTGCGTTGAGGATCAGTTTGTTTAACTGCAATTTAAACAGGTAAATGAGGATAGTTTAGCTTTAGTGTATGGCTTTTTCTGACAGTTCTTATAAACATGAACTGAATATATAGTTTAATTTCTCTTGTAGTATAATTGTCATTCCTTCAGGCAATAGTTGTCACCTTGTTCAATATTATAATGATGGAAATTATGAACCACCTGTCTATCTCCTTACAAATGACTCTGTCCTCTGTTAATGTGCATAGAAATGTCACCTTAAATTTCCTTAACATTCTTAATAGAAAGAAAGCAAAGCATAGAAAGCATTTGAAGTTCAAAGCCTATACCAGTTACTAAGCTTGTGTTAGTATGCTTTAAACTGTCCTTATCATGGCATCCTTTTGTATGTGGGAAATTCAAATTTTTAAAGAAAACCTAAATTTAGAGTTTATTATTTGGAACAGGGAGTGCACAACAGTGTGAGCATTCTGACTCCTATATTTTTAAACCCTGACTGATCAGGTTCAGTTTCCACTACTGGTTGTAGAGAATGATGATGTATTCGTAAAATTCCAATTTTGAATATCTAGTGCTATCCAGTAATTTACAGCTGATTGAAGGTTGATTATGGTTATAAATATCTGAAGTGCATGTGTCAAGAGGATGTGGCCAGAGTCTTCTCAATGGTGCCCAGTGACAAGCCAAGGGGCGACGGGTACAAACTGAAGCACACGAAGTTCCACCTCAACATGAGGAAAATGTCTTTGCTGTGAGGGTGACAGAGCACTGGAATGGGATGCCTAGGGAAGCTGTGGAGACCCCTTCTCTGGAGATATTCAAAACCTGTCTGGACACATTCCCTTGCAACCTGCTATAGGTGAACCTGCTTTAGCAGGGAGATTAGACTAGATAACATCTGGAGGTCCATTCCAACCCCTACCATTCTGTGATTTTGAGATTATTCTGGAATTTATAGGCAAAACAACACATCTGAATGTCTGAGGACTTGAGAAGTCCTGAAAACGTTTCTATGAAGTTATTAGAATACTCTTTTCTGTCTCCTGTCATTCATGAGAGATAATGTGAACTGCATCCAGGGAAGATGAAGTAGCATTTGAAAGTTATAGAAGTAATGAGTAGAAACTTAGAACAGTTATGAGGTTAAACAGCTTTGTTTGGCAGTCCTTCAGGAACAGACTTTTAGGATTAATCAAGACTTGCATTACAAGCAGTTAAGTAAAATACCCTAAAGGCCATAAAAATGTTTGGTTTGAAAATTGGAGTTTACTTTCATGATATTTCCCATGTTGCTGCTAAGTGTTAGAATAGAATGATAATTTATAAGTTACAAATAAACTTACTGTTTAGTTGCTCTTTTTCTACAAATAATTATTCTTCAAGGGTCAACTCTTAAAACATTTTAAACATCTTTATGTTCCACGTTAGTTAATAAAAGCCTATTTTGGAACAAAATATTGAAAAAATATTGAGAGGATTTCTCTTTACAGTCAAGATATTTAAATCCCTTTTAATTTCCTTGTGCTTTATAGAACCACTTGGGCACAGAAACCTGATATTCACTAGTCTGATGTTTTAATGAAAGATGGAGAAACTACTGCAGGGGGAGGCGTAGATATTTAATTACAAAAGCCTAGCATTACCTTCAAAGAAATAGAAAACTGTAGTTAAGTATTGATGAAGATAAAGCAAACCTTGGTATTCCTTTGAAAATTGTCACATTGTGATCTATGCCAATCCAAAAATATTGCACAACAGGTTGAGCAAGTTGTTGTATTAGTAGCTCAGTCTGTTTGGTCTAGGCAATGCTCACTTAATATTTGCAGATCAAAATGTTAACTTTTAAATATGCACAGCTGATAAGCACCCATAGTTGTTTCTTCTTGGGCTGAACAATCTTGTTACCAGACTGTTAATCTTGGAAATGTTAAGGTGAAAGAATTTGTTGAGTTTCATTTGTTCCTCTTTCTGCTCTGCCAAGCTATTTTCAAGGTTTTAATTATTTCAAGAATTGCTACAGGACCTCCCGTTTGTGACTGTGTCAGAGAAATAAGAATTCCATTCTGTTAAAGGAGAAAGGCTCCCATTTGTGCCCCCAAGTACTTCTTCCCTATATATGGACTCAGCATCTAGAACAATTAAGGAGAGGCAATATTTCTTTTCTCTGAACTTGTTACAGAATATAAAAGAACCTCACAATTCGCTAACTATTTTTGCTGAATGGGACAGTTTGTTTTGATTTATTTTGCTTTACTTTATAGATAATATATTAGATTAAATACAAATGTGATCGTTGAAATCTAATAGCAAGATCTACACATCCTAGTGAAAAAAATCTTTCTGCTTCATTTGCTTAATTGTGAAATAGCATATTTTTCAAGCTGTTATTAAGGTTTGAAATGATTAGCATTCATTAGTTTGGTAATTAGTTTAGGCAGATTGTTTTGGAACAGATTCATTCCTATCTTACTGCTACTGAGTCAATCAAATTTTTGTTACAAAAGTCACTCTTGAAGAATTTTTCAACATGGTTTTGTTTGTTCTCTTTAGAAATAACAGTAGCTAAGAAGCATGAAACAGAATTTGTTTCACTGGAAAAAAGTCGTTAATTCTAGAGGCTACACATACTAATTTGATATTTTAATGATTAGAAGTGCTAGGCTTCCATTCTGCAGGCTGTACAGAGAGTGTTGCAGGGTTAGATGTATTTTATAAATAGGTACCAGACAAATGCAGGTAATTATTTGGTTCTGTTAAGCAACATAGTTTTAAAGCAACAGTTGTCGTAATACAGCCTTTATTAAAAGTCCTTTTTTGTGTTCAAAATGATTATCATCAGTTTTCAGTGACTTCTGTCTGATGTGACAAATATTAATAGAGCACAGACGCTGCAATACCTCATCTATTTCTTCATAAAACTGACATTGTCAGTTAAAAGCTAAAAGTAAAGTTGCAGAGCTTGACCCCAGGAAAGGAGGATACAGATAGAGTATGCTGTAGTTTGGACATAAGTTAGAATCTGACTAAGGTTAATTGTGGTCTCATTTAATTCTGTGACTGGAAAATATTCAGAATACTTATTGATTGGAAATCAGCTCAAGGTGGCTCCATCTATATCTCCCAGCCTTGCACATCCTGACTTGAGGGGTGCTCATATATAATATTCATAGTCTTCCTGCCAGTCAGCTTCAGAGTTTAGAAGTCAAATATTTGGTAAGAAAAGATAACAAAGTATACATCATGACTGTGATTTTTTCTTTTTATTTTAAATTTGGTCATCTCAGTTGCAGCTTAGCTTTGTGAAATAGCTGTGGAATTACAAGGAATGTAATGGCTAGAATTCTGAGCACAATTTAAAGTGGTAGCATTATAATAAATTAAAAGGTTGATTTATTCTGAAAGCTATAGGTACAAATATAACAGTTTTTGTCTGCTAGAGGCAGACAGGAGAGAGTAAGATGAGGGGAAAGAAAGGAATTTTTTTGTCTTTTTCTCCTCCCCCCCATTTTGTCACTCTCTTGCTCACCATCTTTGGAAATTAACGGAGTTGAAAGTAAAATTCAATTGATGTTCTACTTCTGCTCTACTCAGTGAATTCCACCACTTCTCAGGGAAAAAAAAAAACCAAAACATTTCTTTGTCCTTTGAGGGCCTTTTTTGTTGCTCAGGCGAAGGCTATCTGTCTAGTGACTGTTTGGGGATCCATGTGGTAAGAATGAGATTTCTCAGTCCTTTCTATGCCCAAAAAAGGCAAGTGAAAACAGCTATTACCATATCATAAGCCTGCTACAAGAGCTTAGCTTTTCTCTCATAATCTGAAAGATCTCAAATTCTTGTCTAAACTGCCTGCCCCTTTGGGTTATCAGTGTTTCCTACTTTCTACAGTATGCTGTCATATGTATTAGATTTACTTACCAGTTCCAAATTGTGGAATTTAACTGCTAATGATTAATTGGAAAATTTATCTTTTTGTTAATGAATTGCATGAAGACAAGTTATGACTTCTAGGTGTGTCTTTTTAATACCTTTTTTTTAATTTAAGCTATTTGAATAAATGCAATAACTCATATTTGTCGCTTGATATTCTGAATTTATTATCTCTGTAGCACTTTCTGTTGGAGCTACTTTCTAAGTGAATGAATCACTTTTCATAAACTATTTCTTATCAACTTTGTTGAATCCAAACCAGAATTTGCTTTGCAACTGAACAATTTTAAGTAATAGACCCAAAATTAATTTTGCATAGCTTTTTGTGTGAACACAATTTTATTCACACAAACAAATTTGAAAAGCATTCCTAACATATCATTCAGAATGTAACAGTAACCTTTGCAAATTTTTTTCTTTTCTTTTTTTTTTCCTTAACAGGTACATCTTCTTATGTTTTGGACCAAAGTTCTAAAAATACTAGAAGTACTTCTAGAAATACTTGTAAACTATTTCCTGAATTCTTCTTTCCAGAGAGCTGGAAAGAGAGAATGGTTCAGTGCACGGAGGTTTTTTTCTGCTGAGAGATGCTTTTTATGCCACTTAGTAAACTCTATTAATTCCTAAGGGCTCAATTGTGTCTCGTTAGGCATAGATTATAGAATAGTGTGGTGAGTAGCTTCATTTTCTAAGATAACCACATGGACCTAGAGTGCCTCTGGAGCTTAGACTTGTACAGAGTCTAAAAAGCTTTATCTTTCTAAGATAACCACATTGACCTAGAAAGCCTCCGGCTGTGGAAATGGTGGATTTGAGAACAGGAATTTGAATATGGCCTTCTCAAATCTCATTTATGATATGAAAAGCAAAAATCATCCATGCCACCCTTTTTCATATAAGCAATAAGTTTTCTGACTGCGCCTTCCTCTGTGCCTACTGACAGAGATCTATTCACAGTCACGTTAGGTTTGCATCAGTTTGCTTCTTTTCTTAAAATTAAAAAAAGCTATTTTATTAAACCAAAACATATAATAATAGAGACAGCTAAAGACACCAGATCATGACATTTCATTGATAAGAATAGAAAAACATTGCACAGATAAATCATCTGAAAGGTTCGTTAACACACCAAATTATTGCTCACTCACTTTGAAACATGTCTACGGCTTTGACATTTAACCAGAGCAAGAATGGCCTTTATTGAATTGCATATTCAGTAAGTAAAATTAAGTTTTCTTAAGGCCAGTAAAATGCAAAGTGCTTTTTATTTTTATACAAATTTTTCTTTTATTACTTTATGTGCTTGTGTTTTCCCTTGAATATGTGTTTGGGGACTTTAAGTATAGAGTAGCTTTCTAAAATTTCTTTCTTTCTCCCTGTCTCTCTGTCTTGTACATTTCATGTATTTATTTTATCTGTTTATCTATCTGTAAGAATATTTGTTTAAAAATAAACAGAGTAATTTCTAGACATATATATTTATACCATCCAAAATCAGTATTGGTATCTATTGAAGGTGTGCTTAGAGAAGATATTAAGTTTAAATAAGAACTAAAGTACGTAACATATGGAGAGCTAGCACTGACTTGAATGCTGACATACAGATAGATTGTACAACATGCAACCTTTGTGCTTTCGGGTGGCTTTGAATATCTGTACTGATTGTACCTAAAGGTAATAAAGTTGCTATAAATTCACTTTAATTGATGAAGGATTTGATATACTCAAATAACTACTTTGAATATTCCTTGGTAGAAAGTAAAAATTATCTAGTATTTTGACTCTGGTTTTACTTGTTTAATAGAGATATAGATTACTGATTATTGGTATTTACATCCTTAGTAATTACTTTGCATCTCACTATAAAGAACTAGACTGAATGCATGCATAACATATTAGAAATACTATTAAGCAAATGATTCTGAATTAATGTTTTGCCTCTTTATGCTATGCAAAACAAATTTTCCCCAATTAATTTACAATTGATTGCTCTATATTGTGCCCCAAGGGAATACAAAAAAAAAGTCTCTTTCTGTGTTCCTTGCTATTCTGTTTCTGTAGTTTGATTAAAGTAAGCATCAAAAGAATAATTTATTTTATGTATTACTAAAGGTAAATTATTTTAAATTTTAAGAATCTAATCGCTTCTACGTGTGTATGTGTGTCCTGCGCTTATTTTTATATGTCTGTAATATATATATTACGTGTTTCCCAAGGAAAGCAGGCATTTAGCATTTAGACTGCCCAACGTGTGAAGGTATATGTGGTATATACGAAATTAATGTGTTACTCTCAGTCCAATTCACAGACATCTCATAAGGCTTTGTTAATTTCTGAGGCATTTTTAGTTTGAATTCTTCCCAAAGCCTAAATACAGAATTACCTTTTATTAGTTTACCCTCCCAATCCAAGAGGATCTTGTAACACTAGGCCTGCCAAAACTTCTGACCTCTTCAGGACTTCTGTAAGTGCTACTGTTTTACATGTCAATCTAATACAATAATTTGCAGTTCTAGCCAAAAGCCTTTCTTCCTATTTTTGACAAATTTTCCATCATTGATAGCTACAGGTAAAAAAGTATCTGGGCTTCGATTTTACTATGTTGAGCTGTTCCTCAGGTTTTGTATTCTTTCCTAAGGTACCTGATGAAGTAGAAGGGATCAGCAGAGATACTTAAAAGAGGCAGAGCAGCATTTACTTGTTAGAACTTGTGAAAACAGCTAGTGGGAAGAATATTCAAACGTGCAAATGCTTATTTAAATCCAAAGACATCTTAATTTTGATTATTCTGTTTCAAGTACAAATTTGGAAATATTTTTATTATCTGAATAGGCACAATCATGTATTTGGAACTAAGAGTCAGAATTTAATCAAGTATTTTCCTCTATTCTATCCAAAAACATTATCATGTGAAAAACAGGAAAAAAAATGCACCGGGAGATAGGAAAAGAAGCTTAAGATTCATAGCTTGACCTATGAGTACTGACTTCATTCCTGTTCTAACTACTTGGAAAAAGGTCTGCCTCTAGGCCTTGGGCTGCAGATCACTTGGTTGTCCATACAGCCTCTGGGTGGGCAGAGAGGCCTCTTTACAGCCTTCAAAATACAGAAGAATGGCAGAGTTTTCCTTAGAGTTTGCTCATTAATGGTTAACTTCAGTTGGCTCCCTTTATAGCATGTTGAGTTTTGTGTACTACTACTGCAAGTAGTACATATTATTATATCATAAATTATATAGGATCTAGGCACATAACAAAGAATTTGCATTGTTTGGGGAGGGCAGATAATGAATGGTTAATGGTTAAATGCTTTCATTCTTACTTTGAACCAAACCCTTAACCTTTGCCAATTCCCTTGATGGGAATTGGATATCCATGGTAATGCTTTGAAAGATATCTCCTACATCATTAAAGTCGTTTTGAAAGTTTTGCTGGTTTGGTATAGAAGTCTACTAGAACTGTAATAAAAACAGAATGCAGAAAGCGTATGCATTTTTCTCCATGCAACTATTAGTCTTTGTTTTTAATTTACACATAAAACAATACAGAAAATGGGACTGCAAAAAGATACATGCAAAATATATACAACTACTCTTTCTTTACTATGCCTTCTTAAAACTTTCACAAAATATGTGTACATGTTGTGACACTTGGTTCCCAATTCTCTGTGAGGCTGAGAGATCCTGATAAAAGTGTACGTTATTATTTTGTTATAGGCTGCTCTGTATCTCAGAAATAAACATGTGGCAGTTGCTAGGGCAACCATTTTTTGCGTTTTTTTAGATAAAGTCCAAGAATAAAACACATGTGAATTGGCAGTGTGCAAAGCAGTATCATATGCAGTCTTATATTCTCAATTTGGGATTTTTTATGGTTTTCCTCTATAATAGTTACATAACAATGAATTAGATCTGCTTCAGCTTTTACCTTGAGTCTCTCCATACATTTGTACTTTACATGGCTCAAGGAGTCATTTAAGCTTTCAGTTACTAAGCTTAATCTGTTTTTTGCCTTGTGAAACTGTCTATATTTAGGGTCAGTAACATCTGACTGTGGTTGCTGTAAGTGCTGATCATGTTTGCTGCATGAGATCAGGTCATGTAAACAGAATGAAATAAGATTTTTAAAATTGTCCTTTGCACTTAAATATGACTATCTGTAATTGGTCAAATTCCATTAAGCATCTGTCTTGAACATGAGTGTTTGAGAAAAAAAACAGCAGGCATTTAAGTAGATGAGATTTTGTTGTTCATGCAAGTCTGAGAGCCTGAGCAGGAGTTCTTAGTAAGGCAGGCTTTTTTGTGCTTGTTGTGGAAAATGGTAATGAATTCTGCAAGTTGTTGCATAATGAGAAATGCACCCTTGTTAATAAAGGAAATAATTTTATGAGGCATCAAAAATTATTAACATTTTGATTTGAATTATATTCATATACTTAACCTCAGTGAATGTCAACAAGCAGACTTTGTCAGGCAAATGTAAAGATTGTAGCTAAGAAGTAGTCTGTAATACTATGTTGATATTATTTTGATGAAGTGCTTGGTACTTCTAAAACTTTATACTTTTGAGTTTAGCATATGCTTAGAATATTGATTTAAAGAGTTGTCGTAATACTAATGATTAATAGAAATATAATTTATTTTTTCAGAAAAAAATCTTTAAAAACATTATCAAATTATCAATTTTACTCATGTTAAAGAACAGAAATGCTAACTGTCTGCACAAGAACGTCTCTAATATGAGGAAAATACTTTAAGGGCTTCCTATTAAAGAAAATGCCAGAATTTAGTGCTGCAGCCTATTTATACTTCTGATTTATACTTCATGGCTTCAGCAAAGTTACATATAGTATTATAGCACAGTTCGAGTTTGTCATCATTTGCACACTACTGTCTTTTTTCAAAGATTAAGCCTAAAAATGGTGTTCATTTAATCATCTGTATAAGGTTACATCTGTATAAGGCAAATCTAACTGGTTCATGTTTCTTAGGTTACTCTGGTAGAAGTGGTTACTAGATGAATCTTGATATTGGAGATCATTCTGAGAAACTCAGCACAAATAATAGCTACAAACTGGCAAGATTTCTCAGCAGAATCATTCCTCATGAAATTTGTTACAGGTTTCTATCATGTAAAGAGTAAAACAGTTTAAGTATATCCACCACATGAAGTGAAAGGCAAGATGTGAAAGGCAAGATTTAGAGCGTATTATGAAGTGGTCATTATGTTAATTCTAATTCATGATTGCTAATACTGTATTTTCAAGACTGTATGTAACACTGTAGTATATTCAACCTCAGATCTGTGGAATGCACTAAACACCTGGCTGATCAGAAATACACAGATTACAAATGAAGATGATAATATTTCAGGGTATTGTTCTCCTCCCATACTAGAAAATAGTTGTTTTCTGTAATCTGAATAAATGCAGTGTGTTATTTTAAAAATTTTAAACAAACTAGGAGGGCATTTAAACAATTTTTTAAATATCTCACTGGAATGTGGTCAAATTACCCTTGTCTTGGTAGATAACAACAAAGCAAATATTGCCTTGTGACTAAATGGAGTTTTATTTCCTTTATAGCTGTTTGCAGTCTATCAGACTGCCTGCCTTCTCAAAAGCAAGATAGACTGGGTGGTGCCTTTCACCTCAGGTAACACCTTAATTGCTCTCATCCACACTGAAGACAGTGGTGCTGTAGATCTTTACTTAAGACAATATTGGCAAAGGAACGAGTCCCTCTTCTGAGAAGATCATAGCATCACAGGATAGTCAAGTTGGAAGGGACCTCAGGAAGTCTCTAGTCCAAAGTTAGTTGATACGTCAGTTCATCTTATAGAAGGTCAAATCAAACTTCGGAGTTTCCTACCATTTACTATGCAGAATTTACTAATCTTGTCCTTTGACTATCCCATTTCACATAGATTATGTTTGATTTTGGTCCATGTGGATTCAATACTGTACTTTGATATGCCAAGCAAAATTTATTTTTAAGCAATTCTAATGCATATTAAATTTTTATGGAATTGAACAATTTTCTCAGCCCTGGTGTTGATTACTCATCACTTCTATTAAAATGTCTACATTTCAATTAATGATGCAGTAGTTGACTTCCACAAAATTTACTCAGACTTTCTGAAAGTTTGGCTAATCTCTACATGAGATACTAAATAGCAATTAGTGGATTTACACCACAAATTTTATATGTTTACCATTGAATATTTGTCAATAGACTGTCTACGATCTCAATGTAACTATTATAATTTCCCTGCTGTATTTGTGTCAGGCATGTAGGGGATGTGTTTATATAAACCTTTTATCAATTGTCTTCATATTTTTGGTATTTTTTTCTGTCTTTCTGCTATTAGTGCTGATATAATGACGTACCAACATAAGGCATTGTTTGAAGAACTGATATATAAAACAAATCTAGAACAAAGTAAAGACTACAAAGACTAGTTCACATTCACTTGAGGTGAATGGAAAGATTTTTTGTTGCTTTCTGTGAAGTTTTGGTAAACATTCGAGACTGTCTGAGCAGTGATGAAGAATAACGCTTGAAAACTAGAAAGTAAAAGTTTTCTAACCCTTAAAAGAACAAGAGGTATTTTAGTTTGGAACAGGCAGCCAGGACCTGTGTTGACATATCTCCTAGTATGCCAACTCCGAGTATATGGATCTATATTCTTTACTTCAACTGAGATGACCAAGGACCGTAAATGTACTTGAGAATTTGGACAATTTGTTGGTAAGTTAACATTTCAGCAATTAAATCTTTGAAATTCGATGCAATTTTACTTCTCTGTTCTAGTCAGAATTTATTGTTGAATGATACCTACTGAAGGCAGTATTTAAATGCCTAAAAAGACACCTGGATATGGATAGCATTGAGAAGCCTCTGAAGGGAGTGGGAGCACTGGAAATCATCAGCTTTAAAATGTAAACTTTATTAGAGGAAGTTCTTTTATGTAAATACTTCAATATACATTGAAAAACCTTTATCTGATTTCCACTTTCACAATCCTTAAGACAAATACATAGTTACAAGAGAATGCATTCTATTGTATTTGAATCAATACCGTTCCAAAGAAACCACACATTTTTAATTTGTGAACCATATAAATAAGACAATCCTTTCTAGACCAGCTTCTAAATATAATTGTGAACAGGACTACTAATGGGTATAAAAGTTCGAAATTATACCAAATCGTGGAAAGATATATAATAATATGTACTATAAGTTCTTTTGTTAAAACAGAGCAACAAGGAATCTAGCAGCACTGCAATTAACACTGAAAATGTCCTTAGTGTCCTTTAATGTAGACATTAAAGCTTACCTATTTCTTTCAAATGTATTTTTTTAAAAAATTAGTGGAAAATAATGTATTCTCTCCACAGCATCAGTCACATCTGGGCTAGTAGCTTGAGAGCACGGGTCAAAATATGTGAATGAAATAATTCTGATTTTGGCGGGGAGCAGGAGGGATGTTGTCTTTTTTTTTTTTCCCATTTTCTTTTTATTTGTCTATGTGATTGCAGTCATCATGGGCAAAACAGAATTACTGAGACGTGATAACTATAGGTGAATCAAGCGTTCTTTAAGAATAACCAAACTCCAAATGTTAAACACCTTTTTGGTAGAACGGAGAGGATGGATTTTTGCAGCAAACGTGAAGATCTGAGTATCAGAGGAACACAGTATCTTGTTTTCTTTTCCAACCTATGCAACTCATTAATGAACAAGAGAAAGGTACATGAGTCTAGACTAGAACTGGAGAAAACAGGACACAAATCACGAACAGTTTTGCAATAAATTCTCAGTTGCAAGTTGATTGTTATGACTAGAGAGTAAAACCCCAAACTTTTATGGTAAATTCTTTCACTGAATCTTTAAAGTAATTAAGTCATATTCTAAGTGCTACTAACGGTGGGGATATATCTTTGATGTCCATACTGCTTGGACAAATACTTCTCCTGTCCTCATTCATTTCTCAAGTAGCCATAGAAATACAAAATAAATATAGTTGGAGTTTTTTTGGGAGTTGCTTTTTGTTGGTTTTTTTACTAAGTAAATTAATTATGCATAATCTTATTCCATTTACTCAAAGGTGATAAAATGGCAATGTAAACACTGGTGTTCATGTTCATTTTTCCACTCATAGAAAAATGTTTACTACAGAAAAGTGAAATATAAGTAAGAAGAAAAAGTTACAGTGAGGATCATATGCTTTCATTTTTAAGCATCATTTTAATGTCAATGAGTTATATTTCAAGGTAAGGTGCATATTAAATGCTGAAGACGTTTGTTTTTCCTCATCAAGACTGATATGCTATTCATTGTTTCTGAATATTCTTTCCTCACTCGGGCAAACCAGAATGCACAATAGTTGGCAAATGTTTGCTGTAATTCTATTTAATTAAACTCCATTTGACCAAAAGCTGAAAATTAGGTTTGTTTTCAGTGTCTTGCAGAGTTTAGTATTTGAAAAACTACCTCACCAATTTTTTCAGGGAGTATGGACTGTGATTTCAAGTTTTTTTGTAACTGGCTGGGTAGATTTCCTTTTGTTGGAAGTCTTGTTTTTCAGAAACTTTTGGATGTCCATCTAGATATTTTAGATAAAGAAGCTGTACCATAACATGTATAACAATTAGGATTATTCTAAACAAGATGAAAAGTTCTCAGTGAGTTATTTTTGTCTTTTACTTTATGGCATGAGTGGAAATGTAGCAACATGATGAATTTTGTATTTCTAGATAGAAAAATCAGGAAGACACCAAAAAGAAAAGAGCAAAAGCATTTATGAGTCTCTTCTGCATCTGTTGACATCAATGGGAATTTTGCCATTTACCACAAATGGAAGAAAATTTTCTCTCAAAGATGGCAATTCTAAGGACCATCTGTGAAAGTTTTTTGGATTGTTCTCTCTAGTATTGAAATTTTAATGGTAATAGATTCATTTGTTTGGTTTTATCTGATACTTCTCTTATAATTACTTTTACACAGAACTCTATAAAACAATTTTAATGGGAAAGTGGAAACAAACACAATTAACAAACAATCACGAAGGAATAAAAGATGACAATTTCAGTTGAGACTTCCACAATGGTTTTGATCCAGTCTGGTTTTACTGAGGTATTTGAACACATCAGAAATCACCAGCAATACACAGTCTCACCAGCTTTAGATGTACAAGAGAAGGAAATTTATGCTTTAGTATCTGGCTAATGAAAGAAAATAGTAGATATTGTACGAGTTGTAGTTAATAAGATTTTCTTTGATTTATATCTTAAAGTTGTTTTAATAAACCTTTTGTACTTTTTTTGTAGTTAGCAGTAATAAAATATGTGTTATAAAATGAAAATGTACCTGTTAGAGAATAAAAACTGGTATGTGTTTTTTGTTATGCTTTAAAGGCATGAAAGCATCTGTACCAGTGTGAACACAAATGCATTAGCTCTCCTGACTGCAGCTGAAATACAGCAGTGGTGAGGATATAGTCCAAGTATACTAATACTTTTCCTGAACCATAGTTTCTTGATAGGAAGTGTAGGTATGAAAATACACTATTTTATAGATAAGATATATAGAGCTAACTGCTTTGTATTAAAAGTATTCTACACGCTAATAACTAAGGGGATTGTTTCCTGTCAGAGTGAGTATAGGGCTTGTATGATGTGTGTCCAAACATGCAAATTACTGTTGTGTGTGGAAGTGAAAAATGTAGGATTATTGCTGTGCAGTTACACAGATTGGCTGGCTGTTCTTTCTGCCTGGGAAAGACTGAGTTCAACAGCTCCACTGCTGCTCTTTCTTAGACAGAAGAGTACTTTTCATTATATGATTTTGGAGTTTGGAGTTTAGAGTCTAACCCTAGAGTAATATGCTGAATATCCCTGTCATCTCTTATTGCACAATAAAAACGAAATGACTGAAAATGTGTTTGTCTGACACAATATTGATGACTGGATAATCTATATCAAAGCAACATTCAGAAGAATATGTTACCTGAATTATACATGCTGGGTGAAATTGCTATTCAGACAAACATTTCTAGCTTTACAGATCATTATATTTGCAATTACCTCATTTTATCTTCTCTCGCCTCGTAAGGATACCTCTATAAACCGGTATAATGGCCATTAATCATTCCATATCTCTCAAGTGGTGTAGCGTTTTAGCCTTGTATTCGGGCTTGACAACAAGTAACTAGCTAAAAAATTAAAATTAAGTAAGTAGTGAAGTTATTGTATTCTGAGAGTGTCATGAAATAGCTACTATACAGTCTCAGATGTCTATTTTTAAAGTTAACATGGTGTTAATGCATGGAATGAAAGTATAGCATCTTTAACCTGGAGAACAAATATATATTCAGAAAGGTGTATTACACTGAATAAAGCTAGGATAAACTTAGAGCGTTATGCTTAGAGGATAACCTAAGTAAAATTTTTGTTATGAACTGGTATTAAATCTGAGTTGTGCAAATAATGTCCTTCAAGCTACTGCAGTAATGAAGCACCATTTGACTGTAATTTTATTTTTCATACTGAAAGATATTTCTTGGGATTTTTTTTTAGAATTTGATAAGGGAAAATACTGTACTTTTAAAATTCATTGTATTGTTTCTGAAACATGTTTTGGCAGTGAAGAGGAAGAGTTTTTAAAACAATGCCTGATTACTGTATGGGACACATGAAAAAGAATGAAAGAGTGGTTTTGTGTTGTGCAGTGGTTTTGGAGCTGTTATTGCACAGGGAAGAGATTTTTCTGGAAGTCTCAGCCCCAATGTCAGCCTTGGCCAAAACAGGCTCTCCTGCCTCTCTGCTCCTTCTGTGGCCTGCAACAGGCAGCCAGCTGGTGTGGGGAACTCAGCAGGTAATTCTGCACTTCGGTGGAAACACTGTGAATTAGCTCACTGTTAAGTGTCATCTCCAAAAATTGCTAGTGCTTGACATGACCTCTAGAGAAAACCTCTTTCCAGCAGGGAGAGGAAGTTCAGGGACTTGAGAGAACTTGGCAACAGAAATGAGCTTGTGGTGAAGAAACGAATATCTTTCGTCTTTTCGATTTGCAACTCCCGTGACACTTGCTAAAATCTATGAGAAAAGTCCCTGTTTCTGCAACAAAATTATTACGGTCAAGATGAACAGTTTTATTAGGAATTTAGGTGCAGAATAAATCACATAAATATGATATAAATAGCAGCACATATATATCTCGCTTTTCAGCTGAGATGTGCCACTATTGTAAAGCTCATGTAGGAGACATTTGTGTTTATCCTTATTGAGGGAGCAAGTTAAACCTTTGCACTTATTTCAGTGTCTCCAAAGTCAGGGTTATATTTCTTGTGCTGTCTTGAATAAGGATGACTTTTTGTTTTAGTGCCTTGATAACAAAGCTAACCAGCCTGGTTGTCAGTTCTGGTTTCCCCTAGCCACACCAGAGGAGCCCTCGTAATATCTGACCATCACATAGCCTTTGTAAAGGTTATTAGGAAAATACTCTTATCTCATCCAGGATGATGACTATTTTACGGTGATTTTGAAAATGTCTCAGTGCACAATTTTGCTTTTCATTGTGTGTTCTATTACCTGATGTTTATTCTGGTTTTTTTTTATGATGTAATTTATTCAACAGGTAATTTCTGAAATTGTCTGAACCCTAGATAGAAACTTGTATAAACAGTCTTTTTTTAAATTAAGATTTTTACTTGTCTTACACCAAATCTTTTAGAGACTTTAAAGTATTTCCTAGAAGAGTGGTTGGTACTTGATAAGAACACTCTACTAAAAGAGTCTAGGGATAATACTAATAATCAGTAAATATTTTGAAAAAATATTCCCTGTAGAATTTATTCATCTTTGCAGTGTTTAGCTCTAAATACAGGTACTTGTGCAGGAAGGAGAAGGGCTAAATAATTCCTTTTGTGCCAGTGTTATCAAAAAGCATTTCCCAGTTTGAGATTGTGGGAGTTGAGAGCAGAAAAGAGGCAAAAATTCTTTTCTACTCTAATTCAGAGGTCAGTAGAGTTAAGCTATCATTAAATTTGGGGCAGATATTTTAATGAATTCCAGAAATACTGCAGCTGAATAGAAATAATGGGAATGCAGTGTTCTTATTTCTTATTTCCTTTGTATTAGTGCGTTGCTGCTTGTGGCCAAGCAGTTGCAGTGAATAGGCAAACTGAAAGAGAGTGAGTTGTATTGAGATAAATCTTTTTGTGAAGGATAAATATTTCTAAATGTGTCTGATGCACAAGTGTTTTGAGGAGTGTCTGAGGGCACTGGGGTTGTTTAGTCTGGAGAAAAGGAGGTTGAGGGGAGACTTTGTTGCTCTCTACAACTGCCTTAAAGGAGGTTGTAGTGAGTAGGGTGTTGGTCTCTTTTCCCAAATAACGAATGATAGGACAAGAGGAAATGGAGTCAAGTTCTGTCAGGGGAGGTTTAGACTGGATAATTCGAAAAATTACTTCACCGAAAAGTCTGTTGAGCACTGGAACAGGCTGCTCAGAAAGATGGTTGAGTCACCATACCTATACGTATTCAAAAGACGTGTGGATGTGGTGCTTGGGGACACGGTTTAATGGTGGACTTGGCAGTGTTAGGTTTATGGCTGGGCTCAGTGATCTTAAAGGCCTTTTCCAGCCTAAATGATTCTGTGATAATTGATTCAAGGATACACTGTATAAATTTGTGTTTATGAAATTAAACTTTCCCTTTGTTTTAATGTCTTTGCATTTTTTTGTGCTTTGCAGAAAACTAGTAAGTAGGTATAGGAATGCTTGGGGTGAAAGCAGTTTGTAAATTAAAGCTATTAAGTCATAAAATAAAAGTAAATGATCGTGATAAATATAATCCTATTTATCAAATTATGTTTCCTTTGGCTTATATGACTAAAACATGTTTTTAAATATTGAGGGAAGAAAATGTGCGCATGTTGACTATTTTTTTTTAATTTCTTGGCTATTTTTATTATGCTTGATTTATTGCAATTCTGTTGGGAGAGGGTAATTGGATCAAGCAAAATTGTGTAAGTGGTTTGTATTTCACCCTCTTGAAAGTGTTATTTCTCAGCGGGTGGCACACTCAGCAACTCCACAAAGATCCCAAAGTGGAATAATCTTATTGACATCCATATTGGATATTTCTCTAGTGCAGATAAGTGTGGAACCATATGCTGTGCTAATAAAACTTTGTAGGTTCAGGTCAGTTGAGGATATCGATCTATTGTGGAAACCTTGTTATAAATCCATTTATAGATTTTCTATATAACACTGAAGGTTGTACTGTTTGTTTAAATAAAGTTTTTGACATCGAGGATATGAGGAAAGTTGTTTGTGGACAGTGTCATTTCACAATATCAGTGTTTAACACTTTGTGGACTGCTCAGTTGAATAAGTAAAAGACACAGTAATTTGTTTTTACAGTTACTTTACAATTGTAATGAGAAGTATTGATTTTTCTCTTAATACTAATGTATTTAATGACCTTTCTAGTGACATCTGTCACTATTGTTTCTTCTCAAATTCTGCTGGCATATTCCCTTCAGTAAAGTGAAGGATTTTAGTTGCTTGTTGTATTGTTAGAATGAGAATTAATATTCTTTTCAAACTAGCATGAGGGCTTGAAGGCTTCTGATTAGATTCTGTTTTAAAAAAAATTTAGAATCTATCCTTTTTGATCATCAGAAAATAGTTCCTTGAGCGCTATGTGTGAAATTATATTTTCATTGTCAGTTTTTGCTTGTTGATATTTAGTAGAGATTGTGGAATTTTAAGTGGAAGAGTTTATTACGATAGTTTCTGACAATGTCTCTCTCAAGAGTTTTTTCCCTTCGGCTTTTAATGGTAATATCTGAAGGACAGATATATAGATTAAACACTGATGTACCATAACTCACTAAAAACATATGCCTATAGTTCAAAAACTGTTTAATGGTTTATCTGTGGTGACTTTTCTGTCAGAAGTAGGATAGTGCTTGTCTTGAAATACTCTTTGTTTTTTTACTGCTTACCTTCTTCTATTGCTTTAGATGCTTTAAAATTTTGATAAACATCAAATTTGGTTAAACAGCAGCCATTTAAAGTTAGAGTGATTATCATCAAGCAGCAAAACTTTTGGTTTGAATCATTAGTGATTAAATAAAGATTAGGGGTAAGAGTCAAAGAGAATGATTCCAACACTGCTAAATGGTTTGGTCTCACTTGCAAATTCTTAATTTAGTCCTCTAGTATCAAGGGACAAGAGATCACAAGTGATTTGCAGGACATGAGTATTTCAGTAAGCTTTTTATTCTTGATCAGTTAACAAAAATTTTACATGATATTTTTGATCTGTATTACAGATAGCAATGTTGCTTAGTTGGTCTGGTCTAAATTTGATGCAAAACAGAAATACCTACTTCTGGGTACTCCAAACAGGCATGCTGTCATGTCATGCTCAGATCTACCATCCTGAAAGGTGATAATTCGAGGTTGCCATAACAACATCAGCCAGTCATTTTCTGACGCTACAACATTATTGCAAGAGCTTTGAGAGAGTATTGGCCAAAAGATAGTCACCATAAATTTTGACTGCTTTGCTAGTTGAGAATGTCCATACTGTGTACTCAGACGATGCATCTACAGCATGTTTCTCTGTATGTGTATGATTGGAATGACCACATTCTTCTAAACTCTTTGGCATATCTACATAATATTTTAAAGTAGAATAATAGAAAAAGTTTCATCTGAGTGGTTCTGTGCATATAGCATGAAGAGATCAGAATCAGGTTTTCTCTCCTTATTGTACAGCACATTCTGTAAAAGTCCAAACCAGTAACTTGAAATTCTTGTTTTAACAACTAAAATGCACTTGCAATGTGGATGAAAACAGGGTATTTAATTAATTGAACCAGAAATTGTGGTTCACGTATTAAAATAAGCCAGCTTGCTTTAAACAGATTTCATAGACCGTCTGAAATAGAGGAAGCCAACTTGCCAATAGCAGGAGCTAATGCTTCAGTACCTTTCATTTTGCACTCTGAAAAGGAAACCTCTTCTTAAGCTCATTCATTTTCCAGAGGGAATATCGAATGCTGTGGCATATTGTCAGAGCTGCTTTATTGTCACCATTTACAAAGGTCACCTGAATTAATTGACTTCTTACCATACATATTGTTAAGCTACCCGTTTCCTGACATTTATGGAAAGGTGGCAGGCTTACAGCCATTGGCTATCTGTTGATGGTTGTTTCACAATGTTTGTTTCTCAAAACACAGTAACTCTAAAATTACAAGCAAATAATTGCTTTGCTGCAAGGAAATAGATTTTTTTATGGTGTTCTCCAAGGTGTACAGGAGTGAGGAGGTGGGGAGAGAAAAAGGAGTAGGAGAAATAATGTAAATACTGAGCTGTTTTTAATACAGGAATAGTATTCTAAAAAGCAAACAAAAACATGCAGGAAGATGCAGGGTTTTTTTTCTTTTGAAACATGCATTAGATGGCTAACCTGTCTTATTTGTGGTGTAAAGTAAAATCTCTCTCGGGCTTTCACTGATACATGAATCACAGATCCATGCTGATGGACTTTACTGAATGTGTTTTCATCTGAAGGGATACTGAGGTACTCTTACACTGCATGAAAGACATGACATAAACATGCATAAACACAAACACATTAGGCAGAAGTAGTACTAGCATGGAATTTTACGTTGATTAAATGTGTTAAATAGAAAATTACTATCTTTTTTTTCTAGCCCCCTGCATTTACCACCCCCTCCATCCCACTGTGTTGGGTTCTTCTCTTTCTGAATGGCAGTGCTGGGCAAAAAGTCTAACTAGACGTGTGAAAACAAAGACATTGAAAGCGAAGGCAAACAGTTCTGAGGCTTCGTATACGAAAACAGGCAATGCTTTTGTTTTGATGGATTTGAACAGTCTCCTTACATGAAAATATACTTTAGAGCCACCCTGCTGTGATCCTGTTAATTACCAAAGAACATTAGAACTCTTCTGCTTAATGCGATCATTTTTACCTAACACATCCGTTCCAGCTGCATCAGTAATCAGACATTCACACTGTCCCTTCTGACTGGAAAGGGGATGTTTTTTAAACGAAGTCATTTGCCACAATCCTTAAGATGTAGCCTGGCAGAAATTCAATAACTGTTTGTAATATGCTCATTCAGCCACACTGCTCAGTGGTTTTAGGTTTTGACATAAACAGCATTTCCCTTAATCCTAGCACTGGAGAAAATAAGGGAGTCTGTCCTGTATCTTGTTTTATTGGTATCAAAACACAGAGCAACTGTGTAATTTGATTTTGCATCTGAGATGTGAGGGGAAATGTTGTCCCTTTAGAATTTTTTACCCTTTAGTGTTCTTTCAACTTAACACATACACAAATCTGATACTTTTTCAGGATTATCTCTGGCACTAAAAGGAAATTGCATTGTATTTTCCTTTAGAAAGTAAAATATGAAAATACTCTAATAAAATAACTTTACAAAAAGGAGAAAAGGGAAAGAGTTTACATGTTAGGATAAAAGTCAGGATAAAATTGAAAATACTTACCCTTTAATAAGAGTAGTTTCAGAGCTGGAGGAGTTCTTGCATCTCAGTAATTTTGATTCCTTAGTTCAGGTAGCCACATACTTGTATTAAAGCCAGAATCTGAATAGGCGTGCACACATGTATGTGTGTGTGTGAGTCAATGTGCATGCATGTGTCTAGTGGTATATAATACAAAGATGTATCTATTGATATCCTACAACATGAGAGACTCTCTGTGCTGCCAGCTGAGATCCCTTATGTTTGCCAGATCGCTGTTTCTGCCTGGCTGGCTGAGGCTTGCAATCCAGTGGAGAGAGAGAGAGAGAGGAGGGGAGGGAAAGAGGTGCTCGCTAGCTCTTCTTATTTCTCCTTGTTTCCATGGTGGTTAGTGGTGCATCGTTCACCCGCTCGCTTGTCACAGTGACATGGTGCTGCCTGCTCAGCGGTCATTAATAACTGAGCCCCTTCCACTCCCCAGAGAGGAGCCAATGCTTCAGCGTGCCCAGATGCCGCGCAGTATGCGCGGCTGCGCCAGCCTGGTTGGCCGTGGAAAGCTGTCTGTTACGTGACACTGCTGCTTCGGGTATGGATACATGAAACAAGCCTTTGCACGCTTCCAGATATCTCTTCCAATTTGTAGGAGTTAAAGGGCATGCTTTGTGTTTGTACAGAACAGCGCAGGAGGTTTAAGTTCCCCCCTTTCTCCTTCCCCCTCCCCCCTTTTTTTTAAGGCTATCATGATGTTATCTGTGCTCAGAACAACTGATTAGAGATCACTGAAGTTCTGCAAAGGTTGCTGTAGTTTAGAGGATACAGCATGTTGAAAACACCCAGGATAAATGCTCCTCCCCACCCCAGTTTTGCTACCTTTTTCTTTCTTTTTGATTTAGAAAGTAAAGGATTTTTCATACTCCTCCTTTTCAAAATTTTATAGAATATCGAATTTCATTACATACACTTATCAGTAGAAAGTAAGAGCAGTGAAACCTCTTTCTGAGAAGCAAAAATTCAGAATAATATGAGGAAGGGCTTGGTTAAATAAAGTAAATTTCATTCTCTGTCTACTTAACTCTGTCTTGTGGCCATCTAGTGATATAAATGCTAGGCTGCGTAAATAATTTTTTTCTTCTCTTCCTTCCTTCTTCCTTTCCTTTTGCCTTCTCTCTTTGTGCCATGCATTTTGGTAGGAAATTATTCTTTTTTCTCTTTGTTCTATGTCTGTACACAAAAGGCATAGGAACCATGAAAGCTTTAAAAATCAAAAAATAATTTACAAAATTTGTTTTCAGTTTAGGGGAAATTCACACTGAAATATATCATGCCTTCCTCTAGCTACACAAAACAATAAATGGGATAGATGTTGTTAGGAAAAGTTGTTTTTTTTCTAATCATATATACTGTTTTATACAAAGGAAATTACTCTGTAATAGAAGATGGACAACAGCAAAATACAAAGAGTTGATTATCAACAGGTGAAGAGGAAGAAAATATTGAATATCTTGCATGCTACAACCCTGACTGAGACAGGGTACCCTCTAGTGGATTAAAGTGAAATGTAGCTCTGATTTCACACTCCTGCATTGTTTGAAGAAAGGCTTACACTCCTGCCTAATAATAGTATGAAAAATTTCTGAAGATTAGCAAACAATGTAAATTAATGTACTTACTGCAACAGCAATAGCACCAGAATTCTATTATAAAATGGTTACATTTTATGAATACTATATATCATTCTGATTCACTTTGAATCTGAGATTGTGGACTGCATTATTTTTGTTTTTTATTCAGTCAGAAAATGATTTTATGCTTTAGAAAAACACTTATGATGAAAAGTGAATTAAAGTAATGCCAACTTCTTGAATAAATTTCTGTCTGTTATAATTGGTTAGGACAAATTTTGTCTCACTGGTATTTGCATTGTTTTGGCTGTCATAAAGCAGTTTTCTTTCTGCCTCAGATTTTTGAATACTGCATTTAATCTAAATGGAGCAATATTTAATTTTTTTTAAAAAATGTCTAGTGTTCACTATTCTTACAACTCAGTAAAACTGCCTCACATATCAAATAATGGCATTTTGGTGACAGACTGCAAATACATGAAATACTCTACGAAGCAAAGAAGGCCACGTTTTCTTCCACTCTTTTAGTATGAGTATTACATTTTTTTCTAATGTGAGTTAGAGATGTATAACAAAAACAGTTGAGGCCAACCCATTTTTTGTTACCTTTGAGGTCTTCTTGCCTGGGATTGGGACGGGGAACATCTCAGGTCAGAAAGATGTCACATCATCTTTCTGTAGCCTCGGCTCATTGGTGAAACCTTGTCTTTCCTTTGCCCCTATGAGGTGGCTCTTGGAGCCTCTGATGTTCATCACCATAAGCTGCAAATACATACCACTGTAAACTTCCCAAAGTGAACCTATGAGCTTTCTCAGCTGCACAGCATGACAGCTCGTGTCTGATGGGACAATGCTCAGAATGTGTTAAGGAAACACAACCAAAAGCCAGAAGAGTAAGACTTCTTGCTGTGCTAGCCTCCATAGGAAAAAAAGGAAATCCTTCCTCATCCCAGCCATGAGGTTAGTCAAACCTGTCCCTTCAAAAAGATGTAAAACTGTGCTATAGGAGTGGACTGGTGGGTGGATTAAGAGAGAATAAAATTTCAAAAATTTGGGTAAAGTTAAAAGTAGGAACATGATCCATTAAAGCTAAATAAATATTGTTTTTTCTCTTATCTCGATTAATGGAGAAACAGAAGATCTAGGGAAAAGGGATTAGGCAGAGACTACCATTGCCCTACATGAAAGCTTTTTGTGGGTTTTGCCCTTAATTTCATGTTCTGATAGTGGTTCGTTCAACATCTGGCTTTCTAGTTAACGTGAGAATCGGACAAAAACATATCCAGTGATTTGACATGTGAAATTAAGACTATAGAAGTTCTTCATTTGGGTTGATTGGTACGGACTGTGTAATTAGAGGGACTGTGTAATAAATAATTAAATCAGCTAAAGTATACTTGCTTAAAGAAAGTGAGTTCTTATGATACACTATATATGCAATTAAAGTACCTCCTTGATGGACATACATTTACATATTAGTTAAAATGTTATTATATCATAATAAATTTCTGTATCGTAAAAAAGGGAAATAATTTTTTTTATTTAGCTAATGCTAAAGAATATTCTTTTTTGCAAACTATCTGCAGGAGAAACATATCTTTTATAAACAATGCAGTTATGATGATTAAGTTTCATTAAGGTATTTTCCCACTGATTTCACTGTGATGCTTGGTGGTTTTAAAATAGCAATGTAATCTATTGCACCAAAATTATATATATAGCTTATTAGGTTAGGGGATAGAAAAAGTATCTCAGGCTGCTAGAGAGATGATGAAAGTAGTGTAGGCTAACCTAAGTAATTATTTGTTTGCGATGGACAATTGATATGATGCATAAAAAAAATCTGTTATTAAAATACAATGTTCTGTGCTTGCATTTTTTCTTGAAATTAGAAGAGGATTTACAAACCTTTTTAACTTTTTTATTGCAAAAAAAGTTGGATGATCCTTGGGCTTTAATACCTTGTAGGATTGTTGTGGTTCAGGGAGTTAACAGTGACGATTTGTAGTATTTTTAGGCTCTGAGAGTACAACTGTGTTTGGAAGGCAGCAGATGATACAGTTAAAAACTGAAATAAATGCCATGCAGCTAAGTAAGAAGCCTACAAGTATTTTATTTAAATTCTAAAATGACACACTTTATGTCAGAAATTGGCAATTAAAAAAATTCTAAGTGTGTATCAGAACAGTTTATGTCAAAGTGTAAAAGAGCAGACAGTTTCTGAATAGCTTTGTTGCTTATGACTATATGTTCCCCCATGTTGCTTTCTGCAGCACCGCGACTACAAGGAGGATGGCTGAGTTGCATCTCTTCACACTTTCTTCTTGTAGCCCTTGGAGTTAAAAAGAAAGGAGCTATTGTTTGACAGATTAATTCTCACCAGTTCTGCAAAACATAGCCTTAGTGTATCTTCCATGTGAGGTGTGGAGAGGTATTCCTTTCTGAATGAAGGTCCAGAATTGCTCAGATTCAAGGAAATCTGTCTTGTGGCTTCATCAGTTATTAATCAATAATTAATTGTAGGCAGTTGTCATTGAGTGATTCGCCTGGAAGAGAGAAGAAAAGCATAGCCCTGTTCTACCAGGATTTTCAATGCCATGTCATCAGCCTGACATGGTCATACACATTTTTAGATGTAACGGCAACTATTGACTTTTTCGTAAGGGCTGTGCTTCAATATGGACAGAGAGTAACTTTTATCAATGCATATTCCTCTGAAATGGAATAATTTTTTTCAATTATAAACAAAAGCAACTTTCTAGCTCTAGTTCTTTGTCCTTTTTAGAAGATGAAAGGCTTGCTACCTACCAACAATGAGTTCAAGTTTCTAAATACAGTTGTACTTCATAATATTGCTCAGATTGCTTAACTTGCTACCAACTTTCTTATATCAGATCTCAGAGTTAGTGTTGATAGGTTAGAGATAAAGCAGATGGAAACAAATCTAGGCCATGAACCTGTAAAGAATTTCACATAAGGAAAAGTTCACATCTACAGAAATCAGCAGTTACTTCATTAAAAGCTATGTATGTAGTAGGTGCTGTATGACTTAGCAAAACCTGGAAATGTTTAGTGAAAGGAGTTGTATAGTACAGGCAAATTCAGTCATGTGTGATGAGGATGAATTAAAGCAGTCATGATAATCTGAAGCTTATCTTGGTGATCAAAGGTATTCTTTATATTCCAGCAAATTTCCCTATTTATGTAGCAAATTGTTCTATGAAACAGAAAGGACAATATCCTAGGCAAGAGCTGTAGTCTCTTTCCTCATTACAGATCCCAGAGCTATAGTCAGCCTTCCTCAGGAGTGGCCTGACAACTGAAAAATCTTGACATGATTCATGCCTATTGGCCCCAACTCTGAGTGATATCTGATTCCTTCTAATTTTCATCCCTAGCTCTACTTTAATAGGCAAGAATCTCTGGCATGCCAGCATCTGCTGAAGGCTGGAAGTGAGTCACACATAGCAACCACAACCTTGCTACGCTGTGTGCGAAACTTAATGAAGATGGAGTAGTGAAAAGCAGCTAGAGAATCCTTATGTGCAGCTGGATTAGGTAGAGGAAATATGAGATCTGTAAAGAGGTCGTCAGGCTCAGTGTATGTATTCCATTTTAAAACCAATTTCATCTCAATGATTTTATGTCTTACTTGTGGTGACATCTCAGTTTTTGTAACCTGTAGTAATTGGATATAGTTTATTGGCATCTCCTCAATGGTAGGTTTTTAAGACTAGGACACCCTTGTTGATTTCATAAGGATCTGCTTGTTGCTCAAGGGACCTGGTATGTGCATGGGATATACCTTTTAGTGTCATGGCTCTTTGAGATAATCTGTGTCTGAGGTTGATAAAGAAAATGGTGGCAGTAACAATTTGGGTATTGGGCCTATAATTTTCATCCTGATAGTTACTTGTTATGATACTTACAGGTAGTGGTAAATCTTGAACTTTCTGTACTTAACAGGAAGGACTTTCTCCATTTCATTTCTCATATCTTTTTTCTTTCCATGGAGAATGAACTGAATTTTTATCTGAAACACATTTTTCAGTTAAAACTGTGTGGTGTAGCAAATAGTATGTGATTGTTGAGGGGAAACCACCTTCCCCACTAATATATTTTTCTTTAATGTGGCCAATTTCCTTGATAGTGTACTTTTTTTTTTTGGAGTATGTATGAGAAGTGTGGTCCTCAAGGGCAGATTTTCAGACTTGAATTTCTTACCTTTTTTTTGATGAAACTAAACAAAACCTATTTTGTTTTGTTAATTGTGCTTTAATATTAAAAATGAATGGACAACAGTAGTAATTCTAGATTATTTACTTTTCATAACTATTTGCAGAAGAGTTATACTGCTAATTTAGAAATCTGTACAGAGTCACTAAACTAAATATTAGAACTAGTATATTATTTTGCTTTTAGTTACTTTTACTCTGAAATTAGAAGAAGTGTCGTAGCAGTTTTCCTATGCCATCAATAGCATTCTTGAACTGTGGTCATGGGTAACTGTTATGAAGCTATTTTGGTGATGAAAAGAAACAGCATGGTTATGTGCAGTGTGTGTTCATAATATGGTTACCTAATGATAGTTTAAATCAAACACACTAAACTATTGGTCTGTAATGTGTACCACAGTGAAGTTCTTTGTAGTTTAGTTATATAATTTCGTTTTTTTTGAACTTGCAGATCTAGAAAATTAATTAGAAGGTCACTGGAACATTCGACATCCTTACTGATTAAAAAATCAAAACAATTTAATTAGGAATACAGTGAATGTTTCCCGTCTCCACTCTAATTTGACTGCTAAAGCCTGTGGGGGCATATTAGGTATTTACCTTTAAATGTAAAGCTATCTTTACATTAAGAAGTTGGGGGTAGAAGGATCATGTACATAATAGCTTACTGGAGGAGGAGCTGTTTCAGAGGCTTTCACATAGTTCCCATTACTAAGGAAACCACTTATTTTGTCTGTACATGTTTTGAATAGATCTCTCATTTGAAATCTGGTGCTCAAACTCTGAGGATTGCATTATAGTGCTCAGAAAGAGGCAAAGGATACAAAAGAGGCTTGAAAACACTGCATCTTTAAGGAATGCAATCTAGGAGTGTTACATGATTATGAAAGCGTGCACATCTGTTTGAGGGATATGTATATATATGTGCATTTTTCTTGTTTTTTTTGCTAATAAAACCAAAATGAAATTATTAATAGGTGAAACAGGCGAAGCAGATGACGTTTTGTCCTGCACTTTGCATGTCTTTATTGTAAGGACAATTGAGAAATACAGTGTAATATCTAGGTCGTGTCAAATATGAGTTCTGATTTTCATTTGCTGAAATGAAAAATGGTATTAAATTCAAGAGGAAGGGTGTGCCTATCCAATGATAATGGCTAAAACAAAGCTGCGAGGATGGCTATGTATTGTTGTTGACCAAAGCTTTGCTTGGCAAGTGAGTCTGTTTTGGCAAAATTCCTCACTGAAGTTTAAGACATGACTGCAAATACACACCAAGGCATACTTACATTATATTGGGGTCAGTGCACTTTCCACATGTGAATAGCACATGCATTCTGTGCTGAACAAACATATTAACAATTGAATTACCCCCCCCCCATTAGCAATTGTGTATGATCAACTGGTATGCTTAGAAACAAAATTTTTGCTTAGTATAGCCAAGTGAAACTGGTTTGACAGGATATGTTTTTAAATTGTAAGTATTTAAAATAACTTGGAACTGATTCCAAACTATTCCTTAAAGAACAGGATTGTTCACAGATAAGCTGGAAGTGTCAGAGAGATGCAGAAATCCAACAGATTGCCTGAAAGCTGTAGGGAAATTAAGTACGTGGCCAATGAGTGCTCTTATTCAGCATGTCCAATATATGAATTACCTTATCACTAAATATTCCTGTCAAATTGGATAGAAAAATGAAGACACGTGAAAATTACCATTTTTAAGGCCTACAAATCCTGTGACTCTGTAGGGTCATGTGACACCAAAACCAGTGCTATAGAAAGATACTTTCCTTTGAAAATAGAAAAACATTCTATATTTTGTGTGTGTGTTAATGCCAATTTATTTTGAAATAAAGAGCCTCAAGTCATCAGCAGTAGATCTCTGATATGTCTGATGAATAATTATTCTTAATATATATTGCGTGGTTCATGTGCCATTTGAGCGACGAGAGATTACTTTTATAGCAGATATGCTTTGAAGGAAGCTGCATGTGTGTTTGTGTGCACTATTAATAAGCAATTAGTTCCATATAGATTTTCTTCTTTAATTCCTTAACTGTTAAATGACAGGCGGAATGACAGCTATGGTAAAGCTGAAATGTCCTTGGCTTGACTTAGTTGATTACTTGTGGTTGAAAGAAAATAAATGTCTGTAGATTACATAAAGATATCAGATTTCATTTGTCTCAGCTAAGAAATATCAATTTTTAATATTCTAGAGTATTTGTGTTGTTTCAGTCCTGTACTGGTTATGTTTACTTTCTGCAGTATTATTGCTAGGATTGACAACATGTCTCAAGGTACGCTAAAAGCATTGCTATTCATTATGCTTAAATTTATGCTTGCAGCAAGAAATAAGATCTTCAGTGCTTGGTAATACTCACAATTTCCTTTACGGTGTAACTAGTATATTTCCAAAAGAGTGCATTCAGTCTCCATGTTCCATAAGTATTTTCACAAACAAGATTAAATCAATATTTTTAATAAAATAACTAGGATACATACTCTTACAAAAAGGTGACATCTGTTTTGATACAAAAATGTTGGTGTACATGGTGAGGACCGGGACCATCTGATACTGAGAGGCAATTAAGAGTTAATAATTCAGTTTGTAATTCTAATTACCAGAGAAGAGGAACCAACATTTTTTAATAACTTAATTTAAATATTTGGGTAAGAAATATATTATAAAAAGATAGATAATATAGATAGATAGGTAGATGATATAAATCATACTTTAGTGTTAAGTAAATTTTATGATAACATCACTGTGAGAAGGAGGCAAAGCATGTAAGAAGGAGAACAGGAAAAGGAGGGAGGTTTTCCCACAGTAAGCAGCTCAGAGGAACATAGGAATATCATTCTGAGAGGTTGTTTGAACTTTAATAATAGAAATGGGATTAGTCTGCAATGAAAGATCATTTGGAGTCAATAACATGCAATTCTGCTGTAAGTTGTGGGCTTATTACTTAGAAATAACTGAGGAGAACATATCTCTGTATTTCTGGTCAATCAAGAAGCATGAGCTGACAGCATGGCACAGCTGTGAAAAAACCCAAATGCGGTCCAAGGATACACCAGGAACGTTATTCCAATAGCAGTAAGGAATTAGTTGCACTTTGGACACCTCATTTAGAATAATTCTTTCAGTTGTGATTTTGTGCTTGGAAAAAAGTGAACTTAAACTATAACACATGCAATTAAATACTGTTCAGGTGACACAGAGCCCCTATAACAGAATAATATGGTTTATAAAACCTTGCCTTATATAGTATAAGAAAGTCAGGGAGAAAATAAGATTCCTGCTGATAAATACATCCTGCTGGTACACGATGAGGTAAAGCTAGCATAAGAACAAAATGTGTAAGTGACTGTGATTAAGTCTGGAAATTAGAAAAGTTAAGGTGTTTTGTTTTTTTTTTTTTACATTTGAGTCATCACATCCTGGGACAATATTCCCGTGGAAATAGTTCAGGTAGAAAAACAAAACTTAAGAGCAAACCAAAACAACCAAAACCCAAATGAAATCAATCACTAACAAAAAGTCTCTTTAAAGATATTGATTGGTATATTCCTGAAATAGGTATGTTTACAAATAACTGACCATGCTTACAGAAGAGGGAGATAGACTTAACATTTTAGAAAGATCTTTCCAGTCTTTTTTAGCTTATCAAAGATAAACCTTACTTAGCAGATTTCTGTATAAATCCAATTTAAATTCTTTTAAAATATTTTTGATCCTCCTAAATATTTGTGAGCATGGGAATTTCTAACTCCCAGCTGTTGGGAATACTGATTTTTCAGAGGTAAAATGGCTTTTCTCAATATTTACCCCAGGAAATATAAATAAAGCAAATATAAGTTTATTAATTTACATTTACTTACCATTATGAAATAATGGTTTAGCTATCTTTATGTGCTAATAGCTGAGTGGTACGGCAACAAGTTCAGAAGAAAAAAGGAAACTAATTCCCGTATATAGTCTTTGATTTCCATTTCTCTAGATAGTTCTGGAGACAGTAATCCCCTTGATAATATGCTTTAAAACAAATTGTCATCCAAAAGCCGTAGATTTTACCTGAAGTTTTGTTTCCAGCTGTGACTTTCATCACTAAAGAGAAATCTTGTTCTGTTGTTCAGGTAATTTTTTTCAGTATCTTTCGCAGGGGTTTGTTGATTACTGTGATAGATAATCTAAATTCAGCTACAAGGATGTCACAAAAAGCCTTATATGCACAAAAAAATGCATATAAGCCTAACTATCATCTTGTATGCAAAATCCAAATGTCCCCAGGATGGCTAACTTTTTTAATGTGCTCTTTTAGCACTCATAATTTTGCTGACATCTACTTTTTCTATGAGTAACTGTAAGAAATGGTTATAATAAATCCACTTTTTAGATACATTTGTATATAGGTTGGATTTCTCTTTGGCTAATAGGCCACCTTTATATTCAGCCAGTGGTTTTAATAGGTGAGTACGTTAACTCATTTCGTATTTTCCTACTGAGAGATATTCATCAAGGTAACAAACGATGATGAAAGAGCATATTTTTCTCATTACTGGTAATTTGAATGTTATGCCAAATAGGCTTTCAGGAACTCAAACACAGATAGTTATGGCCTTAATTAAATAGTAATATTCCAACTGGAAACCCAACAAGTTAAAATGTGTGGACTGAAGAGGGAGAAATGAAACTGCTGATACGTTCTCATATTTTTCTAACTGTACTCTCAGGCAACATATTTTTATCATGGCTGCTGTTATGCCAAATGGAGAATATTGAACTGAACATAAAGGAGACTCAATATTGCCATTTACAAATGTGCCTCAAGAGTGACCTAAATGGTGAATAATTTGGTATGTCAGGCAGGAGCACTAACTTTTGACCATGACAGGAGATTCTAGTAATTCCATTAATTCCATTAATTCCACTAACAACTCCTGGGACCATCCTGATCCTGGGTGTGAGTGCAGCTACTTTTGGAGAGAAGCCAAACTCTTCATTGCTGCCTACATTGCATTTCAAAGCCTTTAACTGAATATTCCGAACTGAGCTAACTATAAATTACCTTAAGACTTTGAGTCTGACTTTCCACTGGTTCATCTTCCCTGTACCCAATCTTTCCCTCCTCTTTATGATTGCGCTAAGAACATACAATTTCTTTTTTCCACCCTGCACCTATTTTTTTAAAAAAGCAATTCACCTTTCTTTTATCTGAAGTATCATCTCCTGCTGGCTGCTCAGGTTTTTGTCCTTTGTAACTTCTGTCCTGACGGGTGGACATTTTAGTCCTCTGCTTCCTTTTCAAGGTGTCATGCATCAGCCACTTCCAGGGATGTCAGAGGGAGGACTGACCCTCAGTGTTGTGGGATCTATTTCTTCTTTTGCCTGTGGTAAAGGACTGCATTCTTGGTATAAAGACCCCTCTGAAGCGGTTTGCTTTAGCAGGGCTCAACATATGGCCAATCTGGCCCCAGTACACAGCTGTCAGCCCGAGACCTGGTTCATAGACTCTGCTTATACAGCTTTCACTTCTTTCCGTCGAGAGTGTGCATGAGGTGAGCAGTGGATGCATTTATGGACAGGATAAGTTCTGCTTGATCAACATGTCCCCCCTGACTGCAATGGTCCTGGAGTTATCTGCTGCAAACCTATTTCTCAGTTTAAATTATGGGAAGGTGATATCATGGGTGCAGTCCATTTTTCTTCTTTTTGGTGGAAGGAAGAAACCTGACAAAAGAGATTCAGCAAGGCATATATTTCATGGATGAATTCTTTGAGAGCTTGTAAGGCAAATAAAATAAAAGGTTAGTGTTCTGACTTGGATGAACTGGTGAGAGAAGCTTTTACTTAGCATGTGCCAGTATGACCTTTTCCTCACCCACAATCAGCACAACTGCACTCCAAGATGGCACCAAATATCCTGTGTATCTCTATGCAAATTTTCATAGTACTTTGCCTTGAAGTTAGGCTCCATAAAGCTTGAAGATCTACGATCAGAATTTACTAAAACCCATTAAAATACTTATTTATAAATTAGGATGAATTCTTCACTGTATTTATGGTCAACGCCTTTTTTGTGTTTTAGATAAATGCTCTGCAGATTGCTTTTTTTAAAGTGAGTCTAAAATTTTATGATCTTGGCTAAGGAGGAGTACAATATGAATTATCATCCTTATTCTTTACAGTTTTTATGGTGCTTCTGAGTCAACCTAAATGACAAAGGCTTTTCAGTGCAAATCCAAATAACAACAAATTAAGCCTTTTTTCTTCTTAGCACAAAAATCACTAATGAGTTAGGGTGTGTTAATTAACTGGCTCAACAAAAAGCAACAGGGCAGGGTCCAGAAACATTGAGAATCTAAAACCAAGTGTCCCAACACATGAGCTCTCTCTTGCATAGGTTTCTAACAGTGAATTACTAGCTTTGCCTCTGTTAGTTTGAGCATAAATGTGTCATAACCTTTAAATAGTATGATTAATCAACCCTTTCAGAAGACCTCCAGTATTAGAGAGCTCTATAATAAATGGCAAATCTTTTTGTTCTGAGAACCATACCTCTATTATTTTACCTGTGTATAAATCCTGTGAATATTAAAATCTTCATAGACTTTTTAAAGGGTTTAAAGAAAGATAAAAACTGATTTTAAATAATGAAACACTATAGGTCTTTATTTTTGAAAGCATTCAATAGGGTCTATAAACACATACCTCAACTTTAATACCACATAATTCCGTATTTCAGTAGTTCGGTGGGATAATGCTCTGCCTCTCTAAAGAGCCTTTAGAAATGAGACGTTTAGCAACAGTGACACGGGGCTTATTTGGTAGCTAGTTTGAAGTAATTTATCAATAACATCTCAAGGAAGCATGGAATCATTCTTCCTTTCATTGACAAATCATTCCCAAACATACTTGTAGGGAATGAGATGGATGTTGTAACAAAATGTTTTACATTATGGGATTCAGAATTAAAGTTTTATAAATAAAAATTTACTACTGGTTTTCCTGAAGCCATGAAAAATGTGAAATTGTGGCTATCATGGTAGTGATTACTGTATATGCCATGACCGCTTTTCCAAGACCTGTGTAAACTCTGCTTTTATACACTTGGACTGCGTATTACCCATAAGCTAAAATAAGTAACAGCGAGCAATGTATATAAGTGAAAACCTGGGTAAGATGTTGTCTTTTTTGAAGAGCATTTTGTGAATTACTGATTTCAGTGTGATCACGATTTCATATCTTGTTTTTAGCAATATTTGTACAAAGCTATTCTGGAAAAAGGAAGAGAGGAAATAATTTGTTTTCAAGATATACAGCTCATTAACATTTAATTTACTGTATCTTTTCCTGGATGGACTTTGCCATAACATTGTTTTCACATCCTCCTCTGCTCTGCTTTTTGTGGGTGTGCACGCATGTGTGTGCCCTTGTGCATTTCTAATAAATTTGGTTTTAGTGAACACAAACCTATTAGCAGATGGGATGATCCCGTATTCTATCTGCTTTTAGCCTGTGCTGGACGAAAGACACTAGATGAAACCTTGCCCTGACTCTAGCTGCAAATCCATTTGCGATCTGCATTTATTCCACGTTAAGAATTTAGGTCCCTGTGTCTAAGATATTCTGCTATTTACTGTCGTCTGCTTTCACGATGTACCTTGTTATCACGAGCTTGTTTCTAGTGACTTGGGAACTTGAGTCAGACACTAGACTTGTTAGGCATCCTCACACTTTCATATATATGAATGTAAATAAATTTTATATAATATAATGCACATACATATTTAAGTGAAAATAAGCAAGTTGCATGTTATAACACGTCTTAATCCCTCAAAAGGCAGGTCTTGAAGATCATTCCAAGCAATGGCAAATTGCATACAAGACAGTGTAATACCATTTGAAGGTACAAAATTGCATCCGAAAGAGGGGCTTCAAAACACTTAATTAGCCTAATTCTAATTAGCTGGAAAGGAAAACCATACTGATCTGGCAGTAAGGCACTGAGTTTCAGTCATTGCTCTCCACGTTGTACAAGGTGCTTTCGAATTAAGCTCCAATGCAATATGAGTTTCTTTCTCTGAGGCACATTTTAACTATTTCAGCTGTTTCCTGTTGCTGTTCACGTATCAGACTATGAAAAGAGCCATTGTTCTACTGGGAAAAAAAAGAAAATTATGTTATTTTATGTGATGGATAATTATTTCTCTTGATTCTGAATCTTTTTATTTAAAAAAACTGGCTGATTAAATTCTTGTTTTAAGTTAAGGATTTCAGTCCATCTGTAGTTCTGCTTTCATTGTTGGGCAATAATGATGTTTTCAGATTTGTTTCAAAACACATTATAAAACAAAAGACATTGTGCCACAAGTTGAGCACAAATATGCCACCTTTGCTCAAAACCGTGTAGCTTAGGTTCAGGCTTATGACCATTAGCATCAGCCTGCTTATGTATTTAAAATACATGTTTAGTTAATTTCATGTGATTTTTATAGATTTCACCCTGTTTATAACTTATCTCTTCAAGAAATTACAGTTTTTTGTTTTCTGAATTTTCTTTCAGAATACAAGAAATGGTCAATTTTCTTCCTAGTAATGGGACAAAGAACCAACCCAGCACGTTTACTATCTGATCTATAATGTCTCTCCCAGGTGGTTATTGTCTCTCATTTCTTCAGAATAAGTCATCGCTGCCAGCGTATACACATTTGTTCTTCTGCTAACATTGTTCTGTAGCTTAAACTGACATTATCCCTCTGCCAATGCTTTTCTCTTTGAGGAGAAATGAAAAGACAATACAGTTTATTATTCTGAAAGGATAAATAATGAGATTTTTTTATAGAGCTTGTATAAGAGAGGGTCTATTTCCTCAATTTTAACTACCCATCTTGCACCTCTTCCTTTTAGAATTCATGTTTTGATCATAAGTGACCAAAACTACAAACTGAATTCCAGATGAGAGCCTGCTAGTACCAAGAACATTACCTTTAATATTTTCTTTTCAGTCCTAAAAGTGTTGTAATATATCCTGATATATCTTTACACTTGTCTTTTTTCATTGCCATGTCACATTTGTGGCTTTAGTCACCCTGACGCTAATAAAGCCAGATCTCTCTCTTCCTCTGACACTTTCAATTATTACTCCCAGCTTATAACAGAAAAATCTTATTAGTTCCTAATTAGGCTTGTTACTACACAATTTTGTTTCACTCACTCTTGCTTCTCTGACTTTTCTGATCTGACTTTTACCACCTTCTTCTATCAGCCATTTTTCCCAATCTTTATTTTTATACTCAGAGAAATACTTCCTATTGCCTCCAAGTTAAGTCACAGTTCAATACCAATGCCTTTCAGCATTAGCACTGATGATAATCCAAGAGGGGAAAACAAACCTTCTTTTCCAGCCATATTGACACCCCTATCCAGTTTATTATACATGTTCTTCTACCATCAATCAACATCAGGGTGAGAACAAGCTCGAGAAAGATGTGCATCTTTCAACAGCAATGTAATCTGCAGACACACCAGCCTGCTTCGGAGAAGTTACCCTGTAGCTGTTCACCAGCCTTAGCCTGTCTAGCAGCTGATTGTCATGATCTTCTCTTCGCTATTAGCCTTTAGCTTTTCCTGGCTCCAGCACTTGTTGGATCCATCACTAATTGCAGTGCTTCAGGATGCTAAGAAAGCAGACCACCATTCACGTGTTTCCAGTATCAAATATTAGTGTGCTGACAGGGCTGAGAAAAGGGCAGAGGAGGAGGAGAGCCCATGGAGGGGCTGGTGAATGCAGTTGCTTATAACAAAAGGTTGGAAATACTGCAGCCAGCCAGTTAATGTGCAAAAGTGGTTTTACAGTTCAGTATTAGGCTGGTAAGAGATCACTGTTCTAAGAGGACCAGATGTTTTTCTCCTTGTTCCTTCCTCCACTATTATTGTTACTCTTCCCCACTCCCAGCCCTGCACCATACTCTCGGCCTTGTTCAGCATTTTCGTAAACTGCTTGCACTCACCTCAGAACAAGCAAAGAGGGAAGGGACATGAAGGCAGAACCATGCAGCTCTTTTCTTTTGTACGTCTTCTCATTTTCAGCTGTTTTAGCTATAGACTTTTAGTAAAAACTATTATTTAGTAGAATTAATAATTGATAACTAAGCAATTTGTTTGAGTTGCTGACTATAAACCAACTGAAATGCTACTCAATGTTTAAAAATTATGCCAATTTAAATGTTTGAAAGGTGTTTAGAATTTGGCAAGATTTAAATCATTAACGCTACCAGATTCCACAGTATGAGCTCATGGTGACTTTGATGGCCCAAATGGTCACTTAAAAAGTTCAGGGGAAAGTACAACTTTTTGCTTCAGAAGAACCCAAAAGAAGAAGAATAAATATACTGGGACACCACTCTGCATCACTGATATAGGCATTCACTATCTCATCGCATTGGAGTGTAGGCATACTTGCTGATATAGAAATGTATCATTAAATGAGGTGTCTTGTCCAAATATTTATGACTTAATTACCTATTTATATAAAGATAAACTTCTGTTTTAAAAAGTCATGAAACTTTAATGAGGACAGAAGGCAGTAGAGTGAGAAGACTTGTGAAATGAACTCTATGTTTATCTCCAGGATAGCAGCTGAGAAAACATCCCACAGTTATTATATGACTTGAGAATGGAGAACAGTTTCTGACACAATTAACCTTTTGGCCATATAGAAAAGTCATTAAAAAAATAAGTGGTGTTTTCTTGAAGGCCAGAATTTGTACACCTTGCAAACTCCACTCCAATCAGCACTTCTTCAAAACTGATAAACACACAAAGAAGAGTAGTTAAAATTAGCTTTTCCAAAATAAGTATTAGAAGTGCTGTATTCTTAGCCTGCATATGCATTTTCTTAATTTAGAAGAAATGAGAATAACAGACAATACGTGCCAAATACTAATACAGATGCAATTCCAGATAAAACAGTAATAAAGGGAAAGGTTAAAGATGGAACTTCTAGAAGTAACAAAGTTAGTTTAGTCAAACTTGTGGATGCATTTTCTGTGCTCTCAGCCAAGTCTTCTGTTACACGAAAAGAATTGTTGTGAATCGGTAAAGTGGATTCCAGGATCACAAAAACACATTTATCTTCTTCTGAGCCACCTAGCATCCTTATGAAAAGACATATTTTTGTTTCTATTTTAATGGCAGCATTCTACATATTTTTAAAAGAAATTAGTTAAGTTGCACAATAAGAATTCTGAATTCTAGCATCAGCTAGCAAATATGTTGCATAATTTTTTTGCTTTTCTCCATCTTGCCGTTTTTTACTAGCTTATTTACGTATTTTTAAATAATTCAGAAATTAGTATGCAACTTAAGCCTTGGAACACTTTATCGCAGCCCATTATGTCAATGTAAACTAAGCCTTTCTGCAAAGTCCATTTTTAAGGTGTCAGAACTGTAGTTCTCAAAGCAGTGCTATAGGTTACATGTTGGCATGATATCCAAAAGCCACTTCTAGGATTAGAAATAATAATACATCAGGAATATATTTGTTATGCAGTGATTATTTTATCATTATAAAATATTGTAGTTTTACATAAAATATTGACTTTATCTTCTTAAAGATTTTGTGTAATATCTATCAGGATATAATGAGAAATTTAGTCTTCTTTAAGCGTTGTAAACAAAAAGATGAGATTTGTTTAGTAGCTCATAGCATCTACGCAACTGATAAGCTATATATCTGTTTAAAATTAATTTTATTTAGCAGTTACACTAAAAAATAGATGGAAATGCTACCTTTGAGATCTTCTGCTTTTTAAATTGATTATACCTCTACACATAAAAATAAGTATTTTCTGTGGTTTATTACAGAATATTTTTGTGTTGGTGATAAATATGTTGGTGTTTTTCTATAGGAAGAAAGATGAGATAGTAGTCAGCACAGAACTGCTTCCCCCCTAACACAGGTTTGTGGTCTGTTGCTTTCAGGGAACTGACCAGCATAAAGGACATATGTATGGAATCCATAAATTTATCTTTAAACTTCCTTAAAAAGGCAAAGATAGCTTTGCATGATTTCCTGCATTTCAAAGTTTCCACCAAACTGTGCATTCTCTAAGGTTTTATTTCTTATAAAAATACGCTTCTGACAGTTTTTATAAATATGTACTTGTTCTAATATGCATCATTGCATCTTCATCAGTCCTGCCTTGCAGAGAACAGACTGTGCCAACTAAGGTCACAGTCAACTTCAGGTATGTCTGTCAATGCATATGAAAATCATTAATTCTTATAGTTGCTAAGTATATCCCGTTCTTTTTTCCCTTAAATGATAGAGAAGTTGGCACAGTGTGCCACACACTGGTGTTCTCTAAGCACTTTGTGTTTAAGCATTTTTGCACACAACACACAATAATGCATGATTTTATCTGGCTCTAACTCCACAAAGCACTTAGGCTTGCTTCAAGAAAGTATTTCTAGCCAAGAGAGCCCTTTAGCACATGCTTAAAAGCATGGCCAGTTAGAGCAGATTGCCAATATTTTACGTCACAAGCAATAGTCTACTCTTACTTACATTCATCTTCTTTCACTGCCATTGGTAGGTTTGCTTAATGCAATTACTGTTACAAATCTACCGTGCAGGTAGGAGTGTTTTACCCAGCAGCTCATTTAACTCATGGTCTGTTTAGAGCACGGCATGCTTTCTCTGTTTAGTTCAGGGACCTGAGTCCTCATTTTGGACCTCTATGATTATGTAGTAATGGTAATCTAGCTAGTAATTAAAAATATCTTTAAAGTGTTTATGTATAGTGTGGCTGAGTGACCAAGGCTGTTAATTTTTTCCCTTGCTATAGTGCATTTAAATCTGTAAAATTAATGTTTTATTAAAGCTGTCTTTTTTGTATTTAAAATGTATTTTGGCAGCAGTGTGAACTTTATGATGAGCATTAATTTATGATAAGCATTTAAAACCTCTGAGCTAATTGTTTAATTAAACATCAATGCAATGCTGGCCAATATTGTGTCACTGGAGGTTAGACAGAGAGGTGAGTCCATTCCAGAGAGAGGTCTGACTCACAATTCCATTGTGGGAATGAAAGATAATACTCACTATAATGTTTGAGTATAGTATAATAAACCATTTGTATGCATTTTAAGGGTTTGTTTATAAGCACAGAACTGCAAATATAACTCGCTGTGGACAAAGACTTTAGGGCCTTGGGAAAAATTTAATCTGAATAATATTTGTGTAGTGTTCATCCTTTGTTTTATAAGCGTTGTCAATACTGTGCCTGTCACTGTTGGTTGTTAGGCGATTTTTGGTCATTAGATAAAAAGCTAAGGTTATGTTATGTCAAAAATGTAGATTAATTGGTATTTTCTTAACAATAATTTCTTGTAATTTTCTGTCATTTGTGAACATTCTCTTGCTTGTTTCTCTTAAAAAAGTTTCATACTTGAATAAGTGGAAAACATGAGTGTTCTCAATAGTATGGCTTTCTTACCTTTTAAATTTTCTAACTGTGGTCAGGAATGCTGTACAATGTGCAAATGGCATTTAATTCTAACTGCAGTGTTCTCATCTACAGTAGGTAGGGAATAAAGCTAATTATATTCATTTCTAGACAATCTAATAGATTTGGACTTGCCTAGGACATACGAGTTCAGTCTCTTGATGATGTACTTGCTATGCGGTCCCTTTCCTTTTCCTCTAGTCCTCATCTGTTGAAGCACTGTGGATGTAAGCTTATTCACTGCAATGTGCCATAAATTGTAACAGTAACAACATAATATTTGAACTTTGTCTTTATTTGTCGAAAACAGTACACAAACCCCTACCTACACATTGGAGAGTCAAAAACTGGGACTCAGTCAGGAGACGCAATTTGTGTGTATTACACAGTAGTCTTTAGAGCTGCTTGCTGCTGTAAATCTCTTTTCCTCATTCTTCCTTTCATTCTGCTCCCAGTTACTCACACAGTTTTCCATGATCTTGCTGCTGAAGTCCTGAGCCTTCCTTGCATCAATAATTCATAGCGTAAGGTCTTCTAGTTTTACTTATTTTTTACTCTTTTAATGTTACTATTACTCTTCAGAGGAATTTTCATTCTTAGTCTCCTGTAAAATACCAGAAAGGCCTTTAAGTCTATCACATCGAACCATTTACTTTATTCCGTGAATTTATATGACACTTTGCATATGATACATTTCCATAAAGTGTTCTGTTAGTACTGATCACCCCTATAAGAAAAAGTAAAACCCCAATGACTTAACTCATCCTTAAGCTTTACCTTTAAGCTGTCAAATAATTTTGTTATGTGTATGTGAGAAAGCAAGATTCTAATAGAAATAAAAGCTGAAGCTTGTGTTGTAATAGCTGCCTATTTTATTGGAAGTGAAGTTTGATTTAGCTTCAGGAATGGTGGCCTATATATCTTTGCCCAGTAGTGTGAGAAAGGGATCTCAAATGAATACTAAATTATTTGTAGAATGTCTGCACCACTTACACATGTAAAATTTTATAGTGATGTTTTCATTAGTTGTCTTTCTTTTGAAAGTAAAACTACTGGAAATTGCTTGTGACTGGGGTGACATCAGGAATTAGAAAGGACATGAATTTAATCTCTCATAGACGCAGCTGTGTCTAGTATTTTAATATGGTTTGGGAGAAAAACAAAGGAAGGCTAATTAATGTGCATATGTAAATTCTACAGATTACAGTGTTTAGCCACAGTCAGTTCTTCTTCACCATGGAAGGAAATGATGGTCGTCCTGTCCACGTCTGTTGCAGTGATTTAGGGCCTACCCAAACAAATAATTAAAAAACTTTGAATGATCTGGTTGCTAAAGAAAAAGGCAATTAAACAACAGGCTGATGAGAAGAAGCTTCTGACAAAACAATTTTATACTAAATGAAGAAAGTTTTCAGTTTAGATGGTGCTAAGTAATTGAATTGCAAAACATAGTGCCATTACCATGACTATGAAACAAAGTTTGTTCTGTGATAACTGAAAAAAAATCTTATGGTTGATAACACTGGAAAATACGAATGTGCCACTGAGAAGCATACTTTGCTTTATGGAAGTGGTGAAAAGCCTTATCTACTTGTTTAAAGGTCTACTCCTAGCATTTTGATATTTTGGTACTTGACGCTTTTGTATTTCCAGCAGTGGTGGTAACAGAGGATGAGACATTGGGAGTAAGACTTCAGGGACCACCTGCATCATTGCTACCATGCTCAGCAGACTTAGACCATTGTTCACGTTGTTATGCACACCATGATATGTGTGAGCTATTCCTTAAGCAATTTGGACGTTTAAATTTTTAATCTTGTCTCTTAGTTTTATTTCTCTGCAAATTGATTTCCAAGATGTGTATAATTTTAAGCATTCCTAGTTATATTATTACTGGTCTAGCTTTTATTAAAATCAATACCAAATGAATTGTCATAAACAATTTTAATTATATAGAGGAAGAAAAATCTCAAAGGCAGACAGTTTAGTTCTAAGGTTCACCTTTCACTAAGATTCAAATGGAAAATCAGGTCACAGAAACTCTGTTAAAGCCTAGTAAACTCTCCAAAAAAAAAGGAAGTTTTGCAAAAATGATAATAGAAGACAAACATATATAGCATAAAAATAATTACATAAAAGATTAAGAAAGACAGAAAATAATTTTTAATACTTCCTTTGGGTCAAATTTGGCACATAGTTTTGGCAAAATATGTTAAAATTCAAACCAGCTACATATTTTTTTTTACATTTTTATATACTGCGTGAGTTTCATTACAAAGCAGAGCTAGGTTAGCTTGTCTGAAAACACCAAAGTGGGGTGGATAATATTCCATTTCTTTTACAATTGAGGCAGATGTCACTACGTTTTATTTTGTTCCTAGATGTGCCCTTCACTGAAGGAATCTCTCTAAGAATGATCTCACTACTTATGTTTAATGGGATGTCTTTCATCACAAGGCACGGTTTCTGGATTTGTTGTAGTTATTTGATTCCTTTGCTGATACATCAGGCTTAATATCCCTTTTTTACTGTCTTGGCCTGTTTTACAGTACAAAATTCTTCAAAAGGCATAAACTAATTCATTACTGTTTAAAAGGCAGAAAACTGTCAAGATCTAGCTCTTCTGTCTGGGTAAGTTACAGTTTATTTTTTTTTCAGTAGGTAATATTTCATTGGCATTAGACTGAAGTGGGAAATCCCAGGCTTAAAGCTATTTTACTGTACCTCGGTGAAGGTATCCTTTGTGCTTTGCTAAATATGCATTTACACTGACTTCTTTTCACCAGAAGTAGGAGATATGCTGTTGGATCTTGCATTTGCCAATAACATGGCAGTTGCAACGTGTTACTTTATCATGACAAAGAGATCAATGTCATTGGAACAGCCTTGGGAAAGGGGCACTTTGGCTGCCAGTTGAAATTAGGCCAAAGAAAGAAACAAATACAAAAAACTTGCAATGAAATGAAATCTTCTTTTTCAGAGTGTTACATTTTTATGAAGTGAAAAATCAATATGTAGAGGAACATTAATTTTATTGCTTGTTGAAACTTGAACAGTGTGAGAGAGCTTGACTTAGTGCAGCCTTGGTTGGAATAAAGACAATTGGGCTGAGTGTGCTATGGTCTTCGGAGCTGCTCCTTTCCCAGGTGTGCCATATTTAGGTTTTGCCTATTACTGCAAATTGCCACTTCATTGATTCTTGCTGATACTAAAGATCCGTAGATGACATCTCATTTCACTCTAAAATTGAAATGCCTTTATATCACTTTACATCAAAAGGTGTAAAGACTTTAAGTTTCGGATACCGAATGTGACGTTATTAAGTAGAACTTTAGTGTTTTAAGCTTCTATAGATTTTGATAATGTAGTTATTCACTTTCCATATTGTCTGAAATATAGAAATATTTAACTAGACATAAGATCAGTCATTTAGTGGATCAATGTATTTTAATTTCCATATTCAAATAAGCCACATATTTTCTGTCTGCTAAACATTGTGGTGTTTGACCTTGGCTTTGTAGCTGGTAATTTGCAATTTATCTACTATCAGGCTAATATTATACTGTATTCTACAATGCTGTACTGTGTTCTACATTATTCTATTGTTCTCTATTGCTGTTGTGCATTTTTTGATTCCTACATGATACGAGACATCTCCAAAATACTGTACAGGATTAGAAACGTATCTGACACTATCTTCTAGCAGGCCTGAGCTATTAAGCAGAACTGTGAAATGGCAATTTTAACAGTTTGACTGACAAACAGTGTTAAGGTAGAATACTTTTTTTAAATGCAACCATCAATAGTAGATGTTTCTTGAAGAGGATAAAAGCAGTTAAATTATTAGATGTCTCCAAGAACTCTTACCTACTTATTTTGCATGAATTCATGTAGTCTGGTTTTGTCTAAGATAAGTAGTAAGAATACACAGACACTGCATAAAATGTTTCTCCTTTTGTTATTTCCAGCAAATGTTCCTATGCAATACCAGGTGTCACTCTGTGTGTATATGGGAAATGTGGATCTTGATTTCTGTGTTTTAAGTCTGGTAATTCTGTACTTATTCTTTAGATTAGCATATATATATACTTGCTGATATATAACAAAACTAAGTCATCAACTTTGTAACGATTAAGAATTAATTGTTATGGTTGTTATAATGAACTATAGAAAACAAGACTACCTGATCTCCTAAAGTGCTTCTAATATAGCTAGCTCTACCTCTCATAAATTTAGAATCAGCTTTATCTAAATTATAGCTGACATTTTTCTGCCTAAACCACTGTTAATAGCTTTCAGTGACTGAGTGGTTTAAGCTGGACTGTATTCCTGAATTCACTTATGTGATAGCACAGGAATTAGTACCAAAAGCCTAAATTCTTTAAGTTGTGGTATAATAATATTTTTAATTATTTTTAAATGGTTGCTATTAATGTTTGAGTGACATGAGGAGGTGGATCTTCTATTGTTTAAGCAGCTGGAGGCTGCCTCTAGATCGGCTGCCCTTGTTCTTTTAGGAGACTTTAACCTCCCGGATATCTGCTGGGAACTTAACACTGCCGAGAGGAGGCAGTCCAGGAGGTTCTTAGAGTGTATTGAGGACTGCTTTCTGTCGCAGCTGGTGAGTGAGCCCACCAGGGGTGAGGCTCTTCTTGACCTGCTGTTTACAAACAAAGAAGGGCTGGTGGGTGATGTTGGTGTCGGAGGCTGTCTGGGGTGTACTGATCATGAGATAATCAGGTTCTCTCTAAACAATGTAAAAAGAAAAGCCAGGAACAGAACATCGATGCTGGACTTTCGGCGGGCAGATTTTGGATTATTTAAGGAACTGGTCAGGAAAGTTCCCTGGGAAATAGTTCTTAGTGGCAAGGAGGTCCAGGAAGGCTGGATACACTTCAAGAATGAAATCTTGAAGGCGCAGGAGCGGGCTGTCCCCTTTTGTTGTAACAAGAGTCGTAGGGGCAGACGGCCGGCCTGGATGAGTAGGGAGCTTCTGAAGGAACTAAGTAACAAAAAGAGGATGTATCGTCGTTGGAAAGAAAGGGACGTAAGCCACGTCATGTTCAAAGATGTTGTTAAGTCGTGTAGGAGGAAAATCAGGGAAGCAAAAGCCCAGTTGGAGCTCAAATTGGCCACTTCTGTAAAGGATAATAAGAAGAGTTTTTATAAATATATCAATGGTAGAAAGAAGGGCGGCAGCGACCTCCACTCCTTGTTGGATGTGGAGGGAAATATAGTAACTACTGATGCAGAGAAGGCCGAGGTACTTAATGCTTTCTTTGCCTCAGTTTTCAACAGCAAGGATGTCAGCGTGCTTGACAGTTGGCCCTCTGAAGTGGTTGATGGGGGCAGGGTTGGCCCTCCTGCAATCCATGAGGAGGAAGTTAGAGACCTGCTGAGCCACTTGGACCCTCATAAGTCTATGGGGCCGGATGGGATCCATCCTAGGGTGTTGAGAGAGCTGGTGGATGAGCTTGCTAAGCCGCTCTCCATCATCTTTCAACAGTCCTGGCTCACCGGAGAGGTCCCAGAAGACTGGAAGTTGGCCAATGTGACGCCCATCCACAAGAAGGGCCGTAAGGATGATCCAAGTAATTACAGACCTGTCAGCCTGACCTCGGTCCCAGGTAAAATCATGGAGCAGATAATCCTGGGTGAAATCATGCGGCACCTGCAGAACGGTCAAGAGATCAGGCCCAGCCAGCATGGGTTTAGGAGGGGCAGGTCCTGCCAGACCAACCTGATCTCCTTTTATGACCATGTGACTCGCCTGGTGGATGAGAGGAAGGCTGTGGATGTGGTATACCTGGACTTTAGCAAGGCCTTTGACACTGTCCCCCACAGTAGACTCCTAAAGAAGCTGTCAGCCCGTGGCTTAGATGGGAGCACTCTGTGCTGGGTTAGGAATTGGCTGGATGGCCGAGCCCAGAGAGTGGTGGTGAATGGTGTCTCATCCAGTTGGCGGCCGGTCACCAGTGGTGTCCCCCAGGGATCGGTGTTGGGTCCGGTCCTGTTTAATATCTTTATAGATGATCTGGATGAGGGGATTGAGTCCATCATCAGCAAGTTTGCAGATGATACCAAACTGGGAAGAAGGGTTGATCTGTTAGAAGGTAGGATGGCCCTGCAGAGGGACCTGGACAGATTGGAGAGATGGGCCGATTCCAATGGGATGATGTTTAATAAGTCCAAATGTCGGGTACTTCATTTTGGACACAACAATCCCATGCAGAGCTACAGATTGGGGACAGAGTGGCTGGAGAGTAGTGAGGCAGAAAAGGACCTGGGAGTGCTGGTTGACAGGAAGCTCAACATGAGCCAGCAGTGTGCCCAGGTGGCCAAGAAGGCCAATGGCATTCTGGCCTGCATCAGGAATAGTGTGGTGAGCAGAACCAGAGAAGTTATCGTCCCCCTGTACTCAGCACTAGTCAGACCTCATCTGGAATACTGTGTACAGTTCTGGGCCCCCCAGTTTGGGAAAGATGTCAGGATACTGGAATGTGTTCAGAGGAGGGCAACGAAGATGGTAAAGGGGCTGGAGCATAAGCCCTATGAGGAGCGACTGAGCGAGTTGGGGCTGTTTAGTCTAAAGAAGAGGAGGCTCAGGGGAGACCTCATTGCTCTCTACAGCTACCTGAAAGGAGGTTGTAGTCGGTCAGGGGTTGGTCTCTTCTCTCAGGTGTCCGGTGACAGAACTAGAGGGCATGGACTCAAGCTTCGTCAGGGAAAGTTTAGGCTTGATGTGAGGAAGAAGTTCTTTACTGAAAGGGTGATTGGCCATTGGAATGCGTTGCCCAGGGAGGTGGTGGAGTCGCCGACCCTGGAGGTGTTTAAGGGGAGATTGGATGTGGCACTGAGTGCCATGGTTTAGATGATGGTTGGTGTTAGTGTTGGGTTATAGGTTGGACTTGATGATCTCAGAGGTCCTTTCCAACCTTGTCATACTGTGATACTGTGATACTGTGATTTTAGTCACTTCATAATGAGAATAATACAAAGAAAGTTGTATTTACTGGCAAAATCTGCTATGATTCAAGATTACTATATAATGGAGATATTTATAGTTTAGTATTTTGTAAATGCTGCTTTGTTATGTAGAACTATTAGACATAAAGTTTCAATGTAGCATTGTAGAAATCAAAACATTTCATATCAGACTATAGGTGCAATGTTATCCAAACATGCATAAATCAAAATCTCAAAAGGTTGCTGAGGATGATTCTGTGATGAACACAAGTGAGGATTATACAAGTGTTATTTCAAGAGGGAAAAATTACATATCTATTTAAATTATACATATATATATTTATGCATGTATATTTATATATGTGTCTATATATGTAACATTGAAACTACGTATGATCCAATTATACACAGGTTCAAATTATATTTGTATATGATCTCTATCTTTTTTTAAAAAAAATGAAGTAAATGGTTCTATATCAAGTAATACATTAGGAGAGCATTAAGGTAGGTGACCTGTGAAATATTATGTATATATAAACACCAAAGACAGCAAGAACTATGTAGGGTTTTCAATAGGATATTGTATGGTAAAAGACAGAAAATGTAGGTAGAATCTTGGAAAAAGCTTCCTCAGAAATATATTTTAAATGGAAATAGTCTCCCAAGAGGCATCGTAAAAGTCCTATTGTTTAGCATGTTAAAAAAGCTTTCCTGGTAAAATACTAAAAAATGTACCATGGAGAACAATCTTGTTCTTGTACAAAGACAGAATACCTAGCCTGCTGGCATTTTTATCTGCAGTACATATGATCTATTCAGATTTTAAGCACCTCTTTTAAAAATGCCTGTTCTATAGGCACAATTCTGAAACGGTGTACTAGGAAAAGGAAGTAATGTAGAAAAAAGAGAGCATTCATTTCATGCGCATTAATCGAACACACCCCCAGTACGCTAGTAAAACACTGTGGTGTTGCTGCAGAGTGATAAAGATTCAAAGATGGGAAATCGGTACATAGTACACATAGTACATAAATGAGTCACTGAAACTGTGCGTGAAAAAGGTGCTACAGTTACCGTATAAAGAATACCTTAATTAAAATTATGATTCAGTAAGAGATTTAACCAATTTTTCTACCCTTAAGCACATGAAAGTTTTAATTGACTTCAGTAGGTCAATAAGTTGTTGATGTAAAACAAGTATTTGGGTACATTGGTGCCCACTACTGTTGCTGAGATCTAGTAAGATGTTTGCCTAAGAACATAACATGGAACTGATACCTTCTTTATATTTGGGAAAGATGCAAAAATGTGTTTGTAGCAGGCATCCTTTCTTCCTTTTCAGAAGACTGTCTTCGTAGTTATTTGCAGTAGGATTATTCCTGTTTGTTTTCACCCTGACAAATCAGTTCAACCTTTGCCTTTTGGTTTTCTTTTATGGTCTTAAGTAGTCAGCTGCGCTAACTGCTACAACATAGGTGAGAGGTAAAAACAAAGTTTCAAGCCAGAGTACAGGTAGTTTCAACAAAAGTATAGTCCAATTATATTTACCACATAATTCAATTTAGCCATTTGATGAAATAATTCAATCTCTGTAGTGAATAGCTTTACAATACATTTTAGAGTGGCTGGTCAGAGTGTGTAACTGCCTTAGGAAATGGAAAAAGAATCATATTGGGAAATTTTAGATGCCTTTCACTCCTAATAGAATTCAATATGAATAATTGAGTTGGGTCCAGTTGGGTATTTCTCTAAGCTGGTCAACAGAGTTGATCCTGCATCTACTGCAGAGTTTCATCTATAACTAGTACTTCCTAAAAATGGTGTGAATGTTGGGATTGTCCTAAGCAGGGATAAGAATTGGACTTAATGATCCTTGTGGATCCTTTCCAACTCACATCATTCTGTGATTCTGTGATTCTGTGACATGAATTCTTATTTTAAAGTTCGGTAATAAGTTTGAACACAATAAAGACTTCAGAGTCAGAGTATGCGAATAATTTGATCTAGACTAGCCACAATAATCTTGAAGTACAGGTAGTAATTATGTATGAAATATGAAATATAATCAAAATTGTTTATAATACAGATAGTACTTTCCTTGGAGAAAAAGCAATGATTATTCATAGTTCTTTATGGCTTAAAGGAAGAGTGGTGAAGATGTATAAATATTATGGGACTTAAGAAATGTAAACAATGTTAGTGATACATCCTCAAGTCTGTGGAAGGTTTAATTAAAATCTAAACATATTTGCCATTATTTCTAGCCTTGTGATTGAAACACAATAGCTGATCTACATACTGCAGTATTATGACTGCACCAAAAGTTTTGAAGTGCCTCTTTGCTCTTCTGTTCACAGTATTTTACTTTTAATTCTCTCATCTGGATCGTAACTGACTGCTGTAGTCCAGATATTTTCCTTCTCAACTACCAAATTAATTTTTTCCTTATTCTATTAGTTGTAAGTACTTACGGTAACAGCAAAATGTATTTAATGTCATTCCTACAATCTGCTATTCTTCTGGTAGACAAATCTGTCCCATAGACAGAGGTGGTTTGGCACTGAGGGTGAAGTGTGAATGAGTCCATGACTAAAGATGATGTTACTTGCATTCAGAATATTCTGTTCAGCCAGCTTGCGTGACTCAAATTTTCAGTGGGTAAGTTCGAACTGACAGATGCCAAATTTACATTTCATTTAATGTTTATGTATTTTCCTGAAAGTATTTTTGGTAGCATGTAAATAAAAGTGTCAAGATGGTTTTTTGCTAAGTATGCTCAGAACTGTTAAGCTGCTGGCATACGGTGTTGTGTCTCAGCATTAGTAGATCCTCTTTTATGAGAGGTGTTCCACGTACTTGGTTAATACCTTAAAATAGAAACAATAGTGCATGTTTTATGCATTGAGGTTTTTAGCAAAGTTTAAAAAGTATAATAACTGCCAAAAATATCTGGGATCAGTATCCTACCACAGACTATTGGAGGTGTAGCTGGAGAGGGATGAAGCCATGCTGATGTTAACCTTTTACAGTACACACTCATTTGTATCATTATTATCATCAGACAACCGTGGGAGGTTTTCCATTCCAAAAAAACCCCTGTGTATTGCGTTCAGGTGTTATAAAATCAACAAGAAGGAACTCATGAGTCTTGACGTAAAAGTGATTCAGTTTCATTTTCCCTGGGTTTTAGTAAATATCACTTGCCTATGCAGTCTCATCTTCCCAAAAATTTCAGAAAAAAGCCTGGAGGTAATGCACAATTTATGCAGGATGAGGGTCATTAACACACACTTCAGATTTTCTCTGAATGAGTGGTAGTTTAGTTGAAGTTGTGTGATAATTTACTCTTTAATCAATTCACAAGATTTTTGTTAACTTACAATTTAGCCAACTTTGTTAACATTCTCTATAGCTGTATAAAAATTCAGTATTTTGGAAAAAAATATATAAAATTAAGCTGTTTTAGTAAAATTATACTATTTCAGCTATATCTCCACTTATGTAGGTTATTACAGACCTAGTAATTCAGCTACATAACAGAGATGCTCAGATCTACACTAGATGACATTTAATTAGTCATTTTATTTTTAAGATATCTATCTAAAGAAAATATTTTTTAAAAAAACTTAGGCATTAGTTAATCAGACAGATAGCTGATGTCCAGTGGGTTCATAACTGAGAGGAACAGGATTTCAACCAGCCTCCTCTGAGAAAGCAAATATAATGCTGATGTTATGCCATTTAAGGCCTGAAATCTTACTGATGGTATTGTCTATTATTCATCAGTTTAATTAGACTCTTGCATTTGTTATTTTAAAAAATGCTTTTTGTATATTTATAACAGTAATAGTACATGTTGCCCTTGAAACATTTACGGTCTATTGGTTTAATTTTGTCATTGGGAAAAAAGGAGCTCTGAAAATTAAATTGAAGCAATATTGTCTTCTGTTAAAGGAGTATGTATTCAAAAACCAGATTAGCTTAGTATCTTTTTGCTCTTCTGAATTTTTATGTATTATAACCACTAAAACATATGTGCTTATGTAAACCGCCTTTGTAGATGCATTAGTACAAGTTGCATATTAAGTCAAAGCTACTTGCCTGGCTTTTGGAAACTTTACTCTTCTGTAGGTTTCAAGTTGTCTTTCTGTTGATAGTTGATCCTCTGAAGGCTGTAAGTATCCTATTTGGGGTAATTTTTACTATGATAGAAATGCACATCATTTTTCATTTCCTGCGTAAAATTACAACAAAATTTTGTTCTAGAAAAAGGCTTCTATGGATAAGAAAGGAATAATGGTTTTGTAGCAAACAAGTTCATTCTTGGTCAAGAGTTTTGAACCCTTGAAACTATTAACTTATCACAACCTCTAAAAACTTAACTTGATAGTTAGTGTGACATTCAGCAGTGGCAGAAGATTTAGCAATAGTACAGTCTTCATATAAATATTTTGATCTTATGCAAAAATAGTATCATCATAATTTCTGCAAACACAAACCCAAAAATACTTCTCTAGTTTCTAAACGCATTAAAGAGAGGACATCAGAATTTATTTATGCTGTAAATATTATTTCACAGTTCAATCATTTATCTTGCTGTGTAATAAAAGACCCTGAAATTAAAATGACCCCTCTGCAGAGCGTAACTGTAGGATTCCTTTTACGATGAGGCTGCCTTGATTTGATCTTACTCTTACTGAAACAGGAAAAGATATCCAGCTAATGCATCTGAAGTGGGGTTTTATACCATCCAAGGCTCTCTTGTGAAATTAATGGCTTCTGCTTTTGGCCTCAATTACGTCTTATGATTCTCCAGTTTCATACAGTTTTCCTTTTCTTTCTTCTGTGATTTTTCTGTATCCTTCTGGTGATATTCTAAATCAATCTGAAGCCCATACATCTGATACAGCACATATTTACAAACCAAAAACAGACCCATCCAGATCTGAAAGTGTTAGGAATGTGATTAATGTTCTGTGGTATGTGTAGTGGTTGAGGATATCTTAATCTTTTAAAGCAATTAACAGCTTGATCAAGAAAATCAACTTATGGCAGAACAGCCTAATGACTGCAAAATGTTAATTACATTTTCCATTGTTAAAAAAAAAATCATTTCCAGTGTGACTCAACCTAGACAACAGTGTTATTGGCCAAAAGCTAAATATCTGCTTCCTACCTGAATGTACTCATTAATTGTCCCTTTTACTTAGTTCTACCTCTAAACACTGTGTAAGTAAAATTTGGAAATTAGTGTTTCTTTCCAACTGCAAAACCCGCAGTATATTTCTATTTTGAGGACTATCTAAGTAATGTATAATACAGACTGTACATTTAGAAACATTGTAAATTACTAATCAGTTTATTTTTTGTTTTTATTCTTTATTAAATTTATGAGAAAATTTCTGTCTCTCCTGATTTAAATTTTATTGTTTTCAATAATTTAAAAAATGATAAGTGGTATTCATAGTGTAATTTTATTCACTAAACAAGCAAAAAGCTTTTAGCTGCAAACATAATAGATCTCTGATTATCACATTGTAATATAAAGGCATTTTGAATTTAAGAATTCCCTTTAAATCTCATGTGTGCAGGGTTCATGCTCCTTCCTGAGGAGAAAGGGCTCCTGTTGTACTGGAGTTAGAGTCCTCAAGCTTTATTATTCTGTGAGATTTCAGAATCAGGTCTGAACTCTTGTGTTTAGTTGTGTGTATTTACCTCTGAAATCTTCTCTCTCACATCTTCTCCCAGTGAGACTTTTCCGCTTTTACTCTGAAGAGTAAAAAGAAGTGGAGGTTTAGACCTCCAATTGAAGTCCCATTTATTCAGTGAATCACATGATCCTGGGTATCTTAAGATTGATTTAATTTTGTCTTGTCCATTTAATTTATCACCACTAATTTGTATGTGGACAACATGTGATAAAAGAACCAGGAAGGAACAAGGAAAAGAAATAACAAGAAAAATCAAATATTAAATGACTGCTCCATAAAGAATTTTTCTGCTTACATTATGGATTTGAGGGAGACAAATAATTTTTTTTTTTTCTTTCATGGTATTAACTACTGGGTTCTGATGAGAAGAAACATAACTATTTTAAAAATGTGCTTTTTTTAAATTATGGGTTTGGTTAAGCTGATTCAACTCAGTTGAGAGCTTCTGTAATAGCAAAGATGTTTCTTGTGAGCAGTTGCTACTAACTAAAGTTTTAGAATGGCTCGGCTCTTCATTGCCTTTTTCTTGATTTGGACACTGGTCTGTTATTAATAAAGCTTAATTGTGCCCTATTACATAAAGCAAAAAAAGAGTCTCACCAAATACTCAGACTTGAATCTCAGCTGCACTTCCCACTCAATTTTCACTTTCAAATTTACCAATGGCCTTTATATCACTAACCTTCTTTTTGTAAGAGCTTGAACAATTACGATTGTCAAGACAGTCATGATTCTAGCCTACATTCTCACATCAAGTTGACCAGTGTTGAGCTCTCTTTTGTCTTTACTAGAAACTGAGCTGGCCATTTGCTTGCAATTGACTGTTTTAATGACAGTGTTATTAAATACTTCAGTCGTTTCTCACCTCTCTCACTGTCAATAGCCTTTCCTCTCTGTTGAATGAAAGGTCAATATTTAATTTGTCTTTCTCTCACTGCTGGCTATGGTAGTAACAGTGGCCATCAGGTGTGTGCTGGAACCCTATTTTATGAAACTGGCCAGTATAACTGTGTTTAGAAACTGACAGAAATACTCTTTCAAGGATTTTGATAGTTGTGGAAAAGTTATTTTCTTTTGTGTATATAACATATTTTATACAGTTCTTGCTAACAGATAAACACTTCTTTCTAGTGCATCTCAGGAGCATATTGTAGTGTTGAAATCAATAGGCACTTTTGTGAAAATTCTCCATACTGAGCTGTACTCTAGCAGCAGTGGAAATGAACTGCTTCCTCCTTCTGGTTTGGATGTGAGGGTAACATACGTGTAGTCACGTCCCCTCACTGGCAGTGAAGCTGAGATATCACAATAGTGTTGTCTTTGATGATAGTACACATTTCTCTTCAGTATTCCAGTAATAATTCTAAGGTGGTTTGAGAAAAACAGAATTTTTCATTCTTTTTCACTTTACTGCCAAGGTTACTGATTTCAATGCGTATTACTTCTTATCTGTCCACCAGGAACCAGGAAAAAGTGTGTCAAATGCTGATTTCGCATGGGCTACTAGACAGCCATCAGATGTCTTGGGTGAATCTACATTCTTCTTTTCAGCAGCAGTTTCATACCTGCTCAAACATTTATGGTTTATGTCTGTACCATTAGCTGGTGACTGGTTTTCAAACATGATATAAACAATTTGGCTTGCACTGAGAGTTACTGACAATGCTATTAGAAATTAGTGAGTTTTATTACTGCCCTTCCTCATGAGCCTCTGACCAACAACTCTGACATCTGCATATGCAAGCTGTGGATTATTGTATGGAACAGGAATAATCTGAGCCTGTTGAGAGGCTGTGACCTAGAAGCTGAAGAGCACATATGCCATTGTCTTACCTTGGAGCTGTATAGTACTACTTAGGAATTTGCTTTGACGTTTGTCCTGTCTCTGTAGATTAAGTGGTTTGCTCTTTGCTGCATCAGAGAGTAATGTGCTTTGTGTTTTTTCTTCCTTACCTTCATCCTTTATTGCTATTTAGTAATGTAATAATTTATTTACAATATATTTCCTCATGTGGTTTGTATGTCTCATAATATAAACACAATTGAAAATACGCTTTAAATGATTGATGTTGCAGTACAAATAGAAAAATAAAGTGGTTTTGGTCTCTAAAAGTAATGATGTAACTGATTGAATAGAGTGCAAGTCTTTAGTGGGATCATATTGCGTGGTAAGCCTCACGGTATCAAAAAACCTTCCACACGTTCAATCTATAAAACCCATAGGAGTTCAAATATGAAAATAAAGACAATGAAATCAGGTTTATTTCCATGAAAAATGCGGTTCATATGCATGAAAAATCATAACTTCAAAATAGTTTTCTTACTGGTGATTTCAGGTGTTTACACCTGAAACTGTCAGGCAAGATAATTTCAACTTTTCTACATAATTCCCTTTGAAATGTTGCAATTTGCCAAAATACCATGGGCATGTCAATGACTTTCAGTTCACAACCTCAGTCATTTCCTGATCGAAAGTTGTGATATGGTATCTCTGTAACATCACACCCTACTTTTTTTATTTAGTTTCTGTGTTATCAGTTGCTGAATATATTTTACATATAATTCTTTCCTGGTTAAACAGGTACAGAAGAAACAGTCTTCAGATCCACAGAGTATGTATAGTATATGGGAAAAAGGGGTACAAACGTGGGGTTTTTTTCCAAGTAAATTACTAATTCAGTTAAATGTGAGAGTCTTCAAGATAGACTTCATTAGATACAATAAGATACTTTAAGTGTCCCAACTTTTCTTTCTCAGGTCAAGAGAAAAATACGTGAAAAGCTTTGATTTTCCTCCATCTTTCCCACCTCAACCTCAAGCTATTTTTTACTGAGACAGATTATTGTCAATGACTTCCCATTTTATACTATTCTTTGTCCTTCGTGTTGGGCATGCCTTTTCCAACCTTTCTCTGTGCACTTTTTGCTGCAGCAGCCTGTCAAATAACAGACACAGTCCAAAAGTAAATTTAAAAATTCTAAATTGAGAAAAAGGAATAATTACATTACTGATACACATGATTATATGACCTTTAAAAAGGAAAGAAAACTGAGGAAGATTTCATAGGAGAACGAGATGCATGTGGGAAATTTGAGATAAGAATTTAATGCTTTTTTCCTTTTGGAAGAGCCTCTATTCAGTCAGTAGTTACAGCAATGCTTCATGAATACTGTTGATGCATTATGAAATGCTTTCTTTGCACGAGGATTTTGTGGTTAATTACTGGTGTTGGTTTATTTGTGTATTCTTTAGAGGATAATTATTAAGCATATTTAAATGTGGTGACGACTGCAATGCCTCTATGTTCATTGCAACAGCTAGTTTGTGAAATCTGCAGACGAAATAGGTCTTAAAAATGTGACAGTTTGCTTGCTGTAATATTACTTGCAGCTAGTGTTTGTCATTTCAGAACTGTATGACTAAAAAGCAACTTGTGTAATGCTAGAAATAACACATGCATTGTACCTAGCAAAGTACTTTTTCATCTTACAAAATGTACTTCAAGAGTTGCATTCAGTAATTTATTATCAAACAATATTAAAGGTTGTTTTTATTTCATTTGGGAATGTTTGTAAACTTGTGCAAGAAGAAGAAAATAGAAGATTAGAGAGTGGTACAGAATAGTTTCATCAGCATTCTAGCTACACGTCACACATATTGTCAAAGTTTTTAAATTCCTGTCCTTTCAAATTTTTTCATATTAGTTTTGTTAAGCTATTAAAACAGATATCTTTAGCCATTTTATTGACTGTAGATCTCTCTGTATTTTTCCTGTTTATGTAGGTTTGTTATTTGAACTGACAATGTTAATCTTAATGTAATCTAAATAGGTATTCCCAATGCTTTCAAAAAAGCTGATTCTTTTAATTCATTTCATATTGGGACAAAAAAATAAGGTTGATAAAATCTGAAGTTACATTTGAAAATCTTTGCAATTCTAGTCTGAAATTGCTATCTCTCATTTGGGATTTTGTCATTTGGTAGTAGTGCAAGTATTTACCGATCCTTTTGTCTGCCTGTGTATTTAAAGTTTGAGGATGGAAAAAAAGGGCATAAATATTCTGTTCATCACTGTTTCTTTTGAATTTGCTTCTTGTTCTTGGTCACTGGAAGAAGAATGCTTATGACCTTAAGCCTGCAGTAGTAATATAACTCTCCAAAAGAAGTGAAAAATTGTCCTCTTTGACTGGCAATCCCTGTCGGCCACTTTTCTTCTACTACCTTTTAGTGATTGAAAGTTTTGTCTCTCTGGGACAACCTGTATGGAATTTTACTTATAAAAGTCTGAGACTCAAGTGGTCTAATTAATAACAGGATTTATTAACAGTACAGACGCTGCTCAAGATTAGAAGAAATGTTTTGCATAGCATATCTAACCTGGCACTCTAGGAAGCACATCTAGATAGATCTCCCCAGAGTTCAGTTACAGTGAATAAAAATATCTTACATTTATAGAAAATCTTTTTTCTTTTTCTTCTCTGATTTTCTTTGTAGTTGAAGAAATCTTTCCTTTCAAGGGACTCAGGCTTTCTTTTTCTTTCTTGTATCCCGCTCCTTTACATTTGTGACCTTTTCTGTTGTTATTAATTTTCAAATTGTTGAATCAAGTCACTGTTAGTGTATTTGTGCTTTCCAAAGACAGGTCACCCTGTTCCTGATGACAGAATTCAGCATCCTTTAGAGACTCTTGTTCAAAGTAATTAAACAACAGACATGAGTTGGCAGTTTTGGCTTGTCTGCAAAACACACCTGTGTCTGTCAACTGAGGGGTCTTGATCAGTCAGTGAGGGAATGATTTTGTAGAGACAACTGTTGAACAAACCCCTGCTGCTAGATGATAGCGTTCTTATGACATTATTCACTATTGTCAATAGGACTAGATTACTTTGCCAGCAAAATGTCACAAAATAAAATGTCCATAAGAGCTTTTACTATTTTATGCGTTCCAGAAGTGGGTTAAAGACATCTGGATATAGTGGGATGTTACAGGACCTTTCAATATTTTTTTCTGTTTTCCTCTTCCTACTACGATGACTTCAGAAGGAATATGGAATGATGTTATTCCTCTAAAAGCCATGGTAGAATTATGAAACTGGAGAACAGGATATGGAATGTTTTCTCCATATTCATTCACCTTGAAAATAACTTCCATCCTGACTTTGAGAGGAAATTTTCAGTCTGGGTATTCACAGAACATATGTCCAAAATGCTTTTTCCTTGTCTCAGAGCTGTTTCTTCAAGGAAGGAATTATTTCTTAAACCACAAATGTCAGGATGTATTAAACAAAACAAAAAGCTTACTACATTTTCTATTTTGAAGAATTCATCCAACTTTCATAAAATTAAAAGAAAATAGGGAAGGAGAAATACCATAATGGTAGCGTTAGTGTTTTATTTCTGATTGAGATGAGTGTCTTTGAGTCATCTGTCATATATAGTGCAAAATATCATCTCTTTGCCCTCCTTCAAATAGCATTGTTAAATACATTTAGGATTTACATGCAGTACAGACAGCTTAGCTCATTAGTTCATAATTGGTGAGGTCATCTCAATGGCGTGGAATAAATACATTAAACAGTGTGGAATCCACATGTATAAATAATTCTGGATATACACTCCCTCTGTGCACTGTACTCCTCAGGCTGGGGTGGATAGAAGCTGAGGCAGCAGCAGCAACAGTCTCAAAGAAGCTGAAATTGGATAGATTCAGATTAATGCCATTTTTCTTTGTATGGTTGTCGTAATCACTTCACCAAGCACTGAGATGTGCCTAAGCCTTGGTTTACTGAACTTCTATTTTATGTCTTAAGGTACATTTTGTGTTGAAATTTCTTAGCTCTTTATATGTAAATAAGTAAGTTTTCTGTATTTGCTACTAGAATAGCCTACTTTCAGCCCAGTAATCTAATCTAAGTTGTGCATTCTTTTCTTCATTATTTTGAGGACAAAGTTTGATCTGTCAATGTTACTTTCTTATGTAATAGCAGAGAGAAGAGAAATTTTGTTTTGAGGATTAAATGCAGCTATTTTTTAAATGTATGGCGTTAGACATGGCACAACAACTGAATAGGAAGCAGAAAATAAGCTTTTAAATGCAAAAAAAATATTTAGGTTGTTTGCTTTAAACAGACATAGGAAGAGGAAAGAAAGATAATTGGTATTTATTTAAGATGAGAGAGTAAGAACAGCACATTTTTCATCAAACAGATAAAAAATTTGCATTATAATATTTTTCTATTTAGTTCATAAAGGCATATCTTCCACCACAGAAGTAATTCAAAGATATTCAGAGTCAATGGAGAGCTTAATCCACTTTGGTGGAGTTAAATCAAGCCTATATAAAGGATATTTGTGCTGCTACAAACAAGAAAGTTATATGTTACAACCAGAGAATGCCTATGTTGAATGGAAAGAAATGCCAGTTTAAGGCACACCCTCAAAAAGAAGTGATGCTGATCTAAATTAAATTGTTATTTAAATCAATTTAATTATATCAGTGCAAGTTTATGTATGTATGCATTTGAATCTATTGCAACTAATCTATAGCAAATGAATTTACATTGTGGTCAGTTGCTTAATTTGTGTGTGTCCACATTTAGCCCAGGTCTTACCAATTTTAACGGCTAAAACCAAGCAGTTTGGCTCCCAATTCCCTTCCTTCCCACCACCAGGGAAAAGAGAAGGGGAAATGAGAGGAAATAACAACAGCAGCAATAATAGTAATAGTAGTAGTAGTAGTAATAATAATGCCTATATACAAATATACAGAACAGACATGAGGGAAAGGGTCCAAGGTTAGCAGTGAGCTGGGCTCAGGAACTGGATTCAGGGATGCACGAATCCAGCATCAAGGTCAAACAGACAGACAAGGTCCTCACTGGATGTCAGCCATCAAAGAAGAGAGAGACACCCTCGTGATCTCTCAGGTTTATACTGTCAATGATGTATATGGGGTGGAATAATCTGTTGGTCAGTTTGGGGTCCCCTGTCCTGTCTGGCCCTCCGTGCAAGTGCCACCCTTCTTCGTCTTTGACTTACAGCACTCCACTAGCTCAAGGCTGGCCTTGGTTAGTATAGGAATAAGTGTAAGTATTGGCCTTTCTGTGTACCAGCCTCTGCCTTTTCAGTGTTGTCGGTGGCTAATTCACCTCTCCTATTTAACAGTGGGCCAGTATTTTCCTTCTGTTTCTGTTTGTTTGTACCTGAAGAACCCTTTCTCGTAGTTCGTGACATCTCTGGCCAAAATCAGTATATCCAGATGGTACCATAAAAAGAGATATTTTACGAAGTCACCTCAAGTTATTTTATTTGGCACATCTAAGAAATCCCTTTTAGAAGATTTAGTGGATTTGGCTCCTTTCAGTAGCCTAAAAGGAAAGAGAATTGGGTTGGGAGATGGACTCCAAGACCAGTCCTTGAAGTCAGCAGCAAGAAAGAGGGTGGAAATGCCATGTTATTACTAGTAGCATAGCCATCGCACATTTCGAAAAGTGGGACAGTTGAATTTTACCTAATACATATTTAGATTATGGTTTGATGAAATATCATGGGGAAGAACTGTAAATTTTGGCATAAATGATTCCCTGAATTTTGTTTGCAATGTTGATACCTTGTGCTGATGTATGTAGATTCATGCATGTTTATGTTAACCTATTAGAAGCAGGTCATTTGGGTGTTACGTGTTGTCTATAGAGGCTATTAAAGCACAGTGCAGGTTCCTGCACAGTGTAATTCAGAGCTTCTAAACTAGACATTGAGGAGTCTGACAGTGAGATAGTATCCCTGAAGGTCTAGATGTCACATATCAAAAAGTGGTACAAAACGTCTCATTTGATTCTCATTGCCATTCCTGCAGTTTTTATGAACTCTTACATATTTTAGTGAATGTTCATGTAGTGTGGTTAGTGGAGAAGTGTCAAGTATTCATGAAAATACATGCATATTTAATAACTAATCCCAAGGGTATCTTCCTGTTCCGGTAATTGGTGTTTCACATTCTGGCTCCTGTACTTGTGAAACAAATTTGTGCCAGATTTGGCAGTCAGAGAGACTGCACAAAAGACAGTTCTGGAGGTTGGATAGATGCTTAGTTTTTCTAATGCAGAAACACACACGTAATGTTCAAACTATATTGTGTCTGTGAGGAGTTCGTGAGTAGCTCATAGCCAAAATTTCATTAGGCTCTTATCCATGGGATACATATTTCTATTCGGTCATCAGTTTGGTAACTACCTTCTGTTCTTTCTCCCACAGAAGCCTTCTTGGCTATATCCTGTGGAGTAGCTGTTTGCTGCCAAACACCTGTACAATTTGGCCTTAAAGCTAGTTTAATCAGTCCAAGCAGACGTCTTTTAGGTCAGGAAGTGATTTTCTCATGGTATAAAGCCAACCTCTCGTCTTGACATTGTCACTATTTTTGATTTAATGAGAAAGCAGGGCCATGAAGATGACTAGAAAGTGCCCTTTGACACCAGTTTTGACTTTCAGTACTCTTGTGATATAAAATAAATTAAAGCTGCTTTAAAACATAGGCATAATAAGAGAATGCAAATAAATATTTTTTGCATTTTAATTTCCTCACCCTTTCCAGAAGAAAGTAAGCAAAATCTGAATTTACATACAAATTATTGCAATGGGATTGTTACAAGAATCTATAAAAATCACTTGTCTCAAAGAAGCTTCACTATAGCACCAGTTCACATGCAACCAGTTACAGATACAAACTTGAAAACACTATTCTGACTAGGAAAATTTTGTTCATTATAACAACATTTGAAGATATTTGCTGTAATTACTTATCCTCCAACTATGATTATGTACCAAATGGAGACTTGCTATGCTTGATAAACCTTAAAGAGTAATGGCAGTGACTTCAAATAGTGCTTTGGAGAAAAAGCTCCAAGAACATGGCTTTCGAACATGGATCAGAAATATTTTACATTTCCTTCTCTTTGTTTCCTTAGATGGCTAGAACGTGGACAAAAAAAATTACAAAATTCTATGGATTGTATTAAATGCTTGGAAAGGTTAGGCATGAATATGTATTTTAAAAAATATTAGAAGTGGGATTCCACATTAAATACTTATTATTTAATCATCTTTTCTCTGTCAAGTCTATGCAAGAGACAGAGAGAAAGAGACTAATATTTTTCCTTTAAAATAATGTGCTCATTTCCTCTCATGTCCTGTTCCTCTATAGAATCACATATGGCAGAAGGAAGCAAAATAAATCTGGTTCCTCTTTGTAGAATGAAACAGGATGTAGAAAGCTTATGTTAGATTATAAAAGAACTGCAGCCTTTCACATTAGGGGCATGTGCTTGAAGGGGATCCATCTGTTCTGCCATGAAGACATGTTACCAGGGCTCTGTGACTGCACTGGGCAGGAACCAAGGCTGCTGCTGCTGTCAGGGACTCCAGCCACCTCCCAGTGAGTGCTTGAAGTCAGTGAAAGTTCTGCATGCCACTGAGGGCTCCTTCGTCAGACTGACTTTCTTCAAATCGATGTTTAGTTCACTCTGTGTTTTCAAAGATGATCTTTTAAAATTTTTCCTCAGATTCTTCCCGCAAAAAATCAAAATATCCATTCTTGAGATGATATCCAGTGCCTCCCAGGAATGGGTGATTGGGTGAATTTTGAAACCCTTTGTAGTAGAGAATTTTAATGGAAACTCAGAACAGAATTTTAGTTTGATGTGCAGCTGTAATATGTTATCTATCTGAGCTGAATACCGTGCATACTGCACAGCTTTAAACTTCAGTGCCAGGTAAATAAAAAGCAGGAACAGTTCTTACTCTTGAACTTCTCTGGCCTTAAACTAGTGAACTTGACATGGTATTACTTGCACTTTGTTTTAATTTGGAATCATTGGACTCTGAGTGAATATAAAAGAGGGATTCAAATTTGAAAATACTAAACTGCATAAAATAACTGCTATTCACTGACTATAATTGTCTTTGGTCAAGGGCTTTTTGAGGTAGTTTGACTCATTCAAAGGACACGCTCGTTGATTAAATATCATCTTTTAGTTACAGGAAGGAGGAGGGTTTGTGTTTCTTTTACCAGGTCATTCTGCTTTTATTTAATTTTCATTCCGTTTTTCTTGCCCATGTTGTCATTATGAGACTGTAGCAGAACAGCTATAATAACACAGGAAAAGACATTCAATCATATTTGTATATAAACTGCTTTATTTTGACTAGCTGCTTCCCTGCTGTTTTTCCAAGCATTGGTAACATACTTCTGTGTATTATCAGAACTGCCACAGCTGAGGATTGTATGGATTAAACTTTACTACTATATAGTAATAGTATGAGATTGCTCTTTCAGTGTCCTGAAATAAATGTTTTCATTACTGTCTTAAAATAAATGCATTTGGTGCCTTGAAGGTTACAATGCAAGCAAATCCACAAAAGTACTCTTAGAAGCCTTCACTGCATGGAAATACTTTCTTCTTCTTAATGAAATACTGTTACCCTTTCGTTTACCATAATTTGTGTTCTAAAGCAGTCTTAATGCTAATAAGAAAACCTTTTTCTGAGGGCCAAAATCATCCTTCAGCATTGATTTCTTGCTGAAGACTCAACAGCTTACTATTTGCGTAGTCACAATCTGTTCTACTTTCAGTGTGATGTGCTGCTTAGTCAGATCTTGTTCTTAAAGAAGGGTCATGGAGGCTACCTCCAAATGTGAAACACAGGCACACACCCCAGTCACGTCCTTATTCTATTTTAGACATGTCCTAATTTCCCTAGATAGGAAACCTGAATGCCTGTTGCAGAGGGGACATCTGTGTGTCACCAGCTGTAGATGTTCAGGAGACCAGAATTTCAGGACCATTGCAGGGGGCATCTCTCCTGCTCTAGACCTTGTGGTCAAGACTTATCAGTCTTGATCAGAATACCAGAAGGCATACTAAGCACACTATATATTCCTGTCTTTGATAATAAGCCAGATGACAATATAGTCTCCAAATACTGATAAGAAAAAAGATTCCCTGCCTGATTTTAAGAAAAAAGAAAGCAGATTCATATGCTCAAAAATGCCTCCGATTTCTTCTTCCAGCATTGTCTGAGATCCTGTGTTGGAGTAGGCATAGGTACTCTGCCTGAGACAGAAAGCATTTTCCCAGTGTTATCTTTAAATAAAAGGCAGTCTGTCCTTTTTCTGCTTCAGTGGCATTAAAAAATTTGGGGTTTGCCATGTCCACTAGAAATGTGTGTGTGTGTCTTTGTTGAGGTGGTGGTGGTATTAATCATTGTTCAGTTTTCCTTTCATGGCCTTCATAGTCAGATCATCCTATTTTTTTTGAGAGGCTACAAGCTCTTAAAGAAAGGAAAAGCCTTTGTTCTGTGTGTTGAACAGTTTATGGATAATTGACAAAAGTTACAAATAAGAACTAACTGTACAGTATGAAAAACAAATGGATTGTGGGGGTAATTTCATTTTATATAGGCAATACAAGAGTGTCTAATTGGTTGTGTCATTCAAATACAAAAATATAGAAAGGATGTGTCAGAATAAAGACAGTCAAATGATTTTCTCTTTAGAGTAATACTAAGTAAGTGACAATATATAGGTAGCTTAAACATAACAGAATGATAAACCACAGAAGTGATAGAAACTGAACCTTAATAATTTGTTTTCAAGCTCTCTGATGATTAAAATTTCTTCTATTTTAGCCCTATGAAGTCTTTGATATGACTTGAGAACACTACAATTAAAGTCAAACAAAGCATTCAGTAACCAACTATGATGCTTTTATTACAAAAAATTGTTTGGATTTAAAAACTTAACTCTTATTCGTAATTGAGATGAGAGTAGAAAGCCCAACACTTTTTGCTATGTGAGATTTGAAGTTAATTGTCGTCTCTTTTTTGTCTCAAAACTTGCATGAGCTGGTCTTCATGAATCATCAGCTTTTCAGCTAGTAGTCTGTTTACACGTCTGCAGCAAATTCCTAATTTTCTTTTCTTTTTTCTTTTTTCTTCTTTTTTATTTTAAAATTGTTTTTTTATTTTTTTAATCTTTCTTTTTAATTCTTTTCTTTCTCTTTCCTTTTCTCCTTTCCTTTCCATTTCCTTTTCATATTAGACTCTCAAATCATCTTCAAGTTTTAGAGAATTATGTATTTTCTTTTACATGCTCACTATTCATTTAGACTTCAAGATTTAATAGGAGATTTACATAAGCTGGAGCAGCTTCTGCTTTCATATATCTTTGCCATCTCACAAGGAAATCACACAAAAATTTTGAAATGCTATAGTCATATATTTGTAGATATATATTGTTTCTTAAAATCAATAAGATGGATGCATATATATAATACAACATAACACAGCATGCACGCATTTATTGAACAATTTTGCACAGTGAAGCTTAAAGCTGCTGAAATAGGGCACCTCAAAAATCACCTAGGCCAGAGATATCTTCCAGAGAGATAAGTTAAATATCCTTTCTCTATTTCTCTTAGTAAAGGAAGTCTGGTAAGAGCTGACCAGAGAGCACCAATACTCTCGCTTAGAAATCTCTGAAGAAAAGCAGATGGGTTGACCTCTTACATCAGAGACCTAGCTGAATCCATGACTTTCTGAATATTTAGAGAAAAGGGGAATGTGACAGAGAACCATTGATTTAAGTGTAGTTAGGTATTGAGTTTATCATGTAAAATAGAGAGTCCTGCAAGTCCTCTACAAGACATGTTTACAAATAGAGAAATCATTCTAGAAATAACTCAAATGTTGTCACCATTGGAATATGTTGGTTTTACCTTATTACTTCAAGCTAATAAAATTATTAATCCATATTTCTTAAAATTTTTGGAAGGGTAGTTATCGTGTGGATGCATGAAGTATTTTATGGCGCTTTCTTTAAATCTAGGAAAATGTAAAAAAGTTTAATTGAGATGATTTTATTCTTGTTTTACAAATGCATTCCTGTATAAATACATAAAGATTTATCCCAGAAAAGATCTTAGTGTTCCCCATTAGTGTCGTGGATATAATTAATAGAATTAAGCAAATGAAATATATTGACATTCCAAAACCTGTCCAATGGACCATGGATTTACTGGTCTTCTGTTTGCAGAAATTTTGCTCAAACTTGGATCTGACAAGCATAAAAATAAATTAAATTTACAAGTGGGGAAGGTTGTCCATTATTTTATATTCTGATACAAAGTAGTTTTGTAATAATTATTGTATTATAATTGAAAGAGACTACTGAAATTGTGCATTTTATGTGTCTATATATGCATGTTTTCATAATTTGTGTGTATGTAAATGTAATATTTGTAAAAGAATAATGATGTTACTGGAGGCTATATTTCTCCATTCACAGCACCACTGATACTGGATTGTGTATAGGATGGCCTTGATCAGTTGGGTTCATCCTTGTAGGTGCTTTAGTTTTTCTAAGAAGTTCTTTATTAGTAGCCTTTCTGATAGAGCAAAGAGCACCAAATGTTGCTTTGTTATACAAACTTGTTGTAGAGGATGTGTAAATACCAACTTTACTCCCTTGTGCTATCAATTGACATCTTTCAGTTAGTAACAACTTGTCAAAGTGACCATCGTAAGCAGACATTGTGTTCGTGTGTCATGCCAATATTGATGTGGGATTGTGACCAGGGTTGTGACTGTAGCCAGGGAATAAAATTGCTGTGAGTCCTGTATGTCACATTTATTTGTTATAGACTGAATTATAACAGCTGACCCATAGTTATTTCTTATATGTGGCCCCATACAACATATGCTACATGCTCCTAATCCTGGAAATAAAATGTTGTTAATCAGGGTATGTACTGTAGGAAAAGAGCAAGGATGTAATCAAGAGGTGGCTGGAGTAGGGCTGAAGGTAGTAAAAAAAGGCAGGTTGACAAGTGTGAGTATATCACTAGGTGGCATTGATTAAAACAATTATCTGTGCTGCGAGATGGTTGTCTGCATAGATTGCATTTGTATAATGTCCACTTCCTTCAGACTGAAAACTGAAATGGCAGATGATGAAATTTGGACGTTTCAGCGTAAATATTGAAAAGTACAACTTGAAACTTCAACAGTCAATTCACACTGACGAAAGTATCAGCAAAGCCAAACTGGTTTATTCAAGGTCATTTTCCATAGGAATTACCTCTGTTAGGCTCCTTTTTTTTTTAATGTTATTAGTTCCTTTAGTAGGTCCACGTTAATCATAAATGCTTGCTTGCCAAGAAACAAATAGGACTCATTACTTCCCTTGGTAAACTCCCAGGGGTGCTCTCAGATACTTAAAAATTGCTGTTCAATAATGAAAGCAATGGGTTAACGACCCCTTTTTCACAATGTGTGCTATTATATATATTTTTCCCCCAAAGTCTAAGTTCAAAGTCAGGACCAGAAGAGCACTACTGTTGTCACACACCATATGGGTTTCAGTTTTCTTTAGTTGATGTTAATCAAAAAAAAAATAAAAGGAGGAAAAAAACCATAAAATGTTTGATGAAAATAATTATATTGCTGTTTGCTCAAAAGCACATGACATATAAGTGCTGCAGTTGCAGTACCATGTTCAGCTGTATAGTGCTTATGGTACTGGTGAGTATTCAATCTCAGGGGAGAATGATTTCACTGGGCAGACAAGTATACTTGCTCATCAACATTGATAAAGGTTTTGCTGTTTACCAATGTGATTAGATTATAGGAAGATACTACAGCTACCTCTGACTTGCAGTACGTTCATCTACCATTTTGTAAATCAGCATTGTCTAAAAATATGTGGGAAGTGTACAGTGGTGACTCAGGAGTGACAGTTGTATCTAGTTCATTGTTTGTATGTTTGCTACGTGAGATGCCAGCTGTCTAAAACTTGCTTCCACTTCTTAGAATGGTGACTATTTCAGCTGATTTTCACTTCTTTGAGAATCCAGCAGATGAACTGCTATTTGATGAAATAACTGGATATTCTTCCTTAAGTTCCTGTCTGAATAGAGCATTTAGGGAAGCTGAATTTGTGCTCATCAAATAATATCGTATCTGCATTTCCAAGAAAGTGATGAGAGTGAATACAATTTGGTACTATCACAAAATGTGTTGATCAGTAATGTGCTGGCATTTCTAGGGCAATAGTACAAAGTTCTCTCTCCTGTCATTTAGGAGAAGGAGGCTAAAATAGACCCTTTGCTTCATGATAATGTCTCCAGCTGTGTCCCACATCAACATCATATACTTAAAAAAAGTCTCAAGTTTGTCCTGTAAATGCTTAGTCTTTTCTTTTGCCTTTTCCTATTTGGGGGATCTTCTTTGGGAATGATTACAGCATTTTTTTTTATCCCAGGCTAAGTTTATTCATAGTAACTTTATGGTCATTGGTCATGTGTCAACATTTTCAATCCTCATAGTACTTAGAAAAGAGCAATTAAACTTTTTTTCCACTTTTTGCTCCATTTTCTGCTCCCTAGAATATATAGTCTTCTGTCTTTGCTTTGTCAAAACCCCCAAATTCTGTTTGTCATTTTCGTGATATAGAGTGTGACTTTTGATCCCACTATTACCTCTGCTCGTTATGTGTTCTGAACTGCCTCCAAATGGAATGCTGGGTCTGTGTGTGACATCAAAGTCATACTTTCTGTTCTTTAGTGCAAATAGGTTACATGGATCTCTTTCACAGCTGCATCATGATGATGCCTTGTAGTCACCTTGACAGACAGTTAAGCCACATTTTATTCTTCTGCTGTTTTATACTTTCAGGATATATGCTCACCTTGCGTAGGTATGAAATTAAAAATTGTGTTTCTTTGCTTCGTTTTGTAGGATAAGACAGTAAGCATGTGTAGTTTATAAACTAATAAAAAAGCCTGTTGCATCTTGAAGTGCAAACAAACTGATGGTTACTGTTGAGTTTTTAAAACCAGCAATTTTTGTAAAACTAAGGAACAGTAATGTAATTTTGTGGTAGGCTTTTGGTTTTGGATGAATTGAGATATATTATGCTGTGCTGGATCTAGCTTTCATCCTCTCTCTTTTTGTCACTCACTTCTATGGAAAATGTCTTGGATATTCATCTACAGAAGACAGAGACATGATGATATGGTTTAATCTGTAACTGTCCAATTAGAGGTAAATTACCAGTCAGCCTATGGCTAGGTTGGTTTAATAAAGGGCACTATGATGTAGAGATTTAATTTCTTAATTTCTTATGCGAGTGAAAGAATATTTTATAAAATATGTTGCCTGAAAGCAGTGACACAATGCATGAATGAAGTTCAGGACTTATTTTTCTCTCTTCAGTGCCTCTTGCATTACTTACAAACCACAAAATCTTCAATTTGTATGTAAAATAGATTTTCCTCAATTTTTTTTTGCCTGAATTTCACTGACAAATTCTGTTTATCTTCTAATGTTCATTTGGGCCATGTTATTAACTGCACTGGGTTGTGTCCAGGATGCACATGTCCTGGAACATGTAACGGTCATCTTGCAATTGGTTAGCTCACTGATTTCCTGATTTTTAAACATTTAAAAGCCTTTTACAGTTTTCTGGTGGAGTGTAGATCCTGAAATAGTGCTATAGATCCATTGAAAATAGGCCTGCATTTCACTGTCACCTTGCACAGACTTCTTAACATAATCTGCAGCACACACTCCTCTCCCTTTCCCCACCAGTTCCCCAACCCCTGTCACTGCCCCAGTCAACTTTCAAGGTTTCACAAATGGCTTGCATGTACTGACTGTATTTTGAGAAGGTTTTATCTGTTATTTTTCACATCTGAGGTCTGTGTGTAGGAAAGACCTGCTGCAGGAAGTACCCCATCCAGCATTCCAGAAGTTTTGCTCTCCTGCTATACCCAGTTGTTTGTAGGGAGGGAAAAATCACCTTTCAGAGAGTTCAAACTGAGTCAGTGTGCAACAATCGGGATGACAAAACCAGCAGTTTTTGTTCCTGCTGTCCAGCCATACCCCTTTAATAGTACATACATGCTAAAGTGAAAGCACTTAGTACTTGTGTCTGTTTTGAGGACCCATAAAATGTAGAGCAATAGATTGCTTGATGCGATACAGCAGGGGCAATATTGACGTGATCTAAGCGACAAATTAGGAGAATCATTTTTGTAGAAGCATTCTGAGTGTGTATGAGAGTGGAACACGATTACATTTGCTAAGGGCAGAGAAACTGATGTTGCAGCAAATGAGACATGCGATGCTGAGTGTGCAGTTGGGAGTTTTAGATGTGTGAATTTCAAGCGATTACAGAAATAAAGAAGAAAAAAAGAAATCTCTTGAAAGAAGGAGAAGATTTTTGAAGAAGACCTATCCTTTATCCTATTTAGGGGTGAAGGAGATAATGCAAGAGCTGTGTGACCTGGTGTTGAAGCAAGCAAACAGGGCACAGCAACAGAATAACCAGAGAAGGAACATTGTTTGGAAAATATCAAGTTTGTTGAACTTTTTCTGGGGAAGTGGAGGACTTGGAGAAGGGTTGAAGTGGGTCAGCAAGGAAATGAAAAATACATGAGGAGATTAGGAATAAGATTTCTTTCAGGATAAAAATTGTTTCTGAACCTCTTTCTTAAAAAGTTTAAATATAGCAAAAATTATATATATATATAAAAAAGATAACAGTGTCCTTCATTGGGATGTATTGTCTAGGAGACAGTTTTAAGCCTGGATCCGAAGAAGCCTCACACTGTTATGTTGCAAGAATCAAATATCTTACCAGTAATGGTAGTGATATTGCATCCCACCCATTCATACGATTTTGTCTGAAATAGACAGTATTTGACATTCTTGTATTCAGAATTCTAGCACTTTACCTCTGTAATCTACCTACTCTCAGAAGCACTCAAAAGACAAATATAAAGCTAAATTTCTTTTACTTTCCTGCCTGAATGTCACTAATATTTTTCATTTTTGAGCAAGATAGAAGATATGATTTAGTAATTTCACACATGAAGGTATTTCAGCAATTTGAAATAAGGTCAGAGAAGACTAACAGAGCTTCCTGTTGTTTTCTCCAATTACTGTTACATGGGTTACATATTTAATTGCAGAGTATTTACTAAAAACTTTGTTTTCCTTGAGAGTTCTAGAAGAGAACTCTTACTTCCTTCTCACTTTCCTCTTGCTGGTCACAACGTTTTCAACTATTTTTTTTTATCGTTTAAACAATTTATTCAATGACTTTTCACTGAATTAATTTGGAAAATTCACTTGCAGCTATTGGTGGATGTGGCCTGCCAAGTATCATTCAGTAGTCATTGGTTTGTGTACAATGTTTATTTATATATTAATTAGTAGTAGTGCAGAGATCATTGCCATGAATGGAAAATGACCAGTCATTTGTGGATAACAAGAAGATTAGGTTGAAGCTCAAGTAGCGACATGTTGCTTGTAATTATCTTTTCTTTTACATTTCCTTTCTGATCCAATGAATATTCACCAAAGGAATGATAGTTTTAACTACGTGATTTGTAGCTGAATGTTAGCCAAATTAGTTTAACTCCAGGGACTGAAGGCAAGTGACATACAAGGACAATACTAATATATACACTGTGAAATTGGCAATCCCAATAAATACAAAAAGTAGTAATATGTCTTAATGTATGCCTTAATCATAAGTATCTTGGTATTGGTTTAGAATTTTGATGCTTTTGGATGAACTTTTCATATAAACAAATGCTTCAATGATCTTATTAAAACTGCCTAATGAATCTGCTGTACACTATAAAATTCTTGCCAACACATTTAGAAATACAATTAACTGAAAGAAAGGTGTAATGATATAAGTTATTTTCACAGAAAAATAATATATTTGGGTTTTATTCAAATTTGATTCCTAATGGTATTGGTGGTGGCTGGTTGCCTTAAAGATGCTTTACTGTGATGTGTTGTTGAATGACAATAAAACATCTGTGTCATGCTTAAAATAATAGTGAAGGAATAATTCCTCTGTTTATTATTAAGTAGCAAATCTGTAGTTTAAAATGCTATAACATATTGCTGTATTTCCATTCTGTTGCCAAAATTAATCAAGTGTCATTTGCTTGTCAGGTAGATCCCCGGGAGGTCTAATACTCTTTTCTTTGGAAAAGGCAGCAATTAAAAGTATCTTTATTTCCTTTCAAAGAAGTCTGCTTCAGGACTCATAAGATTTATTTTTGTCAAAGTTTGTCTTGAAAATCGCCTTTCATTTTCTGAATGCAAAGGTAAACATCCTGGGGGGAAACAAAACCCAACTATATCCTATGCTATTTGAAATGCATGAGTTGCTTTGTTAAACGTTAAATCTCAAACTGCATTTGAAGACAAGGTCATAGGTTATAATTCAATAGTCATTTACAACTTTCCTTTTTCTAGTTGTAAGAATTTCAAGTGAGAATTACAAGCTTGGTGTTGGCTTAGGTTCATCAATGGAAGTTTTTCTACCATTTATTTCTATGGGAGCTAAACCGAGTACTGTAACTTAATTTCTATTAACTTGGCATGTAATATAAAAGAATACCATATTAGTTTGATTTTCTGTAGAAGCAAGCAAATTGATCTTGACTTTTAGAATTAACAGTAGAAATCTGCTTATTTGGAGTTGAGGAGTTGAAGTTCACGTTGGTAATGGGTCTGTGTAATTTTGTGTTGTTTGATTTTTATTTCTTAAAAATCAGCTAGTTTCTCAGTAATAGAGGCGTAAATCCCATTGTTGGTCCTCTCGATCCCATTACAATTAGTGAAACAAAAGATGTCCTTTTTTCTTTGTATCATTGCTGACTAGGTTTTTCTGTGCATTCTGGTGATGTCATACGCTGTTGAAAATCTTTTTTAAGTGGCAAATAAAATTTAAAATATTTTCAGTATCATAAAGTAGTTTTTTTGATGTCTGTCAGTTTCTAAAATGTCAGTTTCTAGTACATTTCGTATGCCTAGCAGAATTCTAGTGTACCTCAAAAACAGAAACAAGCTTGTTTGAATGCAAGTTCTCAATAAATAGCATCTTTGGAACAGGGAGAAGTACAGGCAATTGCTGGTATGTGGAAAAAAGAAAGAAATTTACTGCATTGAAACTAAGGAAACAAAAATTATGTCACAAAAGAAAATATTTTCATCAGAAGCCTTGCAATAAACCCTAGTGAGAAAGGACATCTCAAATGATTCAGGCAATATTAGATGGTATGACTTCTTTTGAGACATCATTTCATCCTTTCACTTTAAAGACTTACTTGGTTAGAATTCAGTATTTTCACATGCTCATTTCCTTAAATAAATGCAGTCAAGCTGTTATTATTTAACAAGAATTTTGTTTAGAAATCACATGCCCATTTGCAATTAATTTTTGTGGAGCTCTTGTTAAGAGGCTTGGTATGAAATGTTATGAAATAGCTTAGAGTCCGGAAGAAGATGACTGCTGAAAGGGATTGCAGTTGAGATTTTTGGCTAATAGTAGTCACCAGATATTAGTGTCAGAATATTCCATGGGTAAACGTAGATAGGTTTTGAATAATATCTTTTGTCAGGAATAAAATAAAAACTAGCGAGAACAGAAACCTACCACTGTTTTTAATTTAGAAGATGTAAAGTAATTGCTCATATTCCGTGTACATGAGCTTTTATTTGATGAAGAGAAGATGTAGCTCCTGCTAACATCCTCCTACTTTTTCCCATCTTTGGAGATGGTATGTATGTACTAATAAATAGGAGGCCTGTAGGGATTGCCTTCCATCTTAGGAGAAGCAGAACATATTGTATTTGAGGTCTTTTCCTTGCTTCAGAGGATGAGTTGGTCGGTATGCTGGTACTCTAGCATTATGCTTGCTTAGGGGGTCACATGGGAAATTCCCAGAAAGACAGCTGGCAGGACAGAATCATTTCTGAATGGGTCATGAATGGGTCTTGGCAGATAATTTATTCTTAAATACAGAGGCCGTTCCTCAGCCCTGGATATCTATGGGCCTATTTATGTGATTGTACCTTTACTGGAAGAGAAACAGAGATGTATTAGCACTTGTACAGTTGAAAGCATTGTGAAAAGTGCCCTTGGTCTATAATGTGTAGTGAGGCACTCTGACAAGAGAGCTTTTATACAAAAAGTGGTTAATTGCAGAGATGTCTGAAATTTCGATGTCAGTGAAACCTACTATTATGCTGACCCTCACTTTCACTGGGTAATTTATTTAAAAAATTTAGCGATGTGATTGTTTCTTTAAAGTATTAATATAATATATAATATTATTTAATGAATTGATTTAATATAATATATATTAAGCATTTAAATGTTTTGCTGTTCTCTCTTTTACAAAACTTTAAAACCGGTAAATATCTGTCAAAAAATCAGTATGCATTTATGTGTGTAAACAATAGCTTTGTGCAGTAGAATATTGTATATACATTATCTGTCAAATCTGTTTATTCGTACAGTATGTGACTGTAGTAAGTATTATTCAAAGTGAGAAAATCTGTTTAGAACTGTCTCATTGCATTGTGTAATCTACAAAATCACCTGTGGCCATTTATTGCTATAGTAAATGGAGTAAAAATATCCCCACACACATATTTAACGGCAGAGACGCCTTTCAGACCACATCTCTACCCAAGTTAGAGAAAACGAGTTGCCCTTCCTCACAGAAAAAGGTAAACTGAAATGAAACTACTTTGGAAGTGTGAGAGTAAGACTCTGAATACTTCCTTGTATTAATTACAGAGAGGAAAAATGTGCATAACCACTTCCCAACTGTGGCCTGCAATCAGAAACCTTTCAAGGTTTAATGAGGCAGAGTACTTGAAAATAGCAGGAATGTAGCTGGGTGAGTGAGTGGGTTGGTGATCTGAGACAGAGTGCTGTTAAGCTCTACACAAATGATGGTGAACACAGATGCACTGATGCAGGAGGCTACCAGGACCCATTCCTTTCCCTGCTGTTACCATCATCATTATGCCTCGTGATAGCCAAACAGGAAATTACAATTGGTAGATAACAGTCTCTCGTTTTTAGCAAAGTTGTTCACATTTAACTTTGCACACCAGCGAAAATTAACCGAACCTCAAATTTGCTTAAACTGGTTTAACCAAGGACTGTGTTTATCTGAGTTCAATCAAGAAGTTACAGGGAAATTAGTTATAGCAATTAAAAATGTTACTGTAACTCTAAGAAAGTTGCTGCTCTCAGTGGTAATTAAAAAAAAAGCCCAAACAAAACATAAGAACCCCACTAGCATTTTTGTGAGTAGGTTTGTGAATGACTTTGATTACTGACTTCCAACCAAAGCTGGTAGATTTTTCCCTGAAGTTCGGTGACTTCTTAAACTTCTCCATTTCTAATCCTCCAGCCGTGTCAGCATTGCCACTTTCTGCAAAATAAAATGATTTCTGTCTTTCAGTCCTTCTGTTTATCCATCCGTTCCATCCCACAGTTTAGTGCTTAGTCGTCTGCCCCCTAATGGGCTCGATGGTACAGCTTTTATCATGTGGTTGCTTGTTTTCTGTCACAGGTGTCAAAACCTCTGAAGCTTCCTCTTTCTTGCTCAAAGTAGAAATTTCCTATCTTGCCCTGAGCTGCTCTTCTAGTTTTTGGAATGATCTTACCAGCTGACAGATGCAATTGTTTTACTCAACACTCAGAAGCTTTCATTTATTTGCCATCCTCAAGGGTTACTTGTTTCTGTGACACAGAGAAGATTCAAGAACATGCGTGGAAATGAACTAGAGCTTTGGTAAACTGCTTTAAACTCATCTACATTTGGGAATTTGCATTTGTTTAATTTAAGTAATTAAAAATTTATTTTAGTTGTGTTGAAGCCACTTTGTCAATGCTAATCAGGTCCTTGTGGTGCTTTAGTGCTATATGAATTAAGACAAAGGCATTCTGGCTTAGTGGGTGGCCTGACTGCTTAAAAAGCATCTGAAAACCCTCAGGGAGTAACAGGAGCAGATGGGAAGAGAAGGGGCGCAGGGAGCTGGGAACAGGGGGTGGCAGGGAAGTCCCTCATGCCTTCAGGGAGAGGCCTGCAGCTTCTGGAAAACGATATTTTCTGTCATAAACAGTCCTTTTAAAAGAATATGTTAGGCTTTGCTCTGTCCCCTCAAACATATTTGTTCTTGTATGTGCTGTAGACCTCCTCAAGGATAGAGTGGCCTTGCAGAGGGATCTGGATAAACTAGAGAGCTGGACAGTCACTGGTCATGTGAATCCAGCAAGTGCTGGATTCTCCACCTGAGGTGGGGAAGAAAAGGCCAGAGAGCAGCCCCTCAGGGAAGAGATCAAGGATTTGGGTTGGTGGCAAATTGGACATGAGTCAACAGGGTGCCTTGACAGCCAAAAGAGTCAACCACATCCTGGGGCGCCTCAAGCAAGCATTAGTGGCTGATCAAGGGAGTCGGTTGTCCCACTCTACACTGCACCAATACAGTCCCACCTCAAGTACTGTGTGCGGTTTTGGGCACCTTAATATAAGGACATCAAATTATTGGAGTGTGTCCAGAGGAGGGCAACCAACAAGGTGAAAGAAGGAGGAGTTGAGGTAACCGCATCATAGTCTAGAACTTCCTTACAGGGGGCAGCATAGCGGGAGGTTCTTATCTCCTCTGCTGACTAGCAACAAGACACAAGGAAGTTGAATGAAACTGCATCAGAGGAAGTTCATATTCTACATTAGGCAAAATCTCTGACTGAGAGGGTGGTTGGTCACTGGAACAAACTCGCCAGGAAGTGGTCACGGCACCAAGACTATTAGAGTTCAAAGAGTGTGTGCATGACGCTCTTTGTCAAATGATGTAGTTTTAGGTTGTCCTGTGCGGAGCAATCATGAGTCCCTTCCAGCTTGAGATACTCCGTGAAAAGCAGTTAGGGACCAGACCAGCTTGCCAGGCAGGTCTCCAGGGGTGAGGCAGGTACATGGTCAAGCCAGGGAGTCAAATTTGTGGATCAGGACTAGTAACATCCCGTAAGAAAGAAAATAATATGTTTGCCTGTAAAGCATTCGAAAAAGGTCCTAAAGCATTTTCGTAAGGCAAAGGAGATCTGACTAATCAGAGATCTAATAATTATCTCATTCTTGTCTTTGCTGTAGAATGCACCACATTCACAGATCATACAAATTCACAAATGGAGGGCTGAGTGATATAAGCACCTACTGCTTATGTATAGCTCATCATTAAGGGTCCTTCAGATAGATATCAGTTGACAACATCAGAGTTTTTCTATATACCTAATGATTTTGTACCAACTTTGAACTAAATAGAAACCCAGTTCTTAACCAAGGAAATCATCGAATCATGGAATGGTTTGGATTGGTAGGGACCTTTAAAAGGTCATCTAGTCCAACCCTCCTGCTGTGTGCAAGGACATCTTCAGCTAAATCAGGTTGCTCAGAGCCCTGTCCAACCTGACCCGGAATATTTCCAGGGGTGGGGCATCTACTACCTTTCTGGGCAAGCTGTTCCTATGTTTCACCAGCTGCTTTGTAAAAAAAATCATCCTTATATCTAGTCTAAAACCCATTACAGACCCCTGAGGGACACCACTTGTAATTAATATCCATCTGGACATTGAGCCATTGACCACTACTCTCTGAATGTGAGCACTCCTGGGGACTGAGAGCTCTTGTGGTCTGTGGAGAGCCTTCTTAAAGATCTGCCAGTTCTGTTCTGCTCCCTTGTCCCCTGAGAGCAGTTTTCATGGGGTTCCTATTAACTAACTCCTTGAACGGCTGGAATTTTGCTTTCCCAAAATTCCGGATCCTGACTTTACTCTTTGCATGACCTGTTTTCCTCAGGAATGTGAACTCCACCAGTGCATGATCACTTCAGCCCAGGCTGTCTCGAGTCTTGTGACACCACCAACTGGCTCAGCTGTGCTGGTGACCATCAGGTCCAGTATCATATTCCCTCTCGAAGGGCTGTCTATTGTCTGGATTAAGAAGTTATACTCAGTGCATTCCATTGACACCAGCCATGGAGCCATGTATTATAGACTGGATGTGTCTTCCTGTCTCTGGAAAGAGAGAGGAAAAAAATAACCCATGCTCCAGATCCCCTCAGCTACTCTACCAAGACGTTTTGATTGCCTTGGATGATGTGTTGCAGCTTCATCACCACCCACAGAGAAGAGCAGTAATGGGTAATAGTCCAAAGGCTGTACCAAGCTAGAAAGTTTCCTAGTGATGTCCTTAACACATTCCCTAGGAAGATATCAGACTTCCCTGGGAGGAGGGTCTTTCCAGCATATTGGACCCTCTGTTCCCCTCAGAAGGGAGTAACCTACAGCTATAACTCATCTTTTCTTCCTTGTGAAGGTAGTTGTGATACTGGCGGGTAGACCTTTCTGACCTTGGCAACACCTCTGGTGTAGATCGACTACCATCCCCATCATCTATTGACTGGCCTTTCACATCCAGAGACTCATACCTGTTGTAGAGAGGAACTTGAGAAGGCAAGATGGACAAGGAGGGGGGTCACCTGCTGCCCTGAACATGGACTTGCCCTTTATTCATACTTTTCCTTTAAGTGAGTGCCTGCAGCCTGGCAGGGGCAGGATGCACTATCTCCTTGATTTTGGTTTTATTTTCTGGTGTATGTTCCTGTTTCTGTATCAGAGAGGGCAGAGAATGTTTCCACCATCTGTCTCTTTCTCAGAGTCCCTAATGCTCCTTAACTTTTCTATTTCCTTTCATAACTGTCACCAGGCTGAGCAGATCATCCACCTGGTCACACCTCACACAGCTGTCCTCATTACTGCCATCCATTACCAATGAAAGTCTCTGGTGCTCCCTGGATGGCTGCACGTTTCTGTGGGAGCTCTGTCTGGTTTGACACATCCATTCTGGCAAGCACAGAGGACAGAGCTTTCTGCTGGGTGGATACCATACTTAAACTCCTTCTGAGAGGGTGATAACCACTAATTGGACTCATCTCTTGAGCTGGTAGAGTGACAGCACCCTTTCTGTGCAAACTGACACTTCGTGCTCTGTTTGCCCACGCTGTTTACATCACTCCTTGTGACTCATGCTCCTCAGGCCACTTTTTGTAGACATGGGAGTGGCCGCCTATGCTCTGAGGACACCCAGGCCTTATCAGCATCTTCCAGGAGAACTACCAGGTCCTGGTGGATCTTTCTGCTGTCCTTGTATTTTATTACCTCAGGAATCCTCACTGTGTGCTGAGATCTGCCTCTCCACTACGACACATCTTGGCGAAGGAGCAAATCCCCTCAGCAATGGCTGATGGTTTCAGTTACACCCTGTTTAAATCTCCCACTGTTGCTCTGGCAACACCTGAGCCTTCGTGTATCTTATATTGGGCATCCAGTACCACTGCTCGCTTTGTAAAATTTCATTTGAACTATGTTAATATTTTCTAAATTATGTATGATTATAAACTGATCAATTGAATAGAGGGCTGCATTCCACACATAATAAAAACATAAATACACAGTACACACTAGTATTTATATGGCTAATTTTCTTTCCAAAATTTATTATGCATTTTAGGACTTATTGTATTGAAATGGAGAAGGTCTTTCTAACTTCTTTCTTACATTTTCTGCTCCACTACATGAATGATGAAATTGAGATTCGGCAGTTGTGGAGAAGGATGCATTTGTCTCATTAAGAGTCTTGCAGTCTAAAATTTTTCTGGAAGGTGTATGATGTCTCATTGAACTGCTGCCAGCAATCAAAACCTTATTTATTCACAGATGAACATGACAGTAAAAATTCTAGTTTATACAAGCTTCTATTCTCTTTCTCCACCTTATGTCCAAACCCATTCTTTTGATATCATTAATATTTTAAGAAAATAAAAAAATACATTTGTGTTCATAATATGATTATGAGCTGTTATGATAGTTTACAAAATTGTTCTTGAATGAACAATGTTGCAAGTACTGTTAAATATAACCCATATTTTTTCTACTTACTTATATTTAGCTTTTTATAAAGGTAAGCTGGGATTTTCCATAAGTTATGGAATAGTTTTTACTTTTATAAATATAGTTACAACTCTATTGACTTTTACAAAGATTGGACTATAGACCATCTTGTCAAAGTTGAGAATATATTTAAAAGTACAAATGTGATCTGAGATCTGCCAACAAAGATTTTTTGTAGAAATTTATTTACTCGGCCAACAGTCAGCTTGAGAGATCTGTACTGAACTATCAGGGGTCTGAAACCCCTTTTTTTTACGCATTTCCTTTCTTGTGACTGTTCAAATAATTCATCCTTCTTGTTTAATGCCTCTTTTATTTTATAAGATTGTTTATTTTGGTTATATGCTGTTAAACAGCCTTCCTGCTTGTCTTTCTGACCTTTTGAAAATTTTCTACTTAGACTCCTATGTTATAAATTCGAACAAGTTAACCATTTCAATGCACCAAACCCAAAAAGGTCAATAAGAGAGAAATGTATTATTAATTTCCTAATTTCACACTCTTGGTAACACAAACAATAGTTACACCACTTCTTTAGATTACATTGTGATTTTTTTTTACACACTTTTTTTCTTTTTTTTTGAAGTTTTTCCCTCTGGCTAAAACAACCACTTCTTCCATATCACCCAAGGTTTAAGCCAGCATATGCAAGCTAGCATAGCAGAAGAGAGGAGAAGGTTTAAAGAAATGGTGAATGGCTTCTGAAGATGGTGTGAGGAGAATGCAAGGCTTATTTTCCTCCAGTGATTAGGTTCAATATCAAGTTAAATGAGTGAAAAATTATGACCTAAAGTCTCAGGCCTACGGGTGCATTACCAAATGCAGTCATTTCATGAAAGCTGCCCATGTTTTGCTTTTTAGCTCCTGGCAGAGACAAAATAATTTGATCCTTCTTTTATTGGAAGTTAGAGTAAATTTAATTGCTTTATATTGAGTGCTGATTAGTAGCAATCATGAGGGTGATTACCGTCAACCAGCTAACATATCTTGCCAATTTATAGAGCTGTAAGGAGAAATTTCCAGTGATAATGGCATTGCTGGTATGTATATACAAACCCTGACATATGTAAAAAAGTCAAGTTCAAGATGATTTTCTTCCTTGATGACCTTGACATGTATCAAACAAACAATAATGAATAAACTTCAGAAAAATGAAAGCTTTTTAAAAACAAAGCAATGGATCAATGGGTTAAAAGAAACACAAGACTGGCACAAACATTTTGAGATTTAGTAAAACTTGTTCTGAGATGAATACGCTCCAAAAAAAAGTAACAAAGATACAAAACCTATAAATAACTTGTTTGAAATTTTGCTCATGGATATAAGGTTAAGAGTGAGGAATGCATCCTCAGAGTGTGTAAAAAGTGTCTCTAAAGTTTAATTCATCCTTTCCCCCTCCCTTCTCACCTCTTTTGCAAGTCTCTCCCTTTTGTAGCAATATCCTGAGCAACATATCGTGTACCTGGAGGAGAAGGTGACAGGAGCTTCTGTGGTAAACCATCACATAGGATTTGATTTGACAGGCTAGATGGGGCTTGGACTGGTATTGCTGCTGCCTCAGACTGAAGAATTCGTCTTGGAAGGAGTAACCAGAATGATCTGTAGTGTGGGAAGAGCTGGGAAGCAAGTGTGCAAAAACCAAACCCTGAGCTGTTTGTACAGTTCGGGAAGAGAGGAAAAACAGATTGGCCTTCACAGAGAAGGGGAATGCTATGTAAAAATCTTGTATACTGTTTGTGTGAAGGGAAAAATCATCTGTAAGTACAGATATTTTACTTATTCATGCAGTTCACTATTGTGACACTTTTAATTGTTCATGCAGTTCACTATTGTGACACTATTTTAATTTTTAAAATAAATATATTTGCCATCATACGAGAGAGGAAATATCTTGCCTCTCAGAATCCTAAAAATCTCATGGCAAAAACCATCACAGGATATGATTTTATTCTTGACAGACTCCTCATAGTTCTTTCATGCCTGCTCAAGTGATCAAAGTCTCTTAGAGCAATATCCTCAGTTATTGTGCAGGGTCCCTGTGAAAGCATACAAATAGAGGATAATGCAATTAATATCAAATGGAGCACAATGCTTGATGACCTACTGACATAGAAAATCAGATTTTGAGAAGGAATATCATGTGGAAAAATACTCCCTATTAAATTTCCCATTGCTGCTCTTTGCCAAATTCTCATAAGCAGGTCATAACTCCTATTACTACAAGGATTTCTGACACAGTAGCCAGTCTATGGTTAATTCAGCCTGACTTTATCTCTATGGTGGACACCTGCAGTTAATTGTAGGCATTTTTCCCCAAGTGCAATCATCTAAGCTAAAAACAGAAGTTGTGAAAAGAACAAACCAAATTTTATTGGTTTCTTTTCATTTGCATTTTTTAGTTGTTGGTTTACAATATGTAGGTGATTTTCCCATTTTTTTGTTTGTTTAATGTTAGTTCTCGGTTTTGTTTCAACTACATAAATAAGTTATCCTCAGCATTCTTATATTTCTTAAATATTATTTTATCATGTAACTGTATGCAAGGTAGAGTAAATTTAATGTTATACAGTATGGGAATAACTTTTTCTTTATGTGCTTATTGAGCACATAGAGATCTTTAGGATTATATCCTATGGCCAGTTTTCTTAACAGCCATAGAGATGCAAAATTGTCTCTTAGTTAAGCCTCTGTCTTCACCTTTATTAGTTGAGAGATAATTGATTTCCATTTTCTATGTCATAAATACAGAAAAAGTATGTATATTGCATGCAGAAGTATTTTACAAAAATAATTAGAGTTCTGAAGTCAAGACTTCTCTTGGCCTCTGTAGAGCTCTTTTATATTGTTTGTTGGTATTTCTGTGAATTTACATTGACATAATTTCTCTATTATTAAATGATTTTGTACTAAAAAAGTGTAATGCAAATATTTTAAAAGTTACATTATATATTTATTGCTCTTCTCTTTACCTCACCATTAATACTTTACTTGCTTTCCTGTGTTATTTTTCTAAAAAAAATCTGCTACATATACTCATAAGGGAGATGAAATAATATTTTTAAGCAAATTGTCTTTAATAATTTAATATTAAAATGGCTATACTACACTTATGTCTGTCTTCTGTGGTAGTCAATGAGGAGAGAGATTCTCCCCCAAAAGATGATTCATCACACTTTAATTGTCTGTTGCCTTCTATGTACTGAATATACCAGACTTCAGTAATCTGGAAGGTTTAGTTTCTTGACTGTAGTAGGGGTTAAATTTGAGAAAGTATTAAGCTACTCAGAAATAGCAAAAAAGAGATTTTCTCAACAGGTGCTAGAGGTAGCAATTAGAAACACTTAAAAATCAACGTGCTTTTGGAGCTTAGGTGATTTGAAAAATGACAAAAAAAAAAAAGAATTCTTCAGAATCACAGTTTTGTTTCCTAAATGTTGTGTTAATCCTATCTGAGATGCTAAACTTGGTTTCCAGTAGCGAAAATGTTGGGAAACAGGTTTATTACCTTCTAGATTTCTTTTGAGATAATATTTTGGTTACTAAGCCGCTGATACCTTTAACATCTAAATATGCATCTAGTCATTTTTTTCAATAATTGTGGTGGCATTATGTAACTGAAAAAGTTGTCTGGAACTCCATCAGAGAGGAATAATTTTTGAAAATTGCTGCACAATGTGTAGTGTGTAGTCACAATTAGCATCTTAGAACACCAACTGATTATTTAATTTTGTATGCTTAGAAGGGTTGCCACTAAACATGGGCCTAATCCCATCATCAAAGAAGATATAGAAGTGCACCTTGCAGCGTGTAAGATCCTTTAAGATAAAGCATAATTTTAAGAATTTTACTAATAATGTATAATGTGCATAGATTAAATAGATTATTTCTATCTCGTGTCACATATGGCAACCTGAGAATGGCTTTTAACCATCTGATTACAACTTGCAGTTTTCTCTGCCTTTCCCTCTGTTGCAACAGAAGTCAGTCATATTTTATTTCCATTACAGAGTAGAATATTTGTGCAGCTATACTGAAGATGAAATATGGTTCCTATACTACAGCATAATGGTTAATGAAACAGTGAATACATTACTGTTGTTGACTTAAGTGTAAAAGCCCAGATAGTCTAATTCCTAGATCATACTAACTTCCTATTTGGTATATAAATAGTTCTACGTATGCTTTTAAAGTCAAAGATTAAAGTATAGACTTTTTCAAGCCTTTTGGAAAAGGTGGAGATAAGGTGAAATGGCCAGTTAAAACAGCAAGTAATTAATTGAGTCTCGCTGTTAACAGGGATAAGGTCAAGAGCACATAACTATTGTGATTACACAGTCTGCATTACAAGTGACTGTGTTGTTTAACCTCAATGTGGTTACATTGGAAGGCTGAGAACCAATTAAATGAAATTTTACTTTAAAATAGTAGCCATGTTTCTGAGGTACTGTAGTATTCTGAGGTTTTCCCCAGTGACTTGTCATATAATTCTGGAGTACCAATTAGTTTTATTGCAGTGAAACATTTTAATTAGAGTTTTCAATTTTCCTCTTTTTTTTTTAGTTTTATTTTTTCTTGCTTCACCTTAGCTAAGTGGTTAAATTTTTGAAATGGCAATTTTTAATGAAGGTGTATTTGATTTTTTTTCCTCTGTCTTTCTCTTGAATTTGTCTAGTATGTAGTTCTGAAAGTTTTTCAGATGCAGTTTTGGTTGCTGGATCCAAAGTATAGCAATACTTGCTTAATTGTTGTCACATAGGAATTATACGTCTAGTTTACACTGGAGAGAGTCCATAGTTATCCACTGACAAAGATCCAAATTATTTGTGATAACCTTTTAACGTCCATGAAAAGTACTGTAAATCTGCTGCTACTGATGTCTCACCTCACAATGAGGCTGCAACTACATAGCATGCTGTAGGTATACTATGGAAAGTTAAGTTGCTTTGTAAGTGTGCAGATCTTAATTCTTTTTCACTCCAACTCCTTCATTTTAGTGTACAAGATCTCCGCTAAACAGTGTCTTGTACCAGGAGACATGTTATGGGTGAATATTTACAATGGAAGCTAAGGTTTTATTTTTCTGAATGTATTGTCATTGAGGAATACTTTACTGTTTGAAAACTCAAGACTAAATCAGAATCTAGAAAGGGCCTAGGGAATGGAGGGGAGACATGAAAAAGGGAGAAAAGGAACAAATGTGAGTATCCAAGAACTGCAGTTTGAGAGAATTGTTTACACGTTGTAAATATTGCATGGCTATATAGTGACTCCTTTACTGAGGCTTTATGCAGGTGATATATTCAGATTGTTATTTTTGGTTAGAAGTTGCTCAGAATTCACCAGGAATTTTCAAAGGATCATTGTTTAGATTATGTGCAAACAATTTAAAATTTAATAAACCCCAAAATACTACCTTTCCAACAGTGCATGCTTGCGACCTGTAATTATTATAAAATGCTAGTTTCAGTTAAAAAAATAGGGTTTTGGCATTGAGTGATTTTGCTTTTTAACAGAGGTTTTACTAAGAAATGCTATTATAATGTGGAGTTAAATTAAGAATTACATGATGTTATTAGAAGTACAGTTTTCTTCTTATTTTTCACTGAAGCTGTTGAGCAAATCATGTATCTCTGGAACTTATGCCTAACCAGTTGGTGTAACTGCTGTCTTGAAGTACTTATTTTCTAAATTATGGATGAAAAATTCTGAAGGTTCAAAATGATTCCTTAAACCAGTATTTATTAGGGTTCGCTTCCTCAATTTTAAGCCAGAGGGAATCCAGGAGTAGTTGAAGAATATGTTCTGTTGCTGTCGTTATTGTCAAATTTGCATATGATTTCTGCATAATATTTCTGTTTGAAAAAATTTCTTATCTATTTCACTTCCTTTAAAGTTGTAACACTGTTTAGGGTCAAAACTGGTTTAAACATTGCTATTGACAGGCAAGCATGGACTAAATCAGTTTTTTTAGTATGCAATACAGTTTGGAACATACCTTTTTAGCAGTTGAAGGGGAAGAAAGACAAAGGGGAAAATGCAAGTGGCTTGTAGACTTGCAATGAATTTCCAGTACTTAAAACAAAGAGAAGGACCTTGGAAACGTCTTATCTGAGGAAAATGATCACGTGGTTGATTTCTTATTCTGTCAGTAGAAGCTAAAATATGGTTCTGTTCAGAAATAGGTTTTTCAGTTTTATCAATAAAATTACAAAACAATGACTTAAATGTAATTTTGAGAAAGGCCATGAGATAGTATATTTAGTTTCTTTAAGAATTCTTTTTACTACCATGTAATTTCCTGATCTAGAAACTTGTCTTTTATGGAATTAATGTGAGCCACATTAAACAGATTATAAACAGACTTAGTTCAACTATGAAGTTGTAGATATGATTGCAGAGATAGTATTTTCAGCAGTTTTCTTTGTGATCCAAAGCTACGTACTGGTTTTGTCCATTCTCTTCATAACCATTCGATAAGTTTGCAATAATACAATACAGACAATGGACAGAGCAGTAAATAATAAAGCCGCCACATCATTATAGCATGACTGGAATCACACGGTTACAGTCCAAAAACATGCTTTACAGCATGTTAAGTGCAAGTAGTAATCAAAAAGTTACTGGCTAACTGTTTTAGCAAGCAATTTACTTAGAGAAGAGCTTAGAAGTCACATTTTATATCCTGTTGGCATCAGCTCCTAGGATGAAAAGGATGAGCTTTTTGCCTAAATACACAAATTAAATGGAATATTAAGAAATAGGAAAGAGATTTTTCATTGAGCCGGCATAATAAACCCGACTTAGTCTACTCAATTTATTATTGAGCGTATTAATAACGGAACAGCTGCCTCATGTCTGTGTGCCAAGAAGAAAATGAAAATCTTGGAGGAAGTTTGAAGTATGGTCATAAAAGTGGTCCTGTATAGTAAGACATTTAAGAAATTCTTGCTGATGAATCTGTACTTTGAGGTTCACAGTTCTGTAGTTATGCTCATGTGATTTCTATTTCCTTTGTTTTGAATGACTCCTGTTTTCAAAGATTATTGCTTGTTACCATACTCGGATATCAGTGACAGAAAAGTACTAACCGATTACTAGTTACAATATTTGGAGCTTGCTTTTGCTCCTTCATTGTTTAATTTGTTCTGTACCTACTGTGAAATTCCCTGTATCTGCATGTTTTTGTGTTTTCCATAATCAATGAGATCCCAGTGTTGCACAAACACCTTTCAGGAAGGCATCGTTATCCATCATGTCAGAACTAGTCTCTCTTACCTCCTGTTTTTGAACAAAACATTCCGCTTGCCTTTTGAAATTCCATGGCCTAAAAGTGATCGTTATTGGCCACGTCAAGCCTGCTGCTCCCTTTCTTTCCAGTCCTTTGCTATTTTCATGGTTATAATCAGAACATTAATATAAGATTTATTTGTAAACTATTCTGACTTCAAATATTAAAACCATTCCTGATTTGTAATAACTATGTACAAGGAATTCCTTTAAGTCTTTCTGATAAATTATGTGTTTTGGTTAAATATTTCATTACTGGCAGAAAAATTAACCACTCTTAGAACAAATACTTATATCTCAGGTTTAGAGTGATGTTTATTCAAAGTCATTACAATATTTTGCACAAGGAAGGCAAATTAGGGAGAGGTCAGTAATTGCATTACAATATATACCTACTAATTAAGTGAAAAAGCTTACATGGGGAATTTGAAAGAACCTTTGAAAGCAAGGTGCTAAACCAGAACACAATTTTGAAAGAGCAAACTTTTTTTTTATTCAGTCTTTAAGAAATGCACGGTTCATCACATATGTTATGTATGATTTTTTCCATCACTTAAGTTCTACATGAAAATATTACAATCTTAGCTTAAATGAATTAAAATCTAAATCAATTAAAATCAAAGTAGTTTTTGCAAATATTTTTAATTTCTAATAACTCGTAATAATAAAGTTGTGTGGTTTTTTTTTTTCTTAAACTGTTCTCTGCTGGGGAATAAGAGGTGGTTAATGCATTGAAGCCTGCTAGGGAGCAGCATCAGAAAGTCCTATGGACCATATGAGCATCTAAAACTTGATGAATTCCTCCCAAGACTGATGCGTAAACTATTATAAAATATGTGTTCTCAGCCTGATAAAGAACATGAAAACCAGACTAAAATGGAATGTGCAACTCTTCAGGTAAAATTAATGTGAAATAAAATATTACTGTAAATGATGTAATGATTTTAAAATTCCAGTGATGACTAGGAAATCAAAGTATCATCCTTATTCATGTTCACTGCTCCACATTGTTTTGTGAAAATAGGGTTTTAAGGCTTGGTAAATTGTAAAGTGAAACTGTTTCATATTTTGAAATTCAAAATTATGCTTCTTGAGCTTTGTTTCATTATATTGAAATATAAATATATTTCAAATATATTGGCACACATAGAAAAGCCCCAAACCACTTTAAAAATGTTTAGGATACTTTTTAGCTTCATATTAAAAAAAAAGAGTAAGTCTGAAACTAGTTTTCTTTTTAACTTTTGTAACTGAAAGTCATTTAGTCATGCAGCACTGCGGACAAGTAATATAAAGCTCTTGCAATTGCATGTCTAGCAGGCTGTACTTGGAGTCTAATATACAGAGCCCAAGTATCAGCAGAAAATCAAAATAATTTGTTCCTTCACTGACTTCCCTATATACAATTAGCACATAAACCCTTTTTTTTAAATAACATGAAAATATTATATAGAGTTTTCATAGTTAAATAATTAAAAGTGAAAAATAAAAAATATAAGGAGGCAAACTATATAGGAATGAAAGAAATTTTATGGTGTGCCTATGTCTACATTAACCTGTCAAAACTATGGTAGAATAGCACTTCTAATAGTACTATGCATCCGGGAAGTTTGAGTATTCAGGCTGAGCATGCATTTTCACCTTTGCTTCCTTGCAATACTGTGCAGTGCATGATCAGAATCCAGTCACTGAAACATTCTTATGGGAAAATCACTTCACGTGAAAATGTGGTATTGCATTAAGAAGCTTTGACTAAAGCTGAGATTTTCGAAAAATTTTACAACTTTTTTGAGACTTCCACAATTCTCTGGGCAATGATAATTAGTAATAAATATTAATAAAACAGAGAGGCTTTTTTTTCCCAAACTGAGTAAATTATGTGAAAGTTTAAACACAATATAATGCTAAAGTTTGATGGGGAATTCACGGTTTAATACATTAATCCGTTTGCAAATGTATCCTCTTCATTGATAGTGGGACATTCTGATTTAATGTTGGGGACTGTATTTTTCATGATAAAAGGTACATGGATTATTTTGGTGTTTGTTAGCATGTTGTATTTCAACATCTGCTTTTCAATGAGAGTTTACAATTAGATTGATTACAGTAGCTTCATGTCAGGGTGAAGCATCATGGTTAATGCTATATGAAGAAGAACATGGAATCTCCTGAAGACTTTAATAGTGCCCATTTCTTTGTGGAATTTCTTTCCATTTTCTTAAAACAACGGGAACATTACTGATTGTGTAACCTCATCCCTTGTCCCAGGTCTCCTAGAAACCCTGAACAGAAGATCATTAAACGAGTGATTGCTCTTGAAGGAGACATTATCAAGTAAGTATTTTAAATCTTATTTTCTGAGTCTTTATAGGAATAGTGTGGCTTTTCAGTGGATTTTAAATCAGTATCCTGGACAACGAGAACTTTCTAGTATTTTTTTCTATCTATTCTTAACAAGGATGTCAGTGTAGTACCTGTCTCCTTTTTAATGAGAGGAGAAATGCTACATAAAACTGCTTACTCTCTCATGAAAGGTACACGGGTGCAAATAAAGCTTGTTTCTTAAAATATCTCTGTCACGTATCAAGGCAGGTAAATGTTCAGCGTTTTTTCAGCAGGATTGTATGGCTGTCAGTTTTCGTTTAGAGTCCAACTGCTGTTTCATACTGTAGTTGTCAAATAAAAGTAGGGAGGTTTAAGGGGCTAGGGGAGTGGGTGGCTTATTTTATTCGGATTTTTTTCAGACTTTTTGTTTTTTTAAAATTTTTTTATTATTATTTTTTGAGACAAAGAATCCTCATGGGTGACTGTCTTCACTGCAGCATAAAGGAATCTGCAGAGAACACGGTGGAACTGAGTTGGAGTAAATTATTCCATCAGAAAAAAAAATTGTAGAAGGAGTAGACTCTAGAGTACTTCCATCCTTGGTTTACTCTGACAGATAAACTTTCCTACTGGGACTGGTTGGAAATAAATATTACTAGTAGATATAAATCAGAAGTTTGTGTGAGAACGATATTATTTTGGTGGAAAAACTTGTTTGAAAGGGTTTTGGGTTTTGGGTTTTTTTTTCCCCAGGTACAGAATAGGATTGTCATGAATCTGGGAGTGTAAATCCCGTTTCCCACACTAAGATATGAATGACTCTGGGAGCTCTCAGACAATATGGCAGACTGAGACTCAATTCATTTAGATAATGATTCTTGCTCTTGTGTAGTGAATACTTAAGAAGTCCTTGGCAGCTGCAATGCAAATCAAGGATCTGAGTCTGGTCTCAATGAGCCCTAGTTAACAGAGGCACTGGGCTTCTGGGCGTATGTCCGTACTTTTATTTTTTTCCTCTTGCAGTTGATATAATTTTGATTTCATTGAAAAAATACAAATCACCTCAGTTTGAGAAATGAAAATAACTTCTGACATTTCTGTTGAAGAAGAATATCTGAAATAACAGACAGGGCAAAGACAATTTGATGTCCAAAAACTGTGGACATCTACAGCTAAAACTAGCTATCACTTTAAAGAAATAAAACTATAGGAGCAGTGTGTGCTACTGGGTGATAGCTTTTGCAGATCTGTGTCCTTAAGAAGGTGCTTATTCTGTGATGTACTCCACGATATTAATGCTGTAATTCATGTAAGTGATAAGACTGGTATTCATGATTCAGTGTTCCTCATTCATTTCTATAATGATGTCAAAAAGAGATAGCAATATAAGGCAACTTCAATTGTTACTTTTCACTGCTCTGTATTATTAACATATTTGTCTGAATTTTTGAAACTGAATGTACTTTTTGATAATGCAGAAGACATTTAATAACTTAATTTCCAGTAGTCAATTAATTATGATGTACATTCAAATGCCTTAAGATACTGAACCTCTCATTAACTTCTGTGAATGTTCTGGGCCAAATGGACAAAGGTGTGGGGCATAATAGCTGCGAGAGTGTGTACAGAATAGTGATGAGCCTGTAGGTTTATGAATCCCTCATGGATATAGAAGACTCAACAATGATCCTCATTTGTATTTGGTAAAACAGGTTAGATTCATTTATTGATTGAAATATTAACCTACATAATTCAGATGTGCATTTTTTTCTATTTGAACACGTGAAGATTGTCCCAGAGCCTTTTGCTTTAACTGTAGAAACTAGGTTTTAGCCAAAGAATAAATTATTGGACTATTGTAACTTGTTAAGTTTTTTATAGCATATTATTATGTCTTAATTTTGTATGTGTAGGAAATGTAAGTAATACTTGCCACTTTTTGTAACACTAGAGTAAAGCAAAAGCTTAGATAATAAGATTTTCCCCAAGTATGTATTATTTTTGTAATGATACTGCAAGCAAGTATGTGACTAGGATATTTGTGACTGAAACAGACAACTGGTAACTGAAAGCATGTATAGAAAACATATTGGACTCCTATTTGATATTTGAAGACAGTCTTTATTACGAAGCAAAAAGAACTTATTTTGTTATCTTTAAGATTTGATGTCTATATGTTTTTATATATTGATTTATTCCTAATCAGCTACAGTGTTGCTCTGAATGAAGTTGAAAGTAACATTGGTCATGTACAAAGATGTATCTGAAAGTATGAGACTCTATCATATTGTTCTGACCCTTTTTTGATATTGATGAAATGTGGTGCAAACCTAATGTATACTGACCTTAGATGAACATTTTAACATCCTCGTTCCCGATATCAAGTCATTAAAGGGGAGTATATATGCCTGTATGCTAAAAACCCCACTTCTTTAAGTCTTTTGCTGCTCTCTTGGCCAAACAGAACTCATTTTTGCTGAGAAAACAACCAATCTCTCTGCAGAGCATTTGTTTCCGTGCCAGGGTACAGAAATGTGGGATTTGTCAGTTAGGTGTGGTGGCATTCTAGGACTTAAGTGGCTGTGGGTGAGAGGTGGTGGTTATACAGAGTTGTGTTGTGTAGGGCATTCTATCTGGAAGGGCAGTGCAATGCACAAAATCTGTCTGTTGCTTAGCAAATTTTGCTTTGTGCCATGGGACAGAATTAATTCATACGCACTTTCAATGGTGAGTCTTCCCGTCTTCCATTGTGAAGAAAAGTTTGCAAATAATTGTGAGTTGGAAAGTATTTTCATTTAGTGCTCCATGAAACAGGTAATAGACAAAATGGTCTGTGAGTCTGTAGTTCTGCTTTCATAGATGAATGAATTATCTTTATTTGATCTATTTGATGTGTGGTTAGGGATAATCTGTCACAGGAATGCTGTGTTTTGTCATGTTATCAATTAAATTAATTTAGTTAGCATTTTACTGTTTGTTAATTACTGACAGTAATGAAAGATCAAATAGATAAAGCATTAGTACCATAAGACTTCAGTTCAGGTGTTATGACTGCACAGTAGAAAAAAAAACAATAGTTTTTCAATTCTTCATGTATAAAAACATTAAATAAGATAAAAAATTGTGACATTTTGAAAATGCTGAAGACTGACTTCTACTTTTTTGAAAAGAAATGTAGGTAAGAAATCTGTAATGGGTCCATTTTGACCTTTCATTTTATATTTTTCACTTAGTCATTATGAACTACATAGTACTTCACCTTTTCAAATATGCTTTGAGGGACTGGAATATGCTGCAAACACCTTGAATAAAAAATCTGGCATTTCAACTTTCTGTTCTTATTTCAAGTGTAATTGGTAGTCCAGGTGAAATGAGTTTGGTAGAATCTTGTAAATCCCCGGGAGTGTGTAGTACATGCCACAAACATATATCAGATAATTTAATTTGGATAAGCTAGTAGAACTTCCTCCTCAAAAGAATTTAAAAAATAGCTCAAATATCACCATTTAGCCCTTGAGAATGAATCTGTAGGTCAGCTTGTATATAAACAATGTTGAAAAGTGTAGCTCCCATAAATCAAGTTTGGTTTTGTCTTCCATGGATTCACAGGAGAATTAACGTTAAGTAGGAAATTATTACAATGGTTCCTCAGGAAGTAAACCAAATTTGGGATTAAACTACTAACATTTGAAATTAAGTCTGTTCAGTAAATTGCTGAACTTACTTGTTTTCCTTCTGTCTGTCACAGTTGCACAGGTCTGCAGGAGCTTACTGTGTTGATTCTCTTTCTTTAGTTTAATTGTTTGCTTCTGAATACGGCACCTGATTTAAGAATGATTGTGAGTGCCTAGGAAGAGCAATTTTAAAAAGTATTGTCCAAGGATATTGCTAGGCCATTTAGGAGCCAGTGTTCTAAGGACCAAATGGCTCAGGAAAAAGATGTTGCATTTAAGTGTTGCATCTTGAAAAACTGCTCTGAAGATGTGAATAAAGAAATATCCCTTGCTTGATAATGCAGGGATAGATCATTATATTATGAGGCTGTAGGTCTAAACCAAGCTTCAGTAACTTTTCAATTTTAATACAAGATCCAACATTAACTATTTGCAGAAACTATTGCCAAGATATAAATGACTTCAAGAAAGGAGTGGGGAATAACAGATATAAAGCCCATCAGCAGCTATTATATGCAGCAATCACAGTATAAATTAATGTACTCCTGTTGTCAAGTTTGAGCAGATAGTTATATTTCTTCCAGTCAAATATCCCATACTGCTTTAAAATATAACCAAATCTGGTCATTCTGTCCACTTGTTGGAGAACCCTTTCAGCTTTGAACTGTTCACTACTCTTTGTAGGTGTTTGCCTTCTCTTTTTTTTCTTCTCAGGGAGTAGGTGGCATCCAGTATGAAAAAGTCAATAAGTTTTCTTACTGTTTTTTTCACTGAACTAGCTCGATTTCATTAGATAGTTGTGGCTGCTATTTGTTTTTACTGAGGACCAAGAATGGTTGTCCAACAAAACAGCTGTCTTCATGTAGCGACTTTACTACCTGATAGCAAATTGTGTTAGATTATACCAAAAAATTGCTGCTTTCCTCTAAGAAGCAGAATAGCCTTCAGGAAAACTCAGACTTTGCCAGTTTTAAGGCAGAAGAATATCTCTGTATGTAACATCTTCATGGCAGCCACCTGGCAGGAATTGTATTTAATCACATAGAAATAATTTTACATTTACTGGTGCTGTAGTAAGAATCTTCTTGTGCCTTTTCCACCCCCACCCCAATGTACACACAAAGACTGGTAACTGTTCTGAGGTACTTGTGATGTTGTAAGGTGTTGCCTTCGGTTCTCAAAGTTACAACAGGAGAATAGAATATTAGTAAAAGACATCAAAAGACTAGGAATCAGAGTTGATCGTAAGACACTGGGTATGTTTATGGCTGCATCCTGTTCTCCCTCAAAGTCCTTTATCCTTTTCTTTGTGTTGTGAATATAGACCTGTGAGTGTGGGGATCCACATTGACAAAAGTGCTAGTGGGATAGACAGAAATGAGAACCGATTGTGTTCTACAGAGACACAGCACTATTCTCAGAATTAGAAATTTTGGAACATCTTTCCTTTCGGCTAATTGCAATCTTCAGTTTGTTCTGTCTTTGTACTTTATGTACCCAAAGGATGTAGAAGCAGTCAACTTAAGCTTTAGATGAAAAACTCTTTATCTTTTTGAAAATATTTGAATTTTGTGTCAGTTTGCACAGAATGCACATTTCTTAGGATTTATGCAGTTTATTTTGCATTACTTATCCTTAGGTACTGAATAGATTTTTTTAAGCCCATGAAAGCTTTTGTCAGCTCTTTAGATCCCAGCTATTCTGCTCTGTCATTACACTTCAACATAGATCATATCCTTGCAAGTCTCGTAGAGTTCCCATTGGTATTGTTTCGATTTCCACATGCAGAGTCTTTACAAGACAGAATTTCATTTTAGTAAATACAAATGATGGGAATGTATATTCGTACAATGTCTTTAAGCTATAAAAATGATCTGACAAACCCAGGATGATTTTCTGTATCCATAATGAATTCCTAGGGTTCTGTTGATCTTTAGGACCAGGAATGAAGGTCTACAAAGCTGGATTTCTAAAATTTGGCATTCTTCATATGGAGGAAAGTTTGTGCTGTGCGTTAGATTTTGGTTGCCCAATAGTTATAGAAAGTGCACGAAGAGATAGAAAGAATAACAACAGAACATTTAATTTCAGGAAAAAATGTACAAATATGCTGTCTTTTCTTTTAATAAAATACAGGGTAAAATAGTTTCTCACAAGGGCAAAAAATATGAAAATGCAAAAATGAAAAGACATAGTTTTCCAAGCTAATTTTTTACTTTTTATTTTTTTCCCCATATTGGAAATTGTGCATGTTAATATTATATTATAACAATATTTACTCATTGCTCCATGCTGTAAGGTCTTAATTCCTTTAGTACCCATAACATTTTAAACGTATATTTTCTTCTTGAGAGTACAGATAGCAGCCCAAAAACTTCTAAAGATCGTGTGTATCATCAATACTATTTCTGTGATATTTCAGTTGGTTTCATTTGTCAATATTCACTGAAAACAATGGAGTTACAATATAGACTCAGTGTGACATCTGGAACTCTTAATGTTAAAGGAAAAAAAAGACAGTGTAATGTAATTCTATGAGATTGCAGAATTTGCAGTGTTAACTTAAAGAAAGAGAAACAGCAACATATCCTATTACCTCTGAAGTGAGGTAATATGAGGCTTGATTTGTACAACGCTAAGAGACAACAAAAGAGACAACATAAATAACACTAGTTTTCAGAGAGTTACTCTTCAGACTAAAACCAGAAGAACTAAAAATTCAGTATGCAACTGCATTTGTAATGTGTACTCAGATACTCTCTATTACTGTGCTTCTGAACCAAGACACAAATGAGACCTGCGTCTACAGGAAGAAAGGGGTTTTTTTATTATTTCTTCCGTCTCTTTTTTTTTTTTGGTTTAATTAGAGAAGCAGCACTCTAAAATGCAAAAAGCTGCATCTCTTTTAAGATGGCATATCTGTGAACACTGTGCCTAACGAGTCTCAGTGGTGTTCAAAGAATATTTTAATCTGCCAAAGTAATAAACAGTGGGTAAATTTTTTAAATGCTCTATAGGCACTTTGGAGGAACATTTCTCATGGCTTTCAATAAATTGGTGTAGTTATGCAGCCCATGGTTATTGTGAAGCATACTCCAATATATGCAGGAAGCATATCTGTAGATGCTTATTGCCAGCATTAGCTGTAGCTGTGTAAAGTACAATTCTATCTTGTGCTAATATATATTATAAAATAAAGAGAAAAGAAACAGAGAAGAACTTTTTTTTCCTTATCATTGAAAACTACAAGGATGGAGAACAGAAATTTGGGAGAGAAGTTGAGAAAAGTACTGCTGAAGTACCATGGCCTGTCTGGACTGTGCTGACATGAGCGCCTGCGAGCGTGTAACTTTTGCGGCTTTATCCCACCATTGGTAAATTGAGAATTTCTCAGCAGTGCAAATATCCAAAAGGGTTATGGTCACCAGTTCACTTCTGACTAGCTTTCATGTGCTGGACATTGAGTAGAGATCAATATATGAATGGATAATACTACTAATACGCGGGTTTTTGTTTTCTATGATTTTTTTTTCTAGGATGTTGAGGCCTTTTGATAGGTTTTAAATAAAAACATAACAAACAGGGCTTGTGATACACACAAATGCTGTTTTAGGAAAGAAAAAATTCTTTACGTCATAGAACACACATGGACTTCGGTGTCCATTTTTTAGCAGGAAAGAGATCCATAACCTGGAACAAGTTCAGCAGAGGGCCCCATGTCCTCAAGGTGGGCAGGATCTGAAGCACTTGCCCTGTCAAGAGACGCTGGGCAAATGGGACTTTTTAAGCATGGAGAAGAGGCGGCTTTGCTGTCACCTAACAGCAATCCCCCTGCATCTACGAAGAGGTTAGCAAGAAGGTGGGGGCAGGCATAGTGGTGCAACGGGAATAACTTGAAACAAGAGATGTTCAGAGTGACTGGAAGAAGAATTTTCTCTGTGAGGATAGTTAGGGTGTGAGGCAGCTGTCCATCCTTAGAGTTGTTCAAGATCTGACTGGATAAAACCTTCACTTGATCTCACAGAAACACACAGAACTGTTTAGGTTCAAATAGACCTGTAAGATCATCAAGTCCAACTGTAAATCTAACACTGCCAACTTCACCATGTCCCTAAGCACCATCTCTACACATCTTTTAAATACCTTCAGGGATTGTGACAGCCACTTCCCTGGGAGCCTGTTCCAGTTCTTGACAACCTTTTTGGTGAAGTAATCTTTCCTAAAAAGTAGACTAAACTCCCCCTAGTGTAAATTGAGACCATTTGCTTTCATCCTATCACTTGTTACTTGGGAGGAGAGACCAACACCCAGCTCAGTACAACCTCCTTTCAGGAAGCTGTCAAGAGCAATAAGGTCTCCCCTCAGCCTCCTTTTCTCTAGGCTAAACAACCCCAGTTCCCTCAGCCACTCCTCAAAGGACTTGTGCACCAGACTCTTCACCAGCTTTCTTGCCTTTCTCTGGACATGCTCCAGCACCTCAATGTCTTTCTTGTAGTGAGGTGCCGCAAACAGAATTTAATGTGTGGCCCTGTACCAGCGCTGAGTACAGGGGAACTATCACTTCCCTAGTCCTGCTGGCCACACTATTTTTGATACAAGACAGGATGCTTTTGGTTGTCTTGGTCACTGGGGCACACTGCTGGCTTTTATTCAGCTGGCTATTGACCAGCACCCTGAGGTCCACTTCTGCTGGACAGCTTTCCAGCCACTCTTTCCCAAGCCTGTAGCGTTGCACGGAGTAGTGGCCCAACTGCAGTACCCAACATTTGGCCTGTTGAACCCCAATACAGTTGGCCTCAGCCCATTGATCCATCCTGTCCAGATATACTTACAGACTGGGGAGTGAGAGGCTGGAGAGTAAGCCTGTGGAAAGGCACCTGGGGGTTCTGGTTGATGGCGAGTTGAACATGAGCCAACAGTGTGCCCTGACAGCCAGGAGGGCCAACCATGTCCTGGGGTGTATCAAGCACGGCATTGCCAGCCGGTTGAGGGAGGTGGTTGTTCCACACTACTCTGCACTGGTGCGGCCCCATCTCAAGTATTGTGTGCAGTTTTGAGCACCACAGTATAAAAAGGACATCAAACGACTGCAGAGTGTACAGAGGAGGGTCACATAGCTGGTGAAGGGTGTAGAGGAGAAATCATATGAGGAGAAGCTGAAGTCACTTGGTCTGTTCAGCCTGGAGAAGAGGAGACTGAGGGGGAACCTCATAGCCATCTTCTGTTTCCTCACAGGGAAGGAGAAGGAGCAGGTGCTGATCTCTTGTCGCTAGTGAGTAATGATAGGACTCGAGGAAATAGCAGGAAGATGTAGCAAGGGGAGTTTTGGTTAGATATTAGGAAAAAGTTCTTCACCCAGAGCACTGGAGCGCTGATTAAGGCTCCCCAGGGAAGCAGTCACAGTGCCAAGTCTGACAATATTCAAGAAGTGTTTGGACAATACCCTCAGACACATGGTGTGAATGTTGGAATTGTCCAGGGATAGGAGTTGGACTCAATGATCCTTGTGAGTGCCTTCCAACTCAGGTCGTTCTATGATTCTATGATTCTCTGTGGAGCTGTCCTTCCCTCAAGCAAATCAACACTCCTGCCCATCTTGGTGTCATCTGCAAACTTATCGAGGGTGTGCTCAATCCCCTTAATCATGTTGTTAATAAATATATTAAATAGAAGCATCTCCAACACTGCTTGTGACCAGGTGCCAGCTGGATTTAACTCCATCCACCACAACTCTTTTGGCCTAGTATCCAACCAATTTTTTACCCAGCAAAGAGTATGCCTGTCCTAGCCATGAGCAGCCAGTTTTTCCAGGAGAATGCTGTGAAACAGTATCAAAGGCTTTACTAAAGTCTAGGTAAACAACATGCACAGTTTTTCCCTCATCTACTGAGTGGGTCACCTTGTCATAGATCAGGTTAGTATCATGTAGCTAATCGTGGTTTAAGCAGGAGTTTGGATTAGAGACCTCCTGAGGGCCCTTCTACCTTGAACTGTGTTATTATTCTGTGATATCTGATCTGATACTAATTTTCAAATGCTTTATGCCACGTTTAGAGGAGTGTTGTCTTTGTTAGAAGCTTAAACAAATGTAGTGTATTCATCTCATTTTAGAGAGAGTGTCTTTTGTAGGCATTTTTCTTTAAAGAAACACATTTGATTTCTGTTTCATTGAAAGCTGGTTTGCTGCCAAGATATCAGGCAGTTAGAAAAGACGCACATACAAGTATAATCATCTAATAGGAAGCTCAATAGGTTGCCTTTATGAACATTTTTTAAAAAATGAGCAGCAAGTGGATAAAATACATTAACATTTTAAAAACACCAATAGTTAATAAAATGCTTTCATGTATTTAAATTTTCACAAATTTTTTACTTTTCGAGCTACAGATACAAATGTTCTTGGTGGTCTGAAATTTGGCATTTAGGAAATCCATACTTAGGAATCAGAATAAAGGATGTATTTAATAAAAATAATCTGAGCAGTTTAGGGTTCCATCTTGCCAATGTTTAGATAGCTGCTTAAGTAGTTTCTGCATAGAAGCAGAGGTCCGTGTCAACTCTGATGCTCATCTATATCTATCGCATTAAAAACTCAGTGCGACAAGAACGAAGTTGGGGGTAGGAGGAAGGAAATTCTATTAAACCAATTTGGTAGAATAGGAAGTCAGGATGAAAGATGGTATTGTAGGCTTCTCGTTACATAAGGAGTATATGTGACAGCCATTAATGGAACTCCCTGGGTTCCTCATCTCAGAAAATGGATAAGTTCATGTGCTTTTCAGCAGCAGATTTTTCTAGATGTGCTGGAAGGCAAACAAGGTTCAGAACCCAACGATTCTGTGCACTTTCCTCCTGTAAATTGGAAGGATAATTTCTGTTAGCTTGAGCAGTATTAGGATCAGGGATGCTGTTACGCTTGCAAACTGAAGGAAAACATGCTGAAACAAAAGAGTCTAATCAGAATAGTGTAAATAATGTAAATAAACTTTACTGGACAACAGTGCAAAAGTCCTCCCTCTGTCTTACTTGAATATATTTAGAATGCTGAACTCAGCCAGTAACATGGTGAGAGTTATATCCAGCTACCGATAATGAGTAGAAAACTATCATCTTGTGAACTAGGCTCAGTCTGAGGTTGTTTCACTATCTGTGTTGTTATCCTGGCTTCAGAGTCCCAAATGGTGACTATTCTTTTTTTTAATTCTTTTTCTTTTTTTTATAAAAAAAGTAACAGGTAACTGCAAGTGACTGAGTTAGTGGTTTTTGAAGTTATTACTCTTTTCTGTTCCCTTTCTGTTTCTACACTCTCTCTCTTTCTTCCCTCCTTCATTTCATCCCCCCAAAGCTGGAAATGCTGCTCGCTTATGTGATTCCTTTAAGTTGACCATTTGCATGATACTACTCCAGCCTAATGAAGAGGATTAATTTCCATCTGCACTCACATGAAGGGAAACAACAGCAGTTACATTACTTTTGTTACTGCATATGAAAAAAGGCATAGCTTGTCTCCAAAGTGTTCTTCCTAAACATTCATATTTCCAATGCTTTCACCTGGGCTTCCTTTTGAAATTGCTGAAGGCAACTTAAATGAACACCATGTACTTGTCATTGTAATGAGCTGACAGGCACCACATGTCTACTTACCAACCTCAGCTGAAGCACAGTAACTTCTTAAAACGCAACAACACCACCATTTGTGATCATCTGAATATACCCTCATAGGATCAGAATCTCAGCTGGTATGAACCATCTCAGTTCTTTTAATCTTAAGGGAAATAGGCCAACTTAGTCTAAATACAAATCTGGTTAGAACACATTTTAGGATAAGAACATATGCGAAGAATACCAAAAATGTCACCTCTTCAAAGATTGATAGTTGATTTTATACATTCCATATTTTTCTCTTCAGTGGAATAATGAATACAGAATTCTACACAGAATGAACTGATGATGCTTTATATATCCTTTTTTTTTAGCAAAATGGTGGAAGGTTTACTATTTGTTTGCTTGTTTACCTCACTGGATTTATAGCCTGACAAATTTCTTTAGTGCCACTGTGTATTTTATAGCACTGTTTGTCAGCAATATGCAATAACTGCCCATGTTTTAATTTGAGAATTTTGAAATTATTGTGTTTGCTATTATGTACAGCTTGCAAATATATGTTGGCAGAAATATTAATTGTAAATTGTTCATTTAAAAAGATTGCCTCCATAGTTTTGCACTACGAACTGATCTTGAGATGAGGCCTGATAGTTCACAGTAGCAGAACTAATAAGGTTTTGAAATTGATCACCCCAGTGGTTATGAGATTCAAATGAGAATAGGAGCGAAAATGACTATTATCTTTTTTCATTATTATAGAACTGACTATCGTTGACATTCTGCTTCTGTGAAGTAAATTGTGTGATGAAACTGTAGTATATTTTGGGTATAATGGGTAACAAGTCATTAACCAGGGTCTCCATCATCTGTGCACAGGGAAGCCAAAAATATTTTCTTTGCTGTAGTCTGTTGTCAGTGATTGCACAAATAATTTCTGCTTGTTGACCATTGTGCCACAAGCTTTTTAATATGCAACCAGCAATATATTATGATAAACTGTATGTCATGTATTTCTAGAATTTCAGGTATTTCCTGGGTATCGTTTCTAACGACTAGGTTTCAATTTTGTCTGTATAACGAAAATAAATTAGTACTTAATTATTTATTATAGCATGAAGGGGAGCAAGTGATAAACACTGAAAAAGACTGATAGAATTGCTATAATTGAAAACCAAAGCAGAGTGCCCTATTAGTAGAGGTGGGAGCCTAATAAGTGATGGACTTCTAAAAGCGATAGAATAGAATAATGGATGAGGAAATCAATGGACAGATTAGAAATAGTTACGTACCTAAAAAAGAAAGGTGACCTTTAATGGATTTCAGGGGATTGACTTGGTGTTTGGCTGAATTAATCACAGTTCCACTGCTAGTGCAACTCTCTGACATTGCCTACATGCAACATAGGGGAAATTGACGGTTTGTATTAAAAGTTGCAGTATCATGTGTCTATTAAGAAGTATTATGGAGCATGTCTTGTCATATTTCCAATAGAGTATGTATAGATATGATCATATTTAAAAGAAGGATTTAGATTTCTAACAATAAAAGTCATTCTACTGTTTCTAAAGCTTATGCAGTAGTCAAAACTTTAATTAAACAAGGTTTTCAAGAATGGGAAATAGAGACTAAGTTCATAAACCAGACAGATATGCTTTGCAAATGAAGAAAGCTAATTAAGCCAAGCGTAGCAGCATAATATTAATTTTTAAAAACACTTCAGGCATATTTGTCATAAAACTTGCCCTAGATGTTTATATATTTCCTAATCAGTTATTCCAGAGTTTAGGTTCAGCATCTATGCTGCCAAACACTCTGCAGCCAGGTAAAAAACTGTATCCTTAGGCATTATACTTATGTTTATTTCAGCACAATTAACTTTGAGTCCAGTCTATGGAAAGGGAGAAATGTCATAAGGAATTTTTAGGTACCAGAAGATTTTTCATTCCTGCGAGTTGTATTCAGCTGATATTAATTCTTATTTCTTTGCAAGGAGACAGAGGTTAATATGGATCATTTGTTGGTCTCTTTCAAGGGCTCTCTCTTGTGAAATAGAATAGAGTTTAACTTTGTCATATGCATGGAAGGCAGTTAAGGGAATTAGTAAATGGCTACATTTCCTTCCATATGAAGACAAAATTAATCTATGTGGTTTTATGTTGTCTGATTTAGATAGTTACATTGAAAGCACTTTCTGATGTTTGGCTGCAGTGTTTGTTTGCACTTCTGTGTTTTCTCAAACTGTTTATCTAAAAAATCTTGAATATTTTGAATTATTTGAGAGATGTGATAAACCTGTTAGGATGTTTCTTCTTTGATTGAGTTTCGTTATATTTCTCTAAAGAAAGCTTTAGTTTCCTGACAGATTACTGAGCGATCTCTAATTCTTTTCGTCCTCTACTGGGAAATATTGATGGCATTTGGACAGGTTTATTTAGATGAGCTTTAAATGTTTTGGGATCTGTACCACATAGAATCTGAAAGTTTGGGTCAATTTTTGAAGTAATAACAAATGCCTAACTGTTTCCCTTTGTTGGTTGAAATACTCTTTTTTTTTCTTAAGAGAATATAAAATTATACTTTATATTGAATATTTCATAATTCCTTTCATTCTGGCTTGGGCCCGCATAACTTAAACTCTTTCACTGATATAATTAGTAGCATCCTTAATCTTCTTTCAGTCATTCATGCTTGAGATTAACCAAACATGGGAAAAAATAGCAGATATATCAGGAATGCTGCAATCATGTCTACCGATTTTTGTAGAAGGCTTCTTAAAATCTGGTGTATTTTCTGTTACTGAGCAGACAGGCTTACCTGTGAGATCCCTATCTGATGGTATTACATGGTGGTATTTCTTAATGAACAAAATAACTTTGAACAAAACCAAAAGAAAAGATAAAGTGAGACAAAGAAAGAGAAGCGAAAGCTACACCAGTGACCAGCAGGAAAGTAAGAGACTAGGATATCTGCTGGCAAGAGTCCTCTTCCCATCATTTTCTCCAGTGCCAAGATACTCCCCTGAACACTTCCCACATGTACATATACAGCAGTACCACTTCGGTCCCCCTGCTGATTTCTCCTACACTTTAGTGCTGATGGTGCTGTAGTACATTGAGCGAGTGTAGATGTTGCATTTTTTGAAGTTCTGTGCATGTGCATTTCTGGATACTGCTTCTGGGCTATTTAAATAATAAATATCTACTAATGTTATCTGCTAAACTCTACATATTCCTGAACATAAAGTTATAAAGGAAAAGCTACGAAGTGAGAGGTGAAAGAGGAATATTAGAAAGAGTGACTTAAACATGAATCATAATCACAACATCAGAGATATCAAAGTCTTGCAATTCAAACTCAAATTCAATTCAAATTTAAAGTCTTGCAAATACAAACTCGACATCAGAGATATCAAAGTCTTGCAATTCAATGACACGAGGCCATGAGGACAAGATCATTTGGGATTACAAGGAAAAAATATTGTCACAGCAGCTTTTGGGTATTTCAGTGAAAGACTACAAGAGTTCAGTGGTACAAGTAAAAGGTTACAGGGCAGCAAATGGAAGATCTCTAATGTTACAAACCTTAAAGCATGGGGCAACACCCATACCTTTCATTTCTCTGTGGATACTGTGATTTTTTATGATGATGATGAAAAAGAAAAGCCAGACCATTTCATAGGAAATTTGAGACTCATTATTTAATGTGAAGACTTAAAAATTCTGCATGGACAGAACTAAAAATTTATAGTAGAAATGTCTGCATCAACAGCTTATCAGGTAAAGTAGTGCAGTGTAACTCGTACTATAACCCCCTTTCTTTTCTTTTAATTTTTAGGGGATGTTTTAGGGCATTTTGTTTCTGTTCTTCCCACTCCTCTACTTCCCTTGCCCTTCCCCCCCCCCCCCCCCCCCCAGCTCATGTATCCTCTATTAATTTTGGTTCCAGTGCTAAAGTCAGCTGGTAAGAGCCTCTGCAAAAGTAATTGTGTTCTGTTCCTATGTATCCTTTGATGTACATAATAGATTTTGAGGACTTGTTTAGAAATATTTACAGATCTGTATACACTATCTCTTCATGCACATGCATATGAAGATCATTTGAACATGCAAAGATATGTTGGATGTTTACTTTTTCGCCCACAATTGTCTTTTAACAGAGTTTAAAAAGTTTCCAGCAAGTTTCATCTTCTAGCTGCTCAGTTCTATTGTGCTGTATTTAGCTGTTAGCTGCTGACTTGTTGCCAGGACAAGGGCAAGAGATTAGCATATGTTGCCGAAAGATGTTTTTTTCTTCTTCTCTTAGTGGTTGCATCTCTAAGGTTTGAAATAAAGTGTTTCCTGCTATGGGCACTTTCCATGTTGTATGTTCAGTGCTGAAATAAAATCACATAATTCATATTTGAAATTTTTGAATACAGGGTCTTCTATAATAAACCATTGAAAGTTGAGTGATGAATTAAAGAAGCCTTTCTGTACAACCTTTAATTTTCAAAGGAAATCTGTAAGTTTTACAGGCTTTATAGATGGAATTCAGTTGCTTGAACATACCTGTCTAGTGGCATTTTAGGTGTCCTAGTTATGCTGTCTGGTTCTATAAGCTACAGTTTCAGAAAGGCACAGTTCTCCTGAACATTGTGTTATAGCTGCCCTTGTCATGAGGATCTCTCAGTAGACTACCTAAAATAGCACCAGTCACTTATGTGTAGGCACATGAGGCCCTTTTCATAACAAATTGGATGGTTCATGAGAAGCAATTAAAAATATCATGCTGAAGATTTGGAAAACATCCAGCAACCTTTTAGAGCTTAAAGGTTTGATTCACTTACTGTATAGAAATTTTCTTTGAATTTTCTTATATGTATGTTAAGGTAGCTGATGATGTGAATCTTTGGAGTGTAAGGGGTACACCTTTAACAGCAATGAGTGAAAACTATTTGTATTTGAATCATTCCTTGACTACCAAGTACTCTCACTGATTGATCTTTGAGGAATGGTAAATTATAGAAGAGTATCCCTGATGTTGAATTGTGTGACCGCCTTCCAATGTCTTGTAGACATTATTTAACATATGATCATATGATGCTGGGAGAGCTGCTGTGTTCTGGAGAAGGAATTTATATAGAGCACTGACTGTGACAGTCCACAGTAAGGACAGAAAGAGACAAAGCCCTGGTTTTGCTGAATTTGTAAGCCCTTCTAACTATTTTATATAGTGTATGTGGATTTCGATTTGATATAGTATATACACACATATATCTACTCATAAATATTTTTGTATATATATGTATGTATGTGATGTATACATGAATGGGGAAAAAACCCTGCCAAATTTGTCAAGAATCAAGAGGTAAAAGATAGGTCTGCTGAGAGCAGAACTAAAAAATAGATTGAAATGAATCATGATTCAGCTATTCAAACCTAGGTTCTGTGTTGTCACTTTACAGGCAACTGAAGCTTTCAGTCTAAATATAAATTAACTGTATAATATATGCTTAAACACATCGACTTTAATTACAAGAAATTCAAAACATCCGTTACTCACTGGAGACAAATTCTGCTTAGATTAAATAGAACCAGTTTGGAGGAATAAACTTCGTGTCTCTTAAAACAAGGAAAGACTGCTAAGCTGATGTTCTGAAGTACCTGAACTATCCATCTGACGGTTGCAGCAACTGGCAATAAATGCAAATTTGAAAACAAATTAAGTTAAAGACCTTAAATTGTTTTGCTTTCCTTCTTGTTGGGCTTTGGAAGTTACACAACAAAGATATTGCCACGACAAGGACATCTGTGAAAACAGGGTTTGCATCCTTGTAGATCTGCAGATAGAATGAAACATTTTACTTAGTTTAAAAATGAGAAATTTGCCAGAAACTGCCCCTGAAATTCAGATTAAATTGAACATAGTTGTTTTCTTTTCAGTTTTTGCCTTAATTTTAAAGTATTACACAGATACAAGTGTGATTTCCTGCAAAAGTTATTTCTAATGTCAGACTTGTAAACATCATCAATTGTGAAGACACTGCAAGGTTCTGTGCAGAGGGATTGCTGGATAGGTCAGTAGTTGAGAGATAATCAGAATCATTAGTCATGTTTTTTCCTGTGAGCTTGTGAGATACTGTTTTATGTTAGTTATAAGGAACTTCTTACCAAGTGGAATCTGTAGTCTCCAATGGAAAATGCAATGCAGCTTGAATCTTGAATTCCAAAATAAAACCTGTGGTTCAAATTGGAGCTTCAAAGAAGAAAGCATATTTGCAAACGTAATGGAGTTCCATTTTTACAGAGATGTATCTTCACTCCATCTCAAGTGTGTTCTGGTTATACTCGTCTTTGGATAATTTAAATAAAATTAGTCTCTATTTCTGACCAAATCACCATTGATTACTTTTAGAACTAGTTTTAAAAGTTTAAGTCTTGACTACGAGTCACCAAACCACACTCACATCAACATAATATCACAATCCCATTAGTGTTACATTATTTGCTACTACAAATCAAGGCTTTGGGTGAGTTTAAAAACAGCTGATTTCAGACACACAAAATCCAGTTATGAACTGTGTTATCATGAAGCTCTGCCTGTCTGTGCTGTAACCCAGACATTCAGACTATGAAAAGGAAGAAAGGAAGCCATCACCAAAAATTAAAGAAAGCCAAATATATATATAGACTTAAATAGCAGGAAATTATTGTTAAGTTGCAATATTTAATGTGCATTAGATCTGATGGGAAATCCTCAGAACATTGGTTGATAGAAAATAAGGAAGGGTCTTATTAAGTCCCCAAATTAATAACCTTGTGTTTTTTAATTTTCTCCAAGCTTTTTAATAGTAACTATCACACTGACTTTCAATGAACGACCGATATAGTTGTTTTATTTTTTAATTTTAAAACCTTCAGTGGATTTATGATGACCCAAGCAAAATTTCTTATAACAGGTACTCTGACTGACAAAGTTATGAAAGCAAATAAACTGTCTAATTTTGCAGATGACAGTTTCTCCCCATTTCAGCAAAGAAATAATTAAATCTTCCTTTCGTTTCTGGAAATGAAAGGAAGTTCTGGAAAGCAAAAACATCTAATGAAATTTTTTCAAGCTCTTCAGTGCCATTGGCATCAATATCCACACCGGAGATCATGGGAAGCCACCCAGCATAACATTTCTAAGGATATGTCTCAAAGCTGCTAATATAAATATTAACCAAAAACTCATCTGAAATCACTTATGCCAATGGAAATCCTTCCATTGTGTTGAGTGAATTGTAGATCAGATTTCTCTACTATGTAATTTCTGAATGACACTGAATAGGTACTTGAATGAGAGGTGTCATCAGCCGAGCTTTCGTAAGTTATTTGATCAAGACGTGTCAGTATAGATTTGAAAATTCTCACTTTTGGCTTTTAAAAATTATGGCCCAGCTATCTTAGAAATGATTGCACACATTATACTGACATAAGGTGATTATGAGACACAAAAACATAAGAAAGTACTACATCTAGTCAGTAAAATCTGAAAAAAAGTGAAAAAACACGCTATTGTTGTCTCAGTCCTGTTACACACACAGTTTCTTCTCTGCTCCCAGAAAGAGTACTTGTAATTCTGTCTTTGTGAAAATGGAAAATCTCAAGAACAGTATGAGGGACTGAAAACCTGACAGATTTCCACAAGTCACTAAAAATAATAGGTGCAAGTGTCATTTTTCTGCTCTTCTTTGCAAGAGGCTCTGGAGATTTGTCACAGTATGAAGCATCTCCACAACCACTGTATTACATCTTTTGGACAATGCCTGTAGCAGAGGCATACCAAATACAATTTTCTCTTGTGTCTTGACAACGTACTTTGATTTATATAGATATTATGAAACAATGTTTTCAGGATTTTGCTATGTTTCTGAATATATGATTGGTTAATATACATTTAAAACAGCTGTAAATAATTCATAGCCGGTCTTCAGGCACTTGGTATTTTCTGTGATCATTGCTTTAAAAAAATGTTATGCAGTAATCTTGAAAAATCGAGTAGCCAATCTGCAAATACATCAGTGACTCTTCCATGATATAATATCGAAGTTAAGTGGGTTTTTTCATTTTTTTTTTTTATTAAGTATAGTGGAACTGCTCAAAAATAAATTAAACCAGTGAGTTCTAGGGTTTCTAGCCTGGGGAAGTACATATTGAGTAGTTAATCTATGTTTATTTCAATTAATTCAGAGCTATGGTTTTTTTTCAGAGATTTATACTGCATGATACTGGGAGATACAAGATATGTAATGTAATATCTGTCTCAGATTGCTCTTCTACCAGTGTCTACTGACTTCTAGAAGTGAATCAATGCCATTATTAGTGTCTAATATGCTAGAGTCTAATACAACAAGGACATTTGTGACCAAATATACTGGAGACGTTTTTAGTTCCACACATTTCTCAACGGCCTATATCCTTTTAATAACCAGATAATCAGTCTTACTTTGCATGGCTCTGGTATGTTCCATATATTTGTTGATATAATCAGTGTAAATCAGTCTTCTCAGATGAAAGTTCAGTAGGGAACTGCCCATCTGTATGTGATTTCACGCATTGTTTGTCTAAATGAAAAATCCAGATGCAAGGGTTTGTGCTGGGAACATTAATAAGATTTGATCCCCAAACTAGGGACTTCTTATCTGTAAACTGATGAGTGTATGGCACTGATGTATGACCTAGAGCTTTTTTCCTTAATAGTGTGTATATCAGTGCATTTATCAGTAAACCTCGTGGAATTGGAGATGCTAAATTCAATATAATACAAATGAATTGGTTTTCAAAACAAAAAAAAATAGTATCTGACAACACAAAAAGTAGGAATATATTTTTTCCCCAGTCCATTACATGGAATAAGGCAAATCTTTTCAACTTCTGTTAAAAAAAAATACAAACAAATAATCCAGCTTCTCTTAAGTTACATATAAAGTAAACAAAGAAAAATTCAGAGTAGACCATGTCTCTTTTGTACTGATGCAACAATATAGGTAAGTCTGTCAAAAATGATAAGGTAGTTTGTGATATGCTTTTTACTTCACAGAAAGGCATCATTCTTGTCATCACATTTGTCACAAAAATTGCAAAGTACAAAATAATTGGCTAGGAATTGTTAGAAAAGAGATTGAAGTGGGGGGATTTTGTTCAACAAAGTGAATAGCAAGCAAGAAGTTTTACAGAAACTAAATTTAATAACTTACGTCATTTTAGGATATGGCAGGTATTTTTTCCTGTCCAGTACAGAAATGAAGAAGCCTCAGCAAGAACAAGGTTGATTTTTGACTACATCTAAAAGGTATGTGCAAAGGGGATAGATAAGGAAAGGCTGAAGGAGCAGGAAGACTTATTGGTAGAGGAATCTAATTACAATTTTCAATATTGAAAAGTTTGGTACATGACTGGTACGATTAACCACACCACATAGCCTTAGAGAAATACAAGATAAAAAGTGATTGGATTAAGCTGTTAAGAGTTATGCATTAAATATTAGGAATAATTTGATAATTAAAGGATTGTTACGTACTACATATTGTTTTATGCAAGAAAGTTGTGGTATTTCTCCCACTGGAAGATTCTGTAATAATAACAGGTTAAATAAACTTTTGAAGAGATTGTTAAATTTCACTGACTTTTGTTTGTTAGATTAAGTGTGAATGCCCATAGTGTAGCTTTTCAATGTGGAGAGATTAGTCCCATCTTATGTCACAGTATCACAGTATCACAGTATCACAAGGTTGGAAAGGACCTCTGAGATCATCAAGTCCAACCTATAACCCAACACTAACACCAACCATCATCTAAACCATGGCACGCAGTGCCTCATCCAGTCTCCCCTTAAACACCTCCAGGGTCGGCGACTCCACCACCTCCCTGGGCAACGCATTCCAATGGCTGATCACCCTTTCAGTGAAGAACTTCATCCTCACATCAAGCCTAAACTTTCCCTGACGAAGCTTGAGTCCATGCCCTCTAGTTCTGTCACTGGTCACCTGAGAGAAGAGACTAACCCCTGCCCGACTACAACCTCCTTTTAGGTAGTTGTAGAGAGCAATGAGGTCTCCCCTGAGCCTCCTCTTCTTTGAGAAAAACAAATTTGGATGTGTATGTTATGACTGTATTTTCAAGATGACTTGACCTAAAAATTCTTCTCTAGGAGAAAACTCATGACTCCATTGAAATAATTGGAGCTAGAGCTCTGGAAATGTATTTAGGGTAGAGTCAGAAAAGAAATGGTGTTTAAACACATAGCATGTATGTATGTACCATAATGCACATCTTGTCTTTGCTTCGACATATCACACGCTCTGCTTCCATTCTACCCTGTATTATACTTGTTTTTCCTTTCAGAGGAAGGACAGGAAGGAGATGATAGGATGTACTTGTGGATCTTGTACTAACATAGGACTAAGATGGACCAGGGGTGATCTGGAAGCCAGGAAGTGTTTCTTAGACCTACCATTTGGCAATAGGCTTAATCTCTTAATTTTAATAGTCTACTGGGCTAGTTAGAAGCCCAGAACTTAAGATGCTATGTACCATGGAGGAAACTGAAACTTGGAAATAGAGAACAGCTTCAGTTGTAATCTGATATAGTAAGATAATAAAGTGTAAACAGAAGGACATTTCTACATGTCATGGTTTTTAAGTAATTTTCACCAGTTTTCAATGACTGCGGTTGGCAATGTGGAGACAGCCATTTGAGGAGGGTCTAGGTATAATCTTGGGAAGCAAGTTACTAATTTCCCGTTATTTATTTTGTCCTCAAAACATATGGAGGGTTTTTTTGGTATAATAGTATATGTATATACACAGAGACCTATGTTCAGTAATAATATTTTATTATTAGATATTCTTTTAATGTGTATAATTACATATATAGAATTCTATATACGTGCATATATATACATACATAATATTGTATTCACAGTTGCCTGGGTAGCCATAACTGGACGAGGAGGGCACTACTGCTATTTGAAGCAGAGTTCAGAAGGAATCCAGTCTCATTGGAGGCAAAGCTGCAGCAGCTACTACAGTCAAAATGAAGAGATAGAATGAAATTAAATTCTACTGCAGTCAATAAATCTCATTTTCTCTGCCTACCTTGAAGAAAAAGGAGGAAGAGAAGGTGGAGGAGGAGAAGAAGGAGGAGAAGGAGGAGGAGGAGGGAGTATTCTATTTAAAAGAGTTTCAGTGCTTTTACTTGCATACATGAAAAGCACTTCTCCAGGCAAGAGAGAGAAGAGTACAAAAAAAAGCTATTTAAACATTTTCTGAAACTGCTTATCTTGTGCTTTCCCTCTATTTCCCTAGAAGTTTTGCATGCCAGTGGTTTCTTCAGGGCACTGTACCTTTTTTTCCTTTGTCCAGGATGCTGTTGGAGGAGGACAAGCCCAGGAAAATTCCTTCTGGACAATAATCATTGTAATAAATAATAGTATTAATGGGAAAGGACATGTTGTGCATTGAACAGAGGGCCTAATTCAGCATGCAATTGCATTATGTCTATCTAGTAACATCCCTTGTTTTGTGCTGTCAGTAACTTCCAGCAGCTCTACACTCCCCCCAATCTCTACAGCACTTTTAAGAGAGAATGATAAACCATCAGAAGACAAATGTATTTAAAGATTTCACCAAATAAAATATAAAGAATTCCAAACATTTTATACATTTATGTGATTCTTCTCTCAACTGTATTGGTTTTTATGCAAATATAATTATTTCCATGTGATAAAGGTGATTCCTGGTTCTGTCGTTTTCCCTCTCATTACCTCCCATTCTTCCTCTAGTAACAATGGTTCCTTGTCAACTTTTTCTTTCCTCTCTGCTCTTTCATAAATTTTCATTCTTCATTCTTTATCCTCTTTTATTTAATCTTCTGAATTTTTAATCCTGTTTACGTGGCTCTTTACCCTCACTCTGAATAAATGTGTCCTTGATCCCAATTGTCTTTTTAGCTTGTCTCTTTTTGGTTAATTTATTTTCTTTTTCCATCTATAAAATCACTATTTATAGATTTTTTGGAGGAAGTTTTTTTATTTGTGTTTTTTTAGTATGATCAGTGTCTCCTGTTCCTGGCCTACTCTTCTATCATAAGCACTTTCCAGTTTGATTTGCCCATTCACCCGAAACTTTTCTCACCAAAGTCTTCCTAGCCAATTTTCAAGACCATTATTCTGTTCTTATCTTCCTTCATCTATCAGCTACAGTTTATGTTCTTCCTTGCATTCAAACCTTATGGCTAGTATAAAATCCAAGGGGAGGGAGTGTTAAGTTTTGTTAGTTTTGTCTCCTTGTCACTGAATTAGGTTTAATTTGTGACCTGATACTCTGCATAAATTTTTTTCTTGATCATATGGCCAGGCTTCTGGGTATATATTGTACTGTTATAACCATTAAGCTTACCTTAGTTGAGTTCATTGATGTAACTGACAGACAGAGTTATCTTTACTCCGGACCTGCTTCCAGCTGCCTAAGTGAAATCTTATTTTGCCTCCTTGACACCTTCTCGTGGATGTGTAATCAGCAATTCCCATTGGACATTTATTCCAGGGCTCTTGCTGTTTCCTTTCTTAGTGTATGTCACACTGTCTCTGCGTGTGTTTCATCTCACTTGGCTCAATATGCCAAAATCCACTGATTTTGTCAGTCCACATATCAGGCTGTAATTATGCCTTCTAGACTCTCATAATAAAGAATGTTTCATAGGTCTAAAATGTGTGTATGAATTCTGTGTCTCTTCAGAAGTAAAACTCTAGTAAAGGCTTAGTATTTTTCAGCTTTGATTTCTCTGGTCTTTACAAATAAAAGTACACAATTTTCTGGAGTGGGAGGGGCCTTGCTTCTAGATGTATCTTGTCGCCTCTGTTTCTTTGGGTTCATCGATAAATAGTCTTGCCATGCCAAAGTTGCGAATTATCACCTCTCAAGACTCAGTTCTTTCTTTGTTTTCAGTCTTTTATTATTTCTGCACTGTCTTATAGTACACAGAACTTGCCTTCTGTCTCTTCTTAGCCTGAGGAAGAATTTCCTCTGACTACTAATTTAATAATTCAAATAAATAGTCTAATTTCTTTCACACCTCACGTACACACACGCACAAGGTAAAGCTCTGTAATTCCATTTGCTTAGCTGCTTGTGACATTGTTTATAATATTTTCAACTTAGAGAAGATGCTTTTTTATGTTGCTCTTTGTGGTGATCTCTTTGTTTCATTCTATACCTATATACTGATTTGTATCCAGTGCAACTTTTATACTTTGCTTGTAAACTTCTTGGAACATAATGATAGAAAAACTGACATAGTAATTCCAGATGTGTTGACAGAGATTCTGGATGGTAGGATGACACTACTAATAAATACTGATAAAGAATGGCATTATTTGGTCACAATTACCTGCCTGAATGAAGTTTACAATACGAATCTGAGCTACATAATCAATGCTTTGTTTACCTAGAAAGCTTAATGAGTCTTTTAATGCATAACTGTTAGAATTTAGATATACTGCAGCTTGAAATAGTTAAAATAGTTTCAGGAGGGGAAAAAAGGTGTATTTCTGAAATTCTAGATCACACTAACAGTGTATTACCCGATAGTGCTTTCTTTTATTTAATGCCTTTCTTCATTTTATTTATGTGTCTCTGTTGTTTTTGAAAATCAAATGTATCCTTTGGTAATGTGATTTTCAGGAACTGAAGAATAAAACTACAAATGAATCACTTTTAAACAAACTGTAATTAATTACGTGTGTGAATGCATTGACTAAGTTTGGGTTTGCAATTAGATAACTAATTATGTTGAAAATGGCATAGCATATTTTAATAAATGCCAGTGCCTCTGGCTCATCCAGTTCTCTCTTGACTGTTATTTAAATATGCAACTATTCTCTTGCTGTTAGGTATCACCTGTTATAGATTAAAAGCATGGTTGCATGCCTAATTAGACATATAATCATGATGTTTACATATACAAATATAAAATGTTTGTATTAATTTAAGGTACATTCTTCTACTTAACATAAAAGCTGTCCATCAAATGCTGTACAGAAGATTTGGTTATCATTGCAGCATTTCTTAAGAAAAAAAGGTTTCTTCACTATAAACTTCACAATTCAAAGTGTTTCATTGTAGAATGTCTAGCAGCTCTCTAGTTAGTCCTTTATAATTACTCTTCCATCTACATTCAAACCTGGTTCCAAATTCATACAGTCTTTCAAGGTAATTCTTTATAGAAATAAGTTTAACCTCTCCCTAATAGGAATACCTAGATGTTTTAAAGAAAGGGATATACAATTATCTCTCAGAAATAATGTAGATTCAGCCTACTTGCAAAAGGTAGAATGAGATTAATCATGTCACCAGTTTCTTAGACATTTTTCAAATGAGTAGATCATTTTACATGAGGTGATAACAATACCATTATTTTGTATGTAACTGTTGTCTTCTAAGACATGAAGGCTGTATTTCTGGTAAAGAATTTCAGAGTTGTCAGAACAATCAGAATTAAAGGTAGCTTCGGGAATTTTTCTTACTCAAAATTTTTGTATATTAATGGCCAGATAAATTGGATTCTAAATAACAAATAGCCCTTTTGATAGCTGTTTGTTTGGTTAGTCTTCCAAAAGAGAATACTATTTGCTTATGTACACATTAACAGAAGATACTTGTGATGTTCAAGTAAAAGTATATGATTTTAAGCTACTGCATATACATATTTGTGAATTATTTCTATTGCAATACACAATATTGATTCCTCGTGCAAGTGATATTTCCTTTGTTTTAAAATAAAGACAAGTACTCATTTAACATTCTGTTTATTTTAGCATTACTTTTAGGAGAGTACCTGAGGACAGTATTTTGATTTTAAAGTTTGTCTATTGATGAAGTAAGAACACCTGCTATATGAAAAGCATAAAAAACCCTAAATAGCTGGCATTACTGTTATCAATTCATAGGCAGTGCTGGAATAGTAGACACAAGATAGATTTGATGCAGATTCCTGTATGTTAAACCCAAACTTTTTTTATGAAACCACCTGCTTCGTTAACAAGCTTTCTGCAAATTCTTTTCTTTCAAATTTATCAATCTTATAAAGCATCAAAAACTAGTGAAAATTATGCTGGGCAGAACATACACAATTCAGTAACTATGAATAATTACATCATACTATTTCAATTAAGATGCAATGAAAATGAACTAATATTTTTACATAGCTCTGTTGTTAAATGTAGCCTGTGAGTCTTAAAATTGAGCTCATTCTGCATATATTTCCACCCCTTCTCCCCCCCGCCCCCCCCGGGAATGTTTCCAGAGCACTTCTTTTGTTTGCTGGTGTACAGCTCAAGGCAAACAAAATTCATAAATCATACCGACTGAAAACATCAGTCCCAGTTGCTACTTAATGAGGCTTTAATCCATTTTGGACAATGGAGTTTTTGTTGGTTTTGTTTTGTTTAATATGATTTCCTTTTCCTAAAATCCCTAGGGAAGCAGAAGAGAGAATATGCTTAGAACAGTAGCTTAGACAGTCTTCTGTCTGGTCTTTAAGGGAAGCAGTGATTGGGATATTTTTTTAAGATATATTTATAAATCTTTTCTGAGCCCGTTCATGAGCTCATAAAACTAGATTATCACAGAATCACAGTGATGGGTGAGGTTTGATTTTTGAAGGGACTTCTGGCAATCGTGTAGTCCAGGTTCCCTGCCCAAGCATAGTCAACTACAGCGGGTTGCCCATGCCCATAAGCAGAGAAATATTTGCAGAGCAGCCACAGTATCCTATGAAAATGGAGTTCTGTTAATTTGCTACAAAAAATTATCAAGTGCAAGAACTGGGTACAATCTGTTGGAGTATGAAATCCAAAGTGAAAAGCCTAGACTTGGGTGTATTAGAGGGGGAGAGGCTACTTTCTCTTAAGGCTCAAGTGTATGGGTCTACGTAATTACTGTTTGAAGCAAGTTGATTTTTTATTTGGCATAATATTTGTTCAATATTTATTGTATTGTACAAGATGCCAGCACAAAGTAGACTAATCATCATATTTCTGTATCCATTTCCAACAAATTTCATAACATGATTGTGACTGAATTGTGTAAACTACACTACCAAGCCAGTTCTCCTCCCAGAACAAGTTCAATGCTGTTTAGTGCTACATTTTATTTTTTTTAATGGAGTATTGTATGCATATATATATTCCAGAAAATAAATATATTTTCTTCAAAAGATAAGTAAAAATGATTAAAATATATTGAATTAAGAAAATGGTTAACCAAGACCCTTTGATTACTGTTTTCTGTGGGAAACTTTAGTTAATAGTACTTTCAGGAGATAATTCTCTTTAACTCTCAATTTACTACAAGTCTTCTTCCAATTCTATTTTAGAGGGAGAACAATTACCTTCCTTCCTTTCATTTCTCCTTTCCCATCTTGTAGTAAAAAACTGCTGGAAAAAATGGCTTTCTTGATAAACTAGGCTTTCTTGATAAACTATTTTAGTATATACTAATCTTGCTGGTAGAGATCCACTGTTAATTATTTGTGATGACTTTGCTATAAAAGAGAAACCACATTTTTACAGGAGAAAAATCACATAAAATTCAGTATGTTGTAATGAATTTTTTTCTAAAACATTAAAATTGGTTTGGCCTCATGAAGGAATCTCTCCTGACTGACTGACTTAATATTCATTATGTCGGCTGCAATTTGAAAGTTATTAAGGTTGACCTAGATTTCACTGGTGTACAGGTTAGTCTACTCAGTTGTCTTTTGGAGGGTGTATGTGTTTTAGCTCTCACCAATTTCTGCTTTTAAGTTAGTGATTTGGAATCTCTAAGATCAATTCAGTGTTGATAAGAAAGTGAATTACTCTTTGTAAAAGTTAATTTTGTATTTTTTTTTCATTCGCACTACATCCTTTTTGAAAATATTTATCCAAGGATAAACAGTGTAAAAGTAGTGATTTAACATACCCTGGCATCATGCTTTGTCAGTCTTCTATGGTAGCAGTCACCAGAGGATTTCAGATTTTTATCCCTCATTCCATTTCATACAGAGAACTCAAAATGAGATAAAGAGGGAAGATAAAGAGGGATTCAGTTAAAGGACAAACCTTCTGATAACAATCAGGTGACAGGAGGAAATTGTTGAAAGTGCATCTATTCCTCTCTTGAAAATGGAACAATAATTCCTTTGAAGGGACCTCATGTTGCCTTGCATTTTGAAGGGTTATTGTAAATATAATGGAAGGTTTCGAATTTAGCTTCTTCATGAGTAAAACTGCTACTTCTTTTATTTATTTTTTCTAATTAAAAATTTAGTTTTGATTAATGCCGAAAACACTTTAAGTTTTTGGTGTTCTCTGAAGGTCTTTTCAACTGAAGAGCACCTCTGGCATGTCCTGAAGTCTGAAGCATGTTGTATTTATCCACAAATCTTACTTTTTACAAGACAACAGGATTTTATATATAGATTCATTGTGGTTTTATTCAAGAGGTTAACTTCTGCTAATATTTACCTACTGAGGCTCAGTTCTGTGGTCATGTTTAATTTTCCATCACTCAGGCTTCCATTCTCTTCCTAATAAATTTTAAATTATAAAAAAGTGCCAGAACATTTTTCTTATAAAATGTTCGGTTCTGTTCATCACATCCTTTGAAAGAACAAAGCACCATACATTTTGCCTCAAACCTTTACTTAATTAATTTAATTAACTTTGAAGTTGTTTTTTTTTTAGTTAAGGGGGCACATTTTATTGAACTACATCTTTAATTTTTTCATTTACTCTGTTGTAGTCATAATATTGAAATGAAACTGAGAGGATGGTCTGACAAGTTTAGTTCTGCAAAGAAGAAAGATCAGCTATATTCTAACAAATGTTTGTCTGTCTTATTCTTCTAAATCTTGCTGAAAGCTATCCTACAACCTCCCTAGAAAGTCTGTTCCAGTGCTATGCTACCTATGTAGCCAGAATATTTTTCATAATAATTTATAATAGTATATTATAGTAAAAATTAGGAATATTTTCTTTTGCTTCTAAAGTTATTTGAAGAATTAATCATTGTTCCTTCTAAAGAACTTCATAGAGTGCTGCAGTTTTTATGTATTTCTTCTTTCACTTAGTCTATTTTTCTCTAGACTAAAAAAAACAAAAGGCCTTCTGTCTTTCCTCACAGATCTTGTTTATCATAGGATCAAGAGGATCTGAAGAGAGGGCAGGTGCATAGGGCCACTTTTCCAGAATATTCTCCTAACTTTGAGCAATAACTTGAGGCTGATGATGTCATTGAATAAACTTTTTACTAGACTTTTCTTCTGTAAGTTTGATCACTTTCAAACCCTTTACTATCTGTAGCATGCACAACATTCTGTGCAAGCAATTCTGAACTTTTCTTGTGCACTATTTAAAGAACGAGTTAGTTTTGAACTTACCAATATTTTTTTATTTCATGTTTCTCACCTTGTCAATTGGAAAAGTAGTTTCATATTTACCTTCTCAGTGTTGTTCAGGATTTTTTTAGTTCTTCATCGCTCTCTTCTGGCCAATTATCTCTTTCACAGATTGAACAATCCAAGTCTGTTTCACAAATGTAATGCTTTTCTCTAAAACTTTGTCAATTTTACTGTAACGTTTTCAATCTCTATAAAGATCTGTCATAAAGGCAGCTATTTTAAAACCTGACACAGTATTCAAGAGGAGATAAGCATGGTTTTATATAATAACAGAATGATTATTTCTGTTTTTTTCTTCTCTATTCTTTAGTATGAGTGACATTGGATTTAACTGCTAATAGACACATTGAGCTGATCTTTGTTTCAGACTATCTATAATTTTCCCAATTAAACTTTTACTGTATGATAACAGTTAGATCAGAGCCCATCCTAGTGTAGATAAAATTAGGACAGATAATCCAGATACGATTGAATTGCTGGGTCCTCCTTTTTGTCTGATATAAACATAGTTGCTATGCTTACTTTTCCTAGGCTTTTGAGATATTTAAAATATCTCATCATTAAAAATCCTTCAATTGAGTGTTTGGTCATGATTTTTTTTTTTTTTGAATGCTGATGCAAGTCAGCTCTTGAGCTTTCAGTCTCCTCTCTACCCTATGAGAAAAAAAAATAGGGTTTTGGTCTATGTACAGATAATTAATGTTATGCAACTGAAGTACACTTTCATTTGCTTTTTTCCTCATTTTTAAAATCAAACTGTTTGGTTTTACCTTTTAAACTCCTTTCTTCTTTCAATTTTATTTAATTCTGTACCGTTACCCATTTTAAGCCTACAAATTTTGTGCTATTCCTTTGTAATTATTTTTTCTACATATTTCTTTCCACTTTCTGTAAAAAAGTGATGCTTTCCCCCATCTTTAAAGCATATTCTGTTTTTTAATTGCTTTCACAGAGACACATTTCATTCACAAGGTAGACTTAAATGAACAGCATAGTTTCCCCTTCCTAATTTTTTCTATGCAACAAAAAATGTATTCTGAAACTCAGATACAATGTGTGTGAGGTACCCTGTTCCTGTCGCAACAAATGATTGAGGAGTTAAAATTTTACATTCCAATTATCCTTCCTATTGAGAGTTGCTTCTGAAAATCACAAATCTACCTCCTACTTTTGGTATGTAAAATTATAATGCATCAAATAGGTTGATACAATAAATGCAATGAATGATAATTTATCTGAATGTGTCTCCTTTGAAAGAAATTAGTTTAGAATAGGTTTGTAACCTTTAAACTTAGCTAAGTGGAATTCCAGTTAATGGTTTATACAGTATCTAACAATGGGACTCCAACCTTGATCGCTGCTTTTAACATCTTAGAGAACAAGAACTGTAAGATGCATAAATTTTATTTTAATATGCAGTAGATAGAAGATCTTGTGTTTAAGGGTCATCAGCTGTGGGTCTGAGCAGATAATTGGTAAAAGATATCACCATTTATAATCTTAGAAGGAAAATTCCTCTTTCATACAGCTATTTAAAATATAGTCTTATTTAATTTCTTAGTACAATAAGTTTAAACTAATCTCAGTGGAATTTAATCATTGTGTGGGTGATGACCTTTCCTTTAAGGTGTTACCTAATAATAATTTTTGCAATAATAAAGACTTTTTGTGGAGAGTATTTACATAAGCCTTTTAGAAAAAGTAAAAGTTTAAAAATGTGTTACAAGGCTATAATCTTTATCAAATACATGGCAATAGGAAAAAAATTCGGTTAGTATTTGATCAGCTGGCTCGCAATTGACGCTACCATTAATATTATGAGTATAATGAAGGAAATAATCCTGACAAAATGCTGAAAAAAATTAAATATAGTAATTATTCATTTTGATTAAGTGAAATGCATGTTCAGCATCATGATGTAATGAAAAATAAATATCTTAACATATATTTTGTATATGCCAAACACATACTATTCACCTTTCAGTCAGTTGTTACAAAATTTGCTGGCATATGAAGTGCGATAATGTCTGAGAAAGAGCCAGACGTGTGCTGCTAAAATCAGATATTGGTGCATTGTGACAAGATGAGTTGGACTGCAACAGGATAAGTTGTATCAGCAGAGACATACATCTGCAGCAGACATACATCCAGCCTACACCACTTATCTCCCAGTTTTCCAAGACAAATCATAAAGTCAGAGGAGGTTATTATTTTGAAAAACCTTGAATGGAGACAGATACCACCAATATGCTTTCTTTCAGCATTTAGTGGTATGCAGAAAATACTGGTCTGAATACCTGTGGAATTAAAGTGTTGCATACAAATATTTAAACAATGTTACACAATTAAGCACTGACTTTCTATTTTGAAAAGTTTGTAGTTCAGACACAAATTATGCACAAATTTATTTCTACTGAAACCTGCACTATAGGCTCATCCCAGTGGCTCGTAAACTGAGTTTAAGAACCCAATTCTCCCTACTGTAGAGCCCAGACCCCTTAGAGTAAAAGGAGGAGAACACCAGATTATCATAGGCAGAGATTCGGAGTCCACAGACTGTTTATCTGGGTTGCTGAAGTGACTCAAGAAGTACCATTAAAAATCTTTTTTTCTAGTCCCTTTTGTCTTACTATTTGGCTGAAAGGCTTTGAGTCCAGAGGATGAGGAAAAATAATCGGTACAGGGTCAAAGCTCAGCAAGGTGGTTAAGCAGAGGCTCTGTGGTCCTGGCTGGTGTGAGGCAGCTCACTCAACATTTGCTTTGCTGGCGCATAAAATACAAGCACCTTGGTGGTATAGATGGTTAAGCACAGATAAACCATCAGGCAGAGTTTGGGTCTGAGAAAATTGCATGTGTTTGTGTCTGTAATGGTGATGAGATGAGGCAGGGGGTGAAACACATACACAAAAATGGAAAGAAAAAGCTAACGTTTAATGGTTATGAAGAGTAGAGGTGAAAATGCATTTAGGGTATCAGGACATTACATCAGGAGATGTTAGCATGCTGTAATTTGCTTCCATGCAAGTATATCTCACAGTTGTATGCTGTATCTTAATTCTTAGAGTGTTGACCTAGACGTGTTAAGTATCATATACGTATAATCAAAAGAAAACTATATAATACAGGCATTTAATTTCAAATAGCGGGCAAAAAGTTAGTTTGTGTGAGAAATCTGTCAAATGAAGAAAGAATCTGTCACTGTACATCAGAAGTAAATGTTGACATGAATAGAAAAAATAGACAGTTAAAATACTTAAGTTTTAAAAGTAAATTTTGAAGGATTTTAATAAAGAAGCATCTGCATTTATCTCAAAAAACACTGTGATCTAACAAAAGAGTCAGTTGGAACTGTGCTAAGACCTATGTTTGACCAGTTTATTCAGCATACAATAGAAAAAAAATTGCAGACCCTGGGATTTTAAAATACCAGTATGGCATACATTAGATAATGTAGTCTTGTCAGCTTTTGAACCTTTGATGGGCTTATCGGTTCTTTTCAAGCGGTTTAAATGTTAGCGAGTTATGTGTAAAAGGAGTGGATATTTGAAGGCTGAACTATTTGTATTGCTGTCAGGAGGCACAAAGTTAAAAAAGAAGTTGGCTTTCATTATAGAATTTTAACTTTTCAGTATTTCTAATCTGTATTGTTTTCTAAAGCTTTTATATATTGTAAGCATTATGGAAGAGTAAAATCTATTTAATGTTTAAACTTATTGCCTTGAAACCATTCTAGTTTTATTCTTATTTCTTTACTGTATGCACTTACTATTTCAGGAATATTAAAAATATAATTCTCCAGATACTGCTCAATGATATGTTGGAGAGTTCACCGAAGTGTTTATCACCCAAGGTCCTCTACTCTACTGCGCATTTCACAGGCACACCAATTTTCCGGGAAGGTGTTAACTGAAAGGCTACTTCTTGTGTATGTCAGATAGGGTTGAGAGAGTAGAAGTCTTATGCTTCTCATTTATCCATTTCTTGAACCCCAACAGTCATCATCTTCCTTTTAAAGGATATATACAAAGCAGATAAATGAAAAAGAAGCCTGACATTTGGAGATTGGTGTAGTCTTCAGTTTTCAAAGGTGGTGAATATCTAGCACTCTTGCTGATTGCAAATTGGATATAGTCAAGTCTTCTGAGAGTCACTCGCGAGAGTTTATAAATAGAATATTCATTTAGAAACTCACTGTTTTTTAAAAATCATACCTAATTCTGAGACCTTTATCTCTTTCTTTACTGCGTAGGGAAACATCTGTTAGTTGGGCTTATTTGTGACTGGGATAGCAAAGGAATGCAAAATTCTTATGCATCACACAGGAGTGCATATATAGGAATATATGTGTACATGTACACATTTATAGGGCTAGACAGAGAATTCCCATCAGACTCAAGCAGGCCTTCATGAAGCTTGAGTGCATCTCCATTTGTGCAGCACTCACAGATAATTGGAAGGTGACTAAACCCCTTAAAATGCTCAGATGAAGTAGAGAAGTACATGCCAGAGACTGTAAATGGCAAAGTAAAGCAGACAAGCCCATAAATTTTGATGTCAAAATGTTTGCCATTAATGCTCTCTCTTTGGACACTATTTCCTGTAGATGTTCCCAGCTATCACATCATATCTGAACTTACGTTTGGAGCTTTAATAAATGTCTGACTTGGTTTCTAAGAAGAACAGACAAGTGATCATTAACAGAAACCAGACCAGTTAGTTCTTGAGACGTAAGAACTATCCTGATTATATTACATTTGGATTTATATCATTAAGATGAATGATAGGAAAATTGCAAAAGAAATCATGTAAAGCATATAAATCTGAAATGGAACAGAAGAGTTGCTTGATTTCTTGATTTCTTGCCTTGTGGTTTTCTGTTGCTTTCTTGCTTTGTCTTGCTTTTTACATTCATGCTTTTACTGTTTCTCTCTTTCTCCTTTTCAGTTCAGTGTAAGTGAGATCAGAATCAGATCTTCATGGTCTATTCACAAGCGATTGTATTTAGTACAGAGGTCTGGGATGAAATAATGGCCCCCACTCAAGCAGACATTAGAACTCCCATTGACTTAAAAAAAAAGACCAAAAGTTCACCCAGGGAGAGCAGTCTACGTCTTGTGAGGAAGTAGTCCATAAAGACTAATGAGGAAAGAGAAAATTTATTTGTTACAAAAAGTATTACATGAAATCAGCATTATATCTGAGAATGTATGTACATAAATCAGGAAGTTTAATATTATAGTTCCCATAGCAACAACTGTACCACATTGCACATTTCTAATAAGGTGTCAGTCCTTTAAAAGCATATAATGTAATAAAAAAGTATTCAATATCTAATGTATGAGAAGAAGGAGCTATGTGTTCTATAACTTTGAATTTCTTTATTCTGGTGTGTTTAAATCCTGAAGTGTTGTTTAAACATTTTTCTTAAGGTTGAGTAAAAAATATCTTGCTTACTTTTGATATCAGGTATCCCATGACCATTAGTACCTTGAAGATAAGACAATAATACGACGAATTTTTTAGTTGCTATGCTTATTCTGGTTTTGATAGCTCCTAAGACTTTTAATAAGAGTGCATCTCATGGTAGAGACCTTTTTGGGGAGAAAAAAATATCCAAAAATATTTTCTGACCAGATAGTAGGCCAGATTTAAATCTGTAAATTCAGGAGGAATATGATCCAGTTATTTAGAAATGAGAAGATTCTCTATTCTGAGCCATCTATCTTTACAAGGAAGTTATATTATTGTACAAGATTTAAGCCCTTTGTGGTAAAGATACTGTCTTTATATTTGTACATTGCTGAGCATGTACTGACAATACTGAAAATAAATATGATACCTAGTTGAGCAAGCATCTTGTTTATATTCCTGGTGTTTCTCCAGCTTATCTTTTTACCTTTTTCTGTCAGTTCTCTCTTATAACCCTTTGATTAATTATATACATCAAACATCAAATAGGCGTAAAAGTGTAGAGCTGATAGGAGAGGTGATGAAATCAGAAAATCAGACATTTCTTGAGTTTTTCTCACTGAAGATGTATTAGGTATTATGAATCAGATTAGTCGAATATCCGATGTTTTTTAGTGAAGCATTATCTGGGTGGAAAGCACACAAAGACTAGATAAATTCTTCTTTAACTCTGACACTCTTTCTTCTAGCAAGTTAGTAGGTCCAACCAAGTCCTTAAGAACACTTTTCTGAACTTCCAAAAATGTACAAGAAATGCTTTAATTTTCCAGATATTTGACAGGAGAGGAAAACTTCTCATTGAATTCAGTATTCTTGAACTCCAGATCTGTTCATAAAGAGATAGCTGTAATAACACCATGGTTTATAGTGATGCATCTATTGGAACTCCCATAGAAGCAGTATATGACAGAGTACAGTTTGCTTGTTTGCTTGCTGGCTTGTAAGGAGTGGAGGTAAATAATTCCCAAAAGCTGCCAGGTTGATATGGAGCAAATTATTTTCCTTTTCTTTTAATTCTCTGGTTTTTGAAAAGCTAAAACAATGTATAGTCTTCATTCCATATGTTGTATGTCCTGAATAGGGACTCAAGACTTTTATGTGATTCATCTTCAAAACTTGCAGCAGACTCACAGAGTGTTGAGTTTCAGAACTACATTGAAATGTGAAACTAAAGAATTCCTGAAAAGCAGCAAAATTCCAAAATAGAAATGCCAGGTTTGACTGCGGTAGGTTAATCTTTTATTTCAAGGTTTCCTGATAGCTGGGTTTTTTAAGCTGTTATTGGTATAACTGGGAAGTCGCTTTGCACTAGAAATGTAAAAGACTGATGTAGAAACCTGCTTCCTTCTTCCTCCTTAGTAACTCCCCTATTAAACAGTGTTGATGTTGCTAATATTTTGCTTTTTTTCTCAGTACAGCACAGCTGTAGTTTTTCCACAGTGATATAGTAGGTAGCTTGTTAGATGTGAGGATTGTTTCAGACATGCCAACTATATTGCTTCTTATTGCTTTCTACTGACTTACCATGGTAAGGCACTTGTTGCAACTCATCAGGTGAGAAGCTGCAGAACAAACTGGGTACGCACTGCAGGAGAAAAGTGCATAAAGTACTTTTATGTCTTAGGAATTTTCCCAGTAGGAGATAACAGAGTATGATTGTCCCTGTCCTAAAATAGATATTAACTAATTCATTGAATAGGAAGAAGAGCTGGCAATTACCTGGCAGCAAGTCTTCTTCACTTTCCTATCCAACATTTCCCTATTTGCTCTCTCTCAAAGGCCAATGCAGTATAATAGAGCTCTAAATCTGTCCTCTGAAGAAATTCACATATGCATTTTTCTGCTTTGAAGCCAGTGTTTATAGGGGTTTTTTGAGCTGTCACATGTCTGTCAGATTATTTCTCTCTCTCTTGTAAAGATTCTCTGCTATGACAGGGAGAACAACTCGTTGGGGATTATACAGTGCCACTTCCTTGCATAGCTAAGCATGAGGAATTAATTACAGTCTTAATGCTCAGGGGAAGTGACAGATTATAACTGATGAGGAGCTGTGCTGGAGCAGCTCATCTGAAAGAAAGGCAGAGAAGGCTGGTTCCCTTGGCTCCCCTTACAACTGGAATAGGAGTCTCCCCATTCCATCTCTGCTCTCCAGCAATATATGCAGACCCTTGATTGCAGTACTTTGTCCTTCATGCAGAAACATTCCCAGAGGCCATAATGCGTCTCTGTCTGGGCAATGAAGAAAAGAGCAAGGGCCAACACCTGAGACAGAGTCTCTTGCTGTTGATACTTGTGATTAGTTCATGTGTGTGACACCAAAACCACATTATTATTCTTCTACCTCCTGTTCTGTTGTGATGTGCCTTTGTTCCTGTGGGAGAAATCCACGCAAATCCAGATCATCTATGGCCTTGAAGAAAGAAGCCTGTGGAAATGCATCAATATTATATAACAGTCCTGGCTCTCTGGAGACGTCCCAGATGATTGGAAGTTGGCAAATGTCACGCCAATCCACAAAAAGGGCTGCAAGGACGACCGGGGCAACTATAGGCCTGTCAGCCTGACTTCTGTGCCTGGCAAGGTTATGGAACAGATCATCCTGAGTGCAATCACACAGCACCTTCAGGATGGACGTGGGATCCGACCCAGCCAGCACGGCTTTGTGAGGGGCAGGTCCTGTCTGACCAACCTGATTTCCTTTTATCAGGTAACCCACCTGGTGGATGAAGGGAAGCCTGTGGATGTAGTCTATCTGGACTTGAGCAAAGCCTTTGAGACTGTCTCCCATGGCATACTCCTGGATAAACTGGTAGCCCACGGCTTGGACAGGTGCACTCTCAGCTGGGTTAAGAACTGGCTGGATGGCCGGGCCCAGAGAGTGCTGGTGAATGGGGTTGCATCCAGCGGTCAGCAGTGGTGTCCCTCGGGGATCAGTGCTGGGTCTGGTTCTGTTTAACATCTTCATCGATGATTTAGATGAGGGGATTGAGTCCACCATAAGTAAATTTGTGGATGACACCAAGTTGGGAGGGAGTGTTGACCTGCCGGAAGGCAGGAGGGCTCTGCAGAGGAACCTTGATAGGCTGGAGAGATGGGCTGAGTCCAACAGGATGAAGTTCAACAAGGCCAAATGCCGGGTCCTGCACTTTGGCCACAACAACCCCAGGCAGCGCTACAGGCTGGGGACAGAGTGGCTGGAGAGCAGTCAGGTGGAAAGGGACCTGAGGGTACTGATTGACAGGAGGCTAAACATGAGCCAGCAGTGTGCCCAGGTGGCCAAGAAGGCCAATGGAATCCTGGCCTGTATCAGGAATAGTGTGGCCAGCAGGACGAGGGAAGAGATCCTTCCCCTGTACTCGGCGTTGGTGAGGCCACACCTTGAGTATTGTGTTCAGTTCTGGGCCCCTCAGTTCAAGAAAGATATTGAGGTGCTGGAACGGGTCCAGAGAAGAGCAACAAAACTGGTGAAGGGCCTTGAGCACAAGTCCTATGAAGAGAGGCTGAAGGAGCTGGGGCTGTTTAGCCTGGAGAAGAGGAGGCTCAGGGGTGACCTCATTGCTCTCTACAACTATCTGAAAGGAGGTTGTAGACAGGTGGGGGTTGGACTCTTCTCCTAGGCAACCAGCAACAGAACAAGAGGGCACGAGCTTAGACTCTGCCAGGGAAGGTTTAGGCTGGATATCAGAAAAAAAGTTCTTCACAGAGCGAGTAATCAGGCATTGGAATGGCCTGCCCAGAGAGGTGGTGGATTCACCATCCCTGGAGGTTTTTAAAATAAGACTGGATGTGGCACTTAGTGCCATGATCTAGTAATCATGTTAGTGTTGGATTAAGGGTTGGACTTGATGATCTTGGAGGTTTCTTCCAACCCAGATAATTCTATGATTCTATGATTGAAATAGTAGACTTTCTGTGGGGATGTGAAAATATTTTCCAATGGGTAAAGTCACCAACATATGGAATCTGATGTCAATAGACTAAAATTGAAATTTTTAATATTTAAATAGATTGATTCTGCAAGTCATTAGACTCGAAGTCTTATTCTTGATCCTTTTGATTTGCATGATGCCTATAAAACTTCAATTTTAAAATGTATATTGACTAAAGGTAATGCCAATGTTCAAAGTAACGTTCAAGGAGTGATACATTCCATGTTGATTCTTTTTTTTCTTCCATATGCCTCAGATTTAGCTTTTGATTATAACTGACTGTTTACAATTTGCTAAAGCAGGCAGAGCCTGATATCCATAATTTCAAAATGTGTTTAGGAATATATACTTTGTTGTGTTTTCATCCTAAATTACACATTTCTTGTGACCAGCATAAGCAGAAACAGTTTTGATTTTGACTGATGTTTTTCTTCTTTTCTGTGGTTTGTAAGTAAGGATTTGGTGTTTTGTGTCTCTCAGGCTGTTATGATTAAAAGTCTTTTCTGTGGCTTTCTGTCACCGTATTGTCACTTCTTTAGAAACACCTGATCATGCTGATAGCACTTTTCTTTCTAGAAATCCCAGCATAGCAGGATTCTCTGTTATTTCACAAAAATAGATCTATTTTTTACTACTCTCACAATGCAAGATTATGTAAATAAAAATCAGAAATACTTTCTGTGTAGCATTTTGTGACTCAAAAAACAAATAAAATCCCCTACTTGCAAATTATTTCTTAACAATACAAGACTCAATAAAGTGCTCAGCATATTTGTGTTTCTGCTAAAATACAAGGCAATGACAAGGAAGTTGCTGCTACGACCAGACACAGGATTATGTTCTGTGTTGGTATTCAAAATGGTCAAAGAATGATTCTGAAGTTGTTTTTCAAGAATTAATATTGAACGATCTTTTTCTTGATTTAGTAACGTTAAATGGAAGAACGTATTTGGGGAGAAGGACAATGGGAAAAATGCACCAGTTTAATGAGACATAAATTGACTTAATGCTGTGAGGTTACCGAATGCTGTGAAAGTATTAAAGAGGACAATGCCCTTTCTTTTGTAGGTGTTTCAGATTATTTCTTTGATGATCTTTGGTTTGAAATTTTTACTGCTTTGCAGGGTTTTCCTGTTAACAAAGCAATATGAAATTCCAGTGTTGTGAGAAAAAAAGAAGCTATTATTAACATCTGCTCCTAAGAGTAAAGATCAGCTTTCTAATTTTTTTTAGGCTCCATGAAGCACTTTTTTACTATTGTCCAATACTGAACTATGTGTAATAGAGCTTTTTCAGAAAAAAATGTTTAAAGATGGGCTCATAAGGCACAGAGAAGGCTGCTGTGAGAAGTATTAGGCTGTTCCTAAATTAAACACTTCTAACTGTTAGGTTTCCACTGTTGATATCAATTGTAATACCAAAGCTGAAAAACTAATGAAATATTTGGCAAATATAGGACTGCTTTAACAGGCTAGGAATATAAAACCCCTAAAGGATACTGTCAATACTTGCTTCTTGAGACATGATATTAAAGATATAGAAGTTAAAGAGAAAACCAACAAAAACCTGACTTTGGCAACTGAAAACACAAGAAATCTTCTGTTTGTAGAGTCTTACGGGAAAAATGCTTAAGATTTACAAAACTGTGAAGGTAGCACATGAGCTGAATTGTCCACCAAATCCCACAATACAAAAGCAGGGGCACTTGACCGTAGGCGATGGGTATATAACAGATAAAAAAAAGGACTCCTTTACACAGCAGATAGTGAACTTCTGGAATTTATTGCCCCAGGAGACTGTGGAGGCAGATAGTATTAGCAAGTTTAAAAGTGGATTAGACAAATTAATGGATAACAGATCAATAATTGGATACTAAAAGAAGTAGACAACAGTATATGATCAAACATCTCTGGTACAGTAAAACAGTGCTCATGGAGAGTAGCCAGGCTAACGTGCTTTTCCTGGCTACTGTCTGCCTTTGCAGTTGTTTGGAGACAGACTATAGGGCTACATGGATTGCTGCTCAATCACAGAAAAAAGGCATTTCTTATACTCTTCATAAATGATTAATGATAAGAATGCTTTTTGGATATAGAGCAATGCTATCTTAAACTTAAGCACCAGATAATATCTGTGTTTACATATGAATCTAATATAAAGAAAATAATTTGCATATGCTTACTTCAGATTATAATTGTTAATTCTGTAACAGTAATAATTATTATTTGTAGAATGTCTCTGATAATAAAAGTACTTGATTACTGTTTTCATTCATGCTTATCCCTTTTCTTTCTCTTAAAGTGATGAAACAGTTGCAGTAAAGGACAGAAATCACAACACATTCTGTCTGATTAATTACCAGGATTGTACTGTAAGGCAAAAATTTTATTCAGTGGAAGTATTAGAAAAATACAGCACATAGATTGCTCAAGGCTATGCTAGGACTCTGAATAAACATGTATATTTTCAGATGTTATTCATACACCTGTATTTAAGTTATAATATCTTGAATATAAAAAAGAGAGTTTTGCTATCATTTTTCTGTTTCTGCTAAGATTAAAAGTTCTTGTATTTACGTATAGACAGTTGGCTAAAAATTAAAAACAGCTGTTTTTTGCTCTGATTTCTACATTCATTTCTTGTACTATCAGATAGGAAGGCATCAACTTCATTTATTTACTAAATTTAATTAGAACTTTGAAGAAATAATGAAATTAGACATCTGTGACAGTTATAAAAAAGTACTTAGAGATAGCTCTTTAACATTTGAAAACTAAAGTTACTGCTGTTATTTCAGTCTTTTCACTCAGTAATTTATGTCTGTTATTTGAAATTATTTCAGGGGTGTCTTTGGAGCACTGTGTATCAGCCACAAATAAATTTACAGACTTTTATTTCAAGCAAAACTCCTCTTTCATCCACCTTGCCTTGCTTGAGTTTTGAACAAAATGTCTTGAGAAGACACACTTTGAATTAGCTTGGATAATTTTTGAAGAGATGAATCTTTCAGTGCTTCCATTTGTGGAGCGTCATAAATTTTTATTCTACGCTAAAATTACCTGGAGTGTGACACAATAGTGAGTTTTAGGGACAAAAGGAAAAGAAAATACAGTGCCTCATTCCTTCCCAGATAGACTGAAGTACACATCTGCATGTTCTGTGAGCTAGCTGGTCATACAAGTACCCAGATAGTTGTTATTTTCTGACTTTGTCTTATTCATGTGTGGTATCGGGTTCCTTCTTGACAGATTCGGAGGCTTCATACCAAAGGGCGGGTAAGATGTCCAGGCAATCAGCGTTACTCTGCCAGTACTCTGTGGGAATTTTCATTGAGAACCTGAGGCACCATCAGGTGTCCGTAGGGACACAGGAATTCATGTTAAATAGCATGATGAGATGAAGACGGGGTGGATGTAGGCAGGGAACAAGAACTAAGCACATTGTTATATAATATTTAGTCCAGAAAAAATTACACATTATCAGCACATGTTTATTATGGACAGGCAGTAACCCATTCCTGGTTATTTAAATTTTCCCATAACATGCAGTTCAGGATTCTTTTAATTAAATTCAGTTGACGTAGCTGTGATGGAGAAGATTGTAAATGGTCCATATTTTATAAAAGTAATCTGTAATTTTCACTGGATGTTTTCCAACAAAATAAAATGAAACCTCTCTCCAGTCACGTGATCTTATAGAGTTGGTCAGGAAAAAAAAAATAGCTGAAATATTTTACAAACCAAAATGCAAATTTCGTAGAGTGTTCCGTGATAAAGACTCATGAAAGTGATATATTTTTTCTCTTGACAATTTGTTTTGGAATTATTTAAATGCTGCTTCAGAGAAGACTGTATTACAACTGTTTTATTATATTTTGGGTTTTGTTTGCATATTGATTAGCACTACTTTCACGGCTTTTCACTAGTAGTAATTTATACTATATTTTCACACTGATAATGCTGAGAAAAATTCACGCATGAAATCCTTTTAAAAAATATTTTTAAAACATATTTCTTGGTAATTGCAGATCGCATTATAGGTCACTTTATCTTCCATAAATATAAATATCCTTTAAAATAAGGCTGATATATAAACTAATATTGACTTTAATTGTAACTATACAAGGGGTGGGAAATCTCAAAGGATGAAGAGTTTTGCAAAACTGTAATTTGAAAGTGCAGTCTGAAAGAGCCTAACCAGTTAGTCAGAGCATAACAATTTAGTCTGTTTTTTAAATTTCAGGAAAGTTCTGATGAAAATTATGTGAAATTTCATATTGTTCTTAGATTCCCCTAAATTTCCCAAATTATGGCCAGTGTCACATTGCATTTACAAAGTCTGTTCTGACTGTGCAACTCTTTTTCTTCAGAAAATAACATTATTTTATATTGTTTCTCAGCAGAAAGTATTATTATGTTTTCTAACACATTTTCATCCCATTAAATAAGTTTTCTTGCATATTTGAGATTAAAAAAATTGACATGGGAGTTTTAGAGCTCATAATAATAACTTGTATCAAAATTATACATTTATTTAACAATACTGAGTTAATATATTTATAGCTTACTTGTAAGCTTCTCAATTATCTTTTTGATAGTAGTGTCCTTTAAAAATGAAAATACACTCTTAATAAAAAGCAATAAAAGGCATATTTTCATATTTTTTCCTAACAAACATCAATAAAAGGAAACATGTAAATTTTCAGGATTCCATTATATAGAGAATAATAACTCTCCCCTTTCCGTAAATAATAATAATAAAAAACAATCCTGAAAGCACTTATTAAGTTAATGTTCCACATTTTGTGTATGTTGCCTAAAGCAGATTAGGAAATTTTAATACCTTTAGTTAGTGCTAAGCAATAAAGAAGGTATAGCAATTAGCTCCTATTTGAAAGGTGTGTGGGTGTGGAATTATTTCTTACAGTTGGAGCTAGGCAGAGATATTGCCAGACTGTTAACATTCATAGGTCTACAAGAATCTGGTTTTCACTGAGACAGCTGTTCACAATGTTGATCTTACAAAGTTCTGAAAAAACCTAGATGAGGTATGTTTCTTTGTGATGTGTTAAAACTACTTTTAACAGTTGCAAATGACATTCTGACATTAGAAACTGCAGAATCTCTCCTCACTATTTAATAAATAAGCTCTAGAGAGTCATGGATCTTACTTTTTCTCAGTCCTGAGTAAGTTGTTCTAGAGTCTTTATAGAATAGATAACTTAGAAAAACTATTTTGAAAGTCCATTTTACATCAGCAAAGAAGTATATTGTCAGTCTTAGAAGGACTGTTTAGGCTGTGCTAAATATTTAATATATGTATATGGTGCTTCAGTAGTACTTTCATTTGCATAGGATGGTGCCATGTTTAACACATTGCTAGGAGGAGAAAAGGCCTGGTTTGTGATTACTCAGGAGGGTTTGTCTGTGTTTAGTGCAAAATATTGTATTATAAAATGGATACCTATGTGAGAAGTCAGGAATGACACCTCTATGCAAGCCAGTCTTTTTCTCTTTTTTCCTGGTAGCACAATGATCTGGCCTCAACAGTTGGGCTTCACATTTCTTTTCATCCTCTGCCTAGGTCTAGCATTTGGGATTCAAATAGACTTAAGCCAAGGGAGATCCAGGAATCAGAATACAGGAGCTTTACCCTCTAGCCCAGTAGCCTCTAGCAGTGATGAAGGGGCACTGCTGCTGTCATCGCCTCCATCACCACTTTTTGGAAAAAAAGAGCTATTCTCCATTCAGCATTTGCTCGGAAGAGGAACAAACCAAAAATATTGTCCAAGGCAGTAGATGTCATGATTCTCTCCACTGGGATACAAAGGATTTTTAAACTATTTTCTTTCCTTCCCTTCTCTTCCTCTCACGCATAGCACACATTTGTGGGAAGGTTGGCCAGCAACCTCCCTCCACCCTGAGGCTGAGAAAATACACAGAATAGATAACCAAAAGTCAGGCTACAGTCTCTTCCTCCACTGTTTCTGTGGCAGAAGAAACGTCAGAACTGCTAAGGGAGAGGAGTTTGGTGAGGAGAAAAAGTAAGTTCAATCAAGAAGAGCTTTATAGACAGCTGTGTTTAATACTTCTGGATTCTGAAGACTGGAGATTAACTGATGAGTCAACTGTTGTGTGCCACAACTTTTAATCTAGAAAAATGTTGGAACATCTCTTTTTTTTAGGTTGGCTTTGACAGTACTGAGAGCGAAATTTATACATCTGTTACTGAAAGAAGGAATAAAGGAAAATGCTGTGGGAGAATGTCATTAAGCCCAGACTGTTAGATATGTATCAGGTGAAAACTTAATCTTGTTTACAGTACTGTAATCTTAACTGCTGACTGCAAAATAATTGTCTTCAATTCCTTTAAACACATCTATAAGCTTAAATTTTACCCATCGGTTTTCCCAGTTGGTTCAATATTAATAAAAAGACTATGTCAATGCAAGAATTAATCTTTCATAGCAATAACTTTTTTGGTGTCTATCCTCCCATTCTTACAGGTATTAAATTTCCCATTTGATAATGATGGTAGGGTTTGGTAATTTTACTTAGATGATCTAGAATAACTAGTAAGTTTTTACCTTGCTAAAAGTATGAAACTAATGATGATAATGAATCTAACAAATGAGTCTCATCTAATATATGATATTATATGATATTATGAATAACTGTTAGTGATATTAGCAAAAGCCAGTCATGTTAATTAGCAATATAATTTAGTAGAGAAAAGTGAGAAAGTAATGAAATGATACACTCATTTGGTTAATGGGACTTTTATCAAAAGAGGCAAACTGAATAATTTTCATAAACTTAACTTGAAAGGGCATTGTGTTGGCAAGTGCAATCAGACATATTCATGAGTGAGAATTCACAGTAGAGAAAAATAAGAGACTGCATGTTTTATTTTTGCTGAATCAGTAAGCTGGTTAGCCATTTAAATGAAGTGAGTGCAACAGATGAGCTATACCTCTTTTTTTCCAACACAAAATTACTGTTTTGTTTTGGTTTTAATTTATCCTGAAAATATTTATGGTCTTAAGAGAATGTGCTGAGCAAAAGAATGAACTAGTTTCAGTACCTCAGGTGAGAGTGACAGATTTGTGTGAAAATGTGTAGGAATATTTATATTCACATGCATATAGTATATACAGTTATCTTTACATCGTATCCAATATTGAATCAATTGCAAAATATGCATTGCTATCAAAGTTAGATTTTTAGAATTTTCTAATACATTGTTTAAAATAAAAGTAATCTCAGTGTAGTTAGAGGCAGCAATGCAAGTTGTATATGGGGACAAACTCTTCAGTATTGTCTGTAGTGATAGGACAAGACGTAATGGTTTTAAACTAAAAGAGGATTGAATTAGAGTAGATATAAGGAAGAAAATTTTTACAGTAAGGGTAGTGAAACTCTGGAACAGGTTGCCCAGAGAGATGGCCGATACCCTATCCTTGGAAACATTCAAGGTCAGGTTGGATGGGGCTCTGAGCTACCTGATCTAGTTGAAGATGTCTCTGCTTGTTGCAGGGGTCCTTGGACAAAATGACCTTTAAACATCCCTTCCAAATCAAACCATTCTATGATTCTATTGAACAAATATTTCACAGTATCATGTCCACAAATGAAACAGGAAAAAAAAATCCAAAACAAATCACCAGATTCTGGACTTATTTGTGTGATTTGAAATACTTGTTAGCAGAAATCATGCATAGTTTCATTAAAAAAAGTCACCAAAATTACATTTTCCTAAAAGGATTGAGGAGAGCTGCTGTGGAAAGGATTATAAAATGAAAAACTGTTACAGATGAAACATATGCAGGGAAAATATAGTAACATACAATACGAAGGGAATAGTGTAGAAGACCCAAGAGTGAAACCAGACACAAACGTTACTGTAGAAAGGGATAATGTCATCTATGGGAGTGAAGCTGCTGTTAAGTGATGGATCTTAGCAGTAGGAGCAAAATGATTGCTGCTTTGCAGGAACAAGCAATATTAAATGCTTGAGGTAGCTTGATTCCTCTTTACTATGTAAGCAAAACTTTCAGGAACAGAAGGAAATTCCTGTATTGCTAAGTGTTATGTGCATGGTGATCTTCTGGAGGGATTTGAAAAATGAAACCAGAAAGGCAATGTGAGGTTTGAAAGGTTTGAAATGGGAATCATAAAAAAATGACTGCAATAAATACAAAGAAACTTTATCCAAGGCGAAATCCAGATCCCCTGAAATTAATGTCTGGTACTGCTGCTGCAGTTCCGCTTTTCGCAAGACCTTGAAATAACTTCTGGTAGCTGTAGTTCTTTTAACTCAACTCACAGAATGCTTGCCAGCACCTATGTAACACACCTTTGTGACCATAGAATCATTTAGGTTTGAAAAGACCTTCAAGATCATGGAGTCCAGATGTGTATATTCACATGCAGTGATTCGAATATATAGGTATGGGTAAAATTGTCAGAACAGGGTCAAAACCCAGGCTCTAGATAAGCAACATAATTTTAAAGCATGGACTACACTAAGGTAAAATATGATCTAGAAATGTTAGCACCTCATATAGTTATCATCAAAGATTAAATGAAATTATAGCTTTGGGAAAAGTTCTTAATGAATGGCAGAAATAATGAAAACCACATTGAGGTAAAGAGCATATTGTATCATGTGCATTGGTCATATAAAGCAAGGGCAGCTCTGTACCTGCTTTCTCATTAAAAAAAGCTTGAGTATTTTCAGGTGATTTTGAAAAAGAAAAGAAAGAGAGATAGGAAGAGAGGAAGAGAGGAAAGAAGGGAGGAAGAGAGGAAAGAAGGGAGGAAGAGAGGAAGGAAAACATAAAAATGAATTACATTGAACTTCAGCAGAAATTTGAGCAATTATCTGTGAAATTATGTGATATTAAGACCGAAGCAATGATTCCTCCTATTTTTGCAGTTTAAGTCTTTGGTATGTTTTTGTCAAATATATCTGGATTCAGAAGTATGATTACTGGGAAACTGATCTGTCCAGGATACCTTTGCTCATAGCAATGATCCCACAAATTCTGTTATTCTCGTAAGCAATATCTGTCATCTTTTCTGTCTTATAAATATTTGTAGCCTCTCCTCTGATACACTGATATGTCTGGTACAAAACGGGGTGTTATAAAGAGAACTTCAGGCCTGAAATAGACTGATATGTCTTGTTCTTTGTCCTTTAAATTATTTTATAATTTTAGATAAATATACACAATACTGTCATAACATTTATTTCTAGTTATATTATAGACTGCTGAAGTAAGTGGAAGAAATTTTACAGAATGGCCTTTAACATTGTTGACTTAGATGGTAACACCAGTGCTGCTGTATACTCAGAAATACAACTATAAATAGTATGACATTGTTTGGACTTGATTAAATATAAGTAATGTTGACTGAAAAATTTTGTAAGATGAACTATCAGCGATATTGTATAAAGCAATAAAAAATTTTTCTAATTCAGTTTTTGTTTCTAGAGCTAGTTGGTATTCAGATAAACATCTTTAACCTATTTGTTGTAGTTTCATTTGATCATAGTTTTGTGTGCCTTAAGAAAAAGTGAGATGACCACAATAATAATAATCAGACAGGTTCTAAATGTATCAGAATTGTGCATTAAGGAAGAATATATGGGGGGGGGTGTCAGAGGTTAAACTGATATAGCTTAAGAAGCCTCATTTAACTTTGATGTGCGTGATGTAGATCATGTGTTTTCATACATCTATTTAACTGTATATGTAAAATAGACAGGTAAGAAAGTAGATAGGTCAGAATAAAGCTTGCAGAGAGTAAGTGGTTCATCAGGTCTATGTAAAAAAACCCGTTATTAATATACAAGATGATCTACAGGTATTTTCAGATTTTCCTATCTTTCCCTTTTGGTGGGGAAGATAAGTCTTTGCCAAGAGAAATTTATTATGTAAAACTTTGAAGAGTAGCTTTTGTACCTGTTTATAAAGTGGCACTACAAATAATTCCTCCATGAGAAGTGTCTGAGAAGGGTGTATCAGTTACCTTAATTCCCATTTTTATAAAAGCAGAGTGCTTTTTGAATGACAGAGTTTTAGAACACTTTACTTACACTCGTATGTTTACTCAGATGAAGTTCTTTTCATCTAGTCATATACATATAGGAAACTAGTAATATAATATGTGATAAAAACGTCCAGTATTTTGTAACTCAAGTATCTTTTTTGAAGTGCATCTTGACATAAAACAAGGGAAATTTTAAAAGCATTTAACAATGCATGCTTAAGTTATCAATTAATAGTGGGTTATTCAATAATCATTGCCTGAATTACTGCCTGAAAGTCTGAGGGTTGTACTTATCCATATTTCAAACTGGGTCATCACATTGGAATATTCTGGCCTTAGAAATAGCATTCTCAGTTATCATTGCTCTGCCAATATAGTATAAAAAAAGCCCTAGTGAAAATGAGACATAGGTTCTATTAACCCACATAAAGGACAGCTGCATTAGTAATAAAAAACTTTGCATGACTACATTTCTTCTGGTTTCAAAGAGTTATGCTGTAATTGGCTACATTGCACTGTCCTGCAAAATAATGATATAGTCACATTTTTATACCTCACTCAGTGTGGTATAGCCATCTGGTAGAAATGTAGTTTAAAAGCTATCTGAAGCAATACATGATGCATGCTTTTGGAAATTTAACTAACTTTCACACCGCAGGTAATTGGCAAAAAGTGTAAATTCCAGTATCTGATTAGACTGCTTTGTAATTTAAGTTGAAATCCAGTAACCTTCCTGAATACTGTATATTTTAAAATAGATTAACTGCTATTTTGAAGAAGCTGATGAAGCAAGTAATGGCTAACTAATTATTTTGTTTAGAATTATATGCTTTATGGGAAATTATCTAATTAATAAAACTGCAAACATCTCCTGTACATTCCATACCAGACTTATTGTTAGCAATGCTGAGTCGTAGAAATTACACTGGTGCATCACTTCATTAGGAATACTTTAGCTGGGAAAAAAAAGAGATCCCATTTGCAGTTTGGCATCCTGCTTGCTTTATCTGCTTGGCTTATTTATTATAAAAGATTGTGGTTTTATCATACTTCTATTCCAAATGAGGAAAACAGTAAATTAGTCTTCATTTTTTCCTGAAACTTCAATAACTTTCCTTGCAAAAGGTGACACCTACAAGGTTTAGGTACTGAAAAATTTTCCCAATGACAGGCAAAAGAAATGTCAGCATTCCTTAATAGTTGCTCCTAATTTCACTGAGTCAGAGCCTTTTATTTCAGATTCTGTCATTTCTGTCACTCTGGTATGTCTTCTTTTGGGGATTTCCTTCTCAACATATCAGATCTGGCAATGTTCCAGAAGCAGTATCCCAAGCACAAGGTCTCCTCCAGCACCTTCTCAGTTCTCAGTTTGGGTGCACATTGTAATAATTGACTTACCTGTATCTTTTAAGCAAAACACATTGCAGCTATGAGGCAAAATTTAATAGCTGCACACAACTGGAGAATATTCCCTAACCTACTGACATACTCTCATGCATAGTCTGTGCACCTGGTCTTTGAAAAAAATATTTAGCTGCTTCACGTGCATAATCCTGTCCTCTAAAAACAACGGATTTAAGTAAGAGCTTATGGTCGAAGGAATACAGTCTATGTAAGGAAAGGGTTACAATAAATAGACACAGATGGCTGTATGTGTGAGCTAGAATAGAAAAATTTCCTTAGGGGCTTGATGGTGTTTAGTGTCACATGGAAGATTTTCTGTGGTGATACTAATTCAATTTGCAATATATATTACAATTAGGTTCAAGTCTTGGGATTTGTGTGTCACTTGAAATTGAATAACTTACTATTTCTTTCATTCTGTGAATTTGATAAGGAAGGATTTATGTGGAAAACGTCCACATACAGCAATTTACGTTGTTTGGAAAAAGCTGTCCTAAGTATGATAGAGACCACCTAAACAAGTTTACATTTGTTTGATATCTCCTGTGTAAACAGAGGAAATTATCTACAGTGTCTGTTCCATGATGACACCCAAAGTTGTGCAGATTGCTGAGACTTTATGATTTCTCAAGGTCAAATCAAACTGAAGGCAATCATTCCTCATCCAACTTAGCTGAGCCAAGTTGCTTGCTTTGGCACTGGATCCACATCCTAAAAAAGCAGATCTTTTCTTGCTTGTGGGCAGGTGGTTAGAATACCATATAGAGCTCATTTTTGACTGTCAAGATTGAAATTATTTTTGAGCCAAGGCTAGATATAAGTACATCTGTTAACTATTAAATCATGGAGAAAAAAACCTTTGCAAAGGTTCAAAATGTACCTCAGACATAAGAAAAAAAAAAGATTATCAGACCACTTTATGTAAAAATGACTGAAGAGATAAATGTAATTCCATTACCTTCTGATCAAGAACATTATTGCAACTCTCATAGATTCTATTCTTAAGCCAGAGAGAGTTTAGCTACAGTTTGAGCAACAGTAGCATAGGTGGTTATTACTAACCTGTCAAAAACTTCAGTAAAACCTGAAATATTTTCTACACACATCGGTATGTTTTTTAACAGATTCTTGAATATTATGCATCAAAATATGGGTATTTAAATGTCTTTGCCTGTGCTATTCCTAAAGTGAACCTTTAAAATGGGAAGGGTATGAGGAGTTAACCAGTCTATTTATTCTTACTTCAAAGACAGTAAATTTCAGAAAGTTAGAGACTACTCTTTCTTAGTAGAGGCTTTCTGGAATTCAAAAGATTGTACAGTAATTAACTCATGCTAATGAGCTGGATATGAAATTAACAAATACTGTTAATTTTTACTTACACCAGTTGTTCTCCTAAGAATTCATACAGACATTTTCTAAATTTAATTAAATACTTCATGTGTGAGAGCTAACAAAGAGGTCAAAATTATAGGCAAAGTCAGAGAAATCAGACTAAGAATATTCAACAATGAAAGTAAAATAGGTCTTTATACTGCTTTCCAAATATATTGACTGCATTTCTTTTGTAGCCTCTCAAAGAGTAAAATTCTTGATGAGCTAATTGTGCTTTTAATTGATATTTGGCTTGAGGATTTTATGTTTTGTTGTCATTGTTGCAGAGCACTAGAAACATCCCAAAGTAATTTTTCACTTCTGTATTATTCACATATTATATTAATTTTTCACAGAACTATTATACTTATAACTGTTACTTAATTACATAATCATAAATCTAAAAAGTGAATGGCAGTTGCCTGCAAAGCTATGCTTAAGAAGTGTTGAGTCAACGCTTATTCTTTTCATAAATTTTGTTGTACTATTTGTGTTTGTAATTCAGCCTTGTAGGATTGCACAAAAAGATGGGTAATAGTTTTCTTTCAGCATGTCTGGCTAAAATGGTTGCTAGTGAAATGAATGAATGTTAATTTGCACATTTAGAGCAAGAACCATATTGCCAATGTAGCAAGCACACATGGCCTTCTTGCAATTTAAGCCAAAGATTAAGGTGTTTATTGTCTGCAAGATTCATGTGAGAGAGGAGCAGTGTTACTTACAGACTAATTTTGATTATGAAACAATTTCTGCTTTCTTCATAGCAGAGGAAACTAAAAGTTTTGGGGGTTTTGTTCTTAAAAAAATTCGACATACTCTTTGCATGAGTAATAAAAGTAACATACTGTCGTTAACCAAATACGGCTTTCTGAAGCCTGTATCCTGGTTTACTTGGATGAATGATTTATTGATCTGCTTTGAAGTAATTGAACAATGAAAATATCTTGAAAATTGAAACCAATATTAAGTACTGGATCATCCAATTTGCTGTAACATAAGCTTATTGCCACAGTTTGTTATTAATTCATGCAGTGAAAGCCTCAAGTAAAGCTTTGTTTTCAAGTTTCACGTGTGTTCCACAGGAGAGTTTTTGCAGGAGGATTGCTAAACTGGATGCAAAGTCAATAGATAACTGTCCCATGCAAATACTATACTAAAAATATGAAGGAATTTTCCAAGTAAAAATAGATTTCCTTGCCTCTATTGTTCACAGATATACAGGTACTTATTGTTTATAATATATCTTGAATTTTTTTCAATTAGTTCTACATGTGGGAAAAAAGCTGATGATTTATATACCCCATATATGAAATAGCAGAAGGTTTTACATTTATCTACTAAGCTTACAGAGGGATTTATCCATGCAGTATGTCTTATCTACTAAAGTTGAATATTAGAATTGTTGCTTCTGTTTTTTTTCCTTCCTTATTCCTTTCAGACATTTATTAACATCATCAATTTTAATTCTATTTCCTTTAAGTCAAAACTTCTTGTGTAAAATCATCTACTTTTTGAGTATAAAATTTTGTACATAATTACTCTTCAATCACTGTAAGAGAATTTATTTTTGCTTAATTGTAGTAAATTTTTCTGATTTATGATGGTTAGTTAAAGAGTAGGAAAGTAACGTATTTCCCGTATTGTAGAAATAATAAAAAGAACCACTGATAATTACTGCACTCAGTAATCTTTTTCTTTTTGCCTTAGGCCTTAATGAGTACACTATATATTTGTGCCAAGATTTTTTGTTTCTGCTGTTTCTCTGCAAACCTCTGCAAGGCCTATCTATACAGACCTAATTCTTTCCATTTTTGTTTCCAAGTACCTATTGGAAAAGGGTTTTTTGTAAGGAATTTTGGTGGAGTTTTGGGTTTGTTTGTTTTTATTATTTTCCTTTCTGTTAGTGGTTTCTTAATCTTAATAAAGGAGGAGATTTTTTGGGGGTAGGAGATTATGTCCAGTTTGAGATGGAGTCACTGACTGGCATTTAACATATTATTTTCTGACATTTATGACGTAAACATGTCGGCAGAATTAACTTTCAAATCCTTTCTAGGTGAAATTCAGTCTTGTGTGTAGAGTCGTACAAAGCTTTATCACAATCTACTCATCTATATTCAGGAACATGAATGGAAGAGAAAAAATAAGTATTTTTAACCTATTGTTTGCCTTTATCACTGATGGAAGATATTAATAATTTTCAGAGCGTCTAATCAGAAAGAATAGAATTAATTACTAACTTCTCTTAAAACATGCTTCTAGTAAAATATAGTCTCATCTGTTACTTTATAAAAGAAATTATCAGTGAGACTATGGAATCTTAAAATGCAAATAGTTTTACTGTCCAGACTGTATGCAGTGTTTCTTAAGAAAAAAAAAAGGTAGGACTTTTGTAGTTTATTTATGCTAAATGAGTAATTTATTACTATTGAAGAACTACTCTTTGTGTTTAAGAAATAATATTTATACCAACTCAGGATAGTTTTACCTTTCTGGTTTTAATGGTTTAGGAAATCAGTCTTGAATACTCTGCAATATAGAACTGTTCTAAAGAAAGATGAAAATCAGAGACTTTTTTCTGCAAATAGGTTATTATTTTTTCAGCTTCCAGTGACAGTACAGGCAGAGCTTCCATTAGAATATAGTTCTGGTACTCTTGTATTTTTAGTGGCCAGAAAAAGCTGTTTGAAAAAGCACTGCTTGGATTTTGTGACTTGCAAAGTAAATAATAATTATTTTTACTTAACTGATAAAGTCAAATAAAGTTAATAAAATGCACTTTTGAGGATTCTTTACTCATCTAATATTTTGTATTCTCCAGATAATTAATTAGCTTATCATTAACATGCTCACATCCATCCTGCTCCCCCCAAACCAATCAAACTTCACCAAAAACGGTTTTCTCATTTTGACTTGTGACCATCCCTGATCAGTGCTGTTGAACAGTTCAGCTGAATCTCCTGATGAAAGTAATTTTCTCTGTTCAGTTGATTTTCTTTAGTTTTGGAGTGGGCTCTTTATGCCTCCTTCCTTGAGTGCATATTTTCCAGACAGTGAAAAGCAATGAGCAGCTGCAGGCAATGAGCTAGGTCAAAAGTCTGTTTCTGTCTATGGACAGACTTGGTTATCCAGAACACAATATGAGGTGTCACTGTCTCTAGTCCTGTCTGTAAATGCTTCATCATGGTAATAAATTCGATGTGCAAGAAAATCATTTCTCTGCATGAGCAACTGCACAATAACAGATCCCATGAAAGAAAGCAAAGGTATATGGTAGAAGGCAGACTGAAATTGTGAAAATGAAATAAATAAATTAAAATTAAATAAATACAGGAATTTTACATGCTCTGCACCTCATCTTTAGGACTTATCTATAGTTTGTAATTTTTGTAATATTAGGACTTGTTGAAGCACTGTTTCAGTATGAATTTCAGTGAAAAATATCTTGAATCATTGTCTTTTTTTTTGCAGCACTTGGCCTTCTCTTAGAGCTTTCCTTTAAATTTATCCTGTTTAGCTTGTTACAGCTGCAGAAATCCTACCCCAAGGGCATAATCATTACAGGAAACCAAAATCTGAATCTGAGGCCAGTTCAGATATGTCAGACTATATTTGATGAGTACCTAGCACTGCCCCAGAATAAAAGCATTCTCAATACAATACAATGTGGCTGCAATATGTGTCCACTGGCATTGAAGTGAGATAAAATCTGATGATTCAAAGAATTCTTACTACAGAGCTGGAAATAAAAATCTCTTTATTTAACTGAAAAGTCTCTTGTTCACTGTTGTGATGTGATATTTACCAAAACAATGTAGTAAACAGACCCTAGTAATGCAACTAGCTCATACAAAGTTTTATTTATTTGACTTGAATAACACTCTTGAAGTCTAAAGATTTCAGCACACATTTTTTAAGCAAGTGTTGGATGGCGTGCAAGGTCAAATTCCAAAGCCATAGATATGTGAGTTTTCCTAACAAAACATTGGAAATTTTTCTTTTTTTTCTCCAATTTTTTTTTTCAGAACTATTGGATACAAAAAGAAGTATGTGAAAATTCCACACGGGCATATTTGGGTGGAAGGTGATCACCATGGACATAGCTTTGATAGCAATGCTTTTGGTCCGGTAAGTCAATTCTCTGCATATCATTTACTCTTTGCAACTGAAAAGCAGTGCATTTCTCCTGGGTCATTTGTACAACACAACTGATTGTTACTATATTTTTATGATTTTTTGTAAGACTTATTAGAGTTATAAAAGATATTATAAAATATCTTGATCAGCAGAGACTGAGTTTGCTCTTAACTATTATAAAAAGAATAAAGACTCCTTTTAATTAACCCACATGGAAGGAAAGTGGTAGAGATTTTAAATTTGGAGGGATGTACTGAAGGAGCAGCCAGAGGGTGAGCCAGCTCCCTGTAGCTGACAGATGCTCCCTGAGGACATGTTGCCAGCTGATGTAATTTGGAATGGTTCGCTCCCGGGAGCTCAGACTTTCTTTAGAGCCAGTGCTGGGATAAAAACCTAGGAAACAATAACTGTGCTTAGTAAGTGCTAACTGTCAAATAGGTCTGCGGACAGCAAAAGAGATATTTCAAAACTTTAAAAAAATATATATTTAAATTTTTCTTTATGTAGAGACATTTTCATATAGAACAATGACAAAATGTAACCTGAAACCTCTGTTTCTTGACTGGAAAAATTGTGCATCTGTTTGTCAGGAAGACAGTAAACTCTTCCTCTGCACTCCGGTTTTGATTTGGTTTTGGTTTCATTACACTTTATGTGAATTCCAGTTCTTGTTTTAACTTAGTCTAGCATGCAGGATAAACTGTGCATCCTGTTGTGGAAATACAAACCCTTTCTGCTCTATGCCGCACACAGATTTTTGACATGTGTCTTGAAGAGAGAATACTCTTCTAGTATTATTAAAATCCCACTGGTTGTCACAGGGAAGTTGTCTAGGGTAGACTTTTCCATCTTTGTGCATTTCATACTTATTTCATACAGAAGTTATGAGTTTGTCTGGCTTCTGGAAGTATAGTTCAATTATTAACATGAAATATTAACATGTTCTCAGGAAAAAATTACAAAAAGGCCAACAGTGTGTCTGGTTAGCAGTATGTGATGTCATTGCCTCTCTTTTGCTATGCAACTCACTATTTTTGTGCTTGTATTTCTTGTTATTTTTCATTATTATTTTCCTGCTCCTGTCTTCTAAGATTCCAAACTTCTAGTTTTAAAGGTTCTTTTCAGCAGAATTTAATTCGTTCTGTCCTATGCAGAAGGTATCTCTTTCCTTCCTTTCTAGGCTTTTTCTTTCCTGTCTTGTTCTCTGTTCCCAGGATAAATCTTAGTTATAAAGTAACTTATCTTTTCACTTACAAATATATTGCCAATGTAGATTCAGGGCATAAGGGGGTTTACACAGTTTACACAGAAATTAATACAAGGTAAAATCCTCAAGGTAGGCACCACACAGCTTTCATACAAGACAGAATGGTGGGGTGAATCTAAATACCCTCAATTTTTTACTCCGTTCACAGATCTTTATAAATATTAGAAAATCCCATTCACTAGAATTTGACTTCACATGAATCATCAGCTGCTAGCTAACATGGGATAGTACATTACTTTTACAGAAGTAACCTTTCAAGAGCTAGCAAGACAGTTTTTGACAGTGAATTCTTTAGCTTCTGCAGGAAGAATGACCTGAATGACCTTTGTATTGTGTTGATGAATACATTGTGGGCAGGTCAAGTGTAAATAGGTGTTTTCCTCTGAAATTGAATTATAGCAGCAATCATTGGATAGAGGCAAAAGTGAGGACAAAAGGTTACAGGGGTGGAAACTGTCTGGAGAATAATAAAATATTGAAAAATTTCATTTGCAGAAGAAAGTGGAAAATGTACTTAGAAGGAAATGTTAGACTCAAGGCTTTTTTCCATTCTATATAGTTAGATTTTAGGTTACTGGGACACTCTCTGTTCCTCTGTCTGGTGTGTTCGTAAGATCATGTGCAGAATTGAATTAAAATATTATAATCACTCCCTTCAAACCATTCAGAAGGTATGTTCTTCTTAAGTACTTTCTTCTCTCATAAGACTGCAGCAGCCATAAGGAGCAGAATGCACAATGATAAGAAATGAATCCACTTTTCTCATTTTGTTAGAATACAGACCAGTTAAGAAATTAGGTTTAAATGTTATATGTGTTGCAATTCTGACTTGTAAAACCAGACGTATTTTCTTTGATCAAAAGATTCAGTTAAAATAGTGTATTTTTAAAGTGGATTATTTTGTAGACTATCATTTTTTCAATTTTCATGCAATCTTATAGTAGAAAGGCCTATACAATGTCGACAGACACGGTAATGTTTTGTAGATGAGCTTAATGAGTTACATGGGGCATAAAAGAAAATTATGGAAAAACAGATTGAGAACAGATGTTAGAATAATTTTTTCTCTTGGAGAATAACAATATGTGTAATGGCCTAATGGGTTAGGTTGGTAAAGCTAAAACCCTGATGCCAATCAAGTTCTAAATTAGATGCACCTTTAGAGAGATATGAATATCTAAAGTGTATAACCTTGGCAGATTAAATTATCCTTACTTTGTTCATAGAAATATTATAAAATAAATTACATTATCTCTTGTTATTGCATGTTTTTTATAAAACTAAAATTGGAATGTTAAGGCTTAGAGAGACATTTTCCTGAAGCATGTAAATAAAGCGAGAGTTTTAACTGTAATTTGTGAAGATTTAATATTTCCTTCCTGTTTAGTCTTGTCTTTGAATCAAATTAATACCTTAACTGATATTACAAAAGAAACAGAGTATCTGTGGGTAGTGCTGAATTAGGAATGCTGTTAACTCTTTACGTGATCAAAACTTAGATATTAATTACCTTTCCAGAATATTGGACTAATTTAAGTATTGTGTGGCTATTGTATATTGTCTTTTAAAAAATCCTTTGTGCAATACAGAATGGCAGGTGCCTTGACACTGCTGTGCTTCATGTTTGGAAATATGTCATGTCAGCCTTTTGTAATGCTGAAAATAGCTTTGAATAGAAGCCAATAAAAATTCAGAGAACTTGCTTCTTTTTACTATTATTTAAGGGAATAAATAAGTACATATTGCTAGAAATTTATTTCATTTACCTGGACTGGTATAGAGGTTTCTACTCAATTAGCTGTTACTGTTTTCAAATTCTTATAGAATTTGAAGCTTTTATGATATTAGCTTAGCGCTCCTTAATTGGCATTCTACAGGAATGTAATAATGAACAGCTTATATAACTATGATACGTTTTTTAAAAGTTTGTCCTTTTTGGTTTTGGTTATGGGATTTTTTTCCTGTTTGGGGTTGTAGTTTCACAACATAGGAAACAGAACATTACTGTTCCAGGAGATGCTTCTTTCTTAGATCAGAAATGTAGGAGACATGTTATGAAGAACTGATCGAGTATAAAGCTCCTCCACTGCTTCAAATGTCTTAAAGATTTTAAAGGATTAACTTCGTAGTTAACTTTATGCCAGATCAGTTTACGCCTTTGTTTACACAACCAGGATAATGCCAGCATAAAAACAAAGTGAGAGTTTCTATTCTGGATCAGACACTCTGGCTGAACCAAGGGAAAAGTCATTATAAACTGTAATTTGTCCAGGTCAAACGTGCAGATTTAGCATCAGCAGTGCAGAGATGATTATGTAACCAACATGTAAGGGTATCTGAGAAACAGTTATTAATAAGTGCCTAAAATAACTTATATATAAGTATATTCCTGGATATATACATATGTACTGAATAGCACTCTCAAAGTAATGAAAAAAAAATCAATTTTATCTTAATGGGGATTTGTTTGGTAAATATAATGCTCTTATTACTACATTTCTATTTGTCACGTAGTAGAATAAATTTAAAAACAGGAGAGATTTCAGAGTGAGAGTTACTAGAAAAGAGTTTAAGAGAGTTAGCAATCTCCTTAACCTTTCTTTTCTCTGAAAATCCACTGCAGCAAAACACTAAGCAATCCAGCTTGCTCCTCACCACGTTTCTTGGGCCTGAACCCCTTTTATGATGGTTTTACAAGGATGAAAATAATTGCCCAAACCATCAGAACACGGTAAAATTAAGCAATAACACAAGAATAATATCAAATCATCCATCTTGCCCTAAATTGTTTTCTTTCTCAGATTATCCTCAGCAATCTCGAGAAGACAATCGATCCTGTCTAGCTTGCCAGGTTTCAATCAGAAATTCCTTTTTATAACCCTCTTATCAGTTAATAAGATTTCTGAGACTTGTATATTTATAAACAAGTCGATTTTATTACGCTTACAACAGCTCATGACTAAATAAGGGTTCAGTGGTATCTGGGAATAAGATACTTTTTTTGCAAAAATAGATTGAAAGGTGAGCCACTGAGTATGGATGTGCAGGAAAGAAATATGTAGTTAAGCTAAAAGTATAGAGAGATACTAATAATCAGCTTGATGTTAAGATATATTTAGAGTGCGTAACACAAAGACCTTACCCTGATGATGTTCAGATGTTTGGGGGAGATGGGATTCAGCCCATTGGCTGATCCCAAAAGTTTCAGTGACATTTCTCTTCACACCCCTCTTTTCTTTCCTTGTATTTTTTATAGTACATTGCATCTTTGGGGCAGAGGTTCAGGTGGAGCTTGACTGACTGGAGTCATTACGTCAAACCCTGCTGATTGGTGGCTTCGCTTGCCAAAACTTAATTGTGCAGGCACAGTAGGTATGGTTTTGTGAGGGTTTTGCCTCAGAGGGGGGTAGGTGGTGGGTAGCCTCAGGTGTGGAGGTGTGTTTTAGTATTATAAGGTTATTACAATGAGGTTTTAAAGAGTGAGGATCAACTGGAGTGCATAGATTATCAGAGAGACAGCTGTACCTAATCTTCCTGGGAAATAATTGGGCCTTGGTAGGGAATCATGCTGATCCTTGCTGATAGCAGTGGCTGGTTAGGTCTGGCTCCAGAAATACCACCTTCCCCTGGTCAGGGGTCATTGCTACATTCCTTTCTGATGAGACGTGTACTGCCTCCATGTGCGTTCTGCAGCTCCACTGACTTTGCTTTTAAAGAAAAATTTCCTTGTACTCAGAAAACTTTTAGGGTTCCCATTTCTCACCAGATCCAGCCCCACGCCAAAATGTGCCTTTATTCACACATGTACCTTTGCTGCTACACTGTGTTTCTGAATGCGTCCAAGGCATGAAGTTATGTGAATGAGCTTTATAAAATTAGGGCTTGAAGTCAATGGTCTGTCAGCTGTATTGTAAAGGACCTGAAGAAAACCTCGTTAAAGTCAATGAGAGATTTCTGTTGACTTTAATGGCTTTGCATAAGACTCTTTATGAGTTAAGCTTCACAGTCCAGTGTAGGGGCAAAAAAGGCTGGTTTCCTCCTTATCCTCCTGGGATACCTGAGACATAGGTAGGATGATTATCTTGTCATAAAATATCTTTTTGGCTCAGCCTGGACCCTATCCTCTTACTAAAAATACATCCTTTAATGTGTTTACTTTCAAAACTAAATCCTGTTGAACCTGAGCCTGGCTTTTTGTTTAACAGAAGTTTTACGTTCATAAGCTTGAAATGAGTAAATTGCTTTTAGTCAGCATTACTGTAGAGGCTGTATTTATGATTGTCCATATAAGCAATTCAGTACTGTTAAGTACATGCAATAAACTATCTGAAAAATGTTCTGGTCTATTTAGCTACTCAGCAACCTAAACCTGTAGACTGTGACTAGAAAATTCTATAGACCACAATGGCATTCAAGTGAACAAGTGAATATGCTGAGTTTGTTAGTTATTTTAATTTGCCTTTCAAAGGCTTTCATCATCTCTTTCAGATAGAAGACGGAAATGGTTTAACTGTTAACTCTTAATGGAGAAATTCAATTAATAACAGTAATGGAATCTGGTCTGTTGTAATTATTTCCTTACACTGATCCACTATTTGTCTCTGTAACTACTAGTAGTAAATAAAAGTAGTCAAAACCAGAAAATATGGGAAGCTCATTAGACAGTAAGGTGGACTGTAATAAGTCACTTTTACTGAAGTGCAGTGCATGACTGCTGTTTTGGGAAATATTTGAACCAAGAGGTCTGCAGCATGTACGAATAGCCCTTCTTTGTATGCTGCATAAGAGTGGTTCAGAGGACAATTGAAGGAAGAAGCAAGATATCTTTCTACTGTTCTAAATTACTTACATAATAGCAAACAAAAGATGCCACATGTCCTACAAGTGCACATCATCTTGGTGATGATCTTGCCATCTGCTGCAGCTTTCATTTATAAGCTATAACCTTGTGCAAGAATCACATATCCACCTGAAATGGAGCAGCCTCTAAGGCGAAAGGTGGGAAGAATTTAACACTTCACAGCAGTGCACTGAACAGCACTGTCTTAAAATTGTGCGGTAAGTTATGTAGGCAGGGCACACTCTTCCCACAGAGAGTTCTGCCAGGTCTCAAAATAACCAGTGACCCTGTTTGTGTTGCCATACTCCAGTCATTCAAAGATTCTTAAGACAAATAGTTTCAATAGCAGGGTCCCAAACCCTCTTTTTCTTACTTCAAAGTGAAGTCAAGAGGAAATGGTCAAGCATTGTGAACCATCACTGTGATTTTTAGCAAGAAAACAGCTCTCTCTGCTTACACTGATGAAGTTAATGGAAGTGAGGATAGCAGTGAAGTCATCAGTGGAGTTTGGGAACAACCTGCTGAGGCCTTGGATGCGTCAGTTTCTTGGCTGATGTTGAAGCTTCTTCTGCTTTCTTTTTGCTACCATTCTGACCTGTACTTGGACTTTCACTTTGATGTATAGATGCATTACAGAGTAGCATGACTCTACTTTTTTTCTTGGGTATTAAAGAAATGAAGTTATGTGTAAACAGGATGTGTAATGCAGATATGCAATGACATTCCATAAAATTTATCCCTGTCCACTGGCAAAAATAAAATAGATGAAATTGTTTACAAGCATGCATATGGAGCATGAAGTTACCTCTAGTAAATAACGTGCATGCACAGTTCAAACTTGTAAAAGTCTGTGATGAATAAAACGTTATGTGTTATGACTGATGATAAATAAATCTTGAAGGAGAAATATGCTTTTCCCTTTTGAGAGATTATTATATGTGAGATGCAAATTGGGATGGTGGCTTGTCTACTGAGAATGACAATTCACTCCAGGATGTAGTGATCATGAGATAATCGAGTTCTCTCTAAACAATGTAAAAAGAAAAGCCAGGAACAGAACATCGATGCTGGAATTTCGGCGGGCAGATTTTGGATTATTTAAGGAACTGGTCAGGAAAGTACCCTGGGAAATAGCTCTTAGTAGGAAGGGAGTCCAGGAAGGCTGGATACACTTCAAGAATGAAATCTTGAAGGCGCAGGAGCGGGCTGTCCCCATGTGTTGTAAGAAGAGTCGTAGGGGCAGACGTCCGGCCTGGATGAGTAGGGAGCTTCTGAAGGAACTAAGTAACAAAAAGAGGATGTATCGTCGTTGGAAAGAAGGGGACGTAAGCCATGTCATGTTCAAAGATGTTGTTAAGTCGTGTAGGAGGAAAATCAGGGAAGCAAAAGCCCAGCTGGAGCTCAAATTGGCCACTTCTGTTAAGGATAATAAGAAGAGTTTTTATAAATATATCAATGGTAGAAAGAAGGGCGGCAGCGACCTCCACTCCTTGTTGGATGTGGAGGGAAATATAGTAACCAAAGATGCAGAGAAGGCTGAGGTACTTAATGCCTTCTTTGCCTCAGTTTTCAACAGCAAGGATGTCTGTTTGCTTGACAGTTGGCCCTCTGAAGTGGTTGATGGGGGCAGGGTGAAATATGGCCCTCCTGCAATCCATGAGGAGGAAGTTAGAGACCTGCTGAGCCACTTGGACCCTCATAAATCTATGGGGCCGGATGGGATCCATCCTAGGGTGTTGAGAGAGCTGGCGGATGAGCTTGCTAAGCCGCTCTCCATCATCTTTCAACAGTCCTGGATCACTGGAGAGGTCCCGGAAGACTGGAAGTTGGCCAATGTGACGCCCATCCACAAGAAGGGCCGTAAGGATGATCCGGGTAATTACAGACCTGTCAGCCTGACCTCGGTCCCAGGTAAAATCATGGAGCAGATAATCCTGGGTGAAATCATGCGGCACCTGCAGAACAGTCAAGAGATCAGGCCCAGCCAGCATGGGTTTAGGAGGGGTAGGTCCTGCCTGACCAACCTGATCTCCTTTTATGACCATGTGACTCGCCTGGTGGATGAGAGGAAGGCTGTGGATGTGGTATACCTGGACTTTAGCAAGGCCTTTGACACTGTCCCCCACAGTAGACTCCTAAGGAAGCTGTCAGCCCGTGGCTTAGATGGGAGCACTCTGTGCTGGGTTAGGAATTGGCTGGATGGCCGAGCCCAGAGAGTGGTGGTGAATGGTGTCTCATCCGGTTGGCGGCCGGTCACCAGTGGTGTCCCTCAGGGATCGGTGTTGGGTCCGGTCCTGTTTAATATCTTTATTGATGATCTGGATGAGGGGATTGAGTCCATCATCAGCAAGTTTGCAGATGATACCAAGCTGGGAAGAAGGGTTGATTTGTTAGAGGGTAGGATGGCCCTGCAGAGGGACCTGGACAGATTGGAGAGATGGGCCGATTCTAATGGGATGATGTTTAATAAGTCCAAATGTCGGGTACTTCATTTTGGACACAACAGTCCCATGCAGAGCTACAGACTGGGGCTAGAGTGGCTGGAGAGTAGTCAGGCAAAAAAGGACCTGGGAGTGCTGGTTGACAGGAAGCTCAACATGAGCCAGCAGTGTGCCCAGGTGGCCAAGAAGGCCAATGACATTCTGGCCTGCATCAGGAATAGTGTAGTCAGCAGGACCAGAGAAGTTATTGTCCCCCTGTACTCGGCACTAGTCAGGCCTCATCTTGAATATTGTGTACAGTTCTGGGCCCCCCAGTTTGGGAAAGATGTTAGGATACTGGAATGTGTTCAGAGGATGGCAACGAAGATGGTGAAGGGGCTGGAGCATAAGCCCTACGAGGAGCGACTGAGGGAGTTGGGGCTGTTTAGTCTAAAGAAGAGGAGGCTCAGGGGAGACCTCATTGCTCTCTACAACTACCTAAAAGGAGGTTGTAGTCGGGCAGGGGTTGGTCTCTTCTCTCAGGTGACCAGTGACAGAACTAGAGGGCATGGACTCAAGCTTCGTCAGGGAAAGTTTAGGCTTGATGTGAGGAAGAAGTTCTTTACTGAAAGGGTGATTGGCCATTGGAATGCGTTGCCTGGGGAGGTGGTGGAGTCACCGACCCCAGAGGTGTTTAAGGGGAGATTGGATGTGGCACTGAGTGCCAGGGTTTAGATGATGGTTGGTGTTAGTGTTGGGTTATAGGTTGGACTTGATGATCTCAGAGGTCCTTTCCAACTGTGATACTGTGATGACTAACTGAATTTGCAGTATAGGGAAGAAAAAAGTCCTCTATGGCTTTCCTAATTCTCTTGAAAACCTGACTGTAGTCTAAACCAGTGCATAAAAGTTAATCTTTCAAGAAGCCTGACTATCATAATATGACTAAAAGGTCTCAACAAAGTCTACTCTATTTCTTAGCAATTAAATACTCGTGAGAACTTGTACAACAGCAGAAAGTTTGGGGGTTTTTTGTCTTAGTTATGTCAAATCTTAAGCATTTTGTGCATTCTAGTTAATTTTCTCTATGACTGTACTTGGAAGTGTTACTGGTTTTCAGCATTAATAAAACTTCTGTCATCCTTCTTATGGAACAGGATTTATGTAATAAATTCATGCACAGTGAATTATTAATCCAAATATGCAATGATTATTTCTGAATGAAAATATGTTTAAAGGATTTTCCAACTACATTGGAAAGAATGGTAGGCTGAAAAGTCTGCACCCGGTTTTTAATATCACTTACCTTGAAGTAAACCAGGAAAAAAAACCAACCTGAAACAATGTTAGATTGATTTAATGAAATATTAGAAGATATCAGAAAGCTGTCAGAGTCATACTATGATTTGTAATTGACTAATTTGAAGATCCCTGCATTCAAAAATAATTATTAGCTGAATCCTGTGTACCTCTTCGTTAGTTTGCTTTCAATACTATGTCTCTCAGGTTGAGGTTTGAAATACATTTATATTCGACAGCCATTCTGTAGAATTTATAGCAGTATATTCTCTACATAGGTTCTCATAAATTACTTATTTTAATGGAAATTGAAAAGGAATCTTTGCTGATTTTTCTATAGTTTAACTGTATAGGGAATTTTAATTCATCTGGCATTCATATTAAGATTTGCCAGGACATCATTTAAAAATCTGCTGAATGTTTCTGTTTCTTCCTATTTTTGCTTCTTTAAATAAGGAACATTGTAAAAGCTCAGTCACTCACTACTAAAGTAAAGTTATGTATTTCAGTTTGCAGAATTATAGGAAATTATTATCTGCCTGATTTTCTTTTTGGATAACATAAATGCTTTGGGATAGTATAACCATCTCATTAAATCTCCCAATCCTATGTGATTATTTTACTTTAACACTTTGTTTCCATTGTTGCATATCACATTGGGAAGTTAGAAATGTATATTTATATGGCAGCGAATCATATGATGCAAATCAATGCATATTTATTAATTTAAAAGTGTATGTTTATTTTAAGAGCAAAAAATATTGAAATATGACGAGTAATATTAATAGAAATACCAATAATTCTATAATTTATTTAAGGAAACTGATTTTTTCTATCTTCTTCATGCATGTGCATTCAGGAGTACTGTTCTTTGGGGATTCCTTGCACAAGAATTGCAATGACGTAGGGAAAGGAGAACCACAGAAGGCCCCCACGATGGAGCTGTATCACACATTGTAGAGTGGCTTTGAGAATGGGGCTGGTTTGGCCTTGAGCAGAGAAGGCTGTGAGGAGAGCTCACAGCTGTCCTCAGATACAGTACATCATATAGGGAAGGCAGGGCCAGACTCTTCTTAGCTATGCAGAGTAGCAGGGTGAGAGACAATAGGTACAAGGCACAGCATGGGAAATTCAGATTAGATATTACGATTTTTTTTTTCATTATGGGGGAAGTCATGCATTGATGACCCATAAAGTTGGTAAGAGCTACACTCTTCGAGACATTAAAAAATCTGACTAGACAAGGCCTTTAGCAACCTGAGTTTCCCTGCTCCGAATAAGAGATTAGACCATATGATTTTAATGAATACTGTTCTGAACTATGTATGTATTAGAGCTTTTACCAATGCTGTCTCCTCTTCTTTCAAACATATCTTCTTGAAACTTGTAGACCAGATTATTTATAATCTGTTAATTTATAAGCCTAATATTTGTAAGATATCAGTAACTGATATGGGGGTGGAAGGGAACCAAGATAGTAGTAAGCATGATTTGTTAGTAAGCTCTGAAATTTCTTTCCTACCAAAGCTGTAAATCAGAAGATGGTTAGTAATGTACACTTTAAAAGCATGGATCTTGGATCAAAGATGGATCAATAATCAGAAAGAGAGAAAGAAAGATTCACTATTTTACAAAATAACACTTCCACTTCTGGTGGAAGTCATGCAATTTTGATAATGAAAATCTGTGCAGCATCAGTCAAATAAATAATTAAAAAAACCTTTCAGTATTTTGTGATGGTAAAATGAGTTATCAGGATTTTTCTTAAAGAGTCACTCCATTGTGTTTCTTAAGAGCATAGTAAATGGTCCCTGCAATCATTGCTTTACAGCTGTTGGATTAATGTATGTTAAGTGGTACTTAAGTAATATTGCACATTGTTCGATCTTATTAAAAACTATAGTCAGTGTTGCCAATGCTATTGTGTGTAGAATATAGCTTTGACTTGGTACACAGCTGAGAGGAAACTGAAAAGCTTTAATCCTTCCTAATTTTACTTTTCGATCTGACTCAGATTTTTTGTGATTAAGCCAGAAGTTTTAAAGCCAAAACCTCAGTTTCCTCAAACTAAGAATGCACAAAAGAAATAACAGAATGCCTAAAAATCTTAATTTGATAGAAGTTTAATATTTTTAGTTCTGTATGATGCCTGATTATATTCACATATTTTCTGATTAAACAAATTAAAATTCAGGTTTAATTTTAAGCTTATTCAAAAATGGGATTGACTGCTTTGTAACAGATGTGAAACTGGTATCCAATACTGAATTTTGGCCACATACAAGCTATATCTAATGAAAGCTAGGGGAAGCCTATGACCAAAACAAGGTGTAATACACTGAAATAGGAGAAGGATCAAAAGAAGTAACTGCCTACAAAATTCTCCATGACTGCTGCTTAGCAGGTTATGGCTCCCCCTATTGTAATAACTACCTTCACATTTAAGAGACTTTGGCAGGAAGAAACACACCAGTATTCCATTTTCTTGGTTTTTTTTTCTTTTGTGTCATAATGGTGGGCCACTAACTGAAACCTGTTCTTGAAAATGTTGCTAATGTATGTTTTCATATATAGGATAAACCAGAAATGTTTTCTGAATATTTAATAAGCCACAGTATCTCAATTTCAATTAGCAGCAGTGCTAAATATGGGGGGTTTTACAATCTGTAGTTCATTCTTTCCTTATATTGCTAGGTGCTAGGAATTATTGATATTGTTGAAATCAGCAACATTATTAGCCCATTAAGTTGTACACATACCAGTGTAAACCAGGTTTGTATGTGCAATGGAACCTTTTTGTCCAAGAAATGGATCTTAGCATGTAAGTTAGAAACAAAGTTCTGTAATTATCTAATCAGAAACAAGTTTAACTTTAAATTAAGGTCTTTTTTATGTTCTTAAACAATGCACATTTTGTCTGCCAGGTCCAAAGTCACCTTTCGTGTCATGCTGAGCACAGTCCAAGTCTCAGGACTGCCTCAGGAGGAGTGGTACTCAGTGCTTGCCCAGGCTGGGCCTGGAAGGCTTCGTGGCTGTGATTCTTGAAGTCTCCACTCTCAGACCTAGGATTCATTTCTTCATAATCCATTTGACAGTCCAGAAAGATTTCCAAAATCTGTTACCCTATGGCATTAATTTAAAGCTTCATCTTTATCACTGTGTTGTGCATATACGTATTTCTGAATATTGGTATGGATCCATGACATGTCTATGTCAGTTATGAAGAATTTGATATATCTATTTATAACCTTCAAAAACCTGGTGATCTAAACAGTCTTGGATGGAATCTCTGGGCTGCAGTTATTATTTTTAGCATGTGATAGCCAGCATGCTAACAGTCTGGGGAGTTTAGGGGGAGACTGATTCAAATGTTTGAAAAACAATGTTTTCAAAACAAAATATTATTGACATTTTTCAGTAGGACTGTAGGAATCAGACAGAAAAAAATTGTACCATAAAACATATTTATTTCTTTATCAAATATTCAATCTTCCCATGAGAAATTATTCTAAAGTAAAGTTTGTCTAGTTTCCACTGTGTATAGTCCAAAGTAAACTGTGCTCTATTAGTATCCTTTCCGGCCAGCTTTCTTAATGCTGCTGCTAATTGCCTATCAGGGTACTACTGTATATCCTCCTCTAGGGGTTATCTTCAGCTCTGTGCAGGCCTTATAACCCCTAGAGCTGGGGTTTTTTTGAGGAAAACTGAGACCTGAAGAATGTTCCTTTAGTATCCCAGGCACCTTTACTAAATGTTTGAGATTATGTTCACTCTCCTGGATTGCTCGCATTGTCTTTGTCACAGTGTCATTCTCTGTTTTATTCTGTTTGAGTTAGGACAAAGAAGGGATCCAGTGTGGTACTGAACTTGTAAACTAAAGTTCTCACGCACCCATAAATACAGAAGTCATTATAATTCCTTTCTTGCTTGTACCAAAGAAAGATTTTATTCATGTTGATAGGAAAGCATTGCTGTAGCTGAGAAAACTAGGCACTAATTTAGAGGAAAAAAAAGATTCTAAGATTATTTTTTATGACAAAACAAAAACATTTTGAAATAAATTCATCAAGTAGAATAAAGTACAGTTCAGATAATAGCAGAAGCAAACCTTGCATTTCTGTGGTAGCTTTCATCTCTAGTTTGAACTATATCTTTAAAGAAGAAAATAATAAAGATATTGCCTTCATCATTTGTATTTGCATTTAGATGTAGTGTGGGTTATATGAGAAGCTTTATTTCACATCTGTGTTTTAGTTTGAAGTTTTAGGAAAAGCAGCAGCCTAAAGTAAGACATTCACTAAAGAGGAAGAAAAATATAATAGGCTATCTATCTTTCCTAGTTTGCTTTCAGAGTTCTCTCCTGGTACATTTTACACAAATTAATTTGACAGTAACAAAAAATAAAAAGGTATTTGGATTACTTCAGCGGTAAACTAGCAACAGAACAATGTCATTTCAATTTGTCACTTGTTGTCTTTAAGTGTGTGAATTCTTAGTTCTTCATGTTGCAATGGATTGCTTATATATAGAAATAGCTGCAGACTTCACAGAGGAAAAATAAGAAAAGAAATTATCAACTGCCAGCTGAGCCTTCACATTCTCCCTGACTTGCAAATTTTTTTAGCGAATCTCACACTACCTGAACTATAACAGCGCAGTAACCTTAGCTTTACCCTTGTTGCTATGTCTCAAGTTATTAGGGTTTCATCCATCAAAAATAGCTCTGGCCCAAACAGCACACTGGGCCTTTGAAATTATAACCTGAAAGACAAGTCCTATGAAACCAAACTTAACCTCTACAGCTAGTTTTTATCCTACTAACATAAATCTGTGTTTCTTAAGATTATATCTTTTTGGTACTCTGTAAAAATCTAACATGTTCCCACAGGGTTACACAGGAAAAGAGCACGTCCACTTGCCATATTCAGTGAGGTTTTGCACAAAATCTTTGAAAAAAGAAAAAAAATTGAACGAAAAAATCAGAAAATAAGTAGAATTTTGAATCCTTTTTTTGTGATAAGCTCTACAGAGACAGAAAAATTGATGCAATCTAGACAGATGATACATTATAAAGTAATTAATGAACAAATAGCAAACATTTCTTGAGTACTTTTATCTCCAGGTAGGTCTGGTTATAAAGGATCTTCTATTTAAAAGCTCAGAATGAAAAAAGTACAATCTCTTCTAGTTTTTCAAATCTTTTCAGAAGCTTACCATCTGAAAAAATCTGTGAACAAATTCTTCCAACTCAAATATCAAAGTAAAATAAACTTAGAAAACATCAACATTATAAGTCTGTATGTAATTCAATAATACTCCATTTTCAACAAGACTTAATAAGATGCTGCCTTCTGTAGGACATAATGTTTTCATTATTATCATTATGATCTTGTGCTCTTAGTAATGTCTTGCTGCAGAAACAAACACTTTATGATCCAAAACTAACAATAATATAGCACCTTTAGGTAAAACAAAGCATTGATACATTTGATAAAATGAGTTTTCATTATTCTTCAGAGACATTTTTGGCAGAACAGCTAGGTGCTTTTTCTGAAAAGAAAACTATATAATCTAAAGAGATAAAGTTCTGCCTAACGGTAGAGACAGTAGCACATACCAGTGATATCTGGAGAAGATTCAGTTATCTTGGGAATAAAAAAATTACATTTACTCTTCTGTCAGAATTTCACTTTAAAGTCTTTCTTCCTAGCTCTCTAGAGAAAGTCCCAACTGGCATTTAAATGCATGTATTTTAAAATGTGGTTCATAAGAGCCTAAAAGTATCAAAGTTTCATATGAAAAAGGAATACAGAGATGCTGCTTATAGGTTTTGAAATAAGAAGTTAAGTTATATCTTTAAAATAGAATGGTGCCAGCTTTCTGAAGACTAATTTCAGCTTTCCATAGTATAAGTGTTACATAGCATTATTGACTGGTAAGGTTAGATTTCATGTCTTATCTACAACCAAAGGAAAATTTAGAATTTGTTTTCCATTAATTTGGAACTGGAGAAGCGAGACCTCTTTTTCACAGTATTCTCATCATCCTGAAATTTCAGTAAAAGCGCAAATTAATCTCCATCATTAAGTTGACTTTCAGTGACAGTTTACTAACGACATTGAGCAAACTCTTAAGAGAATTTTGCATTGCATTTTACTATATCTATAAAGATATATTCTGCTTTTAAAAATAATTTATAACCTCTGTGAGATGGGGATCATTTTTAATTACAAAAGTCAGGAAAAATGAAGTCCTTTTGTAAGCTAGAATGTGTTGATTTTGTGTCTGGTTTGTACAGTAGGTTAAAGCGATAAAATTAAAAAAAAAAAGAAAATCATCTTATTTCTATGGGCCTGACTGGGAGTTTTGTGAGCGAGTTCAGTGAGGTCAGGACACTATCCCACTATCCCCCAGCAGGTTTTTCCTGCTGACATTATGCTGTAGGCTTATGGCACCACAGACTCTCCCCAGCAAGGGATGGCACTCCTCTCAAACTGCTAAGCCTTTCTCTAGACCCTGCCATGCTCCATCTGCCCAGGGCTGGCAGAGTTTTCAGAGAAGGAAATTGCATGTTCATGCACTAGAAAAATCTTTTTCTTGCTCGATATTTAAAAGTTTTTTCTGCTATTCTGATATTGATTTTTGGCATCTAAATGCATAGATGAAGAACTAATCTTGTTATTTGTATAGTAAGAACCTGTCCTTCAAACTAGTCAGAGGTAGCACTTTGCCAGTGAGCAACATTACTGTCCCAGTACTTAGTGTTAATTCTAAAACTCGCAATTGATTGCACATGCTTTTACAGTAAGAAAAAGGATAACATACCATAAGTGGAATACACTTCCTAGCATCCTTTCAGTTGAGTACATCACAAATGCTTGTAGTTTCCAAGCTGTTCATTATAATTCACAACCTCTGTGCATCGCAAACTAAAAATTAAAACAGCTGGCAAACTGCAAATGCATTTGCATTTGTTTTAGTTGTTTTAGTTGATTATAGGCACAATTTATAAAAAAAAAAATTATAAATTTTTTTATTATCACTTTTTTTATATTTTCACTTCTAATTCTGTTCTATTGGTACTCACACTTTCTGAGTTACAGACTGAGGTGAAGATTACAGAATTGTTTGATATTAAGTACAAAAGTGTCTTTCAGGCCAGGTGCAATCTCATCTATTTTGATGCCTTACTCATCCTAACTTTCTTCTTTTTTTGAAATAAACTGTATGAATACTCATGGCCACTTTTTTCCTGAATATCTGAGCAACTTTAGATATGTTTGAAAAGGTTCACTCTCATGATGGGTCTCCTGAAAGGCATTTCATCTGTCACACAGGAACCTTTGCTAGTTCACAGCAGAAGACACTATAGATTTCTGTTTACATGGATGACACAGAAAAGAGTTTGCTTTTCTATAATCCCTTCCCTATTTCAAGGTATTTCAAAGCACTTGAAAGAACATCCCGACTGAGTTCAATGCTACTGCAGTGTGTGAGTAGTCAGCTGCAACAGCCCTTTAGGACTGCATATTTAGTAACAGCATAAAGACAGACCTTTCAGTTAGTATAACGATAGAAATTATGTTGAAAAGATTGTAAAAATGCGTGCAAGGGAAACACTGTGGGAAAACAAGCAAAGAGAAAAAACATCAAAATCTATGTGAGAGGCATAACATGTTTTAAAACATTTTCCTCATGTATAAAAGAAGCAAAAGATTATATGATTGCAAGACATTTCATGCTGAAGATATTTTCTTGTTTAAATAAACCCTGCTCTCTCGACTTAATTCATATAAACTTTTCAAGATCACAAAAATATAAAAATATAGAACAGCATCAAGTTGTGCTCTTAGCCATCTCAGCAGAGAAGATAAAGAAGTACTGCAGATATTGAATTATTTTTCATTTGTACATGTGACTGTTTCTGTATGCTCTAGAAAGTATAAACTATACATAGATTTGGCATTGGTATTGTGTGTTCTCTGCCTATGGAGCTGACACATGACAACTGTCAAATGAGCACCTTTCCTTTGCATTAACCTTGCACTAAATATATGGATATTGATATATTTAATGATATTACTCTTGTTTTTTCTGATACATTTGTCAAATTCCAGATGTTTACTTTCAAGTGCAGGCTAATAGACTGCAATGCATCTCAAATGTGCATGTACTATTTTTGTGGTAGGGATGGAAATATTTATAAACTAAAAATGCTTAAGAATGTCCAAAAGCTCAAAAATGCCATTTCAAAAAATACTGTGCAAAAAGATTTTATAAATAATGGAGAAGTAAGATAAAGTGTGCATTTAAATCTGTATTTGTAAGAAGACACTTAGATATATCTTTCAGAGAAAATCAGGACATTTACTGAAGTACAGTGAACTCTGAATTGAAGGCCCACTCTTAAGTACTGCTTTTTTAAAAAAATCTTAACCACTTTTTACTTTTTCCTGTTTTTGTGTCTCCTTCCCTTCACTTTTATCTCCCTTCCTTTTTCTCCAGGAACAAAAGGAGTTATACTTGTTTACAGTGATGTTTGTGTATTTCTTGTCTTGTTGACAGAGATTGATCTCAATTTTTTTGTTAAATCATATGAATTGCATTAATTGACTTTTTCATTAGTAAGCAGCTTTCTGAAGCTGCTAACCTTTTATTTTTCCATTTGTTTTTAGTTTTTATTTTCAGTGCTTTGAATCGTTGAAATAGAAGCATATACTATTTTCAGTCACATATCTTGATCCACAGGAAAGGAACTCAGATGTCTAAGGATCCCTTGAGGAACCCTTCTCATTCTTCCTAATGGAAGTGGCAGTTAAAAGACTTTGAGATTAGGAATTCAGTTTGGGCTTTTAGAGCTTCAGGGGGCTTGTGGTCTAACTTTCATATATGGCCTATGTCTGTTTCACTAAATTCTCTCTGAAGAGTCAGGTTTTTTGCTTTATGTCATGACTTTACATTACAGGTATTTATACTACTTTTTAATTTCTCCTTTTTTTGTATCACTTACATTTGACTCTCTGAGCGTTGTATTATATAATGTGAGTCAATCTATGAGATATTCAGAACAGAGAGTGTATGTTCACACATCCGCTAAAGCTTCATACACCTTGAGAATTAAAATACATTTTCTAAAATGATGAAACATGACATTAATATAGAAAATGTCAGTCAGTAGTTATATTTTTTCAGATAAATATTATTTGCCGTGGCAGAGTTCAATGCTTAATAATACATTGTTCTTGTCAGTACTGTTTAAAGTGCACATGATTCATACTAAACCTTTATCTTAGCTGATAGTGAAAGTAGGCACGTAGCATTTTCCTAAACCAAATCTCCTAAACCAAATCTCAGTTCAGAAGTTTAATACACTTCCATATTTACAGCAATAGAAAAGAATATTCTGCCTTCTCTGGAGATTTATTTATCTCAGTTGTATAGCAGAGGTTTATGCTGCCATTGCTACAGTTTTACAAGATCTACTGAAACGTTATTTAACAATGCACAGTGTGATAATGCTGGATTTGCATATATTGGAAAAGGTTTCCTATTTAAATTCCTTTTAGAATTAAAAATTGTGTTTTCTAGCAGAATTAAAACATGAGAGGCAATGCCGCTTGATATAAAAATTAACAAGCTTTGCAAAAAATTCTGTTATTTGGAGATATGTAGTAGTAATATTTTTGTAAAATATCACATTGCATTTCCAACTGTCTGCTTTTAGTTTGTCTTCAGAAAATTTTAAAAGCAAGATCTTTTAACAGTGTTTTAAATTTAATTACAATATTGTTAATTTATATATATGGCTGTAAATACCAGAATTTAGTGAGTTCTGATAGAAAAGACATTTTGTCTAGGACTGTGTGAATCACTTCTGAGACTTCTGAGTTTTTTCCAAATCAGTTTGAAGATGTTTGCAGATAGGCTGTTGTGTCCAGGTTTACTTACACCTTTGAGTGAGATGAAGTTTCCAAGAGAATTATAACTTACAATCATTTTCTCCATTCTGTTTAGCCAGCTTTCAAACATTCTTCTTACACAAAGTCTCTGTAGCGTGCATTTAAAAAAAAAGTGGTTATGAGAGACACAGTCTCGTAAAAGCTATCTACCTTTAGGAATAATTTTTGGTCATGTTTTTCAAATCCTAACATTTTCTTCTATTTGCAAATTCACGTCAGTGTTAATTTATGCAGCATTGGTATGGCACCACCTTGGGTACGATGGGCTCCACCATATAAGGACATAAGAATGTTTAGAATGTGTCCAAAGGAGGACAACAAAGATGGTGACGTGGTGACGTGACTTACGAGGAGTGGCTGAGAATATTTGGTTCGGTCAGATAAAAAAGACTGAAAGGTGACCTCATTGCTGTCTACAACTTCCTTTGGGGGGGTGGGGGGGGGTGTGTGTTACAGGGAGGTACTGTATCAGATGAAGTTTGGATTGGGTTAAGAAAGAATTCTTCCCTAGGAGAGTGGTCAAGCACTGGGACACTCTCCCAAAGAAAGCAATCATGGCCCCAAGCCTGTTGGTTTTCTAGAAGTGTTTGGACAACACTTTAGATATATGATTCAACTTTGAGGTTGCTCTGTGTGGAGTCAGAAGTTGGTCTCTATCCTCATGAGTCCCTTCTAACTGAGGGTATTCTATGATTCTATGGTTACTTTTGGCATAGAGTGAAATTTTGTACACAGATCTAACCCGACTGCCACCACTCCTACCGTATAAAAATTAAAAGAATAAGGGAGGTTTGATGCCTTAGACTGCAAATTTGAAAGTGTTTTGAATATTTATAATAATATGCTAATATTTTTTAAAATGTCAAGTCCTTCAGTAAAGTAAGCCTGTATGCAACTTCTGATATTAAGAACTTCAGCGTTTAGTTTAGTTAGTCAGCTAGCATAATACACTTTACTGCTTCAACTGAATATGTATCCAGATTGAAGTATAGATACGTATGTCTATATTTTTAGGGAATTATAAATTGCTGTAATTTGAGTATTTTAAAGACTGACATGGCAGGACAGTTTTAAACTTTAAACCAAAACTTTACTAAACTCATTAATGCACAACACATTTCATGTTAATTGTTTGTTTTTACACATCATTAATCGTCAGCACTAAGAATAAAAAACTGTTATTTGTACTTACTTAGTGGGCTTGTCTTCTTCTTTCTCCATCTTTCCTCCTTGTGCTTGATGTTTTTATGCTATTTGTCCTGCTCCCAAAATAGCTTCCATCATGCTTTTCTTATTTTTGATTTTGCCTTTCGTCATATTTGTATCTTGAGCAGGATTCCTATTTGCAGTTCTTCGCTCTTATTTTGTTCTGTATATCATCACTGAGGTGTCTCCAATGTCTTATGTCCGCTGTTTCCTCTTTAGTAGTAACGTTGTTTACACTTATAACATTTGTGCCCATTATGTCTGGCTATGCCTTTTGGAGAGTCACAAAAGATGTATACTGTTGTTGGTTACACCATTGCCTTTGGGTTCAATGGAAAGAATGTTAATTATATTCTGATTTATTTTTTATAGTTTATAGGTGTACTTGGCTTTATTTTGTCTGTTCAGCGGTTGAGCACTAATTTCAGCTACTCCTCTAGGATTCCCTTTTCACCTGTGACACCTCTAGGAGGTGATTCATCCCATTGAAATACAGGGATTTTAGATGAATGAGTGAATCATCCTCCAGAAATGCCATGAACAATACAGGACACAGTGGCTAATTTAGGTTAGGCAGCTCCCATCAGATGAGAGGAATGCCATCTCTATGGCACTGTCAGCCTTTCCTCTAGCAAGCTGTTTACACCTGCAGCCAGTTTTCTAGCAGTTCTTATACTAAACCTAAGTAGAGAAGATCCTTTGCTGGCAAGTACTGCAAAGGTTGATATTTATGTACACCCAAAACTGCAAAATTGTACTGGCATTGTTGTATGTCAGGTAAACTCAGTGTAATTTGCTAACAGAAACAAATTTTAGGTTCCTTTCTATATTACCAATTTCCTGGTAATTCTCAGGACTTATTTATTTTCATGTATTTGACCCATTCTCCTAGATTATGCAGTTAATATTGTTTGCAATCTCTGTCACAGTTAACTTTTTCCATTATTGTAAACATCAAAGGTCAGGAACAAAATCTTATCCTTAGTCTGATAAAGAATATAATGCTGTAGTTTAACAAATTCTACAAAATGATAACTGAAGTCTGCATCATATAGAATTAATACTCGTTCTTGCCATTTATCATGAGGTCAGAGTTCCTTGTCTTTCAGTGCAAAACTCTCTGTCCTAGCTCTGTTCTTGCTTCATGCTGCCTGCTACTGAGTTGTAGCTATCTATGCTTTTATGCTTTATAAAACTTCTAATAACTCATATGAGGCATGAATTCTAATACCAATGTGTAGTTTGGATCACAAAACTTTGTTTTCTATTAATTATAAAGTGTGGTCACTGTTTATAAAAGATAGTAGAGGCCTTTTACCAAAGTAGTTTGAGAGCCGATTTTAATCGTGACTCTTAGGGTTTTTAGATGTGCTGTGACCTGAGGTTGCAGTTGGAATGTAGGAAATCCCAGTACTCCTGGTCTCCTGATCATCCAGTGTGGCAGGTGTTGCAGTTTCCTTGAGAACTATAGACCCATGGTCATAAGAATGAGCTTTTATGTGTCTTAGACTTGTGTTGAAGTAGTTGGTTGGAAAGTGCCCAGATCTCTCATCTGAGACATAAATTCAAAATTCAGTCTCTTGAGTTCTTCTTAACTAACTAGGATTTATCAGTAACAATTTTTCAGGTTTTTCTATTAGCGCCACAGCACCCAAAATACAGAGACACTCATGGATCCTGCTCTAACTGTACTCAGGCTTTTTCAGTAATTTTAAGGGCTTTCCATTTCTCTGCAGTATGCAGCTGCTTTTTTCAGCCTGTGCCTGGCAGTTGCAGCTGACAGCTTCCCCTTTTCTCTTTGAAGGGTAGACCTTTTAAAAGATCAGATGTCCTTTGATCTCAGGTTTGATAATTTTCCATATTCTCAGCAGTCAGCTAAGGGTATCCTCCTTGGTTAGAAACTTAGCTGTTATTTTGGAGGAATGTTCTAATATAGGACATAACTTATTTTTTCTGACTAATTACTGTTATTATTTATGAAGGAAATATTATAAATTCTTATAAAATTATACACAAACAGGCGGTTACAGTTTACATTATTACAAATTAAGGATTGAAAATATAAATAGAATGGTAGTCAGTGTTTGCACAAGGCAGAGGTACTTAATTCTCCACAAGAATTTGACTGAAGTTCCCAGCAGCAAAAGCCAGAGGACCATCCTGCAGAAACCTCTCCTGCCTCCATTAGTACCCTCTCCTACTGGGAGCGGCTGCCATCCAATAATACAGTTTGTCTGTGATTTTTTCAGACAGCTTTCAAGTCACGTTTTCAAGACAATCTGAAGTGGTTTTAGTGTGATACTGTTCTCTTTCTTTGCAAACTTCTGACCGCTAGCTCTTCCACTTTATCCATCCACTTTTAATACTGTAAGGTTGAGCAATGTATGTTTGTCATTGCTGTACTATGTGCTGTAAAAATAAAATCATTGTCCTCTTCAAGAAACTTTCTGTTTAATTGATCATAAAAGAAATACACTTCTGTGACATATATTGAGATAAATTTTACAAAATTTCCATAAATAGCTATCCAGAATCTCAGAAAACTTAATGTCATTGAAGCATTCTTCTGAAGAGTGTTCAAATACTCTACATGCTGTGGTCACTGAAAATGATCCTTATTCTTTAGAAATAAGTACATTCGTATGCATTACACATTAAGAATGTACTCATTTGCAGCAATCTATTTTTTAGCTTTTATTCTCCATAGTGGCCTTTTTTTTCCCAAATATTTTGGTGCCAGTCTGTTTCCTGCTGGGAAAACTTTTATCTTGATTCTAATTTCTTGAAAAGTGCTTGAAGAAGTTGACCTCTCTGTTTGGAAGGAAAATGCTTTGGTAGTCCCATTAGTCCTCATTAGAAATCTGAACAATATGTTAGCAACCATTATTTAACAGGAAATGAGACTTCCATATTTTCTATATAACCCATTTTGAAAAGTTTATGTTTTGGGGATGCAGTTAGCAGATTAATTGTATAAGCACCTTTTTTAGAAATAGCAAATCCCCAAAGAATGGAAAATAACAGCTGCAAGATAGTCTTGAAAAAGCAAGAGTATATGCTGAGTAGAATGCTTTTAAAAATAATTTGGAGGACTTTATTATTAATTTAGGAGCAGAATTTTACAAGCCTTGCTGGTGTAGCACTGACAGTAATTTTTTACACTTTCCTTTAACTGGTTTCTGAAATGTAGCTGGGGATAAAGCCATATGGGTTGGAAGACTGCATGTTTGTTGAATAGCCATCTGTTACAGTATCCCTTGGGGATAATAAATCAAAAGGAGATTTCAAAATGGAAAAGCTATGTGACCATTGCAGTGATATTTGAGTTCAGAGGAAAAATGAAATCATGACATGAGAAAGTGTGAATTGTTCCTCCCCTACTCTGAGGTGATACTTTTGTAGCCTGGTGCTCACAGATTAAATGTCAACCCTGTAAGCTATCACTCTGTTTATTAAATTAGCCAAAATTGGCAAAATGTGTATATCCCAAAATCCCAAGCACTATCCTTTGCCAGATCCCAAAATGCACTCTGCTTATTTCCAAAAACATCAGCTTCTCTTCCATTTCTCTTATGGTGCTAGAATCAAATTAATTTAATAAAATAAATAATGTACTTAATTCAGAACTGATTGCATTAGCCAGTTTCATATTTAATTCATAAAACTTTCCATGTTTTAATTTTCTTGCTGCTGCTACTGCTGCTGCAGAATTTATATTCTTCTTCACTGTGGGTTTGCTGGAGAAAAAAAATATTCTATGATAGAATACAAAATAGTAGGAAAAGATAAAGAATTAGACATGGAAGTGAGTTAAATGGTGTCACTGTGTGGAAAACAGATGAAATACTACTGTCTACTAGCAAAAGGTAATGTTCTAGCAAGAGTTTTGCAGTTTTATGATAAAGTGAAGATTGGCCTTGTCTAAAACCATATGCTTATTACTATTGTTATTGTTCTTATGGTTATAGCACCATAGGTGTAATATGACATTCACACACAGACATCGTAAGGCCATGATTTGGACCAGGTTTATGACAGGTGCCCCACCATTATAGTGGTGGACAGCGGACTCGTGGGCAAGAATGGAAACATGCATCTGTGTTGAATGTAGTTCAGACCTAGACTTCATCAGCTTGTACGGGATATCTGGATTAGGCCTGGGCCAGGAGCCACACTGACTTTCTTTTCAGAATTTTGGCAGCTCATTGCACCACATGTTTTTCTGAGTGTATTTTGTTAGATCATATTGATAAAAAGAAACCCTTTGAGATCTCTTTTTTTCTAGTTGTCTTAAAGGACTCGCAATGACTTGGAAGAATATATTTGCTAGTTTCCACCTGTGATTAAAAGTATGTTTAAGTGAGGCTGCATATGTAGTTCTTAGGCTGACTTTTATATTTCTGGGTTTGCCAGTTCCCTGAATGCACTTGCTGGCCCAAAGCACCCTCACCAGGACCCTCTGCTCAAGATGCTGCTGTCCTTCGCTTCCAGCTTACCTGCCCTTTGGAAGTAGCCAGCCTCTCCATTCCTTCACAATGCTGTCTTACCTTTCTTAAAGAAGCAGTTTTATTCATATCTGCCTTAAAAAATAACATGCAACTTACCGAAATGGCAAATAGTGGTAGAAGGATTTTAAGAGAACGTTTTGATCAGACTTAGCCCTCCTGATTTAGATTTTCTAATTTTTGGCTGCAGAATTGAATTAAGACATCTTAAACTCGGTGTCCTGCTTTGTCCAGGAGTTTTAGTTTACAGGACAAACATAATGATTTTCAGCAACGGTTTTGTTCCCCCGCCTGCCTCAGTTAAAGCTGCAGAGAATCTCAGCTACGAGGCTGCACAACAATGAAATGGCTCACAGAAAGTTTTTACTTTGTTTAAAAAGCATAGCATGAAACTGTAAATGATGAAATACACAGTGCAATATGTTGTCCTCTCTTCTTCTCTACCAGTTAGCAGAAATCTTGTGTGGCTTTCCATTTTTTGAGTTTAGATTTGTTTTTTTCTGTACATCTATGTGAACAGTTCTTCAGGTAATGGTTCTTGTCTTGGTTGTCCTTGGTAGAACCAGAGATGTGTACTCAAGGGAAGTGAATGGAGGGAAGCAAGAGTGGAGAAAAGGAAAAAGACAAGAATAAACAATCTGTGATAATCCGTTAATGACCACCTCTATGATCCGAGTACAGTTTTATCTGCCTTTTCTTTTGTCTCCCAAATGCATTCCTCAATTTTTTTATAATTCTTTACTGTGAGAGAGGCAAGAACTGTGTGTCTTGTTTAGCAAAAGCCATCTAAGTGGCAGTCTTCACTCACTATCCTTGGGAGCTTTCTGTATCCTTTCCGTCATATACAGCCATCACTGTCCTGTGGCCTGTGAACCTGAACTCAGATTTCCCAGTTGGTGAGATATCATACTGTTTCTCACCATCTGGCAAGCCAGTATTTTCATCCAAAAAGGTTTGGATTAGTAGTGTAAAGGAGCTAATTATGTTCAGTGACTGTTTCATGACATGCTATTATACCCAAACAAACAAGAAATTAATTGTGGAAATGTTTTCTCTAGCAAGTCACTGTTCAACTGAGTCAAAGATATAGGACAATGTGCATAAAAAGTGGTTTCAAAAGCATTGAAAAGACTATTTAGCACATACAGTATAACTGATTTCTCCATATGTCCTGAATTACAGTCCTTTTGGGATTATAGATGGGCAAATATTCATAATATCTTGGGTATGGTTCATTTACAGAGGATTTCACAGCAAGTGCTTTAACAGTCTTGTAGTGACAGTTTCAGTTTTGGCTACGAGGTTTCATTGTGAGCTTCCTAGGCAAAACAGTTCATTTACTGTTTTTGTAAATGCTCTACAGAAATGCTTGTTTGGTCTATAATTTTTTCTTTCTTTTAAAACAAACTACACAAGGATAATGTGTTATTTTAGAAATAGAATTTATTTTTGTGAGTCACAGTTTATTACTTCTTTGAGCTGAAGTTACAGTTTGTGTAACCATTTATATTTTGCTTCTAATGAATTCCTTTTTTTTTGGTTTACAACCAATATGTAGATCTCTTCAAAAAGCTGAAATGTAGATATGTATTTCTGCTTGGCATTTGTGATATCAAAGAAGCACAGAAATGCAGCAATGTTTGCCCAGTGACAACCTAGGCCACTGCCTGCATGGAGACAGGACCAAGTATACTCAGATCTTCTTGAATGCCTGTCTAATCTGTACTGTGATGGAGATCTAACAATTTCCTTGTCTTTTAAAGTCCATTTTTACACTTAGCTTCTCTTCACAAGCCAAGATCATCTTTATTGCAGTCATCTGTTTTCTTCTAGTCCTTCCTCTAATGTAGATGAAGAACAGTTAATCATTGTCCTTTTGTGTGAGTTGTACTTACTAAAAGACAATTGCCCTATTTGTCTCAGATTTGTTCTTTTTCAATTAAGCAAACACAGTTCCTTCAAGACTTTTTTGTAAGTCCTGAAACTATCATTTGTGGTCACCTGCTCTATACTTCCTTCCCAAATGATGTGCCTCTTTCTTAGTATCACATATAATTGTACACACTTATCCAGAGGAAGCCTCAAGAGTGCTGCATAGAGAGAAATAACTGGCTCTGTGTGTTGGACACAATTCTGTTTTTCACAGAATCACAGAATCATTTAGGTTGGAAAAGACCTTTGAAATCATCAAGTCCAACCATAAAACCTAACACTGCGAAGTTCACCACTACACCGTGTTGCTAAGTGCCACATCTACACATCTTTTAAATACCTCCAGGGATGGTGACTGAATCACTTCCCTGGGCAGCCTGTTCTAATTCTTGACAACCCTTTTGGTGAAGTAATATTCCCTAATATCTAGCCTACCCTGGTGCAACTTGAGGCCGTTTCCTCCTGTTCTATCACTTGTTTCTTGGGGGAAGAGACCAACACCCACCTCAAAATAACCCTCTTTCAGGTAGTTGTAAAGAGCAATAAGGTCTCCCCTCAGGTTCCTCTTCTCCAGACTAAATAACCCCAGTTCCCTCAGCTGTTCTTCATAAGACTTGTGCTCTAGACTCTTCACTAGCTTTGTTGCTCTTTAAAAGACAGGAATGAGATTTGCTGGTTTACAAGTGCTACAGTTTTAACATGTCATTGTCTGCCACCCTCAGACCATTTCCTGGGGATTTTAATGATTTTCTCTTGCATAGTCAACTTCAATGTATGTGTCCCATGAACATTAAAGACTTGTCTATCAGTTAAGTTCAGAGTATGCAGGAAACGTTTATGATGAATATGGAAGAAATACTTGTAAGGTAGATGAAAATATATGCTTTTCCCATTTTATCTGATATTTTCATGTACTACATCTGAAATATGAATGAGGGCTGCACTACAATGATATCTGTAATTACATGAATTACATTTATTTTTTATTCTAAATTAGCAAAGTACAAGAGAAAATTAAATGTTCTGTACATTTTGAATTTAATTTTAAATATTGTTTATTTAAGATAAACCTGATAACCTAGTATTAGACCTTATGCTCCTCAAATTTGTTTTCACTGTCAGGTCACTTTTATGTGTAATTATTGCTCACCTGTTTTGTAATGCCTGTGGGAGAAGCTAATACACCCTGTGTTTGTTTTAAATATGACGAGAAAGAGTTTTATACAAGTAGTAAGCAACATTAATTATTTAAATAAGATTGTTGAAATACACAGATAACAGCTATGACCAACTGTTATTTAAGCTAAGCCTTCTCTCCTTTCTTTGGCATCTAAGCAACACTTATGTAGTGATTACACATTGAAGGTTGTAGAAGGGTTCTTTCCATTGGACTCTTCATGAGGAAGAAAACAGGGCTGGCAGGAGTCTGGCTATGACTGCCTAAGACCAGACCTCATTCTGCATAAGGAAGGGTAGCTGAGGAGCTACTTTGAAGTACTAATCATACTATTTCTAAATCATCTTTCACTGTTCAGCAGCAAAGTAAGTATCTGATCAGTGCAGGAAGAACTATAACAGAGTGAAAAGCCATGAGAATATAACTGTTTTTCATATCATGACCTTCAGGCAGTACTTTATGATTAAGAGCTGTAATAGAAGAGTTAGCACTGTAAGGTGTGTACAGTCCAATGGCAAGGTATTTCACACAAATAGCAGATAATAATGGGTATGTTACATGTTTGTATTTAAAAAGATGATAATGCAATTTACAACCAGCTTGAATAAAGTCTAATGGGAGAACGTATTGCTTCTACTTCTAAATAACACCAGAGCAAAATGAGAAACTTAAGACCTTTCTGATTTCTAAAGCCAACTGAGGTATGAGATGCATACTTTTTCTCCCACTGTAGGACCAACCTGTAGTTTTCACTAGAGGACTACATCAGAGTAGACAGAAGGCAGCAACTGAAGTGGGGAATAAATCTTGTCATAGCATATTCCCGGACAGCCTCAAATGCCATAAACCCACTTCTGTCTTACGGTTTGGCATAACTGGGGCATATTGCTGCACATGCCGATGTGCAGATGTGTCTGTCATAGGGCCATATAGGCAAGAAGACTTATTTGGTGGTTCTGATGACTTGTGAGGCCTAAGCAAAGCAAAAATAAGGCAGAAGAAACCATAACCAAATTGTGATCCATCTTATTGTGCTAATTTGTATCATGCACCAAATTCTTACACGCAGTTTCTCAGACTGAGAAACCAGTAGTGTCTTAAATGGAATTTTTGATTCTTTGGGGAACAGAACAGACAAAACTAGTAAACCCAGAATATCTGTGAATTACTGTTGCTGTGCAAAGAAGCACGAAAAGACAAAGTATTCATGAATCAATCACAATTTAGATTTGTAACTGTGTACAGGCATATATGATTGTTTGGAAATTCACCATTGTAAGACAAAATAGGTTATCTTTTTTTTTTCTCTCTTCATTCTAACAGTCCTTTTTGCTCCAAGAATATATAATATTTACTGTTGCAAAAAGAGGTCAGTGCTATATGGTCTTTAATACAGGAGGTTTTACGTATCAAATTAGCTTGTAAATCTATTAACCCCCCCAAAAAAGTAGTATCTCTAGCATAGACTTCACAGGTAAAAAATGTTGAGGAAGAGATGAAATGCAACGTAGTGGTAGTATAATACTTTGTCTCAAAGTACAACCAGAAACTACTTCACTGACAAATCTCCACAGCCCCACTGAGGACTATGCTGCTTCACATTTATCTCATCATTACCTTTACTTGAAGTAAGAATTTGGGTTAATAGAATTGGAACTTAATGAAAGGAGGAAAGTGCATAACATGGGAGAGATGAAATTAAGTTCTTGGAATTTACTAAATTTGTTGGTGTGCTTCCAAAGGGAGCAAGAGATTGCCCAGGGAGGTTATGGAGCCTTCATTTCTGGAGATGTCCTAAACCAAACTCGACACAGTCCTGCACGACTGGCTGTAGGTGGCCCTTCTTGAGCAGGAGGGTTGGAATGAGCGACCTCTAGAGGTACCTTCAAACTTCAGCCATTCTGTGATTCTGTGATCTTCAAAGGGAAAATTGTTCGACAGTCAGTGACTGGCAGGGATGCAATATTACCATAGCCACTTCAGAATATCCTGCCTCAGTAGCAATCCTGAATACTGGGAGAATGTTGCTGGTTTATTATAAAATATTATTGTTTCATTTTCAAAGATAGACCAAGAGTTTGGAATGGATTCTTTTATTAGGTGGACTCTTTTTCTTTGTTCTGCTTTCCAAGTCATAACCAGCAAGGCCTTAATTTCACCATAGCTCTCATTAACATGAGACAGTATGTATTTCATATTGCTAGCATAACGTAAAAAAAAAAAAAAGACAAAAAAGCCCCAACCAAAATGACTGCTAACTTTTCTCTAGCATATGCTGAATTTTTCCTCATTGAAAACTCTTTGACACGGCAGTGTCTAAATTATGGGAGCCTGCCAAATTCCAACTATTGCTCAAATCAAATAGAAATGTGCAAGAAAAATAAAAGGTGAAGATACAAAAGATAAAGTCTTTGCTTGCTTGAGCACTAACCTTTGTTAACGGCTGAATCCTAAGCCTCGTTTTTCTGTAAATACTACATTATTGGCATTGACTTATACAAGGGCATTTGATAGAAGAACGTGTGTAGCCATATAGAGGAGGATAAAGAGGCATGTGTGGGAAAGTAATGGAAATGCTAAGTGATTTTTGGATAGTTTGGATTATGTTGGTAGTACTGGTAAAGTAAGTCAGCACAGAATCAGAATGGCTGAGATTGGAAGGGAGTTCTGGAAATCATCTGGTCCAACAAGCACGGCCACCTAGAGCAAGTTTCCCAGAACTATGTCCAGATGATTTTTTCATATCTCCAAGGATGGAGACTCCACAATCTCCTGTGCAGCCTGTGTCAGTACTTGGTCACTCACACAGTGAAAAATTATTTCCTGATGTTCAGTGTTTCAATTTGTGCCCATTGCCTCTGGTCCTGTCACTGAGCAGCACTGAAAAGAGCCTGGCTCCATCCTTTTTGCAACTGCATTTCAGGTGTTTATATACAGTGATGTGATCGCCCCTGAGCTTACAGTTCTCTGGGTGGGATAGGAGAGATGCTCCGGTCCCTTAATCATCATTGCGATTCTCCATTGAACTTTCTCCAATACTTTCGTATTTCTCTTATACTGAGGACCCCAGCACATGGCTCAGTACTCCAGATGTGTCTCACAAGGGTTCAGTAGAGGGAAAGGATCACCTACCTTGACATGCTGGCAGTACTTAATCTAATATAGCCCAGGTTGCCAATGAATGAATTGAATTAACTTAACCCACTATGATAACGAAGTGAACCCAGTAAAACTGAAAGAGCTACTATGTGAAATTAGTATTGAGAAATTCTCTGAAGGTTATTATGAGAAATACTAACTTTTCATGATAGAAATGCAAAATTCATAGTTCAGTTTTGCCTTTGTTAATTTTAGGAGAATTTGGCTGAATGTCCAAATTGATTTGAAGTGCAAAGTCTTTTCTGCCTGGTAGCCTTTTAAATTTGTTTTGATTTTATATGATGACATGCCTGTGCTTTACTATCAGTGAATTCCTTGAAATAAATATGATCATGTTAAAGAAGGAGGTGAGTGAATCACTCAGTCCTGTTGAATTCTAGCATTGTGAACACTCCCAGTAGCATTCACTAGCCAATCTGCTGTAATTCACTTGTCACCTGCAGACAGGCTCAAAAAATATTTCTTGACATTTTTTCTGGTAAATACTGTACAGCGCTCCTTTTATGGATCTGTCAATTGGAGTAAAGAAAGTTATGGCACAAATGTTTGCAGTGGGCAATGGAAAACAGATTTCTTCTTTGGTTTAGATTGAAAACTTGTCACAGGAGTAGGCTAGATACAATCTTAGTTTTGTTCTCTGCATTTGGCATGCCATTGGCTATGTCCACAAACATTCTAGTGTTTAGAAATAACTTAAAATTAATAATTAAAAAGGATGCAAAATATAGAATATGAAAGCCTTTGGTTCTTTAAACAGAATTTATTATGCTCAAAGTTACATCTCGATAAAAGGCACCATAACTTGAATTAAAATATTAATCCATCCATGCCATTTAGTTCTTTGAAATATTCATAGCCTTTTTTTTTAGTGGTCATGGTTGGGGAGGTGGGCAATAAAGTGGGGGATGCTTTGATGAAAAAAGCTTTCATCGAAACCAACACAGTCAAACTGATGGGAATGTTTTTCATGAATTTAGAAAATCAGCTCAGCTGGGAGTTATGTTATTGTAGAAAATCCTCTTTAAACTTTGTAGTCCATACTTATGACACACTTACAACATCAGCAGTCTCTTCCTGCAAAATCCACTTCCTTCTCTCTCTTTCCAGTGCAGACTTTCAGCTAAGTCTTATTTACTGTTCCATTTGTTCTCATTTCAAAGTGCTATCAGTACCATTCAGCTGCCAGTAAAATGTGTCTCATATTTTCCCTGTGTGTTTAATGCTTGTTTTGCCTTCTTCTTCCCCTCATCTTTCTTTCATTTCTGTTCTTTGTATTCCTCACTGTATAATCTTCAAGGAAGAAATCCTATTTTTCTAATTGTTTGCATTTAGACAGCACTAGGAATTTCCTATAGTTGTTGAACTTTTCAGATGAAAATGAGACAGCTGAGAGTATGATTTTACCTGTAAGGTCATGCTGGGTAGATAATAGGATGTAATATGCAATGAGGGTGCCTATCAATTACTTTATTTGGCTATCCCAAATATTTTAATAATTCTATTTTTTTGAAGTCTGCCTATAAAATTCCTGTTTTCAGGTCCTTTGTTCATACTATATGGGTACACTTTTAAAGTAGTGATTCAAAGATAAAAAATGAAATAGAAGAGTGTTGAGTACTACTGAGCACCTGAAAATCAAGGCACAGGCAAGAAGAAACAGTAAGTGAATATAGGAAGGAAAGATAAGTAATAGATGATGACATAAAGCTTATTGATAATATTTAAACAAATGAATTAATACAGTGGCCAAAGAGAAACAATCAGTTGTTGCAGTGACTGGAAGAATGATGATGTTGGGCTGCATCAGATGCTTGTTATATTTTTGCAGTAGTACAAGTGGAGAGTTTTTGGGTTTTGCTTGGCCTTTTATACCACACCCTAATTATTATACTCCCTCACTGGGTCATTCATACTCTTGTCCAGTGAGCACAAATACAGGAGACAAAGAAAAGATCTGTAAGGTATGTTATTGGAGAGAATCACTGTGCCCCTTTCTTCCTAAATTAGAAGGCATGATCATTTGAAAAAATAGATGTGTTAAAAGGTCTTTTTTTACAGGCATTTGTGAAATTTACTACAAATATATGGGCTTGTCTTTGTGTGATTACTACTAAAGTGAAGACCAAATTTTTTCTCTTCTTACTGTGGTTTTGGGGGTGGTGTTTACAAATGCACAACAGTCTAGGTATATTGAAACATTCTTTTATTGTCAGAGAAAACAATGGCAAATACATATGCATTCAACACTGATATTCTAAAAGAGTTCAGATTTTGAAATTTTATACAAGATGATAATGCAATTGCTGTAGCCTTTGCTGATTGTTTGAAAGCAGGCGACATAAAGTCCTGAAAAATTAGTTCTGGACTACTTTCTAGTTCTCAGGTCAAGAACTGTACCTTGGCTGTACATTGGCATTAAATTGAGATGAGGTTTAGATTTCTTCCCTCTATGTCCTCTGTAGAAACAAAACCTTATAGCATACACAGAAAATGGGATTTGTGCTGTTCTCCAAGAGTTAATTGTATGATTTAAATGACTTGACTATTCAATTAGGCCACAACTTATCTGTACAGGTAGACATGTGAATTGCTAATGCAATGCAGACGGTCCTGGTCATGTTGTCAAGAATTCATTTTTCAGAAGGTTCTTCAGCTTCCGCATACATCTGTCTCTATTACAACTGGCCTTTGATTATATATTTCTCTTGTAATGCAGTTGCCTCAAAAACATGGACAGATATGAAATATCAGGAGAATTTTGAAATAATTTACTTTGTGAAAATGTCCTAATTTTTCTTATTTTTTGTTTTTATTCTATTGAAGCTGGTACAAGATTTAGTCAGCTGAATAGAGAAAGGAAAAATATTGAATAATAGTTTAAAATAACATAATTTTCTGTGCATATTTGGAATTTGAAAATGTCAGGAGTACCTTGCAGGTTTCACTGCTTTTTGGGCATAGAGAGGAAATGATTGCTCTGTGTTGTTGCCTTCAATCCAGGTATAGTGCAACTCGTAATAGCTGGTGAGAATGCAAACTATTTATTGTGCTTCGTTATGTTTACTTGAATAATTAGGGAGTAGAAAGTGCCTTTTGAGCATCTTTACTGAATTATTATATGGGCTTTTCTTAAATTCTCTTTAATCATTATCAAAAGTGAAGTAATGAAAAAAATTAAATATACAGATTAGTTTTGAATGCTATAACTTTTATAGCTTCTTTCTGGCTTTAAATACCAAATTCTATGAGATGATGAATGAAAATCACACACTAAAAGTGTTTGAAGATTTTTTTTTTGCATATAAAGGGTAATGCAAAGAAATTCTTCAACTATCTTGAGCCTGAGTATGTGAAGGACCATTTACACAATTCAACCCCTTTGTAGAGCCCCAAAGTAACGTTAATTGTAGGACTACTCTCAAATCGTTTGGAATGATCAAGCAGCTTATATGTAAATTATATGCTTGTAAATTTTTAAAACCGGTAAAGCAAGTAAAAATACCACAGCGAATAGAAAACTACCTGCATCTCAGTTATACATAAGTAGGCAAACAATGTCAAGTGTTGTAGTAAACAATGTATACTCTACTTAATCCTTTATATTCATGCCAGGACTCTGTTGAAACTGCAAAAAGCTATTTCTTATAATTTGTTACCTCTTAGTTTAATTTATGAGTATATTAACCTATACCGCATTTCTCACAAAATATAAGACTTTGCAATAAACCCCTGTAGATTCAAATTTGAGGTTTCTTTTTGTCACTTTATTAACCATTAAAGCCGTGCCAAAATTTGCAAAATTACACTTGACAATTGGTGTTTATAGAGCTTTACTGCACTTGTAGAACATGCAGGAAGAATTTCTAGTATTTTCCTCCGTACTTTAGAAAGACTGCAGTTCACATCTCTGAAGTGAGCAATTTGAGTTATCATGTCATGCTGTGAAGTTCATTTTTTCCCTGTTCCTAGTTGCTGATAGGATATAAGGATGCTCCACTTTCAAGGAAAGATAAGTATTGCTTGAACCGAAATGTGAAAGGGAAATATGTTGATAGACTGTAATGCTCATGAGAATTTAAAATAATTTAGGGATTGGAAAAAGAACAACTACAGATATTTTTTTCTTTTTTCTTTTCTATTTATAAAGTATGAATGGTAGTAATAGGAGTAGAAGGGCTACATGCATTATTAGGAGATGGAATATATATCATGAGCACAGCTGAGATCTGCCAGAGCACTGCTTCTGGAAAGATGTTTCAGACAGAAGGACCTCTGCAACATCACCCATGACCTTGGGTACATTTGAAGGCCAGTTTCTGCCTGACAGGAAAGTCAGTGTTCATTAGAGCCTTTTAACTTTGCTGTACAAGATGCTTCATTTATAACCTGTGGTGGTTCAGGAGTCCCTCTGGTATCAGATAATCTTCTTGTGCAGATTTGTAGAGCATGTGTAAGCCTGGTTTAGCCTTGTTCTGGACAACCGTGAGTATAACCGTGGTAGAACAGAGAGGGAAATAAATTCTGTTTACTAAAGGGCTGAGGTAGGTTAAATATGCCTTGATGCTTGGGGTAAGAGACATTAAAGCGTTTTCCTTTGTCAATGTTTGATTCCTAATCTGCTCTGGGACAAAGTGACTACACACTCCCTTTTACTCAAGGCTTTTCATTTCTACTTAGGATGGCTCCTTCTCCTTAGATTCTTCCAGTTTTTATCAATATTGCTCAAAATATTTTTTTACAGAATAGGAAATTATTAATAGTTTTATCTAATAAATTTTACATTTTTGTTTTCCTTTTAAATTTATACCAATGGAAAAATCTTCTGCCCTGCTCTGTGGGCTCAAAGCCATATTTTTAAGAAAAGAGTAGAACAGTGAGTTTTCTAGCAGTCATTTACATTTTATAGAACAGGAAAGTGACAATAATCTTCAGACTTTCCTGTGCTACAAAGGCTGGCTGGAAGTGAAAGGCTGTTAGCTGTGAAATGCCTTTAAGAGCAAGGAGCAGCGAAAAGCTATTTATCTTCTACCAAAGCACCAGAAAAATGCCAACATTGTTAAAGAATGGGATGGTCATTAATTCCCCTGACAAGAAATTATCCCCATTCAACCTGCTCTGGAATTGTAGCTCCTTGTGTGGGTTAGAATCCCAAAAGCTTCCTTACATTAGTGAGTAAAAGACTCTAAATATATTTAGGATAATCCATGTGAATAGAATGCATAATTTCTCTGGCAAAAGAAGGAAGTATACATTAGAAAAATTTTCAAAAATATAGTAATTACAGGTATTATTTGAAGATATTATACCAAGATGTCATGAAGAGAAAAAAAACTATTTACAGCAATAACTAATAACCACTAATTTATTAAGAGAAAGAATATTTTTCCTTCAAGAAAAAGAATTTATATTTAGTAAAATAATAGGTGATTTAATTGCTTCTGAACATTGAAAAGCAAAGTTCAAGAAAGAGTAAAATTTTAAATATTGAAAAGCAGTGCAGGATGGTAATGCCCAAGCTACCATGTGTAATGTTGTAGATGTTTGTATGACAGTATCATAGAAGCACATTTGTTCGTACACACTTTGTTGATGAGTTCCTATCATGTGATATGTGCTGAGTTTGAATCAGAAATTTAGAGTAATTTGTGGTTCCGTAGTCCATTCTTTCTGACAGCTGCTGTGGCTAACTGGACTTGGGGTCAGGTTTTTGTTATAAGTAAATGCATGTAAGATGATGTCATTGTACTTTAAAAGCTTTAAAAGGTCATGATAAGTCAAAAGAACATGTGGTACCCCATTGCACCTTTGGATGCCTCCATGTGCTGCCCTCGTGTCACCGTATCATACAGTGTTAAATGTCTGTCACTGAGTAAGTCTGATACAGTGTCGAACAGTTGTCCAAATAAGAGGCCACTGAAATGTCAAACTTCCTGCCTGTATTTTGGAAGTATTCACAACTATTCACATGTCTGGAAGAAGGAGATACCACAGTCCTAGCTCACTTTTACTATTCACAGAAGTTAAATCTGTTCATTCTAGTGTGAATTGCAATGTAAGCTCTTTTTTTCCTGCTCTATTAGTAAATATAACTTGTGCCTTTTTAAAGGTAGGATCCCAGTTTAATTTTGTTCTGCACAGCCTAGGAAATCCTTTTACTAGTATACATAAGGGATTGTGTTCTTTCCATTTTTATCTGCCAGTGATTTTCATCACACTCTTGCCTTTTTTATTAATGATAGTAAGAATGTAAATAATTAATTTTGTGTAATTTCATGTTATTTTCAGTGTTTTCCTGAGTATATCTTTATTTTTTTCATCTTTTAGAATCTGATGGCTATCCAGATATTCTGAATGTGTCTATTTGATAAATGCAGAGGGCTTTTATACTCAGTTGCTTGTTTACTAGGTCTTCAAAAACTTTGAGTATCTGTAGTGTTCAGAGAAATAGTATAAGAATAAAACATCTGTACTGCAGCTACAACAATGACACTACCTTTTTGTTTGCTCTTGATCAGAAAATCCAATGTATCTGTGTATGTATCTTTTTTTTTTTTGTAACGATTTAAGGTTCCAGGAGTACTAAGAAAAGCAGAAATTCTAAAATTTGCACTTCGTTTAAGTGAAATAGCTCAAGAATGTAAGTGCTGTGCTGGCTTCATCCTCTCTTAATCTTCTGCCATCTTGAGTGCATCTCCGATAATAATTGAAAGACAAGTTACACGTTATAAAAGATTGAAGAGTGTTTACCAGCCCCGAATACACTTCAGTTTATGCTGTGTTACTGCTATTGGAGTATTATGAGCTGGATTTATCAGAAAACTTTGAGTTGTTGTGAGGAAGCACTTTTTTGGTTTGTTTTTTGTTGTGTTGTTTTTTTTCTCCACAAGTATTAATCTACATAACAAGTATTGAAATTATCCCAGGTGTTTCTACTGTCCTTAGTGAGTGTCCTCAAAGTAGAAAATATCTTCAGGAATCAGCTGTTAATTAAGAACTCTTCATCCCATTAAGAGAACAAAATATACAGAATATACTGCATGATTTCTTGATCCTTTTTAAAGAAAGTATTTATTTATCTGCACTATATGAATTATTATGAGCTTTTCACATAAGGCTTCAACCTTTTATTTATGTTCAGATAGGAGAAGCATCCTAGTTTATAAAAGTATTTTCTAAGGAAAAGCAAAATCAAATGCAAAAATTACTCATGTAAAAACATTTCCTGTTACAAGTTTCATCAAAGTCACTGGAGTTGGGCCAGGACCACATGTCTCTTAGAGTTCTAAAAGTGAGTTTGTCCATAATGCTTCAGAAGCAAATTAATTTTATTTTTTTTAAAATTGGTATAAAAAATTAAAACACATTGAAGCTGCCATTCTAATATTTTGAAATTGATGTTTGCAAACTTCTTTTTTCTTGAATGAGGTTTCTTAGAAAACTTTTTTCTCTGCTCTTGTTTTATGAAAACATTGATTAGCAGACCTGGACTGAAGCGGCATTTTATGTAGTTAAAGTCTGAGGACAAAACCTGAATGTTCATATTGCATGCAGAAATTATGATTGGTATCAAATTTGATGAGGCTGCTTGTAGTGTCAGTGGCAGCTGGATTCCTGGATTCACAGTGTTCTGCAGCTGTCTATGAAAAAAAATCCTGAGACATCTACCATGTAAGAGCTATCTAAAGCAAGGCTTGAAGTGCAAAGACAGAGGTTTTCCAGTGATACAATGTATTTTTAAAGATTACTTTTTCTTAATTGTGGTCTGATAAAGGTCTATACATGCTCTACCTAAAAGCAACCATACCCATTTTATTTCAGAAGGTCCCCAGTGAAATTTGGAAACTTTAAAAGGAACCTTAGAGGAGATTTCTTACTTCACTCAATTTAAAATGGCTTAGAATAACAGGGGGCAAAAGAGAATGCTATTTGTTACAGATGTAGCCGTATCAATTCTACCTCCGTTTGTTAGAATGGAGAGATTTTCGAAGAGGAGGTCTGACGATGAAACCAATGTAAAAGCTACCCTTGACAGGCTGACTGTCTTAAGAAAGCTGAGGTTACTGACACCTCAGTATACTATGAGCATACACAGAGGTGAAATTGAGTACATCGCATGCTGCATTTTATTGTGCGCTTTCATGTATAATTCCCATCACATCTGTATTTTCAGTTTCATATTCTCTGCGCATCTCACTGAGTGAACAGTAAATAAAGTCTCAGTTGGCATTTCTGTACTGATATTTTCTTGGGACTGTGTTTTGATATGAGTAACTCATCCATCTGTTTGCTTTCAAATTCCCTCTTGGGCTTAAAACACAGGTGCTATAGTAAGAGAATTTGTTGAATATTTGATAGAGTTTGCCTTATGTTTACAAGTAACAAAAGGTCACCACTCTTGTTTATTGGGATTTCAGCTACCCTGTGCTGACTGCATGGAACTTTTCTTATAAAAGGTATAAAGCAAACAGGTGAGCATAACCTTTAAGATACAAACCAGTAGTTTTGAAAGACATCATTTACTGCAGTATAACTTTACTAATGTAAACCCACATGCATTTTATTGCTTTTGAGAGACAAGAACTGGACTGACTGGTTTCTTGAAGACTCAGAGCATTCCCAGTGTGAACCTGATCTTCTAACGTGTCTGAATAGCATCTATGTCACAAAACATTTCAGAATATCAATACACCTTATTTGCTTTGTCTCCCAAGGAAGAGATTCCTCTGTGTGTTCAGTGTTAACACTTTTAAAACAGACACACTGAGTGACATAAAACAGGATTATCTTTCCATCAGCCCCTTTATGTGGCTTTCCCACTTTCACCTGCATTTATGAAGATCCTTTGAATCTGCATCATTGCAGTGCAACTTACTGAAGATCCAGGGAAATAGAAGGCTCTGCTGAATATCATGCTAATTGAATGAGTGCAGTATTACTTGATATTTAACTGAAATAGAACATTTTATATTGCCTTTGGTTTAACCTCCAAAAGGTTGTAAATTTTTAAAATGAAAATGTACAGCTGCATCTTATCAAATGACAAATTGAAAATTAGACTTTTAGACAGGTGTGGGTAGCACAGGGAAGGTTGTTTCTAGAATAGATAATTCTGTTAAAATAATTGGTGGGAAAATAGTTAAACAGATCTAGCTGCTGTGCTTCTTTTGAATGTTTTGAAATCTGTCGTGTGTTTCTTCCAAAATTCAGATTCTTCAGATTCTGCGTTTTTTCTAGAAAAGTAAAAATTTCAAGAGAAGTGTCATTAAAAATATTTTAATTTCAAGAAAACTAAAGTTTTAACTTTATCTGAGAGCTAGTATTAAAATAATCTTAAACTGGATCCATTTATCAATACAATACTGGAAACATTATTTTTTAATTGTCTTTTAATGATTTTTCTTTTTAGTCCTTTTGTCTAGGAAGAATATTCTTTAATCTAGGCTTTCTGTAGTCATCCACTGGGGAGTCACATCTAAGATATTCTCTGAAAAAAATGGCTATTTTTAAATAAAGTTTATATCACTTTGCTTTGGTGGCTAATTAGTGTATACTTCATTAATTGTAGTCTTGATGCAAAAATTTACTAATGGTCCTGTGTTAATATTTTTAATCCACTAGTGTTATTTATGGTGTAGTCAGACTTGATTGTTGTAATCGTGTGATTCATGAATTTGCCATCTTGTCCACTCCTAGCACAGACAAAGGAATTGACTGTTATTTTCCCCTGTGCGTGTGAGAACCAGGTTGGTTCAGATGTCCTTTTGGGAGTCATTTTCTGCAGATCTGTTTTCACCCTCTGGCATGCCATCTATCTGCTTCTGAGCTGTTAGTATGTCTTTTGTGTCTCTGCAAGTCAAGCCATTCAAGGTAGTTGTACATTAAACAGTATGATTAACATTAGCAGGTATAGTAGCATTAGTATAGAGGGATAGTGTTGTGCTATACAATCATCCAAACATCAGACACTGATCTGCCAGACACATTACTTCTATTTTATTGCTTATAACTCAATTCCTACAATAAATGGAAACATTTATTCATATTTGAGAGCAAAATCTACAGCCTTCTTACTATGCATACCTATGACACAAGCTTTAGTATCTGATGAATCATGATCCTGGATTACATTGTTCAAATGAGATCTGAATCAACATATACACCATTCACGTTTCTAACTTTGGGTAGGTTAGTTCCTAAGTAAATATCTAGGGAGAGTGAAATGTAGAACAGAAATGTAGAACAGCTGTTAAGAATACTGTGCTCCCATTCTCTTACAAGTTTCATTGCTGAGTCGATGAATCCCACTGTGACTCAACTTCTTTTATTCCCTCAATTTTCGATAAAAACCTCAAAGTATTACCTGACAGAAAATAGTGAATTTTGTCAAAGGCAAACTGCAAAGGTAGATGATGAATAGTTGGAAAAAACCCAAACAAAAGATTTAGCTTTAAAATGGAAGCAGAAGAGGGTATATAACCATGAAAGCAATATATATTGTTAGAGAGAAATATGTCAAATAGAAGTTATAGAAAACAAATTAGAAGTGAAGCTGATAAACAATAGATCTGCATTTTTGGTTGAATATAGTATCCAATTCATGACCAGAGACTGGTTTTCATTTTGAAACTACATATACTATATACAACATCATAGAACTTAACCTATATTATTTTAGTCTTATTTTCTTTACTTCAGCCTATATATTACTAGAGAGATACTGACAAATAAGAGCAGATTCACAGAACTTCAATAAAATTTATCAAGAGGAAAACTCATAATTGCAGTGAAGGAGTTGGAAATACATTTCAAAAGCCAGAAGGCAAATGCAAAGCACTATATTATATAAGAAATAATAATTGATTTTCAGGATCTGAATTATGAGTTTTGGACTTAATGTTGGCAACACTGTCATATTCAGGCAGGGCATACTCTAATCTTTCAATTTCACAAGGGCATCTCTTTTTTGCATTAAGTGAGAGAGAAATCACCAAATAAAGAGATATTTGTTTTTTACACAACTGAATATTATCAATGTACAATAGATACGCAATCTTAGGTTTACTTGTCAGAATTTATTCAAAACCTGAAATTTAATTCTGTAAGTAGACATCAATATCATGAGAGCAGGAACTATGTTAAACCTTCCCCAGATGCAAAATAAAATTGCAAGGAATAATCTATGTAGTCTGAAAAAGTTGAGACACGTTCATGTCATTTTTTTACATTTTCTGATACACACTCTCAGGTCTAACTATTAACAAAGTTTCTAAAAAGTCCTGCTTGAGAGGCTGTTCTCAGCTTTCATGACTGTACTGCAAGAGGCCAACTCATACAGTCTTGAAAAACTACATATCCTTGTGAGGTTTCCTCTCCAGATTTAGATTCCATAGACTCATTTATTCAGTTACCTTTTAGGGAAACACTGAACTTGTATTCCCATCTGAGACAATCCAAATCTCAAAAATTTGAAATTTGCCTATCTCAAACTGTTTCTTATACGCCCTGCTGAACACAGTAGAATGTATATTTCTGCCATAGCTACATGTTCCAGAAACAACTGAGGATTCTTTGCTTGTATTTATATGGCTGAAGGAAAACACTACACACAAACGCCCGCAATACTGAGCGATAAGTTGTGCTTGCATTGATAAACCTTTGTTATTGTTGTTGTTGTTGTTGTCATTGTTTTCTATTAGAGTGTACTCTACTTGATAGGTAACTAAAACTGAACTTTATATTTTAATAGCAATTGCAGTGACATAGTATCTTAGGCTCCTGTAATACCTCATGGGAAATATGTAGAGGAAATATTTTTGTCTGGATAAGTACTAGTTAGCTATGTGGAAGAGTATAAAATATTCAAATGTGGGCCCAATTAATGAGAATAAAAGGAAAATAAAGTTGGAAAAAAACGCGTAAACAGAGTAACAAGTCTAGAGGTGTAATTTAGGTTGAAAAAATTATGAAATTTATAAGTAGTCAGTGGTAGTATACAGAAACTCTGTAAGTCTTCAAATTTTCTGACTTCTTATTTGGAAAGCTTGCATTTGTTAGATGAAAGGTATGCCTTGCTCTACAACCCACAGAAGCTATATAATTTCATTGGGGATTTGGGAGTGCAGTAGGTTGGATTTGGGATAGGCACCGTGGACTTAATATTTTTTGCATCATTAGAAAATAAAAAAAAACCCTGTAGCAAATTGAAAACACTATATGAGAAAAAGCTCCATTAACATTTCTTCATTTCAGATCTAGCGGAGAGGCAGAAAAGGTGCTCAGATAAGATACAACAAAATGTATGTCCAAAACGTGTAATGTGTATTCAGAACATTTTGCTTTGATTTTTTAAAACTTAGTCTGAAATAGCTGTGAGACAAAGGAAATGCTGGCTACATGATAAGGAGACCAGACAGATGCTACCATTCTAAATAAGGCAGGATTACCGTTTCATAATGCAATTATTTTTATGCCCTACGCCAATAACATTTCAACATTGTTTAACTAATAATTGAGCAAAGATGGATTTTGTTGTGGTGCAGATATAGACCTGTAAAATTGTGTCCTTTTGTACTTGTTGTGTAGTGATTTTGAAATCAAATATATTCACCTAGTACATTAAAAACACATTTCTTAGTACAGTGACATAAATTATTCTCTGAGGGTATACAGGCTTGTTTGCTTCTATTGCTAATAGTTCAGCAGGCCAATTTTTTAACTTTTTTCTTACATTACTTATCTATTGTATTTTTCTGTAAGCAATTAGAGTTGCTAGAACTGGGTGCTATATATAAGTAGTTTCCATTGTTCCTTCTAATGCTTAATGTTGTACTTTTGTCAAAATTGAATTTTATCTTTCATCATGCTTGTTGTTCACCTACCTTTATTAGGTTTCCCTGATTTTTTTTTTGATTTTTTTTTTCTGGTTATCTTCAGTTTGATATTATCCATAGTTCTGAAGTAGCTTCCTAGAATTAGCAACAGCATAGCCTCACTTTTTATGCCACTGGCATTTTAAGCACCATGTGAGACAGATATAATCTGGATAGGTTTAGACAACAGAAGGGCTGAATGCTGGCAGTCACTTAATGAATGTGGAATGCCAGCTATTTCCAGATCACAGGGTTGGGTACATGCCCAGCCACATCCCAACAGGATGTTTGGATGAAACCTGCATGTACATCATCCTCAGACCTCCTACCCTGTCTTCCGTTGACAAAAAGTTTGGCAAATGGACTAGAAAGAAGTCGTGATCTCCTCCAAGTCCAGTCCCCTGATCTGCTCTGCCACTGTAAAAACTGGGACTACCAAGTGTCCACAATGCTAACATTTATGAGGTGTCTTTAGTGTAAGGACTGGTGGTTGCACTGAGGCTCCTAGGAAAGCAACAGCAAAGTACTTAACAAGGAACAACAATATTGGGGAAAACCCTGTCACTATGAACGCAGTCTAGATATGCATATCTTCCCAGTATAGTTCAAAAAGAGTTTTAGTTCATAATCAGATATTTGGTTAAAGTTGCCTCTGGGAAATACATGCATATGGATTGTGCATCTCTGGAGACACAATTTGTTTTTTCATATACTGCATAATTGCCTGCATGAAAGAGGCAGGTAGAAATTTGCACTGCAGAACTAAAAGGCACAACACAAAATTCAAGGCTTTAGGAAATGAGAAGTTCTAAGACATTTCATATTCCCGAGTCACAAATTACTTTGAGGTCCTTGATGCAACTACAGCCCTTGGAGACCTGTTCCTGTTGTGGTGTCTCGCTTGCCTGCCTGTCTTATTCAGATGGAGTAAAAATCTCCTTTCGGTGCTGTTAAACCAGTACATCATCACTCTGAGCTCCATGACCTCTTTTTCAGGGGTATTTTGCCTTCTCTTGGCTGGATAGTGTGTTTTCAAGACTCCTTTAGTACCCGCAGTGTAGTACTTTAAGTTTGTGTAAATTACTTGAATGAAGCTAAGGTTTAACTGCTTAGCTGCCTGGATGTTTTATCCCTTAATTAAGCTTTAGTTCCTGAAAAAAAATCAATAGTTCTTCTGTAAATTCTAAATGCCCGATTTTCAAGCACAACTTTCTACTTGATTTTAGTAACTGTGACTTAGTTAATGGACCTAATATACTCATAGCATTGCAGTTACCTTAGATAACAATGTTTCAGGAAAAAAAGAAAGTTAATACAATGAGCTGTTCCTAGAAAAAATGGTCTTAACAGGACATATGCATATATGCTTTAACTGTACTTATTTGGGTGATTTTTACTTGTTCACATGTTATTTAGGCCTTTTTTAACATAACATAAGGTGGAAGATATGCAAACACTAGTGATCAGAGGTATGGTAAACAAAGCCTGTAGTTTGTCTGACACGATATGGATTTTTCTGTCAAGCTTGAAAATATCCTACCCTAATTATTTGCTGTTTGTAGATGTTGTTCCTAATGGAAACTGAGCCTGTAAAGCAGTATCAGAAAGGTAGGAAATCAGACTATACCTTCCATCAGAAAATCTCCACTCAAATTTGCCAGTGCTTTGTCAACACAAATGTTTGAAAGTGCAATAAACTATGAAACTGATAGTCAGGAATGTTTGGATTATATTAATGCATTTGTTTTAAAACCTTTACTTGGACACAAAGGAACAGAATACAGCTCATCATAATCCAGAAAACTGTATAGGTTCTCCATTTTCTGCCCTGAAGTGAGAAACTCAGAATGTAATTTGGCTTCATTACAGCTGATAAGATTGCATATGACAGTGACTGTAGAACATTTCATGCAGGAGATGATTAATTGCTTTTCTTTTCTTAATATCAACATGAAATGCTTTCCATGCACTGTTATTTTGCACAAAGCACATCATATGACGTTGGTGAAGATTCAAATGAGATAAGACACTACCTTTTGACTGCTTTTTGACTGCTCTTCCAAAAAAGGAGTTTAGAGAGTTAAAAGACTTCAGCTATATTAAACACAGTTTTAGTCGTAAGTGATGGAAGTACCTCTTAATATGTGAAATTCACTGGGAGAACAACTTCAGTATTCTAATTTCTAAGTTTTGAAGCTGGTTGCAATTATTTCACATAATTGCATCTTTTTATAATTGCTTTCAGAGAAAGGTAAGTTCTAAGCTGAAAGGTAAGAAGTGAGAAAAAGAGACAAGTAAGAAACAATAGAAGTAGATGAAAGAAATCTCCAAAATAGGAGCTGGAAAAGCTGCACTCAGTGTACTGCTCAGTTATAGATTTTCTATTTGACTGTTGGAAGGTCAGCAGATGGGTCTATATGTCCATTTTTCCTATGTCTTCAGCATAAGTATATTTAAAATATTGAGATGCTTTAAAGTATTGTGAGGGATCCATTTAAATACCTTCTTATTAGAAACAACAATTACTAAGGAGGCCCTAATATATTATCGACAAGTGCAGGACAAAAGAGTATAGACTGCAACTTTATGTAATTCAAAATACCACTAATACATCTTTTATTTGTCATTGTCATCATTCATCCTCTATGTGACATGTATCATGTTTTCTTTTGAAATAAGCTCTAAGAAATTGCTGCAAAGCAATAATTCTAAACTGCTAGGTAATATATTATGTGCTGTGAGTATTAACTGTGGCAAAGTGATGAGAACAGTAAACAATTTTTAGGTACCCCCTGAAGGAACTATTCATCTTTTTCATGACATAAAGTAGAATTTCAGCCTGCAGGTTAAAAATAAGAAGTGCCTGACCCTGAATTATGAGCTATCAGTTGCAACTCCCCCACCTCTTCAAACCTAATACCATTTTCCTGTGATTTCAGTATCTGACTTCACTAAACTTTTTTTGCTTCTTGCTGCAGTAGATGTGCTCTGTATTATGCAGCAGCACTCTCATACTTTGTCAGTGATTGTTGAGAGATATAGTCATTGCATATGCACCATCTCAAGAGACCACACAACTTCTGCTTAATGATAAAATCTCTTTACTGCTACATAGTCTTGAATTGTTCCTAATCGCAAATGTTCTATAAGTTTGGTGGCACTTCAGTGCTTATTTGTTTATGGCAGCATCTGTCCTCTTGACAAACTGAATGCTAAAAGCCTTTGCGGTTTGTGTGACACAATGGTGAACATTAGGCTCTTCCTGAGAGTATTTTCTGGCTACCACCAGATATTCAATGTGTTTAGATGCCATAAGAGCAAAGGAGGAAGATTTAAGAATGTCACCTTTTAACTACTTGGGTGCCTAAGACACTGCTTGTGCCTGTTTTTTCATTGAAAAGCTTGCTTGACTACATAGAGCTGTGCTCCCTTCATCTAGAGCTTCAAGCATTTCTGATTTTCCTGGTATTCTAAAGACTCAGAGCATGTCTAACTTAGGATAAACACTTATCAGTGATTTCAAGTCTCTCTTCAGCCTGAATACATTTGAATACATCATGTGAGTGTCTTAATTGCTGATCTATAAGCTACTCTGGGCAAAGGCACGCATTGCCTATCCTTCCTGTTGAAGCTGGGCCTCTGCACAGACAGAAAAGCTTTTAATATGGGAAGTAGGTTAAAACTGAGCTTTAAAGCAGAGGAATTCAAGCGTGGAGTCTTAGGCATGCGAACATAGAGGATACCCTATTTCATGCAGGAGGCAGAACTCCCACCTTACCCTCTTTTCCTTTTTCTGCTTGTGATTTAAGACTTCCTGTGCTCAGCACATTGACTCTTGGGAATCACAGTCTAAGAACCCAATTCTCTTCTGGACCTTCAGAAGGAACCTTAGATGAGTTAGTACTGTGAATTCTGCTAGGAGAGTCCTACGCGTTTAAATTCTACTTATGATTGCCTGCATATAGGTTGGTTTTTTTAAAAAAAAAGTCCTATTATTTTGGAGTGGAGTTGCTAAGTGAAATTGTTTGCCCCCCCCTTTTTTTTTTACTTTATTACAAAAAACATTTTCTGAATAAGCATTGACATATCCAGAATTTGATTTTTTTATTGTTTTTGGTTACATAGCAGCAAAAGAGAATATTGTTACTATATACCCATCTAAACAGTCTGTCTAGTTATGGAAGTATTCACATAGGATAATATTGGGCAGCATATAAATGGAGAGGTTTAAGACTCTCTGTCTAGTAAGAATTCTCTTGGGGAAAACAGACATTGGGTTCAGCAAATATTTTGTCAGGAGACTGTGCTGAGCAGGCAGATTACACTTTAATGGCAGAAATTTGAAAACACAGCATGTTTAGGGAGTAAACCCAACCTTTGCAGAGAAGACTGTATTTTGTTCCAAAGAGGAAGGTTGTATTCCCATTCTTCTAATTCCTCAGCGGGTGATACTTTTTGCCCTTCTTCCCTTTCCCTTCAGTGCAGTACAGCATGATGTTTATGGTACAAAAGGTTATGAGTTTATCAGAAATGCATACTGTGTATATGAACAATAAAACCTGGGACACATGCTGTTTAAACATGCAACACACCTGCTAAACTTGTTGCAGTTGTTTGGATGAGGAACTTCAGCAGTGCAAATGACTTTGTTGTAACAGTTAAAGTATTCGTAACCACTTCGGCTACTTCAGTTGGGTATAAGCAGGCCTTGAAAGCTTGTTGCAGAAAATCGCTATGACTTTTCTTCCCAGTAATCATAAGGTGAAAGTGTTGTTATAGTTTTATTTTCTGTCACACAAAGTGCTTGTATGTTGACTTTTTGTTTTTCTAAGGCAGTTCTATATGTCATGATAGAACTTAGTCTGACTGACTGCCAAATATGACATTAAGGACATAGAACAAAATGTGCAACAGTACACTAAATTTCACTTTTTTATTAGCATTTTTCTTAGGGAAAAAAAAAAGGAACATCCAAGCACAAAACCATCCCCTCAAACCAGCCCTACACATTGTTGCCCAATGCTACGTTTGCTGTGCAAAGCAGAGCAAGTACGAGCAAGTTCCTCTGTGTTAGTTGAACTTTAGAAATTTTTTTTTACTCTTAGAATATATTTCCTCTTTCATTTCCTCATGTTTCTGAAGGTGAAATTTTGAGCATAAGCCTTGAAATTAAAACCAGCTAAAATCAGAGAAGCTTTCATTTATAAATGTTTGTTTAACTGTACTACCCTTGTCAAAACGGGGTGCTGGCATTTATACTATATATCTTTGCTTCAAGTAGTTGGTGACCCAGCTGGCAGCTAAAGAAAAATGAGAAAGAAAAAATGTGTTAAGTAAGTCAGACATCACAATGAGGGTTCAAAATTGAATTGCAGACATTTACTACAATGGTATTTTTCATTCCATGGGATTGCTGGCTTCCAACGTTATGGGGGAACGCCGGATTAAAGGGAAGGCTGCAAGTTAATTCCCAACATGCTCTTTGGCAGCTTTTTCATTTCACTTATAGGTAGGAGCAGGTGGTGTCATTTAGAATTAAATGCTTCATGTCTAAGTTGGCAAGAAAACAGCATTTAGTGATGAAATGTCCCTGAAATGAATCTCATTAATTGTGCACCAATTTGTGGTAATTTTATTTATATTTTCATACTGTAATGCAAGTACAATGGAACACCATATATTTAAATTGTCCTTAACACTGAGTTTTACTAAAAGCAATAAAGGACCTGAGTAATTTCAGAACAAAAGATCTTACAGCCATACTCTGTCTTTTTTTTTACTGAAATAAGAAAGCAATATCTTCTGTTTCTTTAAGTTGGCAATTAAAGGAGAGATCCTAACAGCTTACTGATTCTTAGTATTATTTTACAACCCATTTACTTTTGTTGTGCTGTTAACCTATGTGAAAATGTTTTCCATAATATCACATGAATTATAATTATGCTACATTTACATGCTAAAAGCTGAATTCAGTATTACACTGTGGGTGTCTTAATGTTTACTGGATGATGTTGTGGCACACTCTCCTCTCCTTTTTTTAACAAAAGTATCTTTCAAACAATAAATCCTATTTTTTTCTCTAAATATACTAACAGGGTCTCACCCATGCCTTACTAATGGAGCTCCACACTGCCAATGTATTTGAGGAGTCCCAGGAGGGACACAGTGTGCTCTCTGCTTTGCACACCATTAGCTTCATGGGTTAACGTTGAAGGGAAAAAGACCTCTGTCAGGTATGGGGTCTATGAGTCTAATAAATTTGAGGAATGCGTGGATTCCATTACCTACAAAACAAAGGGCCCACAATTGGGTTCTGATACTGACTTCAAGAGGGCACCCAACATCCAAGAAGGAAGACAGTTCCAGACTGGGCTTCTACTTGGTTTTGTACTCTCTATAGATTTGCTTGAAATAAAATTGGCCTGTTAGAAACCTATTTAAGAAAATAAATCGTATCAACAGCAGGTAGAAGGTAGTTTAGATCAAAAGCCATAGTAAGAGTCAGTTATCTGCTCTCCTTTGTTATCCTGTTCTGGACATTCAGGTAGTGCTGCAACATTTCCATTTGGAGTAGTTGAGATCATGCCTTACCCCTTCAAACTATTCCTTTTGACATTTCTTGTAACTGGATTTTTTTTCTCTGTTACTATCTTGGTCTGATTTACCTTATAAAGCTTTATTATGTTTGTCAGAGAAAATTTCTGTGTTCTGTGAAAGCAATTAGTTTAAAGAGCACCCTAGTACTCTTATTTCCAAAACAAATATGTTGCATAATGAGACTTAAATTAGCCTGAACAGCCCAGACACTCTGGACAGGATGACTGCCACTTGGAAGAGTTTCTCTCTTACATTTTCTTTTGTAGAGTAATTAACTAAGTATTAAAATGCTTGGTTGAAAAACGTGTTTTGTGAAGGAGACATGCTCTTTCACTGTCGCTTTCTTTCCAGTCCTTTAAATTTCATGTTACAAAAACTTCTACAAGAGAATGAAGCTGACCTTAATGTGGCAGCATTTTAATATCATTGCATGATTTTGATACCGACAGACACGATGATTATAATAATTAATGTTATCCTAATGACTTTCCTGTTACTATTATCATGATCCATTTTTTCAGTACCAGCAAATATTAAGATCTAATTTAACTTACATGATACATATCAGGCAATTAACACGGAACTAAAAACCATCCTACTGTTTCAGTATAACTCACCAGCTTTATAGTTAAATACACTAAAAAACCTAACAATCTTTAAGAAAAAGTGATTACATTATTTATTTAATAGTTTTTTTCAGAAGGGTTATATTGACACATAATAGTGATGATATAATAAATTTGACAAATTTGAAAATTTGACAAATAAAGCTCATATATAAATATAGGACTTTATATCTTATATTTTTACATGAATTTTGGACTGCTCTCCAGGAAGTAACTGAGTTTTGGTGTATCTGTTTTCAAAATCTCAGTGGAAGAATATAAGGGAATTGTAGCTTGATGGCTGGATATTTACTGTTTACTTGAATGCATTTCCCTTTAGGGTATATTGTTGAGCAGTTCAAAACTGAAGCGCCTAAAATCATTGTCATGTTCATGAATGTACATTGACTCCCGCTGTCCTGTCATAAGATACTCAAGCTATATACTTTGAAAATGATTTGACACATTTCTTTTCAAGTAAGAAACCTGTGTAATAATTTGTTTCAGTCATCTATGGTCTCTTCTTGAAACCTTTTCAAGTCCAACCCTTTTACTGTCATGAAGACTTTTCCATTATCGTGCCCCAAGTTTTTCCCTTATACATGCCATTCTTTTTGTACTACATCCAAAAAAGACAGCGTTGCCAAAGCTTTCCAAAATTTTGCTTAGAGCTACCTCCTTTGTTCTCTTAATTCTGAGTGAGAAAAACTCAGCTTTAGGTTCAAACGATGGCAGAGAGATTCCTATTGTCAACACATAGTAAACTGACAGAAAGATGGAATTGTGGCTCATGCAGTCTGACCTGAATGGAAGCAAGAGGTAAGCATCCTTAAGCATCCTTAAGAACTGGAACAGTCTGTGGTGATATACTGTGAATGGAAGGGAAGGAACAGCTAGACTAGAATAAAAAACATGATAAAAAATTTAAAAGAAAAATAATGGAAACGCTGAATAACCATATTCAGTAGCTATGAATATAGCTAAGAAAAAAATGTTAAAGGTGTATAAAATCAAATATACTAGGTAAACTATTCTGTGTCATAATTTAAAGTAGTAAAAAAAAACCTGCTAGAGATATGTAATTTACTTTTTTTCTAAATTTGTGGGGTTCAGAGATATTAACTCTGTTCTACAAGTTGTAGAACAGGTGCAGGTGCCTAAAACATCTGCCCATTCTTGCATCTAACTCACCACTTTGAATCCTACATACTTTCCAAACAACAGGCTTTGAATTCATGGATCTCCTTTATTGTGTTCTCTACAATGATTGACTTTCTAAGTTCTGTGCTATCTGTAGTCAATTCTTCATATTTCCATTTGCTTACTGGCTCTTACTTCTTAATTCCTTACCGTTTCCTGATTAAAAATTCATACACTGTTAATTCTTATCTCCTCATTCTGCTAGATTTCTGCTGCTTAAAATGTTTCATGCTCTTATGAAATATTTTTTTCCAGCTTCACTAGTACTTTTGTTGATTTCTTTGATCTTCCTCTGTTTTGTTTATTTAAGATACAAAAAAGCAGAGGTCAGGAAGGTAGACTATAGATACAGAACAATTTTAGGAAAAAAAAAAGTGCCGAGAGGAGAAGTAGAGACAAAGAAAGGAAAAGATGGAAGAACTGAAAGCAGCTTTTGAATGATATGCAAAATAATTATTCTTGTGGAAACTGCATCAAAAGTGCATATTGACCAGTTTTTGTCTAACCCACAGAGAGGTGTGTTTGCTGGCAACAGTCAGCTTTGCCTTACAGTTCATTGTTTTGAGATTGAAATTACACGTGTGCACTTGCTGTTATTACTTGTTGTTAATGTGAAAATAAGCCTCTGAGGATATTGATTACACAGACCTCTCTGCCCATGTACAAGGTTCAGTGAACTTTTGAGTAGTGTAAGGAGTGCTGTGACTCCCCCTTACTCCCATGATTTGATTGTATTACACACACCACAATACAGTTCTTGAAGTAGAAGTATAGTTCTAAGTCTTTTCCTTTTTACTTTATTTTAAGCATACATTATTAAGGAAAAAAAATAGTCTTGTATAGAGGCAAATCAGCTTTGAACCCTGATTTCCAATATAGAAATCAATCTGTTCTACCAACTGTATTTTTCTCTTTTCCTTTAAAAAGGCCAGAGTTTTCATTCAATAAATATTTATAAGCAAGATGGATGCAAGAAGTTCCCTTTGGAAGAAAAATATTACACATAAAGTACCTTTAAGGCACATATCCTCACTGAATTTGTTTTACACTTCATTATTTTCAAACGTGTCTCAAAGGTAAAAATCAATTTGACTATGTTCAGAATTTGTAGTTTGATGTATGAGTAAGCTTTTATATTTTCTGAAAGACCTAGAACGTATTTTACATTTACAATTTAATAATACCTAAACATTGAAATACCTATAAGAGTGTGCAAAAAAAATTTACTGGTATTGATACCCCAAATCAATATAGAAATGCCAAGCTCTTAGAGAAAGGGATGTATGATTTTTTTCTTCAGCAGCCAAGTTAGTACACTTGAATTACTTAGGAATATAAACTGAAATACATTTATGTGGAAAAATCAGAACCTTTCTGGTTTATTCTTATTAATGATACAAAAAGTTGCTTGTGGTTGCTGTAAAGAGATGAAAACCTGCCATAAGTATCCAAAAAATTGTATTTGGATTCTGCATTTTCAAAAACTTTATTGCACAGATAGCATTATACATAAACTGATAAAATTTTAGGCACCGTCATCAAGTGTACCATAGACATGCTGACCTGAAAGTACTTCTTTTTCTTTAGACCTAAATAATTAAATTTATAAATTAGTTTAGTGCCGGGGGGGGGGGGGGGGGGGGAGGTGGGAAGGAAAGAAAAAAGAACTGTTAGGTTATGTTTCATCTTATCTAAAATTTAGACAGGTATGTTTGAGTTAGTGATTCAAGGCTGGCTGTACATTCAGTGAGGAAGAATAGCCATGACAAATGAAAATTCATATTGGGAGTGAAATGACATATCTCAGGATAAAACAGCTTTTGATTGTGCTTAGTAACCAGAAAGGAAGCCAGGAATATGTGTCTCAGTCCTTTAAGTCCAACTTTTAAGCAATAAAAGATAGGTTGGATGAATAGAATTATTAAGTATAAGTCTAAGCTTTCTACTCAGTTTGATAAAGTCCTCAGATTTGCTAACAGTTTTACCAAATTCCCAATGGCTACCAAATTTTGTGTAGAAACGTTGTACATGTATTCCCAAAAGTTCTGAATTGTCTACAATTTTATACTCGATTTCACTGAAAAGTGCTGTATGCAGCTATTTTTATTTATTTTAGTATAAAATGAAGTAAAAAATAACTTGATTAAAAAATCACATACAGCACTACTCGATGTATTTTGCTATTTCCATTAACTAATCCCATTAAGCCTAACTTTGTTCCTAGTCAAAATAACAGATGTTCAAAGCTTGATAAATAAAGACTTAAACTAGACTACCTAAAATAATGCCAGTTCGCTGAGGATTAAACAAAATATTATGTATTTTATGGAATACAATATTTTTAATGAACTTGCAAGTAGGACTTTATGAATAACTTATTTTTAGTTCAACTGATGAATGATAAAATTATGTAGCAAAAGGGAATCCAATTTAAATTTTTATATTTGTTTTTATTATACTAAAAATACTGAAACATACTTTTGGACGACATGAAACATTTAATTTGATAGGAAACTAAACTTTTCATTAAGGAAAGGGAAAGCCCCCAAGCACATATTTTAACGAAGTGTTGCAGTGCTGCAGATGAACTTGCCATCTTCAGAATACTCTCTGTCATCTTGTGCTCCGAAACAACTAAGGTCAGTGAGGTGTTCTGAATCACTGTTATGTTGCCCTCCAGCAGTGTGGATACTTGTTCTTATCCATTCTGATTGATCAACAAAGAAGTCTCAGCCCACTGTGCTGAAAGTAATTCTTCAAGAAAAAGAAGAAAAAAAAAACCCAAAACTAATGAAAAATTTCAGTTACAGAAGATGCTGAAACTAGAGCTGAGTATACTTTAAAATTATACACATGTACAATCTGAAAGTTTCAGAACCTTTTTCTGCTGCACCAAGATTACCTTGGCAAGGTGTCCTCGGGCTGGAGTAAGATTAATAGTTGGTTAGATCGTACCAGTCAGGAGTCAGGAGATGACCAAGTGTACATCTGGACCTGAAGTGAAGCTGGAATGCATCTTTGGATTCAGTAACAGGCATAGTCTAAATCATCGTACTTAAAGATGAACTTATTTTTTCAAAGCAGCGTTGGTTCCATCTGATGGAAATCAAGCTCATTCTACATACGTAGATACATAAGTAGATCTATACCTATTTATCTGAAATCGAGGAAATTAGGTTTTAGTGAATATTTAATTAGTTTTTTTACTGTTATGAAATGTTGATCAAGTTTCCATGGTGGTTCTTGGATGCTGGTGCAGGGTCATGAAGTTGCCCTCCCTCAAGTCTTTCCAGAAACTCTTGACTAACCTCAACATTCCTCAACTAAGGGTCATTCCTTATAGGACTGAGAAGAGAATAACTTGTGGGTGACTGTTCTGCTCAACCCTGCTGTTGTTTTCCGATTTGCTGTCACTGCTTGTAGTGCTCATGGTCTACTTTTCTTGAGTGCTTTTGTACTTCATGGTAGGCAGATTGCTGCCATAGTTTGACTATCATCTACTTACTTGAGCACATAAACTATTCAAGATACAGGCTGTTGTTTGGGAGAGGTGATTGATCGTATTTTATCTGCTTCTATTTACACAAAAGATGTCCTAAAGATTTCTACTTTTATTGAAACTAAAACCTGGCTAAAGTTGACAGGATTATGCAAACAGTTATGCTAACCAGGCCTAACTCATGCTAACCGCTGCAGTCAACCATGCTGGAAAGGTAGTGTCCAATGCTTCTGCTAGGAATTGAGGTCACATAATAAAGTTTGATTCCTTGTATTGCAGGATAGACAAAGATATTCACGTATTGTAGATTTTTTTTCTTCATCCATAGGAGGTCTTATAGGCCACAGTCAGTAAGGCTACGCAGTAAGCATCCTCCTCTTTTTAAGTATCTAAGAGACCTTCCCTGGACAGTTGAACCTGAACAGACTTCCCAACTGACTCAGTGTGACAATTTCTATGTATACAGATGCAAATTGTGTTTTGTTTCTTCTCTTTGCTAATTAATGGTGGCCAGAATCTTTATCTGCACTTACATATACCATCTTTGAAAATTAATACAGCCAATAAGGATACCCAATTTCCTGATAGTAAAAAGCTTTTATTTTATCAATGCTTCTTTTTTCTTCATTATTGGTCTCTTTTTCTTCTTTGTAGCTTTTTTTTTGCCACTCTGGATCCATCACCTATTTCTTGAATGTCTACAGATGGTGACAATAAAATGAGACTTCTTTGTGATGTGATCCTCTCCACTTTAACAGTGTGCATACTTTTGCTTCAAAAGCAAAACATAAAGTTTTACTTAAAAAATCCAGCTTTGGAAACTGCAATTCTATCAAGCTGTTTATTTAAAAACATATTAAAAAAAAAAGGTTAGGAAACTATGCCAGATTCTTTTTACAGTGCTTTTTTTCCGTCCAGGTGGATGTTTGAATTTGAAGATAGACAGTGAGTTTCCTGAAGTTTGAGCAGCTTTGACAATAATATAAAGGTGGGAAGTAGCTGCTGTAAAGAGAATGAGAAATAAACAGGAAAACTAAAATAAGTCTTCTTTACAAGTAAGCCTTAATTTAAACTGCTGTCACTTCAGACATCAAAAGTAGCGGAAAAAACAACAGGTTTAGTTTCTTCCTGATAAGTGATGTGGTCACCTTTCCACAACTGTACTGCTCATGCCCGAATTTGAGCCATAACTCACCTTTTGGTAGTTGACATAATATGTCTAACAAGCGGAATAGTTTTCTGTTGTGAATGATAAAATACAAAAGTAAAGGTCTTTGAAATATTTAAAACAAACAACAGCCTCCAGGAAAACTATGCTTTTATGTACTCAGCTGTATAAAACCTGAAGTGAAAGAACTTTTTGTTGGAGCTTCAAAGTCTTACATAGTACAAGAGCCACACTGAGTAGCTGAGGTCTTTCTGCTCTATCTTTCTGGCACTTCACTTGTGAAAATGTAATCTTAATAGTGGAGGCAAAGGATGAAAAGATTGGAATAAGTTGCTGTATGTGCTAATTGGCAAACTTGAATATTAATGAAATGTATTTTGATGGTTCTTGCAAAAAGAAAATGTAGCCTAGATCCATAGGATATCAATACACTTCGAAAAGTAATTTTCCTCTGTAAGAGGCATGAGAGTTAAGTCAGCCAACATAATAAGACAGCTGAACATAATAAGCCTCCCAGTGTGTCTGGAATAGCAATCCATATAATTCTGGAAACAAAGGGTCTTCAGGAAGATTCTGATAGATTTATGAACAATGTTGTTTATGGTGGGATTAGTGACCATGTCTATTTTAGAAAGTAGTGTGGACCAATAGGACCTGATCCTAACAAAGATACAGAAAGCCTTGATGACCTGTTTCTCACGTGTTACACATTGCAGTGTTTTTTAATCTTGTAATTATCTCTAGACTGATCCCACAGACCATTTGAAGCTGGAGATCTTCAGATATGTATTGCATTATTTTGATCTGAAAGTAACTGTATGGCCCCTTTCTGGGTTTATTTATTTGCACATCTTTAAATGGGTGCAAAGAGACTTTGCAAATAGAATACATACAAATATAAATGTATGTGTGCACGTACGTATATATATACATCTGTGTGCGTGTTCACACTGTATAAAACAAAGTGAAAGGAAACCCACCTACGTAAATGAATGAACTATTACAAATAGAAACACCAGAGAACTAGCTGGTGAAGAGTGAGATGATTTGTAACTTTGTTTTTAAGAAAAAATATTAAACATGATTTGAGTTTCCTTTGTAGTGGGAGATTTAGGAATTGCTATCTCATTGCAAAATACTAATGTGTGATCTCATTGAACAGTATGAATGTAGCATGTTTTTATTTGCCAGAGATTTTTGTTTACAGAGTGTTGATGGAAACGTTTAACATGCCTTAATGAGATCAAGTGAATGGAAGCTGAACTCGGGCAAAGTAAAATAAAAATTAAGAAGTTTAACAGTGATGAAGGTCAGTAACTTCCAGAACAGCCTGCCTGATAGTACCGGATTCTTATCGCTTGCAGTTTTAAAATCAATATTGTCTCTTAGTAAGAAATTTTTCTGTACCTCATTAAGTTAAGTTTGGATGATGTGTTACTGTAGAAGGTCATAGCAGATTATCAAAATAATCTTTAAAATCTGTGCATCTATTAAAGAATACTAAATATGTACACTTTCATTCATTAAGGTCATGTAGTTTCTGTAAGTTCTGTGGAGGCTAGAAAGGATCATTAGATCATTTAGTCTGATTTTTAGAATAATGAAGTACATAGATTTTGCCCAAGGATATTTTTGCTTTCAGGCAGTTTATTTTGTACATCAGAAGTGCTTTTTAGAGAGACGAAAACATATTTAATGATATGGAAAATGTGACATGTGCACAATGCAGTCCATGGTAACTTTTCTGGTGTTTGTTGAGCCCAAAGCATTCCTCATTTGAAGAGTACAATTGTGAATATACCTGTACATTTACAAGAGATTTAATTAAAAGATAATATATTTTTTGGTAATTAGAGATTTTAAATCAGTGTAATGATACCCTTCAACTTTGGATGCATGGAGTTTAGGATGATATGAAAATGGCTAAAAGGATCATTCACTGAGGGAGCTCAGAATAAGCTAAGATGGAAATCTAGTTATATGCAGTACAGGAAGTTCTCGCTGTCTGTTAGCTTCACTATTTGTCTCAATAAGTTTAAAAGCTCCACAGACACACTTGCATGGGCATAATCAGCGTGCTGTGTGGAAATTTAGCTGGAGGACTTTCACAAGTAATGCAAATAAACTACCATTTGATATTGTGCATCTTTCAAACTGCTTCTAATTCAAGCAGGCTACAGCAAGGAAACTGTAATGTAGGTAGGCTGTCTGCTCCTTGGTCAATGATCATATACTTCTGGGTCTGTGGGGAAACAGATAGAGCAGGAACAAAATAGCAGATATTTAGACACAAACTCGTTCACTCACAAAGTATCAAAAGAGGAATACATCTTTGGCAAGCTAGTCCCTTTTATTTGTAAATAAATAAAACACTGGAGTGCAATTGGGGTTAGAATTTATGTCATGTAACTTGAGGCTTTGTAGAATGAGTTCATTGAGTTGGCTCCCTCTAGGACCAGTGAAGAGAAATGGTCACTCCTGAAGGTAAATCGCCCTCCTTTAGCTTGGACATCCTCCTTACCATCCTGGGACGGTATGAAATGACTTTTGATGACAGAGTTTCATATCTATAAGTTAGGTACTTAGTCTAAACTTCTCACTCAGACTATTTCATTTAATGTAAATAATATATGTAAATATGTTTCCCCTAAAACTCAACTGAATTGGTGTAATGCATATGTTCCTCCTGCAAACTCATCTAAATAATCCCTTTTGTAGTTCCTGTTAGCTGTGTTCTGCAGTATCAAGTGAACTAGATATCACTGATCAAACCATTGGCAGTTTTTTAATGCGAGATAGAAAAAGATGATGGGTTCTTTCCTCACAGGAGAAGATGAGAAGCAATGAATTGAAGAAGAAGCTTTCACACCTTTCTTTCTTCTTGATTAAATATGCGCCAAAGAGCTAAGTAACATACATAAAGGCAATTTTTCTAAAAGTCCACTGAAGTTCTATTGTGTTTGCTCTCATCCTATTAATAGCCCATAGCTGTAACTAAGAGAATGTCTGATCAGATCCTTTATCTTGCTCATACATTCTCAAAAACCTGAGTGGATTCAGGTGCCTCTGCTGCTTCATGTTGTGTGACTGTACTTCAGATCAAAAAAACCAATGTGCAGCACACTTTAAAGGCATTCATCCTAGGATATAGGTGATTCCCAGTAACGGCACAAATGGTCCCACAGATAAGTTGACTTTAATGGGAATATTAAATAATTGGCATGATTTTACTCACAGTGAACCATAAGTAAGCTCGTTTTTTCCTTAAAGTCAGAAAAATAAATATGATAAAACAAGATCATAAAACTACCAAAAGGATCCAAAAGGATCATCAAGTCCAACTCTTATTTCTGCATAGAACACTCCCAATATTCACACCATGTGACTGAGGGGCATTGTCCAAATGCTTCTTGAATGCTGGCAGACTCAGTGCCATCACTGCTTCCCTGGGGATCCTGTTCCAGTGCTCCACCACGTGCTGGGTGAAAGATATTAATTTATTTTCTGGTATATTTATATGGTATAAATTTATATAAATTGCCTAATTAGTATTTTTTAATTGAAACTTGGGGATTGACAGGTCTTTCCAGTCCTTAAATGGTGTTGCTGGAATCCTAAGGGAATTAATTTAAGAGTACAATTTCCTCATGTTCAACCACCTTCTTTTCTAAATAGTGATCACAATTCTGTGCTTATGTTTTATAATCTGTTACCATGGAGATATTACCATACACACAGGACGTTTGCTCCATAGTGTACGATCAAGTAGGATAAAATTGTTGTTTAAAATGGTTGAAAAAAATCTTCATATGCAATAATTGAAAGCAGAAAATAGAAGAAAATCAAATATGATTTAGCTAATAAAAGAAATAATCTTTGATCATATAATTGTTCAAATTTTATGGTTTAGATTCCTTCTCTTACATAGTTTTTTTATTGTAGGAAAGACATTCTTTTTATTTGGATTTATAATGAAAAATTCTTAATTGAGTAGCTGAATAAATAATAATCCAACACAGATTGATAGTGGTCTGGCTACTAGCCTATACCTAAGGGGATGGTTCAACTACCCTTTTGTCAATTGTATAACACCATGGCAAATCGACCTGGAAATTATAAGATACAAGAATAAAAAATTCTTTTTGGAATTACATTACTTACAAACTCTGACATGTATTTTGTGTATTTTCAGAAACACTTTTCAGAATGCTTTGTTCAATTTAATTGGCAATTAATTTTGACAGTATATAATTTTTAATTATATTTTTAGTTCTAAATAGTGGTCTTAAATGTGTATTTGCAATGGCACTATGTCATAAACCCGTGTCTGGTTCTATAGGACTGATTTTTATCACTTTGAATCACTATTATTATTACAGAAAAATCCAATGGCTTTCCAGCACTGTACAAGATCCTTAAATATACTGTAATTCAGAAAATATTGAACTGTGAAACCCTGACCCCCTCAGTGCAAGCGTGACAATTTAATTTCTTAAATATTTTGTTGAACAAGGCTATAAAATATTCCTTACTTTGTCTCTCAGTATAAAAGACAGGCAAGACAAACAAAGAGTATTGAAAGGACTAAATTGAACTTACTACATACATCAAGATTAAATGCTTTTGAATATTTCCAGTAGTTTCTTAGAATTCTTCTTACCTTTCATACAATGTCGGTATGTCCTAGACTTCTCAGGACTGTGGGTCAGCTCTTGTGAGCCACCCAAAAGAATGCGAAGTCAGGAACTGTTCCATACCTATGCTACAGAAGGTCAGAAAATGCAGAATTGTCACTGAGAGAATGACATATGGCTGTCCCTGATAGGAATGAAAATCAAGTTGAGATATAAGTTTGCTAGAATGGTGATAGATATATGTAGAGGGCCCCTGTAACTAAATTTGTTACTAATTAAATACCTACTAGTTGAATCCTTCATGTGTCCAGAAAAAAAAATCCCTCTTATGAGGAATTATTCATCTTTTGCTTAGGTGTTTACAGTAATAATGTTTGAGTAACAGTTATAAGTACTAAGACTAAAGGAAAAGTAATCAAATGGCAATGGTGTATACTGGATGTCCTTCATTTATTCCTTAGAGGAAACCCAGTTTGTAAAGGCATATGTTCTGCAAACTGAGCCGGCAGCCACTGGGAGCAATATATACAGTCCAAATCTGTCAGCATATCACAACAAAACTGTATATATCTAACTAACATGCTGACAAGAATACCAATAAAGACAAAAGGGAGGCCAGAGTTCTCACTGCTGTGCTCCATTAATTATGTTATGGACAGCTTTTCAGCCTTTTGTTTGGACAGAATAAAACCTACAACTGCAATGTGTTTGATTTTTTTCTATTTGTAAATCAAATTTCCTTTCTTGATGGTATTTTCTTTTGTAATACTACTGAAAAAGAGAGGTTTCAATTTTCAGTCATTTTTAAAGTTTTCATTCTACTTGTGGAATATAGCTGTCTGCATTGAAAATGGAAGTGTACCCACTGGAGTCTGCAAAACCGTGGGATGATGAGTTAGCCATTTTTTTTAAATTTCTATAGAATTGTAGATAAAAAAAGTCTGTATGTCCTAATTGGAAAAAAATGTAAGTTTTAATAAGATACCTTAACATAGTCAATAAAAATAATATTCATAAAGTACCTTTCCAGGTGTAATTTGATCATAGGCATTCATTATGATATTCAGTAAAGAACAGAGCTATTAGTGTTTAGAACTACAGCTCTACTTTAAATATCGTAGTAAAATATAGTAATATTTCACCCAGGTATTTCTGTTCCCTGACTATCTGTGCCTGCAAACAAAATGAGGATTGTGTGTCAGCATTTTCAGAAGAAAATATTTCCTTTATCTATTTGAACTCTAAAGGAGCATTTCTGAAGACAGGCATGAGAAAAAAAAACTGAGCAAGTTTTGTGATCATATTGAGTACATTATATTTTAGAGCTTTTCATTTGCCTGCCCTGGTCTACTGATACTAAAGGAATTACTCTACTCTTCAGAGTGACATTTTCAGGAGAAGGTAATACCGAGGACCAAACTATATTTAGCATACATTATGAATCAATGCTGAAAAAAGCACTAGGGAGCTAAATCTTTAGGTAAAACAAACTACTAGTTTTAAGCTTCTAGCTTGTCTCTCTTTATCTTTTTCTTTGCACACTACCCCAAATTCTTATAGCCTTAAAATAAATGTTAGAGCAGCTTTCAGGTGACCTTCTTGGTCATACTCATGGCATACTTTCTTGATATAAAATTCAAGTTGACAGCACTGTGAATAGAGAAGTATAGCTGTAGATTCTGTGTGATTCACATGTTACCATGCAAGTGTGCTCACATTAGATTCTAGAAATAGATGTTTGTATATAATGAGATAGACCCTAGTGGGCATCAAATCATATGAGTTTCTGAAGTGTTTGAAAAGAAGGATTTACACTTTAAAATTCAACAAACTTTGTGACAAGCAAGGGAAAGTCTCCAGATTTTCTCAACATTGAGCATTTTGTTGCCACTTGTCTGAGTGGGAGTTGGATAAGGTGTTGGAGAGCTGCAAACATGATGTGTGCAAAAAGCAAAAATCTCTAGCTAAAAGCCAGAGGGTGGTCTGACTGGCCTGGACCTATCAGTTTATGTAGACCATTTGCCCCCAAAGTTCTTGCAAAGGTTATGGGCTGTTAAGCCTCCTTTGCATACCAGCATGGGAGCAAGTTTTCAGAAAAAAAGTAAAAAAAAAGAAAGGGGGGTTGTAGCACTTGTTGGGTAAGATAGGTATGAGGGAATTTGGAATTTGTTTAAGCAGAAACTATAAGAGAATTCTTATGAGGTTTGGTAGAGTGGAAGGATAGAAGGTTTGAGAGAACAGAAGGTTCAGGAGAACTCTTCTGAAGGGAGGGTTGCTTTTGCTGAGGTCTGTCCATTGGTTATAATGCCATTGCTCTATGGTGAAATATCTTTTACAGAATTTATTGTTATCCTTGAAAGTTCTTTGCATCCACTTTAATTCAAACATGTTTTCATATTTTTATGCTTTCTTTTTCCATCAATTGCCCCTCCAAGTTTGAATCACACATACTGCTGTTAAACTCAGGGACAAAGAGGAAGGAAGGTACAGGTGGAATCAGTTTGTATTTGCACTCTTAGTACATGCTTGTTTCAAAATAAAAGTTAGAAATATATTTCAAATCTACTCTGCATGTATTTCAACACTGCTGGAAATCATTTCTATACCACGGGGACATTTTCTGAGGGAAGCAGGGTGCAGTGACAGCAGAGGCTCCATACATTATGAGAGAATCCTTACTTGATGTAGGAATGGCAGATTCATCTGCCTATTAATAAAAGCATTTATTGTCCGTGTTATAATATGATGTGTGTGGGAGAAGAGCTGCCTAAAGACATTATGGAAACTTCAGTAAGAGCTCACTATAGTCTCGAAATGAAATCTCTCCCTGTGATTAGCAGGGAAAAAAAAGTAGGTAGCTTGTTTTCTCCCACTTTTTTTTTTTTTTTTGGTGTGCTTATGCTTACAAATTGTGTGTAGTCATTGGATCTGTTTAGACCCTTAGATCTTCTCCCTGGGATTTGTTCTAAGCAGGAAGATAACTGCCACTGTTGGAAGCTGTGCTAAAATCGGTGGGGATAGACACAAATCACACTTTTGTGTCCTGGATTTAGTTAAAAAAATAATATTCCCCCCCCACCCAGTCCCAGCTGATAATTGTATTGGGAAAAATGAAAATACTGTGTATTTATCACAGTCATAGCAAGCACAAGAAATATTTACTCATTGTGATACAGATCGTGGAAAGAATCCCTAAAGCGGAAATTAAATGACCTTCAGGCATCTAAAACCCAAATTCTAATATAAAAAAAAACCTGGCTAGTGCTTACCTAACTCTCAAAGTCCCTAAGCTGCCTCAGAGTCTCCTCTTCTGACACCAAAAGTCCCTAGTTTCCTGCAGTGTCTTATATAAGTGAACTTATGAATGCTTTAGGACGTTCAGTGCTACCACCCAACTCACATCTTCTTGGAATCCAAAACAGAGGTGAAGACCCTCTTTCTCAGGTGAAGAACCTCCCTGAGGGGAGGTTTAGGCTTGATCTTAGGAAAAAGTTCTTCACTGAAAGGGTGATTGGCCATTGGAATGCGCTGGCCAGGGAGGTGGTGGAGTCGCTGACCCTGGAGGTGTTTAAGGGGAGACAGAATGAGACACTGAGTGCCATGGTTTAGATGATGGGTTGGTATTGTGTTGAGTTATAGGTTGGACTTGGTGATCTCAGAGGTCCTTTCCAACCTTGTGATACTGGGATACTGTAATATGACCTGGCAAGCATGTTCCACAGGGTCAGAGTCCATATAAGAGATATCTGCAGCATATTTCTTCCAAAAATTACTGGTGGATGTTCCCATCTGCATGCCTGTACATAACTCGGAGCTCCCACAGGCAGGCTGCATAATCCTGTCTGATGCTTCCTGCTTTCTCACTATTTCTGCTTTATGTAGACATTCTTCTGTTTAATATCTCTTCTTCAGAGGCAGGTTCATAAAGCCTTCTTCCTGTGACTGTGTGAATCTATGTATCTTTCTACAGTGATGTTCACTTTCAGTGGGTTAGCATAGTGTAGTTGTATCCCTTTGGAGAAGGAATACCTCTAGCAGTACTTGATGCAGCTTGAATCTCCTCTGGCTGTGTGAAGGCATCTTGCTTTCCAGACTATTGCTTTCATCTCACACTGGGGTTGTGTACAAGGCATGTGTGTTCAACACTCTTCATCTCTTTCTAGGTATCTTTATTTATGATACCAGCTGTCTGAGTTTCTCCCCTTATAGGTTGTTTGGTAATTACTGCAGTGGTACAGGACTGCCTGGCATATCATTTTACTTTGGCTTTCTTTGTTTGCTGCCTACTGTGAGAAGGGAATCTGGCCTTTGAACCATTCATGAGATTATTTTCTTAATAACGTGTGAGATACATTCCTCCAGTTCGACTGGGAATTACATATATCTGTGATAGGGTAGTTGAATGCATTCCTTATGTGTTTAAAAACCCTTCAGGTATTCATGACAGTTTTGGAATTTTAAAGCTCAAAGGAGTGGGACATCATTGTGAATGTACCGAGCAATCAATTTTGCTAGTAATTCATATCAGAACAGACTAATCTGGAGCCATTCTTTTCTACATGGCAGTACAACATCTGGAATTATTTGTGCTAAGTAAAGGCCAACCAGAGCTGAGGGAATTCAAATACTTAAGAAAGTGCAGAGGCCTTTGCTGAGATACTTTTTGATCAGAATAACTTCGCAGTCATGGAAAAAGGTGAACTCATATGGGTCCTTATTCTCACATTTTATATTCATTAAATGATTAATGTCAATTGCTTTACCCCTTATAAAACTGTCTGATACCATACAAGTTTACTCTTTATTTGGTCACAGTCCAGTCAAAATAATTGCCTCCTTTGAACCTTGACAATACTCTGGCCTACTGAAATTGCTCAGTTTTTCCACAGACATTGCTGGAAATAGGATTCACAATTTTGTGGTCTTAATAAAGTATTATCAGAAGCTTTCTGTCATGAGTTTTCTCTGGGATAGAGACCTAATAACACATAAATATACAAATATAATATATTGTATACAAATATCTTTATAAAGCATTGTAATCTTTTAGAAATATTCTACTGCAAAAAGATTAAGTTTCTAATCATATAATTGCGAATAGCATTAAATTCTCTACTTCTTATGATCTATTTTCATTTTTATGGATGTTTCATCTTTTTTTTCTCGAGGTCTCTTTATCTTTCTTGACTACTGAATTTGAGGAAACTAGCTGGTCTGTTAGGGCATAGTCAGGAAGGGCTAGACAAGCCTAATATAAAGCATTTCTACACTTAAGCAGACCACAGGAAGGTTACCAGTCTATTATTTTTGCCCATGCAAAGCTATTTGGGAAAAGCTGTCTTTTACCTTAGGTAAGCAAAACCCTTAGCACACTGGATTTTAGGTTCAGGCATCAGAGGTCTGAAAAGTTGACCACAGAGAGATCATTGTTATAATGAATTTGTTCTCCAGCTGCCATCAAGCTGGAAGTCGTGTAAGGAGATAATTTTACCTGAAGCCAAGCCAATGTCACAAATGAACAGACATGGTCTCTACTTGACAGTCAGTGTTTTCTGATTTCAGACGTGTTTACTTAAAGCTCACAAGAGCCCTATTGTGCCTGTTTCCACACCTACAACACAAGCATATGATCTTGTGAAGTTTGCTCTGACTCACTGAGGAATATCACTATAAAAACATAGGAATTATTAGTAATTTCTTGTATTTATTCTGCATTAAAACACCCTTTTGTAATTTGAGATATGATCTGTACTTTGGAAACAGGCCAGTATCAAAGCTTATAATTTTGTTCCTGCTGTTGTGTTCTGTCTAGCTCTAGATTTTATTTGTATATTGAACCTTAAGCCTGAAATGATTTTAAGTTTCACAGTCTTGAGGTTTCTGAGTCACTTAACAGTCTGTGAGATTTTTTGGTTCTGTTTGCATAGTCTCAGTTAAAACAACCCTTCTACGTTATTGTAGGACAGTTAGTGAAGTAATCCAACTGAGATGTCAGTTCCCTAATGCTCTAAGATAGTTTTACTTGACAAACATGCTCTTGCAAACAGTTCTGATAAGCTGAATATGTTGTTGAGCTGCTCAGTACACACAGATCAGTAGGTAGCAGCTGTAACTGTGCCTTCATTTTTCTAAAGTGTGAAGAATGCATGTGTTATAGAGGGAAATATGCCTGAAAGTCATAACTGTCATTTCAAATTTGATTTCCCCCTCAGAGTCTTAAATAAACTGGTCCCTGGAAAGTTTGAATACTGTAAACTTTTATTTTAGAGTCATATCTGTGCTTCTGCAATTAAAAGCCTGACAAACTTACTCAGAATGCCTGTTTGCGATAAGATGGAATTCAGATCTCAAGAAATGTTTCTTATTCCAGAAACAACTTATTCTAAAATTGAATTGAATATATTTTCGTCAAGTTGTGATGTAGGATTTTAGATTGCATTTCTACTCCGCTAGAACACGATCACTAAAAAATTGCTATAGGTATTTTCCACACAGTATTATCCCTCTTTATTTTAGCATGCTATGCCATAACTGCCTGTCATGTGGTAATAAGATGTATAAAAATTATGTATGCTTTAATACCCAGTGTTACACTGAAAATTTGTACAAAAAAGAGTTGTTAAGAGAAATGACGCTTCAGGGGTCTTCCAGCTTAGCACGTTTTTTGATTTCTTTTCTGATTGTACTTAACCTGATTTAAAGCGTGACGGTCATTTTTTATAATAGATAGTAGTGAAGGATTAAATATATCAGAGTAACACAGACCACACAATACAGTTAAATGTGCTAATATAATCAAATTCAAATAAGCTTATTCCTTAATATTTATAACTGACTGAACAGAAGGAATCAGAGATTAAAAAGAATTGTGAATGAAAGACATTATAGCAGAAAATGAAATGGTGTGTTAAACCATGAAAAAAAAAGAAAAGAAAGAGGATCAAATAAGAAACCAATTTTATCCCAAGTATCTAAAAGCAAAGAACTTCAGTAAATAGACTGGCTGTCAGATATTGCATTGATGAAATATTGTCTACAACGTACGGAAATAAGCATGTAATGATAAGAGTTTGTTTAACTTAACAGACCTGCAGGACTGCGTTTATAAGACAAATCCCTGCATAGATGGAACAGCAGCAAAGGAGTTCACATATGCAAAACAATTTTTTGTTTCAGCCAGAGATTAATCAGACATAAGATAGATAAAAACTGATGATTTATTTACCAGCTTTTCTTTAAAATGTCTCAATGGGATGTACCAACGGGTAAGGCAGTTCCTTTGGAAAGAACCTTAACATAGTCCATAAGGCATTTCATAGTAATTTGCATTGCCACGACACAGCCTAAATTAAGCCATTCTAGTTTCATGATTGTTAGCACAGGTAGAACTGAAAAGGCAGTGGGAATTTTTAGGCTTGTGCTTATGGTGCTAGAGATGTGTTTGCATGTCATAATAGAGTTGCCTGTCTGGCTTTTATATATTTAAACCAAGTATTTTAGCTTTTAAGACAGATGGTAAAATCATCAATGAATTGCAACAGTGTAGGGAGAGGTGGTAGCTAAAATTTTTGCATCCCAAGATTTTTTCTAGGTTTATGAATTCTAGCCCACACTTTTGACTGCACTGATATAGAAACAGGATCCCAAGGTTAACGTAAATGAAAATAGCGTGTACTTCCTTCAGATTAATCTAATGCCATGTATAAGGATCATGTATGGTTTCTGCACATTTTAGCTTCTGAGTGATCTTCAAAAACTGGCCTAAACATGGTAAAGTATAATAACCTGATATAGACAAATAGGTGAACAATACTTGGCAGACAATCAGCTTTAGGGAAAACTGACACATTGCTACTGAATGTAGCAGACCTGCACAGAGGTTTGTGAGGACGTGTAGTAACCATAAGTAGATGAGGATCAATGATTTAATTCCTGAATACCTGCAGTCATCAAGCAGAACATAATTTTTTCCAAAACGAACAGGTCCGATTAACTTAGTTACTACTGGGTATCTAGTCACTCATTTCCACAGTCAATGTTTAGGAGTAGTATATCTTTTAGGTACTAATCCACCTAACCTTTCAACAATATATATTTTTATCTTTTCTACATTTGCATAGCAGCATATGGGAACACATGAACCTCTGGCTGTAATCACTTGCTTAGAAAATTGGCTAGAAAAATGCATTGGTGGATATTCCCAAAGGCTAATTTCAGCATAATATCTTGTCTCTGTGGGTGAAACTATGGTCAATGGAAAAAGTGAAAGATAGAGGTATTCTGTAGACTCATTCAGCAGGGTCCTAGCTACTGCTGCCATTAACAGTAAAGGGGGTCAAGACCAAGTAGTTAGTGCCTAGAGTTAGCTACAACACATACACATTGTTTATTGTATTTCTTTTTGTCAAATTATGAAACTATATTCCTGAATGCTTTTTCTCAGACTCTTGTGCTAGGTTGCACTGCTTATGCATTATTATGATTCTGCTATAATATTCAACCTTGGTAATTAATACGTAATGAGTCACTGTGGAAATAGCCCTAAATTTGGATATTGCTGATTAACCCTATATAATCTGATTTCTATACATGTTGTTAATTGTTTACATTGTTTCAAGTTTTTTTAAAATACTTTTGTATTGATCCTGCTTTCCAAGATATACAAGACTTATTTCCAAATTGAACAGGACAAGAAAGATTTCTGCAACATGGAGAAATAATTACTGTATTGTTGTCCAAATGCCCCAGCTTTAATGAATTAAAGAATCTTAAAAATCTAAATCTGTGTCACAATAGACCTGTTAATACTACTTTTCTTTAGAACACCTGTGACATGACAAAAAAAACGTTGAATTTATTATGAAGAGTGTGAAAAAGGAGGCATGTATGGCAGTTAGGTGGGTTTTCTCATAAGCTAAAAGATTTTAGGATTGTTTTCCTCACAGTGTAAATTATAACAATGAAAAATGGCTTTTTAGAAGAAATTTTATTTATTTGCAGTATCCTATGGGGAATAAAACGAATGACGGAAAGTGCTTATCCTTTCATGGCTATAAATTACCCATTGTTCAAAATTATTTGAGGTATCAAAGGCACAAGATTGCATACTGTTACTTGGAAAATTATCTTCTTTCATATGTTTCTGTATTCTCTCTATTAAAAGGTCTTTCTTTGCTTGCTTTAGTTTGTAATTTTCAGTGTTTCAGGTAAAGAAAATTATGTTCTTTTTATTCTCTTAGAGAATAGAAACTCAAGACATAGTTGGGGCCTCTAAATGGGAACACTATCAGTTTCTCATTGTCTTGCAAAATTTGATTATCTAGTATTGATTTATTCTAGCTTGCTCCTGTCTTTAAAAAATGCTGAGGTATTTCATTGAATTCCATACTAGGAATTAGCAACTGTTACAGTAGCCACCTGCGAGTCAGTCTCCATCATCGACACATGGTTGCAAAATCCGCTCCCCAACCAAGTTTGATTGGTTCTGTCTTTGCTCTAAAAGTGAGATGAGAGGGTGCTGGATGTCCTGAACCTACTATATGGTTCTATGGGTTTATTTATTTATTTTTATAGTTATCTGTTTATTTATTTATTTTTAACATATTACTACTGTTTCAGATATTCTGGAAGTTTACCTTCAATGCTTTTTTTTTCCTTCTCCTGTAGTTTCTATGAAAATAATTTAAGAAACTCATAAACCGATCAATGCTTATAAGGCATATTTCAACTGTCTTCATATCAGCAGTCAGATGGCCACTAGTTGTGTGTAAACTACCAACAGCATTATGACTTAGCCAGTGTAATAGCTCCTATTACGTGCTATAGGTAGAGAGATGTAATATTCTGAATGCTTGTAAGATAACAGTGATGATGAAGCCTCTTTCTTGTAGACCCTCTCCATCACCTTACCATAAAAGTGTTGAATCTGAATCTAGCAAATCTACTGAAACAGTGCTTTATTTTTAAAAGTTAAAATTGTTTTGGAAGGATGCATAGTTCAATGACTCAAATAAAACCAACAGATTAGATAAAAGGAGAATCCGATCATTTTCCTTTTTAATCCTAGCTTTATTTTATATGTCAATGAATGATATCCTTTAAGCCTTCATAGAAATGATGATTTTATTAGTATCTCCAGGGACATTCAGAATTTCTGTGAAACTGAAGGTTTGTTTACTCCAGAGTGACATAAAATTTTCCAGGATTGTTCTTGAAGAAGTGATAGGTGAAGTTATTTTTCCCTCGGCAGCAGATTACATCAAATTCTGTTTTACTATGGATGCAATGATTCATGCATTCATGTGCTCCTGAATTTACTTCTACATTTTCCTCTGTATAAGAGCACAGCTGTGCTCCCAATGAAGATACAAGCTGGGAGAACATGGAAGTGGGTGACATGGAGGTACATAGGAAATTATAGAGTTTGCAATCATGCAGGTTTTTAGGCTGAGGTTTGTTGAATGTAGCAATGGCAGACACCTTTACTCTAAGAAATTGGTCTTAATAGACTTATTCTTACAGTGTATTTAAAAAGATCAAAGATAAAAATGGTCAGGCACAACAAGAAAGCTGTGGAATACGTGCCTCTTGCGCAAAATTAATGTTAAATAGAAAGAGAAAACGTGAAGCTGACTTCTACTTCGTTTTTGGTATTTATGAAATAGGAAGTGCAATTTAATTTGCAGATGGAACAGCATTTCCAAATTATCCTAAAATTAGTGCCTCTTTGCAGAGATGAGTAGCACTGTTAAACAAAGAACTCCCTGATGCATGAATCATGATAGCTGCCTTGCTGCGCGGTCTACTGTTTGCTTTTCTGCTGCCTTTAATGTCTTAGCTCTTGCTACTCTTTAAGAAATGTCAAGGTTAGTGACCTATTAGATGGAGGGTTTTTTTGTTTCGTTTTGTTTTTTGCAAGGGGGGTGGTGATGTGAATTTTAGGGTATGTTGGTGACTTAGGAGAAAAACAGTAAATCACTTTAAAATCCGAAGCTACTTTTAGTACATTCTGTTACAAGCCTTTCTTTGATCTTCAGTTGGAAAAACTACAGTATTCTAGGAACTCTATCTTCGTCATTTGTTCCAATTAGGTGTAAAAGTCTCAGTTGTTGGTCTGCTTGATCATTGTTGTTTTCATAGAAATAGTGTCCTGATCCTGTTTAACCTGGATTAATATCTCTTTCTGAAGGCTTATTTCTCAAGATAATTTCTAAGTTGAATTTTCATTTTTCCCTTTGGGAAGTCTATGATGATACCAAGTGATTGGGTGATTCAGTTTTTCTTACCTCAGTCTGCTTCAAGAAGGGTAGTGAGTCTTCCAAAATAACATACACAGCAAATGTGAATTCTTCTATAATTCATAGAACAGTATAAAGTGCAAGAAGAGTATATCAAGGAAACTTCATTTCAAAGAAAATATACACACACTACCTGCAGAGGCATAGTTCCAGCATAAATATTTAATTATAACTACTTATGTTTTTCAAACTGAAAATAGAAACCTCTGGTTTACTTAATCCTAAGAAATACTGTGAAAAATGAAACTTATAGTCAATATTAACTTAATATAACCATTAACAACAATTATAATTATAAATTACTATAAGCATTTCTTGTTAATTAACCAGGAGTAAAACTAGGCTCCATTGTCAACTTGGAAGTAGACAGTGACATTATCATTTTATCTAAAATTTAAATAAAAATATCTTTATTTGACATTTTTTTTAAACGAACAAACAGCCATTTCTTGTGTTGGAAAAGTTCTTGATAAATTTTGTGTATGATACTTTTTTACTATCTATGTACCTACCCTTACATATAAAATTAGTATGTAGGCTGGACGCATAGGATCCTCTAAAAACAGATGAAACACAGACTTTCCCTGGCACACCAGCTTCTGATATTTTCCAGAAATTATTTCTGCATCTCACAATTGCATCTCTGGTAGTGAAGCCTCAATATATTTTTATTTTTCACCGACTGCAGATTGCTCAGGTTTCACACAAAAGATCCGATCTTAAAGTACTTTTAGATGAAGTTGACAATGACTTGTATAGAGTGGCTGACTCATTTCAGATGTAGTCCCATAGAGAAAATATGGCATATCTACTGCACTGAAAGTGGAATCCAAAGGACAAAACCTGGGAACTGAGTTTAATCTGGCAGGTTTTAAAAAAAGAAAAATGGGTGATTTATTGATAGTCCAGAAGTCTTTGTTTTTAACGTGTTATCTTTTGATTCTGAAATAAATATTTTTACTCTAGCTTTGCATCACCATTTTGGGTGGGTTTTAAATTTATTTTTTGGTGGCAGTATGTTGTCATGCTTAGAACAGAGGCAGTATACAGCAATGCCTTTGTGATGTCTGAGATGAGGTGATTTATTCCTCTGAGCTTAGCAGCTTCCTGAGTAAAGCGTTTTAAAGCAACAAAACTAGATATAACAAATGTGTTATTTAGACAGGTTCTGCTACATTTTATCTGACTACCCCGAGGGACTTTGGCTTTACTATTCTCATATTCCCTCCCTCCCAGAGCTGTCATGTAATATAATGGTATTTAACAAATTGTGTTCAGAAACTGATTCTACTCAAGGTCACTAAGATTTCAAACCCTGTAACCTACAGTTAGTAATCCACCTGCAGTTATTACTGCTCTCCTTTAGCATTACAGTATAAAAAGAAAGACTGCTTAGAATTTTCTGAGATAAACCCCCCACAAATTATTCATGAAAACGGGAAAGGAACTATCAGTTGCTGTATAGTGATTCTGGGGAGATTTGGCTTTGTCCTCTCTAAATTTAGTATTAAGTCATTTAAGAAGGTAATTTAATGTCAGATGATGTCCTGCGTTTATTTCAAGCATATCTTTTGAACAGATGGATTTTAATGGAGAGCATTACGTGGTTTTAAAGTCAATATAAAAGCCCAGAGTCTTTTAATCTAATTGTCAGCCTTGAACAGAGACACCCAAATTAATAGCACAGTTGCCTAGCCTACCTCTACAGTCAATGGAGAGAAATGGAGAAGACTAATACAGCTTGCTACAGGTCTACATCACTATGCCAAGGTTCTATCTTTGCACTGGTTTTCTACAGATCTTAGCGTGATTTTAAGTTTAGGTTATTGAGTTAGGTGGGAGAATCCAAGCTTGCTGAATTTCTCACAGCATTTCAAAAGTATAGTGAGAGATAGTCTAGTAAACAAACAATTCAATCAATCTACATTTAAGTTCAAGTTTTCTACCTAAATGTTTTCTCAAACTCAATTTTCTAACTTAGATTTCTTAAATTCAAAGTGTATTTTTAACTTCTTCAAATAATGTTCATACCTTGGTTGGTAATCACTACTCTCTCACATTTGTGTTTTTTTACATCATTTGTCCCTCCAAAGGGGGCAAGATTGCAGTACGTATTCTAAATACAAAGAAATTACTTGAAATTGTTCTCTGGTGATTCTCAGGGAACTTTTCCTATGTAAAACCAAGTATCCTTGAATTAGGAAAAAAACCAACAATATAAACCAAGCAGAATATTAATAAAAATCTTTGAATCTCTCTCTTCATCCACCCAAGGAGCTCTGTATAGGGACTGCATACAATTCCTTTTGTGAGTATTTTTCCAAACGCTTTAGTGGACACAGGATCAAACTGATAGGGTTAAATCCAGGTCCATTAAAACAAATGAAATTATATCCTTTAAATCTAATAAGCTCTGTGTCAGGCTTGTAGATTTTACTGGAGTCTGCACTCTATTCTAATAGCTGTCTGAATCTAATGCCTGTGAGGCAACTGGATGCTCACTACTCATATCTTGTCTTATATAAATGGACAGCAGATTCAGAAATTTCAGAGGGAATGAATGTTCCTCCTTGTTTGCATAAGGCTATATTCCAGTAGATAAAAAAGTTCTCTAAACAAATCCCTTAGGTCATCAACACTTCTTAATGTTGAAAACAATTTTTAGTAGCATTCACATTTCTGTAGCAGAAATCAAAATATTTGAGGAGTTGTTTTTGTTGTTGTTGTTGTTTTCTTGGAAAATCTAGAATTCCACTAAATATTTTCCTCTTTTTTTTTTTCACTATGGATAGGAATATGTTTACCTAACACTTTTGTAGATACCACGAAATACAGTGCCTGTGTTCATAAATCTCATGTATTTGCTGCAAGCTCTTGTGTTTGTCATATAAGTTATAACAAGCTGTAGTATTGTTACGTATTATGCCTATTAGAAATAATAGTCCTCATCAAAAGCAAAATGCAGTGCAATACTAGACTTATGTCAGAGTAGCAATACTGTTAAGCCTTGCTTAACTGCTCACACTGCTCTATAAATTAATAGTTGAAACCAGTAATATTCAAGAATTGAAGTCTGACTTATGCATATTTTACAATCTCCCATAAATCTGTGGGGTTTGTGTGCGTGTGTTGGTTTTAGCTTGTTTTTTTATTTGTTTGTTTTTTAAAGTCTAATTTTACAGAGGAAATGAAATAAATCTGAAGGTCAGATTCAGGTATCCTTATAAATGAAGAATAGAACTGGTTTACAGGAAAAGTTTCTCAAATTTACTGCGACTAGCTACTAGCTGTGAAATAAGTCACTAATCCATTTGAGGAGAGGTTGCAGACTCCAGTAGATGTTCAAACTACATCTGAAACTAGAACATTAAGAAATTCAGCTTAGGGTGGCTTTTTATATGCAACATGTATTGGTATTTTAAAAGAACAGAGATACATATTATCAGCTGCGGGTAGCTTTGTTTTCCTTAGGTAACACAAATGATAAGAATTACTCCCCTAAAAAGTCTTAAACATTACAATCATAATCAAGAAATTATGAAAAAGTTACCAGGCTTTAATTTTTATTTTCCTGTCACTGTCCCTGGTTTAACAAAAATACTCTTATTTTTATTTTTACATTTAATATTATTTTTTATATTGCCATCTATTTGACTTTCTGTAGAATAACAAATAAATATTATTAACCAAAATAATTTTGAATGTTTCGTTAGCAAACACATTTTTAAACACCATACTTCAAGTGGTTCATTTGTGAAAAATAAAGGGCACTTCATATTTCTAAGTATCTATTTTAAAGACAGTTTTTGTACTACACTTTGAGGAGTTTACAGAACCTTTACTGTGGTCCTTGATATACTCTTAAAATAGCAAACCAAACCAAAAACTAACGCCAGAGCTTTCCCTATGGGTGAGATGTCACAAGAAACTTGTTGACTCCTGACTGATACAATGTGACACACTCCAAACACAAAAAGGATTTTATGCAGACATGCCATAGTTCATCATGTTAGTGTTTCTGTCAAAGAGAGAATAATTAAGCCTTTATAAGCATGTTGGTTACCTTTCCTATTCAATTTATGGCTGTCTTAAACTGGCATTCGATAATAGAGAAGTTGGGCAACACAAACTGAGTAATTAATGATTTTCTAGTGTTCACGTGAATGATGTCAATGTGTCAAGAATTAGGAGGGAAAAGGAAGGGAAAAGTATTTGTGATGGCAGAAATTTTAACTTTTATTTTTTCAAGAGAATAATAAAAATGTCACTGTTTAGTGATCAACAGGGCCCAAGAATCAAGCACAGAATTATCTGATAGGCTGTCGTTTGAGCACTATTTCTGATATGGCTTTAGGACCCAGTCACAGTTTATTTATAAGCTATCATTTTTAATTACTTACAAATAGTTCTAATGAGCATGTTTCAGAATTTTGATATTCTAAACCCTTTTCAAAAAACCTCATTAAACAGAGATTAATATTGACATGGTTCTAAGTAGGAAATGTCAAATGATAATCATCAAAAGCTCAACCTTGTTTGTGTAGCAGCATTAAATTTAGTTAAAGTAAGGTATAATCTGACATAATAGAGACTCTGGTATCTCTTTCTTAGTAGCTTCATGTCTATGACACTCGAGAAGAAACGTTTTACATATATTTTATATGTATGTAAATGAGTATATATAATGTACTAAAGAACAGTAAGAGGAAAAAACTTTTTTTATTATTATAGCTTTGAGAAGATGTTTACTTCTAAAAGAATGTCTCAATTTCTGTTGTCTCAATTTTCTGTATTTTGATGTACACACTGTCTAGCATTTTCATTAGCTGGAGGTTTTACTTTAGCATTTTCAGAAATGCAAATTAGTTATTAGAATCATTGATAGTAATGCCATAGTACAGAGTAGTAAGAATTTTTAAGTATAGAGTCATAGGGGCAGGGCAAGGGTAAGATTTTCTTACCGGAAATGAAATGTATTATAACCTCAACAACTGAAAATCAAAGAAGCATTAAAGCTGCTTTAAGCTGAAATATCCCTGAGATTTCTGATACATTTTCTTTTCGTTTCTATAGCATAATCAATATATATTTATGGAATTTCATATTTATTTTGTCTGTTTTTTGAGGAGAATCTCAAGTTCCCTTTAAAAAGCCTTAGTCTTAATGATTGACAAGATGACCATAGCAGTTTGCTTTCATTGCAATCAGATAGATGAGATGGCTTTCCTGAATTGCAATGAGGTTTAAAAAAGTAGCAGAGGAGGTAGGACATGCACCATTAATCTCAATTGAGGTCTAATCTAGGATGGTGTTCTATGGCCAGAGAGTTAAATATTTCTTCAGATGCCATGGAACTTAGCTGCTTATTTTTTTTTTCCAACGATTCACCTTTTGGCTGAACTTGGAGATTAATCTATCTTGGAAATTATTTCTGTATGCTTTGTCATCCATATTCTGATTGTGATTATACCTCCCTCTCCCGTCTTCCTTGTAAAAGAGTGTTTGGGGATTTATAGTGGATCCCTCTCCCACTGTATAATGGAGCGAGACAGCAGAGAGTCTGGGAACCAGATCTGGGTGTTGCTCTGCCCAGCAGTGGAGGAAGATTGATGGGATCTTCTGCCTGGAGAGTGCTACCAGAAAACAACTAGGAAGCCCTGAGGATGAATAATTGAAGCCAGCTGGAAGTTCCCCCCTTTCCTGGAACATACATGGGAAAGGTAATAGGACTGCTACAATGGCATCAGAGAAGTCGCTCAGGAGTTACAACCTGACTTACCAGGGAGGAAAGCATCAGGTTCCTCCCCAGATATGATCTGTATATAAAAAGTTTCTTACATAAATGTGTACTAAAGAGCTATGCAATAGCAGTGTATTAATTTCTACAGAGATCTGTCAGAGACTATGAAGAAAGGTGATGTGGGAACGCAGAAAGTGCTGCCTTGCTGTTGAATGTAGCAGGTGCTGTGCTGTTCTATCCTGTTGCGATGGAGGCTAAAGGCTATTCTTTCTTGGTAGAAGTTTGAAGTTTTTTGCCTCTTACTTAATGGGAATGTTTTCCATTTGCAACTCATGCTCACTGAATTTATGTTATTACTGATGTTTAGGGGTCAAGTGTTTCTTCTAGTTGTAGGTTGTTCAAGCAACTCTAAATTCTAAACTCCCATCCAAAGTTTTGGTGCTACTTACATCTTCCTCTTCTGGCCCTTCTTCCCAATCTTGAGAATCTGACGAGTCATTTATTCACTTTTGATAAGAAACACACTTTTCTTATTACTCATTGTATTTTATTGCTTATTATTTTTATTTTCTTCTTATTATTACTTCCTTCTTCTTACTTGCTGAATTTAAAGTGTAATGATTTCGACTTACGATGTGTATTTGACTCATGATTAAAATCAAGTCTTCATGCCTACAAATATATGGTGTGGCAGCCTCCAGTTTCAGATTGATTCACTCTTCAACTGGATAAATGGTGCATATGCATAGATGGTGAGACTTCTGAGGACAAGGCAGCATCAGATTCACCTGTGGTGGTGTGTGACTCCAGACAGCATGGGGACTTAGGTTACTGATGGAAATTTGAAACAAAGTATGAAAGTGTTTCTTTGCAGGTTTTGGGTGGCTTTTGTCTGTTCAAGAATAATAGGCATTAGACTCATTGAACAAGAATGCACATGGAATATAGTTTTGGAAACAACAATATTTAGTCTTTACCAAGCTTGGACTGGATTGCTCAAGCTGTGCGGTTATGGGAGAACAAAGATGCTATAGAGAGGTTTCCAGACTTCTATTGCAAAGCAACTGCAGCAGCCATCTTTCCATAGCCTTTACCTACAGCTGACAGGAATTTAGTATTCTAAAGCGAGGTAGAGGATTAACTATTCATAATGGTCTCATTAAAATATAGATAACTTTTTCATCTGCTTTGAGTGCTAAGATCATGAAGCAGAAAAAACACCTCAGTAAACATACAGAACAGTATTTTCTCCAGAGCAGACTGTTGAAAATTTATCAGATTGTGCTGTCTGCACATTGCTGCTGCTGTCTCCTCAGCTAATTTCAGAGACAATACTGGCTGAAAAAAGTGAGAGGGTCCATGTATTAGATTAGTTTTAATGATGTTATGCTTTCACATTTAGATCTTTCAGATGCTAAATGTGCTTATCCTTTTCTTGTTCTAATAACCTGTCAGTCCTATGTGGTTATACTTTGCTAAAATACCCTAATAGGTACATATAATCTGAAAAATTGTGTAATTTAAAGAATTGATAAATCTGGATCATTGGCTCACTGGAAATTGTATTAATTTTATTTTATTTTACTTAATTTTAATAATGTGCTCAAGTGTTTTACTTGAATATTTAAATTTCAGCACATACTTCGCTGAACTATGGCTTGATTACGACTATGAGACAATATTTTATTAAATGTACAGGGAACTGAATTAGTCTTCCGCGACTTTTTTGCTCATGCTGTATAGCTTAAGAGCAAGTATTAGTGTTTCCTTGAGATAAATATAGCTCTTGATGGTAAAGTAGCACGTTAAATCCAGTTACTGTATTTGGCTAATGAGGAAGATAACTTCTTATTTTGAAAAGATGCAGTCTATGACTCACTTATTTGGTTTATAGTATCCTGTTTCATTATGTAAGAATATGTTAAAGAAGGCTAGAGAACAAGGAAGTAACAGAAAAAAAAATTGTAAGTATATGCCAGGAAGGATAACAAAAGTCTTGAAGAGAGCAATGGGACAACTGGCTGTCTACAAACTGTTTTCCCTGTATCCTGGTGAATTTGAGGCATTTGTATGCCTTTGGAAGATATAGCATAGGATTATGAAGAAGACTGTGCCCTTTTGAATGACGAGTCACAGTGGTCAGTTGAGATTTCCTGGGACATCTTATATGGCAGAATTTACCTCTGTTTAGGTCAATTAACTGGACCTCTAATGTAACGGTCATGAAGCTCATAGGTTGATTCCTCCTTTCCTTCCTAGTTTTTCCGATGTCCCCATAACGATGGGGAGCTGCATCACCCTGACTGCTGGTCCTCTGCCCCTTCTCTGGATCAGTCAGCTCTACTTGAGCTGACAGGTGCATGGGCCAGGCTTGGGGACTGTACCCATCATGTCACTTCTCTTTTAAACTACCTTCTCCATAAACACGCATACTTCCTCACTGAAGGAGTTTTCTGTGGAGAATTAAACAACCATCTCAGATATGAGATCTAACCTTGTAGACTCAGGATTGCATAGGAGAACTAAACTGGTATTTAATTAAGAAAATGAATCTTATGCTTCTGATTTAGTTTTTGAAGCTTCTTTCCTTGGAAGATCCTGTTTATGCCATTATCTTAAGCTGACTGGGGTGAACTAGAGAAAAAAATGTGAAAATGAAAAGAATTAATTATGTAGATGTAGAAATTATATTCATAAGTATATAGTGTCAATTATTTAATCATTATTTCTGTTATGAAGTGAGGATAGATATATAATTTGAATTACACCATTTCAAAAATGTCACAGTATAATAAAAACATAGAATGCTAAATAACAGTAAGATTGACTAGAGGAAAAAAGAATGTTTTGGAGATTTTTTCACTGAGTTTAGTACTTCAAATCTTCTCCGTAGTTTTAATAAAAGTACTGAATAAATCAGATAAAGACAAGAGAGGAAGTACTTAAGAAGTCTTAAATTCATAGCTATTATTATAGCATTAAGGGGGAGAAAAATCCGTGCATATATTTAAAGTATTTATGTGGGTTTTTTTCTGGTAAATCAGCTTGGAGACATTACATAGACATAATTATCTTGATGAAATTTACCATTTTAGATAAGCTGTAGCTGTCCTCTAACAAAGACCTCTGTTAAAAAGTCTTTTATAATTTTAATAACATATCATGCAGCTATTTAATGACATATTGATATCCTAGCTGCTCATTGAATAGTTACTCCCCATTGCTTTTCATAACTCATATTGACAACAGCATGTTTTCTGTAAGTCAGGCTGTTTCTGTATGCAATTTTAGAAGAAAATATAAGCAAGCATCACAGTAGGATTTTTTGAAATATTTAGTTAAGTGGGATAGTCTATTAGAGAGTCATCTTTTTAAGGTAAGAAAAAATCAAAATTATTTTATTAACAGTATTACAACAACCTTGTTTCAAACTAAAACTGTTGAAATTGTGGAAGAAAAAAGGGAGAAGCTCTGAGTAGACTGACAGATCTGTTTGCTGAACATATAAACTATCATCAGTGAAAATTCCTCTAGCTTTAGAAAAGGCTTGCTTTGCCAGTAATTTGTAATATAGTGATGTGTTGTATTGTTTTGTTTTAATTAAGAGGTATTTTCTCACCTGTTCTGTGAATTAACTTTTCTGGCTACTGCTGGCCTTCTATACTTTGTCTTTTTTTTTTCCTTCCTTACCTCAGCATTTGATGATTACATATCTTGACTGACGGCCAGGTATCTGCCAAGTAAAATTGAAGGTAATGAACTTTCCCAAACACCTGGGGTCTGCTGCTCCCAGTGCTATCGCATTACAGTGCTCACTGATGGAGCCACTCAGGCTGGAGCTGCTCCTAACAGAGCAGATGAAGCAGCAGCAGGACAGTGTTCTTTATGACATCCGTTAGTGTTAATATTTCTCTAAGTACATAAAAAGCCCTGATTTTTGACCTATGAGATCAGTTCTTTTTCTAAGCTTTTGGAAACAATATGAAGAATATAAATTAGATGCAACAGGTAACTATTATGTGGGGGTTTTTCTCATCACTTGTCTTGAAGAAGAATTTGACTGTATCTGGAAACTGAAACCTACTGTTTCCTTCTGACAATAGGACTCCTTCCTTTCCTTTTATGTATCTTGTACGAGTCCAAAATGTCATCTTTCCCAGCTTACATGCACATGACCCCCGGCACAGTCACACTTCTGGAAATTTGGTGGAATTTGATCCATCATTGTAGCTTGTTTGCTCAGCTTAGCAGTACTAGCCACTCACCATTAGTGCCTGCTTTATCTGTGAGTGTGCAGTGGGAGTGGAGTGGGAATATGTCACAGCTCTCCCCCATATTATGCAGAACATCACAGTAAATTTCTGTGGCCAGAGCAGTGTCAGGATACCTCTGTCCGGCCGTCTCACAGAGAAGGAATGATGGAACAAAGGGCGTGGTTCTGTCTGCTCGAGCACCACGCTGCAGGGGTGAACTGGGTCTGTGTGGGAGTGGTGTTGTGAGAGGTTGAATGCAGTCCCTGAACAGTGAGTAAGTTCTTGGAGCTGCTCTGTGACACCTTCCCATGTATTCATTGCACTGTACTGCTGTGTTTGCCAAATTGTTCACATGAAACTCTAAATTAATGCCATGCAACAGAACGAAACTGGAAATTAACTTAATTCACAATATGCAGCATTTCTGCATAGTGTCCTAAGTATTCAGTCAAGAAAGACAATGCACATGATCAATATCTGTGTAGTAAACTGAAAAAAAGTCATTAAGCCTGACAATTTTCTGACTGTTGGCACTGACACAATGTATTGCTGAACAGGTATTTGCATTGAAGGCTTTTATGTATTTCTGAATAATTAATATGCATAGATTAGATTTGAGATATAACTAATGCTTCCTAGGTGAAGGTAATATATGTGTTTTAATAATTGTTCCCTGCCACCTGATTTATTTCTTAAAATATTGAATTGAAATATATTACTGCTTTTTAATGCAGGGCTCTTTCATGAAAGCTGTTAGTACATTTTGTTCTTCTGCTGATTCACATGACTTAATGACAATCCTATTTAATCTAGGAATTTTCTGCATCACTCACTGAAATATTATTAACTATTAAATGATATTTATGCATATACAGCACGCAAAGCCTGTCATACTGTGCACTAAGCAAATTCTTTCACCATTTTTATTACTAGAAATCTAAAATAAATAATAGATTTGTTTGTAAATCTTTTTTGGAGACTTATTTAGCATAATGGTTCTTTTAATCATAAGCAAGGAAGAATAATTTCTAAGAACGCTATACTTAGTGTGAAAAAAGAGTAGTGGTGCTGTGTTATATACTAACCTCTACTTTAAAAAGATGTCTTTAGAAAACGTGGAAGAAACTGGGTAGGAGTGAAGAAGTTATTTAACTATAGTGTCCTTTACAAAAATATATCCTTGAAATTTCCAAGAAAATGCATTGAGATAGAATTCAGCTCATAGAATACTTGTTCCAAACCTGTTACTCTGTTAATTTAGTCAACAGCATTGATAGCTGATTTCTTCATGAATTGAATAAAACATACAGTATTTTTATACTGAATTCCTTTAAATCTGCACTACTTTTATAAATGTAAGTTATGGTTCAACATTAACTAGTCTTTGCACGTGTAAGCGTAGAAAAATCTTATATATGAAATATATTCTATTGTCAGTGGCCACATCCTTCCTTTACCTCTTTTGTAACTTTAGTCTTAACATAGATATGTAGACATGATAGAGTGAAAGAGAATACAACCTAGCTATTTTTAAATTTAGTATATTACATATTTTCAATTTGGTCAATAACCTGAGCTTTTATTACAGTGCAATGACTGTGCTTAAATTGCAAAACCACATTGGACTGGAGCAGTCACAATTGTTATACTAATTTCAGACAGCTGCTCTCTGCTAACATGCAAATTTTATTCATCCTGGGAATCATCCATTGCATTTGAAATATATTTCTCTCTTTTATGTATTATTTTGTGTGCACCCCTTTTGAGTGTCTGTTTTCACTGTTTGAACCTTTCTTAAAATAATTGTAATTTATATATATTTTCAGATTTTTTAAATCTATCTTCTATCTAAATGAACGCTTCTGTTTTGATAACTTTAATAAGAACGTTTGCTCTTTATACTGTAGCTCTGTGAGAGAAAACACATATGGCATGTTTATCTTTAGCTGGAGCTACTGCTTCAGTTATCAAACTAATGCAGCTGTAATGGAACACTTACAAACAAAATTAATGAGCTGTATTCTTTTCTTTGTCACTAGTCTGTATGGCTCCATTAGGTCTGATTTGTTCAGGGATGAGAGAAAAGAATGATGAAGATGCTAGCATTTTGCTACATAATTGAAAGGAATCTATCACTTTTTTTATATTCATGAGAGAGTTATCATCTTGTTATGTCAGCCTTCAGTGAGCTGATAAAAGTTGAAGATCTGTTGTGATTTGATTTTATTTACACAATAATTTTTTTATTCTCATTTTTGTGTAATTCCTACATTCATGAAAGAGAAGGGTCAAGGATATTTTTTTTCTTCTGCTATTGTTCATTATCTCAGATACTTCTAGAGGAAATGGTTTCTCAAGAATTTTATTGTAATCCACAGGATTTTATTTTTATTGAGTCTTTTTCCTACTACTGCACTTGATAGTAGTTGTTTCAAAGTTCAACCATGTACAGAAAATGAAATGTAATAGCAATTATGCTTTCTTTCTATTAAAGTATGGATTTTTTTAATAGATTAATTTACTGGGAGATTTCTCTGTGAGGCCATTTTACACCTACAGTCTAATATCAAAACCCAGTGCAACAACCTTTCTTAGAGACAAGCAATTTAATTAGACACAGACAGCTATCCCACACTGTATTTTTTTGTTAGTATTACAGCTGAAACACTACATAGTTGCTAGGGGGTTTCTTTGAGATTTTGGAGCATTTGCTAGAATTTTTTTTTTCCTTTCTCATTAGCCTGGTCCTTTTACACACTGTTTTCAATCTCCACACAAATATGTAATTCCCAGTCTTCCAGAATTTCGGTGTAATAAACCTACAGCTAATTGGCTAGTAGGATGTGTATTAGGTATCAGGGCTATGAACTATTAAGTCTGAAAAAAAATCTCTATAAAGCTATATGTCTGCTCAAATGGTGCCGTCTATAAATAATCCAGGATTTCTCCACGTTAGAAGATTTTTCACTTAATATGTATTGGCACCTTTCAGAAACTGTGGGGAGTAACAAGTATCCAGACAGCAAAATATAGTCTGGGTAGACCTCTGCTGCTACAGAATTACTCCACCGCATCCCCAATGACGTGTTATCAAACAGGATATTTTGTACTCCCCAATCCCCAAATACTTTGTGTTATGAAACAGAGAATTTGAGAAGAAAATTTTGAATACAGCTGATGTTTTGTAGTGATAAGTATGTGAAAGGCATGTACGTTAAGCATGTGTGTATTAAACTTCCTTTCTAACCTTCATATGAACAAAAAATGTAGTGAGAATATATTATCTCAGGGAATATGAAGCATAATTTGAACATTAACTGTGATTCTTCATATTTTTTTATCTCCTTTTGGTTTGAGAGAATGTTTGCACGTTTATCATTTGCCATGGCATTTTGAAGACCTGTCTAATATTGCTAGACTATAACTCAGCTAAAGAGACTAAAGCAAAAGTGACACTAAAAAACCAAAGGCTGATACATGTTTCTAAAACTGTGATTTTCTGGCTGTTGATGAAATTTCTGAAATACATGAATGATAATCTGTGGCACTTGTGATTTAATTCTGTTTCAAGTTTGTTTGGTAGCTGTTATTATTCTCTTCTTGTGGTATTTTAGAGGATTTGCACACTTTAAACATTTATTAATGAGACTAAGAGACAAAATATAGGTGAATACTGAATTTTTTTCTGGGCTTAAATATGATGAGACAAAATCATTTTTCAGATAGTATTTTTTAGTATTTCATCAGAAGAAGTATAGTTATATTCAAGTGCTTCTTCAAGTACACCTTCAGACAGTATTGTGTTGATCAAATATTAAGGATTACTACTGTGTTTTATTAACTTCCTATTACATTCACTCATCTTCTGTGACTGATCTATATATATCCAGATTTCTTATGTTATTTTATACTTTGCAATATGATTATTACAGGACCTACTTTCATAAAGATGAAAATGTTTAGATGTTTCTTGTATATTTCATTTTTTCATTGAAATAACTAAGTTAAATTTCAGCCATAATCTCTTCAAATCAAAATACATTGTACATTTCCTTTTTTGTCCTGATTTTTAATCTATTTTTTCTTTGAAGTAGAAGAAATGGTGAAAGCAAAATATTCTTATTGATATTTCATTAAAATACCCATTTTTGTTTAGGAAAAATACAAAAAGAAATATCAAGTGAGGAAAAAATCTCTAATCTTTCTTTGTTTTGCACCACATAACAAAACTTAATTAGAAGATCAGTGGTAACACAATGTTACAGTCAAAACTTTGTTGTGAGCAAAAACGCGAACTTACCTAATATGGGAAACATGGATACATTAAAATCTTAACTATTTACAGTGTTTTCCTTAGGTTGTTAATATGGTTATGGAATGGTAATGATGTTACCATTCATACTCCAGATTATCAAGTTAATACATGATGTCTCATTAAAACACAGTTATAAAACGTCACACAAACACTTTCACTTATCTACCATTTTCTCGGTGTTTATGCTACCTCTTTAGGTTCTATGCATTATTCTTTAGGTTCTCAGTATTTATGCTGCCTCTTTAGGTTCCCTCCTCAAACAGGAGGGAAACTGATGTTGTAGTGAGCCGTTACCCTGAATCCTTCACTAGGAGGACTGTGATGTTGATGGGTTCTTCTTTCTCATTATCAGTTCCACTGGGGCTAATTTATCACATACTCAGGCCAACAGAATCCTGACTTGTATCAGAAATAGTGTGGCCAGCAGGACTACAGAAATGACTGTTCCCCTGTACTTGGTGCTGGTGAGGCTGCACCTCAAATATTGTGTTCAGTTTTTGGCCCTTGCTGGAGGTGCTGCTGCACGTGCAAGTAAGGGCAATGAAGCTGGGAAAGCGTTTAGAGCACAAGTCTGTGAGGAGGGCTGGGGTTATTTTGCCTAGGGAAAAGGAAGGTGAGAGGTACTATCTGAAAGGAGGTTGTAGTGAGGGTGGGTGTTGGTCTATTCTCCGAAATAACAAGTGACAAGACAAGAGGAAATCACCTCCAATTGCACTAGGGGAGGTTTAGGTTGGATATTAGGAAAAATCTTTTCACCAAAAGGGCTGTCAAGCGCTGGATCAGGCTGCCCAAGGTAATGGTTGAGTCAGCATCCCTGAAGGTATTTAAAAGATGTATAGACGTGGTATTTAGGGACACGCTTTAGTGGTGAACTTGGAATTGTTATGTTTATGGTTGAACTCGATGATCTTACAGGTCTGTTCCAACCTGAACAATTCTATAATTCTATGTTTTTCTAACTTTTTTTTTCATTCTTTGTTGATTGGCAACATCACTTTTTATCTGTAGTTATTATATGTTTTATTTTATGTGTATAAGTACATTCGTTGTTCTGCATTTTTTTCTCTTTGCTAGCCTTAAAACCTTTTAACCGGTTCCCCAGTCAGTTGGTTTTTGAGTGATCATTACTTCATTTTTTATAAGCCTGTCCTTTTTATCCAAAGCCTACAGTCTTGTAAAACATATTATTATTCAGGGGAAGTTTAGGCTTGATCTTAGGAAAAAGGTCTTCACTGAATGGGTGATTGGCCTTTGGAATGCGCTGCCAAAGGAGGTGATGGAGGCGCCGACCCTGGAGGTGTTTAAGGGGAGACTGGATGAGGCACTGAGTGCCATGGTTTAGATGATGGGTTGGTATTGTGTTGGGTTATAGGTTGGACTTGATGATCTCAGAGGTCCTTTCCAACCTTGTGATACTGTGATACTGTGATTATGATAAAGTTTTAAATGTTTCATTCTAAATGGAATAATTACTTTCTACTGTATATGTAAAACCTTTGATTATACGACAAAATTATGCAAATATAAACAAATATAAGCAATATAAGCAAAACTTTAATGAATTAGGCAATAGTCACCTAATCATTAGAAAAATTGTTGAAGCTAAATAAGCTAAATCAAAACTCCAGGCAGGCAAGACAAGTTCAGACCAAAACTGCGAAATTAGTCCTGAGGCCTTGCAGAGCTGGTACAAGGTCTACAGCTTGTTACTAGCAATGGCAATACTGGCTTATAGGGCTACAATAACAGCTGAACAAACATTCTTGTGTTTTGTCTCTTTGTCATATTATTACCTCTAATTAGCAAACTAAACAGTTAGAAATTCTAACTTTAGAAAAGGTTATAAAGGCCTGGGGTTTTTGGTTCTTCATTGCTTGTTTCTCAGGTTATATTCAGTGGTGCTGTACTTCCTTGTTTTAATCTTCTTACAGAATTTGAAATCTTGGTTCTTTAAGCTATGGCAAAGTCACCAAAGGTTCAAGGAATAAAGAAGCAAAGAAATCTGTGGAGAGTGCTCCTAAAGTCAAGTGAACACAAAACTAGGAGGAGCAGTACCTGCATTTAGCAGGTTTGGTAGACTACATATCCTGAGAAAGTTGAGAATAGCCTTGTTGGGGTTATATCTTTATCTGGACTTTACCTTTTCTTGAAATCTGAAGACTTGTATTTCCATAGATATTTTGGTGTGCACCGCTGCATGCTACATCCCCGTAGGATTTTTGCACAGTCTGGGTGTTGCTCTTCCCATTGTGATTTGGGATTAGAAAAGGCATCATGCTAAGAGGCAGTGAAGGTATCAAATGGCAAACAGACAAAAAGAAGTGGAGAATACAATGTGTAAATCATTAAGTATTTTAAAATGAAGTATTTTGGAACTGGGGGAAGTGATAGTAATATGGGTCTCTAAACTAATACAAGTACATTTATCATAAGCTGTTAGGACAGAATTATCAAGATAGTTGTAAATAACACTGTAAATAGCACTATCCAGCTTAAGCTTATCTTTGCCTAGTGTGGTGCCAAAACTAATCAGTTTCCATACAACTAACATACTAACGACTAGCAGACACTGAGGAAATATGCTTTTATCACAGTAACAGTGTCAAAACAGTATTATACATTCAAAACTTATTTTCAAGATAAAATTGCTATGTTAACGGAATGACTTCTCAGTTGTTCAATTAAATATTCAAAGTTTTTTAAAAAAGAAGAATTAATACCTAAACAGCTTCGGTTGGGGAGAATAATATGGATTCAATTCAACCTACTGTCTGTTGTTGCCCCAGCAAGAATAATAAATAGATCATAATGTAGAAATAAAAAATCAACTATTTAGATTTCTGGCGTGTCTGTAGATAAAATATGTTCCTCAAAGAATGTATGCCTGTCAAGTACTGATTTTTCTTATAATTAAGACTGTGTTTCAAGGGGATAAACTGATTTTCCTAAGTAAAGAGAACATATAATGTCTGCAAAGGAAGTGATTAATCTCTTTTTTAATAGATTATTTCAGTATTTCACTGTTACAACAGAAGGTGTAGCCTCGCAGTTCATGCCGTCTCCATATCTAACCTTGATGAAGGTAAAAACCATTAATGAGGGCAGGTTATTCTCTGCGAACAATTCTGTTCTTCCTCAGTGAAATTCATGGCTGCTGTGGTAACTGCAGAATAATAATAGGCAACGGACAAAAGTTATTAAGGTTGTTTGCAGAAGTCAAACATCAAGGTGCTTTTAAAGTGAGACTTTAAATTATTATAAAATAAGCCCTACAGCATCAGCATGATTTGTCATTTGGTGAAGACTTCCATCACCCAATAGCACTCATTTTTCCTTTTTAACGCTAGTCATGTTGTCCTGTAAATCAGGTTTATAGGAAGGATATTTCTTTATTAGTTTCAAGTCAGGTGACAGTCAGTAGAAGTAATCCTCTGGGCAAAATTGTTCCCAACCTCAGCTTCAAAATTTTTGATTAATTTATTTTATTCTCAGTCTTCATGCAGACTTCCTACCGACATCAGTAACAAGTACACTGCAAAAAACAGAGTATTGAAAATGGGGTGTTATTTGTGTTTGAGAAGAGTATTTTAACATTTTTCTCTGTACTAATGCTGTCACATTTTATATGCAGTGGTATGGTTTGCTGTGGTTTTATGTTTTGGCACGAGCCTGTAATGTGTGTGCCATCGTGCTGTATATTAAGGGAACAAATCCCTGTGGCAATATTACGTTTCAGAGCACTTTGTGGTATAAGTATGATAAAGAATATTGTGATTTCCATAAATATCCAACAGACTAAACAGAAGTATGTCAAGACTTAAGAAATTTTAGCTAAATCCTATCAAAACAGTGTTGTCACTTAGCAACCCGTCCTTTGCTTAAATGTTAAAAAAAAAAAAAGTTGCAATGGATCAGGGAAACAAGTGATGCCTGCAAGGGATCAGGCAAGTGGAATATGATGCTAGACTTCAATTTTGGTGATCTACTTCAGATTCTTTTAGATATTGTGGGTTATTGAGTAACCAAATTATATTCAAGTAATTCAGCACCTGCTTCATCAAGCTACAGAATACGAAATTAGATATAGAACACTTCAGCTTCACTGATTTGATTATGTAGTAGAGAGACTGGTGCATATACATTAATCTCATGAAATTAAATCAGGAAAATTAGCTGAAGATATTCCTAGGGGCCTATTTGGTGTCTATTTGCATAGAATTCTGAATTACCTGCTTACTGAAATCACTTTTTTTGTGATGAGTGATGGAATGAAACTGAAGAACTGAGTTTTTGTAAAAATTTAAGCAGGAGTGTATGGGTTCAAGCCAGAAACCTATTTAACTCTGCCCTCTGACAACAGCCAAACCCAGATCATTAGAGCATAAGAACAAAAAAAGTATACAGTTTTTCCTTCAGTGTTTCCTAATGTGGAGTATAGGGAATACATTGTTATTTTGTTGATGTTCAATTATGTGTGATGGACTTTGCTTCTATTAATATTTTCTGAGCCAGTTTGTTATTCTTTTCTGGTGTCTTCAGTATCCTGTATAATATATGCAAGTATGATGTAATTTGCACACTCTGAAGAAGTATTTTTTTTTTTGTTGCCTTTAAAAATTCCTTAAGATAATGTCATCTATTTCCTCTTTCTTATGAGAAAACATGACATAATAGGCATTCTTTATCCATGCTATTTATAATTTTATAGACTTCTGACCCTTTTAAGAGTCAGAATTATTTCATCTTTTCACATATATTGACATTCCAATATTTTTAACTATGTTTTTGTCCTGTTTGTAACTTTTCTGTTGGCACTGCATACCTTATAATTGGTGGGAAGCTCATAAATTGCTATTGTCTCCAGAAGTCAAAACAAATAACATAAGATGCATAAGTCTATCCAGCAGGCTCTTCCCATTAAGTGAGATGAACTCCATAGCTAATTACTTGATTTCAGTGTTAAGTACAGACATTAAAGTCCTGTGTTATTGTCTCAATCTGAAAAAGTGACTGTTCTCAGTCTTCTTTAGTCTAGCCATTTCATACTGTATTTGAAAGAAACCTTGTTTGTAATTTTCTTATGAGTGATTAAATTTTCTGAACTATGCCACCTATAAGTGATCCATTTGTAAAAAACATCAATATTGACTTTTGCTTTGATTTATTGAAGTAAAATATTGGTGAAGTAAAATTTTTGAAGTACAATAGTAATAAATGATAAGGTGGTAAGCCACATTTACAAAACAGAAGAATTAAGTGTACGTAGTCCTAGAACTTAAAAAATATTTTATCTGTAGATGTATTTCAAATAATTCTATCACAAATACATTTTCATCCTCAGTGAAATATTCATGATTCACGGTAATTTGCATCTTTGGTTGGAGATAAAACGGAATTGTGACGGACAGTTCTAAATAAAAAGCACAGCACATTTAGAAAAGCCACCTTCCTGGAGTGTTTAGAGTACATAGCTCAAATCTGAGACAGCATAGATACTTGAACCTTGTTCTGTCATACTCAGAAGAACTAAAAGCTTTTGGTGGATTATAGAATACCTCACTGTTTTGACCAGCTGCTTTTCTTGAACTGAGAAAACATTCTTACTTCGTGTTTGTTACAACCAGTGCATTTCAGCCAGCTGTTATGACTTCCACTAAACATTTTATCAAATAAAAAAGATTGACACTGAAGAATTTTTTCTCTTCCTCTCATTCCATGTATGAAGTCTCTCATGCATGCAGAGTTTTCTGTTTTGTATTCTCTCATTGCTGTAAAAAATAATCATATGCTTTGTATTTTCCACATTTTCTTTTATTTGCAGTAGTTAATAATCTGTCTGATTTGTATTTTGGTTACAGGTTTCTCTTGGACTTCTACATGCTCGAGCTACTCATATCCTCTGGCCTCCACAACGCTGGCAGAAGCTACAGCCAGAGCTACCTCCAGAGCGCAAACCACTCCAGAGAGAGCAAGAGTGATCTAAATGTTCTGACAGAAAAACGCTAAAGTTTAACAAAAGTTGCAGTTATACTATCACCTTTAAGAGCTTTGCCAAGTGTATTTTAACGTCAGGTACTATATCAGCAAATACATGTGATAACTTCCCGTTAAAAAGTCACCTTAAGTGTGAAGTTTTTCTGGTTATTATTTGTTTTGTTGTTTGGTGTTTTTTTAAAATCTTGAACTGTAGTGCTTTTCGCATCATTTTGCTTTGAAATAATTGGTTGTAGAATGTTTGAATGTTCATATTTTAGGGGAACAGTAAAATGCTTGGTTTATTATGCCTATTCTTGTTCTTCTATGGAGAAGAAATTCAATAAAATATTCTAATCTTTTGCGTTCAGCTTATTTCTTTAGCAATGGAATGGAACCTTTATTATTATCGCTGATTGCATATGAAAGAAACAAACACATAATATGCTTTGGGTTTTCCTATAGTTTCTAATACCGAAGAATCAGTACTTCTGTAGCGGAAAAGTTAATCATACATGTCATAATTTTTTTTAAAAAAGCTTATGAGATTTTTTTTTCTTTTAATGCAACTTATGTTTCTTATTAAACTTAGTACTTAAACTTATTTTTAATTTCCGTTTCAGAGGTGTGTTATATAAACATTCTTTATATATTTGGATGAAGTAAATTTTCAGTCAAAATATGCAAATTATATTGCAGCATCTGAAGGCACTGTTTCATTCATTTTTCAAGTTTAGGAAACCTTCGCTAGTATCAAGTGCCACATTTCTTTGAAATAATGTAATTATATTATGTATTCTATACAATTAATACTGTAATTGTATAATTAATATTCTAAATACACTGAATATGCAGTAAAGCTTCTGCATATGTTATAAATGAAAAGAACTTGAAAAATGACATTTTTTCAGCTGCCGGTTAATATAAGCCAGTTTATTTTTGTATTTATTGAATTTTACTTTGCATAGGATTATACTTTAAAAATTTGACAAGTCACACAAAAGATCTTTAAACATTTCAGCTAAAATCATGCAATTGTCAGAACTTCAGATAAGGTGAAAATAAGTCTGTAGCTATTTGAAGGCACACATCTGTGTATTGGTTAGATGACAGCTTCCATCACTGTGAAAACTCACTATTACTGCCTAGAGTTCTTAAATGCTCCAGTTCTATAGCCCCGAACACTTCAGTGTCTACACATGCCATGATCTTTCGCTGTCCCAAAAAGCTATTCCATAGATCTCTGAACCGATCTTAGTTAAAAATAATGCAGTTTGTTTGGATGTTAATTACAGTAAATTCAAAATTATTTTGATTGGCATAAAGTGATTGAAAATAGTAGTTTGCAGTAGTTTTTTAAAAATTAATTAAGAAAAATGAAATGAGTTCAAGAAATTTACTGCAATTATAACTAATTTTCGTGACAAAGATACAAACACATATCAATGAAAGGAAAGAGAAAGAGTCAAACATAAAAAGAAGCAGAACAAAACTAGATTAGATCAATTTTATTTCTCTCAGTTGCTCAGGTCTTCATTTTGCCTCTTTCCACTAATTCAGATCTCTCCTCATCTTCCCCTTGAGTATGAACTTGGCAGAATTTCTTACATGTATTGACAAACTGGAAAATTTGGTTGGCTGTTCTGATTCACTGGTACATATTCTGCAAAACCAGTGCCAGAGAGTTATAAACAAAAACAAAGGCATTTGTTCCTCAGTTATTATCTTAATTAATTTTTTCTATTCATCTTGTCTAGAGATACAGGCAAATGTGTCTGCATCAGCTACGTTTCCAAAAAGATTCCTTAGGAGTGTAGACCTTGTTTCCAATGGAGAGGAAGGTTCCAGACATATGTGAAAATAAAATTATAGATGAGGTAGAACCAAGGGTTGCACACAAGTTTTTAGGTGGTGCCAGATCTTGCAGCACAACAGGGACAAGACTGCTGCACTCATATGTCCCCAGGTACCAGGTCCATCCAGCAGCAAGACCAAATATGCATTTTCCCTTGCCCTACACACACACAGAGTATATTATACCCGTATACGCGTGACTCACTGCACACATCAAAATTTCTTGATCCTCACATAGACACTAATGACACCAGTAACCTCATCCTGTTCCTCTCACTGGATATCAGAATGCAAATAGTAAGTGAAAAATCCATAGATACATACAACGTGAATGCCTCCAGCATCAGACACACATTTCGTCAAATAAACAGAATTCTAGTCTCCCCATTTGCTGATGCGTGGGCAAACAAGCCCCAGACACCCTCCAGTGGATCCTTCCAGTAACTGGACTTGGACACCTGGTGTATCCAGGTCCATCTAGCAGCTGGACCTGGATTTTCACCCTCCCCATACAGACATGGACACAAACTTCTGGGTCTCCCAATTGAACTGTATTCTCAGCAGCTGGCTGGGACCCCAGGGTGCCTGTCAGCCAAATCCATCTAGGGACACCCTCACCCACCCCGCAGGCCGTGTGTCCTGCTCTCCGGCTGGTCTGTCTTGATACTGGCCGGTGTTGTTCACTGACAGTGCACCCTCATTGCACCCTGTACTGAACCACAGGCACAAGGCCTACAGGCCTCCGACCCTTGGTCCACCCCCATCACTGGCACTCAGGCCCTCCTCACAAATGTACACAGTCCAGGAAGATCTGCACCCAGGAAAATATCTAGGAATGGAGTTTAATGAGACAGATTACACTGCTCAGGTTCAGGTCTTGACAGATTGGCACCTATTTATGTACAACTGGATACTTTCATACCCTTCTCTATTTTTCCACCCTTAATCCTCCCCAAAACACTTCTGTTTCCCTGATTTTAGTCCCCTATACATCCCACAACAAGGCTTATGCAGTACTGAAATGCTCTTTCCTGCACCCTGCAGCAAGCACGATACACTGGCAGCGTCACCAGTATGTGGGGCAACACAGAGAGCCTCCGTTGTGAGTCCTGGTGTTGGCTGTCCTCCATGAGGCTAGTGCAGGGGCTCATGTCTCTGACAGAGTTATTTGGGCTTTCCCACCATCATGCTTCTGTGCTCCTTCATGGCTTTGAGCATGAGACTTTCACAATCTGATGGCTTCTGTAATAGCCACAGAGGAGCTAAGTCACAGTATTATTCAGCTTCTGCCAGCTACCGTTGCTCCTCTGGGTTCCTTTGTCTATGTGGAGATCAGCTCTTTATCATATAACCTTATACAAGCTATGAAAGTTTAAATGTCCCAAGTATGACATGCCTCCTCTATATTTGCACACATGTATTTATAAGTATATATGAATATATATGGATACATGGAATATATAGATATAGATGATGAAATGATAAAATAGAGATTATACCTATTGAGTTTCAAGATGTTGCAATAGTTGTAAAGACTGCTATCATTTTGGAGAATGGTATTAGACTCTAATGATCTGAATTCAGTAATGCTGAATAGAGACTGTATTACAGTAGCCTCAAATACCACTTTCTTGTAATAAGCCTCTAAGGAACCTGATTCCTGTAAAAGAAGCTATTTGCTACATATGGCATCAGATTAATGTATGTGACATTTTACATCATCACATAGGTTAGTGAATAGAAATCGCTCAACAAAATCATAAATACTTGAGCAAGATAAACAGATCATTCAGTGTCTGAAACATAAAGAGCAGACCCATATTGCCAAAGCAAAATCAAGCAACAGTAATAACACACGATCACATATTTAAAGGTGTTATAATTTTATTGAAACAGTAATATATTGGATTTTCAACCCTCAGATGTGAAACATATAATGAGAAGCCTGTTCTGACAATAATGAGATTAGTGACAAAATTCTCATGGACTCAAGCCATTATGATTAGCTTTCTAAGTCAGCATCTTCCTCTTCAGCCACAGGCCTTCTGGTGTTTTTGTGGTGACTCTCATCTGCAGTTCAGGAGGGAATTTGTTTCATGGCAGTTAAATATGATTAACAGAAGTGAGAAGTAGGACATTAAGAAATGAAAGGATGACAGGATGTTTTAAAATTTGTTTTTATTGTGTATTGTGTATGAGGAGTCACATAAATACCCTTCCTACTACAAAGAATTGCATCTGGCTCTGGATGCCAGACTGCAATTATAGAGCATGGAAAGATATTACAAGGTGATCAGGAATTGGTACTCTTAGCAGACATGAGCAACTACATCTTGGAGAGTGACAGAGCAAAGTTGTGTACCTCAGCAATGTCTAAGCATCACTGCTTTGTATAGAAAACCAAAACAGTTTAGAAAGTGGATGGCCTTCTGGGCTGCCAGTGCACATTGCTGGCTCATATTGAGCTTCTCATCAATCAGCACCCTCAAGTCCTTCTCCGCAGGGCTGCTCTCAATCACATCGTCCCCCATCCTGTATTGTTACCGGGGGTTGCCCTGACCCAGGTGTGGGACCTTGCACTTGGCCATGTTGAACCTCATGATGTTCCCACAGGCCCACTTCTCCAGCTTGTCCAGGTCTCTCTGGATGACATCCCATCCTTCTGGTGTCACCACTGCCCCACTCAGCTTGGTGTCACCTGCAAACTTCCTGAGGGAGCACTCAATCCCGCTTCTGTATCATTAATGAAAATATTGAACAGCACTGTTTTCAGAAGGAGCTCTGAATATTTCTGGCATATTACAAGTAAAATAGCTGTCAGAGGCATCATTCTGTAGGTGTATTGCTTAGGAGTCTAGGAGCTGATGAACTTGCGTGCTCTTGTGTAACTTTGGTGATCCTTTGGTATTTTGCTGTAATATGGAATAATCCTCTCACTTTGAAATATTTTACTATCAGTACTATCATAATCAAGAAAATTACCACCATTGCTCACCAACATTGTCTATTGTTCTTATCATGGTCTGTTAAGCGTCTTATCCAAGGTCATGTGAGATAACCATTATGGGTTTGGAAAAAAAACAGGATCTCTTACATCACAGTTTACCTTCTTAGTGGCAAGACTCTCTGTCATTCACTGTCATTCATTGTCTTGCACAATTAATGCACAAATGAACTATTTGTGATATGAAAAACAAATCTAAGTGAAAGAAAATGATCAGTGAAAACCAAAATTCCAAGTAGACAGCTTAGCCCTCCACCATTGTATGGTGACTGAGAAAGATGAGTCTTTTTAGAGCTAAGGTTTGCTGTGGAAATATAGCCTTTTAAGAGATGTAATGAGGCTATACTAATGGCAAATACTATAGAAAACGTCCTTCTTCTGTAAATTCAAGTTCAAGAAAATTGAATTACAAAGACTGCAAGAAAAATGCATGGCAGTGGCTTAGGGGACTGGCCAGGAACCCGAGAGAGGGTAGAGCTGAAATACTCATCCCTGCATCTGTACTCCTTTTCAGTAATTTCTTTGTGTGAAGTAAATGCACTAACTATTAAATCTAGTGACATAACTACAAACTTAATTTCATCTAATTATTTCCAGTGCTTTTTAATTAAAATAAAGATTACATAGCCTATTGTGGAAGTTTTAGCATAATCTGTTATGCCCCTGAATGCTGTGGGTTTATTTGTTTGGGTTTTAATTTGTGAAATAAAAGATAACCCAGAATCTGGCTTATGTAACTGCACCTTGAGAGGATTTTAAGCAAAACATTACACAGAAAATATTACCAATACTAAGATTATGCCACCATCCAAATATCTTCCTGATTGGAATTTATTAAGAATGCTATTGGATGAGAGGCTCACCTTTGGATGATTTAGTACCTAAAAACCTGAAGGTGCAGAATATTTTAAAAATGCAGCAACTATATCTGAATATCAGATTATCCTGACCATAAAAGGACAAAAATGTTAATTTATTATTTTTTTTAAATTTTGATTACTTGTTAGAACTGTATTAAACCACCACATCATGTACTGTCTTCCTCATCCTACTCACAAATGTATCAGCACTTTATTTAACATCTAACCTTTTCTCATATCCTTCTATTAAATGTCAAAATTGAATTTTACATCCTTTCAGAGCTAAAATGTACCACCTTAATTTTTTTCTTATACACATTTTGATTAATAAATGAAACATATAACAGCATATTTTTAGCTCTCCCTGTAGTTTTATCCATTTGATTACAAGGGTTAATCACAGAAATGGTCCTGAGTTTTCTGTAGCACTGTGATCCCCCAGGATGCAAGATCAGGTTATAGTACTTAACATTTTAACCTGCTCTTGATGAGCCTGTTATTAAAGAAATGCATTTCCTTTAGTCTCATGCATTTTTCCCTCATTATGAATGGATGGTTTTAAGTCTGACATGAAATATCTAAAGGGTTCAGAGAAGTAGTCCATTTGTCCAGTAACCTGTTCCTGACAGGGGTCAGTAAATTATATGTCCTATAAAGAAGAGTTTGAATAAACTGCCATAAGGGAAATTACTTTCCAACCCCAGGCAGTTAATGTTAGTGTTAAGCCCTCAAGCAGGAAAGTTTAAATCCCTTACTTATCTTACAACAATTTTTAATGTAACTGATTGTTCTTATTATTTATACAAAAGTTTAATGCTTACTTCAACGGCAACATATGAAAAGTCTCAGTTTCTAAATAACAAACTGCTTAATAAAATCTGAAATTTTTAAACCTAACTTCTCTTTACTTGTGCTATCCCTTTGCTAAGTTGGGAGTGATTATTTCTTTGTCAGCTGCAACTGTCTGGGATTCTTGGCCTACGATATCTGTCTGAAAATTTTGGTGAATGGAAATGTTTTTCTTTCAGCTCTCTTACTCTAAGGCGGACAAAACATAATCCTGTGAAAAGCACCTATTAAGTCTGATACCAATGTGAATGATTGGTGTGACATGATGTTTTACACTTTATGGGTTTCACTGTTAAAGGTAGCACAGGTGTGGCAGATGATTGCTGTGTGTGTGCTAAGTTAGTGACTATGGTCAACATAACATGAAGCACAAATGTTTAGGATGCTTGGACCCTGAAGTAGACTCTGTCATCTATGCCACTCAGACTCCCTGAAAGGTGGACAGGAAGACTCATGCTCTGGAGTCAAACTCTAAAGAGGGACAGTATGAGAAGAGCAATATTTAATTTTTGTAATTAAGTTGATAGAGACAAAATTGAAACCAGACTCGCAAACTTCTGTGGGGGTTACAGTACTTCCAAGAAAGATTGCTTACTGGAATCCATCACCTGGAACCATAACCTGGTCCCAGTTGTGTGTTTCATTTTAAAACATGTGTTACGAGAAAGGTACTGAGACTGGCTATATTCTACATATTCACCTACAAAATAACAACATGGCTCAAGGCTTTACTCAGCCTGAAGAGCTGAGATCAACCAGATAACCTTCTACAAAAAACAATTGATTTTGTAGATGACAGGAGAACAGTGGACATTGTATATAGAAATAATATTCAGGGAAATACACAAAAATGTGAGGAAAATGTGCTAGAGGTAAGCTGAAATATATTTTGCCATAGAGATCTTGACTACATAATCTTTTAACTTGTGACCAAGATAAGATAAAAACTTTTTTAGAGAATATCCACAATGGGAATAATTTTCTGTAAATGCCTGGCTGAATATATAATAGTATTACCTAATGCTTAGTAGTGAGGTCAGCTGATTCTTAAGGCTTTATTTTCAGTGAAAAGAAGATTGTTAAGTCTCCGAGGGGAAATAATAATTACATCTTAAAATAGAAGCAAGGTGAAACTTGAAATAGAGAAGCTCGCAAGTACTGACAAAAATTATGACTAACATGGAAACCTCCACTTTTAGACTTTAAACGAAATGCCTTGGGCTTTATTTTGGCAATTGCCAGAGGTCTAGATTGTCAGAGGGTAAATGGAAAAGTGATACCATGATCTTTCAAGTGCTTCTTCATGACACCCATGTGTATTATCTTCTCATACTGTTATAATAATAATAAAAAGGTATCTTCTGTGCCTGAAGTTTGAAGAACAGCTGGGATAAAATTAATTTCTCATATCTCATTTTTTCTTTGCTTCTCTTTTAACACTCATCCCTATCAGGGGTTAGCTGACATAAAGTGTCGGGTATACAGCAGACTAACACTCTGACACTAAAAATATGTGTGAGATAGCAATAATTGTCCCTTGGAAATGGTTCTGCCCTACAAGAAGAGAAGACTTCAGTGCTTACAGTAGGATCTATAATGCAAAAGAACTTTTTGTTCTACTTCCTGAAGTAGAAATACAAAATCTTCCCTAGAACTTCTAAGTCCAGATTCACTTACCAGAGTTCAGCCATTTAACTCAGGCTGTACTCATTCTCAGGGTCGTGCTTAATAGACTTAAAGACAAGTCCCTTCAGAGCATGCCGCAGGACTTAGTGGGTTGAATCACTGTCTGAATGTGTTATTCTCTTTTCAGTGGCTCTAAAAGAGCCTTTGGTTGCCTCAGTGAAGTTCGATGAATATTAACCTTGAGTTTTTTATATGATTTGTTACTTTGCACAGCAGGTTGCTATCAAAAAAGTTTGATAAGTCAAAATCAAGGCCACATTGTCTACTAGTTTTGCTTGAATTTTATTACACTGATTAATCCTGAAATTTCCTTTGATCCCACAAAATTATGTAGCTGATTTCTTTCTTGATAAACTGTTCACAGTTGGAGGCAATGACTTTGAGACACGTTTTTCTCTCTCTCTCTCTCTCTTTCACGCTCACACACATACACACACAGAGAGATATTATTTAATGCTGTAGATATTTAAGGTATTAAAGGCTACATTCACAAAAGGTTTCAGGTGCTATACTTCTTCTTTAGGATATTAACACCTTCAATCTGGATACCCAGGCTCCCTATACAACAAATAAAGGAAAAATATTTGACTGTGTGAGAATGAGATTTCCAAAGTACACTGAACAAGGAAAACTTCAAATTGTTCAAAGACAAGAAGGTTATTCTTTAAGATTGCATCAATCTTAGTAAATTAAAAGTGCCCAGGAGGAGTCTCAGGCATAGTTTTTTTTTCAGCAAAATTAGAGCTTATTCGACAGCATCCATAATTCAGGAGTTTACACAGGCCTGTGTCCATACTTATGCAGTGACCCTATTTTGGAGAGTAGCAACTTATTTAATAGTGTGACTATATGCCATTGGTATCAGTGCCAGAGAATGAATAACCCTAGCCATACTTCACTTACCTATATGGATATAACATGAGGAAGTCAGTAGTGATTGCTCTTCTGGGATGCAGACACCTCTCTCTTCTTTGAATGATCTGTTAGTCTTTGTTGCTAAAAACAGCTATTTTCCTTCCTTCCTACTTACTGTCAAGTATTCCTTTGTTAGTATCTTTCTCTAGTTTGCAGAAAATTCAGTGTCAGGAAGGATTTTACATTTTAGCAAGATTCTTTTTTATGGCTTTAACAGGGCTCTTGGATCTTGATCTAGATGATGTAGACATTCGATCCTGTCTTCATATCACCTTTTTTTTGTCCTTGCAGTGTCTTGCCCTTATAAGATGTTATTTAATAAAAGTATCTTTTATTTTTTTCTGGGAATTTTCTTAATCTCTGTGGAATATTTTCCCCTTAGTATTTCTTTTCTACCCTCTGATCTATGCGTTTGCAGGCTTTGGTGACTTGATCTGAGAATGTAACCCTCCCTACTTTAGGGTTATTTTCCTTTTTTTCTACAAACCAAAACAAAAACACAACAAGCAACACCATACACTTCCCCTTACTCATCCCTTCTCCCCGCCCCCAGAAAAAAACCACAACCAACAAGTCAAAAAAATCCATGGTTCTAGCCTGAAATTATCTGCAAAGAAGAGGAGTGTAAATATCTTTAATTAAAAGCTGTATCTGCCCTCTCCTACTCCTTTTCCTCTAATCTCCACTGCAGTCCCCAAAACCAACGTGTGTCTCTGTAGTTTCCTACATCAGCAGTGCCAGAAATAACCTTGAAGTTAAAGCTGTAATGGCTTGAAAGTCTTTGCAATATTGCTACAAGGTAGAGATGGAAGAGCACCTTGGTCAGTGCTGAGTGGTGGAGGGTTTGCTGTGCTGGCAGCATCTCCCCAGAGTAAATGCAATATGAAACATGTCAGTTTTTGGGAATTTCTAATGTTTTATATAAAGTTTTTTAAAACTTATCTTGTGCTGCATAGTTGATATCTGAAACATGAACGCATCTTTTCAGAATGGAAAAATAAAAATATATGTAATTTAAATTAGCATATCGATTCAAATTCTTTAATTATAGTCTACTGAGTTCAAAATTATAGATAATAAATTAAGAAAGCACACACATGCAGGACTGATGCTACTCTAGCTCTTTAAACATGAGCCTGCTAAGGAAATCAAAGAAACTGAGTTGATGAGCAGTTTTTATTTACAATAATCTGCCCTTAAGCCTACAAATAGGTTCAAAACCACATTTTACTCATTTCTATCTGCATGGATGACAGATGTCTATAAGCATAAAACTGATTAGTTACCAAGGGACAATCTATACTCTTACGTCGCAATCAAAACTGATGGGCCTCATCGAAGGTTTAGTATATTACAAGGGCTGCCAATGCTTGAACAGAAATAGGATAATTCCTTTAATTAACTCAGATAGTATTCTATTTAGAAAGACAAAAACTGTAAAGACGGAAATTAGAAGCTTGGCTCAAGGGAAATACAGATACTTATTACAAGTCACAGGCATGTCTTTTGACTTACTTTCAGTATTTAGAGGATTCCACTGTTACAGAATTGTTAGTAATTATGTTATGCATATTCAAGAAATCATTATTTAATAGCCACAAAATATAGAAGAGTTAAGAATTGATGCATTCCTAAATTTCATTTAGAAATTCCTGTGTCTGTGTCCCCTAAGGAGATACACAGCAAAAATTTAATATATTTAGCTCATGTTCAACATTATCCAAAAGTAATAGTTCTATAAATGCAGGAATATTTAGGTAAATAATCTAAATACTTGCTACTTTTTTACTGAACATGATGGCCTTCTTTTTCTATTATGCTAAAGTGTTTACGGGCAAGGTAAGTGCAGTGTTGAAAGCATGGAGTTGTAAGTAAAAAGTAGTGCACCTTGTCCAATGGAAGCATCTTGAAAGTGTAAAGACCTTTTAAACTTCCTGGAATCATAAGTGGAGCTATGTCTACTTGCAAAAAAAACCCCAGAAATTAAGTAAAAGTGCTCACTCCTTCTTCTTGAAGCTTGTTCATGGCCCTAGCTCCGTGCCCCTGCCCTCGCCCAGCAGCAACCTCTTGCCCAGCCTCAGTGATGTCAGGACAACACATGATGGGCTTGGAGAGTTGATATATATGGAAAGTTTATATTACTTGTTTGTAAAAATAATAACACATCAGAAAGAGAACGGCTTGTTTCCCAGAATAGTTGCAAGCCACATGTAGGAGAGGAGCTGTTTCACTGGCTCGTTCCTTGCCTTGGCTTACCGTTGTCTCTTCATTACCCACGTACAGCTTCTCATTTTGTCTTTTCCATTCACCATATGTCTTCTGTAATTTTACCAGTCTGCAACCTCTGGCAACAATTAGCTATATCTAGCATGTAAATTAGAAGAAAAGTGTTAATATTTTATGCTTTTTTGCAGGTACTCCCTCCAACTATTCATTTTGTATTTAACAGTGATTTACGAAATTATGTTTGCTATCACCTTCACTACCGAACTGGTGTGCTCACAGGAGTTCACTGGGCACAGAAAGCCTAACATTAGTGCTAAATCTTTATTTAAACTTTGCCATGGAAATTTCTGAATGACAAGGCAAATCTCGTAGTTATCTTAATCCCTCCTTGGCTGAATACACTCTTACATTTGCAAAAAAAAAGCCTTATGATCTGCATTAAGTTTGGTTTTAAGTTTGTATATTGCAGCCTTGGAGGCAAGGGAATCCCAGTTTCAATGCAATAGCAACTGAAAGAGTTACATGATCAGATGGACAATAATATTTCCCACTGCACTGATCACATCATTCCAGCTGAAGAAAAAAACAGTGCAAACCAGTTAAACAAAATTGTTATTTCACTCTGCTTACGTGAAAGAACTGAAAAGCAGTTTGAGTTGTAGCTTTGCAATTGTAAAAAAATATTTAAGGTAGAGTTTTAAAAATACGAGTGAGTGTCCAAACTCGAATATAAATATTTTATCTCTATTAATGTATCATTTCATTGTTTCTCTAAAGTGATCAGTATAATGACAATGATATAGTACATTTTAGTGTAAGAAAAAGTCTTCCATATGCCGAACTCTAAGTTCAAGAACTAATGATCCTGATAGTTTTCAGATCTTTCACCCTAAAGCAACTTTGTTGTCTGCGGTCATTTTTAACACTTCAAATCACAGTGTTGTTGAAGGAAATGACTTAGCAGATAATTACTGGAAACCCAAGTGCAGCTCACACGATTAATTGTGTAAACATACTGACAATCACACAGCTCAAAAATCTAATGTAACAAGATTTCTATATAAAAAGTTCCCCGGCTCAGGATGCCATTTGTATATTACCTCAAAAAATGCATTTAAATATGATTTTTCTGGAAAATACAGACATGCATTTCTTTTGAAAAATTTTTACTCTGTTTAGACTCTTTCTGGTTTACTACTTAATTTGAGTGAAATTTTCAAATATCTGATTTCTTTGAGCAATTAAATTTTCCCCAAGGATTTTTACTGGAAAATATAGAACCAAATATTTAGAAAAATTCTGTTTAAAATGAGAATATATGAGAGTCTGAATGTGTGAAATGTTAGAAAACCACTAATTTCTATACATAATTTGTGTATAATTTGACTGAGAAAATGATGAGGGTCATTTACTGATGAAACCTACCTCAGTGTTTAATCATGTAATTAATATAGTAGAAATGCAATTCTAACAAATAAATGTAATAATATACAAATACTTGAAGTTTATTCTTCAGCAAAAGATTGCATTGATTTATTCCAATTAAAAATATGGAGAGAAAAGTTTACAAATCAGAAATGAAGAGGTCATCTTCAGTCAGATCTGCAGAATACTTAATGAAAAAGAAAAGGTCAGAATACTGTGAAGCACTAATATATAGAGTCATAGAATCTTCCGGTTGAAAAGACCTTGGAGATCATCAAATCCAACCACACCCGTCATACGCTAAACCATGTCCCTCAAAAACTCATCTATCCTTCTTTTAAATACCTCCAGGTATGGTGACTCAACCACCTTCTTGGGCAGCCTCTGCCAGTGCCTGACCACCCTTTTGGTAAATTCTTCCTAATATCTCATCTGAACCTCAGATGGAACAGTTGTATTGTGAAGTTGGTAAAGGAAAGACTCAACTATTCAGAAGCAAACCCATATGCCAATTCAATTGGCAAATGTTTTTTCAACATCTTTAAGCTTTTGAACCTCTTACACCTATATTTAGCTTCTAGTTTTATATTAGTAATCTTTCTGTTAGTTTTTTTCTTCATTAATCATGGTCCATAATTCTTATTTTCACCCTACTGATCAGTTTGATTATGATAAAGTTTCCCTCTCACTAGTCCTGGTGAAAAATCTTTTCTCCCTTTTATAAAATTTTTATTCTTACTGTTCCTAGTGTTCACTCTGTTTATTAACTACTCAGATTATTTCCTTTTCCTCAAATGTTTGATTTTTTCATAGTCTTCAAAATATTTTTTTGAGTTTTCCAAGAATGTTATTATGCAAATAAACTTTTTGAAAGTAATAATAATCACCCTTAACAAAATAAAAAGTAAACCAGTGTTCCCTTATTTTCTCTCACAATGTCTGTACCTCTAGATGTTACAGCATTTTTAAATTTAGTTCTTGGGTATCCATGTACGAAAACATAACTATCATCTAGTTACATGATGGACCTAATTTGATGTCTTTCATCTCTGTGTTAATGTATCATAAAGTCAAATGCTGCAAAATTATAAGCCGTGTGCTATTTGCAGTAAAGCAAGCTGAGATTTAGAGCACATGATGAAAGCAAAGAATGCATTGATGAATAACTTTTAGATAAACAAGGTAAACAGTGTCTTCATGTGTATCTACTCTTTATACTTAAGGTTCTTTGGGCTTTTTAAAAAATATCACCATTTTTTTTCCCTCACCTTGTCAAAATGATTCAATAGAAGTGGAAAAACTACAAGTTCTTTTTTTTTTTTTTTTTTAAATAAAGTATCATCGTAGAACCATTTGTTTGGAAAAGACCTTTGAGATCGTCAAGTCAAACTGTACCCATCACTACTAAACCATATCCCTGAGCACCTCATCTACTCATCTTTTAAACATCTCCAGGGATGGTGACTCAACAACTTCCCTGGGTACTTCCCTGTTCCAGTACCTGGTAACCCTTTTGGTGAAGAAATTTTTCCTGATGTCCAGTCTGAACCTCCCCTGAACTTTACAACTTGAAGCAGTTTCCTCTCATCCTCTTGCCTATCACTTGGGAGAATAGACCAACACCCACCTTGATAAAACCTCCTTTCAGGTAGTTGTAGACAGTGATGTCTCCCCTCTACCTCCTTTTCTCCAGGCTAAACAACCCCAGTTCCCTCAGCTGCTCCTCATAGGATTTGTTCTTCAGCCCCTTCACCAGCCTTGTCGCCCTTCTCTGGACACGCTCCAACACCTCAATGTCCTTGTACTGAGGGGCCCAAAACTGAATACCGTACTCAAGGTGAGGCCTCACCAGTGCTGAGTACAGGGGAAGGATGACCTCCCTGGTCCTGCTGGCCACGTTGTTTCTGATACAGGCCAAGATGCCACTGGCCTACTTGGCCATTTGGGCACACTGCTAGCTCATGTTCAGGCGGCTGTTAACCAACACCTCCAAGTCCTTTTCTTTCAGGCAGCTTTCCAGCTATTCATCCTGAAGCCTGTGGTGCTGCATAGACTCGGCACTAGGCCATGTTGAACCTCATACCATTGGTCACAGTCCATCAACCCAACCTGTTCAGATCCCTCTGTAGAGCTTCCCTACCCTGTTTGATACATTTTGCCTTTAATGATTGGAATTAAATGGTGGCTTGTTGGGATGTCGTAAAGTGATTCTGAAAGTAAGAGAACAGGCTGGTTAGAAAAGCAAAGTTTGAATCAGTGAGTAGCTCGGAATCAAAAGTTTATAGAATGTGGTAAAATAGGTCATTGACCTGTAGGTCAGTCTATAAACACATTGTTGAAATAAGGTACATGTTGAAGATTTGAACTCTAACAAGAAGTGTAAATTAACTAAAAAGTCATCCGAATAAGATGTTGAAGAAGGAATTAATTAGAGGGCAGAATGAGATTTTGAGGTTAAAAGAGGTCTTGCATGGGTTAGTTTGATTTTTATCTAGATGAAAACAAATTAAGTGAAAGAAAACAATCTAAAGGATAAAAGGGTTAAGACTCAGTACATTACAGAGTTTCATGCCTTATGTATTCCTGTGCCATGGTCCTAATCAATTTCAGTTTTACTGACAGAGCTGTAAGTGCTTCTAAAGCAAATCAGATACTGTAGGTAAAATGGAAATTATTCAACATGACCATGTAATTTCTTTGAAAAATAAGTATCCCTGGGCTACAAGGGCTCAAAATCAATGCTCGGTGTTCTAATACGAACGGTGGACAATATTGCGAGGCATTAAAAAATATTCATGATGCTAAGTTCCTTTGTCACTGAAATGTCACTGGATTGTCAAAATGGATAACTGAAAACCTTAGTATTTAGTTTTACAGTCTCTCTATGGAGAAATTATATGTGGTATATTGAACAATGACATTCCTGTATAAATATATTTAAAGAAAACAATAATAAATAATCTCTTCACATAGGGAGTAACTATGTCACAGGTTAAGAATTCTAATTAAAAATAAATAATGAAAGATTTAAGCTTACTATGCATGATCATGGCCATGTGATAAGCGTTCAGAAAATAAAAATCCTAAAAGCCTACCTAAGTTAGAGATATGCAAATAATTGAGGGCAAAAAAAATATGTAAGAAAAGTTAAGCCCAAAAGGTCACTCTATATGAGAACTACTCACAAACACAATGTTGAGAATGATTTCTATACAAAGCCCCTGCAGGCTAAAGTTCAAAGGAGTGGTTAATAAATAGGCAGTATAAGTTTGTAAATAAACAGATGTGCCTTGATTACCTGCACGTGGAACATATTTTCTCATCCACAGTCAGACTCTACTAACCAGTATTTGCCTAACTCTTAATTCTTCTATTAATGTGAGTAAAGGGACTGTTCGTATTTAGTTTTATCTAGAAGAATACTTGTACCTAAAACATGCATGTCTTTTTCTTTTCCTTTGCAATGCTTTAGGGTTTTTTTTCCTGTTTGGACTGTAACAAGTCTAATAGCTCAGCTGCAGAGCAATTAGGCAAAATAATCAAATTATTTGCAAACATCTGTGAATCCCGAGCTCATTTTGCGACTACCAACTAAATGTCCATAACAAATATTTGTCAGAATACTTGTATTACAACTGAAACAGGAGTGAGGATGCATTCAGAATATGTATCCATATTTATTTTTCCCAAGAAATTGCACCTTATCCATTTCATTCTTAGGAAACATTGTCAAAATATATGTTCTCAGAGACATCACAAGGTAGTGTCTGTGTTGTTATTTCTTGGTGTGTAAGTAACAACTGTTCACGCTTTGTAGACAAACTGTTGTTGTTAGTAATATTATACAAATATCTGAATAGAAGAAAATGTATGATCTGTATGAGTTTGCACTGTACCTTGGTTGCTAAAGTCTGTTCCCAAGTTATAGTTTACCCACTGAGGTCAAGTCACCTAGAAGTGTTTTTCTTTGTTTTGTGAAAGAAGATTACTTGAGTACTGTTTCTTTCCATTTCTGTTCCAAGACTTGCATAAAAGGGTTACACTTGAAAAAGTACTGAAACTCTGTCAATATTTCTTCCTGTATTGGGAATCTTACCTGCAAGATGTTGAACATCTGCTTCTAGTGCCTATTTGGGATTTATGGAGTTGGATGGTGAGTTAATATGAGAATAAGCAAGCACAATTAAGTATAAAAGGTGGGATAGATTAAGGCGAATAAGCAAAGCATTTGTGCACTACTGTTTTTAGATAACTGCACCTCTCTTATCCTAGAAAATTTGTCTATCATTGGTCAGATAGAAGTGAAATGATAAATATACATTTTGCTTATCAAGTAACCATGTTAGAGCTCCTGCTTCCTTCCTCCTACAGTGCGTCACTATAGCTGGCTCCTTAAATTGAATTGTCAGTACCCTATGGCACTGCTTTTAGAAACAGAAATGTGAACTTGTAACTTCCCTCATTTTCACATTAATTTTGTAAAAATATTTGCCTCACTGTGAGATTAAAAGGTAAAGAAGTTATTAATGACATTTAAAGTGAAATGTATTTTTTAATTAAGTATCTTTCTGAAAGCACTCCATTATACAATGCAGTTCTATTTAGAACACAAGAAAATATGAGCCCACACTCCCATTGACATTCATGCACAAGGAGAACAACCATCATATTCAGAATATGATTAAGACATGGTGATGTCCCTCTTAACATTATTATTTGGTAGTTCAGCAGAATGGAAAATCATTCCTTTAGATCTAGTGATTTATTCTGTTGGATAAAAATTAATCACGGAATCATAAAATGTTTTGAGTTGGAAGGGATCTATAAAAATCATCTAGTCCAACCTTCCATCTTCCACTAGGTACGACTGCTCAAAGCATCATCCAACCTGACCTTCAATACTTCCAAGGATAGGGTATCTACAGCTGTTCCAGTGCCTCACCACCCTCATAGGAAAGAATGTCTTTCTTATTTGTAATCTAAATCTACATTTTTTTTTAAATTTTAAAATAATTACCCTTTGTCCTACTGCTATCGACCTTGGTAAAAAGTCTCTCTCCATCTTTCTTATAAGCCCCCATTAATTGCTGAAAGGCCGCAATAACTTCTCTTCAGAGCCTTTCTTTATGTAAGCTAAACAAGTTTGCAATCCTCAAGTTTATTTTTCATACTGAGCTTCAGAAGTTAATATGGTTGAATTTACAAGCTTTTTAAATGAGGCTGCAGAGACATTTAGGTAAGTCTTGATTTTCCGGTAAGCAGATCATTCAACTTTTAATTTTAAATTACTTGTATCTTAATTTCTGGATACATACAATCACTATAAGCTTAACTAGTTTTTAGAGATGCATACTGATACCTTTTATAAACATGATAATAGGAGCTCAGGAGGCTTATTGAAGAAAATGCCAAAGGTCTTGGAGTTGATGTTTAAATGGAAAGTAGGAAACTGAGTTCAAGAGAGCAAAGCAGGAAAATCATGCCTAAAATTCCTCGGTGTTTGATTGTATTGTCTTGATACTTCAAGCAATATGTTTCCTAGATACCTAAGCCTGTGTACTTGTTATAACAAATATAAATCATAGCTCGGAAAGAAGAAAACCTCAGAAAGCTCAGTGGAAATGGCAGTGGATGACCTGACTTATTTCTGCATCAGGCTGTTGTGCTGGTACCAGACTATGAGATATTAGAAGTAAAAACTCAACTCTTTCTTTGGCCTACTGTTGATCTAAGAACACAAAATTCACGAGGTCAGAATTTTGGACAGGACCAAGAGGAAGACGAACTTTGCAGCCTGTCTGCAGAAGATTCAGTTTCAAAACAGGAATCCTAGTGTTTTGCTCTGTAAATTCTTTCAGTTTTATGTCTAGTGAATGTTTGATGTAAAATTGTGTAAAATTAATCATCCTTTCTTCCTTGCCTTAGCCATAAAGAGAATATCAGACCCAGTACCCCAGTACTATACAATTTGGAAGTAAAAGCCTGAAAGCCAAAGTTCTGCCCCTGGGATTTCTATTTACTGTTTTGGGTTTTGCCCGCTTAGCATTCTAGCTATCATTACCCCCAACCTGGGATCATGTCTTCTCCCCATCCTTTGTAGGAACAGTAGTTCTGAGCTTCAGTACTAGGTATATATAGTTGACTTCCCACAGGAGTCTTGTTAATCAGTGCTCTACAAGTGATCATGTAGTCATGGCTTGCTTACAATTTGGTAGAAGATAGGCCAACGTGAAAAGATTTACACCAGGTCAGATGACTCTGCAGGCTCAATGTCTACTTTGTATTTCAAACCCAAATCTATTAATTAGTTAGAAGACTGGCAAACAATAGTTTTTGCAAATACCCCTTGACTTTGGAGGGGATCCAAATATATTGATCTTGTAGTATTTAATCAATATCTAAATTCAATTTTTTGCCATGTGCAAATATGATAGATCAATGTTGTCTCACACTACAGGATAGAAGACTCAAGGCTAAGGGTACTGTGACTCTAAACAAAGGATCTAGGCTGTTCTTTCCACCTAAATTAGAACCAAGTTTCTAACATTTCAGCTAAAACTCATCAGAGTAACTTCATTTTCTGACTCAATGTTTTTCAGACAGTGTCTGTCTCAAGAACTGATAGCACTTAATATTTATAGTTATTACCAAAGTAATGGGGCATTGGCATGCAGAAAGACCATTGCTCATATTTATACCCATGAGACTAAGGCCATCATCAAGTTAGTGGAATGCTGTAAGTGAAAGGGCCAAAAAAGTTTGCACCTGCAGAGAAGAGCAGACAGGGCAGGTGATTCAAAACTGACCAACAGAGTATTTCTTTTCATATACGTCATGTTCACTATAAAACTGAGGGATCATGAGGGTCAAGTCCTCTTCTTCAATGGCCAGTGTCTAATATGGACCTCATCTGTCCTTCTGTCCCTGATCCTGAAATCTTGCATTCGTGAATCTAGTTGCTGAATACAGTTCCCATCTGCCGCTGAGTCCAGCCGACGACTTTTCCCCAAGCCTACTCTGCAGCATTGGTGGTAACATATTGTCATTGTGGGTTTCAATTCCATGGCATAGGCCCTGTATGCACACCAGTTCATGACACACTTTGGAATAAAGTCACTATTTTGACAGAAATTAAACTGGACTAGTTTAGAATGAATAAGCAGATGCCCACTCTCTCCTTTCCTTGACCATTTCAAAAAAAGTGTCTATCCAGCTCGCTGGCTTGTAAAAGAGGGAGATTATCAGTCTCAGATGAGAGGAAGAATCCAGCAGATGCCAGAATGATGCATGCCAGTTCTGTTAAATTGTTTGGCTAGTGAATTTGCAGAGAAGTTGAAAGACACGTAGCAGTCAGCATGGATTCTATACAGACTATGCCATGACAGATTTTTTTTTTAACCTGGGTCTTTCAGTTGAAACTTTTTGAGGAAAACCAAAGCTTTTAAGTGATCTTTTCTAATCCTTTTAAAATATTTGATACTATGAATTGCTCTGATTTGTGGACACTCCGTTTGGCTGCCCTGATTAGTCCATCAGCAATATCCAATTCAGTTATATGAGAAAGAAGTTATCATCTTATTAAGACAAGACGGTTCCTGAAATGTTTTTTTTCTCTTTTTTCAAATAAGTTAAATTAACTTCTTACTGGTCCTAGCACTGTGCATGATGCAGTGTTGATGGACAATATTAAGGACAGCTATCAGCATGTGTTGTTACTCCATATTCTTGAAACCTCTAAATGCAAAATTTGCTTAGAATCTGCAGATATCCTATTGATCACTGATTACTTTGCTACAAAGTACAGTCACCTCACAGACTGTCAAAAAACCCAGAATTTGTGCTTCCCACAGAACAGTGTAACATTGTAACAATCCCTGTAGTGTCCACTGATGATATGTGACTCAGATTACCAACAAGTTTTGTTATCTTGGTAATGAAACCCAGTGATTGCTGATGGTATCACAAAATACATACGTAAAACATGGCTAGCAGTACTTCAATAAATTACAGTGACAGCCACTGACTGAATTCAAAATTAGATTTTGAACAGGAATATTATGCTGCTGTTGTCATAGTTTTATGGATTCAAGATTTGGACATGTTGCTTTGTAAATGCCTCGTTCATTTCTACCTGTTTTCAGTAGACACCTAGTGTCAAGTAGCAAAATATCATAACTAGTACTGAAGCTTAAAGGTCTGTAAAAGCTCTATCTCTAATTATCATATCTCAGATGAGACAGCAAAGTCATAAAATTCATGTGCTTGAGGATAGCATCCTATTTTTTTGATAGAAAGACAAAAGTGCAGAGCTGGGTTGCTGAAACATGAAGAAGGTAATCTGAAGGCTAATTTTAAAGTAAGTAAAGTAAATTTATATCTCAAGTCAAAATTTGATTGCAACAAATTCTGTAATTCTGATGACCTTGAAGGATATACATATTGCTGCTCATACACTGAGCTGAAAAATCTTGTGTGGCGAAGAAGAAAACAAGAACACAATACAAAAATAAGGTTAGAAAGTACATCCTTCACACATGCATTCAGGCTGTCCTAGGTTTTGCCTGTGACAGATCCACGGATTACAGTGCCTTCCAACTGGAGTTACTCTTATCCTATAATTAGTGAGTGAATTTTGGCAGGCTGGTGCAGATTTTCACAGGCTGATAGCAATGGAAAGGGTTTTTTCCCCCTACAATAGTATGAAATGGGAAGTTTACCACCAGTTCCTCTTGGATGACTCTTGACTACTCCAGAGGGTTTATTGTCTGTCGTTTCTTTATTGTCTATTTGCTTTGAATAAAAATGTGTGAAAGGCCAGATTTAGTCCTGAAGCAGAATTTGTATGAGTGATCTTTTGCAATCAGTTGTTAGTATGTAAACAGAATTTACTGGAGTATTGTGTTATTTGGGAGATTTTTACATTTGGATGCAGAACAAAACTAGAAATTTAAACTCTAGGACCATAAAAAGATTAATTATAAAATGCATAACTACAGCAGACTTTAATTAATACAAACTACAGCATCTCTTTCTATAGTTGGGAAAGATGAGTTGCTGTCTTTTCAAACAATAGAAATGTTCCAGTGCACTACAAAATAATTACAGTATGAAGTGTTCCCCTAGGCTTAAACCAATGGTGAAAAATTAAAAATTGAAAGACAAAAAGATTTCTCCTTTCCTTGGATTTTTATCTCAGTTTATATTAAAGAAATTATAATTGTAGTTTAAATTATAAAAGCTACACTCTAGTTTCAGTGCAGAACCACTGAAATTATTAAACTTCATGTTAAAACAGAGAATAGTTTGTTCAGCATAATCTGGTCTGAAGAAAATTATCTTATGACTTAATGGGGTCATAACAGTTTCCCCAGTGTCTACAAGAAACCTATAGCAGGACCTCAGAGATAGTTGGAAAAGTTGGATATATTAGATCTAGATATCTAAAAGGTAAAGTAGGAGAATGAAACATGTTCAGGTTAAGTGATGCTATTGATGCAATGACTTCACATACAGTCTTTCTAAAGCATTAATGTACAATCACAGTTACCCATTAACTGCTATTTCTCTTATACCCAGAAGAATTTGTAGAAAATGGAACCTATATCTTTGAAATAAAGCACAGATATAATAAATGCATTTCTTTTCTGTACTTCAGTGTCTGATCCTGGAAGATAGAGATGATCATGTCTCCACTGGCACTACAAGGTAGGCACTTGGAAAGTCCTGGGCAGGACAGGAGATGGATTTAGGAACTAGATTCGGGAATGCACTAGATTAGGATTGAAGGCAGGAGAACAGACAAAGTCTTTCCAAGAAATCAGCCGTAGAAGAAGAGAGTTAGACCCTTGTGAACCTTCAGCTTTACTGAGTATGGCATATTTGGAATAGAATATTCTGTTGGTCAATTTTGGGTAATCTGTCCTTTCCACTCCTCTCTGCAGGTGTGACTCATTTTTACTCTTTGATTTATGGAATTCCCCTGACTTCAGCAACAGCTTTGGTTTCTATAGAAATAACTATAAACAGTGGTCTGCTGCATACCCTTGTCCTGTTGCTTGGACATATCTATAAATGGTAAGTTTTATCACTTCTAGAGGCAGGCACTGCATGAAAAACAAGTTCTTCAGAAACTAGAGTGTAGCTGCCTTTTAGAAAATCTCTAACTGAGAATTTTTTCCGTTTTAGCTCAAAACAGGACAATGAGGCAATTTGATCCAGAGATGTTTGAGATGGTTTCAGTCTTCTTGAGTTTTGGACCTGATTGATAAAGATGACTCCATCCCACCCGAGTCCTCACTTTTCAGTTTTCAATGATGTTTCTGCTCTGCATCTGTGTCAAAATGAAACTCACATTTTCCTTTGTAATATAGTTTGCAGACTCCGAAGTTTCTAAAGGGGATGCTCCACTGAAACTAATATTTATTCTGCTTCTAAGTCTCAAAACATATTGCAGTGGGGAGTCTACGGCTGCACAGAGAATTGCACTGAAAAGGAGGTGCCATGGCTTGTGCAGTACTCTGAACTACCAGAGAACAACAAACAATTGTTACATTTGTCTCTGTTTCTTGTTAATTTGCAAATGGTTGAAAGTGAACAAGCTCAAGAGTAGTTAAATTTGAAAGGTCATGAAGGAGCAAAGTAAAATATTGATCAGTAGGAACGTTAACAATATTTTTTCATCTTCTGCTTATATGATGAATTTATTCTCTACAAACAGAAAATTAAAAGATATGTATTGCCAAAACAAACTTATTTAACGTATGCAACTGTCGCAGCAGCGTATAACTCTGGATCTTCCTGACCTTGACAGTTTCACAAAATGTTGAGAATTGAGTTTATTTTTCTCATCTTGTCATACAAAGCTTGAGAGAGTGCTTCTAGCTCCATCTCCCGAGAGTGTTTGTGGCACGAAAAGGATGTATACACAGAAACTTTATATGTATCAGAAATAGAAATATCAAGAAGGTCAACAAAAGCAGATCATTCTGGAATGCTTTCTGTCTATCAGCTGCTGAACATTTCATACAAATGGAGCCTGACTCTGCTTTTATTAAATCTTATGCAAAGCCCTCAGTGGACATCATATAGTATCTTGTCCTCCTTAAAGTTGAAGAGTGGGGAAATTCTTGAAGCCTTGCTTACTGTAAGAAGCCCCAACTCTGAATGTTTCTTTGTAGTTACACCAGACATTTGGAACATTATTTCACACATGAGCAGGTAGTAGCTGTATCTCATAAACTTTAATCTTCATATACCTAATTAATGCTTTAGCAATTGGAAATTTTAGAAGCAATATCATTTGTCATAATCGCTGCATGGTAGGTATGCCTCCCTCAGTACAAGTTAAAGAAGTGAATTATTTTCTACAGGTATTTCAGCAGTATTTAAAGTGGAAAATGCCACAACCTCAGCTTTCTGTCACAAATTTAAGGACTGGAGAAGTCTATGACTCAGACAGAAGTAGCATGAAGTATTTGAAAGTCCTAAACAGCAAGTTGATGCTGGCAGTAAAATCTCATATAATGATTACCCGTATACAGGTGTAATATAGATGCCTAAATCTAACAAAATAATATAAGGATGACATGGAAATTGGGCTGGAATGGCTAAGCTGGAAGCAATGTACTGGACTAAAAGAAAAAGCTATTAAGTGACTTGAAAGAGCTTAGAAGATATGATCATCCACCTGACAGCTGTGATTGAACATTGTTTATTGAGGTCAGTACTGGGACTCATACTGTTCAAGTTGATGACAAAGAGTGCAACATCAGCAAATTTGTAGATGGTTCTAAACTAGAGAGAGTCATTGACATAGAGAGTATTTCTAATTTTGAGGTGCCTCTATACACTTGAGGACAGTCAACAGTAGAGCCTGGAAAGTCATGAGGGAGAAATGCATAACTTGGCACCTGGAGCACAGAGTATGCGCCACATAACGGTGTAGAGTAGGAAGCAAATGACTGAACATCCAGTACCTGGATGTGCTGCCGTCATTGAATAGCTGAACATCCAGACGTTTTTAGCTCATGAGCCTTGGTGGAATTAGCCTAATTCATGCATAGACTGTACTGAGCAGATTCAACCAGCACTGTGGGGGGTGAGAACTTTATCCCTTTTACTTTTTTACAGTAGTAGAAACAACAGGTTTTGTTTAGAGGCACAGTAAATGCTTTGCAGGACTCTCTTCCTAAATATATTCAGTTTACCTCCATGACATCTGGGCCTCAACAAGTTCCTAATAAGGCTGATGATTGTGTTAACCTTGAGGTGAAATAACTTCGTAAGTAGAAATACCCTTGATGTCATCAAGCCGTGGTAGACTTTTCTGGTATCTATGACACAAAAAAGTAGCCATAAAAATGAATGGGTTGGCATATTTTGTTCTGAAACCTCCAGTATGTCCAAAACTCTCTCTGAGTCAACTTTAGCTTTCTGGATTTTACCACTCTATCAAGACTCAGTGCTAGAAAAACCAAGTTGCTCAGAACGTTTTACCTCAACACATTTGTATATCTGCAGTTTAGTGTGATTCTTTGCCAAGGTTAAACCCAAGTATTGTGTTTTATAAAGTTAGAATTGCACTACAAATTATTTTCAGCAATCTCACTGAAGAAATAACCTCTTTTTGTAATATAGCTATATATAATTATAGTCAATTGTTTCCCATCATGTCTATTTTTAGACTCATGTAGCTCCAGGTGAACACAACAATATTCTTGTTCCTACCTGCTCTTGTTTCACTCTGCATCATTACTGAAATATTAATTCTTGTTGTTTGTATGTTATGGTAATGAATCTGTCAGGTATACTCATATATTCGCATATTTCTTGCAAAATTTTGACCATTTGGTCCTTAAGATATTTCTAAAATATGAAACATTTAAATATATTTAAGTATTTACATACATATACATTTATATTGCTTACAAAGCGTGTTGTTAGTCAGAATACACTTTAGAAGTACGATAACAAAACAGCTGGAATCTTACACATTTTAAAGTACAACAAGAGTTTTCCATTCTGTCTTTGATAACTGCAGCTATAATGTAATACAATGGGAGAAAAATAAATTACACACAAAAATTCCATTTCCATGCCAATGGAGTGTGTTGTATAAGACTGCTAACATGCTTTCTGAGAGCAAATACATGTTATTTAAGAAACCAATTTCTTAGAATAAAGACATTAAAATTACTGTCTGAAATATTCTGGTCAGCTAAAAAAAACTATTCCCTCTTAATGAAAGCATTTATTTCTAAGTAGAAAATGTCAATGAGACCAATGACTAGATAAGAAGCATTAAAGAACTGTAAAGACTGGGATTTTCCATTTCAAAACCCTTTAACTGGTTTCATAACAAAGGTTTAAAAATGAAGAACATAAAATCAAGAAATTCTGTGGATGCCATCTGACAACAGTTGCTGACACTTTTCAGCATATACAAATAAAATTCCTTCTAGGAAGCCTTTAACTGGAAAAACAGCGTAGACAATTTCAGCTGAGAACTGTCATAATGAAAGTTGAACAAAAAAATAAATGTTCTCTGTGTGTGCACATGTGTGGGCAATTTTATGTGACTGAGACTGCAAAAGAGAAGGAAACGGTGAAAATGCACTAGCAGTACTGTGCTAACATTTTTTTTCCCATTTCGTGAAAGATTAACAGACTTCAAAAGCAGAGAGGTAAATGACGTAGTCACAGTTGCCTGTTGGTAAGTTCTGCTCCCCAGCAGTTCTACTCAATTGGTCCTCCTGCGCTATGATGTACAGTGTAGAATAATTACTTTTTCCTAGAACAGTGAGAGAAGTAATGTCTGTAAAAGCAGAAATGGAAGAGGGCTGGGAAATGCAACAGCATAGTGACTTCCACATGCAAGCTGGAAATTTGCTTTGCTGGAGGTAATGTTCATGACCACTTTTATTTGCAGTCATTTAGGGAGGTAAATGTGTGCTCTAACAAATGATCAAAGACAGCAAAGCAATAAAAAATTCCAGTGACAGTGTTTGCATTAAAAGTGCTTACAAAAACACCTTAAAAAGATATATTTTATCTTTCACACAAAGTACTAGCAGCTACATATATTTGTAAAGCGTATTTTCTTTCTTTCGTCTAGAGTGCTATGAAATGCAGAATAGCCAGTGAAACTCTCCACTGTCAGATTTGTAGCAATGATTAGACTCCAACGTTTCCATCCAGCTAGTGAGTATTGTCTATATGAAGTGTATTCATATGGATCTTCTCTGTTGAAGTTCTACTTCACACATATTAAATATCCGTTGGAGCAGACTGGAAACCTTTCTCTTTAGGTTGAACCCCTTGATGGTGTTTACTTTATACACAAATGATTTTCCCTCCCTCCATAACATTTTTTAAGGAGTTACCAGATCAGATCCTGCAGACTCAAAGAGGAAGGGATGAAAAAATCCAAGACCATGGATGGGCATTTCAAACTAGGTATCTAGCTGATTAATCATTCTTAGGTGAATGGGTAGCATCAGAAGTGACATATAGGTAATAGAGTAGAGGAATGTGAGCAATCGTTAAATTATTATATCCAAAGGATGTGTTTCCAAGGCCTTGAATATTGTTCTTAGTCACAATAAGAAGTACTTGTGAGTTTTCTGTGTAAAACTAACTCACTGTGAGTTAAGGAGCAATTACCCATGTTTCCATGAGCTCCCATTCCCTTCCCATGGGTGAAACTGTGTCTTTCTTTCCATTCACGGTGAGGTAGGATATGGTCTCATCTGTAGTCCTGTTTCTGGGTACTTCTGATAGTCAGCTGAAATTCTGAATATCCCATGGAATATAAATAAATATACACACTGTGGGAAATGTTTGGTCCACTAGGACTTCTCACCTAGACGGTAGTTGTTAGTTCCTCCTTTTCTTGGCTGCAACAGCTACATTAGACCATTGTGGTTATGTCTACTCATGGCAGAAGGATGGATTTATGACAAATTACAGTGACTATAACTATGTCTAGACTTACACCTTAACGAAGGAACTGTCTGGCCCTTAAAACAATCATCTATTTTTTTCTTGGTCAGACACTCACAGAGTGGTGCAGCAACAAGTGGCGGGAGAACGGTCATCAGGAAAGAGAATTTGACATGGATTTTTAGGATGGAACCACTCTTTCAGCAGTCAGGTATCAAGCTGTTTAAAGTTATCTTATGCGCTATTAAAAGACCATCAAATCCAGGCTTGAGATACTTCTTTTTCTTCTGACATAGCAATACATGAAAAACTTAGGGAAAAAACGAACTCTGTTGTCTATTTTAATTTAGCATTTAGGACATGATGGAAGGATGCAGGATCAAATCATCACTCCAAATCACTTGTCAGAATTTTGGAGCTTAAGTTTTTCCCAAATGAGTTCTCTAAAAATTGAGTAAATGGATGCGTATGCATGAAAATTTGTCTTTCTTCTGCTTTTGTTTTGTGTAAGAGGGGGAAGAAAAAAGTAATTGCTTTGTACTATATTTATACCAAAAATACAGCATATGTGCAAAGCTACTGCCAATGGAACTAGCTCCCAAAGGTGAAGCAATATATACATATGAAGGCAGCATGGCACCTGAGTTACTTAATTATATTTAGAAGTAGGGTTTTCAAGCTTTCATTTGCTGATGCTTTAATTGTTTGTGATGCTTTTGGGGCTCAAGCTGTTATCTCTGCATGGCATTGCACTCCACCATATATTCATGCCAACCTAAATAGAACTGGCTCAATGGCTTTTACATTGTATTTTTTTTCATGGAATAAGCACCCTATTTGATTTCTAACTCGGGGATGTGAATTCTTACTAGAGGGAATATTTCAATCTTTGTCTTGGAATTAGAAATCCTAGAACTTTTTCCTTGATATTTCCTACTACCAAGTAGGAGCATACAATGAGTGGAAGCAGGGTGAAATAACTCAAGTATATAGAGATACGGTCCAAGAGAGAAGGGATAGAGTTAGGAAAGCCAAAGCTCATCTAGAGTTGAATATGATGAGGGACATGAAGATTGGACAAGCAGGGATTCAAATAAGAATGACTTCTACAGTTTTATAAGCAGCAGACTAGGGCAAATGGAGCACACTGTTGAATAAGATGTGGTAACAAAGGGCACGGAAAAAGTTGAGACATTCAGTGCTTTCTTCTACTCAGTCTTTCCTTGAGTGGTTCATTTTCAGAAGACCCAGGCGGCTGAGACTAGAGGAAAATTCTGGAGAAAGGAAGCCTAACCCATGGTAGAGCAAGGCTCCAACTGTGGAACATTTAAAGAACCTGGACATACACAAGTTCGCGAGACACAATTCTTAAAGAAATACAGCTTTTGCAGTCCTTTCTGAGTTCACAGGTGTTACTGAATATGGTATCATAATATACGCATTGTTCTTTTCCTGCAATAGCTACCTTATTTGAAGAAGAGAACTTCTAGCCTTATCCTTATTATTCTATACACCATTACACAGTCTGACCTGGTAGTCACTTGACATCTGATAAGCAAAGAATGAAGGGAACCCCATTCACTATGATTTATAATCTCTAAAATTTGGTGTAGATTAGTTTGCTTCCCTCTTTTTATCTTCTTTCTGGCTAAGCTTTGAAAATGGTAACATTGCTTAAATACTATGTCTGTCTGATAAAACTTGTCTTAGGCTGTTGTTAGATTTTAGGTTAGTGAAAAAATTCTGATAAATCGTTATTCAAGATGTGCTGTTTATATAGTTTCAACAATGTTCTTTACTCATAAATTTTACATATGAATTATGATAGAAATGCAATTAACCTGTTGTTTTTGCTTGATATCTTCTTTGCTGATGTGAAACCAGTTGTGTCATCTAAATTAGACCTCCTGAAGCATTTTCATGTTCCAGTGGGATACTATTTTACAGAAATGACACAGTCTAAACTCTCCCTAGAATCAGACTGTCTTATATTTTGGTTGTGATTCCCCCTTGCTAAAATACGTAGTATTATAGAATGTTTAGAAACAGAAGAAGAATATAAAGAATACACCTAGTGAGTATATTAATGTATCCCAAATTTTTTTATGTCATGTTCCTTTTGAAAGGCAAGGTGACATTAATATTCAGTGTTAACAATCATCTAATCCTTGCTGGTTTCTTTCAACTTTCATTGAGATTTGTCTACTCAAATTAGATTTATTCTCTTCTTGCTCTTTGTTAATCTTTGTTTGTGGATTTTAATGCAGTTTCCAGTGAAAAAAAATCAAGCTTTTGAGTGATTGCTCAATAAATTCCATATTGCTGAAAGATGCTGTCAACTTCAATGTTAATATCCCAAAGAAATTATCTTCTGTCCCAAAGGTGATAACTCCCAAAGTTCTTGTCTAAAAGTCTTTCGTAGTTCATTTTCTCCAAAGTCTTACAAGTATTTTTTTTAATTATTTGTGAACTCCATCAACTGTAGGGTGAGTCATACAAACACATTGAAATAACTGTAAAAGAATTATAATAAATGCAACCTAAATTGAAAAAGTCAGAAGACGTTTTTGCCTTTCATAAGGGGTTTTTGTGGTTGGTTTTGTGGAACATTTTCATATCACTCTCTGTCACTTACAAATTCAATAGCAGTGTACCTCTTTTGGAGGAAGTTGGTCTCCTATACAGTTTATCTTGTAGTGTAAGACTTAAAATTATAACAGGTGACTGACAAAATCAGACACCTTGTTCTTGTTGAGCCTATCCTTTTTTAAATTAATATAATTATGTATTAAATTATCTGCTGAATAATGTGTATATATAGGGAGATACCAATGAAAAACCTTCCCATCAGTAACAGATGGAAACTTTTGGAAAGCCCTTACGTGCATTTTACAAGTTACAAAATGTAAGAAAATTACAATCATTTTCTTGAAGATCAGGCAGAAAGTCTTTGGTGAATTGTGAAGTTACTTTTTCTAAGTTGGCAATAGAATGTCTATGCATATGTTTAAAACTAGTTGGTACGAAAGAGAGCATTAATTGCCACTCATTCTCTTCTAAGAAGATGGAGGATTAAATTCTGAATGTTATAGAACTTCTTGAAAAAAATCTTTGCATATTTGTGAAGCTTTTTCTGAAGTGATTCAGTACTGGTAACCTGGGGAGAGTATAGGGATGCTACCTGGCTGTGTAGGGATGGGGTCAGGAAGGCTAAGGCATAGCTGGACCTGAACTTGGCAAGAGTAGCAAAGGATAATAAGAAGGGCTTCTATAGGTACGTCAACCAGAAAAGGAAGCTTAAAGAAAGCTGTACCCCCTGATGAACCAAAATAGTGACCTCATATCAACAGATAAGGAGAAGACTGAGGTACTCAACAACATTTTTGTCTCAGTCTTCACTGACAAACATTCTCCTCACCCCTCCAACGTCAAGGAACAACAAGATGGGAATCGGGGGGTATAGTCCTTTTCACTGTAGGGGAAGATCAGGTTCATGACCACCTGAGAAATCTGAACATGCACAAGCCTATGGACCTGTTGAGATACATCCCAGAGTCCTGAGAGAACTGGCTGATGTGGTTGCCAAGCCACTCTCCATAATATTTAAAAAGTCATGGCAGTCAGAGGAAGTACCTTGTGAACTGGAAGAAGGACAACCTTGTGCCCATTTTTAAAAATGGTACAAAGGAGTACCCTGGAAACTACCAGCCTGTCAGCCTCACCTCTGTGCCTGGGAAGATCATGAAACAGATTCTTCTAGAAGCTATGCTAAAGCACATGGAGGACAGGGAGGAAATTCGAGATAGCCAACATGGCTTCTCCAAGGGCAAGTCCTGCCTGACCAGCCTAGTAGCTTTCTATGATGGAGTGACTGCATCAGTGGACATGGGAAAAGCAATGGATATAATTTCTCCGGAATTCTGTGAAGTTTTTGACACAGTCCCCCACAATATCCTCCTGTTTGAATTGGAGGGATATGGATTTGATGGGTGGACTGTTGGATAAGGAATTGGCTGGATGGTCACATTCAGAGAGTAGTGGTCAATGGCTCGGTATCCAGATGGAGATCTGTGATGAGTGGTGTCCCTCAGGGGTCTGTACTGGGACCAGTGCTGTTTAGTATTCTTATTAATGATATAGAAAGCAGGATCGAGTGCACCCATAGCAAGTTTTGAGAGACAAGTTGGGGAAATGGGCCTGTGTGAACCTCATGAGGTTCAACACGACCAAGTGCAAGGTCCTATATCAGGGTCAAAACAACCCCCGGTATCAATACAGGATGGAGGATGATGTGATTGAGAGTAGCCCTGTGGGGAAGGACTTGGGGGTGCTGATTGATGAAAAGCTCAACATGAGCCAGCAATGAGTTCTAGAACCTGCAACATAAGAAGGATATGGAACTGCTGGAGCAGGTCCAGAGGAGGGCTGCAAAGATGATCTAAGGGCTGGAGGGCCTCTGTTATGAGGACAGACTGAGAGAGTTGGGCTTCTTCAGCCTGGAGAAGAGAAGGTTCCAGGGAGACATTATAGCAGTTTTCCAGTGCCCAAAGGGGCTACAGAAAGGCTGGGGATGGGCTTTCTACAATGGCTTTTAGTGATAGTATGAGGAGGAATGGCATTAAACTGGAAGGGAGAAGGTTTGGATTAGACATTAGGAAGAAATTCTTTACAGCGTGGGTGCTGAGATACTGGCACAGGTTGCCCAGGGAAGTTGTGGATGTCCCCTGGAAGTGTTCAAGGCCAGGTTGGACGAGGCCTTGAACAGCTTGGTGTAGTGGGAGGTGTCCCTGCCGATGGATGGAACTGGATGATCTTTAAGAACCCTTTCAACCCAAATCATTTTATGATTCTATGATTCTATATAACAGCACCTTTAATGCTACTATTTAATGGTGAAACACTAATGAAAGGAAAGCGACCTCTGATACCACAAAGTTGTCAGTTTTTTTAACCTAAGAAGGATGAAGTAGTAATATTTGTTCACAATCTTAGTAAAATGTTTCACTCTCACTGTATTTTCAAAAAACTTGTTCTGTTTTAAACTTGTATTGAAGATCATAGAATCACAGGATCATAGAAAAGCCTGTGTTGGAAGGGACCTCAAAAGTTCATATGGTCCAACTTTTCATGAGAAAGTAAGCCTAGATGAGATTATCTACTGCCTTGTCCAACTGTATTTTGAAAACCTCCAGTGATGGGGACTCTACCATGTCCATGGTGAGGCAGTTCCAGCAAATGATTGTTCTCCCTGTAAAAAATGTTTTCCTTATATTGAGATGGTGCCTCTCCTGGTAGAACTTGTACTCATCACTGCTTGTTTTCTCCATGTACATCCTGTGAGTAGGGAACCTCTGTCTTGTTTCTAGATGCCCTGCAATACTTTCTTGAGGTCCCCCTAGCCCTCCTTCTCCAGGGAGAAGAGGCCTAACTCTTTCAGTCTTTCTTCACAGGGCTGGTTCTTCAGGCCTTTTATCTTCTCTTAGAAATTGCAAAATCCACCTATTAATTAAAAATGACTAATAAACACAAAATTCAGATTCAACCCTGGTAATTAGAATGGGGACTACTGAACAGGAGCACAGCCTTGATTTGTGTCTCAAATGAGACTGGAGGTCTGGTAGAGTTTGTTTCAGTAGCAGAAATAATAAAATTAAACATACAGGATCACTAAGATCGCTTTGCAGTGTTCCTCTTTTCGCAGGGTCATAATGGATGCTTTGGAAAAAAATAAATGTATGAAAGGGAAACAACAACAGCTGAGGGCACTTCATCTGACGGATGCAAATATGATAATCATTTAAATAAATAATTTTTGCTGATAGTACTTAGACTGTAATAATTGTGATCTAATTGAAATGGAACCCTTGAATATTGCCCCTTTCTATTTTACCAGGAATAATGTTTGCAGTGGCCCCAAGGGTGCTGAGAACTCGTTCGGCAATGAAATAAAAGGATTAGGACTGGTCAGGAAATGTTGTCTGTGAGAACCCTCAGGATGTTTTCCTGGCTTGTACTGATGCATCTTTCTGATGGAAATGTTATGTGCAGTATGAAAAGATACGCAGGTAGCTGATTATAAAGCTGTTTTTCAGAAATGATTTTGCTAGCCATAAATGTTAATAATGTGGAGTTTTCAGGGTTTGTTTTCTGAATTGTTGTATTTCTCTTTATTCATTGTAGGATCCTATGCAGTGTACCTTTTAAATACAAGGAGAAATTGCCTCCAGAAAGAGATTTACTCTTGCATATTTTATTTTCCCATTTGTTATGAGTCCTTAGTAAGACCCCTAAAGTAATTTTTTTTTTCTCTGCTACCTGGAAACTGTTATGGAAGATGTTTGTTATGACTGTGTTCATTTTGCCAAGCTCTATTATACTGTTTCATTGGTACTAACACATTCATAATCTAATACTTTTTAGTCCTCCATAAATCATACTTTCATCCCATGTTCAGTTCTGTCATCGTTTTCCTAAATAAAAATTAAGTTTTAGAATTTGTACTATAATTCTGTATCTAAAATGTTGAAAAAAGGCAATATATTCTTGTGGAAGAAAGCTTAAATGCTGTGAATATGATTAAATCTTAACATGACTGATGCATTAACTTCAAAACATCATTTCACACTGATCAAGGTATTGAGTTGGGAGGCAGTCAGCAGTTTTTCTTCCTAAGGATTTATATTACCTTTTTCCTGGTATTAATATTCTCCCATATCTGTTGACATCCTTTAGGTACTTTTATTCAAATGGAAGGCAAACTTCAAAGATCACCTCAGTCAGGTACTACCTATCTTTGTAGTAGAATGGTGTGAAACTACAAATATCGAATATTGCCATTGGAGGGAAGTGGATAGTTCAAAGTTCACTCAAAACTATGAACAATTAAGAAGTTTTCTACAGATTCTTCCTTAAGGAACCCAAAAGATTTAGTTACTCATTTGTATTGGAAACCTTTCATACTATTCTATTAGTTAAGCACACAGACTTTGAATGCTTCCACTCTCATCTGCATAACACAGTCTAGTGTATGATCCACGGCTGCCAAGCCTGCTTTAAGGTATCAGACAGTTTACTGTTCCTCAACTTGGAAGCTCAGTAAGCAGGAATCATCACAGTATATGCATGTAAAACTCAAACTACTTAATCTTGTCTCTTTTGCATCACAGGACACCATAATCTGAGTTCAATGGTGATACACAAAATTACAAAGATACAACAAAGACCTGTTTTTTCCTGGTTTTGAATATTTTCTTCCTGTGGTAAGATCAAAAAACCAAAGCTTACAGGCAGATTTTCTCATAGTGTTTTCCTACCCTATTCTCCCAGAAATTAAAAGGCAATGTGAAAGCTATTTTAATAATATTATTGTATGTGAGAGGAAGTTGTTAGGTATAAGTGACTCATGGAAGAATGGCTTTATTCAGTCCAGAGACTAGAAAGAAAGTGGTTAAAACATTGTAATCGGAAACTGCTTTGAACGGGCTTAACAGTCAACTAAACTCCATTTCAATAAGGTCACATCTTCCTGGTGGTATGTCTGGCTTCATCAGTGTTGCATCTGTCCCTCAGCACAAGCTAGGAAGCCAGATCTGGTCGCCTCAGGTTGCACTTCTGACTAATGTATTTAGAAACTCTCAAGCCATACCCATCCACAATGACACACATAGGCTTAGACAAGGACAGGCTTTGATTATTCATATTATTATACTTGCCAAGGCAAAGGAGTAGCAGATGACAATTTTTTTAAAAAGTCTTCTGTTTTCATGCATGTAGGATTTTTTTAGGAAGGAAACAACCCCAAGATATGTTAGGCTGCCCGTGTTTTTCCATTTTATATATTTTGTTTTAAACGTTGCTATGGCTTGTTCTGAAAATGGACAGCATAATTTGAAACGAGACAAAGCTGTAACGAATAACTTCTTTCCCAGAGCTCAGCCAACCCCCATGACTACAAATCACACTTATTCCCATGAGTGGCATGGTGTAGGGTCAGGCATAGACAAAATCAGACTTTAGGCTTGGGATGCTTCCTCTGGGTTATCATTTCTATACTCTTGCTGTTATCAACAAACTGATGACATGCTCTTTTCATGATCTCTGTGTGCACCTTTTCAGAAACATTCTTTCCAATAGAAGTTTTCTTTGTAGTTTAGAACTTTGTAAATACCTTTGCTTGTCAAAAAGCAGATTAGAGCTTATAAACAGTCCATTTAACCTGATAACGTAGTAAAAATAACACCTTCTTCAGAAAGAACTGCTTGTAACTATGCAGTTATGGAAATCCATAGGAAGTTCATCAGAACTTTATGTAAGTTCTTAATCGAACCCTGGTAAACGTTTCCTGTCCTTTTAGTGGTATCCTGTCCATACCCTGGGACATGGCTTCTAGAATTGTTAATTCAGAACCGGCTTTTTCTTCATTTCCTGCTGCCAGTTTTAAGCATATTTTATTGACAGAAACCCTTTTACAGAACTTGATTATCTGATGAACAAGTAGAAAACAGTGACTATTTGAACTTTTCACTAGGGAGGCTCCCATCCAGGAAAGAACCCAATTCATGAAAGTCTTTGACCATTTCTTCTATTTAAGTGACCAAATTGACATTAGGAATAAATTCTTCACAATGAGGGTGCTGAGACACTGGAACAGGTTGCCCAGGGAAGCTGCGGATGCACCCTCCCTGGAAGTGTTCAAGGCCAGGTTGGATGAGGTCTTGAACAGCCTAGTATGGTGGGAGGTGTCCCTGCCCATGGCAGGGAGGTGGAACTGGATGGGCTTTAAGGTCCTGTCCAACACAAACCATTCAATGATTCAACGATTCAATGATTCTAAATTCACCTGGAGGCAGCACATTAAAAACTACAGAGTATTTGTTCTGTGTTGAAGAGCGTTGTACCTTTCATGCCTGCAGTGTGAGGTTTAGTTGACAAGTTTAATTGATCCCAGATTCAGCATTCCTCATTAATTTACATTCAATGCTGTGTCTTTTATGGATGGTAGATAATTTAACATGACTTGGTATTGCCAAACTTTTTACTTCCAAGCTACTGCCAAGTGACTGCAAATGATTTTTATTGTCTAACACCCACAAATTTATACTTTCACATTCTTCTACCCAGTCCTAATGAAACTTGCTTAAAAGGGAAAACTTAAGCATGACTGTCTCCTCACTGTAATTTCACACATATTAACTTAAAGAAATGGGAGTGTCTTGAGACTTGCACAGTGCAGATGCCACAGAATATCCAAATGCTCATTGATTACAGAAACAGTTTCTGTTACAGATGATGTATTTCTGTCCTACAACTGTTTCGAATGAAGAAATATAAAAGGGAGGATAAGTTGTTGGCTTTACCTGAAATGCTTGTTAAAATATTCTGCTGTTAGCTTGTGCGAATTCTAGCGTTCTGGGAATGAAGCTGTTCCTTCCTCTGATTTCTATAGGAACCAGTAAGTATCTTTGTGGTATAATAGTAAAAAACAACGATCATTACGCTGCAATAATAGTTTACCTACAAACTGAGTTAAGCTTGCTTTGTGTTGTCTTTATGTTAATATTCATAGCAATACACTCAGAATTCTTTTAATGTCTGGGGTTTTTTCTGTTTTTTCTTTGATATTTTTACTTTTTAACAGACAACCAGTACTAGCCTGTGTCTTGTCTCATGTTTCTACACTTTTTTCAGAATTTGATATGCTTTTTATAAAAGAACCTTCTACAGAGAGTTGAAAATGTGCATACAAGGCTGATTTCTTGGTGCTACCTTTCATCCTGGATTCCTTCTTTCAGGTTACATTCAGTCAGCTATTCCTTATTTTAGCAAAGTCTGCAGTTATCTTGTATCTTCTGTGAGAATTACCTGACATGATGGGGCAAGAAATGGTTAGTTTATGTGGTATCATATAGGCATGGCCTTTATCAGCATCCCATTTTGGCATGCCCACAAGTTCTTTGTATTAACTGAGCAACTTACTGTTATTTCCTAAAACTTACTATTTGAGTTACAACAACTTACTTCATTCTGGCTTTTGAGTTGCCTTTGTTCTGCAAGTGTACTTCATTTCATTTCTGCTGCCATGAGTTCTAGTTACGTTATACACCCAGGATTAATCTTTCATCATTGCTTTGTGTGAGCTCTTGAAGCACATGTGGTGGTTACAAATTTCTGCTTTCTTCTATTGTTGATGTCTATGCCAAGCATTGAAAAATGTACCCAAGGTTATTCTATTGATTCCCAACTCTGAGTCCATGAGAACCTTTCAGGAATGAGTGCGTTTACTAAAAATAGACTGGAACTTCTGCCTGTAAAAATGATGTCTGTCTTAGTCATTTCAACACCAAGTTGTGATTGAATGAGTTTGGAGAGTTTTATGTCTGAACAGTTGTACATTTTGTGCTGCTCAATATACATGCTCAAAAAATTCATGGTCTGTAGTCATAACTTTTGGCTTGCTCTATGCATATTGTTTTATGGAAAGCATGACATGTTTTCTTGTCTCAGCGTCAGCTCCTACATTACTGGTTAGAGCTATCTTGTATTCACAGCTCATCCACGAGTAAGCTGGCAGTAGGTGATAACTGTCTTTAGCGTTGGATCCTAAATTCTAGAGTATGTGTTATTTTAATGGATGGAGCAGCTTCACATAAAAGTCTTCTTGGGTTTTTTGGGGGCCTTCTGGAGAGATGCAGAACAACCGAACCACATGGATAAAGCTTGTCAACTATGCTATGGAACTGCTGTCTGGAAAGCCTCTCTGTTTTGGTCGGCAGTGTGCTCACAGCACCTTTCTTTGACTTACATTTAATTGTATCATGGTAGGCTGAGTTAGAGAATTCATCAGTGACTTTTTCCTGATGCTTTTGAATGTCTTGGATGGGTAGAATGTAGAAAACTAATTTACCATTCCATAAGTTAAGGAGCTTTTTTATTTCTTATGACGTGTCTCCACTTTAAGTCTTTCAGTTTCTCTAGGTGCCAATATAACCAAAGCAGAAGAGTTCAGCTGTCCTCAATTTCAGTTTGTCAGCATGCAGGCTGTTACTGGAACATGCTTAATCTCTGTGCCTCCTTCCAAAACACTGGTGTTAAGAATTTGGGTTTCGTTAATAGTGAGGGTAGAAAATTTAGGTCTTTCAATCTTTAGGTCTACAATGAGTAGAAAATTTTCAACAGCTGTTATATTGAAAGGAATTAGCTGGTTGAAAGCGATAGGGAAAATTACATGACTCAAGTCAAGATACTTTTAGCGTGTAGGGAGATGCAGCCAGCTGACCATTTGAAATTACATACAGAGCAGTGACTTTGACTTGGTCTGTTCTTCCCGGCAAGACTATTACCAGCAGGCTATGAAATAATTCTTTCATGATGTCTCCTTGTATTTTGATGCATTTTTCTTGTAAAGTGGAACATCCACAACAAGAAGGACAGACAGAGTCCTGCTTACACAGGTCATACACTTGCTGATGAGGCCATCCCTTGGAGTGGGGTTTCAAACTCCTATTGACAGGAATGATTTAAACACATTCCTGATTAGTACTGTAACCTTTAAATACACATATTATTTGAGGCTGGAACATCATAAACACCACTGCCAACTCCACGTTTTATAACTATTTTTTCTAGTGATTTCTGCCAGGAGGTGATGTGAGAAAATGAAGCTCTGTTTTACACTACAAGGTTAGATTGTGCTGAAGAGGTGAGTGCTGTTGGGATAATGGTACAGAGTTCATTTGTGAGACCTATAAATTCTGTGGGAATTAGCAAATGGAAGAGTAGGTATCTACAAAATTAGGAAGGGCAGGTGTCTACACAATTAGGGAGGGTAGGTATCTACAAGACTGGGAAGGGAATGTGAGATTATCACTGATGTCAAATATCACTGAATTTCACTTTCTACAACATTATTTTGCCAATAAACACATGAATAACAAATCCAAGGTACCTTTTGTTTCTTTGCAGCATTTTATGCAAATTATAGGAGTATAGGTTGAAAATGAAGACTTTGTTAGATGTTCTGAAGGTAATTAATGAAGAACTCCCACGGAGTTGGTAAATAATTCATCTAATTTTAGCGTTCTGCTAGTCACTACATCTGAAAGAGTTTTAGTAAATATGAATAAACTTAGCTACATCATATTAGTTGATAATCTGGGAGAGGTACCTTCTTACTATTTGTTTTTATTGTCCAATCAGATACCTGCCATTTTACCAGTTTTTACTATAAAGAAAAGAAAAATGGAAAAAGAGAGAATAGCAAAGTCATAAGGAAAACAAAAGCATATACAGAACAAATTGTGTCTCCGAATGCAAAAAAAAAATGCAGTTGTCTTTGAATGCAGTTTCAAAGTGCTAGTTTTTACTTACATTGAAGTTTCAGAATTAGAGTGAGATTATCATACTCTGCCAATCAGTTAGTGTACCGATGGCTTGTGTTTTAATTTAGATGGCTTTTGCAATACTGTATGACTTCTCATACAGATTAAACTTAAAAAACTCATATCCTGAAGATGGATCACTGACAAGCTTCAAACAAAATGCTGCACTGTATCTCTGGTTTAAAAAAAAAAGAAAAAACCCACAAAAACCACACAAAAAACCCCAACAAAAAATAAAAACAAAGCAAAGAAACAACCCAAACCAAACAAAATATGATAAAATTTTCTTAATTTTGATTGTTATTTTTATTTGGAGAATATTTTTTGGTATCTTCAACTGTGTGATGTTACATTACATGCTGATAATTTCTGTTATTCTAATTAATCTTATTGCCTTTAGTCAATTTAGAGAATAGTTTGTTTCATTTTGTTTTAATTTATATATAGCTGAACATATCATACTGTGAAATTTAAAGCTATAAATGTACTGGAGCGGGATATTGAATATGTGATCAACTAGTCAACTAGTCAAAGAAGTTTCTTGTCCTCCAACTCTCTCAAGGCACCAACTTAACTTTTCCACAACTTCAGCAGGGATTTTTTGCATGTGTGTTGTATTTTCTATTTGTGTTTTACTACAGGGGAGGCAAAATCTTAACTAAACTTCAGATATATTTCACCAAAATTGGAAGAATATGTTCAGCTCAAAACTAGTAATGTTTTAAATAAAGGTGATAGGATAATGAGAAATAAAGAATGGTGAGAAAATACCCCTTTATTTGGGTAAGTACAATGAGAACTTTCCTGAAATAGAATTTTAGGTGAGTCAAATTCTGACACCTAGTTTCTTGAAATGCACCTAGACTTCAGGACTTCAAAAGAATAAACTTCAGTATTAAAGCTTTTTAGAAATCAAAATAATGAATTTAAAAAATGTAGCATCAAACCACCACCATCCACTTCCTCACACACAAAAAGATGAAAATGTTCAGACTTTTTTCTTTTGTATGAAATGGATAGAAAGAACTTCTGACTGCTAAATTCCATGTTATTGACTGAGATAAACAGTAATTTTGAATAAATATAAAATAGTCCTTCTGAGACTGCAACCCTGCATTTGGAATTTTAGTGTGATCTTCCCTATTACCTGGAATTTCATACCACAGTTGCTTTAAAACAACAAGGAAACCAACAACAAACTATGCTAGACTTACTTATTATAGGACAAAAATACAAGTTTAACTAATTCAATGCTTGTCAAATTTTAGTGACTGAAAAGAAAAAAAGTGTCAAAACAATTAAATTATCCCACAAAATAATCCCTGAATATATTTTCAGACATGTCCCAGTAGCACGTGGAATGACTTCACATCAGTGTATCTTTGCTAAATTGCAGTCCAATTTAGTCTTCATGCTAGCTCTTTTGTAATGCAATGATACACTGAATTAAGAGATGTGGTTATCAAAGGGAACCATCTTCCATTCTGCAGTAGAGCATGTCACACAAGCACACACTGGAATGAAATTTGTAGCATTTTAAAGATAATCTCCTCTTCCTTTATTGGATACCAGAAACCACAAATTAAACTACTGTGGTTGTAAACCAGATATTTTAAAATAGGCCTACTGGAGAAAGTCTGAATTTTGGAAATGACTACATTTTTCAACAAAGATTTAATTATTTTTAGTTATAATTAAAATGTAGTGTTTATTAATCTTTTACTGAGTTTGTAAGAGAACAAGATTTTCATACATGTGCAGAAGTCTTAATCCTTAAACCGACATAAGAATATGTTTTTGTTTACAGCTGATGTAGAAAAAAGATCCTGGATGAGAAGATGATGTGGGAAGAAATACGTCAAACATAATATGTTTTCTCACTCATGACCTGAAATTTAAGGGACAGGAGAAAATTAAACATTGTTCAATAGTGCTAATGCAAAAGTACAAGGGAAGGAGAAATATTTCTTTCTAGGTGTTAATTTTCATTCTGGCAGCTGGCCAGTATTAGATGTCTGCAATGTGACAAGTTTACAGCAAACAAAACACTGGTGTCAAAGCCTAGTGAAGTATTAAAATAAATTAATAACTCTAAAAATCTAACAGGGACATTTTTCTTATTTGTGAAGATGAAAATAAAAATTCTCTGCCCTAAAATGCAACATACATCAGCCTACACTAATAAACATTTTGTGTGACATCAACCATTAAGTTTATATTTATCTTGTTACTATTAAAGGGAATTGTCCGATATTTCTTTGCAGGTGCTAATTTGCGTTTTGGCAGCTGGCCTTCAGTAAAAAGTTTAGTATTCTTCCTTTAGATATAAGTTTGACATTTATTCTTAGCAAAGTAAATAATGTTCTAGTTTCAATTTTTGGAGTATTCTTACGAAAAGAAAGACAAAGTAGACACAGAAGTGATCTGACCTTTCAAAAATACTTTCAGCTACTTGTTGCTCTATTAAATCGCTTTTCATGATTCAAAACATGAATTCCAAGAGCTAATTATCACATCTATTTTCAAAGCAGAGTTCACTCAAAACTCCAAAATGAAGAGAGGTGCATATGGCTAAAAAAAGAGTGCAGATACACAGATAAATATAAATTTGCATAAGTCAGTTAACAGGGGTGTCAAACTCACAGCTCCCGCCGTTCTCCTGCTCCTGCTCCTGCAGCATAACGCGTGTCACATTCTCTACACATGTGACTGGTGCTGGCAGAAGCGTAGGGTCAAGGGCTCTATGCTGCAGTCAGGTAGAAACAAGGTGCCAGAATGGATAAAACAAGATGGAGGGCTGGATTCGGCCCAAGGGCGGTGAGTTTGACACCCCTGTTCTATGTGTTTACTTAAGGATAATTGTTGTCATAGACGGTGATTTTCCTTTACATAAATATATTGGCATTATGTCTTAAATTTGGCCTTATTTACCTGATGTAGGCTCAGTCTACAAACATGGTGTAAATTATATAAAATTTCGTAGAATCATTAAGGTTGGAAAAGACCTCTAAGATTATCAAGTCCAATCATCAGCCCAACGTCACCACGCCTACTAAACCATGTCCTGAAGCACCACATCTACACGTATATTTCGAATGTCTCCAGGGATGGTGGACTAGTCAGTGTAGGTTTCATTTTAGTCAATAGACATAAAATCTGTATTAGTAATTTTTCTGCTCTGTTTTACAACAAAATTTTAAGCTGAGATAAAACATGCCCTTAAAGTGCCTATTTCTCCCGTCTGTTTTTAAAGGGAGTCTGGACAGCTGACTCAGAGCACTGGTTCCACAATCCAGTACGGACAATACCATACTTACAGTTCAGTAGCTTTAGTTTATGTGGGGCCTGAGAAAATTAGAGTTTATATGGGTCTCATTTTCTTTTAATAAAAATAAAATGTTTTCATTCATGCCTGCAACCTGAGAAGCAATTCTATTTTCTAGAAAATCATAGTTTAAGGAACAAAACCATAGGAAATCACTGCTCTTCCTATAGAAGGAACTCAAACGGGAACAATTTTCTTCTTTGGAAACAATAAAATAGACATCTTGCATACAAGGAACTCAAAAAACTTACAAGATGGATGTAAAATGAAATAGCTCATCTTTACCCTGCACAGGTCAAATTAACGTAACATGTATCTCTGTGGGGTTTTCTTAACCTTTCTTGTTAGTTTCTATTGTATCTGTTATATATATTTAAAAGAAAGTCACCATTAAGATACACTCCACATATCTAAGAGTTAAGAATAACCATTTTTAAAGATACAGTTGATGTAGTTGATGTATAATGTGTTCTGCACTTTGTGGGTGTTATTCAGAAACACAAAAGGTGTTATTCATAATGACTATTTTACTGTAAAATGTATGCTCACTAACTTAGTTTCAAACGCTGTTAAAAGAAAATCTGCAGACAGAGCAAGAGGGCAAAAGGGTGACATCTGGCATAGCAGACTTTCTAAAATGGTTTTGGCACACAGCCTGCATTAAACAGCAGACGCTGAGAAAAAAAATTGGAATCAAAAGAAAAGAGAATACAATGAAAAACTGATTTTTAATCTTTAACTATTGCAAACCAGTCAAAGCTAGTCAAAGTACTTTAGTTTATTATCTGTCATATCTTGCACTGGGCCATTCTTTGATCTCTAAATGACCCAAAACTAGATCTGAAGTATGATATTTTGTTAACCTGATTACACTTATTCTCTGCAGTATTTCCTAATCTCTATACACTTGATTTCACCTTTTTATTTTTCACCTCAATAAATAATATTACAAAAACATCCTCATCATTACCGGACCTCATGCACTTTTTTTCAGAATGGCTGAAAGATGAAATATATGACATGCTGTTTGAAGTGTGGCCTTCTGCATTTTATACTTTAAAAAACAGTACCATGGAAACTATCATATGCATGTCCTTGAAGGAAAACAGTCCATGCATTTCATCTACGTGATTAAATAAAAGAGAAAGAAAAATGTAGATGTTACAATTAAGAATCCTACCAAGAGAAAGACACATTTTTTTAGAGAGCATGTCTGACTGAACCAAAGACTAGAATCAGTGATCTCATTGACCCTCTTCTTTCACAGAGTTACTTTCAGAAGTAACTAAGAAGGAATTGAAAGGATGGTATTATTTTTTAGTGATCAATAGCATTGTTTTACATATTCGATAAGCTAATTCTGCCAAATCTTTGAGTTACTGACTCTCCTATGCAAATGGGAGCACATATACATTAGAGAGGTATTCCTGAGATTTCTGTGACGCTGTTGACACTGCCAATTATCTTTGAGCGTTGTCCATTTGCATTTATGTATGTGTGTTATAAACTGAAATCAAAGTGCTTACTTCTTCTGAGTTGTCTGTTCCTGTTTGCTTAAATGGATGTGGAAATGCTAAACTACAGAAAGTGTAGTATAATAATAGTTGTATATAATAATAATAGATAAAGTACATAAACATGTACTGAACAATGTGTCTATAAGCCCTTTGCACGGCCTTTGTATTCTTTAACTATTTTTCCTTTTTGTTTTGCTCAAAAGTTTGCCTCACCATGTGGATTCTGCTTTGATAGATGAAAAAAAAAGATCAAGGTTTTTTGACCTCTACTTTTGGAATCAACTTGAGTTGGTTGGACCCTTGAGGAGTGAGCATTTGTTTTATGTTGCCTGCTAGTATGAGGATTTAGATAGATGCTATGGAAGTAGCATGCACAGGTCAGAGGATTTTTATGGTTTCTTATTGGGTAAAAGATATGAAAGTGTGATTCTGAGTTCTCAGTAGATTTAAAATAGGTACCACTAATGCAGTGCAAGGCATGCAGTATTGCAAAACAGATCTGTGGAAACAGTGTAGTTGGAGAAAACTAACCAACCAACCAACCAATGTGGTACATTCCCTTTTCTTAGAGGCTGTAAAGAATCTTGAAAAAGCAAGTTCACTTCTACAGCTCTGTGATAACCTATACTGTTAGATAAGCATGCAGAGTACAAATTTCTTTACTCAGTTTTCAATAGTGCAAGTCATCATTAAAGTGTACTTATTTTACACTCATAAAATTTTTACAAAATAAATTGTTTTTAGCATCCACCCTTGTAGCTCAGAAAGTATCTAGAAATTGTTCCCTTCCTGTAGTATACAGACATCTAAATAAATTATTCATTCTAACAACAGCCTCCCCCCAGCTTCTTTTTACCTATATATACACTGTGGGAGTACTGAATTGCTATATTAGTTCCTAGCTGTTCTTGTTAGGAGCCCTAGCTACATTGAAAAATCGAAGTCAGATGAAAGTTAATAAAGATTCTTCCTTCGATGAATTATAAATGCATGAAAGTAATTCCAGTAAGCTAGCTCTAAGAAAGTCACAAAGAACAGGCTTGTTAAAATTGCTTCAGAGTGCTTAAAATCAGGCTAGGGACAGAGCAATTCCTACAAATAAAGCATGCACTAATATGGAAGAAATTCCTGAACATAACTGTATTTACTTTGAGTTGTTAAAAAAATTGGTACTTGGTACTGGGCTGTGATTTTTTGTTAAAATGGTAGTGAGCTATAAATATGTAAAATGAAAACCAAGCAAAACTTCTCTACATACATGAATGGCAGAAGTATTTCAGGAATAAGGAATGCATTTTTCATATGCTTTCTTACGACTTATTAGTGTTCATAAAAGCATACATATATTTTCAATCTTACATCCATGTTTTTGTTAAGAATAATGTTTGATGGAGGGAAATTCCGTGCTTGGAGTGTCCTAGTTGGGCCAGTAGTTGTATGAACCTGACTGTTTCAATCTGTTTTAAAATTCTGCAACTTCATTATCCTACCAGCCGTCCTATAAAATGTGCCAAATACTGGCTAGTAAAACATGCTGTGAGGACATGATCTTGGGTGAAAAGATGTGGGGAAACTGTGGTGGTGGTGTTTCTTCCCACCTCACTACCTACACAAGACCACTTTGTTCTACTTTGCACAACCTTTTTTATGCACTTGGAAAAACACCTTCTCTCCCTTATTCAGGCTATTGTCTGATCCAGTGGAACACAGGCTTTGTAGGGAGAAATCCCATTGTATAGAAGCAGTGATCCAAGGAGCCAATATAGCCCCTCACTCTACCTGAAATAGCCTCATTGTTATCAAAGAAATAAGCATTACAGGTTTAGTGTACTAGTTTGAATTACATTTCATAATACTTCTCATTCTTTATTCATCTTATTCTGAACATTCCTCTCTTCTTCCTTCTTCCCTCAACTTTGTATTGCTGAGTACAATGTCATACGGTATTAAATATCCCGTTGGTCACTTGAGGTCAGCTGACCAAACTATGTCCTCTGCCACCTTCTTGCCCACCTCCAGCCTACTTGGTGGTGGGGTATTGTGAGGAGTACAAAAGGCCTTGATGTTGTGTAAGCACTGATGGACAATAATGAAAACATCCCTGTATTATCAAAGCTCTTTACAGCACAAATACAAAATATAGCCCCATAAACTAGCTACTATGGCGAAAATTAACTCTCTCTCAGCCAAAACCAGCACATCTTGCCTCTCAGTAAAGGTTATCTGAAGGCAAGAATTTATTATTTTGCATACTTATGTTTCCTTTGTTATTTTGAAAATATTTGATGTATTTCAGGAGCAGAGCTTCTATTTTAGTATGCACTGAAAAAGAGTCTAGTTTCTACACTTCTGAATCAACAGTCAGTGAATGAAGACTTTTTTCACAAGGAACACTAATGTTCAAAGACAGTGATGAAGACTCAAGCTTTATTAATCTCTGTTGCATTAAAAACATAGAAATTGAAGTTCGTTTAAGAAACTATAAATTGTGCTTTCTTTTCATGTAATTGACTTATAAATAGCAAACAGCAAACAACACACTTTATGTTGGGTGCAGAACCTGAAATGAACTCACGTTAGCACTGAATATAAATTACATAATTTTAATTATATGGAAATTTCTCCTAAAGTATGTATTAGTATAAAAATTATGTCCAATTCCTCATCTAGTTATCTAAATTTATTAGATTAAAAACTGTCAGGTTTTCCAAAATTACTGAGTACCCATTATTTTCCATTGCCTCCATGAGTTTACAGTAAAATGAAACCTGTAAAGGGAAAAGCGAGTCCAAACCTATGTTTAACATAGACATCAAAATCATAGTATACATATTTATAGCAACACATAGAAATCTCAAATTTTATACAAAACCATCAGCTTGAGCTTACTTAATCTTCTATTTTTTAATGTTACCTTAAGTGTTACAAACATTTGACTCACTCAGATAATCTGGATTTCTCATTTAAAATATACTACCTTTCTTTTAAAGAACAGTGAATGTTTCCTTCATATTAGCTGCACTCATCTGATTCTGCTATCTTTGTTACAGTATTTCTTCTGAATCATTTTCATCATCATCAAAGAACTTCTGAATTTTATTATAAATTTACAATCATCTTACTATTATGTTAAATTGCAGAGAAATGTCTTTGTAGTGGTAAAAGTTCATATACAGAATTCTATCTTGACTTTTCAGAACTTCTGCATAGATCTACTAACAGAGGGTCTAGAAAGCCTGCATTTTATTTTGCGTAGTGTATGAATTCATGCACTCTATGACCACTGTAGGGAAAGTTACCTGCTTTACCTCTACCTGTCAGGGAAAACTCTTTCATCTCTAAACATAATAAAAGCCACACGATTACCCTCTCTGAATTGAGATGACTGTATATTGCTACTGTTCTTTTAAAGCTCATTGAGGTTGGTTTGTGCTGAAGTTGGAAACTGGACTGAAACATCCAGAGGCTTGATTGCAGTCTGTAAATAAGAGTATACTAACTTGATTAACTTTGGAATTGTTTTTCTTTTTTTTTCTTGTTCTTATTCTCATCTAATTAAGGTAATTGTAGTTAATTGAAAAGGCATTATTGGTTTAATTGGATTTGAAGATGCAACAAGAAAATCACTAACGATGAAGATGGAATTGATTTGCTGAAAACTACTCCCAACAAAAGTGCAGTCTGAACATTATGAACATCTTTAGAGAAAAGCACTCAAGGCAGTACAGCCATTTTTTCATCACACAAACAATGAACAGATGCAGGACTGTGGTAAACTAAGTAGAAATAGCGTCAATTTGATAAATTTGTCCAGTTTTGCTTTCTTACATAATGAGCTTCATCTTTCTAATTATGTTGCAAAGATGCTTCACTTTGCAAGATATGGTGGGGATGGAAAGTTTACAGCATTTAGGGAAGTGGTATGTACCCATCATTGAGCTCTAAGAATATCAGGGAATGCTAGGGGAAAGATCAGGCCTCATAAAAATTAAATGGATTTTTAGATAATGTAGTGCCCTTTGATTTATGCAGTTCCCTTTTTAATAAATTTATATCTAAATAATAGAAGAATTAAAATGTTCTAGTGCTTTCACACAAAGAAATAAGCAATTGGGCCTTGTGCTTTGGTACCTGCCAGAAAATGTTCTATATTGCCCCTGTGAGGTTCGTGGAGGGAAGTTTTGAAGAGTTGTGGGGGAAGCGCAGCAATGTTCTTAGGATAATTACTACTTAGACAATTTGGATAGGACTCGTTTTCTGATAAAATATGTTAGCATCTTGACTTTGAAAGTACATGGGTTTTCCAAAGAATTAGTTTTAAGGTTAATGATCTGCAATTTGCTCTGAGTGGTTAAAGATATTTCTCAGTGGAAATGAGGTAAAAATGCATAATATTAGTTATTGTCTACTCCAAATAACATTACAAACTATATATAGTTTTGTTTGTAAAAACTCTTGCAAGGACACAAGAACAAATGTGTATATATCTCAGAACATCTTCATTTTATTAAATAATTCAACAAAAAGGATGTCAATAAATACTTATTTTAATTGGCTGGAAGCAATATTTGTTGTCTCTAGATCAGTTAGAACCAAAAATTATGCAAAACATCAGAATATAAAATTAATATATTTAAATTTATAATTAATATGATTCAACTGAAAAGTATAGGTTAAATATAGAGAGGAATATAGTCAAATCGTTGTTAAAAGAAAGGTTTTGGGACCAGTGAAATTTACAGATATAACTATTGGGAGAAATAATGAAGACACATTATTTAGTTGCAATTAGAAGCACACAAATAAAGTAGAAAGGAAATAGACAAAAGTGGCTGATCATAGAAGGTAAAGCGCTACATCAGTAATGCTCTGATGCAGTTCATTTTAATCAGTGAAATAATATCATTTATTTCAGCTAAGCAATAACTCCTTGGAAGGGAGTGTTTTCTTGCCAGCCTGGAAATTATGTCAATAGTGACATTATTGTAAAATGGAATTCCAAAAGTAAAAATATTACTTTAAAAATGAAGTTGAAAGGATCGAGAAACTTCTGTTCTTCTTGAGAAAGGCCTCAAATGAATGAGGAAAACGCTGTTCTGAGGAGGCTTCTTGGCCGTGGTGTACCTCATACAGCTACACTACTGTGGGCCACAGCTCGCTCATATCCAGTCAACCTGGGCCTTTCCACACAGTAGTTCCATTGGCAGTTTACTTGGTTGTCTTGAATCAGGTTGCACACCTCCATACAAATAGGTCCACATGACAGTCTAAATGGAGGTGAAAAAATAAGGCTACTCTTTTGTTTGGAAATCGCCTATATTTTTGTTTACTCTAATTGGGGTATCAGGCATCCTGGAACACAATCTTGCCAAAATGTCTTTAGTGTCTTTCAAGTGTTCCTTAGAAAGGCTGTGGTATAAAGGATTCTTAGTCTGTTTGTTCCCCAGACTTGAATTATTATTTGTGATGGAGGATGGAAGGGTATGATTCAAAATAGGCATCTCCTTGAGAAAAAAAATAGGATCTCTCTTAAAAGAAACATAGGAAATTTGAATCAACATATTCCTTTACTGAAAAATAACAGTTGCAGCTAAAAGAATATAACAAAACTCATAAAATATTAGTTTTACATTAGGTTCCTACATTCATATATGCAATATTTATTATCTGTATAAAGGCACAAACATTAATGACCCATTTTTTAAACACATATATTAAAAGTTTGGCAGAAGATGTTGCATTCAATGATTTGCACAAGAAGCCTGCAAAAAAAGTCAGAAATTTAACTTACAAAACTGAATTTCCATATTTAGAGCACAGTGTCAAGGAACCTCAGCAAAATACACGCATATGATGAAAAACAAAGATTACTTACAGGTCAGTGAATTATAGAACCTGCTAATTTGTCTCACAGCTTCATGTTTGCCACTTTTTCACCTCCAGTAAAGTTCTTACACAAAATTTTAAAAGATGCATTGAGGAGGGGAGAAATTTGAGAAAGGGAAATGGATTAAGCTGGATGGATAGGCCTGAATTTCAGCATGACATTTTAAGGTACTGAGTATGATGTTTTCTATTTATAGGTCAAATTTTATATTCTAGATCCCAAAGATTCCCAGCTGCTGCTATGACTGTTGAATACCCTGAATGGTATGGTAATTCCTGTCTTATATATCAAAATTTGGGGCCTTTGTCCAACATGAGAAATACATAAAGAAGTGTTACTACCCCCACACAGATGAATTATACATGTACTGTTAATCTGTGCATACACAAAGCAATTTGACATTTCATACGCAGCTGTTTTGGCTGGAGTTACTGAAAACATTGTGTTGTGTACCTGTGTAATATACTGGTTTGGGCAAATACAAACCTCAGAGTGATGTCTTGGTATCTCCAAAACCTTTCTTAATTATTATCTCTGTGAATATATGAAGAATATAGTACTGGAATGCAAAATTTTACCTGTATTTTTTTTGTAACCTCCGAATATTTTTTAAGGTTACAAAGGAAGAAATTAATTCATGACCTGCTTCATCCTTTCATTAAAAATAAAAGTTTAAAGTAGGTCAAAAGCAGTTTTATGTCAAATGTAAAGATATTCTATTACAGAGCTTGAATTAAACATAGCAAAACTTGTGTGAAAAATGAAGGTAAGGAAAACACTGTGTTCTATTTCTGTAGAGAAAAATATATTCATTTGTCTCAAGTCTTACTATTGATAAACTATAACTCAATTTTGAGAATAATTTTTATACTGAATGATACTGTATAATAGATACAGCATTATTTTTTTCTTAAAATCTTCCTGTAATAATGTATAGCAGCACACGATTTCTAGAAGTAATTATATTTTTATTATGATCATATAGCACCTTGCCCGGCTGTGAAGTTCATGGATTATGCACTCATTTTTCAGTTACAAAGTCATGCTGGTGTTATTTCTCATAATACCAATATATCTCATCTGACTACTTCTGAATATGTCTCCAAAGTGAAATCTCCAGTTCATTTGGATAGCTGAATCCTAATGACTTGATGTAGAACAATGCAAGGTCATCACTTCTTTTAAGGTTCAGAAAATTCCTACTGAACTTCTGCTTCAGCTTGGAAGTTGGTGGCAACAATGTACTGCAGAAATGAAAGCACAGTGTGACATGATGCACTATTTTTTCTACAAAATAAATCTATTTTTTCCACAGATGGCAATTAATACTTGATAACTATATGCAAGCTTGTTGTAATGCTGCAACACTACGTGTTAGCACAACGACAAAAATAGTAAGTCATGTTTTTATCACATAGCAACAATAAATTTAATTAATATTAAACTTGGTCTTTACTGGGAGTGTAAACATTTCTTCTAAGGTTTTAAAATTGCATGACTATACACACCCACCCAAATGTATTTATGTATTTCAAAACAAAGAGAAAGAAAATACAAGCTGATGTGATAAAGATTTTACTGGCATTCATTTGCAGTTATGCTATTCACAGTGACAACATTTTCTCTGCTTCCTATGAAAAACACAGATGACTGGCTGCTAGATCAGGAATGCACACAAGAGCCAAGCTGAACCAATCTTCTCAGTCATTATTTGTGACGTTTTAACTGTACTAGCTATGATAGTTCTCTTTGATGACAAACTGCCGAGGAAAATTCCATGAACATTTTCACAACTCCTAAATCACACAAAAAGTTTAGAATTTTGTAAATTTCTGGGCCATAAAACTAAAAAAAATTTGATTTGTTTTAACTGTATCATTATTTCCTGGGACTACTAAGTATAACAGCTAATATTAGACACAGAAGGATTATTGCCAGTGATCCATCCTACTACATTTTACTTCGTGAAGAAGTTAAACTAGAAATCACTGATAGTCATAGATATTCATACTCCATATCGTTTTACTTCTTACGACAATTTGAATTTTACTTTTATCTCAAAGAACTGCATTCTGCATGGGTTCCTCTAATTGTTTCCAGTTTTATTGATCTAGCTATTCCCTTACATATGTCTTCTGCAGCTACATAAAATATACCCTTTCAATCCTGTTTAGTTTCTTTATTTCTTACAGGTGACACTGTCACTGACAACTTAATGTATGGACATGGAACCATGGTGAACTTTGTACTCTCCTTTGCTTTTTGTGTCCAGTCTTTTCTTGTGTCTTGCACTGTAAACATGAGACCCAAGGACTTGGTTGTGTTTAGTAAGGATAGCATGGCTGTAGTTCACAGCTTATAGAGACTGACAGGATCCCATACTCTGAGTACCATAGAAGCAGTTAAGTGTATGAGGAAGTGCAGGAAGTAATGAATGGCTTCCCTTGAATGAGGTAGTTGAGCTGGGTAACAGGCTTAAAATCTGAGAAACCAACAGTGGAAAGAATCAATGTAAAAAATAAGTTTACTTTGATAAAGATGTTACTGCTAAAAGCACCTACAATAAGATTTGAATTTGAGTGCAAACCAAATGAAAGTCTCAGAAGAGCACCCCAGTAACTAAGATTCAATATTAAACAAAGATGATTGTATAAACTGTGGGAAACCAATTATTGAACTGAACTGGATGCGATACCCTGCTTTTTTAAGGAATAGGAACAAAAAAATTTGTGCAGAAGGGATGCAGATCCAATGGAGGAAATGAACATTCCCTTAAGAAAGAAGAGAGGAAACAGAGTCCCAAAGTCCTGCAATGGAAAGGAAGTATTCACATTGGTTAACGTATTGGTTGAACTCTAGCAAACAATGAAAGTTAGGAAAACCAGATCTATATGGTATAGTGCCAACGTAAGTTTGCATATGATGGTTTTTCTATTTAGTTCTGAGTTCCTATCACCCTGTCATTATGATGCTTTTAGATGCTGTAGCAGAACTACGCATCGTCTTGCAGTTGTGTGCAGTATGTAGAGGAATCAGCCAGATCTTAGGGCTTTTTTGAATTCTCTAGCATCACTGTTGTCTGACAGCATTCTTGTAGGCTGATTTTGTCCACTTGTTGAAGCATCTTAATGTGTGGAGGAACAAAAAGAATTTCTGCTAGGAGATACTGCCTCTGGGATATAATTGATTGTACTAGATAGTGACAGGATTACAGAACTGCTATCTCCTGTCACAGAGAAACGACCATGAAAATTCAGTGGTGATTCCATAGCGTATCTAGAGAGGAGATCCTAGAAGCTGAACTGACAGGATGAAACTTCTCTGTCATTTTAAAGACCCTGGTGAGATTGTAACTCTCATGTTCCATTTTGGTCAGCATATTAATAAATTATGAACTGAAATCACAATAGCTACAGAGAAAGGATGTACCTTTTTTAGTGGAATGAAGAGCATATCTCTAAGGAAAAGAGTTTAATCCAGAAAAATGAAACATGAGGGAAGATATTACTGTATATGAATGTGTCGTGGGGCAAGCATATGAGAGAGATCTATTTTTTAAGATGAAAGATCAGGCTGTCATGGGAACAGGTGGCTATCAACTGGCTATGAGTAAGTGGAAGCTGGAGTGACAAGACAGGTTCTAACTCTCAGAGCACAGTTCTGGGTCAGTCTTCCAGGCACAAGTACTAAGGGCAGTTCACCCCAAATGCTTTAAAGATATGACTTGAAGAGTTTATGAACGTGATTTCATATTTGATTTGTCTGCAGGGAGCTGACCCAAGAGGTCTGTGGTAAGCCTGTGAACAGACCGTATACCTTCATCTTTTCCTTTAAATCCTTTCAGAGAACTCATTTTTCTAGGTAATCTTCCATATATTACTCACCATTACTCGCTCTCTACAGTTTCCATGCATCCCACACTTTGTCTTTGTTTCTTTTGTTTGGCTTTTTATTATGATCTCACAGCACAGAAAATTTATCTTTCATACAATGGCACTTATGTTCATAGTACTATATAGATGATTAATAATAATTAATAGTACCATCTGGATTATCAAGCAGTAGCAACTACATTATCATCATCCTTTTCATTTGAGTCTCCCAGATACCTATTTCATTAACTCTAAGTTTTCAAAATGTAATTAAATGTAAAATTTCCTAAAAACTGAATAGAAGAAAAATCTTAAAATATTTCTTTCGTTGTGGCCTGGATTCATCTAGTGTATAACTATTGTATATGGATTAAAAATGTATATTATAAATAATACATTATATATAAGGCCATATATAATGCATAATAGGTCTCTATATAAAATAAGTATTTAGTGAAAAAGAACAAAATAATATGAAATCAGGTAACATGATGAATCTAACATACTGTGTTACTCTTTATCATTCAAGAAACAAAACCTAATGAAAATTTGGTTTAGAATGAAAAGGTCCATAACTAATTTAATGGTGAACTGTTACAATTACGGCGAACCTAATGACTGATAGAGGAAATCAAGTATGTTATTACCTGGAAGTTCTCATTTAACTAATTCCAGCAGTATTGTCAAAAAGGGCCTCTTATTTATTTTACTGTTTGTAGTCCCAAGTGGGATTATTCTGATTTTTCATGTTTATTGTGTTCGTATTATTTCTTCAGGCTTTTAGAGTAGTCTATAGTCTAAAGAGAGAGAAAAGACAGTTCTAATGTCTCTGCAGACAGGTTTATTGTCTCTTGCGTAGAAAGATTTCCCCTGTGCTCCTGTTTCTCTTCCTTACCTGATGTTGAGTAATTTAAGCAGTGTTGAAAAGGTAGCAGTGCTGTAAAGTGCTTTTCACACCCAAAAAAGTAATTGGTCACAGAACCTTTAAAAAATAGCATCAATGGAACGAAAAACCTACAAATCAGAATTCTTGGCACATTAATAGCAGTCATTTATGGAGGCAAACTGAATGACTACATGCAAATGAATTTTAAAAGAGGGTATGGGTGACACAGTTGTCACACTGATGGGTTGCATGTACCGTTAGCCTGACCTGTCTATAGTTTGTGTAATCATAACAATTAGTAAGAAGATAAATTACAACTTAATTTCCTCAAACATACCTTTTGAACCAAATTTCAATGAAAGCTAATGAGAGAAAATTTAAACATCTGTTTTATTTCATTTCTATCATCATTTGAGACAAAATAAAGACTGACATAGATGTCAAAATTCTTTATAATCCCCAAGTTTTTTAACTGGTTTTAAATCACAAACTAATTTATTGGTATACATTTAAATTATAAAAAAGTATAGTAAGGATACATAGTAGCATATGTGTCTAACAAAAAGCTTATTTCTCTTTATACAGCAAAAAAATATTGGTTCTACCTGACAACATTTGGGGTTGAAAATCTTTTCCATACAGCACTAACACGGCGCTGCATCTGGTCTCAGCTGGTGCAGGCATGGTGCCATGCTATCTTGGGTAGACCATTTTTTTCCAGTTTTAGTGTATGCAAATGTTAGTTTTTCTCACCTCCAATATACACTGTGAACCTATATGCAAAGGCTAGACGTTTGCAAAAGATAGCGGGTTTTGTTGCAAAGATATTTTTTTCTGATTGAAAGCTGTTTAAAAGTCATCACCTCACCACATTTTGAAAGATTTCCACTAAATAATTTATTGAGTATTTCAGAGTAATTTTCTCTGTAACTTTTTATAATAGAGATAATTTATTCAGAACCCTGCTTCGAGGAATCATTATTAATGCAATGCTTATAAATGTTATCTTAGTGTAACGAATCATAATGGAAAAGGTACTTTAAAAATTGCTCTTGAGCAGCACCTTCTTCATTTATTGATATAGTAGAATTGATTCATGGAAAAAAATTCCAAAGTTCTTGATAAGTCTTCCTGTCAAAGATATCAAGATAAAAACCAGCTCCATTGCCAGTTTCATGGGGTGTATTTTTGTACTGCGTACCTTACATTCTTCTGAAGAAACAGAAACTCATGAGGTACCTGTGCTGATAAAACTGAAGAAGAAAGAAAGCCTGTGTATTTTAATAACTGGACAAAGAATTTCTTCATGCTTTACAGAAACACTTGATAAAATTATTTATTTATTTATCTGTTAGATTCTGATATTTACCACAATCTCATAAGTTGTGTACTCTTAAGCCTTTGTTATGCAGCTCCTGGGGCTGATACAATGACTAGAGACACAGGATCAGGTTTATCACTGTTCTTTAGCAGTAGAAAAGCAGCTGCAAGCCCACCAAAATTTGCCACTTAATCTACGTTTATGGCTGTATGACAGCTGGAATGGTTTCAAAGTTGCTTGATGTCATTGCAGAAGCATGAAAGAATTAAGGAATATCAGTGAATTTATAGAATCATAGAATCATAAGTCTGGAAAAGACCTCTGAGATTATCAAGTCCTACCATACCTGTCCCCTTCCTAAACCATATCCCTAAGAAACTCATCTACCCGCCTTTTAAACACCTCCAGGGATGGCGACTCAGCCACCTCCCTTGGGCAGCTGTTCCAGTGCCTGACTACCCTTTCAATGAAAAATTTTTCCTGACGTCCAGACTAAACCTCCCCTGGTGCAACTTGCGGCCGTTTCCTCCCGTCCTATCACTTGTGACTTGCAAGAAGAGACCAGCACCCACCTGGCCACAACCTCCTTCCAGGCAGTCGTAGATAGCGATGAGGTCTCCCCTCAGTCTCCTCTTCTCCAAGCTAAACAACCCCAATTCCCTCAGCTGCTCCTCATAGGACTTGTTCTCCAGACTCTCCACCAGCCTCATCGCCCTTCTCTAGATGCGCTCCAACACCTCAATGTCCTTCTTGTACTGAGGGGCCCAAAACTGCACACAGTACTTGAGGTGTGGCCTCACCAGTGCTGAGTACAGGAGCACAATCACTTCCCTGGTCCTGCTGACCACATTATTTTTGATACAGGCCAAGATGCCATTGGCCCTCTTGGCCTCCTGGGCACACTGTTGGCTCATGTTCAGCTAGTTGTCAACCAACACTCCCAGGTCCTTCTCTGACAGGCATCTCTCCAGCCAGTCTTCCCCAAGCCTGTAACGCTGCATGGGGTTGTTGTATCCCAAGTGCAGGACTCTGTACCTGGTCTTGTTGAAGCTCATCCCATTGATCTCAGCCCATCAATCCAGCCTGTCCAGATCCCTCTGCAGAACTTCTCTTCCTTCAAGTAGATTGACACCTCCGCCCAGCTTGGTGTCATCTGCAAACTTGCTAAGGGTGCACTCAATCCCTTCTTCCAGGTCATTGATAAAGTTATTGAACAGGACTGGACTCAGCACTGAGCCCTGGGGAACACCACTTGTGACTGGTTTCCAACTGGATTTATCTCCATTTACCACAACCCTTTGGACCCGGCCATCCAGCCAGTTTTTTACCCAGCAGAGGGTGCACCTGTTCAGGCCAATGGCAGCCAGTTTCTCAGGCAGAATGCTGTGAGAAATGGTGTCGAAGGCCTTACTGAAGTTCAAGTACACCACAACTTTTCCCTTGTCCATTAAATTTAACCTTGTCATAGGAGGAGATCAGGTTGGTCTGGCAGGACCTGCCCTTCAGAAACCCATGTTGACTGGACCTAATCACCCAATTTTCCTGCATGTGTTGTGTGATAGCACTGAAGATGATCTGCTCCATGACATTCCTCAGCACTGAGATCAGACTGGCAGGCCTATAATTCCCTGCATCATCCCTCTGACCCTTCTTGTAAATGGTTGTAACATTTGCCAGTCTCCAGTCAAGTGGCACTTCCCCAGTCAAACAGGACTGCCAGTAGATGAGGGAAAGGGGTTGTGGAGAGGACCTCTGCCATTCCCTTAATACCCTTGGGTGGATCCCATCCAGTCCCATAGCCTTGTGTGTGTCTAATTGGCCAAGCAAGTCTCTAACCAAATTGTCCTGCACCGTTGGACCTTCGTTCTCACTGACTTCTGGCTCAGCAACAGTTCAAAGTCTGCCCTCTGGAAGCCCAAGGTGGCAGTTTTGCTGACCACCCTCCTTACTCTTCCAAAAACTGAGAATTCTATCATCTCGTGATCACTGTTCCCCAGGTGTCCTCCAACAGTCACCTCTCCTACAAGGTCCTCTGTTCACAAACAGCAGATCCAACAGGGAACCTTCTCTAGTCGGTTCACTCACCAGTTTAGAAGTTATCTTCCATACACTCAATGAACATTCTAGACTGTTTCCTTTCTGCTAACATCATTTTCCAGCAGTGCACGAAATGGCACCTGTTTATCCACAATTTCTATAGAAAAGCCTCGTATGTTGGTCTTTGTGGCTGTTCTGATCAGTAAACCTGATCTCATGTCTATTAAACACAAGAGACTTTTGTCCTTTGATTTCATTTTTAACAGAGTCTGACACAGTCTATCACTTGCACAAAAATCCGTAGTAAAATGGATTGCCTGCTTATATTAAAATTTGCCATTGTATGTATAGACTGCCAAGTCCTCTGAATAAATATTATGGATTGCGTGTTTTTACTGTTGAACAGCGTGCAGCCAATGCACTCATTCGGCCATAGCATGTATCATGGAAAAATGAAAGCAGAAAACGTATTTATAGCTAGGCAGAGAATTTGTGATATTTTCCTGGTTAAAAGCAGTATTATTTACTCATATTGCTTTCTTATTTTGTTTATATTTTCATGATTTTTCTGTTTTTTTAATCTATTAAACTTTAAAATAAGTTTATATGTTCTTTTCTCCATACCCTTGTAAACTTATAACTGCCAGTTATTCATGCTCTACAACTTTTTGTTTCACTTACTCTGCTTGCTTTAAAAATCTTCATGTTCTTCCATTTATGCTATTGTACCTGCATTTGAAACCCCTGATATCTACCTTTTGAATTTTGCTTAATCTCATTGATTTCTCATTGCTGCTTTCTGACACTTAGATTTTATGAGTATTAATAAAGATTTTACTTTTTCTATCTCTTCCTGAAATATGTTCTCATTTTTTTCATTACACATGTTCTGTACAATAGATGACTGCAATAATCTTTCTTGAACTCATTACATATTTCCTGCAAATGTGCCTTTTAAATTTTAATATCTTCAGCTCCTGTCTTTCCCAGATAAAGTCTGATGATGGACTATGCAACTGTCTAAGTGCTACATAGTATAATTCAGAATGTATTTTCCAGAATGTTTCCTCATGTAGATCACACAGAATTCTCATTTCATTATAACATCAATGTGTTTGGTTTTCTTCAGTGAATTTTATTGCCACATGGCATAAGAAGGAAGGACAGTTTTCCCAAACAGTCATTCAGACACATTCAGCAACTCAAAGAATTTGAAAAACACACTCTTTTCAAATATTAAGGCATTATTTGACAACAATATAACATATTACACTTAAACATCTTACAAATGATACTGAAGAATACATGGTATGTATTTCTTGTGGAGAGTGTATTACACAGACAAAAAAAAGCACACAATTTGTTTTTAAACTCATACCCTCTAGGAAGAAGATTCTAAATGAAGAGATTTCTTCTTTAGGTTTGTTTACTTTCTAACAAAACTTTGATAGTAAAAGAAGTATTTATAGCATAATCAAAGGTCTCGGATCAAAGAAGTCTTTGAGAAAGTTGAATATCTTAACATATATCTTGAATGACCTTGAGTAGAAGTTAAAATGTTCCCTTTATATTTTCTCTACATAATTAGTACATTCCTTAGATGTATTTTAAATCCTCTCGGGAGCACCACAAAACTCACACAAATGCCTGCAGGTGCAATGTAATTAGTCCTGTTTTGTATTTCACTCTTCCAACATGATAGCTTACTTTTTGTCCAGACATTTATGTTTAGCTTGCTTTGTAAGTATAACTGCTAGACTTCTAAGTCTTTGTGATAGCCAGCATGAGCGGTTTTTCAGTACTTCTAGAAGCACATCCTATACTTAATGATACTGCCATTAGTGATTCGATCAAACCCATAGATGACAACTCTTAAGTCCCTGGTAGTGTTATAATTCTGCTGACGCGCTGTTTCAATGACATTACATTTCTTCACGTATCTTCCTTTCTTTACTAAGTACTATAACAGAATATATAAAGCAAACTGAAGAGGATCCCTATCAAAGTACACTTATAAAATCAATCAATATTTTTATGGTCTTTTTTTTCTTCCCAGATAACTATTAGCTTACCTTAAAGCTATGTTGTTGGCATAATTTTATTTTTCTTTGCAGTGTTATCTTTCATGTACAAAAATTCAGTATGTGTGTATATATAATAACTTCAAATAATTTGTGGTTCCTATATAATACTTACTTTGCCCTCTACATTTTCTGACATTGCCAAAGTCTCAGCTGTCTCCTTATATGTTTTTATTGATTACTGTGGCTTGCAGCAGAGCTTCAGTAACGCTATCAGCTCAACAAACCACATATTATCATGGATTAAATGATGGAATAGAATAAGAAGAAACAAAATATAAAACCAAAAAATCCAGATGATAAAATCTTGCAGTAATCATGGCTGATATATGCCTATTGATTATTATATAACTCTAGATATCTAATAATACGTAACCTGATATAAAGTAGACTCCTTACTGTTATCTCAGTTGTAGCTAGAGTGACAAGTGCTATGAATGATCTAAAACATTGGTCAGCTACTATAAAAATACATATAATTGGTTTTTTTCTGAGCTTATATGATGTTGGTGTTTATTGAAGGAGACAAATTATAGTTGCTAAAATGAGTTTTAACTTAACTGTATAACTTTCCATGTCACCAAAACAGACAGTACCAAGGACAGGATCAGTACCTCCAGGGCATTTCTCCTGTACAATAGGTAACGGTTACTTAGAAATCAGTCCATAATATCAATGCTGTGACAATGTTTTCCAACTACAGAACTAGAAGAAACTGCATTTGCTGCTAGAGAATTATTCTGAACCTCAATGTGATACAGTGAAGAATTAGCACAACTTAGTTGCTGGCCCAAATACGCATTCCATTTATTGAGGATAGATTCACACTGTCTATCTGCATCATCTAGTTGGAACCACTTAAAAAACCTTAGATCTCCTGGTGTTCAATGGAGGAACTGAAGTTCCGTGTTTTGCCAGTGGACTATTCATAGCAGGAAACTAATGTAGGTGAGTTGAATCATCTTTTGGGGTATAATGCCCCTAGGAAAAATTCATTTCCTCATAGATATGAATTCAGTGCCATTTGGATAATTCAGAAAACGTTACCTGGTCTTTAGCTACTATCCATAGTGGTACTGGTCTCCTGTAAGGTCTGTGTAGAGGGCTCGTAAGAATATAATGTCTCTAGATGCCTGTGTGAGGGTGACTTCTGAACAAAAGACAGAGGGAGATTAATAAATAAGGGGTCTACATACAAGCTGGGAGACAAAATTAATTTGGCTAAGCAGAGATATTTTTGAGATCCCATGTAAAATGAAAGAACTGCCTTGTGCTGGTAGATGGAATAATGGATTTATGAGTGACACACGGTCCTTCTAGAGACACAGCCATAAACCAGGCAAGTAACCAATATGGTTATGTGTTTAGAGAACCCAATCCTACCTCAGCTATCTCACCTCTGATATTAGTGAACAGAAATATGAAATTGTTGTTACTGAGGTATAAGAGCTTAGTGTTATTTGGGATGCTGGATTGTTTTTTTCAATTTTACCATCTTTCATAAAAAAAAAACAAGTTAATTTGCAGAGGCTCATGGCATAAATTACATGCATTTCATATTGTTTTCTTAGTGAGGAACTGTGAGTAGTGGCTTGCCCATTATTGAGAAACATTGGGGCTGGTTCTGTTTAATGTCTTTATCAATGAGCTACATAAGGGGACTGAGTGTGCCCTCAGTACATTTGTGGTTAACACCAAGTTGGGCAAGAGTGTTGATCTACCCGAGGGTAGAAAGACTCTGCAGAAGCATATGGATAGGTTGGATCAATGAGTTGAAGTAAATTGCATGAGGTTTAACAGGGCTAATTGCCAGGTCTTACACTTGGGTCACAACAACCTCATATAATGCTACAGGCTTGGGGATGAATGACTGGAAGGCTGCCTTGTGGAAAAGGACCTGGGAAGTATTGTCAATAGCAGGCTGAATATAAGCAGGCAGCGTCCACAGGTAGCAAAGAAGACCAACAGCATCCTGGCTTGTATTAGAAATACTGTGGCCAGCAGGACTAGGGAGCTGATTGTGCCCCCATAGTCGACACTGGTGAGACCATACCTCGAATAATATATTCAGTTTCAGACCCTTAACCACAAGAAAGACATTAAAGCACTGGAGCTTGTGCAAAGAAGAGCAACGAAGGTGGTGGAGGGTCTAGGGAACAAGTCTTATGGGGTGTAACTGAGTGAACTGGGATTTAGCCTGGAGAAGAGGAGGTTGAGAGGAGATGAGTGGTGTTCCCCAGGGTTCAGTGCTGGGTCCAGTCCTGTTCAATACCTTTACTGATGATCTGGACGAAGGGATCAAGTGCATGCTTAACAAGATTGTAGATGACACCAAGCTGGGTGGAAGTGTCAATCTGCTTGAAGGAAGGGAAGCTCTGCAGAGGGATCTGGACAGGCTGGATTGATGGGCTGAGATCAATGGGATGAGGTTTAACAAGACCAAATGCCAAGTCCTGTACTTGGGGCACAACAAACTCAGGCAGTGTCACAGGCTTGGGGAAGACAGGCTGGAAAGCTGCCTGGAGGAGAAGGACCTGGAGTGTTGGTTGACAGCTGGCTGAACATGAGCCAGCAGTGTGCCCAGGGGGCCAAGAGGGCCAATGGCATCTTGGCCTGTATCAGAAACAACGTGGCTAGCAGGACCAGGGAAGTGATTGTGCTCCTGTACTCAGCACTGGTGAGGCCACACCTCAAGTACTGTGTGCAGTTTTGGGCCCCTCAGTACAAGAAGGACATTGAGGTGTTGGAGCGCGTCCAGAGAAGGGCAACGAGGCTGGTGAAGGGCCTGGAGAACAGGCCCTACGAGTAACGGCTGAGGGAACTGGGGTTGTTTAGCTTGGAGAAGAGGAGGCTGAGGGGAGACCTCATTACTGTCTACGGCTGCCTGAAAGGAGGTTGTGGCAGAGCGAGTGTTGATCTCTTCTCACAAGTGACCAGTGATAGAATGAGAGGAAATGGGCATAAGTTGTGCCAGGGGAGGTTCAGACTAGATTTTAGGTAGAATTTATTTACCAAAAGGGTAGTCAGGCACTGGAACAGCTGCCCAGGGACGTGGTTGAGTCACCATCCCTGGAGGTGTTTAAAAAACGGGCAGATGAGTTTTTGAAGGACATAGTTTAGCGGAAGAGTACAGTTGGACTCAATGATTTCAAAGGTCTTTTCCAAGTGGAAGATTCTATGATTCTGTGAGACGTTATTGCTCTTTACAGCTACCTGATATATGGGTATCAGTCTCTTCTCCCAAGTATCAAATAATAAGATCAGAGGAAATGGCCTCAAGTTGCAACAGGGGAGGTTTAGATCAGATATTAGGAAAAAGTTGTTGATCAAATCAGTTGTCAAGTGTTGGGTCAGGCTGCCCAGGGAAGTGATTAAGTCACCATCCCTAGTGGTATTTGAAAGACTTGTAGACAAGGTGCCTAGGGACATGGTTTACTGGTGGACTTGGCAAGGTTAGGTTAATAGCTGGACTCAAGAATCTTAAGGGTCTTTTCCAACCTAAACGATTCTATAATTCTATGCTTTAAGGTATCCTGGGTATATGGATGAGTTAGCAGAAATGACCTGAAGGCTTATGTTAAAACTTCTGGGGAAATCTTTAAAGTCTGTTCTGGAGAACCGGAGTGCTGGGGTGCCTCTCTAAAATGTTTCTATGCTGGCTATATCTGGAGTGCTGTGTTCAGTTCTGTGCTCCCCAGTAAAAGGTATATATGGAGTTGCTGAGGAAAATTCAACGCAGGACGAAGAGGGTGATTAAGGTACTGGAACACCTTTTGGGCAAGGAGATGTTGAGAGAACTAGGACTATTCTGCAAGGGAACAGAAGGCTCAGGAAGGGTGAAGGATCTTGTCAACATGTATAAATATGTGTCATCAAATGAAGAAGAGCAAACCAGACTTGCCTCAGCAGTACTCACTAACAGAACAAAAGCTGATGGCACAAACTGAAAAACATAAAATTCTGTCTGAAAACAAAGCCCTACATTTTTCCTTTGGGAGTGGTCAAATGTATATATCGCACACTGACAGCTAAACCCCCCTGCTGTTAATGTATTTCAGGCCTTTGTAATTCATTTCCTTCTGGAAATATCAATCCCATAAAGTTCAAATCCACACAAAAATTCTCAAAATCTGTTTCCAATAGTATAACTTCATTCACAAGCACATCTAGTTCCTCAATGGAACATGATGTATTTTAACTTCTTCAACCTTGCTCAGTAAATAATAGCTTTTGCTTGTTCTTTTCAAGCTATCTATACAGTTAAATCATGTACATGTATTCATGTATTTGTAGTATTAGGAAGTCCTCTCTATTTTATGAATTCACATAGCTGCTAGGTGAAAAATAATTTCACCTGAAAATGTATAACATGAGTTGGAAACACATTCTTTAAAAGCCCTGTAAAATGCAGTACATTAAATAAGTAGCTGTGAGATTAAAATCAACTGCCAAATCAAAGAACAGGTGTCCTGTATGAATTCTGTATGGCTGCAAAGGAATGTAACTTTCATTCTGTAAAGGAGGGAAAGAACAGTAACAGCAAATTTATTTATTGTGAAAGTAATTCTACAACTCCATAGTAAAAGTACTAAACATTTGCACCCTACAGTAGGCTCTTACCAAAATATAGTTGTCAGAAATATGAAAAGCTTTCAATCAAAAAAATTATATAAGTTTTTAAAGGTATCATATGAAACAGAAATTTTCCATGTAGGATATGATTTATGAACCAGAAAAAAATAGACAAATACATAACTCAAAATGAATTAATGGAAAATAAAAGCAATAGTTGTTGAACGAATTCTCAGAGTTTTGAATAATAAATATTTAATTTTTTTAAATTTATGCTATATAAAATATATGTAAGGAAGACTTACAGCAGTCTGTGACAGTATTGAAGTTATCAGACAACACTGCTGAATATATTCAAACAAATTATAGGTAATAAAAAAAGAAGGTCAATGGCTATTTCTTAAAATATTCTACCATTTAGAAGCTGACTGGATAAAAGAAAAGGTGCTCTTTATCACGTATTAAATGTAGATATTACATGTTTAAATACAATGTAATTATCAAGGATATGTCTGTATCTGTCTATCAAAATGATATCTGGATATATGGACATTTCTGGATGAAAATCTTAGCAGAAAAATGTCAATAGAAAACAGTAGTTTGAATAAATAAGTCTATTATTTCACATCTTTCATTGTAATGGTAGTTAATATATTTCATTATAACCAAAAGCACCAGTAAGTCCTCATTCTGATTTTCTTATTTTCACCTTCAGCAGCATGGTGCTTAAGCTGAAGAATGCTGGGTTATTGTTTAGAAAGAGCCTTATTTACCCTAGCCTGAACAATTTTTTTCCCGGTTATTCTTATCCAGTGAAGGGCTTATGCTTCCACTTAAACCTTAGACCTATAGGGTTATAATTGTCCTGAATTATTATCGAGACTCAAATTTTAAAGATCTATGTATTCTGCTCAGCCATCATTATTCCTTGAATATGTCTGCTGTGTGGTTGATTATGTTTCCAATACATATCTACTAATTTTTTCCTACACTAGGAAAATTATAAGACATTGGACAGTCCAAGCTAACAGAAAACTTTAGCAAAGTGACTATTTACAAAAACTTTTCTCTTTTAATGTAGCTACAGCGGAAGCTTTTGAATTTTTATCCTGTTGGGTGAATAACAGTCCGGACTTCCAAAACTACTTTTAAACTATTGAGTAAAAATTTACCAAAAAGTTGAGAATATGCTATCATTCACACAAAAGCAGAAAACCAGAAGTTGTATTATTCATTAAAATGTGATAATGCAATAATGGTTGCTGTGAAGTACTTCCAAGATGGTAGCAAGTACTTAACTTAATTTTTTGAATATAGTAATGTCACATCTGTTTTAATACTGTGAAATACTGAAATTCATTAATCTTTCTTGTCATAGTACAAAGAAGATTTATAGGACTAATGGCATGTTTTATAATTAGTAGAAATAACGGTAATGTTTTTCAATTAGGAGCTTTAAATAAATATTTCATGTATTATAATTTGCTTACGTTTTTAATGACAGAATTGCCAATATCATAGTAGGAACTTATACATAAAAAGGTAATTATCTAAAACAAGATGATTGAAAACTGAAGAAAGTTATTTTCTTTTCATAAAAAATTAATTCTAAGACATAAAGAGAAGACTTCTTTGTGGCTTTACAGCTTTTCAAGGGGCAGAGCAAGCCTGATGAAGAGGACAGCTGTCTGTGATTACATATGTGACTTTGTGGACATGGGGAGAGCACAAGATGTTTTTCACCTTGCTTTTAACAAGGTATTCAATGTGTTCTCCCATAGTATCCTTAGAGCCATATTGATGAAATATCCTCCTGATAACTGGGTAAAAAACTGTTTGGACTTCTGGGATCAAAATATTGAGATACGGAACCTAAAGTCCAGACTCATGATGATTATCATCTCCCAAGGACTGTTATTATTTTTTATGACTTTTAACATGTTTGTTAGTGGTCTGGACAATGGGATAGGATGTTAACAAGTATGTAGATGATACCACTGGAGGGCAGGTCTCCTATATCTTGTGAGAGCTACATAGGCTGTAGAAATGGTCTGACAGGTGTCTCAGAAAGTTCAACAAAGATAAATGCCAAGTCTTGCCTCTGGGTAACTGTAACCCTCTTAGCAGTTGGGAGCTGATGGTATAGAAAGCAGCTGTTCAGGAAATCCCTGTAAAGTGCTGGCAGACAGCAGAGCGGGAGAAGACAAACCAGACTCTTCTCAGAAGAACAAAATGATAATGAAAAGAGGCAATGGTTAAATGTTGCAGCACAGGAAATTATGATTAGACATCAGTAAAAAAACATTCATAACGAGAGAAGTCTCTGAAAAAGTTACAGTCTCTCCATCTTTAGAAACAGTCAAAATGGAATTGAACAAGGCCTTGAGATCTATCTGGACATGCTCTGACTAGAATGTTGAACTGGACAGTCTTCAGAGATCCCTTCTTACTTGTATGAATCTATCGTTCTATGAAAGCCATTTTTACCTTGTATGCAATTTGGATTGGACAAGTGTAACAAAAGCAGTGTCATTTAAGTTATAAGTATGAAAATCAAGCTTATTCTTTATCTGTGATTGTGATATAGCTGGGTACCAAGGCTTTGCCTGGACATACATCCAATGCTTTTAAATTTTTCATTCCATGAATGATTCAGGAACTTCCCAACCAATCATTCAAATAGATGAGGCAATAGGCTGGATAGAGACACTGGATCAACTTCTGACTAGGTGATTCTTTGCCTTCATAGTTAATTATTAAGAACCAGTAGTCGCCACTGTAGTCCCATCAAGTTGTACACGAACCTTGCCTGGACATGCAGAGATGCAGTCATGAATTAGTAGTTCTCAGCTAGAACTGAAATTGCCTAAAGATGTCAAGAAAAACAAGAAAGGGTGCATGAGCACTAAGTAGAAGCACAGGAAAGACAGAAGACTTTTGCTAAACAATGCAGGGGAAGTAGTTAGTACTAACCCTGACAAGGCAGAGGTTCTCAATATATTTTTGTACCTTTGCTGGCATAGTTGGATCCCAGATGACAGCATCAAGTAGCCACAACAACTCATGTGTCGAACCAGCAGTAGAGGTGGAATAGCTGATCTGTGGCCTCTTGCAAGAGTTGAAGCCACATAAATCTTTGGGTCCATGTGAAATCCACCTCAGATTATTAAGAGAAGGGTTGGACATTTTTGCTTGGCCACTATCCATTGTCTCTAATCTCTGGAAAGTTGTGGAGGTCGGGGGATATCCTTGATGACTGGAAGAAGACAAATGTCATATCCATCTTCAAGAAAGACCCAAAGGAGGACTCAGGAGGACTCAGGAAACTACAGGCCCATTAGTCTTACTTTGATCCCTGGGAAAGTAATGAAACGAATCCTCTTAGAAACTATTAGAAGACAAATGCAGCAGGTGATTGGGAAAAGCCAGCATAGATTTACCAGAAGCAAATTATGCCTGACTAGCTCAATCACATGGGGAGAGCAGTGGATATGGTTTACCTAGCATTCAACACTGTTTTCCATCCTCCTCTTAAAAAATCTGGCAAGATACAGATAGGGTGGTTGGTTTGCAAGATGTGTAGGAAGTTGGCTAACAGGCCACACTTAAAGGGTGGTGATCAATGGTTTTTACTCAGGCTGGCAGCCTGTCACAAGTGAGGCCCCCCCGGGGATCAATACTGGGTCCTATGCTGTTCAGCATGTTCATAAATGATCTGCACAATGCAACAAAAGCACCTTTACCAAATTTGTGACTAACAGGAAAGTGGGTGGTGCTGTGGACGTGTTGGAAGGGAGAATCATCTTATGGAAAGACCTGGACAGACTGGAAAAATGGGCAAGTAAGATCCTGCACCTGGGGCAACATAATCAAAAGTCCAATACAGACTGGGATCCCTGTGTGGCTGGAGAGCAGCTTTACTGAAAGGGACCTGAGAGTCCTGGTGGGGAACAAGTTGAACATGAGTCAGCAGTGTGCTGCTGCAGCAACAAAGGCAAACCCTCAGGGGCATTACCCGCAGAGAAAGAGATGTGATCATTCTACTCTTCTCAGTGTTTGTCAGACCACAACTGGAGTTCTGTGTCCAGTTCTGGTCCCCACCATTCAAAAAAGATATGAGCAGACTGTGGAGTTCAGTTGCCTACTGAAATTAACTCACAACCATCAGTTCTTTAGCTTTTAACAAACAAGCATGCATGGGCAACACAACAGTATCCTGTCCTCTATGTGAACACAGATGGAAACATATTGATCAAAAGGAGAAAAACTGTCAGATTATGCACTGTAGTATGACTGTATGATTTTTCTATGACCAAAATCTCCAGGAGAATTATAAGAGGAAGTATCAAGTTACATTTCAGATTGTGGAAGTGTTTGCAAATATTTGCCTGCATTCATTTGATTCCAAAAAAAAAGGGCTTGAAAATACATTAGGTGACATGGGAAAGGTGAACTAACTTCCTAATCACAGGTAACATCTGTGAGCATTTAGGAATTGTAGTAATTGGAATAATGTTTCAATTTTTTTTTTGTCACTCTATTTCCCTTTAGGTTGTGAACTTATTCAAGTGAGTTTACAAGCATTTTATTATTCTCCAGAGTTCAGGTAGTTGCTAAACTGCTCACTGCAGCTTTACATTTAAAATGCTTGTTATAACTCCCTACAGAGTAGTAAAACATTATGCTTTACCACCATTTGAGCACAGAGAAGAATACTTTCAACACCTTTGTTATTGCTGCTACCAAACTAATAAGTTTCACCATGTCAAAAAATATTACTATCACTTTGTAATTAGAAAAGAGTGCGGGCGGAAAAACCCTCCATAACCAAAGGGCTATGATAATTTTCTTGTTTGTGCAGGTATGCACAAAGAACAATTCTGTCACAAGTAGCTTAAAAATTAACTGGAAAAAATTCAGATAAACATATGGTTGTGACCTAGCAAACCCCACTAGTTCTGCCTTACAGAGGTGGAAGAACTTTGGATTCCAATATTCAACAGTTAGTTTCAAACAAGTCTAGTCAATTGGAAACCTGTTGGTACTTTACACTGTCTGATTTCTACAGAAATCTTCTTGTTAAGACAAGCCAGGCACACAGACACAATGCGTGACTGTGGAGATTACAAGGATAAAAATACATCAGCCAGGGAAATAAAGAGCTTTATCTTGAAAAACATTGTTACTATTAGTCTGTTGTCACAAATTCTTTTACACATATTGACCTCCACGAGATGTTTTTATTTAAGTCCAATAAAACAGCAGTATGTTTCATTGCCTTAGAAGACTCTGGAATCAATGTATCAAGGTCAAATCTTCATAAATATATTTTTCTTTACATAGGTTAATCTATGTTTATTTGTGAGCTGAGAAATTTTCAAATACACAGTGGTAGGGCATAATAGACAGTTGCATCTGCATATTTGCCATTCCTTCTACCTCCAGATACAAATATTAAAGATCACTTGAAAAAGAAAGACTGGTAATATTGTTAATAAAATAATTTCTGCCTGCAGAAAGTATTCAGATAAAAAGTCTCTGAAACCTCAGTGTATTGCAAAACAAAAATAATTTTGTGTCTGCACCTTACATGATAAAGGTACAAAGAGAAATTTGTGTTGTATACAGTATAGCTAGTGGTGCTTTCATTGAAAACATGATGATAATTTCACTTTAACTTGAATCAAAGGTAACGCATCTTCTGACTAAAACAGAATGCCTGAATTTAAGCCTCCAGCCACAAGAAATAACTTGGACATACGATTTGCAATAAGAATTACAGACTTTAAATGTGTTTTAGAAAAGCGGAAGGAGTGACAAAAACCAGATCAATTAAAGTACTAGATTGGCATTTTCAGTACCTCTCTGGTCAGAGTGCTGATCTTTGAATTTGTCTTTGCATTGATAGTGACAAGGGATACAATGAAGAGCAGAAATTGGCCAATCTCGCAAAAGTACGTTCCATATTACACAGGTTCCAAAGATTCTGTGTCGTAGGAAACTCCATTGACAAGTCTGTCAGATACTATTAAATGTTATACATGGTTGCTTCTTCTGTATGGCTTCAAAACTCTCATAATGCAAGACTGAATGCACACATTAACTTTAGCAGCTTAGATGCTTAATTTAAATAGGTCATCTAAGTTTATTCTCCAGGTAGTCAGAGTGATGGAGACCTCTAGAAGGTAATATTATTCTTTCATAATTTCTTGGTTGATAATTGTGCTGTAACATCAATTAAATGTAGTGGATCTTCTTACAATAAGCTAGTAAGACCATTGGAATATTTCAGCATTAATATTATGGATACTTAATAAATGAAGTTTAGCGTTAGTTTATGATGTTAAAAATGTTGGCAGGGATACAGTTAATTTTCTTCGTAGTAGCTATTACGGGTCTGTGTTTTGGATTTGTGCTGGAAACAGTGTTGATAATATAAGGATGTTTCAGCTACTGCTGTGCAGTGCTTATACAGTGTCAAAGCTTTTTCTGCTTCTCACATGACTCCACCAGTAAGATGGCTCGAGGTGCACAAGAAGCAGAGAAGGGATACAGCTGGGTCAGATGACTGCAACTGACCAAAGGGCTATTCCATACCACCTGATGTCATGCTCAGCATAGAAAGCAGGGAGAAGAAGGAAAGAAGGGGGTGATGTTCAGAGATATGATTTTTATCTTCACAAGTAACCATTATGTATGATGGAGCCCTGATTTCCTGAAGCTTGCTGAATGTCTGCCTGTCTGTGGGAGGTAGTGAGTGTTTTGCTTTGCTTGCCCACATGGCTTTTGCTTCACCTATTAAACAGTCTTTGTCTCAATCAGTGAGTTTTCTCACTTTTATCCTTCTGATTCTTGCCCCCATCCTACCAGAAGGGAGAAAGCAAATAGCTGTGTGGGGCTGTCGCCAGCTATTTAACACCTTGGCTTCATGGACCCAGAAAAACAAGCAGGTCTGAGCTTTACTTAGTAGCATCTTACTTGTTAAGCTGTCTCCTTGAAATCAATATGCCTACTCAATGAGTAAAGAATGGCTAGTCAGCATGTGCAGTGAAATGGAATCTGACCCACAATATATCACTTCTACAGAAAAAATAGGGTATTAAATAAGATACATTAATAACAGTAATACCCAGAATGTCCTTTTAAAATTAAGTTTGCTGACTGACAGATTATTCTGTGTTGCAGATCGTAGGATAAATGGGTCATTTCAAACGTATTATAATTGAAGTCCTGTTTATGTTTCCTGTTGTCTTCAGATTCTCATATTCATCCTGTTATAATCTCTTGCTTTACTGTACAGAATCTAGAAAGTAATTTTATTTATTCGTATTTTCCTGCAAGCTGCTGCTTTATTTCCAGTCTCTTTCTCTACTCCCTTCTCTTGCATTGCTGTCCCCTCCTAGCTGCTACACTCGCTTAATTAAAATATAAAAATGTCACTCACTTCATTACAACACCAAACCAATTTAACCTACCTCATTCTCTTACTTGCTGCGGGCAAAACTTAGTCTAAATACCAGTTGTACTGAACTTTTGGTATAAATCTGTGTTTCTATCCCCTCTCCAGCTGCAGTCTCCATTTTTTTGCAGTTGTAATAGTAAGAGATTGAGGGAACCTGAGAGGGCAGAGGGGGTAAGATTATGGATGTAAGTGACCAAAATAAAAGTGCAAGGATCGAAAGAAAAGGGTAGCTTTGTAGCTGGAAAAACGAGATTCACATTGTGTTGGCCAAAATGAAGATCAGTGAGTAAAGTAGTAGAATCTATTTATACACAATTTCTTCATTATATAGGGGAAGTAGGCAATTACATGAGAAGAGATGAAAAGGTTATTTTATAAAGAAATTGCTTTGTAATATACCACATATTGCAGAAATTTGTTCTGAGGATGCAATGATAAATAGGTTTCTCCCCCAAGACGCAAAGCAGTGAAGATGTTTTGTCTTAGGCAAGCACTGTTACTTCCCTGCTTGTGATCTGGAAGCAGAGTCAGTCGGCCCATGCTAACAACACATACCCAGTACAATATATGCAACACATAATTTCTGCATGAAGAGGGTTACTGTTCACCTGCCGATGGGGAAAAGGGAAGAGCAGCACACCTTTGTGTAGTAGCAGTGCAACACTAATAAAATCAAAGCAGACCATGCATTGTGTGGGTGCAAAATGTGTAGAGAGTAATACGGTCCCATGTCAGAGGTGTAGTCATTGAGAATTTTTTGGAGTGTTTCTTTTCTTTGTGAAATGACCTTTGAAAGAATTAGACACTCTTTTTATCTTTTCTGTCCCCATTGACCCACTTTCATCTGTTTGCTTCATTTAAGTACAATGTAACACTCAATAAAGACATACTACATCTCACCTAAATTCAGATATCTAAAAGCTAGATGCAGGTAATTTCCTTAGGCTACCAGTACAGTTGTTAAAGAGAAATGGATACCACAAAGTGAGACTGAATTGGCCTTTGTTAGATACCTACCTCAGCCAAGAGAATTTCTCCCTGATAATTCCTCTTTTTCTCCTTGACTCCATATAACTAGCTTGGATCTGGTTGTAAGTATTAATACTGATGTTAAAGCAATGAAACTTACCTCATATATATTGGTTCCAATTTGCTCTATTTTAGCAATTTTGTGTAAAAAAAAGATTGTATGGTAATTGCACTTTGAATTTTGAGATGAGAGGAAGATCAGGTAGAAATAAGTTATTTTGATAATTTTGGATTTCCATAAAATTATATAAGGCTTACAGTAAAAATTCATAAAGGATTGAGTGTTGTAATTGCTCTGGACATATTACGTTGAAGATACTTAAAAATCCTTCTGCTTAGAAGGATGATATGTTGCTTCCTGTTCATCACATCAAACAGTTTTGTATATCATGATAACCTTCTTAAAAGTGGAAACTGGATATTTTTTTCTTCGGTACATGAGTGGTTAAACGCCTCTGTTATAATGGTTTTGGCTGTCTGCTAAAGTGCTTTTAAGCTGAGGGGTTTCTTTGAATATTTAACCATTATATTTGTGTTTTACTCAAAGGCTTAGAAATTCATTAACATTTTTCATTTTTTTAAAGAAGAGGACTGTTCTAAGTACTATTCTACAAAACTTTAATTTTCACAGTTAATCTGGCTGTTTCTCTGCTGATTGGTTGTGCCATTTTAATCCTCCCCATTAATGTGGGAAAAGCTGAAATACAAATATTGTTTTTACACTAATTTTAAAATTGCTTTCAGTTTATGCCACTATCCATGGCTAGTAATTAGTGAAAGGATTATTGTTCGACTATATTAAGATAGTGTTTTAATTCACTTGAAAAGATTTTTGTTTTATTTGGATGAAGTGTTGTGTAATACAAAATATAGTTCAACACGGAAATATTCTGGTCACTGAATGTATCTAGTCAGAAACTAGCCTGACAAGTGTGGCTAAAGGAAAGGTCATTAGATCTATACCCTGACTAGAATTGTGACAGTTGGACTCAGTGAAGTTGCTGAAAACAAAAATAGAGAGACATGGAATTAATTACACTTACCCAAAAGTTCATGAGACATCCAAAAATAAAACTGATACATTTCTTATGGGATATAATCTGCCACTTACAGTAAAACATATTCAGGGAATGGAGGGAGGAAAATAGGATATTAAACTTGAAAAATATTTGGAGAATTAATTCAGGATTATAGACCGGATCTCCATATCAGGAAGCCTGTTAAAATGTATACTGAAGAACAGGATGAATAAACACATAGGAAAGTATTCCAAGCTGTGGGACAGATGACTTGGAAGAAAGAGGCATTACACAGGTTCGTCAGAGGAAATCAGAGAGTGTGTGGGCAATTGATGCACATGAGATACTCAGGGTGGATACAAATAAACATCAAAAAGCATAAGGGGGAAGAAAGATCCTCTTGTAAGGATTAGAAAATCACTGAAGAGTAAGAAACATAAGGTGGGGATGGGTGGACAGCTTTGTCAGTGGCAGAAAAGCTATACCCAAGATTTTATCCTTAAATCTCTGCTGTTCAGTACCTCATAAAATAAAACCACAAGGGTGAATCATAGAATCATAGAAAGGTTTGGGCTGGAAAGGACCTTAAAGATCAGCTAACTCCAAACACCCCTGCCATGGGCAGGGACACCTTCCACTAGATCAGAATATTATTCTGATCTTTATTATTCACTTCATTATTCTTCCAAATCACAAAATGCTGTTCAGAAAAACTCACAAGGCATTTGAAATGTCCAGTCAGAGTCCTCAGTACAAAAAAAAAACCCATCCTTATTCCCAATAGTTACAGGAAACACTAATTACTCTCCTGACAACCCTCCACCCACCCCAGTTGTCACTCCACTATCTACTTTAGGCAGGTGAAAATAAGCACCCCCTTTCATACTTTGGATACTCTGAATAATATCCTGTGAGTCTGAGTTCTGTCATGGGCATGTAATTTAATTGATTTAATGCAAGGAATGCATTATTATTACTCACTTATCAGTTGTATTTCACTCTACCACATATCTAACTCAAACCATAGTAAGTAAAATGCAGAATAAATTGTTTTGTTTACAACACATGAAAGAAGTAAAACAGCTACAAGCATTTACAAAATAAGGGGGAGATAGGGGGAGAAAGAAAAACCATGTTTAACCTGTTTGCTTTAATATTATGGTGAGAAATAGCTATGCTTTCCTTCCTTTTTCTCATATTTAGGTGATCTGAGATAAGTTGTCCAGACAAGGTGATTGTCAGGGATTTTCTATTTTTACTTATCATTCTTCTCATGTTGCATTATTAGAGAGCACCCTGTCTTGGTGATGCATGCTAGATTTTACAGCCAAATTCTCCTCTGAAATCCTCCAAGGTTCCAGACATATAATCTCTTTCCCCAAAACTTTTTTATGCCTTCTTTCTGCTGATGGACAGCTTGTCATTTTTCTGAATCCAAAGGAGTGTATTATTCTACATCTTTTGAAATGATAATGTCTTTGTTATATCAGATGCCATCCTGAAGAGGACAGAAGAGTGACACCTAGATACTAGATGAGCAGACTTCGTTTATTGAGAGTAGAGTACACACTTTTATACATGTCGCAACTATGGTTATACATATTCATTAAACAAAGGAATATATTGGTTCTTCAGCTAAATGTCTACCCCGCCCTGTTTTTCTCATTACCCGTTATCAGTTCCGAATTCTGTGCATTCTTTCTTAACTGCAAGTTCCGTCTTCTGAAGTCAAGGACAGGCGCCCCTGCTATATATCTCTTGTTTGTTATCCTAGCAGTTCTTGTGTGCTGCCTGCATGTCCTTTCTCACGCAACCACATCTCTACAATTCCCCCATTTTCTTTCTGTACCAGCAATGCACGATTCATAGTATTTAAGATTACAGATTTAATCATTGAGAATATACAAATAATTGCTATTATGCCTATCAATAATAAACATAAAATAAGACTTGCTTAACTACTTCGCGCAGCCATCCAGACAAACCCCATCTGCTGAGTAGTTTATCGAAAGGGCTCTGCCATTTTTGCAATTTCTGCATGTTATCATTAAGTTGCCTTAATCTCTCATGAATGGATTGTGATTTATCAGTAAGATTAAAACAACACATTCCTTCAAACTCATCACAACCATGACCATGTGCAAGTAACAAAAAATCAATGGCAGCATGATTCTGCACTGTCGCTTTTCTAATACTATCACTCTGTGTAACTAAATCATACAATATATGTGATGGTAGATTAATCTGCTTACCGACCAGCATGTTAAAGCCTTTATTGTTAAAGCATTATGGATTGAGCTAAGCGAAGGTAGAAATATAGAAGCAGCAATGGTAGTGGCTGTGCCCAATAACTGGACAGTGTCAGTACAATTCTCCTTTATTTCCTTTATTTCCCTTTTATGTCGGTGCGGACGTTCCGCCATTTGTATAATTTGCTTTAAGTGATGTTTCCCTGGGGTGAGTAAAGTTAATTGTCCAATATAACATGGGCCACCAAAAGGTTTGCATGAAATTCCTGGCCATGCTCTATCCCCACATATTAAAAAAAATAACCAGGAGGTAGAGCCTTAGCCCTTGCCTTTGTATACTTGATGTCGTGAGTAGGACAATAAGATTGATTAATATACTGCATGTCAAGTGGTGACACTACGGTTTCAATTGGCCCTTGACCGTTTAAGGGAGAGCTAAACCTAATGCATCCCTGTTTTGTTTTTTTTTTTTTTTATTTCGATTCGCAACATTCTTTATACTTGATTCATTCAGTGATATTGGTAAATTTATCCATTCTTTGGTAAAATCAGACAAATTGACCACAGGTCTACCTATCAGGCATGTTTTAAAAGGATTTCCCACTTGATACAAAGATAAGCAAAAGTCATTCACCCCTGTCCTGTGAGCCCAGTCCACCCACATATTTTCTCGTCGCTGTCCATCAAACAGTTCCACAGGAAGAGGAGGCTGAGCTGCCGTTAGAAAAGAGAGTATGTACACCACTAACAGTCCATTTACGATGAGGGTGATGACACCTGTATAATCAACATCAATCAGGCCAGGAATAACAGCTATTCCTAGCAAAGCCACCGATGATCGTCCAATTAACAAAGCTCCAACAGGTTTATCGTTGATCTTTAAGGGTCCTGTGATTGTAGATGGCACCTTTTGTGGCTTAGTATCGAGTAAAATGATATCTATTGCAGTTTCCAAGTCAAATCCCAGGCTCCCTCGGTGGCTGGCTGCAGCTGCTGGGTCCCGGCTGACAGTCCGGTTGCATTACTGGGCAAGCATTCCAAGTTGTTGTGGTTGCAGCGCCTGCTTGTGTCGTCGCGTGGGCAGGCGCGCTGCTCCGGCCGTTTCCCGACTTTCACCGACAAATTGATGCGTCATGGGAAGCATTTTGACAAGTGGGACACCAGACTCGTCTGCGATCCATCGTTGGTGACTGACTTTATAAGGGTGCAAGAGCAGCACAAACATGCGGAGCTTGTGCTTGTACTGACAACTTTTCACCTAATTCTTTACCTAAATCTTGAACTGCTTTTACCAAAAAGGCAGCTGTTCCAGTAGGAATTTGGGCAGTTTTATCCAATAACTCCTCTATCCTCCACGCTCCATGCATTGTAGTTATTAATTGTCTGGTGGTTGCATTCCCATTTTGCAACACACACTGTCGCAACAATGCTCCTTTCATATATTCTGGGACTGAAGCTGAATCTAAGGCTAACGATAAACGATCCACAAACTTTCCTAAAGGTTCTTCTCTTCCCTGCTTTAAACCCATGTAAGAGGGGATCCCTCCCTCTGGTCTAATTTGTTAAAAAGCCTGTCGAGCAGCTCGCATACTTTCTCTGATTTTATCTGGTCCCAGCATTGCCTGTGCTTCCTGCCTTACATAGGCTCCTATTCCTAACAATTCTTCTAACGTTAAACCATACAGAGGATCCCCTGGCTGCCTTAAAACGGCTACAGATTCTTGACAAATAGCTTGCCAATGTGCCATAAACAACATTGTCTGACTAAGTGTAAGAATCAATTTCATTAAATTTCGTATATCAAATGGCAGCAAAAGATTGCCTGACCAAATAAAATTCATCATTTGTCGTGTGGGCTCACCGTGTAAGCCTGATTCTGAAATAGTAGCCCGCAACTGTGATATTTTCCAATCCAATTGTGTGATAGTGGCTTGCACTCCTCCATGTCCATCAGGGGTATAAATCACCGGACACGCCACAGCTTCTGCCACATCCCAATGTCCTTCTCTTGCCGCCTCTCTGGCAAGCTCACCCCAGTCTACCCCCGTCCTTTCCGATGTTTTTGACGACCCCTCCTGAGCTCCCCCAGGAGGGCCCTCACTACCGTCCATCAGGGAGATTTCTGGCAGTGCACTAGGCATAGAGGACTGTGGCAGCGTTGTTGTATTGGAGAGCACAGACGGAGGAACATACACTGTCTGTACTGAGGGTGGCATCGGCCCCTCCTCCACCCCAGGTACCTCTGTTAACCGTTTTGCCGCCTCGGCAGCCACCTTCTGTTCTACCTGATGTTGTTTTAAAGCATTAATAACTGTTAACCAAGGGATCCCTAATTTTTTGCATTCTTTATCTTCCTGTAATGTTCCGTGCCACAACTCATCTCCATATTTACGCCATTCTTCTATTTCAAAAACACTAGCCGAGGTTGTGAAAAAACCCTTTTTCACACCATGAGATAATAATAACTGTAATTCCTTATCAAAACCTTTATGCCACGCTTCCCGCTTTTCTAAAAAGCATTTTAGGAGACTAAAAGCTGCTTCCTTTTCCATTTTAATTCCCTACGCCCTATAGTGCTAGGTTAACAAATACCTGATTACGGCCGTTGCACCCTTTCGAAGTCAGCTTACGTTGCAGCGTCCTCACTTTGTCAGGACAGATCCGGAGTCCAGCTCTTTGATCCTTGTGCCGGTGCGAACACAGCTGCGCCCTCCTTATAGTCACTCTTCCGTGGCCACGTCCGTATGCCAATTGCCTTATAGATTTAAAGGGGTCCCTGTTCAGGGCGCCATTTGAAGAGGATGGAAGAGTGACACCTAGATACTAGATGAGCAGACTTCGTTTATTGAGAGTAGAGTACACACTTTTATACATGTCGCAACTATGGTTATACATATTCATTAAACAAAGGAATATATTGGTTCTTCAGCTAAATGTCTATCCCACCCTGTTTTTCTCATTACCCGTTATCAGTTCCGAATTCTGTGCATTCTTCTTAACTGCAAGTTCCGTCTTCTGAAGTCAAGGACAGGCGCCCCTGCTATATATCTCTTGTTTGTTATCCTAGCAGTTCTTGTGTGCTGCCTGCATGTCCTTTCTCACGCAACCACATCTCTACACCATCCATCTACTTTGCTAGCTAATAAACAACTTTTGCCTCAGTGAGAAGTAAATTCTACCTCCTCACCCTAGCTTTCTTAACTCATTGTGCAAATTTCAATATAAAGTGTAATTCAAATAAAAATGTATGGGTTGTGTCCATCTGTATTTTGTATCAGTCAGAAACTACAGCTGGTTGCCTGAAGAGACAGGACAGTCTCACAATATCAAAAGATTAGGTAAAAAAATAGCAAACAAATTCATTGTAGGTAAGTGAGAAACAATGCACGTGGCAAAAAAAATATATGGTTAATTATAGATTTTAAATTATTGAAATTGCTCAGAAAAAATGATCTTATTAAATCATTCTCTGAAAAGCTCATCATACGCTCCACGATGGTCAGAAAAGTGAACAGACTGTTTAGCATTATTTAAAAGGAATGAAAACAGACAATCATTATGCCACTAGAAATCTGTGACATGCCTTTAAGTTAAAAACTTCTGCAAGCTCCTGTCTTCCTTTATCAAAAAGAAATAAAGAACTAGGAAAGGCACAGAGAAGTATAGTAAATATTACTAAAGATTCGAAGCAACCTCTTATTGAAAGTGAATCTTACCTGTAAAATGGACCAGAACTCTTTAGATTGGAAAAGACAATTTAAAGAAAGTGTTTGTATCATTGGAAATATTGTGGGGAAGAAAAGAAAGATGGGAATTGTTTTATTTTCTTTCCTCGTTTATTTAATTGTGGAACTCATTGCTATAGGGTGCTATAAAAGCAGAAGTGTAAAGGTAGACAAAATGGTATATGAATCTTTAGATTGGAAAAACAGCTTAAAGAAAAGACAATGGACAATCATATAAGTATATTTTGTGCGGAGAAAGCAAACTGGGAACTGTTAATCACTCTTTCTCCATTATTAAGCTGTGGAACTCCTTCCCAAAGACCTAATGGAGGTCAAAGTATAAATGGGTTCAAAAAGAAATTAATAAAGTTGAGCTTCATTGGAGAGCATTTAAAGATATGGTTCAACCACAACCTCTGGCTCAAGGTACTAAATTACTTTTTTCTAGAAATGATCACTTGGAATACTTCATGCTTCCTGTACTCTTGCCCAAGATTACTCTGCCTCTGGCAGAGGAAAAACATTGAGAAAAACTGATATTTTACTACTGAGCTCCTGTGATTGTTTTAACAAATTATGTGTTTTAGGACCCATAGGTATTCCTCCATACATTTATTTATACAATTCCGATAAAAGAGGTGTACAAATGAGACCTGTATATACTGTTTTTTGACATGTATTCTTTGCCATTCAGCACACCTAGAACATGTAATTAGCCCTTTTCTCCCTGCTGGGTTGCGCAGATCATGTTACACTTAATAAGAAGAACAGCTTGGCTTACTCCAAAAACGTTGTGATTTTCCACAAACTTAGATAATGTATCATTTTTACTTATCTGCAGCTTTTTTAAATAACGTCTTTGTGGTGGGATGGACTTTTTTCCCCTTCACTTTGGAAACAGAAGAAAGGATAAAGTGTCCTTAGAAAAAGAGATTTTCTTTCAAGGTATGTCCTGATACTAGATGTAGGTTTGAAGCTTACTCAATGTCAATTTGCCTCGGAAAAAATTATGTCACTGAAGTAGGAGATAAGCAAGTAAAGTGTGAAATCAAGTGAAATGAATGAAATGCATCACATCTATGATGTTAAAAAAAACTTTAAAAAGCCTTGTAACATTAAAGTTGGGTTATTATCATATGGAAGTTATTAACATTGGGCACCTTTATTTTAGGGCCATGCAGTCAGCAAGCATACCTTTTGAGGCACATGAAAGGTCACCTCTCAACAAAGGTCTGTGCTTCTGTAGTATAGTGAAATTTAAGAATAATGCAAAAATGTCTACAAAGTGAAAATGATGAGGTAAGTTGCGGCAAAAATATCACAAAATGCAATGATATTGTAGGTCACAGTGAAGTAACAAAATATTCCTTGTATCAGTCTCCTTTGTAGCTCGGCTAATATTGCTTTAACTGCTCATATTCACAGTATTTATAATTTAGATGTAATTTAAATAGATAAAGTGTCAGAAAAGTTCTGAGATGTGTTGCAGATCATGACTGATACCATGCTCATTTCATTTAAATACATTTGTATGTGAACAGCCATCTAAATATACCTAGCATCATCAGTATAACAGAATCATCATTCCTTAAAGTCTCTATTACTACACTGTAAGTGGACTGTTAAACTTTGGCTCAAGGGCACAATAACCCTCACATCAGCATAATTTAATCATCAACATAAGCTAATGGAAAGTTAAATTTAATGTTCAAGACAGTGTAATTCTTTCTTGTTTCATATATTCCACGCCTATAGATTTTTCAAAATGGGTAATTTTTCTATATTGAAATGACTTCTGAGACGTAAACACTTAAATGCATTTCTATACTCTTATTATTTGATGGAAAGGAAATGATCTTATTTCTTTCCTATCTGCCTTGAAAATCATGTTTTTATTCTTCTGAAAAATATTTTCTGATACATAACTTCAATAAAATTGAAGTATATATTTGTCAGTACTGGGTATTGGACAAAAGACTCCTTTAACTGACAAAAGCTTTTCCTGGGATGCTGTTGATAACTATATAAAATATGTTATATAGTCCACAAAATGTTGAAGAGATCTGTTTATATGGGGAAATGACCGAACAGAAGTTCATAAATAGAGTTTTGATTGATGAATAAATCTGCTCCAAAGGTATTCTCTGACATGATGTAGCTAAGGGGCACAAAGTGAAACCAGTATTTGCCACATGGGAGGACAGAGCAAAGACAGCACATCATACTGCAAACGTAGAATGAATGAGATCATAGCTGTCCTGCACTTTAGAGGACAACTCTGAACGACACTGAAACATTGCTCCATTTTCTGGTGACAACAGGATTGTATAGAAGCTTTCCTGGTACATGTTTCTCCCTGTGTATGTTCTCAATGTCGGTAATATTAAAGTAGCTGTGCATAGGCAACAAACAGCTTCCATTTGTGGCTGAATAGATTGGGCCAAGCAGGTTAGCATTAGAATTCTTTGCTTTACTGACCTGGTATAAAGTAAGCTACATGGAGAGGATAAGAGGGGCCAGTACCTCTTGTAACACTCTGTGGGGTTCATATAATGAAAGAAATGATGGTTTTTCTACAGTAGTTGCAAAGTGATTTCATTTATTTGAATTGTGGCAAAGTGTAAACTCAGCCTACTCTTTCAAACTCTCTTTAAAATTGCCTCATCTGTGTCTGCATGCGATATGTCCACAGCTGTCATCATCGACACTAAGTTCATTTAACATGTGCAATTAGTAAAAAGATCCGGATCATAATTTTTAGCTTTCTTTCCAGACTTTTTTATGTTTTTCTTTTCACTGAGTGATTGCTTCGAGTCTTGTGATTTCAATTTATCCTTAACACCAGCTGGGTCATTCCGCACTGGTGGCGTTGCTTCACATGAACCTGATTTTGATTCTGCATGTGAGCATAGAAACCAAATATAACCTAACAAGCAATGTCTGGTTTCAGTTAGATAAGAAATCCAGCCATCCAAGCTCTTCACCACTGTTTAGCTTACTTTAAAAATACAGTTAATTATTTAATATTGTACCTGTTAACCAAATGCATTTCCAAAGTTTAAAAGTTCTAGTGAATCTTAAGAGTATTTGGACAAATTGTCACAGTGTTGCCTGATCATATAGGGCATATATCTCACTATGTGTTGTTCAGATTTATCACCACAAGTGATATGAAAAAGAAACGGTTGATTATTTTTTGATGCACTATAAACAGGTCTTGAGCTCAAATATAATTAATTTTATTGGATCTTTCCTTGCCTTAAGGTCTTGTAAGTCTTTGAGTTATTTTTCTAAGCACAAGACAGGCAGGTCCTGCATGACTGAGAAAGGAAAAGTCATATTGACTGAACTGTTTGGAGTTTTATTAACGTCTGTTTAGTTATAGTATTCTACAGACCACTGTCTGACTAAAATCTCTCCAAATGTCAACATGAGGCTCTTCAGCTAAAGAATGATCCTAAACTTTTTTGAGACATTTAATATGATATCCTTGCAGAGCCAAGGAATACCAAAATCTACTTGCTGTCCTTTATAAATAGGAAAAAAAGGCAGGAATTACGTCTTTAGGTCAAATAAAAAAAAGAAACTTGTAATTAGATATGTCCATGAAGACCATGGCGTCATTAGATTGATGTCATAGTATGCCAGGATATAGAACAGGTATTGAAGGAGAAATTTACTGAAGCTACTGCATAATCATAAATGGAACAAAAGCAATTAAGAGTTCCAGGGTAGGAGTCCCAATCTAGTCTTCAAAGTCTCCTAAGTCTTCTATATTTCTTTGATAAAGCACTTGATCTTGTAGCTATTTAAATAAATAAATAGAACAGTGTAGATAAACAGTTAAATTAGAGATGATGGTGACTGACAGAAAAAATGCTGAATGGATATCAAATTAGTTAAAGACAGGAAGGTGGCTGGTTGTGACGGAAGCAGGATGTGAAGTGAGAGATACAAGTAGTGCATTCCTCAGCTTATGATGTTGGCATGAAAACTGGTTTGCCTTACTAACATTTGACAATGACACAAATTCAAGGATATTGTCAATAGAGAAGGTCTCGGCTATTGTATAATAAAAAGTTGCATATTCTTGAGCTAAAAGAAACGAGAAGAAATTCAACAAGAAAAATTAAACCCCGTGACTTTTTGCTCTTAGATGTGAGATCAGTAAGCATAAGAAGCACAGGGAGATAATCACCTAAGTATATTAGAAAGTCACAAGATACTTATGAGCAACTAATATGCTGTGATATTGGAAAAAGTTAATTTATCTGAAAGTGCTTTAGTAAGGGTGTTATAGCACAATAATTCCTTTTCAGGAGATCTTATTCAAACTGCAGTGGTAATAATGTACACATTGTACACATGCTCAAGGCTGGTGAAATTGGAATGCAGATGTGAAGAAAGGCTACCAGCTGTATCAGAGAAGGGAATGTAACACACAGGGTGCAATAAATGAGTTTCATCTTCTCTAGCAAAACAGAAGCTGTGAACGGATAAGACTGTTACCTGCAAGTGCACTAGGGAATAAATGTTATGTAAACTCAAGGGAAATGCTAGCCCAAGAACAAAAAAAGATTACTCATCATGAATAATTTTAAGTGGAAGTTCAAAACCAAATGTCTAACCTTCAGAGAGATGGTTTCTGAAAAGGCTTCCCTAATAAATGAACATAAATCTTTATTTTAAGGTACATGTCATATCATCGTGTTTTACCCAACTGAAAAAGAGCCAAGTCTAAAATTCACAAGATCAGGTTAGTAAAAGTATTTTAAATAAGTTCAGAATAAGCTACTTCGAATCATCTCAAGTCAATGAGGTATAAATGCATGGATAATCTCACTGGGATAAGGAGCTTCTCCTTTCCAATGATATATGTAAGTTAAACTAACTTGCTCTGCTTCCACAGAAGGTAACTGGGCCTTTAACACCCTACATATAGAAGGGATCAGTCACTCACTCACTCACTCACTCACTCACTCATGATGTCTGCACACATGTAAACTCATACATTTGACAAGATTGAGACAAAGTGAGGTAGCTTTTCATTTACTGGACGAAGGATTAGTTGCCCCTCATTTGTTGCAGGGCATTCAGAGGATAGGCTTTGAATGGCCTCTGAGCAGAGGACAGTGGAGCTTCAATTTACCATTCCAGCACAACCTCCTAATGGGCAAATCAAAAATAACTCCTGAATTTTGCATCCCTAATGGATGCAGAAGTGTCATGTTGCATTTAGATAACTGTAGTGTATGGCATGACATAATTGCCTACAGTAGTACATTACTGAACTGAATGATCCAAGAGGTTCATATTCATATATGCTGCAGGTACATATAAAAAGCAAAATTTATTATCAGATTCAGGATCTTAAACATTTGAAACTGAACATTACCCAGCTCTTCATAGTCTGAACTAAATTCAGTCTTTTTGATAAAGTTTTTTTGAATGTTACCTGCTTTTAGTTGTTGTTGCTGAGCTTTTTTTGAAAATGACTGTTGAAGGGCAGGAAGACTCTATGGTTGAATACTTAAATACAGTGAACAGATGCATATAAAACAGAAATCTTAGTCATTAAAGATCAAGATTTTGTAGCGAAAATCAGGACTCTAACCTATCTACTTAGTTGACAAAACAACTTGCAATATTTGCTTCCTGTGGGCATAAACACAATGTCATTCTTAAGGTAAGTTTTCTATTCAGAGATTATTTCCTCTGAGGTCTTCTGGAACAGAAAATGATCTCAGTGGGAGCTTAAAAATTTTTTATGCGTTAGACAACAGATTATATTTGAATGCATGACTGTTCACTAGTGAATTCAAATAGCACCTTGTGAGTAAAATGCAAAGGCTATGAGCTGCTGAAATTACATTAAAGCTGTCTAGGATCCTATTATGGAAGTAATTGCTCTAGTTTCTTTTTTTGGTTTTGAGGAAAACTAACAACAAGGACCACCCAGCCCACATCCATGTCAGACACAATATATAAGCAAGTGACAAGTGATTTAAACAGAATGTGAAAAAATCCAGTCAGAAAATAACTGTTTTGACTGTGAAAAAAATGGCAAAGATCAGAGACATGAGTGTCAATGTCTCCTCTGGCATTGCTGGGCACAGGAAGTAGTAGTACATACTTCTTTCTCGTGCTTCTGCCATCTCTAGCTTTAGTTTAAATCATTGGAGTTGGTACAGGTAGAATAATTGAGAGCCTCCCTCAGGCAAAAGCTACTTCAGAAGGTGTGTATGTAAATATTCCATATATTTGTACTACATACTGCTTTCTTTATGGTTGTAGTGTCTGTCCTGTTGTCTCTTGATTGTTGAGATATAGGAAAAATATTTTCAAATACCTTAAAATACTTGTAATTTTCACAGGAGACAATTTCAGTTTTAAAAAGGAAATGTATTCCTTCATGTTTGGCCTTGTATCCACTTTCTGGTGTCCCACAAGTATATTTTCGCTATTAGAGCATCTGCAGTTTCAAAACATTTATGCCAGTTAAGTACTACATCTACGAGACTCCATAGAGAGAAGGTGGGCCCTACTGGAATAGGAACCATTCTGTTGGATAAACTCTTTCAAAATAAAGATAACTCTGCACAGATGTAACATATATTTATAGGCATATGGACACATGGCACCACAGATTTTTCTTTTTCTAGCAGGTCCAAAAAGTATACTGCCTTATGTTGGTTTCACATGAAGGTCTTTTTCCTCTCTCAAAGGACTTCATCTGTGCTGTAATCCTGAACATGAGTGGGTTTGTTTGTAGTAGATGAACTCTCCCTTCATCAAACGTTAAACACTGAGATTAAGCAGTGAATTTCTCAAGTATTGCATATTACCGTTCCATCAAGCCAGGCTCTGGATATGGAAGTCACAAGTCAGCATGAAATATGTGCTTATCTAGAACAAATATAGTGGTCCAGAGGGTGTTTACATCCATCCTCATGCTGAAGAAGCAATCTACTGATCCAGTAAGAATTTTTTTCTTACTTTGACAAGACTTCACAGTCTAAAGCAGTTTTCTCTTCCATGTAGCTCGTTCATGTCTTGGAATCTGCATGATTCAGCACAGATTTATGTTCTCAGTAATCTGCTCTTTGTTGCCACTCTGGCATAGGTGATTTCAGACTTTGTCTACTAAATTCCTCACCTCAGGAAATCTAAGTCTAGTGCTGAATTAGAAGCATCCTTATGTACAAAATAGGTATTTTAAAACCGCTGAACCACTCCATGGCTGAATCTGGGCACATGCAATAGGCATCGAATTGTTCCTCATAAAAAGGTAGAACTGTCAGAGCCTGAGTCATCTGAGAAAATATGTATGCACAAAAATAGACCCTTCTTATAATTAGTGACGTGGGTACTTCTATGGCATAATAGATTTCATCCTAATATTAATGCCTGAAATAAAACTGAACTGTACCGTATGTATTTGGGGTCATTTGTTATAAAGAATTTGAATCACCAGCTCAGACTTAAATGCTCACGCTATAGATGCAAATTAAGTGAGAGGAAACCTTGTGGACACTGTAAATATCTAGACCATGAGTCCCATATGGGCTCCTGAACATTTGAGCTGTTCTTAAATTAATCAGTATAGATCTTTATTTTGGATTTAGGTTTCTAAATCATACTATAGATACTGGAATGCTTTTTTGTAGCTTACCTTTAAGGGCCATAGAGCACTTGCTGCTGAGAAAATAATAAACGATAGAGGCTTGTGACACTGAGAAAATGGGTTTTGGAAGCCGTCCCATATCTTGATTTAAATTTCACTTTCCTCATTATACTGAAAGAAGAAATTGAAATATATTCTATTGGACATGGATAAAAACACAAGTTTCGAATCTCACTGAAAATAAAACCAAGTCCTTAAATGGTGTGTTTATTGTACTGCTTTCATTTTTCAACATGTTAATCATGACATAAGAGTAGCTTCTTGAAAGTGGCCTTCCTGGTTAAAATTAGCATGTAAAGATTTGAATTTTGTCTATATTTAAAGGGGCTTTAGGTGGAAAAACTATTGTTTGTCTTTCTAGAAGTTAGATAACACCTATATATCTAAATCTTTTCCTGCCTCAAGCACCTCAGTGTTTAAGTTACCACATTTTCCTCAAGTTCGTAAGATTTTAGTCTGTCTTATAAATCTAGTGCCTTCTTCTTGTCCTTCGTTTCACATTCCCAGAAAACTACCTAAGACTACAGATTTCCCTCATTCTTATTACTTCATTCACAGTCAGATGCACCAATGTTAAAGAAACATGAATATGACCCAACAGTGTGCCCAGGTGGCCAAGAGGGCCAATGGCATCTTGGCCTGTATCACAGAGAGGCCAGCAGGACAAGGGAAGGGATTGTTCCCCTATACTCAGCACTGGTGAGGCCACACCTTGAGTACTGTGTTCAGTTCTGTGCCCCTCACTACAAGAAAGATATTGAGGTGCTGGAGTGTGTCCAGAGAAGGGCAATGAGGCTGGTGAGGGGACTGGAGGACAAGTCCTATGAGGAGTGGCTGAGGGAACGGGAATTGTTTAGCTTGGAGAAGAGGAGGCTGAGGGGAGACCTCATCACTGTCTACAACTACCTGAAAGGAGGTTGTGGTGAGGTAGGTGCTGCTCTCTTCTCCCAAGTGACAGGTGACAGGACGAGAGGAAATGGCCACAAGTTGTGCCAGAGGAGGTTTAGACTGGACGTCAGGAAAAATTTTTTCACTGAAAGGATAGTCAGGCATTGGAACAGCTGCCCAGGGAGGTGGCTGAGTCGCCATCCCTGGAGGTGTTTAAAAGGCGGGTAGATGAATCTCTTAGGGATATGGTTTAGAAAGGGGACAGGTACGGTTGGTCTTGATCTCAGAGGTCTTTTCCAACCCTATGATTCTATGATTCTATGATTCTATGAAATAAGTAACAGTAGTAACACATTCAAAAGAAGTGCTCTACTGCAATGCTTGCAGCTTGTTATGTGACTGTTGACACATTACTTTAATCTGAAATAATTCCAGGCATACATTAATAAAGATAATTGGTTTCTCCTTGTGGCATATTCATCCACTGGACATATGTATCCTTTTCTCTGTAGGGCAAAGTCTCCCCAGTTCATTGTTTAGTCATAGAATAGGTGACTGCTTGTAGTGTCTCATTACAGTACACAAGATCAATGTGATTCAGAAGGAGCTGCCTGAAGACTGTACATAACTCATACTGGTTTTATTACATTACTGTCAATGACAGAAATGATACATTTTTCATAAAGTAACTGTAGACAACATTCAATACCTTCCAGTGCTCCAGAATCTTAACTAATTTTATGGTACTTATGATGAAAACTGGGAACAGGTCAGAGTTCACCATATAGGGAAAGAGAGCAAAAAGTTCATTTTAGCAATTCTCCAATCATAAAAGCATTCTATGCAGGATCATTTCCCAGAGTAAGTTGCTGATGTTGTTATTGTCATTATCTATATTAGTATCAGTCCTGCTCATGTGCTGGCATGTCATTATGTTAGAAACTAATAAAAAAAATAACAAAAGGTCTCTTCTGCAAAGAATCAGTATTCTAAATTCAAGGAGGGAAACATCAGATAAGTACAAACACCAGAAAAATATTATGCACATCAATATGACAGAGAGTCCTGCTACTGTATTTGTTGCCTGACTTCTGTCAATATTTTTTCACAAGAAATTCATTAAAAAATGTTTTAGTAAAAGAGGATAAAGACAAATACAGTTGTGTATAACTAGCTCCTCCCAAGTAGTTAAAATAGGAGTGTCAATCACAGAGGTCTGTGGTTGAAAATTTTTCCTGGTGGGTGACACAGAAAATAGTTGTGATCCAGTCAAGGAAAAATTACTGGCAAGAGTGGATACAGAGAAGGGAAATATATTTAACAGAGTACATAAGGGGGAGACAGAGGGAAAACAAAGGAAGAAATGGATAATGGTTAAGATTTGATGGAGTAGATACAAAATCTTTGTACCAGCATCTTTGTGGTTATTAGTAGGGAGGACTGCTGAGATGCAAGATATTAAGGGGTTTATCTTTGCGAATGGACAGGACAGCCGTCTCTTAAATCTGTCTCTTAGGTTCCAGGTCTTAAGAAAATCCTTTATACAGAATGAGAAAATGATTTTAGTCAATGGATGGAGCCACTATTCAGACACATTCCAGAAGATTTTGTCATGAATATATGATGATGAATATATAGAGATTTATATGCTGACTTTGTGCAAGTAAACCACCCACATGCTTCGTACAGAATTTTTTGTTTTATCTTGTCATACCAGTTCAGACTGGAATTTTCAAGTGATAATATTACAACAGAGGACCTAAACTTTGTAAAAAGAATTCTGACAAATAAATTCCAAGGAAAGGAACAAAATTTTATGTACGTATCCTTGAAGTCCATGGCAACCATATCCATAAATTTTAATAAAAATTAGATTATTTCCAAAGAAAAATTAACTGAGAAACAATACCAGTGGTCATTGTATTTGTTGAAGGGCTCCCTCACAGATGGTGTTTGATTTGGTTTTTTTTTTGAAAATAAGGATTTGCTAGTAGAATGCATTTTGATCTTTATTTAAGAAACTTTATTTTCACAAGATAATCAATTATCCTCACTAAGATCAGTTGCTCAATATCAGCTGCCTGTATGCAGTGACCTAGAACCTGTCATTATATGAATAACAGAGGCTAAACAAAGAACACAGGCATTAATTTCTGAAGTGGAAGAAAAGAGTAAATTACAGTTTAATTTATCTGTACTTTGAATAGCTTTGCCTGAAGAATTTTTGTGCTTAGAGTGAAATGGAAATTCAGTCAGTTATCTACTTGTGCTACTTTTCAACATGGTAGCAATCAGATCTATTGAGACTGGTTGAAGCTGGCAATAAAAAAAATTATTTGACAAATCCTATTGCTGTGTAATAACCTGCAAAGAATTAGGTTGTCTGAAAAAAGAAACTTTAGAAATTCAGGTGTAATTACTTAGTATGCTGATATCTAGTTTTCTATTAGTCAAATTAATATTTGGACTTATTATATGTTGTAGTTCTGAATTGGCTGCACTGAGTAGAACTTAAGGAAAATGGAGACAATGACCTGAATTATTAATTTGGTTAATCTATCATAAACCAGCCAGGACTGGTAGTAGAAACAGGCAGGACAGGGATTTTCACACACAGGTAAGCCTTGATTGAGAAAATCTGTAAGAATTTGTCAGATAACTGACTAAAATAAATCAATGCAAATATGTTTTCAAGAGAACTGTGGAGAAAATTTACTGCATCAAATAGCATACGACAGTATCAAGGTATGCATGTATTTATGTAAGACAGGGACCAAAGGGAGTGTTATTATCTGTCTTTCTCTAACAAGAAGTACCCAAAGCTACGTGAAAGACAAGAACCTGGATGTAAATGTTTGTGCCCTGCTCTTGAAGGAAGTGCATGTTATAGCCCTGGAGCAGAGGCATTATGCCAAGTTGCTGTGAAACATGCATGTAAGTAAAACTATCACTGCTGAAGTACATGAAGGTGGCCAAGAGGTCAGAGCAGGGATGGAAGAGAGAAAAGACCACAAGTAGAGACAGGCATGGCCTGACTGCTTCTCCTCGTTGTTCAGCATGACGAGGAGGAGAGGGATTCAGTGAAAGATTTGCAACACAGTCCTCCTTCAGAGACACAAAGAAGTATTATGAGCAAAATGCAGGTGAGGTAGGTACAAAGCAAGCAGAGCTAGTTCAGCAGTTATATTAGTAATTTGCTTGCATCATGGATGCTCATAACAAAATCACTTCTGAGATGTCTTTTTAAAGATGAATTATACATATGACATTAATGGTTCAGAAAAAAAGATCTGAAATTGCCACTGGAACATAGCTTGGGATGTGCTCTGTACGTGTGCACACACATGCCCATGTGCATGTCTAGACAGGCTGGTAAAAATAGCTCTGACAGAGCGAGCAGCCCGAGGTGTCTTATTTGTGGGCTTATTCAGGAAATTAAATAGGTGAGGTCACAAGTGTGACTTAACAAATGACATTGAGTTCTATACTGTACCTAAAAATGAGAGGAAAATAATAAAATAAATGGAATTTATTAACAAAATAAATACTGCAGATGCTGCTGTATTGACAATTTTATTAATTTCCTTATCAAATTTGACTGAGCCATTGAATATAATATTAGGTTTTTTGAACAAACTGCAGACTGTCCGTATAAGGCAGTAATATCCAAGGACGGTTCCTGAGACCTAATATTCAAGTCTCATAGACTGAATAAGGCTTGCCTGTGGGATGCTAGCCATGCAGAAACACAGTGAGGGCACAACCCAGCACCCAGCAACAGAGCAAATGATATCCCTAACTTGCACGTGCACGTGCACACACACACATTGCTCTGAACCAGTTCCTCTGGGAGTCTGGCAGATCCTCACCACTTTATCAGATAAATAATAAGCCCTGGTAGGGGCACTGGGGGACCTTAGCAAACTGTAAAAGTTTAAGCTTTTAGGAGAGTGAGATTTCTGTCTCTTGTATCTTGTGATTTTCCATCAACAAAACACTAAATTTAATGCTTTTTAAAATCCACTAAAGCAATGAAATACACAGTAAAAGACTCTTTCAACATCTGAGCATGCTACAGGACACAAGAAGTATTCTCTATGAAGTGTTTCTTTTATAAATCCATTCCCAGAAGCCAAAAACCCCTGGATACATAGCTGACAAAAAAATAGTATACTTGGCCCATAAACTTCAAGGTTGCTATTTATTGAAAACTACAAAATAATATACCAAGGCATAAATTTTCAGTGCAGTTATGGGAGTTGTATAGCTAAATTCCCATAAGCACTGCTGTGAAAATATAAATGCAAGTACATATAAAAACCAGAATGTAATCACTTTTGTAATAAAATTGTAATTAATTTAACAGTAATTCCCTTTAAATTTTAAGGTTATTGTACTGGAATCAAAATTCTTTTTCATTGTGAAGAGAGCCCCTGCCAATAGACAAATTGCTGGCCTTTTAATGCAAATCATATCTGCTTTATGAAACACTGATTATGAAACTATCTAAGTGCCTTAGAATGAACAACAAATAAATAACATCAGGCAGTCACTGTGTTTGTGGCCTTCTTTCTATAAAACGGACTTACAAATTTTAATCATCATACTGATATGACAATTTCATCAAACCTAATATTATTCCTGCGTAATTACTGGAACTAGTTGAAGTACTGTCACAAGAAGTCTTCTCACTTCAGTATGATAAGACTATTTCATTACAGTTTCATCATCCTTCATTTATACTATGAATCACAATTTCATTTTGACAGTTCTGAATAATGTTTTACTATTTCATGTATTGTAAGGAATAGCAGAAATATCCACATACATATAATCTCTTGCAGTTTAATGATTTAATATTTTTAACAAGAAACTTGTACTGAAATTCTGACATTTCCAAAGAAACATTTTCCCAGAACTGTATCATTTTAATCAGAATAAGAACAGATACCAAAATGTCAGTATCTCATACAGAGTGGGAATTCTCTTTTGATCACCTCTAATATGCCTGCAAAACATTTGGTAATGGTTCAGTGTCTAATATTACGTAATTTCTGTTTGTTTTGCTTAACAGCAGTGCCACATTTTTACCTTGTGATCATTCTGCTGTACTATTTTGAACTCTCTCTTTGTCTTTGTATTGCATTCCTATGAAAAGAGGTCTTCACAGAGATTTTTGTTTGTGGTGTTTTGGGATGTGGACTTCCACACTGGAGCTTTCATCTGCACTTGCTCTGTCTGAGTCAAATAGTGGCAGCCTAAACTGTATCTTCTTGGTACACCAAATACCTTTTCTGACATGAAGCGTCACTGCTGGTCAGTGACACGTTTGGAGCCAGGAGCATCATCTTCCCAAGGTGGGTGGGTGCATCCAGTTGAAGTCTATTGTTAACTACATATACTCTACAGACTTTTACTGGCATAAGCACTGTAACTGTTGACTGGTTTAGTTCTAGAAGGAAATACAAGTGGGGAATGAAATGGCCAACAAATAATGAAAGGGATAATATTACTGCTCGACACACATTTACAGTGTATACGTTTGTGATCTCATGCACTGGTGAAAAAAAGTCTGACAATTAATTCCCTTAAGAGAACCAAGAAACAAAGAATATATGCCAATCTGTTATCTAAAGACACACACTAGTAGACGATTTGATACAGTGTAGCTACATAATGTCAGTACATTTCTGCAACATGTGCAGAGGATTCCACATGCACAGGAATCTCTGTGTCCATTCTTCCCACTATTTTTGTCTCACCCTAGTTCAGAACTGTTGAACATCTTCAGTGACTAAGATCTTACCCTGATCTTATACATGTCTTAACAGCATCTGAAGAGAGCAAGAGCAGAAACCTAAAAAGAGGTCACAGACAAAGACCTTTGCGTTACTCACGGTAGTTTTAAATCTCTGTTACAGAAAGATAACCCATTCTTAATAGGCAGAACATTTCTCTACGGTATTATCTTGATAAAATCTGAATAGTTGGATACTTGCAGAAATGTTAGACTTCAATCACTGCTTAATTTGACCTACTTATATGAAATATGCAATTTAGAAGGCTATTGACTATCTGTAGAAAGTGTTCTCTGTATATGATGACTTCTAGCGCCAGAGATGGTGAGATGAATGTACATTGGACCAGAACATGTCATGAGGCTTTTGTGAAGGACTAGTACAATGTCCCATTATTTCAGACAACAGTACCATTTGATCCCATTTTTGACATTCAGTAACTTCTCTCTGTTTCAAAGCAAAAAGCTGGATTAACTTCAAGAAGATTTTAAACTGATATTGAAGAAAAAGTATCCCAAACCATTAATGAATAGAGTTACAGAGTATTGGCCATGAATGCACACGACTGTAAGTAAAATCCTACTGATAACAGACAAGATATTCCTTAGTGCCACTGGTTATGTATTTTATGTTTGTTGGTTGATGATATACAAAAGTGTCAGAACACTGCTCCTGAAAACCTTAACTCGTAACTTTTAATATCTGGCAAAAGAGCTTACGAACTTATTGTTATTACATCTATAGAAATCAGAAATATAGATACAGTAGTGAAAATAGTGACTGGAAAGAGAAATGCTGGCTGCCTATTTTATACCAGAGTCCTTCATAAAACAGATAATTTCTCTAAGTAAAACATGACTGAGGCTTACGAGCAAATATATGTAAATCTGAAGAAAGCTTCAAAAACCTTGACAACAACTAATTAGTCCCAGGTAAACTGTGGTACCCAGGAGCAGCATCTGCAAAAGCTGGGAGTCAAATTAAGGAACTAAGTAAGCTACAAAGAAGAAGGCTGGAGATGATTTATGGGTCCTGCTTCAAACTACCAGGAAAAAAAGTTGCTTTGATCTGGATTTATTAGCCTTAGCCATTTTTGTGGACCTCTGATTCTGAGCTAATCATGCTTTCGTTATTAACTGGGCTGAGCTGGAGTCATGGTGGAACACAGCAGACAGCCACCAACACAATCTTCCACCAGAGGATGCTGGAAAGATTTTATCTCAGTAAATATTAATTGAAAGAAAATGTAGTGTAAAACTTGAACTATTTTGAAGGCTAGCACACTCACTAAAGTGTGGAAGAATAATGAAATTCCTCTGTGGAAAAGGATCTTGGGGTACTGGTTGATGGAAACTTGAACCAACAGTGTGCCCTGGCAGCCCAGAAGGCCACTGTGTCCTGGGGTGCATCAGGCACTGTGTCTCTGGCTGGTCAAGGGAGGTGATTTTTCTGCTCTGCTCCTCCCTGGTGAGGCGTCACCACAAGTATTGTGCGCAGTTCTGGGTGCCACAGCTTAAAAAGCATATAAAGCTACTGGAGACTGTCTAGAGGAGGGCCACAAATTTGGTGGAGTGCTTAGAGGAGAAGCTGTGTGAGGAACAGCTTAAGAGTGGAGTTAAAAGTTCAGTGTGGAGAAGAGGAAACTGAGGGAAGACTTCATTGCAGTTTAGTGTTTCCTCACAGGGAAAGAGGAGGGGAGGAGCAGTTGCTGATCTCTTCTCTCTGGTGACCAAAGATAGGACCTGAGGGAATGGCAGAAAGATGTGCCAGAAGAAGTTTAGATTAGATATTAGGAAAAAGTTCTTCAGTCAGAGGGTGGAGAAGCACAGGAACAGCTCCCCAGGGAGGCAGTCATAACGCCAAGTCTGATAATATTCAAGAAGCATTTGGACAATGCCCTCAGATGCACTGTGTGAATTTTGAGGCTCTCCTATGCAGGGACAGGAATTGGATTCGATGACTCCTGTGGGTCCCTTACAACTCAGGACATTCTATGATTCTGTGAAACGTGGGTGGAATGAGAACTCCAAGTTTCTCCAAAAAGTCCCGCCTGTTCCCATCCTAGTTTGAATATTGTGATATTATTGAGCAATTTCAACTCTATAAGGAACAGGTGCAACACTGTTCATAACAAACACATGTGTTTGCCATGGAAATGGCCAGTTGTGGTCAAACTGTATGTTCCGGCTTGCTGGCATGAAGGACAGGGCATTACTTTCAGGTGAGACAGCCATTCTTCATGAGCAAACTGTGAAAAGAAGGTGCAGAAAAGATGGATCGCTATTGCTGCCTTAGCACCTAGGATGTAAATGTTCACTTAACTCATGCAATCACAGTATCATAGAATGTTTTAGGTTGGAAGGGACAGTAAAGATCATCCAGTTCCAGCCCCCTGCCATGGGCCGGGGACCTTCCAGTAGATCAGGTTAGCCTCATCCAACCTGGTCTTAAACACCTCCAGAGATGGGGCATCCGTGACTTCTTTGGACAATCTGTTCCAGTACCTCATTACTCTCACAGTAAAAAAATTCTTCCTAATATGTAATCTAAATCTATCCTCTTGCAGCTTAAAACCACTACCCCTTGTCCTATCAGCACACTCCGTGATAAAAAGCCTCTCCCCTTATTTCCTGAGGCTCCCTTTAAGTACTAGAAGACTGCTATAAAATCTCCCCTGAGCCTTCTCTTCTCTAGGATAAACAGCCCCAGCTTTCTCAGCCTATCCTCTTATTGGAGGTGCTCCAGGCCTCTAATCATATTTTTTGTTCCTCCTGTGGACTCTTTCTAACAGAACCATGTCATTCCATGCTGAGTACTCCAGAACGGAACATAGTACTCCAGGTGAGGTCTCACAAGAGCAGAATAGAGGGCAGAATGACCTTACTTGACATGCTGGTCCCATTTCTTTTGATGCAACCCAGGATACAGTTGCCTTTCTGGGCTCTAAACAAATATTTCTGGCTCTTGTTGAGCTTCTCATCGACCAGCATGCCTAAGTCCTTCTCTTCAGGGCTATTCTCAAATCATTCTCCACCCAGCCACTAATTGTGTTTGGGATTGTCCCGATCCAGGTGCAGGACCTTCCATTTGGCCTTGCTGGACTTCATGAGGTTCACACAGGCCCATCTCTCAAGTCTATTAGGGTTCCTCTGGATGGAAGCCCATTCCTCCAGCATGTCAACCACACCACACATCTTGGTGTCATCAGCAGACTTGCTGAGTGTGCCCTCAATCCCACTGTCTATGTCTGTGACAAAAATGCACTGGTCTCATTATAATGACATTATAATTGAATTAACACACCCCCTAGAATGCCTACACACCCTCTTCATGCCTCTGAGGCAAACCGCTTCCAAAACCACTCCCACAGGACGCACACACACAACTTTTAGTCCTCTACCTTTAAAAATTGAAAAGAGAGCCAATCAGAACTAAAAGAATGCATGACTAAAGTCACTCAAGCTCCATCTGAAACTGCAGAAAACTTACAGAAGTGAAGCACAGGGGAAAAGTTTTAGGTAAGACTTCATTGAAAATTTCTGGGTTCAGTCAATGGGTTGGGCCTTATTTTCCACACCAACTGGAACACCATTGGGTAAGACCTCTTGTTATATGTGCTGTATTCTAACTTCACACTAGCTATTAGTATCTCTATATATGGGTTTTAGCTGTGTATTCTTTACCTGCATATTGTTTTTTCTATATCTGGAATTTGATTACATGTTGCTATTTGCACAAACGGTATCTTGCCGCCACTGAACCTTTTCCCTGTCGTGAGTTATTATAATAAAATTGGCTTGTGTGCATGTGTACAATGGTATGGAGAAAGCAAGATTTAACTATTTTATGCTTGTATGAATAAAGCAACAAATCTTCACATCTTAGATTCATAAAAATGCTTAGGTAGGACCTTGACAGATCCTTGTTATGTTACATCATGTTGGAATCCCTCCTTCTCCCTTTTCTTACACTTTTGTATATTTTTGTACTTCTTATTGTTTAGGTACTACCCTTATTCCGACACAAGAACCACAATGTCAGAGACCTAGTCCTCTCTCTCTAGTGTATGTTGAACGTATTTCTCCAAACCACACTCTGGCTTCCTTTCCCAGCTACTGTCTGACTTTCAGACTACTGCACTGTAGACTCTATCAACAGATTTTTTTCACTGAGTTCCTGTTCTATCCCTGACATTCAGAAATTGAAAATACCCTGTCAAGTAGGGTTGTCAAACTCACAGCCTGCAGGCTGAATCCGTCCCTCTGCCTTGTTTTATCCGCCCGGCACCTTGTTTCTACCCGACAGTACCGAGCTCCTTGCCCCTACGCTTCTGCCAGCACCAGTCATGTGTGCAGCGAGTGATGGTCATTACAGTGCAGGAGTGGGGGCAGCAGAATGGCAGGAGCCATGAGTTTGACACCCCTGCCTTAAGGATTGCCAACTGCTCACTACCTTCTGGTGTCAAGCAGTTCTAGGTAAAAGGATTTTTACAGGCATAGTAGTAAGGTGGTTTAGAATGTGCCGGCTTTTCCATTTCAGTTGTCTTGTTTTCCTTTGCTGGGATCACTGTCTCATGGGTGTATACCTTTGTTCCCTTCAAAAGTAACCCTTTGCCAAATTCTGCTGTCTCTGCCTCAAACCATTCTCATGTTTCCTTTTCAATCTTAAAATTTTAGTGGTCTGCATAGCCTGCTTTTCTTACATCTCCTTATTAACAGATTACACGTCCTTCAGGGTGTATATCTTTTTAAATTTGTCATTACATCTTATGTCACACCTGTTGTGTGGTTTATTCAAGGTCATATATAGTTCTATCTTCACGTGCTTAGACATATTTTTTTATATTTCCCTCATTCAGCACAACTTACCGTAACATGCTCTTAATGCATGTTGTAAATAAAGTTTACTGTTCTATGTTCCACATTCTTTTTGAAACCCTTTCTTAACTTTAATGTAGTTCTAGTGTGGCAGACCACAATCTTCCATGCTTCCAAATTTTTCTCGATGACAAGCTCTTAGCAGGTAGATACACACATAATGGCAGCATTATGACAGAATCTGAGGTTGTCTATACAAACTTATAAAAAACAGGAAACTAAACACATAAAAAGAACTTCATCATGGTTGCCATGGTAATGCCTTAAAAGTTAGAGGAGACTGTAATTAAGGTTGCCTGTACCTATTCACTTGTCTTGTTTCATTCCCATGCCATGGGAAGGTTAATAATCCTAATTAATACGGTTGTGGGTTTTTTGGTTTGGTTTGTTTTTTTTTGTGGGGGGTGTTTGGTGTTGATTTTTTTTTAATAAGACTCCTGCCTCATTTAGGGCAAAAGATAGAGTACTAACTAAATAAGTAAGCACCCAGCACTGTATTTTCAACTCCATGTTTGGACGTCTTATTTATAGCAAAATATACTTATTATGATCTGAAAACAGAACCATTAACTTCCTCTTGAATTTTTCATGGCACCTATCCATACAATCTTACTAAATGCTTCAGAAAAAACAACTGTCAGCTCTCAGTTCTCCACAGATGGATTATCTGGGTTGCAGATTAAGCATGGCATGAATGCACAGACATATAAGGTAACTCGGTGTAGAGCCAGAATGGATCCAGCTGGGCTTTGGGTTAGGCTAAGCACCCTACAGCTGGTGTTAACTCCAATGCTAGTTTAGACTCAGCAGCACAACTGCTCTTGCAGACATTGAAAGCCAACCCCACAGTATGCATGCCAGCAATGCAGGCTCTACCTCTGCTCTGTTTCCTTGGAACTGGGAGCACTGACGGGTACAATTGAAAAGCAGCTGACCTGGCTCCATATCTGACTGCTTGGAGCCCAGAAGGGCTAATTGGCTTCAGATACCAGCGCTGCCAGGGACAAACTGTGAGGTGTCGCCATGCTGCATAGTTTCTTTAGTGGCTAAGCTATTACACTATTTTGTCTTCCTTCCCGATGCAATCAGTTGTTCCTAGCACCCAGCTGAATTTGTCACACCCTCAGCTGCTTGTGAAGCTGTGCTGTAAGCCCACTGACGGCAATTAGCAGGCTGAGAAAGAAAGAAAACCCTGAATACCCACCAAAAAGGTATTATTATTATTTTTTAATACTGGTGATTTCATTGGTCTGGATCACAGTATGAATCCACCTACAGAGCTGAGTGGGTAGTAAAATGTGTTACGGTGGAGGTTTGAAACAGAGTAAGAGTGGGTCAGGGACCTGAGTTAACCAGCTTTGCCATTGTGCACAGGGCAACATCAAGCTCTTTTTTAAGCAAGTCATGACAGATACCAAATTGCACCTGATTTGTTAGAGTTCTTCACACACAGCAGGGTTGCCTTTGACTTTGTCGTAGTTGTGAGAGCTGAGTGCTTTGGATCGTATTTTTGAGTCAAACCTGAAAAGAGGACTTGAGAAATACTATTTACCTGTTAAAAGTTTCACAAGAACTACTCAGCTACAGTTATCATGGAGAGATCCTTCCTATAAGCCCAGTACTGCTTCTCTAAGTGCACAGTTATCATTTTGCGATAAACAGGTAAGGTTCAGACAAGTTCAAGACATGTAAGAGAAGTAAAACTCACCACAGTATTCTAAATACCTTCGGAGTGTTTTCCTTTGTAGCCTTCATAACATTATTTCAGCATCTCTTTCTCTGTATCTTTGGGTGTGCATAGGGGGACAGGGGAATGGGTGTATATAACAAGTTTTGACCCTTAGGTCAGTGTTACACCTCTGTCATCAAGATGTGGCCTAATAGCTCACCATTCACTTATTTTGTGGCCCACTTTTCTATGCTATCCAGGAATCTGCTTTCTTCTTCTGTGTTCTTTCTGTGCGTATTTATTTTAGAATCTAAGATCTCCCTGATAAGAATTTTCAATTTTGTGATTACGCTCAATACCTTCTTGGGTTGTGAGGGGGAATTTACTGCTATCACTGTAGTAACTTTAAAAATATCTTCAAATGAGTCAACATTTTCCTTCTGTCACAATATGTTGTATTAGTAAAGATAACACTTTTTGCACTATGTAAATGCCATAAAAAGATAGACGACATTGTGTGTAATCCGTTATGCAGCTACAAATTCAGCAAACAAAGGTTTGGGAATAAAAAAAGGCAATTGAAAAAAATCAGTTTTCCTGGTGCTGTTGCTCTTAAGGCTTTTTCTTTTAAAATTACTTACTATAAGCAAAAGATTCTTAAGATTATTTTGCTGATTCTTTTATTAAGTATCATCATTTCAGGATCGATTTATTCTCTACAGAAGTTTGGAGACATGACATTATTATATTATGCATAGGCTGGAATGGTGATAGCATTTGATTCCACTCCCTAAAGAGCTAGTAATGGGGAAAAAAAAATCCATCGATGCCTCTTCATATAAAAACACACAGAAAGAAAGATTCAAGCTTGGACCTGCGAAGTTCCTAAGCTTTAAATTACTGAAAATAAGTACACCGGAATTGTAATTTATTTGTGCTCTTTTCATACTTATTTTGCAAAAGCAGCCATCATTTGTCTAGTATTAAAAAACTAGGCTGAACAGATTTTTAGCCTTGCCCAGGATGGCTGTTCTATTATTTTGGTAAGTGTATTACACGGTTGTATATTGACATTTTCTTTTGCAAGGCAAGGCAGTAAAAATGGAATTATTTCACTCTTACGAGATTTACAATGGAGTCTGGTTCTCTGAAATTTTCCTTAAAAGCAATTGCTTTGTTAGAACATTAGCTTGATTTCTTTATTACCTTATATGAATGTAATTAACCTTTTTACCATAGCAATAGCAGCATCAGTGGACAAAGATATACATCAGTACAATTGAATAAACTCTCAGTAGCCCCTATATTCTACTTTATCCTGTATTTTCTTCTACCTATTGCAAAGCCTAACCTAAAACTTGAATGCTAATAAAACATAAACCAGGAATACAAACTGGATTTCATTTCTCCACACGGTGGAGGAGTTTGAAATCCTCTGCAGACAGAAGTGTATCATGCAGTGTATATATACAACACAATATGGATTACATGTTGTTCGTTTGTTGTTCTGTACTTACTGCTTGAAGACATTAGGGCTGCAACAAATGATTAGGCCACTGACCGGGCCTAACGGCTAAGGTGACTGAATGTTGTTTCTTTGGGACTAGGGGTGGAAAAATGGAAGTACAAAGTTGGTGAAAAGGAGAATCAAAAAATAGGAAAAGAGAGAATAAGATTTGCATACCACACAATTGGCGCTGTTTGAGGGTATTTGCTAAGAAGCCCTGCACTTTACTACTGCAGCCTAAATCAGGAAAATAAATAAACCTGGTGTTTTGGCAACACCATGAGTATCAAATATGTTTCTGCATTCAGGAGGATGGTAAGAGTGTCCTGACTTGCAGGGGAAAACCTGATCTTGATGGATCGTGCAACCTGATATTACTGCATCAGTGCCTGTTTGAGGTCTGGCAGCATCTTTCCTATAAATGCCTAATAGAAGCAATGGGCTGTCTTCAGGAAAAGTCCTCTTTGAGGCCAGTGAGACTCAGAAAGTGGAGGCAACAGTAGGTCTACTTCTCCTTGCTAAATAAATGATCTTCCTAAATTGTGTTTTTATTTATTACTTTCTTAATGATAGGTTCAGCTCATTTCTCTAGTATTGTTCTCTGCAGAATTTCAGAATTTCATTACAGTAAATATCTTTTTTCTGAGATTTAAGTTATAATTCCTGTCACATTCTAAAATTCATGTCACAGATGTTGAAGTCAGAGAAAGTAGGACAGTCGTATACCTACAATTATCATATGTGCCTATCCTTAGTGAGCACAGAGAAAACACAGGTATCAACTGTAGTAACTTTGAAAAAAAGTTTTAAAATTGAGACCTTCTAGTATGAGGCACTTGTGTATAATGATGCGACTAAGTATAGACATTTCTATGTATTCCAGGTTTTATTATCTTAAAACATTCTACAACCCAACTCCTTCCTTGTTCTCAGAGTAAGAAAGTGACAAGCACCTGTATTTTGCCATCTTTTTTCTGGACTCACTATTTTCTTGATTCATCATTGCCGTAACAAAATCATTACCTCAGACTTCCAGAGTTCAGAAGCTACACAGCAATCACCACTTGCAAGATTAGTGAAAGATAACCATATGTAACTGTATCTCTACTTGATATTTGTTACTTTATGCCAATTAACAAATAAATATTCAAGATATTTGCATAGGTAAGTAGAGTAGGCTTGCAGCCCCATTCTACTGAACAGAGACATAGTCAAATTCAAAGCTATCAGTACACACGAAATCTTTTTTCACAGCCAGTTGGTTTTTCTTCTCTGGTTTAATTGAAAAGGCAAAGAGAAAGTTTGCTCTGTGTGTAAATTGTAGTGGTAGTGATAGAATATCGGTGACATTTTTATGCTGAGCATAACAGTAATTTTTACACTGACCAGCTGCAAGGCACTTATTTTCTCTGGGCATTACAAAGCACCTGCAAAGCACAGCTGATAGCCTTTTCTGTTCCATCTGGGAGCTGCTCTGACACTACTTTCCTTGTCACACTTTAGGGGTTTTACACAGCAAAACTATGGCCCAAAATGATCTTATTTTCATTCAGTGCCTCTTCTTAATGTTCTGTTTCTCCTCTCCCAGCCTTCACTCTTTACTACGGGAATACTTGACATCTTTTCTGGATGAGTTGCTCTTTTCATGCCAACAGAGCAAATAGACTTGGCGGGTACTTTAGCAATAATTGATCATATCCAAACAGTAATTGAATTTTGTTTGCTGTCTACGTAGAAGAAGCCAAGACCATGCTGTCTCTTCTGTGACAATAAGCACCAAACTACATTACTCATTTCATTGCTCATTCTCCAATCTCCTCCTCTGGATATGAAACTCTACAAGTTACATGGATGAGAAGGAGAGAGAGAAGGAAAAGGCTGAGAGGCCAGTTTGGCTGTGACAGTACCAAGTGGTTGGGCGCAGTCAGATTAAAGAACAGGGCTGTGGCCCCCCTTCTTGCATCCTTTCCCAAGAAAATCCACTGTGCTTTGGTTTCAGCCAAGCATTTTTTGTTCTTTTCACATTATCAACTGCATAATTTTCAGGGCAATAATTTCAGATTACTATATGGGGAACTATCAGCAATATTTATTTTTCAATGGGCCAGATACTCCACTTTGGCAACTATGTCAAACACCAGCTGGGGCTTGGGCTCAGTTTTTCTTAATTACAGACAGTGCAATTGCCTCTGTAGATAACACGAGACATTTTTGTGTCTGATACAATACAATATTTTCTACCAGAATTTTCTTTTTTACTGACATCACTTTCAGATGTGAGTAAGGATAAAGTAAGGAGTCTGACAGTTGCAATCACCCCTTGTCCTCCCCCAAAATACATATATTAATCCCTGTTAGATATGCTAACTCTTTCAATAGAGTAACAGGATCCACCAGAGACACAGCTTCTTCTATGGGATTTTTCTGCTTGAGGAAGGAGAGTAATTTGAAACCAGGACTCAAACACACATTCAAGTACCATAAAGGCCCCTTCTTCACAAGTAGGTGTGAATGGGTTCTATCTACACCCATGGGCTAGAACTGAGCAAACTGAATAGAGGAAAAGTATGTGCTGAGAAGAAATGTGTAACTGCCTCCAAAATTCTGACAAGCTCCGGAGATTTGTTATCCTGTTACCTCGTCTAGAAATGAAAGAAGGCCTAGAGTCTGCTGAGAATAGGTGAGGTCCCCAGGATGTGCTAGACCCAGAGAAGCAACTCAGGCCCCAGCTGAGGTGACAGTGGCAGCTGTGCTCTGTCAGAGAGACACCAGGACTGCGTGTTCTGCTGAGGAAGCAAGGGACCCTGTGAGGGACTCCCTGCACACCTGCCTAGAGCTACTGTCATGCCAGTGTTGCTCTCTCCTCTGAATAAACAGTTGGGTTGGCCTGTGAGTGGTTGCATTGTGTAGCAGTGTCTGCATGAGTGTGACCACCTGCAGGTGGTACTGGGTGGGACTATGCAAATGTACCACATGAATAATTACCTGCAAATAATACTGGCTTGATTCCCTTAATAGTAACAGCTTAATAAAATAAATTCCAATAAATATATACACCGCAACTCATTTCCCTATCAAGAAAAGGGGAGCTGCAGTAGATAAGAGTTGCTAGAAGAGATGTTTTGAGTTTTTGGAGAGCTTTCCAAAGCTTTGCAAAATCTATTGCACTATTGAAAGCAGAAGTCTCAAGTTAACATTATTATTTTATGCTGTGAGTTAGAATTTAACTGACTTCACCAAGACTAAAAGGAATAATCTAAGACAGGAATTGCTGATAAATGTGATGGATACATTACAAGCTGGTTTCAATTTCCCGTATTGAAGAAGTTGTAAAAGAAATGCCATTTCAAAGACCTTTTGCATTTGGACCAAATGAAGAAGCCATCCTGTGTTTCCTGTGCTTGATCGCTTCTGGAATCATGTCTTCCAATAATAAAACAAAAAGGGCAGTTACTGGCAGATAAAGGAGTGGACTTATTTTGGAAAGTATAGTATGCCAAATCTATATTTCTTTTGGAAGAATATGACCTAGTTATGTCTGAACATGAAAGTGTGATTTCTGTGTGACACCACAGGATTAAAGAGTGCTGTTTTTCTTTTTCGTATTATCTTCAGACTTCAGGGTTCCGAAACTGTGGGTGAGAATGAAGTTGACCTGTGAGGCCAATCTATTATCCCTGTCAAGACAAGGAAACCTCAGAGAAATAGTGGAAAAATATTAGTACACCTGATTCACTTTGAGACGCAGAAGAGAGAAAGGCCTCAAAAGCACAGAAAGCTCTTTTTGTTTCTATAAATCTGTAAGGCAGTACATTTACTAGAAACCTGGAGAAAACTGGTGCAGTATTTAAAACCATAAATTAAAGAGAATTTGCCATAATACTTCAGATGAATCACAGCTTTTTGTGACTGTAGAAAATTCTGATAGACTTGTGATTTTTGTAAAATATGCAATTTATTTTATCAATTTATTTTGCCTTACTTCTTTCTCTCTTTAAGTTTTTGCTTTGTTTTTTCTTAGACAGGCTGTGTTTGATATTACTCTAGAAAGGGTCAGAGGCTCTCACCTTTTCCCTTGAAACCTGCTGGGCTGGCAAGTCGAGAAGAGAGGAAATATTCCAGAAGTGTTCTGAAAAGGAAACATAAATGGCAGAAGATTAAATCACCCTTAGAACTTGAAATTAACAAACAGACAGAGTAATTGAGACCTGTAGATCTGAGAAATTTTGCTGAAAGGGTGTTGGAAATTTAAGAGGGTAAAAACAGAGTGTATGTTGTTATTCTTTCCATTAAGAATAAATTAATACACAAGTGTAGGTCTTTATCCTTTTGTTGCTCTTTGGTGGGAGTATGCTATCTCACTTCTCCTAAGTTCCTCTCTTTCCCTGGCTGTAGCTACTGGCTTAGGTCCCTGTGGTATAAAAGTCTTCTCCTTTTCTGTGCCCTCAGTGCCATATAGCTCCTCAGTTGCTGGGTAGCATTTTATCTTTGTGTCCTTCAGCTATTTTTTAAATTCGGCAAAATTAGTTAGTTTTGTCATGATTTTTGACACAGTCTACCAAAGCGGGAAAGCAATGTGTAATTCAAGAAAACTGACTTCTGCCTATGAAAAAAACAGATTGTGTAAGAACCCAAAGTAGAACAACTGTGCTGCGACTTTGGGCAAATCACTCAGTCTCTCCATCTCCAGTATAGGCATTGGAGAAGGCATTAGGAGCATTACATAACTGATGTTGCAGCAATCCTTGGAAGTATGGCTATACTTGGACTTGGTAAATACACTTTGTATCATTTAATGTAAATGTATCAGTGAGTCTAATCATGCACAGGAAAATCGTAAACTGCAAAATGACTAATACTTTCTTGTTTTCAATGAATTTCTGTTAGATCGGTAAGGCATCTCTAATTATTACATTGCTTTTCTGCTGAGAATGCCTAAAAAATACTTTAGACTTGGATCTACAAAGGAAACTCTGGTTGATATCAGGATGAATTATCCATTTCAATACCTCTGATGAACTGAATGCTTTTCCCAATTGAACTCTTATTATTATGAAAATATAACCTATATAGTTGTGTCATCCATTTAAAGAATATTCTAATAACTGATGATTTAGGAAAAGCAGACAGACTTATCATTAGAGAATGGCTTGTTACTCTTTTTGTCTCTACTTAACAGTGGAGTTTTCTTGTGTTTTTTTTTCTTTATTTACAATATTTGATTTTACTCTCTTTACAATATTTTTACTCACAAGTTTCCTGAAAGGTAGAAAAGTGCATTGTCACTGTTTTACAGATCAGGAGCTGAGGAGTACAGAGACAAAGAGGCATATGTAAACATTTTAGCAGCAATGTTTTTACACCAGCCTTTATTATACAGAACTAATTTGACATTCTCAGCTTTATGATCAGCAACTTTGTTGCCTGTCTTTGCAGTTGGCCTGGCATGAAAAAATAACGCCTTCAACAGATGTATGTCGAACAGAAAGCTACTTAAAGTGTCCAGTGAAAAAATTTACATATTTTAGTGCTTGCAACTTAGCTGTTTACCAGGGGGTTTTAACCCTATTTAGTTAGATGTCCTATGGTAATTAATGGAGGGAAACAGACACTTCCAAATTATCTTTCACTGGACAAAAAGAGGATGTCTGCTTCACTCTTTCTTTCCAGTGATTGTAAAGGGGTCTGAGAATTATCAGCTCAGACGTGGACAACTACTCTGTAAATGCCTAAGTGTAGTCTGACTAAGTCCACAAAGGTGGGCTGTTAAGGATATCAAAGTTTGAACTGATGGGCCTGTAGGGCAACATAGTCTGGGTTTGGGCACTTGCTTTGTTTTGTGCACTTACCTCAAATGAAAACCCTAAAGCTTTGTAGAGCATGTTGTTGAACAGGGTTTTAAGACTGAATTTCCTGTGCTAAATGGCAGATTTGAGGCTACACATTTTCTACAATAATTAAGGGAAACACTGTTAAGCAACATGTAATCCATTGTAGCATTGGATTAGGTCAATCATGACTCCTTAGCCTTGGTTTCAGACTCTTGTGAGCAATAGACTGGGATTTTCTTCCAGTGTCTTAGTGTGGATCTCTGTTGACTCAGGGGCAAAACAGCTCTCCTAGGACTTTTATGGACTGAGTAACTGACTCCAGAAGTTGTGGATCTCGTCTGTGTTTTACTTGCTTTTCAGCCATGAAATACTTTTCTGGATATCATGGAGAAATTGACAAGATGATCTGGAAGGAGGATCCAGGGAACTACAGGCCTATCAGCCTGATTTGGGTACCCAGGAAGATTATGGAGCAGTTCATCTTCAGTGCAGTCACCAAGCATGTGAAGATCAGCCAGTGGATCAGTCCCAGTCAGCATGGGTTCATGAAAGGCAGGTATTGCTTGACCAACCTGATCTCCTTCTATGACTAGGCGACCCACCTAGTGGATGAGAGAAAGGCTATGGATGTTATTTACCTTTAGTAAAGCTTTTTACACCATTTCCTACAGCCTCCTCCTTGAGCAGCTGGAAGCTCATGGTTTAGACAAGTGTACTCTTTGCTGGGTAAAAAATTGGCTGGATGACCAAACCTAGAGAATTGGTCACAAATAGTGTTTTCCAGGGCTAATTGTTTGGACTAGACTTGTTTAATATCTTTATCAATGATCTAGATGAGAGGATTGAGTGGACCCACAGTAAATTTGCAGACAGAAGCAAGTTGGGTGGGAGAGTTGATCTGCCTGAAGGTAGGAAGGTTCAACAGAGGGATCTGGACTGGCTGGATTGGTAGGATGAGATAAATTGTGTGAGGCTTAAGCAGGCTGAGTGCCAGGTACTGCACTTAAGTCGCAACAATCTCAAACGATTCTTCAGGCCTGGGGAAGAGCGGCTGGAAAGCTGCCTGGCAGAAAAGGACCTGGTATTGGTGTGCCCAAGTGGCCAAGAAGATCAACAGCATCCTGGCTTGTTTTAGAAATGTTGTGGCCAGCAGGACTAGAGAAGTTTTCGTCCTCCTGTACTCAGTGCTGATCAGGTCGCACCTCATCTTAGAGGTCTTGTCCAACCGTAATGATTCAATGTTTTTATGATTTTATGATTCAAAGTTTAGAGTGATTGGCATAACAATAAAAATTGAGATCTAGATTTTGTCTGAGTGTTCAGAATTGTAAACTCTAATTTTTATAACAGAATCCTGGAAGTCTTCCCATTAATATTTCACCCAGTACAATTTATTTATTCTGACCTTAAATAGGAGAAATGCATAGATCTACAAAGTGTTTCTAACCTGCAGAAACATCTTGCTAGAATGTTAATGGGAAGCATACTTGAAAAAGACGTGGAACTATTAATGGATTAATTTAAAAAATCAATTAATATTCAGAGAAAACATTTTACAATATTTAACAAGCCCTACTCCTGACTTTGAGATAGTTATTATATTTCTTTTTGCCAGGCAAATTGACAAAATATGGTACAGCATTTATGTTTACAATAATTCTCCTGACTTTTGTTTACATATTTTTTTTTACCAGTTACAATTATTAGTTTGAAACAGAGAGAGTCAAGGTGATAAATATCAAGAAGCAGTAGGACATCACAGCTAGTTATCGTCATTGGGATTTAGACAATCTTTTCTTGAATCCTCATTAAACTCTCTAACACCACTGAAGATTAAAAACAATACCCTATCAGATTTATACAAGGTAATACTCATAAACTTACAGGAGAGTGTAAATAATATTACTATAACTAGTATTTTTACCTCTTATAAGTGGAAAAGGTAGCCTTAAATATAGGAGGAATTTTCGGAGATCAGAAATTGTGAATAAAATTCCCTTCAAGGCCCAACTTCTTATAAGCCTTTAGAAGCAACCAGGGTGTTGTTGGAAGGACTGTTCTGCAACTGTCAGTACTGGAGGAGCTTTCATATATTAATGGAAAATGAATTTTAAGTGCAGGTGGATAATAACATCATCATCTTTGTCTATGTGGCAGGAATAGATGCTGTTATCACTCAGTGTGTGTATATTCCTGTGCATGAATGCACATGCTGATACATTTACATAAAAGCAATCATTAAATCAGTGGTTTGCTGCTTTTGTTCCTCTTTTTCTTCTTACACTGAAGAGGTGAAATCCCGCTTAGGTATTGACAGTATAAAGGATGCATACAAGCATCTTTTAGGAGGGCTTATTTTAATTCTTGTCAGTTTGATTTAACCTTAGTTTTGTTTGCCTATCTCAAATGAAGCGATATAACATTTATTTCTTACACCTGCTTGCACACACTATATATTAATAGAATTATTTTCATCCAGCTTCATTTCAGATAGCCTATTTTTTCAGGAATGTAATTTGTTACTATAGAATAGTTTAAGGTATTCCTTTAATGGAAGATTGTCTTAGTCAGAAAATTATTGTTTCTCCTGCAGGTTGCAAGACATCCAGGTTTAGAACAGAGATTCCTTTCTCAAATGGGAGAAAGCCTAATTGCTCATGTCATGCTGAATAATCTTTATTTCAGTGTTTCTTGACAGGAAATTGGGATATCTGTGGATAATACAGATCTTTTGTGAGCATCAAAAAATAACGATGGAACAGACCTAGTCAGTGATTTTCACAGCAGAAAATCTCAGTTTCTGGTGAGAGTGGAGCAACTATCTGGTTTCTACTTCTAAACCACCTCCTGTAGAAAAACAGCCATGAAAGAAACAAAAAGTATCTATGTCAAAGAGAAAGGATGAGAAAAGGTGGGATTCGTGCATGGAAACAAAGTTAGGCTCTACCAAACTTCTGCCATAGGTGTCTTAACTGAAAGGGTGAGTCTCAAAAATTCTGAATTCCATAGAAAGCCTTATTTTTCATTTTTACCTGAAGATATGTATTTGGTTTTCTCAACTCCACCCAAGAAGAGAAATATCATCTTTATCCCACAAAACGTAAGAATTTTGTGATGTGATGCCCATCGTGCTTGCTCTTGCATATTATCTAATTCACAAGAAATGTCTTGGCATCAGAAATGGTGTTCTGCACCTGAATCAATATCTTTTCTCTCCTAGTTATGTATATGCATACAGCTTCTGTTTTCTTCTCCTTCAGCAGTGGTGACTGAGAAAATCCCATCACGTTCAGCATTATTTACATGCAAATGCTGAAGACTGCAATACCTTCAGTCCTAATAGCAAGCAGGAAAAAAATTTTTTTGTACACCTATTCTAAACTCAGACAAATTACTTAAAACTGTACATCAGCACCAGGGATATCTTCTCTGTCCTTTTGCAAGTCAGAAGCAAATCTGCTCACATTTTGAGAAAACAGTCATGTGGATCAAGATCCTTCTTTTTTAGACGTTTTGAGATGGCAGACATTGAAAAAATGACTTTCACTACCTAATCTTTAGAGATAGCTAGGATTTAAGCCACGCCAATGTACTCAGTATTGTGATGTGTTAAATTAAGCCCCTCTGTATCATTTTTAGGCCTGTTCTGAGATATACAACTCATATGGATTCTGTACGGACCTGGAATTGTCAGAATATCAAATAAAGGAACAGAAAAGAAGAATGAAACAGACTGCAAAGATAATTGGTTGCATTTTAACAAAGAGAAAAAAGGGAAGAAAAAAAATAGTGGGCTGTTTCTGATGAAAGAAGATATTATCTGTTGTTTTCCTAGAGTTGCTTTGTAATTCTGAATAGCTAGACAAATGTGTAGGCTTGGAGGAAGGAACGTGTAATATCTTTAGTTTGCCATTTGATAGGCTGTTTTTTTTTTCTTTTCTCTTCATTTTTTTTTGTTGGAAGGAGTGGGCAGGGTTGCATGACGCAGGTTTGGTTAATTTGCTTTTGCCCTGATGGCTAGCTGTACCCTCAAATTTTGGCTGCTATGGTAGCTCTGGTGCTTCTTAGCAGCTAATGCAGACAGAAAGACTTGGTTGCTTCTCCCTTTCCAAAGGAGCACTGTTTTCGTCAGCATTTCTGCTCTCTGATCAGTTATGTTCAGATTGCAAGAAGAATGAGAACTGAAGGTGGGAAAACTTCCAGTCCACGTTACTAATTCTCAGTGTGCCTGGGAAGGTGGCAGGCAGAGGGGAATACAGAAAAAGTAAAAAAGTCTGCAAAAATAAGGGATGTGTGCCCTGGCCATTTGCCTGGGTTTCCTGGATGTCTGGAAATCTGCTGGATTTCTGAGACTATCTGCCAGAAGAAGTAGTGGTGGTAGCAGAAACGAGGAGGAGTTGAAGACTGTTGGATCAAGGGACAGTGACTAAAGGACTGGTATTGTTTGGGGCCAAAAAGGAGATGGTAATGCTGAACATGGAGTCAGAAAGCTCAACTTGATATTACCAAGTATCTATTCAATCTGTAGACATAACATCCTACTTAAGCAGATGCAAATGGCAGAGCAGGACAACAAATCAAACATGCAGGGCCTATTGCACATGTAGAAGAAATTACTGACTATCATTTTTCAGCAGTAAAATGTTTATTTTTCATGTGATATTTTAGATACTCTTTCTGTTGACTTCAGATAGATTTTTTTCACTTTTAGAAGAAGTTTCATTATAACATTTCTTTAAAAATCTGAGACAGAGGCAAAAATCTATTTTTTTTAAACAGTATGGATGGTAATGCACTTTCATAAGTTTATTTTTGTCTGTTTTGTGTTTTTTTTTAACAAAGAAAATCAGCAATGTTCTCATTGGTTTTCTTGTGGTCTGATTTATGAATATCAGGATTCAGCTACCACTGCATCTCTCAAAGAGAAGCTAGGCTTCACGTTGTTTTCAGTGAAAGACAATGGAAGTATGAGTGTCTGTAACAGTAAAGTTAGAGGCATTACTGAATTTTTTTATGTGTGTAACCCATTGTATTTTTTAATAAACTAGAAAAAAATATACTGATGGGCATATATGCAGGTTCCCTCACGTTAGAATTTAATGAAATAGTTATTGAAAAAGCTTTATTGAAGTACTTCTATTGAAACACTTCAGCAAGTAGCAGATGGCAACATCCAGTAGACTACAACCTAGAAAGTCTTGCAGGACTTAATTATGTTGCATTGTGAGGAAAATCTGGACTTGATAGTTTTTGGTTCATATTTTTTTAGGGCTTGTCATGGACCATCTTTCAGTCCCTGTCCCTAGTCTTACTCTAAATGGCTTTCTTTGATTATATCACATCTGCATGTGTTTCAGAAAAAATGCTTTTGCAAAAAGTCACATTATTTTTCAAAACAAGTGTTTGTTTTCATATTTCAGTAAAAGTGCATAGTATGGTAAGTGGCTCCATTAGGAAAATCTTAATTGAAAATTACTTCTTATGAATGAATCAGAATCATCCAACTTAATCAAAGTATGGCTTATACCTTCCAACTGCACAGCAAAGTCTAATCCTGCATAGTCATTCCTAGTCCCTAATACAAGACTGGGTTTAGGCTTCTGTTATCTTTTCAACAACTACAAATATTTTCATGCATGTTTGCATCCACTGGATATTTTTTATGTTCAGTTTCAATCTTTGCAAACAATTCAAGTATGTATTTGTCTTCCACTGACTATTTAACTTTGGCACTGATTTGAATGATTGTAAAGAAAGACCTCCAAGTGGGAACATTTTCTGCATATTTTGGAGGCAGTTTCACAATGTTAGAGCAGTAATCATTAAAGGACCTAAGGGATGCAGCACACAACGCTCCTAAGCTTGGCATGAAACAACAGGGCAGCCAATATTTAAATCCTAGCATGTCCTTTGCAGTCATTTACCCTTATAATCTTTGATTCCAGTTGTATGATAAATATGATAAATACTCCCTGCAGTATAGGCACATTAAATGTAGAAAAAGATAAGCTTAAAAACAGAATTATCAGTATAAAACAGAGAACAATAAGGGAACAATGAGTAAAGACTTTGAAATCTAGGCAAATTTGATTTAGAAGCTGGAATTACCTCCACCTGAAAATCTGTAACATTTGTATTCAGAACATGACATAAACAAGAGCATAGAAAAATACACTTTTGAATGCCCAGGGTCCTTCAGAAAATGTATTTTGAAAAATTGTCCATGATTTTTCAAATGTATTAATTATATACCTTTTTATTTAATAATTCATGTAATTGATCCATATAGGGTGAGACTGGTTCCACCCTGTCAATTACCTAATGCTGAGAGTGACTAGTAATGAAAGATTATATAGAGAGTAAGATACAGGATTTCTTCAAAAGGAACGTTCCACTTGTACCCTTCTGCTTTCCAATAACCAGAAATTGATATCTCCTACTTTGCTGGGAATATGAATCTCATATAAACCTGATTATCCCTCAAGACTCATCCGTCCTAGCCAGTAGATAAGTACATCTGGGAGGTTTTTAAAGCAAAAGACCTTCAGTTTGCACATGTTTACACTTAAAAGTTATTGTCTGCTTTGTTGTATTTTCCTCTGACTTTATTGATTGCTGTACTAAGTCTTCATGAAAGATTTGTTTGAGGGGCTTTTTCTTCTCCTTGTGGAAAATGATTAGTCTGCCACTGGCAGTGCTAAAAATTGCTTCCTCTGATGTATGGATGATTATACACAGCCAGCACTTTACAAGTATATCTCTAAAAAAAATATAACTCCATTTGATGAAATATTAAGTAACTGGAATTACTTGTTGCTTCTCAAAAATTCCATGAAGCCTATAATCTGCTAGGCAGAGATTTACTGGCTGAGGGAGAAGTGCTTTACCTGTGTCCATTAGTACTGATTTTCTAAGCAGACGTGCTTACCTCACCTGATCTAGTGGCTGAGAAGTCCCCCAAAGCCACCAGTACTATTTTCCCTCCACAGCAGCAATGGAGCCAGGTACACTTCATGACTACAGTGAGAGCAGCTGTTAGCATCATGGTCCCTTCCAGTCTCTGTGAAACACCTTTTCCTTTGGGTAAAGGATTAGATCAGGATTGATAAAAGGAGTCTTCTAGTATCAGAGATATTTTAATGATCTTGTCAAAAATTCCACCTTAAACTCCAGCAGGTTGTCGGGTTTTATGTTGGGTTTTCTTTTTTGTGTTCCTGTTGCTACTACTGTCAGGTTGTTTCAGAGGAAATCCTCTTTCCTCTGAAGTTTAGAACCTTTCTTTTAAGTGGCACGTTGTCATTCTATTCCCAACTTTTCGCACTATTTTATTGATATGGTGCTTACATTCTAATGTGTATAAAATACTTTATGTCTCTACATATTTGGCTAAGCGGAACAAACCCATTATTTTGCCTTCTGTCAGAAGGCTTTTTCATCCCTTGATCATCCTAATAACTCTATGGCTGTTCCAGTTTGGATTTCTCTTTCTGGTTGACCAGAATCTCACATAGCTTTTACTGAGGCAGCTGATAGCCCTTAGCTGACACGCAGGGGTAACCATGTGATTGCAGAGCAGACATCAGAAAGGCACGCAAAGAGAGGTAACCCCAGACTCCCACTGAACACTACTACTCTAAATCCTCTGGTAGTTCTAGAGAGAAAAAATGGGTGACTCTGTGCAAAATTTGATCTCCATACATCTAAAGTAGTTAGTCCAGTCCCTCTTCTCACATTCTTTTATGTCATTTGGATGTGCAAAGAAGCAAAATGGAAATACAGGCTTTGTGCAATGTCTTTCATGCAGCTTAAGAAGTTGATGTGGAAAAATTCTTTTGAAACACCCCTTCCTGTCATGAAGTTTGCATTTGCAGGACCTGGTTCAAGTTTGGCCTCTTAGAAAAAGAATCCTACAAGAAAAATCTTCAGTTTTGCACTGTGCCACGGAGCTGTGACACTGACTGTTCATGGAATTTGAAGTAAAACCAGATTATGACTTCAGCCTCTCCATAACTTTGGGCAGAACACTGAGAAAGGGCAGCAATATTTTTCTTTACTTCCTGTTCTCTAATTATAGATTTTAGACACACTTCAGTCCTTTCCTCCTGAAGCAGATTATATCTGCTTCTTTTCTTCAATGTTAGTATATTATTCACCTAGGTTTGTATATCAATAGCCTTAACATGAGAAGGGGTTCCAGCTTTTTTTCTCCAAGAGATCAACTTCATCACATATGTGTGTTCAGCAAAAAACAATATTAGACTTCCTCAGTCTAAAATGTTCCTGTAATATAGGTGTAAAATTTAAGATGTAAGTCATAGAAAGCTTCAGACATCATCAAGAAATTACTGCAACAGTATCTGAATGAACCCAGCTAGGAAACAGGCAACATAAAAACTGAGCATTTTTTCCACTAAAATTATAGCATTATCTCAGCCATCGCACAAAAATATTCCCCAAAAGGTAATGCTACTTAGCAATGTTAAGGAAGGAGCATCATGATCCAGCCCTTTGCTAAGTTTCTGTAAAAACTAGTCTGCAAAGCCCTGTGAAATTGCCTCATTTTGCTTCCTTTGATACAAGCACATTAACTTAAAACCAAAATTGGAATATTACCAGCAAATATTTTAAGGTGAAATGAGCTTGGAACTGCAAACTGAAACTATTAGAAGTGTAGAGTTTAATGCAAGTTATATACATTAGTTTGAAAGTCTGATGAACCCCTAAATGATTTATATAATCATTTTGTTTCACCTGTACTGTTTAATTATCAGTTTCTTATCATCAGCCTTCTCAGGGTATACTTTTATATAGGCAAAGTCTTTTGATCCAGGAATACTTCAAGACAAGGGTGGTCATATATCTTGAAGAAATTAAACAGTTTCTCTTCATGATTGCAGAATATTCCTTTCACTTCTATTCTTATTCTGGTATAGAATCATGGAATAATAGAATGGTTTGGGTTGGAAGGGACTTTAAAGATTATCTAGTTCCAAACCCCCTGCCATGGGTAGGGACACCTCCCACTAGAACAGGCTACCCAGGACCCATCCAACCTGGCCTTCAACACATCCAGGGAGGGGGCATCCACATCTTCCCAGAACAACCTGATAGCGCTGAGAAACCTCACATATTGTGCTGGCTTTTAAGCACATAAACTTAATATTAAATAGTTCAAATTTAGCATGTAAATAAAGAGGCCAAAAGTTGGATGGCAAGATAATGTGATGAATATATAGTGTACCATCTGTAGGTACAAGGAGTTTCACTGGCAAGAGCAGAAGTTGCAAGGGCATATAGTAGTTAGTCTGCTCAGGGAACTACAACTCTACCCTTGGAATAGGTACTGTGCAGAGATATAACTTCTACAGTTTTACCGGATGCACTGCTGCTGGAAGGAATAGACTTCCCCAAAGAGCACAGATGCCATGGAGTGAGCAGCTCAGCACAATTCCAGATCTGTGCATTAAAGTCTCAACAGGTTAAACACAATCAGTCTTAAGTACAGCTGTAATTGGAGGCTATTTTTTTCTCTAAAAAGATATACCTCACCATACTGTACCTATAGTTCAGAAGTGATTTCATCTCTTGGGTAAGAGTCGAGTATCTTACGAATACCTCATGGCTATGCATGTAGTAGGGCGCAACGCAAAGGTCATCCCTAAGGAAGGGAGAGACTAACAAAGGAGGTGAAGGAGAAAGTAAGTGGAAGGAAACTAATTTGCAGATTCAGTTGTCAATAGCAAGCTACTGCTTTTGGTTTTGGGCAGCAGCTGTGGAGGGACTGTAGGATCCCAGCTGAGCCTGAATCATCCCTGCAGCTCCTCCTAGTTTCAGGTACTGTTCGAGACTATCTCCAGCTCATAAGTTCTGACTTCACCTGTGCTGCCTGCTATCTCTCCTACTCCATGTGGCTGGGGGAAAATGAGAAGAGAGAATTTTTATTATTATCTTTCCGTTTTTTGAAGAGAAATCTTATTTTCCTCCCAGGACTAAATATAGACTGTAAGAAATCACCTTTTTATAGAGGTCATATTAGTAGTTTTAATATAGATTTTGTATAATTAAATAAAATCTTCTGATTTGAAAGGCTGGAACCATAGACAGAAAGGACTAATGCATACTGTGAGTACTATACCTTGGAGGAAATACTGTCTTCTGTAACTTAAATATATATTTCAATTAAAAACAAATTTTAAAGTTTTGTTTTAAAAAACTTTGTAGTCTTGAATGCATTATATAAACATAGTTTTGTAATTGTTAGAAAAGTGCCCATGAAAGATTAATATTTTCAAACCAAGTTGGATAAAATTGTGTGATGTTAAAGCAATTTACACTTTTTAATAAGTACATTATTCTTGTTGAAAGAGACTATTGTATTCACCGACAGCCAATTTTCTAGTGATGAATTGTCTAAAACCCCTTCTCTCTGATGTTTTTAGTAAATAATTGAGTAATTAGTAAGCTAATTTTTATGTTTCTCTTTGCAGATCAAAGCATATTTTAATTCTATTTCACACTGATGTTACAGATAAGCATATGATTGTAAGAAACAGTAGCCATTGTTAGAACTTCCTGTGTCTTGTAATTTAGACTGATCCTTCTCTCTGTTTGTAATTGTTGTTTGTTTATACAGGGCCTGAACCAATGATCAAGAAAATAAATGAGAAAATCCCTGCAAATTTCGTAGATGTTTGGATAAATCGTAATGCCAAAACATTTTTCCCGTGTATAAATGTCTTTTTAAAAATTTATTTTGAAATACTTCTGTTTCCCCCTCTCTCTACTGTGAAACAACCATAAAAGCCTTGTTGACAATGAAGTGGTTTCTTTCAGAGAAAAGATCTTAATTCAGTCTGTGGGCCTCATCTCACACTCTGTGGATATATTTTGAGCATGTTAACTCTATTGCAGTAAAATTCTGTAAGTAAAGTAACCGCAACAATGATATAGTGACATGCAGGACATCATTGGCTTTTATCCTGAATGAGATAAATTTAAAATGTAATTGGAAATCTTCAGTTCTCTTTTTTTCCTCTCTCTCTCCTAGAGGTACATTGTAAAGTAATTATGAATCAGTAAAGTCTTCTGCAGTCCATGCCTTTTGAAAGGACCAAACATCCTTTTCTCAGCTTCTGTACACTTGCTGTAATGTGAAGAGCTAAAGCTCACACCCTTTCCGTAAGTCTCCTTGAGATGCTTAGATTAATTGTGCACCAATTTGTGGGACAGTCACCTGCTGAGGAGCACTAAGATACTGAATCCTTCCAGCACCTGTACATCAGTTCTGCTGTGCCTTTTCTTCCAGGCTTTTCTGGGTAAGGTGGGGAGCCTCCTTTGTCCTTCCTGCTCTAGATAGTGGGCTGAAAGTAACCTGTATCCTACTGGGCAAAAAAGAAAGAATGTGTGATGGTAGCCAACCTTACTTGCTACCTTAGGAATATTGTACTACTTTCTGGCAGTCTTGGATATTTTCAAAAAATGTGACACTGAAAAAATGGAAAGAATAGCCTACAGTCTGGAAGATGGAGCAGTAATTCTAAAGAGAAGAGGAGGAATGAGTCCCCCCAGGATGTAATAAAAAAGAATATAAAGGCCTACAGCGGCTGGGAGGTTCTCAGACTCATAGGATGAATGAAGTTACTTGGATTTTTTAGGAGTATCATTTTTATCTCAACACTTTTTCTTTTGGATCTCTTCAATATGGCTTCAAAATGGCCTCTGTAAAACTGTGATGGTATAGGAAATGAATAATAGAGATTTTGACCCCTTTTGTATTTCTCCTCTTTAAGGGAAATATGAGATTAATTAATATTGAACGTTGAAAAATCAGGTGATCTACCTGATTAAGTATGAAGGGCTACATTTAGTCTAACATCACAATGTTGAGAATTATAAGCAAAAAGGTATTGAGAGGTAATATCAGAATTGTATTAATAGGCACTATACCACTGTATGCAGCACGTTTAAAAGTAGTACACTGTCTACATGCCTAAAATTCCAATAACAGGTATTGTGTGAAAGCATGATGTAGATGTTGTAATATCTATATACGTGTTGCTAGATCATACATGCTGATACAGTTGGCCTGGACAGGCACACTTTCTGCTCGGTAAAAATCTGGCTGAACGGTCGGGCCCAAAGAGTGGTGGTAAATGGAGATAAATCCAGCATTCAAGTGGCATTCACCAGGGCTCAGTGTTGGGTCCAGTCTTGTTCAATATCTTTATCAACGATCTGGATGAGGGGATTGAGTGCACCCTTAGCAAGTTTGCAGATGACATTGAAGTGGTTGGATGTGTTGATCTGCTTGAAGGTAGAGAGGCTTTGCAGAGGGATCTGGCCCACGGATTGATGGGCTGAGACCAATAGGATGAGGTTCAACAAAGCCAAGTGCCAAGTCCTGCACTTGGGACACAACAACCCCATGCAGAGTTATAGACTTGGGGAAGAACGACTGGAGAGCTGACTGACAGAGAAGGACCTGGGGGTGTCGGTTGGCAGCCAGCTGAATATGAGCCAGCAGTGTGCCCAGGTGGCCAAGAGGGCCAATAGCATCTTGGCCTGTATCAGAAAAAGCGTGGCCAGCAGGACCAGGGAAGTGATTGTGCCCCTGTACTCAGCACTGGTGAGGCTGCGCCTCGAGTACTGTGTTCAGTTCTGGGCCCCTCACTACAAGAAGGATGTTGAGGTGCTGGAGCGAGTCCAGAGAAGAGCAACGAAGCTGGTAAAGTGACTGGAAAATAAGTTTTGTGAGGAGTGGCTGAGGGGAGCTTACAGAAGAGGAGGCTGAGGAGAGACCTCACCACTGTCTAGAACTACCTGAAAGGAGGTTGTAGTGAGGTCCATGTTGGTCTCTTCTCCCAAGTGACAGGTGATGGGATGAGAGGAGATGGCTATAAAACGTCAAGCAGGAAGAATTCACTGTATAAAAAGCTGCACTAGGAAACTACCACTGTTCAAAACAAAGAGAAATCAGAAGTACTTCCAAAGTTTGACCTATTCTCATAGCTGCATATTTTGACCTGTTCCTAATATTTTTGACTGTAGTTCAGGGGAAAAACTGAACCTTGCCGTAATCAATGTCTGCTCTTCCCTGTGCTGAACACTATGGTGATGACTTTGTGTATTATACTGTGCCTTTAACTCTAAAAATAATAAAATTCTCAATCATAATGAATGGATATACATGTGAAAGGAAAATGCATAAATATTTTGCCAAGTGCAGATCAAAGAAAAGATATTTATGATCGCTGCTGCCACCTAATTTCTCACCGGAGGCATTGATTTGAAGAATTCTCCATCGCTATGCCATCACTCAATGCAATCCCTCAGAGAAATAATAATATTTCATAGTATCAGTATATTGTACACTTTCAAAGTGTACACGCTATTCACATGTCAGTTATTTAATTCCCCAAGTCATGCTCTGAAGAACTATGCCCTGGGTACTATGATTATAGTACTTTAGAGGTAGATAAGCCGAACTAAAATAATCAACATCTCATACAAATTCAGTGACCTAACCAGGAACTGAAGCTTGGAGTTTAGATTTTGTATAACCTTACTAACCATTACATAATAATGCCACTTATTGGTTTCTCAGTATGTTTGTTTAGTTATTTACCTTTTGAGAAATACAGAAAGAAAGTTGAGAAACAGTCTGTAGATAACTTTCAAATACCTCTTAGAGCATAAACCACTTTTTTAATGTTTCAGTGATATTTGTTTCTACCGCTGCGTAATGTTAGTTGTCCCAAAGCGCACGTTAAAAATATATAGTGCAATCTGTAATCACTGGGAAGTTCCAGATTTCCAAAGTATTTTCCAGCATCTTGTAATCTTTAAATATGTCCTCTAGCCTATCTTTCAGCTGATAACTTTTACAATATTATTCAAACTATTTTTGAACATTTGTTCTTTATATGAATTGATATGGAGTAATGTTTGAAGTTTCTGAGACATACTTTTTAATGTCAACAGTCACTTTGCCATATAGACCTTAAACTGAAAGAAAGGATACCCACAAAATGAGGACACTTAGGTGCCAAGAGATTTAGTATTATATAGTCCCTAAAACAAAACAAATTCAAGGAAAGGAAAATAATTGATATTGACGTTATTGGCACATTCATAAACCTTTAGTAAGGGTCTTTTCCAAATAAGTGTTTTTTATCTTTCATCATTAGAGACTCCTTCATGTTTACCCCAATTATGTCTGGGCCTGATCAAAAGTTTAAAGTGGTTACTGAGAGTGTGAAAACTTGGAGAATTGGAGTAAGGTTTGGAAATTTCAGGAAGTCACTTTTCTGCTTCTGGATTCCAGCTGATTTTATGAAATTTGTGAAGATATTGAAATCAACTGAAAGTCTAACAGTAAATATGAGACAGACATGAAGAAGCCAGAGAAGCCATGTATAATAAGCTCAGTTTTGTAAAAACTAGTCATCTTACCGGAACATACCATATGGAATTCTCTCTCTGTTGATTGGGAAGTGATGAGCTTTTTCAGATGGCAGTATTTTCCAAAGACAGGAAGAACAAATCATAGTCTGAAGACACTTCTTCCCACTGATTACAAAGGGACAATAAATGACCCAACCGTCCTGACACGTGTGACGTCTAGACTCACAAATGGAGAAAATGAGTTTGATTTAATCTTATCATTGACTTCAATGAGTTTTAGGTTCCAAAAGGCAACTAATTATACGGTCAAAGAAGGATGTTTCTGGTTTTTGGTCCTAGCTCCCACAACTTTGTATTGCCAAAGTGTTAATTAACATAAAATAATGTATATCTAGATGCCTGAACATTTCTATGAAAGACCATAAGTTTATTCTATCATATTTAGAAAGCTGGAATAAGCATACTTTCAGTATAGTTTGTAGTCTGGCTGAACACATGCTTGGTTTAGTGGTACTTAGAAATCTCCCCATTCACAGGAAGGGGATAGTGGCAGGTCAGTGAAATAGGTCATGGAAATCAAAAGCTGTGTTTTCATGAGCAGCCAAAACAATATAATGACTCTGGCACAAAAACTGGAAGAGTTAGCATCTTCTTCTTTCACAAACCTTACCTTCCTGCACCCCAACAAATCCCATTCACACTGTCCTGTTAGCAATCTGAAATCAGCTTTGAAAAGTATCAGAAGCCTCCACAACCTTATTAATCTCTGGCCATCCCCCTTCTTCCCTTTTTTGCTATATTAGATTTTAGGGAGACTGAAAAGCATCAGACTCATAAAATAAGAGGAGGAATGTGGGACAGAGAGAAGAAAAGGGAGGAGAAAAGGGAGGAGAGGGAGTAACATTAAGTACTAGCAAGCTGTTAAATCAGCTTGCTGTCCAAGTGCTGGTGCTGGGAATCATGAACTTATACTTGCAGATGAAAAACTAAGAAAGTGTGAGGATGTAAGGAACATGATTACAGACTATTGGAGACAATTCCAACTTGACAAATCAACTATTTATATGAGGAATTGCAGGCATAGCTTTATTTTAAACCCTATGCAAAAAAATTTGTTGTACTGAGTTCTGGAAAACCCATACTTAAGTAGGAAAAATCAATAAAGTTAACAGAATTGTTTTTTATTTCAGGTTAATATTTGAAAGACATTAAAAATTTCTCTTCCCAACATTATGGCACTATTTCACCAGAGGCAACAACACTGAAATAGTTTTCAGCCTTTGGTTATACTTGAATAAGAGTCTCACAGTCTGTAGGTGAAGGCATATAAATCCAGCATGAAATGAGGATGAGGGAGGTACAATAAAGAAATAAATTCAATGGACTCTATGGTTCAGGACAGCGTATATAAAAGAAAGCAATATAATCCTCATAACAATTCTCACTAAAGCTTATGGCCAATTTCTGGATATAAACTTCAGTTCTGTTCTAAACAGCCCATTTACAACATTCAACATAAACACAATTAGACACACTGCTCTCATCAACTTATGTTCAAAATTAGTAGATTTTTATTCCCAGCAAAACCTATGAGCCTCCAGTTGAATGGTTCACTCAAAAAGCAGGACTTTGAGACAGTGAAATAAGTACACTGTCTGCATGCACCATATATTACCTTCTAATAACTCCAGAGAAGTAGTTTTGTAGTTCAGAGAGCTTATAATTATTCTTATTTGTTAGAGGGTTTACTTATTGGTTTATTTATCTAATGAACATATTTGTAGTGTGCTTCTGCAGTTAGGATAAGGTTTGGTTCTTATCTATGATTGTATTTTTCTATGCTGAGTTAGCAAGTGGTAGGGCAGTATCTGCTGCCTTATCATTAATATATTTATTTATGTTATTGAAATTAAGGTCATTATCAAATCTGTTAAAAATTTCTTACACATGTGGAAAATTGGCATGAAGAAAAGGATTTATCTGTAGGAAACTTGTTACTGAAAAAGAACAGAAAAGGAAAAGAGTTAATAGTCTACCGTTATTCCATACATTTTTAATTTTGAAATAAGGAGAGAGACAATAAATTCGGTGCATCACTTATCCCATGTTTATTGTCTGCTTTTGGGGAGAAAAAAAGTGTCTGTGAAGAGAGAGCGAAAAGGAGTGACTTCACTGTAGTGGCTCCACATATATATCATAAACCCCACCATGGGATTATTTAAGATTAAGCGGGATTTGCCTAACTAAATAAATGATGTTATGAAAGCAGAACCATTAACATGGAAAGGCAGATGTACAGAAAAGCTATAATTTATTGTGTTGACTGGTAGCTGGAACTATAATTATTTTTCAGTAATGAAGAGGTTACAGAAAGGCTCCAAAGATTACCATATGTGGTTTTCTCAGCTTCTAATCAATATTCATACTGAAAAATCTTGAGGCTCTTCTACTAACAACTAAATTATGAGCAGTATCACATCAGTTACAAGTTGCTGTTAGTAGAAAGAGGACTGTGTATCCAAGTATGACTAAAATTGCATTAGGAAGGAATAGGACTGAGATTTTTAGCTCTCTCCTCACTTTTTGCTCAAACCCTCAAGTTTGACTTCCACAGAGGGAAAAATTGAGTCTCATTACATCTAGTTTTTTATATTTGGGCATCCAGTTAGGGGAACAAACATGTATCCTGGATAACGCAAGGGCCACCAGCACAGTGTGTTGGCGGAACTGCTAATTTCCCCTTGGGATCCCTTTCTGCAGTACTAAGGAGTGTTGTATTGCTTCAGTCAGCAGCCGTAGGAGGCTTCTGTGCTTAGTAAAGCCAAGGCATATTATGCTGAACTGCTGAGGAGGTAACTTTGCTCAATAAACATAAGTATCTCTTTGTATTGTAACTACAGCAGGAACCTTTCTTTGTAGAGTTGATATTTTATTAATGCCCATTCGTCATACACATGGTAGTTATTTATACACCTCTTTAAGTCTATGAACAGTTGTGTGTACAGTAGAAAAGTTACCTGGAAAAGTCTTTAAGCAGAGTTTTCCGGTTGGGTTTGCTGATGTGAATATTGCAGATGTTTTGGCGATTCCTTTTTCTGGTGATGGTTCTCTGTGTATTTCACTGGTTTTCACACTGTTGTGGACATAGTAGTGAAACCTATATCCATATATATCCTTGCCAAGACACTCTCCATCATCTACCAACAGTCCTGGCTCTCTGGGGAGGTCCCAGATGATTGGAAGTTGGCAAATGTCACATCAATCCACAAAAAGGGCTGCAAGGAGGACCCGGGCAACTATAGGCCTGTCAGCCTGACCTCAGTGCCTGGCAAGGTTATGGAACAGATCATCCTGAGTGCAATCACACAGCACCTTCAGGATGGACATGGGATCCGACCCAGCCAGCACGGCTTTGTGAGGGGCAGGTCCTGTCTGACCAACCTGATTTCCTTCTATGATCAGGTAACCCACCTGGTGGATGAAGGGAAGCCTGTGGATGTAGTCTATCTGGACTTCAGCAAAGCCTTTGACACTGTCTCCCACGGCATACTCCTGGATAAACTGGTAGCCCACGGCTTGGACAGGTGCACTCTCAGCTGGGTTAAGAACTGGCTGGATGGCCGGGCCCAGACAGTGCTGGTGAATGGGGCTGCGTCCAGCTGGCGGCCGGTCACCAGTGGTGTCCTTCAGGGATCAGTGTTGGGTCCAGTTCTGTTTAACATCTTCATTGATGATTTAGATGAGGAGGTTGAGTCCATCATGAGTAAATTTGCGGATAACACCGAGTTGGCAGAGAGTGTCGACCTGCCGGAAGGCAGGAGAGCTCTGCAAAGGGACCTTGATGGGCTGGAGAGATAGACTGAGTCCAACAGGATGAAGTTCAACAAGGCCAAGTGCCGGGTCCTGCACTTTGGCCACAACAACCCCAGGCAGCGCTACAGACTGAGGACAGAGTGGCTGGAGAGCAGACAGGTGGAAAGGGACCTGGGGGTACTGATTGGCAGGAGGCTAAACATGAGCCAGCAGTGTGCCCAGGTGGCCAAGAAGGCCATTGGCATCCTGGCCTGTATCAGGAATAGTGTGGCCAGCAGGACGAGGGAAGTGATCCTTCCCCTGCACTCGGTGTTAGTGAGACCACACCTTGAGTATTGTGTTCAGTTCTGGGCCCCTCAGTTCAAGAAAGATATTGAGGTGCTGGAGTGGGTCCAGAGAAGGGCAACAAAACTGGTGAAGGGACTTGAGCACAAGTCCTGTGAAGAGAGGCTGAGGGAGCTGGGGTTGCTTAGCCTGGAGAAGAGGAGGCTCAGGGGTGACCTCATCGCTCTCTACAACTATCTGAAAGGAGGTTGTAGACAGGTGGGGGTCGGTCTCTTCTCCCAGGCAACCAGCAACAGAATAAGAGGGCACGAGCTTAGACTCTGCCAGGGAAGGTTTAGTCTGGATATCAGAAAAAGGTTCTTCACAGAATGAGTAATCAGGCATTGGAATGGCCTGCCCAGAGAGGTGGTGGATTCACCATCCCTGGAGGTTTTTAAAATAAGACTGGATGTGACACTTAGTGCCATGATCTAGTAATCATGATAGTGTTGGATTAAGGGTTGGACTTGATGATCTTGGAGGTCTCTTCCAACCCAGATAATTCTATGATTCTATGATTATTCTCTGTTTTGATTTGCAACTCTTTCTTAATCAGTTGCACAGAATACAACTGATGCTCTGTCCATTGTATCTAGCATTATATTGCTATCTTGACATGAGTTGCATTCAAAGAATCATGCCTCACCACCTCAGCATTTGCTAACAGAAAAATGTGTCATATATAAGTGTCTGATGAAGCGCTAGACGGTTCTGAAATACATCTAAACAACATATTTACAAAAATGCGCACACAGGATTAAATGTATTATAGTACACACAGAACCAGTATAAAGCCAAAATGATATTTTTTAATGCATAAATTCTATTAAGTGAGGCTTGACAATTTTAGGTCAAGGTAGGCCTGTGATTCAGACAAGTTGACACAACAATATTTATGACAGAAAATGGAAAAGGCAAAATTGGAAAGTTTTCCAGAATATTTAAGAGAACTTACTACATAAAATCATAGAATCATAGAATGGTTTGGGTTGGAAGGGACCTTAAAGATCATCCAGTTCCACTTCCCTGCCATGGGTAGGGACACCTCCCACCACACCAGACTGCTCAAGACTCCATCCAACCTGGCCTTGAACACTTCAAGGGAGGGGGCATCCACAGCTTATCTGGGCAACATGTGCCAGTGTCTCACCACCTTTATTGTGAAGAATTCCTTCCTAATGTCTAATCCAAATACCCCACTTTCCAATTTAAAGCCATCCTCTCTTGTCCTATCACTCCAAGCCCTTATAAAAAGTCCCTCCTTGGCTTTTCTGTAAGCCCCCTTCAGGTACTGGGAGGCTGCTATGAGGTCCTCCTGGAGCCTTCTCACTCAGTTTATTAAACATACATAGGATCATAGCACATCATAGGAAATATGGGAATGAAGTGAATGACATGAGTTGACAGCTTCCTAATGGGAAGACTCAATAGAGAGGAAACCATGGAAGCAAAGAGAAATCACATAAATCTGTGTTAAAGAAATCTCTATGCTGAGCTTACACCATTAGCCATTAAAGAAAACAGGTTGCAGAGAGAAAAACTGTGGCATATCCTAAGAAATGATTGTATGTTTTGGCCTTTTTTTTAGAACACTTGCCAAGGTTTAGATTAGCAAGCGTGACATACCCTAGTCCTAGAACCTGATATAATAGCTTTGCATGTCAATTCCATGCTCTCCTTTGATCTGGTTAATCATTCAGCAGGAAAACAGCAGACAACAATTGCTTTATAACAAGAAGCACAGGTACTGAAATAACTGGCTTCTTCGCAGGATCAAAAAAAAATTTAATGTCCTACTTAGCCTAATTATGCAAGGCTTGAGTCATTATCTCTGCCAGAAAGATACTACAGAACGTAAATGTTGAATTCTTCCTTCTAATGGGCCAAGAGAGGTCTTTCACACATGTAAATATCTTAGATGCAGCTAGAGTTTGTTTGTCCATTATGTGGGGTTGTTTTGGAAGGGGTTTTTTATCAATGGAAACCATCACTGAGACAGATCAGGAGTTTGAAGAATTTTGATTCAGACAGAGACTGTCTGGAGACAAATGAAAAATACTGATGTCTGGCTGACTCTCCTAGGAAGCATACTAAGAGAAGAGCAGATGAAGCCTGCACTCACAGCATTTCATTGTAGTATTTCATCTTAATAAATCGTGCCAGGGCACAGTACTTTCCAATAAACTATGGAACAGCGAGGATATTCTAATTAATTGGAAGTGGATTTCTTGTTTGATCAGACTATATCTGGTTGATCTGTGATGGCGATGACAGTAACGATAATCTAATCTCATCCGCCTACCCATCTGGTATTTGTAATGTGTTTATTGTACTGTTGTATCTACATCATCAATCATGGATGTAAAATACATAAAGACTGAAAACATTAATAAGGAATGACATATTAATTGAGCAACATGCAAATTGCTGCACTTACAGTGTGAGGAGGTGGGTACTCTGGGGAACTTCTCATTACAGATCAGCTGCTGATATGCAGCTGCTTGCTTCTGCCGCATAGGGGCTTGTAGTGATACCTACTGCCACTTCGTACTGTACAAGGAGTGGCTTCGTACTGCACAATGAAAGCAATGAAAAAATCTTTGCTGGGCACTTAAATGTGATTCTGTAAACAGTCATTGAGGAGAGAGGTGGAATTTCACAGTAGTATTTCATACACTTGATATTTATTTGTTGTCTTAAAACTTGCCTACATACAGAGCCCTCTTCTACAAAGCTGGTCAGCTCATCAGTACCTTCTCTCACTTTATTCTTTGTTACTGCCAGCTTTGAGATGTCTGCATATACATTCAGTCTTTCTTTTCAGATAATTAGTCTTCAAAATAAGCATTGTTCTGTCCCTCAGGCATTAAATATTAAGTTCTAGTTTCTGCTTTTCAGTCACTAACATGTTTTATTCAGTTTTGTGCACTTATCTCCCTGCTAGAGTCTTATCAGGCAACTCTTTTGTAACAAGAATTCAGGGAAGCTCTATAGCATTGTCACTATTTTCAGCCTTTACATAATGTCATCAACCATTAGAATCCAGTTGTTGACTGGCCTGCAGATTTTGATTTTTTTTTCAGGTGTTCAGCTATTTTATATACATTTCCATTTCTTCAGCTCCCTAATTCAAAGTGGGTATTTTGGTCTTTGCTTCAACTTAAATTTTAAAAGAGTATTGTATTCCCAGTCAAGCACTCTGACTTGATTAGAAGTTTTATTATTTTTACTTCCTTTACTTTTAAAATCTTAAACAACAGATTAAAGCTATTTGATTAATGAAAATGATTATTATTTGCATTCCTGACTCGAGAGTCTTAATAGCATTTAAGAACATTTATAAGTTTAAAAGATAATGTCCATTAAATGAAGGCTGTGTTCAAATGAGTAAAAAAGATAACTTTGATTTCTATAACAAAATTACTTACACCAACACATTTATATAAATAGATATAAAAACATACGAATACATATGTTAACTTCACCCGTCTCCCCACTTTTCCCAGATGTCTTGTATGGAAAACACAGTGAAAATACAGATGTACATTTCTGTTGTTCATACTCTATTACTTTGGTGGGGGCTTGAATTTATTAGTATTTAAAATACAGAGAAGCATGCTAGCACATCTCATCTGAATTGGTGGAGCACAGGCTTGTTTAAATCTCAGTCACGTTTTCTTCTCTAATGGATAGAAATTTCCATGAAGAAAAGGCTGATGAAGACAATAGTTGGCATAGAGCATCAATTGCTTCAAACAGAAGAGCGGAGATGTCAAAGAAGTAGTGTTGGAAGGTTCTTGTTCTTGGTCTCCTAAAACTGCATTTCCTATATCAATTCATTATTTCCTTTGGTTGCACTAATTGTATTACAGGCAAGTGTTATGATGAAAGCATTTGGTATCTGTGTCAGCTTCAAGAACCAGCATGGTCCTTACAACTACTGCAAAACTCAAATCAATTTCACTGAAAATGAGATAGAAGACATAACTAGTTAGCACCATTTTTATATCTGAGTTTCAGAATTTAGCTTCTGCTACACCTTTCCAACATCTGAACTTTGGGAATACAATATCCACTAGAAAACCTTTTCTGAATATAAGATGGATACTGATATATTCATGTGACATAAGTAAACTGCAACAATTTTCTCTCTCATAATGTAAATGTTAGCACATTATTTGTAGCAATGAATTTTGCTGTCATTAGCTGTTTCCAGAACTGATTAAGGAGCAAAATTGAAATGAGACATTTTAAATTTTCACAAGAACAGTTTGAAACAGAACAGTGGGTGTTACAGTATTTTGAGAAGATGAAAGTGTTTTACCAAAGGCGTTCTGTATTACCCCTATTCAGCAGAAGAAGAGCTAAGTGATAGCTCCAGTGAACATGCAAACATGTATATATGTACATGGAGGGTCTGAAATAAAACTCAAATATAATTTTGCTTAAAGGAGTAATGTCGAACACACATTCTACTAACTATTGCAATAAGAACTGGACCAAAAAGAACAGAAGATCATATTTTCTGCAACATAAAAACTCATCTCAGCATTCTTCACCAATTTAATGTATGTAATACCCAAACTGTCCTATACTCACTGCTTCCTTAAAAAAAACCCCACAGGTTATCATAACAACTGTGAAGAGTTAATGAATTAAATGTTTGAACTGTTGCAATAGGTATGAAGTTTTAAAACATAATTCTTACATGATAATGTGTGTTCTGGCAAAAAAGATAATCAATATGACACTGTTTAATTAGATTATTTAGAAGCATTTCATATGAAAAAAAAGAGAACTCCTGAAAGAGTCATTAAGATAATATTTTTAAAAACATATAAATAGCATACTTTACCTGCTCTGCACATCTGTAAAAACGCAGCATTCGCTTTGGAGATTTGGTAGTTATCAGGGAAAATTATTGTACGACAGGAAATTAATATGAAATATTAATTCAATTAACTATTCAAAAATCTCTGAGCCATTCAACAACTCAGTCAAAATGAACATATTCTAGGAGAAGAAGCACTGTCTTTATGATAATGCATGCAAAGTGTTTTCTTAAGCAAATGCACTTTTTGGCTTGGAGATCAATCTAACAAGTGTAGACGATAAAAGCTGTTTCCTCACACAAGAATTAAAACAAAACCCCTTATTTCTGGCTATGCTGTGCCATAAATGCAATTTAATGCACTCTCAGTGACGTTACAATGCTACAAGACCAGAACTACTGCTCTGAGTTAGGGTCCTCTGGTTTGCTGGGTGTCCAAACTGGTGCTGGGATGCACAACCTTCCCATTTGGCTTTCTCACTCTAATTAGCAATTTTTTTGCTTGTTTGGTTGGTTTTTTGACTAAGCTCATTAACATTGAGATACTGTGTTCTGAGATTTCTGTCTGCTTACTTTGGTTTTTTTTTTGTTGGATTCTTTATTACTGTCAAAATGAGAAATAGAGATGTAGTTTTTCTTCTGGTGCAGATTCTTTGGCCTGTGTTAAGAACTTTGCCACATATTGATACAATCCAGCTCTAGGATTCAGAAACTACCACAATGGGCCTGGCTAAAGGTCAGTTAAGTCTCATATTTCTCTACACAGGCATGGCCATTTACAAATACTTCATACAAGGAAATAAGAAATAGAGGACATTAAGATGACTTTTCCTTAGGATCTCTTTTTACCCCTTCATAATTTTATTTTAAAGGTATATTTTTTTAAGAAAATTGTTCTATGTATCCTTTTTGCTTTTAAATTCTCAAAGAAGTTTTGACACATTTTAGTATTTCATTCACCCTATTTTGCACAGCAATTTCTGTTTTTCTTGTCAGAATGGGAAAAGGTATTTCAGGGGCTTTTTAACCCATATTTACATATTTTGCTCTGTTTTTTAACTGTGTTGGATTATTTTTGTTGAACCTTTGCAAATTATTGTGTAAACATACATCTTTTTCTTTATCCTCCACCTTGAAATATTTAAACAGTTCCTCTGTTGACTTTTACACTGTGATTACTCTATTATACAGTGGCTCTTCTGGAAGAATGAAGTGTGAACTGCGAATGACTAAATAAAAAACTTGAAACTTTCTCCAATAATAAAAGAAAAAGAAAATGTTAAAAGACAGAGAAGCCAAAGCTACATGTTGGGACAAAGACCTTAGCATTAAATTATACTTATATTTTTATATATATATTTGAAAAAAATAACTATAAATTCATAGATCATTAGTATTTAAGCTTCACTATGGTACAGAGATCTAGTTTACATATAATTATTTTGGGTAGGTTATATGTTCAAACTAATACTTTAAAATGTCTAAAATGAATAAAATACATTTGATATCTCGAGACACATTCTATATTTGCTTTTTAAATTTCTAAAATAGGTGATCTTGGGCCTGGATTCATGCCACATAAGCTTACATATTTACCATAGCAACTAAATTAAGAACATAATCTCTCTAGTATCCTTACATGGTCCACAAGAAAAGTCTTACTGTCTTCAGAGGACTATTCAGCCCACTTAAGGTGCTAATGTTTTCAGAAGTTGGCACTTCCTCTCTATTAACTACAGAGGAAACCATGGCTTGCAGAAGAGACCATACTCTAAACACAACAGTCAAGTGCCTGTGTTTAAATAGGAAGAATGGAACAATAATGTCTAAAATAGTATGAAAAGTCTTGTTGCGAACCATTTGCATTATAAAGGGCTTTGAATTACTTACATATTTTTCTCCAATACAGTATATTTGCACACTGAACACAGAGAATAAAAGAGAAGCAACAATGGAATTAGTCCTAATGTAGTTTTATTCAATCTCAAAATCCTTATAGGGAGGAACAACATTTACTATATCTTTGAACTGTAGAAAATAGCAACTACGCAAAAATGAGGATGCTAGTTAAAATGAAGTTGAATCGGCAACATATGTGCATGGGAGACTGTTTAAAATAAGTGATATTAGCAAGCAGAAATCATCAAATGAAAAAGTCAACAAATGGAAGTTGTTCTGTAATGAAGAAAACACGATAGAGCAGATATTCTGGCAAGGTAATCATAAAACTAATGTAAGTCCAGGAAAAACAAAAAAAAGCATGCTAAAGACATCTGACTGCAGCCAATGTAGAAAGAAAGGTACCTCTGTAGTGCATTCCAGAAAAAACACATCTTCTGATACATGCTTTGAGAATGGGTGAGAGAGAACAGTAGCATCCTTCCCTGGGACTGACATGTTTGGTTCAGAACAACAGAACAACATATTAGAAATCTTGTCCATGTTATAAATTGAGACCACAATGGATCAAAATCCAATTAAAATTTATTAATTATAGCAAGTAGAATATGAGCAGAAGCAGCGCTGGACGGAGTCTGCGCTCCGCCAACTGCCGTAAATAGGCACTTCATACAGTTCCTTTTATACTTTTTTTTCCCTTCGCAATCGTGGTATAGTGGAAGTACTCTGCGCATGCTTCAGTTGTTATCAAGGGATCTTTTTCTGCATCCTGATAGTCGTCGGGGCTGAAGTAAGACGTCTTCCTCCCCTGTCCTGTGATTGACCATTCATTCTTATGTCCTTATCTGGGGTTGTTTGTCATGTCTTTATCAGTTCCTGAGTTTGCAGAAGCAGTTTGTGGTTCAACGTTTACATAAAGCTTAACTTCTGTTCTACACCAAGTGATTACATTAGACAATGATAAATCTCAATAAACAATACCGTAGTTCAGTCTCCCACATCCATGAAAAAAAAAATGCTTCTCCAGTCTGGAGACTGAAATCCATGGAGAATTTAATCTGCTGGCTTGTGATTGGGACATTTGGAGATCAGGGGAAAAACAGTGGTTTCTGACAACTTGCCTCTTGTCTTCTCCAGATGTGCAGTCCCATTTGTCATACTGAGATGCAGAGTCACCGACAGGGATTGTATCTTCCTTCTGTTTGGGCAGTGAGAAAGAAAGGAGAAGGGAAGAAGCCTGAGGCAGGGGGAAGAACTGGAAGACCTTTTCAGAGACAAAGGATTTCTGGTGATGCAGCTGTGAGGGCAAGATTGTAGAGGTAGATCACATTTACTGTTCCTGAGAGAAGCACACTTATTGCACAGCTTGAGCATCTCTTTGTCTCCTGTTTGTAGCAACTAGAACAGCCACTGGGTAACCAAAATGAGTGTTCTGGCACTATGATACTGTCCTGCTGTGTAGTTTTGTGCAGTGCCTGGACTAAGTGTTCAAAGGCCTAAATTACTGCCTTTTTTCAGCTGCCAATCAAGATTTCAGATGTTCACGTGCATATAATTATTTTTTTTCATCATATGTATGGTAAATTCTGTGCTCTAATTCTTGATAGAATTAGCAATTTGAAGTTTTCAATGACTAGACTATGTGTGTGAGAATATTTTTTTGAGATTGGCAGAAGGTATCACAGCTAGTTTTATATTAAAAAACTTTAAGCCAACCTAAAAGTGACTGCCTCAAAATGTTTTCAAACAGAGCTCAGCTTGTAGATTGTTGTTGGAATAGCTTTACAGCTCTTGGAATATCTCCCCATTAATGTAATTATGAACACCTTTGCACTAATCTGAAAACACTTGTATGTCAAATATGGAGGTGGGTACATACACAGTAACTATTTGATTTTTATATTTTTCCTAGCACTCAGATGTCTATTTTTACTTCTTTCTTTATTTTTTTTTACTTTACTTTACTTTGAAAGCATGAAAGATCCTTCTTTGATGTTCATGTTTCTATATTTAGGAATGCTAATGTCTCAGGAGTTATTGGAAGATGCAGAAATTAATTTTTCTCAGAGTATCAGTCTTCTTGGACCTCTCTCTGTATCTATTCATAGAAATTAGAAACATCTTTTTTGATTTAATGTGTCATTAGCTTTTTATTATCTCTTTTCCACTGAGACTAAACTTTGCAGCATTTTTCTGTTCCTGAAATTGGGCAGAAAAGAGGCACACAGCTACTATAGAAATTAAAGTCACTGTGTGTGCATGCACATCCTGACCAAGATTTACTTTGGATAATGATTGTGTTAGTGATAAGAATGTAAGACATTTAGAAAACCAGACATGCCACAACCACACTCTCCAAAAATTCATTGTTTACAGTTTCTGGACCGTATGGTCTCCTTTTCTCATCTAGGGTAGTTGTGAGAAATGCTAGACCTTATCTGAAGAATCACTGCCTCCTTATCTCTGGGTGTGCCTTGTGATATATGATTTCAGACTCTATCTGAGTGTTATACATGCTACTTCTTTTCCAAGTCTAGGCTTGGTGATTGTTACCCATCCATTGTTAGTTTCTTCCAGGATGATGCTCTATATGGAAGATCACCATAACTTGTCAAAGTTAATTGCAGTGTCATAGCTGAATTTAAATATTTTCAAGGTGCATTGAAAGATATTTTGTATTCCCCTAGCAGCTCTCAGGTCTGCAAGAAAATGTCCAGGCCAATGACTATGACCTGGCCTGAGATTAAGCTAACTGAAAAGGGTGTGAAAATCTACCAGGGTGATTAAGAGGAAGTTATATGATGAATGGCTGGATGGCTGGAGGGGAATATTGGATGCTTTTTGAAGAGTAAAATATTGCAAGACCAACACAGTTTAGATAACAGTATCAGTGATATCATTTCACATTATAGAGGGTATTAGGAACAGAAATATCAAATTTTGGAACAGATGTAAAACCAGGAAACAATGGAAAAAAGAAAGGAAGTATGAAAAGCAGAATCAAGAAACTGTAAAAGAGATAGTAAGGTATGTAAATCATGTGATGGGTACATTTTGGGTGACCTGCTGGACAGCCCTGTCCTTGATCACTGAAACATAAAAGAGGACAAAAAGTCATCCTGCGGTTCTGACCATACCACGTGAGATGAACTCCTGTAGTCAAGAAGACAGGGTTGGCACGACGAAGGGATTCTGCGCTGATGGACTGAACATCTTAGTACCACCATCTTGTAGGCCTGATGGCAACAGCATCCAGCACTTCCTACTATTCATTTAGTTAGTTTTTTGAGGTTCTCATTTGTAGTTTTTTGGGTTGTTTGGATTTGTTTTTTGGTTTCATTGTTTGGTTTCCTTTCTAATTTCTCATTCCTGCTAGCCATTCTCAGCCTTTTTTTCCCCATTGTGTTCACATTAGTCATTCTTTAATTGTATGTTATCTGATACCTAGATCACAGCATTTTTTGAGTTTTCTTAGTATTTCTGGTTCACTCATATTTGTTTTCTGCAGAAAGGAATGGGATTTTGTTATGCTTCTTTTCTGGTTTGTGAAAAGAATGATATTTTAAACATTTTGCACTGTTAAAGATATAAGAGTACTATGGTATAGAGAAATATATAAATAAAGAACATTGCAATGTATTTTCTAAGGAGAAGGGAAATGGCAGATAAATAAGTTTTATAAAACTTGTATTTTGAATTTGAAGCTATACAGCAGCTGAGAACAAACCATGTAAGTCTATACTGAGACAAATACACCTTTTTTGAAAAGGTTTCTAACACTGTCCCACGGAAAAGTTTTGTGTGTTACGGATGGGGCCATAGCTGTGATTAGGACATGTTGGTTTGCTCATGGTTGATAAAATATGACTCCAGAGTAGCTTTCTGTTTGCTGTCAGTATTTATCAGTTATATTAACTTGATATGAGTATTGCTTCTGGGAAATTATAGAGAGAAAGAAAAGACTATTGAGTAGCCAGGGTTATGGTAAAGTGGTCTGCAATTTATCCATGGAAACAAATAAATCTCAGTAACAAAAGCAAAGTTCATAGAATTCTTCTCTCTTAAGAACTTGTTTTTCTCTTGTATTGCAAGAGCTGCTTTAAAACATCTCAGTGTGCCATTGCTAGATTAGCTTAAAAATAATGAGACTCTGGGTACAGAGTGGCTACTGACATTTATTACCATCTGTCATGCTTGTCTCTGAGACATTGCTTGCAAACCAGAAATTTTTCAGTTAAAGAAGGAAGGGTTCTATATATCCATCATATGTCATACTTCACAATAAGACAATCTATTGTGACTCTACTTTGGCACAGGGTTAGGGACAGAGCAAATTATTACTTGTATCAGAACTATGAAATTCTATTCTTTTTAGCAAGCCTCCTAGAAAAGAAAAGTTGTATATGAATAAACAGAAAACTAACATTAAGCTTGATCTTGTACAAGTTAGATATACAGTCTTTCTCTAAGGTTAATGCGACAATGGTTAGTGAGACAGTCCCCTTGAGGAGACAAATAATCTTCTCTGCAAGTAGGGAGTTAGCATGAGGGTGTCTCAGAAGGAGTTAATGTGGGGAGTCCCAGAGTTCTTGCTGTCTCTTCCTGTTCATAGTGCTTCATCACAGTATCACAGTATCACAAGGTTGGAAAGGACCTCTGAGATCATCAAGTCCAACCTATAACCCAACACTAACACCAACCATCATCTAAACCATGGCACTCAGTGCCACATCCAGTCTCCCCTTAAACACCTCCAGGGTCGGCGACTCCACCACCTCCCTGGGCAACGCATTCCAATGGCCGATCACTCTTTCAGTGAAGAACTTCTTCCTCACATCAAGCCTAAACTTTCCCTGACGAAGTTTGAGTCCATGCCCTCTAGTTCTGTCACTGGTCACCTGAGAGAAGAGACCAACCCCTGCCCGACTACAACCTCCTTTTAGGTAATTGTAGAGAGCAATGAGGTCTCCCCTGAGCCTCCTCTTCTTTAGACTAAACAGCCCCAACTCCCTCAGTCGCTCCTCATAGGGCTTATGCTCCAGCCCCTTCACCATCTTCGTTGCCCTCCTCTGAACACATTCCAGTATCCTAACATCTTTCCCAAACTGGGGGGCCCAGAACTGTACACAATATTCCAGATGAGGTCTGACCAGTGCCGAGTACAGGGGGACGATAACTTCTCTGGTTCTGCTGACTACACTATTCCTGATGCAGGCCAGAATGCCATTGGCCTTCTTGGCCACCTGGGCACACTGCTGGCTCATGTTGAGCTTCCTGTCAACCAGCACTCCCAGGTCCTTTTCTGCCTGACTACTCTCCAGCCACTCTGTCCCTAGTCTGTAGCTCTGCATGGGATTGTTGTGTCCAAAATGAAGTACCCGACATTTGGACTTATTAAACATCATCCCATTGGAATCGGCCCATCTCTCCAATCTGTCCAGGTCCCTCTGCAGGGCCATCCTACCCTCTAACAGATCAACGCTTCTTCCCTTCTGCAGACATACATATACAACTATATATACACATTCTGTACAATATAAGATGCAGATTATATAAAACATAGAGTGTTGTATAATTGTATTGGTTATAGATCTTTCGCATTCTAGAAACTGATAAATAATTAAATTAATTAATTTATTTTCTTCCTATGTCCTGCTCTCCAGTTTGAAGTTTGAGCCTTTTTAAGTTCTTAGACTAGACACTTAATTGCATGACTGAGGTTGTGTTAGATAACTCCATCAAAATCTAAGCCTTTTATCATGAGCAGGGCATGAGTTTAACACAGAAGGAAAATCTCTTGTATGTGTATTGTATTAATAACAAGCCTACATATTTAGACTCATTTTTTTCATAACCGTTATGACTAATAAATAATTCAAAATAAAGTATTATCTCATCATTTTCTCAGAGCTTTAGGTAAAAGCATAACATATTCAGATGCTGAATACTGCTGCGTCATAGCAGAGCAAGAAAGGTGGTTATGGAAAGTTTACCTACATTTTACCTACACATATTTCAAATGTATATATTTCACTGACAACAAATAAGTTGCATTTTAACTCTGAGTAACATAAAGTAAAACAGTGAGTTTTGAAGATAACTAAAATATTACCTTGTCCAGCAGAGAGCTTTCACCTATTGGCTGCCTGTGACTTAAGGAAGGAAGACCATGTTTCAGACATGCAAGCAGTGTTTATGTCGTGGAGGTCAGGAAAGAAGAACACAGAGCATAATGCTGTCAGGGGCTGTCAGGTCATTAGGTCCAGTTCCCCTGTAATCACAATCAATCAGGTTATATAGTCCCATTGATATATGTATTAAGTGTATCATCTCCTGTATTGCATTAAAAGAAAGCTGCATTATCAGTAAAGTGAAAATGTGTAATATTTTACTGCAAACAGAAAAATATAATTTAAATACTCAGAGGACATTACACAAAAAAGTGAAAGGTAAGAAAAATGGTCTACTTGGGTAGATGAAGGAAAATAACAAGATCTGATGCACAGTTTCATTCCTGGCAAGGCTAGTAAGCTAACGGATGTGTATATTGAAGTAGAGAAACTACAGGAAAACTTCTGTCTTTTACTCTCAGTTTCAGGAAAACAGCATGTTCTCCCCTCTAACTATAATCCTGGCATAAGCAAACTTAATATGTTTTCTAAGGGAACATTTTATTGTCAATAAATACTTTTTCAAAGGAACCATTGCTGTGACACTAGATAGACATCAGTCTGCTGGTGAGAGGTGTTGAGTGATTGTTTCTGTATCTCTTGTTTTCTTTTTTTTCCCCTTTAATCATTAAACTGTCTTTATCTCAATCCATGAGTATTTTTTTCCTCCTGTTCTTCCAATTCTCCCTCCATGCCACTACGGGAGAATAAGTGAATGACTGAATGGGGAACTTAGTTACCAGCCAGGGTCAACTCACCACATTTCATTCATCACACAGGATATACAGGAAGCATTATGTTGCCTGGCTAACTTGTAATAGCTTGTACTATAATCCTCATTCAGAGTTGCAGAGCTTGTATTTTATGTATGATCTAAATTTTTCTGTTGCCTTGTTAATGCGTGCTTAGCTACTCTACCTCAGGTATATTTACAAAAATTGTGTATATGAGTGCATGCTGGCTTTGAAATCATTTCTGAAAGCAATCTCTCTCTCTGGTTACGTGTTTAATACATTTACAGCTGGATGTGTAATAACAATTAAAATCTTTCAAGAACTTAATTACTAGAAAGATTATTTCAGAGTTTATACTACTGATATTGAAAACACTTGCAAACCAGTTGTGCATTGCCTCCTGCATCTCGTCTGTGTTAATTTAGGCAAGGTATCTAGTTCTTAAAGTGGAGCAGGAGGGGAAAGCATCTTAATGTATGGCAAAGGGTTGCTAGGTGCTTCTGTTCTTATTAATTTCTATGAATGTACAGAGTTTAGCACAATTGATTGCTTATTATAAGTAGGGGTCTCCACATACTAAAGCAATGCAACTGTTAAATAATATTTCTGTGTGCATATGTGCAGACAAAGAAGAAAAACATTTTGATCAAGCAGTCTGTTAAGGAACACAAAGCTCTTTCTGCGATCTCATGACTGTCAGTCTTTGTAACTGTTGTCTCATTTTTCATCTTATTAGCATACCAAGCAGCCAAATATTCCCTGAATACAACCTATGTTTATAAATACTGTCAGCGTTATTGGCATTTCATCACTTTTGAAGTTTCAGGAAATGGTGAATAAATGCATCAAATTCTACCATAGGAAACAAAATTATCTGATTCCAGACCACTCTAGAGCTATACAAGCTGTACAGATAAAAAAAAAATTAATCTGGTTTGTCAGGAGAACTAGGTGAATTATACAGACCTGTTGGTTAAGTTCTGGAGATCTTTAATGGCAGCTGGCAGCATAGGGATATTCTTAGATCACAGAGTTGTTTTCTCTAGCTAAACCAATGTAGCAGAAGTTTGAAACCTGATTTAAAAAAAAAAGGAATAGTCTGCCAATACTTTCAGATAGAAGATAATTGAAAGCAAATTTTATTCAGTAGGGCAATGAATTGGAGCAAGCCTGAAGCAGCCAAACTGCAGGTATTGCATATGGCAGACCTGTCAGCAATTTCTGAGCCACCAGCACAGCTGCCTGAGGAGCCTGCCAAGAGGCCAGATGTCACTTTTGGAAAGCTACATAACACAGCTTAAAGTGTGAGTGCTTTGATGGTAAACCATTTTCACTGGGTCATATTCTGATCTCATTTACATTGTTTCAAAGCTGAGGTTTTGCACAAAATAGACGATAATAAGAATTTTTAAAATGAAAATACAAATGACAGACCAGCTGAATTTCTTAAAAGAGACATAGTGTGAGAGAAAAATTGTTTAAAATTGGATTCTCAGTTTGCAGGAATAGAGTTTTCCAACAAAGCTGAACATCTATATGTGTAATTTAAATAATGACAACAATGAAAACAATGAAAATTATTGCACATATTTTCCTAAAGGGGTTTTAAAAATAATTATTATTGCAGATTCATGTAAATTAAATTTTATTATCATTTGATATGCTAGCAAATAGGTGTGTTGCTAAAAACTTAATGATTATGAGGTGCTCAGTCATGAATACTTTTTAAGTATTTTTTTTAAATAGTCTATTTAGGAGACTATCAAGATGCTACTAAAGGAATAGTATAAAAAGATAGGTTTAGTAAAAACAAATTCATATTATCAGCAACAAAGGTTAATTCCTGTGTATAAGCCTTATATAAGCACAATAAAACATGTAGTAAATTTAACAAATAAATAACACATCAGTGTCATTGCAGCAATACTTTAGACCTGCTGAAGAATTAATGAGAGAAGCTGTGGTGTTTTATCTCTAGAGACATAAATGATCTGTAAAGTTTTTAAAGATTATTTAAAGATTTTCTTTTAACAGAAATCAAGCTTTGTTTTTTAAGAAGAAGATTGTGACTATTTTAAAAATCTGTTTATTAGGGAACATTTATTTTTTCTTTATCTGTGCAGAAGCATGAGCAGCCTGATCTGCTATGTTGCCTTAACCTCCCCAGTGTTCTCTATGATAATCAGACCACTTTGTCTGTAGCATTTTCTTTAAGTATAGCTTTGCCCACAGATACTTACAAGGCTTCAAAGCTCATGTGAAAAGTACTAGAGCCCAGTTTTGATTACTCAGCACTAACAGGCTTTGCTTCTATACCTCTCTCTGTGTCTGTCAACCAAAGGCCTCTGACAAGACGATATTATGTTTTCTGGAATGACAAGATTCACAGAGCACGGTAAAGATGCTCTGGGGTTGATCCGTGATTGACGTTATTTTCTTAAAAAGAAAAACATGTTATGCATTGGGTTTTTTTTTTAAGACCAATGAGACACTCCAAATGTTATTTTCAAATCCACATTACGCCAGCTAAGTCCTGTTCTTTCCTGGGTAACTTATTAATAGAGAGGGTTTTTTTGCTCAGACATTTACTTTCATGTTTTACTTTTTTCCCCTGCAGTTCCTAAAACCAAAAAAAGTAGTATGATCATTCTATTCTTGACAATATTCTGTTTAAAATCCATTAATATAATTGAATATAATTATAATGATGTGTCAGAATTCATTGTGTGTAAAACCTGCAGTTTAACAATAAAAGAACATGAAAAAGGAAGAAAAGAGGATTCTAGTGTCGTAAGTCTTGTTAAACAACTAAGACTATACAACCTCAGATGCATAACAATTTCTATTGCAAACCCACATTCAGGAAATACAGGGCACTTTTTCCTTTTCTATGTAAAAACAATTCTTTGCTTTTACTCAGCCTGTAGGCCGCAGTTTAAAGGACTTCTTGAAATTTGGCAATATCTCTTTTATTTAGGGTGAAATATAAACTTTATTTGAAGTTCAGCAGTTTTTAGAATGATATTTTTTAACAAAATATTGATGGAAAAATTAGAAGGGAATGTTTAGTTTCTCTCAAAAAAATCCAGATTCTTCCTTGTAAGTTATTTTTTGCCAGCTTACTATAAAATCATATCTCAAAGAGAGGTCATATTCTGCAGGGTGGAAAACTGCATGATTTTCAAAAAAAATTTCTAATTTTCAGTTATATTTTATGCTTTTGATTAAAATATAGGCCTTTGTGTGCCATTTACACCATTTTGCTGCTCTATGTCATATCCCAGCATGCGGGTTATTTACATACTAGTTAAGAGATTGTTTGGGTAGCAGTAAGGAGAATTTGCCACAGTAGGAAGAATCATGCATATCATCACTCTGTTTCATGATGTTTAAAAGAGTTTCAAGCAGCTCATCCATCTGCTCTAACTCTCTGCCTCATGAGATGCCTCACTATAACTTAGACTATCTCTCTCAAACTTTTAACCAACATGATTGACCTTTTCAGACTAAAGATATGACTGAGAAAAGAGGTCAAAGAGGATGGAAAGTGGCATTGGCGTGGTGAATAGGAAAACATAACTCATTAACTTTTTCAGAGAAAGGAATCTATAGGCATTCAATGAAGGTGCCAGGTGCAAAAAACTTAAACCAATCACTTGGAGATAATTAACATAAAGATATGTAAAGTGTTTTCAATGGATGTTGTGCAAGCTAAAAACTTTAAATGTGTTCATGAGAAAAATCCAGAGAAAAAGATCTATCCAAGACTATTAAACAGAAGCAAAATGGTCCTGGTTTATGATTTACTGAGTCAAAAATTACCAGAGGCTCAGTGTGGATTCTAGGGGAGTATCCCATTCTAGGCCACTCCCTCCATGGCTCAGTCATTAGCTAAACCCTGGGCAGTCCCAGATCCCACCTCTACTCATGGAAAGGGGAAAGGGAAATGAGGGAGAGACCTGTGGGCTGGAGCCTAAAATTAGAACAGCTTTAATGAAGCAAAAATATGAAATAGAAAAGAGAATAATATTAATAATAAAATAATAAAATATATACCAGTCTATAACATCAAGTTGAACTCCCTGATGACTATACGTCATCACTGGTGCTGCAGGGCAGACATGGGGAAAGTCCTAGACTGGAGTCAGCAGCAGACAGGAGCTGGATCCAGAAGCTGTATTCAGGAACAGTGCTCAGGAACGTATGGATTGGGATAAGAAGCAGACAGAAGGATGAGGTCCTCATGCTTTGGTGCCAACCACCAAAGATGAGAGCTTGATCTTCATGATCCCTAAGCTCTGTACTGAGTGTGATGTATATGGAATGGAATAATCTGTCGGTCAGTTCTGAGCCACCTGTCCTGTCCGCTTCTCCATGAAGATGTGATCCTTTTTCACCTTTTAACTTACAGCATTCCACCAACTCTAGAATGGCCTTAGTTTCTACAGGAATAAATATAAGCAATGGCCTCTCTACATGCCATTGCTCCATTACTTTGGTGATAACTGTAAACATCAGGCATTATCATCTGAAGAGACAGACACCCTCTGAAAAAAACACGTTCTTAACTCTTTACGAAGATGCAGTTTCTTTCAGACTTAGCTGGAAAGTGAGAGAATTGATTCTGTTTTATCTCTAGCCAGACCAGGGAGACACATATCTACTTCTACACACTCCTGTTCAACCACTCCTCCAGAACAGTATGAAAACAGTGCCCCACTCACCCCTCGAAAATCACTTAACTGGTCATGCTGTCTCCCCTTAAGTCTTGGATAGCTGTAGCTGTGGTGTACTGTTTCTGCCATTCTTATGCTCTTATATGACTTAAACCTCTGCTAAAAGTCTCCAAGGAAGTAAATTTTCAATTTTTTTCCTAGTTTGACAATTTCACTGCTTGTCACAGGTTTTTTTGTGACATCCAGCAATATATTTTTACTGTTAATGAAAGAGATTATCTTTTTGGCCTTGCCCAAGTATACATGGAAAATCCTTGATCATAATCTTGCTCATAAAATATGACAAAAAAAAGGCAATTATCAAGTTCTCCATAAAGACTCCTATTTTAGAATTTAAAAAAAAAAACCTGTGCAAAACAAATCTTAGACCCTATCTTCTAAATTTTCATTTTCTGTTTTATACTGTCTTCACTCTGCCTGCATTGATGTCGTTCCCCAAACTGGGTATATTACTGCAGATGAAAGTTTCCAAGCACTGTGGGGAGTAATTTTTTGATTTTTTTACAGACTGTTTCTCAGAGAATCATTCTGAAGCTGTGTAATAATCTTGATTCCAATTAAGTTTGTCCTACAGAACGTTTGCCTGCCACACAAGAGCCAGTTTGTCTCTATGATGCATTGATGTCTGACTTTTTTTCCTGTGAGTGATACTTTACACTTTTCTTGACTGAATTGCCTCCTGATGATTTTTGCTATAGCTCCAATTTGCAAAGATTATCCTGAAGTCTGATCTTCACGCAAAGCGTATTTTTGATTTCTCCTGGTTTTAGATGACTCACAATTTTCGTACATGTACTCTTTATTCCCTTATCTAAGCTACTGTAAGTATGGAATGAAACGATAAAACAGCCTCATATAAGATTCCCTTTGAATGAACCTGCTCTTAGTAAAGAATTGAGAAAAAGCGCTCCTTTTTTTTTCAGAAATAGTTCCTTTTCATTTTAACTGTATTTTCCTCATTTTTTAATGAAATATCCTATATGACATATATGTAACAAGTCAAACAACAAATCATTCACTGTTTCCCATTGTGCTCCAGAGCAGGCATTCTGATAAAGAAAGAAATTATACAGTTACTGACATAACTATGCTGACTGTTTCAGATCTTGTTATTCCCTGGGAGCTTAAAAAATTGTTAGGTTTAAAAAAAAAAGTTCAGATTTTTTCCATGTACAGAAAGCAGACAGACGTCTGTAACTTCCTGGTTCTTCACTCCCCCTTTTATGAATAAATGCTGGTCTTCTTCAGTATTCTAGGACTTTCCTCATGTTCAGTAATTTCTCAAAGAGAGTGACTAATACTACAATCTTGTATTAGGTAGTTCCTTAAGTACTTTGGGGAGAATTGTACCTGAGCCTTGAATGCATCTGATCTCTGCACATTTTTAAAGCTATTTTTCACACATTCTTCCTGTGCCTGTCTGCATGTTAAAATTAAATTTCTTTGGAGTCTGATCACAATTAATCTTTTTTCCTTTTCTTTTCTTTTCTTTTCTTTTCTTTTCTTTTCTTTTCTTTTCTTTTCTTTTCTTTTCTTTTCTTTTCTTTTCTTTTCTTTTCTTTTCTTTTCTTTTCTTTTCTTTTCTTTTCTTTTCTTTTCTTTTCTTTTCTTTTCTTTTCTTTTCTTTTCTTTTCTTTTCTTCTCTTCTCTTTTCTTTTCTGCTGGGGAAGAGTGAAGTGAGACAGCAGTGACTACTTCTGCTTTCTCTGCATCATCCATTATATTTCCCTCAAACAAATAATAGTACTAAGATCTCTTTCTTTTAGTTCTAATGTGGATGTCGAACAGATTTTGTTCCTTTGTTTGATCCCATAAGAGTTTTAACTTGTTTTCACTCCTGGCCTCTTTTGTGTTTTCAGACTACATTCTTTTCTAATGCACTTGCTGCTTTTTTCCACTTTTATATGACTCCTTACTGATCTGAAAGTTTTTTGTGACTCAGGAGGTCATCCAAAGGGTGCAATTCTAGGTGGCTGCTACTACAAATATTATGTGTGTTTATCCATATCATAGATTAACACTGTAGCGTATGTACACAGGTTTATATTTTTGTACTAAATATTTATTCAAAACTATGTATCTATTCCCAGTAGATGTGGTGGAGTGCTTAGGTCACTGAAGTAGTGCATATTTCAAGTACTTGACCCTTGATATTCTCTCCTAATGAACACCTGTGCGTATTTTGGAGATCACTGTGTAGGACAGGGATTACTCTCTGAAGTGAGATATAAATGAATGTCACCCATTATGTGGGTGATAATACCAGAAAACAGAGGAAATAACCTAACACATACAAATATGCTTTTGTGACAGGATTTGATGTAATCCATTAAACTGTGGTTTTCTTTGAATTCCTCAGCACTATAACACATTCTTTAATGTTTCTTGGAATAAAAAATGACATGCAGTCTTGCATAAAAGAACTGATCAACCCTCTCACCCACCTACCCACCCAAAAATCCACTTTACCATAATTTTAAAAAGTAAAGAGGTTAGTACTGAAGTGGTTAACATTTTGACTGCAGCAATGACGTGTGTCTGCTCTGAAAAAAAACCCTCTGAAATAGGTTGCTATAAAATGATCTTCCAGAAAGTCAGCTAAAAAATGTCATGATTATACTAAAATACCACTAGCCAAAGAAACTGAGGGTGATGACATTCAAAAGTAACTGAACGTGCATTTTGACCAGTGATGGGATCCAAAGTTTTGTTTGCTCACATTCTTGCTGAAAAAGACAATCTTAAATTTTTGAAGTCAGCATATTCAGACAACGGTTTCTGTCATGAAAACTTTTTCTTTCTTTATATCTCTTCTTTCATGAATCATAAGCTGAAGGAAGGAGATCTCACTCAATACAAATACATGTGGTTTTGAATTTTATGTTATTGTTTATTTAATCAATACATGTTAATCTATTAAGTGTACAATTATTACGTAGAATCCTTTGCTCAGAGGTAAATTAACCTGTAAATTGCTTTAGCTAATTCCAAGAAAACATAAAAAAATAACTAGAAATGTTGTAAATCATTGTTTTCTTACTTTTTCTTTCCACTCTTTTTCCTACTGACATGCGCTTTTTTTTTGTCAGTCACAGACATAATCAAATTGCAAACCACTGATGGTAACCTGCCTGTTAGAGGCTTTCATGTATAATAAAACAATCACATACTATATTGTAATAAATTGCTTAAAGGAGTGACAACTTAATTATCTAGACTCAGCAATGGGTTAGCATTGAAATACCTCATACCTGTGGATAATGACACAGTTAATCTGATTGGAATAGTATCTGGAAGATGGTAGTTTGAGTTTTGACACCTAAATAAATCATACAAAAATTGCTGCCAGAAAATGCAAGCAAATGTTGATAAACCATTACGAATGCTGGAACATGTTCGCAGCCTGGAATAGCAATATAGTTGTAGCATAGCAGATATAATGTAAAAAAAAAGAACAGGGGAGGTGATAAATGGTATCTTAATACACATTTTGTAGACTCAGCTCCTTCTAGCTCATCATGTCTGAGTTTCTTAGAAATATTAGCTAAAACGTCCATAAAATATGAACATCAGGAATGACAAATCATTGCACACATAATATGTAGGAGATGAAATAATTTACCAACAGACATTGTTCCAGTGGAGGGACAGAAGGAATATTATTAATCTCCCTATGACTAATGATGAAGGAATCCCTGAATTTTCAGTCAAGAATCAAATTTCAATCTCCTAACATTTGAAATCAAATATGAGATTTGATGTGTATCTATAAAGCCACATTCTACAACTCTAAGGAAACAGTAATTTCTTTGGGCTAACAATGGTTGAAATAATATTTTTAATGTATGCATTTTGCTTATATAGCTAGGACATGTATTTTACTTTCTCACTTTCTCACTCTGCAGTAGCAAAATAAAGGAAAGCTTGTATTGCTCGGATCAAGTTCAGACGCTTGAGCATTGTGGATAGTAGTTGGTGGGAGAGTGTAAGGCAGAGGTAAAACTGGTACTGTGAAAAACAGGGCAAGGTATGGGAGATGCAAAATTTCTTGGGTAATAAGTTCAAATGTAAACAGATACCAGGTTTATTCACATTATTGTATTACAGGATATTTAAACACCATTAATTGCATGTAAATGGTAGTGTAATATGGATACATAAAACAGAGGTGGAGGGCAGGCAAAGTTGGAACTAGATTCTCTTGCTAGCTACAGCATCACCTCACCTACCCCCCCCCAACCTCCCTTGGCCTCGCAGCAGGAAATCTGGCCAGTGATGTGATGGACAAGAACCTAGTCATTCCACCTGTAATGGATATTGGCTTTTCACTGTATTGGTTTTAGTTTGGCAATAAATAAATCTATCCTTTATGACTGGACTTATTTATGGCCTTATGTACTGTATTGCTATTACTGTTTCTTTTGTAACTACTGGAGTAAATATGTGCCTGAGGGAAGATGCCTGACTTACTTCGGAACTCAGACAACCCATCCTAAAACATGCCAGGACTCTGGAAAACTGTGTTTCATAGTTTGCAATGTAAATTATTGTCTAGGGCTATTGAAGACATCCATTCTGGAGAGTGATAATGATTACCAGATAAAATGGTATTAGCACAGCATGATTGTGGTGTGTCTCTGACTTCGTTTTGGCTTTTCACACAACAGAGACAAGGTCTATTAAAAGCACCAAAACATAGAAGAAATTGTGAATGGGAAATGAAAGCTGAGGGGAAGCCTGGGTGTAAGTAATGTGCAATTCTGGTATCCCAACTTCAGAAAATCTTCAGAAATTCAAAAGAATATTTTTAAAAATTATAGCACAACAATTTAATCCTAAAAACATTATCTACACCCAAAACCCAGTAAGACTAGTACGTATGCAAAACCCTATTCTCTGTGCATGAAGTTGCAAAAGTAGAGTATCAATTATGTAAGAAATGGACTAGTCATTATGATGACACTTCGGCTTCACCTATCAGGAACTCAAGACAATATGAACTGAGTCAAGCTAGTCAAAGTATATGAATTACTTCACTGAAAATCTGGAATATTGAACCATGTTTTTCTGAGAACCTAGTGATTTAAGACTTCTGGTTTTTTTTCATTGTGTTACAGTTCTGAAGAATATTTGAAACCCCCTTTTTTCTGTCACAAATTTAAATAAAATTAATATAGGCATGTTGTACGTTGCTACAGTTTAAATAATTCTTCTATCCTAGAAGAGGATTCAGGATGACCTAAATAGCTGTATTTTCTTTTCTCTCTTCTCCCAAAACAATTTTTTATCAGACTAGAACTTCTCAGATTTCTGACAAATTTTGATTATTTAACTGTGTCATCAGTTAACATATGGGTGAATCTCTACCAGAGATATCTGATCATTGCAGAAGGAATCATTTCTCAATGTCATTCCTTAGCACGTTTTATACTGTGCAACCTGAAAATGTTAAGTTCTCCTTTAAAAGAGTAAAGAATCATTTTCTGAAATGCTTAATATACTTAAACACTTGAATATAATAAAAAGTTTATTTTGTTCACAACTACTAATGATTAACTATGTTGAATCAATTGAAAATTAACAGATTTTTACGGTTTTCTACATAAACCTGAGACTATGTGTCCTCTGCAGAGGCAGTGTTTGTTCAAAGAAATAAAAATCTTGCTCAATAAGTTTAGAAATTTGTTCTTTAATTGTGAATATTACTAAAATATATATCACAGAGATTCCCATAGTTTGCAGCTACAATAGATAATGCCTTCTAATAAACGGTAACAGTGTCTGGCAATTGCTCAAAGACATTTCACAGAGGCTGAGAACTGATCCTGCTCCTGGTTAAACTGGAGAGAAATAATTCTTGTGTGAAATCTGTGGTGAGCACAAGAGAATACCTGACATGTTTATAACAATCTATGTAATGATTATTATTGCTCAGCTATGAGTGAACCTCTGTCACTGGTTCGGTATTTAAGCTATGAGCTGGCAAGCGCGTCATTTAATTATGGACAGGGACCAGGAGGAGAACAAATATAAGTTTATAATATAGAATTAGAATTTTAAAGTCAGGCTCCATGGTATGGAATCATACCAAGGAATCTCAATTTTCACAGCATTCATAGTTAGAAATTTTCTATTTTCCTACAGCTCACAAGAACATTCACACATAACTTCTTATACCTAATTTATTTTGGGCAACAGCATGTCACAGTATTTCCAATTTAAAGGGAAATTTTGTTTCCATAAGAGGCAGCTTTGCATCAGACAGAACATTAAAGTAGTGAGCATCCAGTAGCTTACATCTCTCTAGTACTTGCTCTGTTTAGGATAATTCACCTCACTTTTTCTGATAATACACCTACCAGAACCTGTATTTCTCAAATGCCTACAGAATTCTTCTCATCTGACATCAAGAGATGTCGTTACATAAATGCTGGAAATAACAGTCAATTAAACAATTTAATCTGGATGGTAATTAAGAGTCTTCTGTAGATAAGTTTTCAAGAAAAGTAGTAATGAAGAGATGCTAAACTCTTACAAGACTGAAGTACTTGAGGTTTTCAAATTGATTTATTTCCTTGTCTGTAAAACAGAATACTTTGCAAAAGTGGAAGTCATAGAAGAGTTAGATCATTCTCTTCTCCCCTCATTTATCTGACCTTCACTTCTTACTGTTAGAGTTTTGGCTAGAAATACATAACATAGCCAGAGAATTAAACACTTTATTGAAAAATTACTTACAACATGTGGATTAAATCTGATAAAAAAATATAGGACTGCATTTACATAGGAAAAAATGTTTATACAGAATCCTTGGTATTTTTGTTAAGCATTTTTAGTAAAAAATGCATTTTGTAATAACTGTAAAATATTCTTGGTGGACTGAAAACTGAATACCTCAGCATCTTGAAAGAAAATCAGCTTAACATATTTCAAGTTCAGAATGAAGTATTTTACTTACCAAGTCTGTGACTAACTATAACTCTTTTGGTTTTCCAGGCTATGATTTCTTGGGTAACACAAGCCATTTACCCTAATAACAGAATTGTTCCCTTTGAAATCTCATTAGTATAAAGATTATATTCTAGAAGATATCAAGTCTTGATTTAAAAACTCAGAGAATACAGGAAACACTGAAGGTGATAGCAGAAGTGTCTACGCACTGGAGATCTGCAGTTCAGTGTGTAAACTTTTATCTCGTTGAGTTGAAGGTAATTTAGTGGTCTGTTACTGTAAACCAATAGGAACTGTGGGAGTGCCTTCTGCAATTTGATATCAATTTAAACAAATTATATTACTCCACATAATGGTTTTTTGTTGGGTGGTTTTGAGCATGAGTTACCAGGACCAATTTTCAGGTAGGCAAACAAGTTCTGTAAAACACTAAAATGATGTTGACAAGTTTACAGAATGGCATTTTGAAAGACAGGAACTTGAGACAAAGGAAAACTTTACATTGATTTAATGTGCTGGATAGAATGTCATGATTTTAAAATCTCATTTAAAATTTGGAAGCAGTTGAATTTTTTTTCCAACAAAGTAATTCAAGCCAACACATTCAAAACTTTTTTCTCAGTTATTGTTTTTGTTAACACTCCAGATAATTGCATTAAGGAATAATTTAATACTATGCAGAATACATTTAGATACTGAATAATTATAAATCTTATTATTGGTATCTGCCTGAACAAGTTAAAACATTCTAGAGTATTCATGCAATTTGGAAGAAATTACAAAAGCATTATATAAAATTAGAATGTTAACCTCCAAGTCCATTGCATGAAAAATTATGAAACATCCTAGAACTTTTGGAAAAAAAGTACAACAAAGCAGGAAAATCTTGATGATATTATGGAAAGTATGAAATAACACGTGATTTATGCTGACTATAAATATGATGAAGTTTGCTGTTAAATCTAACTTCCTATTAGCAAATTATTGCTGTTATGTATCACCTCACTGGTATAAAAAATTATGACTGAAGTATAAATTTATGCCTGCAGCTTTTGGCTTCAAAACTGTCAGGCTTATTAATAAGAGTTCAATATTCAGAGAAATACAATACATGGTAATGATGTCAACATTATTATCTACTTGTGATTATACCCAACTACACAGATAAATTCAGTGTTCGTGTATCTCAGAGCAGAATCCGATTCTGACAGTGAATTTTTCTTTAGCAATGGAGCAACACATCACATGGAACTATCACTGAAGAAATACCAAAAACTCATTTAAAATATCCCAAGCTCCATGATTCCTTTTTCGAGTGGGAAAGATTTTGGGTCTTGGCTAAAACTATGTAGTTCAGATATCCAGTAATTACTTCAGTCTATCATATTATTTCTGCCATCTGGGCAAATAATTTATGCGAACATTCACTTCTCAATGGATATTTTCATTTGTACTCGCTGCTTTATATTTGCCTTTTTTTGAATATTCTAGCAAATGAGTTGTTGGAAGGAAGATGTGTCAATGAGAATAATTTTCTATAGCAATCACAGAATATTCAAATAAAATGAATAATGAATTCAGCAACTTAAATATTTATACTTTTAATTCTGGGCTTCTCTAGCCCTGGAAATTCTCTGTGTTTCAGAGAATTCCTAGTGTGTCCCAGTTGCTTCAGTCACTTCAGTATTCTACTCATGGATGTAAGATTTGCTTCCATAGATTTATACACATGGAAATTAGAGTTGAATTGTGATTTTATCTTTAAAATACTCTTACAATAAATATTTTGTGGACATGCTATTCACCAGTGTATGCAGGAAATAATCTTGAATAATTACTATATTTGAGAAATATGACCGTGAATAATTCATATTTAAGAAGGAAGATAAATTAGCCCACATGTCTATTACAAATAATTAATCCCAGCCTCAGAGTTTTCTGCCTGATTATAAAAAATATCTAAGGCAGCATGGTAGTAATTGTTGGTCAATCAGAACCATTTAAGCAGATTTGCAGTAGTAGTGAACTGTGTGGTTGTGTTTGCATGTGGATATTTTAATAAGTTTATTATTATCTTAAGCCTTCTAAATGAAATCATGCACCTTTTACAATTACCTTAAAGTTCTCTGCTTTTTAACATCTCTTTTCAGAACAGAATTTTTGTTTGTTTGCAGTAACACTAATAATAATAATAACATAAAATTTTTTAGTTTGAGAAAAATGTTAATCACTTATTAAGGTCTCCTTTTTGAAAAATTACTTTCATTGATTACAAGATTAAAGAAAGAAAAGAAATTAAGCAGGGAATATGCAAATTAAATTTACATTAATTACATTTCTCTGCATGACAAGGACTAATGATATTTTTTTTGAATGAGAGAGTTACTCCTGAACTGGTGTTTCACAGATAACTTAAATTGTCATGGTAATTTCATAATGAATCTTAATAGTATTATATTCACAATATCAGCATGTCTTTCAAGTATAAGTATGAAATAATTTGATATTAGTTTCTAGACTATGCTACTTTTTTGCATCCAAATACAACAGAAAATGAAACAAAACAAAACAGAAAACAAAACAGGAAACAAAAAGGCTTCATTTTTTCTCAGAAACAGGAATGCAATCCATAGCTAAATCAAATCATATAATGACACTATTTTGTGTAGATAAGGAACCTTTTGTAAAACATAGACATGTTTTAGATAAAAGTTTTTCAAATGTTGTATATGTCTCCATTAGAATCTTGCACACTTTGCTATCTCACACTCCAAAAAGCATGGTCTCTCAAAACCCTCCCTCAAGGAGGGTCCATTTCCACCTCATCACTGGGTTCATTTCAATAGGAAATCTGAATGTAGGCCACCGTTTTTTAAAGGATAAGACAATTCAGCTGTATGGCTGTAGCCAGAGACCCCTCAGTCTTCCAGGCCATACAAAGGACTGCAGCAATGTTATGGTATAGATAAAGAAGGCTAGCATGAAAATACTTTTGTGTTCCTGTGTAGAACTGGAAGCAGATAATTCATTGGCAGTGGCACAGGAAAGTGTCTTGTGATTGGAGATAAATATCGAAGATGTGCAAATCACCTGAAATGCAAGACAAATCAGATCTAGAATATAGCGTTTCAGAAAGAAAAGTCTTTCCACAGAATTCATTTACTTGTCTATTCACAGACAACTAAAAATTCCCAGATTACTTTTTCCTACTAAATAGAGAGAAACATCTACAAACGTGATCCATTTTACTTCTGAGATATTTGTCTAATTTTGGTGGATCACTCTCAAGAAGTGTCAACATTTGTCAATTGGTTAGAGTAGGAGGTGGAAGTAATTAGCTTAGGCTTCCATATCATGTTTTGGACCTCTGAAATCAAAGTACAAATCCTACTTCTTGCATACCATCCCTGTCATGAGATAATATCCTGAGAACACAAAAAATGAATTGTTTTTTTTAATTATCACTAGGACTTGTAGAACATTCCACTTTTTTTTCTACCAAACCTTTAAGTTCTATCTCTCATGGCAAGTGTGTCTAGGAATTTTTACGTACGGGAAAGTAAATTTATCAATTAAAAATCCAAATATAAATAATATAATACTAACTCCTAATAAAAAATTCCTAATATACCTCTGGAGCATACTTATTGATCTGAGAATTAGTTGGAGTTTTATTAGCTCTTTCAGGGTCTCTAAATCCTCCTCTCTTCTGCTTACTCATTTGCCTGTCTCTCCTTAGAACTGCCACAAACTCAATTTAAATTAGTCAAATCTTGAACTGAAGAAATTCTCTTGACCACAGACAGGAGCTCTCTAACAACAACTTCTACCATGTTTTTCTTTTGCTCTTTTTATTTTGTAGCCTTGTAACCCAGTATGTATGGCCTAAAACTAAACCAGCTTTGAAGTAACAATAACTTGAAATGAAAATAATAATATTAGTAAGAAAATAATGAAATCTATTTTAGACTACGTAGTCTAAATATAGACTACAGAAATAATTCAAATTTCCCCAATGACTCTATATCACCACTGATGCTGCAGAATAGGCACAGGAAAAGCCCTGAATAAATTCAGTGGCAGAAAGGAATTGAATTCAAAAATACACTTACCAGAAGCAAACAGACAAAAGAGGTCCTCACTGAACATCGGTCATCAAAGATGAGAGCTTGACCCTCAGGATCACTAAGTTTTATACCAAGTATGACTCATATGGCATGGAGTACTTTGTTGGTCAGTTCTGGGTGACCTGTCTTGTCCACTTCTTCCTGCAACTGTGTCCCTTTTTCTCTCTTTGACTTAAGGTATTCTACCATCTCTGCCATCTCTAGGATGGTGTTGATTTACATAGGAATAAGTACAAGAAATGGCCTCTATGGACACCAGTGCCCTGTTACCTTGGTGATAAATACCAGGCTTACCTCTTCTAGGGGAAAACATTGCTTGAAAAAGTTTTGTTAGAGAATTGGTTCTGTTTAAGTTCAAAACAGAAGAGCTATTTGGTTTAGGTTCAGATCATATTTGCCCAGTGATGTGGAATGATGCCTACAGTCACCATAGTGTTGATATATTTATGTAAATAATGGCTTGCAGCAATTGAACCCCTGTAAGCATCTCAGCCCTGATCAGCTGCTCCGTCTATCCCACCTGGTGAATGGGGGAGCAAATCAGAAGGTAAAAGTGAGAAAGGTCGTGGATGGAGATAAAGCCTATTTAATAGGTAAAACAAAAGCTGCACATGCAAGTAAAGCAAAGCAAGAAATTTGTTCACTACTTCCCACTGGCAGGCAGATGTTCAGCCATCTCCAGGAAAGTAGGGCTCCATCACACATAACAGTTTCTTGAGAAGAAAAAAGCCATAACTCCCAGTATCCCCCCCAGCTTTAACATGCTTAATATGATGTCATATGGTATGGAATATCCCGTTGGCGATTTGTGTTTCCCCCTCACTTTTTGTGCACTACAGCCTACTCACTGGTGGGGTGGGGAGCAGAAAAGGGCTTGACTCTGTGTAAGCACTGCTCAGCAATAACAAAAATATCCATGTGTTATCAACATGGTGTTTGGTCACAAATCCAAAACATCGCCTCATACAGGCCACTATGAAGAAAATTAAGGCTAACCCAGCCAAAATGAGCACATAGCTAAAAATCACTATTAGCTATGGTGTGCAGCATAAAGAGCTACGTATAACACTAGAAAAGGATTGTAGAGTAGAGGAGTGCAGCCATTGCGTAACCTCAAGGACCTTCAAAGAGCAGGTCCAGGTCTTTGACTATGGAGCTCACCAAAAACAGTCAAGCACCTGCCACTTAGTAGGTCATAAAACCAAATTTAAGGGGTAAAACAAAATAAAGAAGAAATAACCAACATAAATAATAAATTATAACTACATGATATCATTGAAGACTAGTGAAGAAAAAGCAAGGAAGCTGATGGTTTTGGTAAGCATATGAAAATAGTTGCATGTAGACCAAAAAGTAAAGAAGAATCCAAATCTATAGTTACCATCAGATGCTTTTTGGATTTGAGACATTGGTATTTGGCTTTCTCAACACACTGGAAGAGTGAGAATAAAATAAATTGCAATAATTAACTCTATTATTATTGTGAATTAGCTGAAATGAATGCATAATTTAGACTTGCTATTTGCATCAGTTTAATTGGGCTAATAACTTTTATTAGATTACCAATAATTTCTTCAGTCTTCTTACACACCTTCAGAGTTTGTGAATTGCAAGACATATAGTGCAACATGCCAAAGAACTATTTTTCAGGAAGAAAATACCGCAGCCCTGTGGGGAAAAATAAGGAAAGGAATATAAATTATGCATTGTACAAGCAGAAAAAAAAAAGTATAGAATTATAGGAATAAATCTGCTTTCAAAGACGTAAATGTGATATTCTTACTCAGGACTGTAGGAAGTGGATCAACTGGACTCTGTAAAATTAAATATATTTAGCTATTGTTGAAGAGAACTATTACGTACATAGACAGGGAAACACACAGACACACAAATATATATTAAAGATTTAGGTATTTTAGAAAACAACAATTAAGGAAAACTTTGCCTGAATATTTAATTGGAAATTTGTATATGATGATCTGCATTTTTCAAATAATAAATACAGGAATACAATTTTTTAAGAAAAAACATTAAATAAGTCCTATTTTGGCATGGAACTTGGCTAATATTAATTTTACTAAGGATTTACTTAATTCTCATGGACCTCAGTGACAGTGTTTGTCCTTAAAATTTGGCTGAATGAATCAGCATTTTCTGATTATATGTGGTTTCATCAAAAAATTCCTTACCATATATAAATAGAATAAATGCTGAAATAAATGATTGTAACCTCTGAGGAGAAAGAAATGAGTGTCATTTAGTTGGTACAGTGAAAATGTCTGCTTAATGCACAATGTCAGTCAGAAAGAAGAAAGACAATACTAGGATTTACAGGGGAAATAATAGAAAGCAGTGCCGACAATATTATACTGCCATTGAGGAAATTAAAAAACATATTCTCCTTTTGCAGCTTCTCAGACTGTGTGTGATAACAACACAATATATCTTTTCTAGTGCTAATGACTACAGGATGAGTACATCGCAAGAACGCTACAGAAAAAGAAATATTTTTTAAGTCTTATGTGTATTTTAGAGTAGGCACTCCCTTGTTACATCACCAGCTTTGGTATACCTGTTCTGAAAATTAAGTTAAAACTATTATTTTGTCATTTTGATTTGTGTAATTTCTCAAGTCTGTAGCACAGCAAACCCAGTCTCTAGTTCTCAATGGCATAATAATGAAAGTATGCAACAGTTTTTTACAATTAAAAAATTTAAAAAGTCATAAATGATGAAATACTCTTGGTCACAGACTTCCTTACATGATGCCTCTGCATGCTTTTGTGGTTCAGCAGTCAAATCTGGGTATGACAAGCCTGAGAACCTGTGGCATGACTTATCCTGGTGTAATCCTCCCTGTCTCACTTGGCTGCCATCTGCAAAGAAACTCACCTTCAAGAAGAGAAGTGACAGGGTCAATCCTCCTGGTAAATCCAACACTAGAAGCATACATTCCCATTTGTCCTTGTGAATTTCTCATTTTTACTGATGTCAGAGGGAAAGATAACTCTTTCTCAAATGATTAATTTAATATGAATTTTCCATTTGTCCAAGACTAATGATGAAACTAGAATTTATGTAATTTATTGAAGAAAACTCTTTCCATAGTTCTCAGTATTTTACTCCACATAAGTTATTTTAAAGGATTTGTTTCTTGGTCCATACCCTAAGATGTTCCTTCTCTGCATTTTTATTATTTGTTGATTTTACATAGCTTTTTTGGTGTTTGTTCTCTTAAGCACCAAGGAATAATTGTATTTTGTTGCCAAGGAGAAAGATCTAAATACAAGAGTAATAAAAGGAAAAGAACCTTCACTGCTTTCTATCCAGAAACACAGAAGTTTTAATTTAAATTTTTTTTCCAATGTCTCAATATTTTATTCCATTTTATTTAATCTGACACTACACAGTATCAAAAATAACAACAAATCCTCCCTGATAAGTTTTATGAAAATGCTTCAGGTACCCAGTTTATCGTCCTCACTTTCACGTGTTCACAGAAAGAAAACCATGAGATTTCCAGGTCTTTTAAAGGGAATCAATGAAAAAAACTTTTAAGGTAAGACAAGCTGATAGTTGTCATACCTGGTAAGAAAAACAGCAGTCAAATGAGGGTTGCTTTCTTGTCATTCACAATACCTCTTGCATTTTACTAACAGGTACCTCTTTGCCTGTAGCAAAGCATGTATCTTTAGAAGAAAATTAACAGCTGTCAGAGCGTGAAGTACTGGAATAACCATTCAACCAAAAAGTTTAAGTGAGGAAACTAACTGATTTTTAAGCGGATCTTGACAAAGTGGTAATATAACTTCATGTAAAAGCAAGAAACTGGCTGGCCCAGAAGATTCTGTCCAGTTCTGTGTTTCTAGTGGCATTTTTATATAAGTGTAGTATCCTCTGTATTTTTTTAAAAATGCTGAAAACTTAATCTCTTATAAACAGTTTACTTGTGTTTTCTACAGTTTGTGTGAAAAGCATAAGAGTCAGTCTGAAATTTCTGGTGCTCAGACAGGTGAGTGTTGAAGAAAATTCTTATCATTATTGAAAACCAGGATTTATAAAAACGTTTTAGGTTTTATTTTTGAGAATGTAATTTCTTCAAAATAATTTATAAAGCCTTGAGTTCTTTTATGGAACTCACCTTCAATAAGTGGATACAATCTTGCAGTCTAAAGATGCTATACAAACCTGATTGCATTAAAGCTCGTAACATGAATTCTAACAATTTTCAATGGGTTTCACATTCATCTGTCCATCAGGCATTTATTAAAATTTTCTATATGCTTTGCAAGATAGTACTAAAACTTTTTATGCAAATTAACATCGATGGGCAGGTTGTAAATGCCTCTGTCTTTCTTCTATTTTGAAATTGGCTGGCATGGAGAACTGATTTTTTTCCTGCTGGCTTCTTCAAATGAAAAATGAACTGCTCCTTTGTAGTGGGAATAGCTGAACTGAAACGAGTTCTTAGAAAACTTCAGGGTCAACACCCTCTATTTTCTGCCAGTTAGGGCAGAAATAGAATTGAATTGTCTTTTGCCACAAAAGTATACAAGCCAAAGACATGCTCTGGGATAAGAATTACCAGTGAGAGCAGCTGAAGTGCATTAGTACTTGCTTAATAAATAAATAGTAGGGAGAAAAAATCCTTGCTAAACAAATACTACTATCTTTACCAGATTGGAAAAAAAGAAAAGGTAATACTTCCATAAGCATTTAGTTATTGCAATCTGCTGATAACTGACATATTTTGATTCCCATCCATTCTCCACAAAATAGTTAATTATATCAGAAAGAAAGAAACAACTGTGATTGATAGGAAAGAAAACTTCCTCTATGTACCCTGAGGCATAGAAAATATTCTTGGGGATTGAGATAATTAGTTATACCCTAACATCATAAGGGTTTTCACCTTTAGCTTTTTACATGCTGCCTAAGGGTGGCTTATGCTGTAACCTGTGCACTGCTGAAGCAGTATCTCTTTTCATTTTCTCAGTTTTCCTTGATTTGTGGGAGCTAGAGAAGAGGAACAGAGGATGGGAAAAAAAGGAAAGGAAAAAACCCCTACTTACTATAGAATTTTAATGATATATTTCAGCTAAAATATTTTCTGATCTTCTTTCACATGTGCAAATTATTTTGGATTGAATGAAAACACAATTCATTGAATATCCTACTAAACATAAACTAGAGTATTTAACAAACATTGCTACTTCTCATGATTAGAATAGTGATGTTTATGCATTTAAAACGGAAGAGGAGCTGAATTCCACTGAGGAACTATAAAAATACCAATTAAATAATATGTTAGAGGTAATTTTGCCCAAGTAGGTTTGAAATGGTTAATATAAGGATACAAATGTAAAATAGACATAATAGTCTTCAACTATGAACTCCTAAAAAAGTAAAAAGAGTATTATCTTGCTATATAATATTTTTTCCTAGCATATTTTGTGATTATAAAAAAATCAGGAATGTTTTTTTCTACCAGTGAAGTCAACCTCATTGTCAGCAAAACCTGAACAGTGGACTGCATTCTGCCCTTGAGTTGCAGGCTTGAACAGACAGTGTTTTCTCATTATCAGAATGAGATAATCGATATTGTCTTTTAATTAGGAGATAACATAAAATAGATATATCAATTAACCAATACAGTAGGGAGTACAATTGGGAAAGAAATTATGTCAATATATTAGGAATAGCATGATTTTCTGTGAATATAATTTTTCCTTAATGTTAATCAATATTAAGAACATCACTGAAGACCTTCTTTTCCTCTTTTTTTTTTAAAAAATATCAGTTCATTGTCTTCCAGATCAATTACACTTTCCACATATTATGTGTATATGGGATTGAGTTCTTCTACAGAGTATGTCTGGCATATGGCCTGGCATTTGACTATTGTTCATTTGCATTTACTCATCTCTTCTCTATAAATTCTTGAAGATTTTTCAGAACAAAATCTTTGGGTTTTTTTGTGAGCCAGTGACTTCCATCCTAGGGATACAGGCTAGCTGTTCATTGACAGAAAAACCAAGAATATCTGGCATATTTTTTATACAACGTAAGTGTCTATTTTATTTTAAAAATCTCTTTTGCTTTAAGGACATTTAAAACAAATGCATCTACTTTTCATGTATTCTGCAAAAGCTTGGAGTTATCCTGCTTGAATTCTAAAGAAAATTAACTTTAGTCTTCTAATATATTTTTTCTCGACCAATTCTTAGCTCTTCGTCTGTGTCAATGTCTTGTTTGACTTTATAATTTCCAGGAATATCAGTAACCAAGCAGTCAGTTTGTACTGTAACTTGAAGGTACCTCTCAGAGACACTGCAGTTCTTTTTCATTTGTAGAATTTTTTGGTATCACTGAAATATATTTCCTGTGGGAATTTTACCAGCTGAGCATTTAAGTAAGCAAGCTATTCAATAACCTACATACTACCTTACTCATAAATATATACACACCTAAGATACTCTGTTTTCTGTTTCACTACAGAATGCTGAATAATAAATCAGTAAAACCACAAACTTCAACCGTGTTTTTTTGTGAGAGGTTTGTGTTGGGTGAGGATGTAAGCACAAATAAATAGCATGTTTCCTGGTACTCCCTTGGACTCTGTCATGGCCTTGACTTTCAGAAAATTGATTCACTGTTTTTTTGACAAAGGAAAATATTGAAGCATACCACATATTCTGAGTTAGTGTGCTTTGTTGTAAACAGGTGATGGGGTGGAATAACATGAATAGATAATGCTGTAATACAAAACTGACCAGACTTCTATTTTTACGTTTTCAGCAGGTGCCCATAGAATTACAGTGGAGTAGGTGATAGTGTTAGAGTATTGCAGGTCATTTTCTTTACCATGTATCTTTCATTCTAATATGCCTCAGTTTCCCCAGTTAAATACTTCATTAACCATTCTTCATATCAAATCTTCCTAGCAATGCTATCATTCTTGAGATGGTATCTAATTTTCTAATACATGGTGTTACTTCTTCTTGTGGACATACAGGAGTCCCAGTCTGGAACAACAGCTGACATCTGTTAAGCTAAGGATACAACAAAGTGATGGAGAAGGTCTCAACCTGTTACTGTAGAACATATATATTTAATTGGTCATATTTGTGCTTGGTGAAGCTCTAAAATTTGAAGCTGCGTTTTCAATTGTAGTTTATCCTAGATCATAACTGTCTGGGCAGTGTGTTCCCTCCTTCCTCTTACTACATAATCCAGACTTGTGTGATTCATAACTGAAATGCTTTGTCAGGGAAAGTTTAGACTTGATGTTAGGAAAAAGTTCTTCATTGAAAGGGTGATTGGCCATTGGAATGCGCTGCCCAGGGAGGTGGTGGAGTCGCCGACCCTGGAGGTGTTTAAGGGGAGACTGGATGAGGCACTGAGTGCCATGGTTTAGATGATGGGTTGGTGTTGTGTTGGGTTATAGGTTGTACTTGATGATCTCAGAGGTCCTTTCCAACCTTGTGATACTGTGAAACTGTGAAATGTTTGATTGACTGACTTTACTGGACATTACAGGTGAAATACAGTTGCTATACAGATACAGTTAATACTTTTCCTCTCTATATAAAAATCATTGAACACTACTGGTCTACTAACCTATTCAACATCTCCCTGATTTTGTGCACTTAGTCTTAGTAATTCCAGCTAACTGTACTTATATGAAAAATCAAGAATGTGGTGTGGGTTTTGGGTTCTTTTCCCCAATTTTTTTCCATGCCAATATCTGTATCTCCCCCAGAATAACCCCAAATCATTAAAACAGCTTGACTACAATTCTTCTCACCAACTGCTGACCTGCAGTAGTTATCTATGTTTGAGCTACTTATCCTTTATAGTTTCTGAAGAAGTATAAAAATATATTGACAATTCATCTGACATGTTTTAAATTTCAGTTTTATAATGAGATGTATTGTACCCCGTAAGGATTCGTACCTCTCTGTAGCTTCTAAAGAAAACAATCAGTGATTATTTCAGACTAAGATACTGGTATTACGCACATATACACATATGTAAACATGATCCAATGGATTCCACCTATGCAATCCTATTCAGTACAAGATATTTAATAACTCTAAAGTGGCAACTTCAGTCTCTGTTATGAATAGATACTTGCTAAATATTGCACCAATACTATTCATGTTTGATAGCATAATAAATAAAAGTTAAAATCTCTATGAGAGATCAAATATTTCTTATTTCTATGACAACTAGAATTTTTCATGCCCGTATCTATGCATCTAAATGTTGGTTTCACATAAATAAACTTTAAATTATTTTGATATGTTTTACCTTGACCCTGTGTGCTCTTTTATAACAATGCTCGAAGACACAAACTTATGTTTGAGGAACACCAAGAAATACCTGGTTCATTTTTTCCAGTGGAACCCAGATTTCACAGATCACAGCTTGGAAGAGTCAAATACAGAAAGTATTGTAAGTGACGAGAGTTTCAGTGTAAGAATGTCACTACAAGGTTGTAAACACCAGACCGGTAAAACAGTAGCAACTGATATTATCAAGTACTCAGTATAAGAACAGGAAAACATGTAACTCAGGTTTTTTTGTGCTTTATGTTACTGTTAACTTGTGCTCTGAAAGTAAGTGTTTCCCAGTTTCTTTTATGTCAATAGAGCAAAGCGTGTTCTCATGGATTATCCTGAAAGATAGAATATATATTTATATAAAGAGAGAGAGTTTCTGAGGAGTACAGTTACCTTTCAGGGAATTGTATAGAACAAAACAATAAGGAGACTTGAGAATTATAGAAAATATGTTCTCTTTAAATGTGCGCACAACAGTCACTTTCCTCTATTCATGTAATAAGTTTATGAGAAGAAGCTAATAAAAGTTACATATCAAAAAAACCCCTTCATTTTCTAATTATCTGCAGGGCATTACAGTAGATCATGTAGAGACACCATATTGCTAATCAAATTATTTCTGAAAATGAAAACAACCAGTCAGTTGGTACCTGAGACGCTTCCTCTTGGAAAAAAATTCAGCAGCATCTGAATATAACATAATAGAAAAATCATTGAATGAGACCTGTTGGGCATAAGTCCACTTTAGGTCCAATGGGATTATCATTTCCCAGTTTCTGGAGGAAATAACAGTGCAAAATAGCCTAGGGCATCTCTTAGTTTAGACTTAGAGAAAACCAATTTATCCACATTGCAGGGCAATGACCCAGAAAATATCTCAGAGCATCATTCTGATGCAAATTCCAGGGTATTTTGTGCTTGCAATTGACATTTCAACATAAAGTATATTATTCTTAGAGCAACATAATACCATATTTTAAAATGATTGATTATATTCTTTATCTACCTCTGCTTTTCCCAACAGACATAACAATGTTTATACTGGTATACCACTTCAAAACATGTGACTAATTGTAACGGACAAAAAAGGTGAAAAAAAAAGTATTCCCCAAGTCATTTTATACATCTTTTTGTTCCCATTGGAGTTAATCTTGTTTTAGCTACTGACATCCATGAGAGACTTTCCAGAGATTTTGCTGAGTTTAGATAAGACTGCAGATGATTAATGTCACTCTCCAGCTGGATACTCAGTGTAGGGGTATAGTGCCTGTATCAGATTCCAAGCCCACACATTGAATTTTTCTCCAGTCTTCTCTGCTGTCATCCAGAAAGATGAAGAACTACTTCTGTTAACTCCCTCCCTGATGGCAAATAAGATCTTTTGCTTGCAGTCATAGCTTAAGGAATTATAAAATGCATCTCAGGGAATGGAAACAGAAACCAGAACCTGAATATGGAAATGTTTGCACTGTATCTGATCTGAGCTCCATCTAGCTGTGAGTTCCAGTACACGAGAAGACAGCGAATACCTCAAGGCAAGATACAAAAAAGCTGCACTTTTATAACTATATATAAGCACTTTTATAAGTAAAAAATTACTGCAATTCTGAGCGTTAGCCTTATAGCTAAAAAAAGAAATCGGACTGAATACTAAATAAGAAGCTTAGTTTGTATTCCTTCGTTATTTTCAGTTATGTCAATACTTTCTTTTAGACTTTCCCCTGGTTATCTCTTTCTGTGACCTGTAACGCATGGGTCTCTGGTGTTTAATATCTTTTCTGACACTTTAGTATACTAAAGACAGACTGGGATCCACAAAAGGACTGCAATCTTCTGGAAAAACAACTGGAGGTCAAGCACAAGGCTCTTGGCCATTTTGAAAGACAACATCTCCGTGAGGCAAATGAATGTTCTCTACTGTGTAAAGAAGTGCTTTATTAATACACACTTCTAAGTTTCCTATTCATGTTTCTGCTTGAGGTGGCTGGGAAGAGGGGTGGGATTTTTTATTTTCCATATCATTATTTTGTATATTATTAATATGTCTCTTCCTAAATATTATTAAACTTCAGTTTTCTCCCCAGCAGTTTCTTCAGAATTCATGGGGAATTTCTCATTATATATATCATATAATATTTTACATATTTCATGTATGTAAAAATGGAAAAAATTAAAGTATTTTCCATATAATTTTCCATCTCATTTGTTACTTTGAATCCTTGCTCACCCTTTGCCCACAGCTGGATGGAGGGTGCTTACAAAGCAAGCAAGAATAACTATATAAAATCTTTAATGAATGTATTGTTGCTGTTGATACTAGCAGTAAATGTAAATCTTAAAACTCCAACTTAAGACTAGCCCTGGCATGTATTTGTTTCATGAAGTTCCCAGGAATTCCAGTCACCGTATTGTCTTTGATAAGATTATTACTAGGTGGTTTTAAACCATAAGAATCAGCTGGGTTTGTTTTATAATTTTGCTATTGTTTTTAAATGTTACACAAAGCCATAGAGAAAAAGTAAACATATACACTTCTGAGAAAAATAAGCATATAATTCTTGTGGTATAAGGTGAAATTATTGCAGTGTGCTATGACTTTTTTTGTTACGGTTTGACTTAAATTAGAGTCAGTTTCACGACTCTTAGTCATGTGTAAGCAACTTCATTTTCTGAAAGCTCACTGCATGTTTTTCATACAGTTTCTCTGTAGAATTGATAACACTGGACATTGATATGCAGAAAGGCCAACGTTTATACTTGTTCCGCTAGTAACCAAGACACTCATTAAGCTAGTGAAAAAGGCAATACCTGCAGGGAGGGGCAGACAGGACAGGTGTCCCCAAACTGGCCGACAGAGTATTCCATCCAGTATATATGTAAAACTGAGAGATCACGAGTGTCTTGCTCTCTTCGTCAATGACCAACATCCAGTGAGGATCTTGTCTGTTTTGTTGCTCCTGAACCTGGATTCGTGTGTTCCTGAATCCAGTTCCTGATCTCAGCTCCCTCCTAGCTGTTGACCCATTCCCTCGTGTCTGCTCTACAGTGTTTGTAGTGACGTATAGTCACCAAGGGGTGGGGTGGGGCCATAATCTCAGACTTTTATACATAAATTATTACTTTCTAATTATTATTATTTCATTAAAACTGTAGTTTTAGTTCCCAACACACAAGCCTTTTTCCTCTCAGTCGTGTGGTCTTGGGTCATAATCTTATGAGAAAGAGCCGTGGGAGGCACAGGGTCTCTACTTTTGTTCAGAAGCTGTATTAAATCTTAGTCTTTGCGTCAGCTATGATATACCTATGAATGTTCCTAGCTGTGTACCTGCTGATAGGGACATGACCTGTGGACTTGACTTCCCAGTTTGACGCTAGTCCTGCCAGGAGATCCCTGTCTGTTCTTTGCTGTTCTGTGTGCTCTGTGACTGCACGCTGGTCAGTGTGGGCACTGCCCCCACCAGCCTTGCTCTCAGAGGGGGGCTGTAAGGAGGAGCCTTACTTTGCTTCTCCTGACACTATATCACTGAAATAAAAGTATTTTATTATTATTTTTATTTGATGGGTAAAGAACGAGAAATTTTGAGGACATATTGCCTTTTCAAGGCAAAAGAAACAGCCACAGCTAATATAAGCCTTTAAAGCTTATGACTTTTAAAAGAACAAACAAAAGAATTTACATCATGCCTTTATTACTAATCTTGTTTTTTTGAAAACTTCAAGTAAATTTTGTCACAAGAAAAATAAAGGTGACTGAGAAACCTCAGCAGTGATATTCATAATGGGTCAACTGGCAACATTAACTGGAAAGAAAGTTTTTTTAAATCTTTTGCGTTTGTCCTTCTTGGCTATGAGGCAAGCATAAAGGTAATACAGAAGATGAGAAAAACTTTGTTGTCATCATTGTTTTCTCTTTTTTTTGCCTTTTTTTTTTTTCTCGTTTGGAACCCACCCAGCAAAAATGTAATTGTGCAATTAATTTTCATTTGTGTTATAAATCTCTTTTGGTTTTATAGACTGCAAATAAAAGGCTATAAAGATATTTATCCTCTTGGTATTTTCATGCAATGGGGTTGGAAATGGATATGGTTCTAGCCAATCTTTTAACTCATAAAATTTGCAGGAAGCTGGGCTGAGCAGTCACCGTATACAATGATCAGCTGGGATTGACCATGGTGTTTGGATCTGGATTTTGAACAGCCTTGCACGGCATTCTTTTCTAATTAATCCCTAGTTAAACCTGGAGACTGTTTCCTAGTTCTGAATGTAGATCGGGGTTTCCATTTTGAATATTTTTCTTCCTCTTAAGGCTTGAGCTTGTCAATTTTCTTATTTATACTTATCTTTCCTTTCATTTAGGAATACAGTGTGAACACTCTACGCTATATTTCTGCTTTTCATTTATTTCAAGCATGTATTTTTAGGGCAGGCCCAGAAACCTCTTCTGAGTGTGTAATGAGGTAAATACAGAAAATAACCATTGGGTGTGCAGCAGCAGCATGGTCTTTGTTTTTTCATTTGTTTTCCTCTTACTAAGGGTTGTGTGGAGGGATGTAAGAGAGAGTAAACTTGCAGACTAGAAAGTGTACTACATATTCAAGAGAGAGAACCTTTTGTCACTAATGCACATGCCTTTATCCTGCTCTTCTTCCTTTCTGTATTTAATTTGATAGAATGGTACCTGCAGCATCCTGCTATAAGTTAAACCACCTCAGAACATACCACAGAAATCAATTTGGATGTAGTGGCCATAAGAAGCACATAGAAACCTGCTGGCTATTCCTCTTGTCATAAGGAACATATCATTTGTTTTAATACATAGTATTACACATATTATCTTTCTACCCTCAGGGAATTTTATGTTTGAAATCTTACAAGACCTTTTTGCCTAGATAGTTTTGAGCACAGTCAAATCTAGCCCTTATGACAAAAGGATTGCACCATTAGCAGGTCAAATTTTTTACCAAGAGGACTCCATGTTCCCTTTTTCATCTCAGTGCTGACTCACAGTATAACTTCTACAATTGTGCTTTTGTCAGAAGTCCCCCAGTTTAATTGTATTTATAAGTTTATTTATGCTGAATATTTCTAGTGGAAATTAAATCTTTAATGAGATTTGAAAGTCTTCAGTATTTAAAGGTACTCTTGAAATAATCAGTGAATTATTGGGGTGTGGACTGCCTGTGAGGCGTGCAAAACAAGTCCTCCTTAGCCAGGTCTGAGGGGAGGTGGGATGGGGAGGACATGCCCTGTGCATCCCCAACCTGGGGCTGATGGCCCCAGGAGGGTCTGTCTTGGGGTTCCAATCCATGGGACAAGGGTGAAGGGAGGCCATGCAGGAGACTGTAAGTAAATCTTTCAAATAGGCAGTAAATTCTAAAATAAGATTAAAGTTACCCCTACATGTGACTTGTTTATTCAGTGCTTCAGGTCCTGTTGAAGACATGTATTCAAGTATTTTTAAATTCGACATAAAATGGAATTAATGAAATAAGTGTTTTGTTCCTTTGGTTTAATGGGCGATTTCTTAGTTTGGGTTGATTTTTTTTTCTTTTTTTTAACATGAGGTTTACTGCACTGAGATGAAAGCTAACATCATAAACGTGACCATAGAAATGAAGTATGGATTAATTTCTACATTAGACAGTCATTTTGTCCAGATTCTTTCCTATAAGAGACAGACAATATAGTTTCAGATTTTACTGCAGATAAGAACAAATTACAGTGTAGATGAAACACACACTGAACTTGAGCCACTTCACTGTTTTGGAGGAAGATTAAAATTAAGGGGCTTTCTTTTATTCTTAGCTAAATTACTATTTGAAAGTCAAACCCTCCAAATTTAAGACTTTATAATCTTATTTTACCTGGGGAAAGAAACAACAGGCAGAATAGTTTATTAAGACAAGGTTTATGATGACTATACAAACCAGAAACAGATTTTGCTGACAAAAGGCAAGCTTAATTTTCTTTTCCTGCTCTGTTTCAAAGAAAAAATATATGAACCTTCACATTGTGCTCTAGACTGATGCTTGTTATTGCACAGCTATCTGATAAAAAACAATAGCAGTAATAAATCATGATATTGTCAAACTTTGGTGGGAAAAAAACAACTAATAGATACAGGACTGGTTTAGGAAATCTAAAAGAATATTGTAGTAAGCTCGGGGAGAAAACATAAGAAAAAAGTAAGCTGCAATGATTTAATGGATATATTAATGTGTTTCTTGACCTCAGAAGTACATAATTTCTAAATATGTGCTTTCCTTCTGTCCAATAAATTGATAAAAAAGATGTATCGTATTTATATTTGTTCTAATTTTCTTCTTTTCTATCTAAGGTCAGGTCAGAAATCTGTCTTAAAGTGTTGTCGTAAAAAACAACCACTAATAGAGTTAGAGTAGCATAAGGTGAGTATTAAACCTAGAATACATGTTATATATTGTAGAGTAAAATATCATAACTATTTACTTCCAGGAGTAAATATAATTTACATATACAATTTATAATACTTTACAATCACATAGGAACTGCTATAGTGATGGTTGCTATACATGCTTATTGCTATGTGCAAAATTTAACGCAAACTGTGTTCAAGTGGCACCATGCAGACCAAGTTTTCTACTGGATGACTTTAGAAATCTTTTTACTCAATTTGACATGCGGCATAGCTTGTTCCTGATATTCAATTGAGAGTTTTGAGATTAACTGTTCTACTTGAGAATAGAACAAGCTTGAGAGACATTGCAGGGGGCTTTATTAATCTTACTATTTTGTCAAACCTGACAGTATTTTAAAATTGCTGCAAAAATGAAACAACCATAACTGAAAACCTATTTCCTGCATTAAGAAGAGCTTTCCCTTCATGAAAATTTAGATTTTTCTTGGTAATGCAATGCACTGCTTTGAATCTTTTTTTAGATGAAACATCAATTCCATAAAAAATGACACCTCTTTCCTGAGTACAATTTCGTACTTTTTATCTTATTCTTACTGGCAGATTGAAAATTTAAATTGGAGGAGTTTGGAAGCCTATTTAATTGTGTGATAAAACTTAAGGGAAGAGAGAGGAGATCACATTTTTCCTTTTACAGTTTAAACAAATAATTTAGCATCACCCATTTTTGAAAAAAAAGATTAAAGATAGAGACAGTTCTGATCAAACTTATAAAACAATTTTAAGTAGCCTACAAACCATGATATACTTGCCATAAAATTAGAGGGTCCCTAACAGAAAGTCTCACAAACTGTAGGGTTCTGCCAGCTGAATGCCAGTTACTGCTGCCTTCCCCACCACTGCTGCCACAAGTAGAGGTTATGAAGCACAGAGAAGATATACATGAGGACTGTAGTTTATAGGGTGAGAAGGTTTTTTGATCATTTAGGAAACAAGAATATACACAGCAGTGGATGTAGTTCACAATGAACTGCACTGGGGACAGCGAAGAATACCAAAAACCTTCTCACTAACAGAAAATACGCACTGGATTAATTAGGCATTTTTAGTTACTGGAAGTTATTGTATTATTATTTAAAATCAAGTATTATTAGTTTTTTTTATTTATTGTTAAAAGTTATTAACAAGCTTCCTTAATTTTCCTGTAGGAGAAATTAAAGTTGGAAAAGATGAAGAATTAATTTCTAGTCTATAGACAGAAACAAGGTCTTGGAAAAAGAAAAATATTTCTGAAAGTAAACAATAACTGTTAAAAACTGCACTAAATCATTACTGAAAATGAGTGTTTTAATGAAATACCAAAAGTAGGTAGGTGTTTCAATTGTCAGGTATTCAATACCAAGACAGGTGTAGCAGAACGCGAGAGTTGAACCACCCCACTGCCTGACAGAGCTAGAGACAGGATGAAGTGTGTGCTGCACAGTGCCACGTTTCTCTGACTTTGTAACAGCCGGCAGTGCTCAGGAGCTGGCTGGCAGCTGCCTGCTGCGTGGAGAAAGAGTGAGTTCAGGGCTGCAACAGCAAAGCAGCAGATGGTGGTGTACAGGGAAGGGTAAGGCCCCTTTAGCCCTTTCCTCAACTGCTAGATCCAAGTCTGATTCAGAGAAAGTACTTGCTGCATCTGTCCATTTACTTAGGAGACCCAGATTTGACAGGCGTGCCTGGTTTGATAAATGTTACTAGACTTGGAAATTGTGTTTAACTTAATAAATTCACTCAAAGATGAACGTCCTATCTGATGGGAAGAGGTGTAGATGGGAAGAGGTCCTGTAGATGGGAAGAAACACTCTGTTAAATAGCTTTTTTTAGGTTGCTATTGCTACATACTATTTCTAACAAAAGAAGAGAGAGGGGGAGAGAGAGGCTTGACTTGAGAACTTGTAAAGATCATAAAGAACTGAGAAAACAGGTGATAAGATGCATAATATAAAAGAGGAATTTAAACAGGGAAATAAAATATCGTTCCCCTTGCTTTCCTCACAGACATCTATCCTAGGAAAACCTTAGGAAGTCTAAAGTTACACCTAAACAAGGCTTTAATGTAGTGTGGGTGCACCTAGCTATTCACACAGCCATGCAACAAAGAGACTTCAGAAGCACAAGCAACTGAAATGACTTTTATATTCGTTATAAGAGTGAAGAGAGTAATGCCTTGAACGATTCTTATAATATCCTATAAGTCTAGTGGAAAACATCACTTGAAATCAGTGATGTACCGTAATTCTGATAGTGTTGCAAGCTCTGACATTACTATGAATATTTCAGAACAGTTTATGTTCTTTTTGTTGCAAACTTAATGATGGATACACATCAACATTAATTTGCAGTAGAGCAAAATACAGCATAAAATATCATATTAATTCTTTTTCATTCAGCACTTAAATGCTGAAAAGAGATCGCTTCTTTTGCAAAGAAAGAATGATTATGTAGTATGAGACAAAAAATGTCAAGGATTATTATTTTTCAAGACCTTGTGTTTTAATGGCCTCTTACAAGGTTAATTGTTAATTCTTTTATTTTAGAAGATTATATGAAAATGCATCTTGTTTTTTCCATTAGCCATTTTTATACTGTTATGTTTATTTGAAATTATCACAGCAATCTTTATGTGTCCCAGGCATTTGTTAAACTTTCCTGTGTTTTCTCAAAAAAGAACCATATTCCACTATATAGGTTTACATACACCAGCAGAAACATCCTGCCTTAGAAGAGCCACTTTTACTTCAATTATTCTCAGTATGGAGATAATGGATTACGGACCACTGATATAAAAATCCTGATTTTATTTAAACACGTATGTTGAAAACATAACTTCATGACATGATTTACATTCAAAAGAAATTTTCATGAGCTGACAAACAGCTGATAAGAAGCTACTTTTCAGGACTAGTTTTTCTATAATATATGACTATATCACCTATAAGCAAAAGTTATTTAAATGAAAAAGTCAGGAGTGACAGAGGGAGAAGTTTACAATCATGTGATAGCAAGAGTGCTTTAGCATTTATGAAAGAACAAGTTTTTCTTTCCTTGTAAAAATGTCTGGAGCATAAGGATTGCTCTGAGCTTACCTGCACATTAAATTTATTTCAAAGCTCATCTCACAGTTCTGAAAAAAGATATTTTACTCTCTCTGAATAAGTTCTATAAACTCTTACCTTTTTAACACTAGTCAGATACAGCTTTTGAGGATTTTTTGACCAATATTACTATATGTATATGGTCTAACCACAATAATTTTTATGTAGGTAAATTCTTTGTTTTCTAGCTTTATATATCTACTTAGTTCTTCCTCTCCTTTGCAATAGAACATTCTGTGAGTTTAGGTATCTGATGATAGCACAGATTAAATCAGAGAATTTAAAGCTTACTTCAAGCTTTGAGCCAAATGCAAATGAGAGATCACAAAGAAACCTGTCTTCCAATTGGCCAACTGTTCAAATAAAAGAGGGGTTACCGAGATAAATGTGTGTATTTGTGTCTGTAATTTTACGTATATATCAGAACCTGTATGCATATTTTATTATTTAAAACACAGTAATGAACAATTAACAGGGTTATTATACAGTTCCTAAATACTAGATGGTGTTCAAATTTTAAGAGTGTCTAAGCCTCCTAAAGAAGCCAAATATTTTTCTGATACTTTGGTTGCCTTAATGAACTGGAAGTTACTGAGACTTATTTTAATAATTTGTGACCTGCAGCTGCAGTTATTAAGCAGAATATAATGTGCATAATACAAGTTTCAAGAGGTTGAGGCTGTCTGAAATGGAAAGGAAATCTTGTTACTTAAAATTTTGGTTCAGTGATGCTTAAAATATGTTTATCTCTGCACACAGATATTAAATGACCCATGAATGGAGTTTGATTTTCATACTGGAGGTAGGAGGAAGATCTTGCTGTGCCACTCGTGAACTCCATGCTATCTCGTGTTGCCTGAGGAGATCTGTCTCAGTTGTATACACATTCCTGCATATCCAGCTATGTATATTTTAGATGATTAGAAGAATAAACCTAACTGTTTAAATACATGACTCAAGAGTCAATAAATATTTCAAATACTTTCAAAACGGGATTTACTCACTTTTTTGACATAAGTATTTAATAGAACTACCAAACAGCAGATCAGGTATATTGGAGAGCTGTTCTACTTGCTAGGATGGCACTAGACTAAAAAATAAGTGATCAAAGTCCAATGCAAAGAGGCAGTGTAGAGGAGATGGAAGTAGGATGGACTTGACACTAATTACTTGACATTTTCCTTCACACTTGGATCTTGAAACTTTGTCCAGTTTTGGTCTGCACAATACAAGAAAGACATCACCAAATAAGAGCAATTTCAGTGGATGGTCCCAAGATGTTTAGGAGATGAAGCACTCACCCTGAGAGAGGCAGCATCATATTCAGCATGGAGAGATGCAACTTCAGGGATACATAAAAACAATCTTCCAGTACATATGGAGAGATTATTAAGAAGACAGGACAAGACATCACAGATGTACTGAAGCAGGGAAATAAGACATTGGTCATGAACTGCAAATAAAAAGTGCAAGTGGCTATGGGGAAAAAAAAAAGTCACTACGAGGATAATTAAACTTTGTGATGGAGTGCCCTGGAAAATTTTGGGGTATATATCTTTGAAGATTTTCAAAATCTGACTAGAGAAACTCCTAAGCAATCCAGTCTGATTTTGATGTTCATCCTGCTTTGATGAGGAGGCTGCACTAGAGACCTCCTGTGTTGCCATCCAGCCAGAATAACTCTGTAATTTTATAATGGGAAAGCAGTTTTGTACACAACGTAAAAGTAACTCAAGAAATGGGTGAAAAATTCCAAGTGTCATTTGGAAAATCAGCAGAATAGGATCCACATAAGTCATTACCTATTCATCTATGTCCACGCTTCTTTTAATGACATTCTGTATTACTTCTGTCATTGGTACCTCGTTTAATGCCTTGGAAAAAGGAATCAAGGTTTCCTAATGCTACAAGCATGAATTCCAGATAAAGTGTTCATTAAGCACAGAATGCTTGGCCACTAGCAACATCAGATTAGCACCTGGCAACATAATTTTAATATGTTAATATTTTATGTACTACAGTCCATATGCTGTCTCAGTTATCCTCAATTAAGAAGGCAAAAGAGTTGAGTTTCTTTGCTGGGTTTCTGAAATTTTCTTTCTTGAGGAAAAAAAGGGGGAAGATGAGGAATTTTTCAGTAAACCAGTTATTTTTCTTCTGTCCCTACAAAATATACAGTTAAATAAAGCCCTCAGCAAGGACAGAGTTCAAAAGTTTTGGCGTGATTTTCTTTTTTGTTGTTTGTTTGTTTGTTTGTTTGTGGGTTTTGTTTATTTGGTTGTTTTAAAGCCCCTGGATTTATTTTTTGTTTTATTTCAAGTTCAAAAAAGATTAACACGCTGGGTATATAATTTCGCATCTATAAACTTTTTAATTTGGGTTAGAATGTTTCTTTTTGACTGTAAAGACAAAACTATTTTCAACCAAGAACCGACATTTTTCTAAACTTGTTCACACAACAATGGTAATGAAGAACACCTCAGAACAAGTCAAAATGAACATTGAGAGTGGATAATTACTGACAACCTAATAACCTGGTTTGTTGCAGGAGAGCCTGAACAGCAGCTAATCTATTCTGCATTCCCATGTCAAGTGTCAGTGACCCAGAGTATCTATGCAATAAGGTTGACTGTAGATAACATAAAATCATTAACAAAACATCATTAACAGATGCTAAACTCTGTATGGGCAGAGATTCCCAAGGTATATAACAGCACAGTCAAAGAAACAGAAAACTTCTTAGATAAAGCAAATTATTGTAAACCAACTATAATCTTGAAGATTTAAGCCAAAATATCTCTCAGCATTGCCCTATCATTACTGGTCAGTTATTGAAATGCAGAAGACAAAGTAATGCAGTTCTAAATTTTACTATCTATCCATTGACAACTTAGCAAACACAGAAAGAGGCTGTGCATAGTTATTTATCAGGGTTAAGTCATATTTCAAGGATAATTACTTATGACAGTGACTAGAAGCTGTTGAAGTATTAACCAAAACGTTAATTTCTCAAGTGAAAGGAACTTTGCTAAAAGTACCATGAGAAGTAAAATAAGACTTGTTGGATATGAAGGTGTCCATTCCACCACTGTCAAAACATCAGCTAGAGTTGTAAAGACCAATATTTTTACTCTGAAAATTTTAATCATAGAATCAAAGAATAATTAAGGTGGGAAAAGACTTCTAAGATCATCCAGTCCAACCATCAGCACAACACCACCATGCCTATGAAGCCAAGTCTGGAGTTTCCACATCTACATGTTTTTTTAACACCTCCAGAGAAAGAAATTCCATCGCTTCTCTGGGCAACTTGTTCCAATGCTTGACCACTCTCTTTCAGTAAAGAAACTTTTCCTAATATCCAATCTAAACCTTCCCTGTTGCAACTTGAGGCCATTTCCTCTTGTCCTATTATTTATTACTTGGGAGAAGAGACCAACATCCACCTTGCTGCAGCTTCTTTCAGGTAGTTATAGAGAGCAACAAGGTCTCCTCTCAGCCTTCTATTCTCCAGGCAAAACAATCCCAGTTCCCTCAGCTGCTCCTGGTAAGACTTATTCCCTTGTTCTTATTAGAACCTGACGAAGAGGTCGTTTGACTGACTTCAGCAGCATCCTTAAAAATAACAAAAGCTTTTCTAACCATTCAAGTTCCATACATCTTTTATACATGACAGTCTGAGAAACTGTAACCCATTTCCTCATGTCATTTAGTCACCAGGTGTGGATCTCACATTTCTTTTTAGTTTAATTTTTTTCCTAATCTTACCTAGGCTTTTATGTGGTTACTCCCTGTTCAGTCTGAGTTTATAATCTGTGTTGCTCATGTTATTTTTAATGAGTGAATTTCATGACATCTGTAATAACAGCATATTCTCCATTCTCTCTGTGTTTAACCTGAGCCTTTATTTGAACGCACTATTACAAAATCATGCTTTCTTTGTTCATTATTCATGAAGTAAACCAGAATTTACAATTTTTTTTAAATAATCATGCATTCAGAATATTGTACACTGTATTTTTGTATATTTTGAAAAGCATAACTCTTACATTTGTGTTTACTTTCACTTTTTTTTTTTTGTTTTGTACATTTTGCCATTTGGTGAGTAAAAATATAATTTCCCCGGGAGGTCTTATTCTTTTCAAATTAATCACTGACTGTTCTTTTCTATCACCGTGCAATTCAAACCGAGATAAACAGCAAGAGCCCATAACATTTTTTTATACTTCTGTACTGTTAGCAGTTGCTCTTTGAAGTGTTTTTCCCTGTTTGTAAAATTTATGACACTAATAAAGCATTACAATACATATCACTGTACCGTGAGCTATGAATCCCACTGTAATACAGAGATAAAAGCCACAGGTATACATTCAAACAAGGACAAATTTGAATAATTCTAAAAACAACTTGAAGTGCATTTGAAATAACAACATGGTAAATCATGTTATTCTTTCAAATAAGACATAGTCTCAAGCACGTTCTGCTAAATTTTTGTTGAGAATTGTGGAAGTGAGAATGCATGTTCTCCTTTTTTTCTTTTCTCATATGCAGGATAATAGAGAGAGAAAAAAGTAGCAAGGTTATATATTTAACATTAATCTTAGCATTAATATAATGGAAGGGTGATGGGAACGGAAAGAGGAGATGTGTATTGATGGGTTAGTAATGATATCCAATGTGTGACGAGGAGACACTAGGCTATTGTGTACGAGTGATCTGGGATTTATTTTAGAGACTTACTCCAATTTTTTTCTTTCTCTGTTATGTTGCATGGTGCAGGGAAAAGATCTATCCATATGCTAGAATGTATTATAAAATACATGCAATGTTTTATTCCCATACTGTACAAAAATATTCTTTTCTTAATACCCTTAATTTGTAACTGTATTTCGAGTTTCCTACCTGTAGCCTAAATAATACCTCTGCTCACTAGGAAGTGGCTGTTTTGCCCCCATGTCAAGTCTTGCTTCTAAGCAAAAAGAGTGCTGTGTTGTTTCTTTTTCTTTAACTAGGCTTCCACGCTCAAGTTTTAATTCAGTCTGTTTTGAAGTGCAGTTTTAATTACCTGTTATTATACTAGTCTTAAAATGTCAATATTTTAATACCAAAAAGCCTACTTATTTTCTAATTGAATACACGATTAATTTTATGCAGTAGTAAAGATGGAACAACAATAAAGATAATATATCAAAATTATTTAGCTCATAAATAGTATTTGTTTTAAAGTGTTGTTCCATCATTTCTGAGAGCATTGCTCTTCCTTGAGGTCTCAGAGGGAATAACGTGAAAATTGTACGCATAGCCCAAACAGGGAAAATAATCTCATAATACCTATACCTGTTCTGATGTCCCATTGTTGTTATTATCCCAGTTTAATCAGGAAATATATATCCAAGATCAAAGTAAACAAATAAAATTCTACCCATGAACAATAAAATAAATACAGTGTGCTAGTATCCAATTGATAAATTGAAATGTTTGAAGACATGTTTCTGTAATGATGTATCCACACAATCAATTTCTCCTGCTGGAGGGACTGGTTCTTTGTAGCTACAAGTTAATTTTTTCTCCAGGAGTTATTTTTAGATGCAGAACTGAGGAACCGAGTATGTAAGAAATGAAAATAACCCTCTTAAATATTTCTTCTTGCAAAAAATTCATGCAATGTCCAGTTTTTACACCACCTCAAACAAAAATTTATGCTTTGTTTCAAGTTGAAAACATTTTTCCAACTGAAAATATTTTCATTAAAATGAAAATTTTAAATTCTTCAAGAACTCTATTTTTTATTACCATGCAAATGCTTCTAAAATTAAGAACATGTTTTCATGAATTTTCATAGGCTTTATTGTTGATATTTAAATGGTTTAGCATTTTTTGCAGCTGCTGCTCTGAAGTGAGGAATAATTCTGGTAAGAGACAGAAGTGCTTTGGTAGTAACTGTGAGACTCAGCATTTCTAAACACTGATTTGTGTTTCTTTAGCCAAAGACCGATTCCAATGTGCGTAATGTCTGATTCACTAATGTATGCTACCTGCAATTAGGAAATCGGTTTTCAACAGAACTAATTTCAGCTTCTCACCATTCAAACCACACACATAGTGAAATCTCAGTCCACTACCACCACAATGCCATGTTTTTTCAGGAACTATTATCTATCTCTAAAAGGCATATTGATTTCAGAGGCATTTAAGAGGCAGAGAGTGTTTATCCTTGATCAAAACAGTTGCCTCAATTTAATTATTGTCTTCCTCCTAAGAACGTACAACCTAGCGTGATGCACAGTTAAGTACTCAGTCCTCTTTTTTATTTTTTTGTTAAATGTGTTCAATACTGTTGAGCCTTTCTTCCCCATGTTTGATCCGTAAACAAATGAATATCAAATGAACTTAATAAATCACTAGTGACAGGTTCAAGTGAACCCTGCTGTTCTTTATAACTGAATCTTAAATGAATATGGTTAAATATATAAAAGGAATTTGATAATGAGGGTGTATTATTGCTCTGAACTGTTTGTAACCTTAGACATTCTTTTGTAAATTTTAATAAAAATCCAGTGCTGTTGTTGTCACATTGAATTCAAGAACAGTCAGTTGAACTGAGCCCTTTATCTTGCTGATGTTCACCCGTTTTGTAAGTAAGTGCTTAATTTTTTCTTAACCCAAGAAAACCCAAATTTGAATACTCAACATATCTCTTTTGAGGCGGAGCAAATCCTGCTGCTCTAAATAGGCAGACCAGGATTCAGTCCCAAAGTAAATGATATATATTTGACTAACCCAACAGGGCAATCTGTCAAAGTTCCCATTCAAGGAAATTGAGATGTAAGCTCAAATCAGTTGCTTCCACATAGGTGTGGTCTGTAACTGTGTTTCTATAAAGATGTGGGCCTGCTGTAGGTTCTGTCCTTATTCCTCCACTCCTGTGCTAATATCTCCCATGGCATTTCTCACATCTTTAAATGACAGTGTTTAGGAAAATTAAGTTCCTAGGTATCTACCTAAGGTAAAGACAGTTTGAACACTGAACGTATCTGCAAAAATCCTTACATAACCACTCGATTTCATGTCAACCATAAGAATTGATACTCCATTCTTGAGGTTAAAGTTGTTTCGTCTTTGATTTCAGTTAGTTCAGAATTATTTTTCTTAAAGTTCAGGACGTTTTATCATCAGATTTATCAACTGAGAACAAATCATATAAAATCACACAAAATATTTTAGGGGCTACAATTTCTATTCAAAGAAGTAGGAAGTAGCAGATAAAGATTGCCCCTGGCCAAAGATCAACTCTTTTTCCTGATTTGTGGAGTCAGCTTCAGGTTCAACTGACAGGGGATTATGAATCAGGTTGCTTTTAGAAAATAATATTTAGAATGAAATAGTCTGATGTTCTAACAGCTGCTTCAGCACAGTGGATCTCAATATCTGCAGATAAGAACCTTTTGAAACAAAGATAATTGTTTTTATTTTATCTGTAAGTCATCTTATTTTCAAAATTAGAAGTCTCATACCCAGTATGACCATCTTATGTGATTAAATCTAGGCCCTCTTTCATCAAGCCTGAAAGAAATTTTTTCCTTTCAAAGGTCATCTGTATCTCTCATGCTGTTACATTACTAAATAGAGTACGGAGTCTGAAATTCCTGAACCTTCAGCCTAAATCAAGGTCAGTAGGAGGACTACACAAAGCCATGAGTTGCTTTCAAAAAAGGCATTTCTTTTAAAAATAATTACTGAGCTCTACTTTCATACAGAAAGAAATCAATATGCTCAGTGTTGTCTTGGCTTCTTCATATTCCAAATACTGAGAAGAATATGCATTTTTTTGGACAACATTTAAATTTTAATTAATTAATCGTCTTACTCGTGCTTTTTTGAGCATGGGCAAGCAGGATAGGAGATAGTAAGTAATCTCTTGATTAGAAAAATGGCTCTATAAACAACACATTCATCAAATGGGGAGCTGCACTTCTACCTTCACAGAATGTACTTCTGATGATAGGACACTGAGTGGAAATGTAAAATTTATGGTGATTAATCACCATGAAATCTTACTTAAGCCAGATTTATTCTCATTAAACTTTCTTATGCATGCATTATCTTTTCTCTCAAATCTGATTCTTTCGAATTACTAACTCACTGTGCTGTTGAATAGTTCCAAAAATTGCTCTTTGGTTGTTACTGAAAAGTATTCCAGCACTGGACAGAATCTATGCAAAATGCATTCACACTTTTTTGTATTACCTGTCTCATGCATTTCTGTCTCTCTGTATGGCTAGTAGTGCCCTTTAAACAATTCTCATATAAACATTTCTTTACAAATATTAAGTCACAATTAACAGTTAAACAGGATATTTTTAGGAATAAGTAAAGTTATACAGATTCAGGAAGATAGCTCTTTTTCTAAACACTGATAGCTGACAGAAAAGCTTCTCATATTTAACTTTCCTGTATTCTGGAGAGGGAGAAGGCCTTCTAGACTGAAAAAGAATTTTTTTTCAGTAGAAGTAATAACAAATCATAGCTTCGTTTGGCTATGCATTTCATATTTGATCTGCCATGTGTCATTTTCCTGTGTCAATTTTCCTGTATTCTCCAATTGCAGTCTTCAAGCTTGCTTTTGCACTCCTTTCTGCAATTCTACTGGTTTTGCACATACTGATTTGGCCAGTTAAAAAAAAATGCTCCTGTTTTTTTGTGTAAACACTACAAAATACTACACATTGCATCTGCTGGTGTGTCAAACCAATGACTGCGACCCTGCACAGGCTTTCTGTGGAAATTTAATATTTTTCAGATGTAATCCTCTGACAAATCTGGTAAAGGTTCAATAGCATTCAAAAATCTGAAGGGGAGAAAAGGAAGGGAGAAAATGGATAGGAATGCATCTTTGTTTTCCAATAATTATGACTGCATAACCCTTATTTTCTTTAGATTCTAAAACTAATCATTACAAAGTCACATTAAAAAATGTGAAATGTAACAGTAGACAATCTTTTTAAATCTTGCACTATATTGTACGTGTCTCTAAGGAATTTTTTTCTTCCTCCACTTCTCTAGCAGCTACATTTAGCTTCTCAACATCCAGGTTTGTTTATGGTACACTTAATTCGTTCAGGTTGCCTACATAAAGAATACAAATATACCAACTAAATTTGCCATTGGGTCCAAAATTCTTTGACTACAACCTAATTTTTTGGACCTGATGTAAAATACGAGTAAATCAGAATCAGATTTTTACTGATCCTGCAGTAAAAATCCACCAATCACTGTTCTGAAAAATTCACTGTGTCAATATGCAGAAACAATATCATGTGACTCATGTGACCCCCAACACCACATTGTGAGGGGTGCAACACCGACCCCATCCCTCCCTTAGCCAAACCAGCATCAGTCTGCTTCCAACTTTAAAGGAAGCAAAGGTCTTAACTATGACTGGACCAAGAACACCGTCAGGAAAACCATGAGGAACAGAGGGCCACAGTGAACACCAATAAGTTGTGTAAATAAGTAGTCTCACACATACCTCTCTTATTTTATGCATTTTTACTATGAGTCAATCACTTTTGTTCCATAAATATAACAGCCTAAGAGAACCTTTTTTGAGCTCTTCCTGCTAGGCAGTATGGCTGCATGGTGGTGGTCTCACCTTGTGCTGGGATCACTCTCAAGGGGGCTCTCTTCACAGCAAAATGATCATTTACCAGTTACAGATAATTAGTGAACCCTATTTGAGTCCTCCCTGGAAGGCAGCTGGAATGTGCCCCAGGCAACTCTGTTCTTTAACAAAGGTTAGTTGTTCAGTTCTGACAGCCCAAACCCAGACAATCCAGAGGTCACCAGAGTAAGACCCTGGGTCACTTCATAAAATCTATGGGTTCAGCATCCACCAGGCTAAATGAAAGCAAAATGATGCCAAATGATTGGCCAAAAATGAATTTATTTTTACAGGTATTCATAGGGGTAAGATCAGCATTGGCTTCCTATATCTGTGTTAAGGGAAAAGAAAGAGAGAAATGGGAGGGAAGGAAGAGACAGAGGAAAGTGCAAGGATACCACTCAGGCTCCAGTCTTCCCCTCCTCCTCCCAGATGTTGGACACATGAATGGCCTATCTTGCAGGGTATCATTTATGGGGTTTTTTTGTGGGACCACACAGTGCTTCTAGGAAAGTTCCAGAACTGAGCTGGGGGGGGACGTTGCTCCTTCCAGGGGTCTCTCTGCCAAAAATCTTAGGTACATTTCTGCCCCTGCTCTCGCTACCAGTAAGATTGCGGTCTGACCTCAGCTGGGCTTCTTACTAGAGTGAGATGAAGCTCTGCTGCAGTCTCGAAATTCAGAAACAAGTGGTTTAAGGCAAACCATTTCAGTAGCAAAAATCAATCTCTGACATTAGCCTAAATAAGTAATATTTTAAATAGAATAAGTCATTTTTAGCCTAAATAAGTAATATTTTAAATAGAATAAGTCATTTAGTGTTGTGATATTGTGTGATTTAGTATGATGTTTGCTTAGCTCCGTTTAGCATGAGGGGAAATAAGTATTAGGCCACAAGCTGAAAATTTCCACTTAAAACTTTCCCAAAAGGAAAGTTTTGTTTGGTCAAAACAGATGTCCAAAGTCAACAAAAATGAGAAGATACACAAGCGTCAAGGATACAGACCATCAACAACAGCTGCACTAAGGTAAGATAATAACCTGTCTGAAAGACAGCAAAGAAATCCAATGAGCAATGAAGACACCCCAGACCCAAAAGTTACTACTGGGACAAACCATTGCATGAGGGATGGTAAAGAGTCTTTATGGGTACAATTACCCAGGGACCTATTTGTTTGTGTAGTCCCTCTCTTCAGAGCTTACCATGCTGCTTTACTCCTCTATTAAATTATTTTATAAAACTTGATGCCCTAGATTCTTCTTTGTGAAACCTCAGATTTGAACTTTGGAGTGAACTCCGGATACCCAGATGGAAGGTAAATGACTTAGAGATAAGTATGATGAAACTTTTGAAACCATACTGCTAGAAAAATACAATCTGGTTGCAGTTATTGAAATTTGGTGGGATGAATCCCATGATTGAAACAGCTCTTCCTAGAAGTAATGCTAAAGCACATGGAAGACAGGGAGGTGATTTGAGACAGCTAACATAGCTTCTCCAAGGTCCTGTCCTTGGAGGGCCTGTCCTGCCTGTCCAGTCTGGTGTCTTTCTATGGTGGAGTGATTCCATCAGTGGACATCATAGGAAAAGCAATGGATATGATTTCTCCTGTCTTCTGTGGAGCCTTTGACACAGTCCCCCACAACATCCTCGTCTCTAAATTGGAAGGATATGGATTTGATGGGCAGACTGGTCAGTGCATAAGGAATTGGTTGGATGGTCACTTTCAGAGAGTAGTGGTGAATGGCTCAATGTCCAGATGGAGACCTGTGGCAAGCAGTGTTCCTCAGAGGTCTGTACTGGGACCGGTGCTGTTTAATATTCTCATTAATGAAATTGACAGTGGGATCAACTGCACCCTGTGATACTCAGCAAGTTTGTAGGTGACACCAAGGTTAATGGGGCAGTGGTAACATCCCGAAGGATGGGATGTCATCCAGAAGGACCTGGAGAAGTGGCCCTGTGTAGACCTTGTGAGGTGGAACAAGGCCAAGTGCAAGGTTGTAACACCTGGGTCAAAACAACCCCTGGTATCACACAGTATCACAGTATCACAGTATCACAGTATCACAAGGTTGGAAAGGACGTCTGAGATCATCAAGTCCAACCTATAACCCAACACTAACACCAACCATCATCTAGATCATGGCACTCAGTGCCACATCCAATCTCCCCTTAAACACCTCCAGGGTCGGCGACTCCACCACCTCCCTGGGCAACGCATTCCAATGGCCAATCACCCTTTCAGTAAAGAACTTCTTCCTCACATCAAGCCTAAACTTTCCCTGATGAAGCTTGAGTCCATGCCCTCTAGTTCTGTCACTGGTCACCTGAGAGAAGAGACCAACCCCTGCCCGACTACAACCTCCTTTTAGGTAGTTGTAGAGAGCAATGAGGTCTCCCCTGAGCCTCCTCTTCTTTAGACTAAACAGCCCCAACTCACTCAGTCGCTCCTCATAGGGCTTATGCTCCAGCCCCTTTACCATCTTCGTTGCCCTCCTCTGAACACATTCCAGTATCCTGACATCTTTCCCAAACTGGGGGGCCCAGAACTGTACACAGTATTCCAGATGAGGCCTGACTAGTGCCGAGTACAGGGGGACGATAACTTCTCTGGTTCTGCTGACTACACTATTCCTGATGCAGGCCAGAATGTCATTGGCCTTCTTGGCCACCTGGGCACACTGCTGGCTCATGTTGAGCTTCCTGTCAACCAGCACTCCCAGGTCCTTTTCTGCCTGACTACTCTCCAGCCACTCTGTCCCCAATCTGTAGCTCTGCATGGGATTGTTGTGTCCAAAATGAAGTACCCGACATTTGGACTTATTAAACATCATCCCATTGGAATCGGCCCATCTCTCCAATCTGTCCAGGTCCCTCTGCAGGGCCACCCTACCTTCTAACAGATCAACCCTTCTTCCCAGTTTGGTATCATCTGCAAACTTGCTGATGATGGACTCAATCCCCTCATCCAGATCATCAATAAAGATATTAAACAGGACCGGACCCAACACCGATCCCTGGGGGACACCACTGGTGACCGGCCGCCAACTGGATGAGACACCATTCACCACCACTCTCTGGGCTCGGCCATCCAGCCAATTCCTAACCCAGCACAGAGTGCTCCCATCTAAGCCACGGGCTGACAGCTTCTCTAGGAGTCTACTGTGGGGGACAGTGTCAAAGGCCTTGCTAAAGTCCAGGTATACCACATCCACAGCCTTCCTCTCATCCACCAGGCGAGTCACATGGTCATAAAAGGAGATCAGGTTGGTCAGGCAGGACCTACCCCTCCTAAACCCATGCTGGCTGGGCCTGATCTCTTGACCGTTCTGCAGGTGCCGCATGATTTCACCCAGGATTATCTGCTCCATGATTTTACCTGGGACCGAGGTCAGGCTGACAGGTCTGTAATTACCTGGATCATCCTTACGGCCCTTCTTGTGGATGGGCGTCACATTGGCCAACTTCCAGTCTTCCGGGACCTCTCCAGTGAGCCAAGACTGTTGAAAGATGATGGAGAGCGGCTTAGCAAGCTCATCCGCCAGCTCTCTCAACACCCTAGGATGGATCCCATCCGGCCCCATAGACTTATGAGGGTCCAAGTGGCTCAGTAGGTCTCTAACTTCCTCCTCATGGATTGCAGGAGGGCCATATTTCACCCTGCCCCCATCAACCACTTCAGAGGGCCAACTGTCAAGCACGCTGACATCCTTGCTGTTGAAAACTGAGGCAAAGAAGGCATTAAGTACCTCGGCCTTCTCTGCATCTTTGGTTACTATATTTCCCTCCACATCCAACAAGGAGTGGAGGTCGCTGCCGCCCTTCTTTCTACCATTGATATATTTATAAAAACTCTTCTTATTATCCTTTACAGAAGTGGCCAATTTGAGCTCCAACTGGGCTTTTGCTTCCCTGATTTTCCTCCTACACGACTTAACAACATCTTTGAACATGACGTGGCTTACGTCCCCTTCTTTCCAATGACAATACATCCTCTTTTTGTTACTTAGTTCCTTCAGAAGCTCCCTACTCATCCAGGCCGGCTTACTCTTCTTACAACACATGGGGACAGCCTGCTCCTGCGCCTTCAAGATTTCATTCTTGAAGTGTATCCAGCCTTCCTGGACCCCTTTTCTACTAAGAACTATTTCCCAGGGTACTTTCCTGACCAGTTCCTTAAATAATCCAAAATCTGCCTGCCGAAAGTCCAGCATCGATGTTCTGTTCCTGGCTTTTCTTTTTACATTGTTTAGAGAGAACCTGATTATCTCATGATCACTACACCATTATCTCATGATCACTACACCAATACAGGTTGGGGGACGATGTGATTGAGAGCATCTCGGTGGAGAAGGACTTGGGGGTGCTGATTGATGAGAAGCTCGACAGGAGCTGGCAATGTGTGCTGGTAGCCCAGAAGGCCATTCGTATCTTGGGCCGCATCAAAAGAAACATTGCCAGCAGGTCAAGGGAGGTGATTCTTTACTCCGCTCTTGTAAGAGCCCAGCTGGAGTATTGGGTCCAGTTCTGGAATCCCCAACATAAGAAGGGTATGGAACTGCTGGAACGAGCCCAGAGGCGGGTATGAAGGTGATCAGAAGGCTGAAGGATCTCTGCTATGCGGAAAGGCTGAAAGAGTTGGACTTGTCAGCCTGGAGAAGAGAAGGCTCTGGGGAGACCTCATAGTGGCCTTCCAGTACCTGAAGGGTCTACAAGAAAACAGAGGAAGGACTTTTTACAGGGGCTTGTAGTGATAGGATGAGTAGGAACAGCCTTAAAAGGGAAGGGGAAAGATTCAAATTAGATATTAGGAAGAAATTCTTCACACTGACACATGTTGCCCAGGGAAGTTGCGGATGCCCCCTTCCTGGAAGTGCTCAAGACCATCTTGGACGGTGTCTTGAACAGCCTTGTCTAGTGGAAGATGTCCCTGCCCATGGCAGGAGAGTTGGAATTGGATGATCTTTAAGGTCCCTTCCAACACAAACCATTCTATGATTCTATGATTCATGATTCTAAGAGACTTTGAAATCTTAGCTAAGGGACACAGAGGACCAGGTGTGCGCATGAAATCGTTTAGCTATAAACACATATAATCCTTTGGATATAAATATGTGTAACTTTTTTTTCCTCTATGAATTTCCTCAATGTATTAAATAACAGCATGATTGAATCAAACTCTATTTAAAGTTGCAGATTTTATCTAAAAAAAGTCATTTGTGACACATATAAAACTGAGCAATAAAAGGCTGAAGCAAATAGCTGGCAAGAACTCCTGTGCTAAAAGGTTCAGTTCAAGTAGACTTTTGCTGTTAGACCGGAGAACTGTAAGCAAACAATGTGACATAAAATATCATTGTGCAAATAGAAGTAATGTTAATTAACTATCTTTTGGAAGAATTCCAAAATCACAATTCTAATACTTTAACAGGTAAGATGCCTGCTGTTCCATAGAGAAGCCAACTTTAGTTTCTACCCAACAGTTATATCTGGGTTCAATTTGAATCAATAAATATTAACAGCAAGCTTATTTAGATAATATTCTGTTGCTGGAAAAGACAACTAGTTTTCAGATGAGCAATAGTTAGTTTCAATAATAGTGTACCTGTAAATTTACTTTTTTTTGTAGTGTCTTCTCTACTGCAGACGTTCAATGAAGACCTGATGTTTATCATAACTAAACAAAGTAAGTAGTTCTTAAATAATTATTCAGCCTACTGGAGCTGACATAGTTTAAATACACAGTCAGCACAGCAATGAAACTGGGGACAAATTTATTGGAAGCTCCAAATCTGTCATTTTGCTGTATGAGTAAAGCACCCATAAACTCAAGATATAATAAAGACTTTGGTAAATGTGGTTTGGGGAAAGCAAAAATGACTCCGTGTAAAGGAAGTTTGTCTACTCAGAGAATATATCAAGGTTCAAGAGCAAAATTAAAAGGTGGCAATTTGACTTAGCCTTTTATAATGCTTCCTGTCACTCTTGCATTTCACAAATTAAATCAACAGTAAAGTCACTAATACACTTCAGAGAGTTTCTGATGCTACTGATTTGGGGAAGGAGGTGGGAGAAGCCAAAAACTTACCCTAGGCTGCTGTCAACGTTGTCTCTAAAAAAAAACCGCTTTTGCATTTTGACCAAACTGAATGGAGGAATCGAGAACAGTAGCCCTGACTGATAGAAAGGTCACAGAAAAATTTCATACCCTCTTCAACATTACAGAATCCATCCAGAAAATAGATTCTTCAGTTTATACATACAGCAGACAGTTTACATAAATTCTGCTACCTATATTTCTTTCAATTGCATCACTGCTTCCTTGTGGTATTTCATCCAAATCTAGAGTGAACTAAGTCTACTAACAAAATATACACACTCACACCAGTTGTTCTGAGTCAAAGAGCGAATAAAATAATTCAAAACAGTGCTAAAAATATTGGTAAAGATGAAGGTTAAGGAAAGTTACAAATCGCTGTGCTAGATTGAAGACTGTCTATCTGCTTCCCTCCCATAAAATTCTTCATGGAAAATATTCTGTTGGTAACAATGATAGGTAAATCATCCTCTGAAACAAAGAGATGACATTTAACATGTCTTCCAGTGAAAACGTTTAAAGACTTAACAACCCAGCATGATCTCTCATGTCTTAAAGCTGACTGGTTGCTTTCCACTCACTGAACAGAGCATCTGTTTATATTCACTTCATGTTTCCAAGGTTGCCTTCCCAATTCTCAGGGCTGTAATGTGCAATTGAACATAAATAGTAAACTAGCTTTTTAAATGTAAGCTTGACATTTCTAAATGTTGATAAAATGCTCTGGAGAAGGCTGATAACCACTTCCTCTTCTCCCCTGAGATTTGTGACCAAAATAGAAGGAAAATATTCTTATTTAAAAAAGAAATCATACTTTCCCTTGACTCAGCATCAATATTAGAAAGAAGATTTTTTTTAGTTAGACATATTTTAAACAAACCAGTTTCCAAAGTGCTGTGAGTTTTGGTCTATGCCTCTTAGAAAATACAAACTTCCTTCCCTTTCTCTAAATAGTAATGAAGCGTCTTAGATTTGAAACCCAGAATTTCCAGACAGGAATAACACTATCATAACTCTGTTCTTTTTTTTCAGTTTTACTAGTAGATCGATGGATTTAAGCATAACCCTTAGACTGTAACACAAAATGTCTATGTGTTAATGCGTCACTCATTCACATCTATTTTTATAATAATTACTCCTCCTGATTTAAAATTTATTTCTTCTCTAAACTTGAACTCACCCAAGTTCAGCTTCCAAGTGTTGGAGCTTTGTATGCCTTTTTCTGCAAGATTGAGCAACCCCACTATTATATCTCTTTTACATGAAAGAGCACCTGTATTCTGACTAAATCACATTTTAACCTTCTCTGCAGATATGCTGAGTTGATTGAGCTCTTTTAACCTCAAATAATAAGACTTGTTTTCTGACTCCCAGAGCATTTTTGTGTCCCTTCTTTGAACTATCTTCAGTATTTCCATATTTTTTTTCTGGATGTGGACACTGGAAATAGACACACTCTTACAGAGGTCTTTCTGTTTCTCGCATGCTAAGTCAAACCCATTTTGCTACTTAAACCTGACAGTCTTCTTTTATGCATTCATGGACAGTATTAGCTCTTTGCTCCAATATGAGACTGAAAGGTCATATTAAGGAGGTTCTGTGATGATTTCAAGTAATTTTCTGAATCACTGCTTTCTCAGGTAGTCTCCTCTCCTGTAGGTATAGAATTAGTTCTTTGCTCCTTTGGTATCACTCTTACTGAAGTGTGTTAAAATACATTTTGGTAGGTTGTTACCATTTGTTTCAGAGTGACTCAGATAACCAATCACTTCTCCTCCTTATTAGTCACAATTCCATCCCTAAATATATCTAGCAAATGCTTCATAATGTTGTCTAATATAGACAGTAACAATATTCTATGGAACCTCAGTAGAAGCAGCCCCACTTAATTATCTCCACCAGCTAAAAATACAAAGTATATAAGCTGGTTTTAAGTAATTTATTATGTGCTATGATAATTTTCTGTAAATTTTTTAATGAAGATGTGGCATGGTACTAAAACTAAGATCACTTTATCAAGACTCAAATTTTTACCAGACCGAGCTGCATTCTTGATAATAAATAATTGACACAGGAATTTTTACGAAATGGGATCCCATTTAATTTGTTACATGTCTGCTCTTTTTTTAGTTACTGGTCTCTTTGTTGATAAAAAGATAGCTGAACTCAGCAGAATTTAACAAGGAAAAGTAGTCACAGGTTTTATTGAAGCAAGACTCCCTGCTACCCTATAAATTCATTTATATATATAGCCAAATTCGAAATGAAGTTATAGTGGACCAGCCCAGTCCTATTATCAAGCAGGCTTGGGAGGAAAAGGCTAAGACCAGCATATCTGTAACGGGAGAAAACGTGTCAGAGTGACAGGTAAACCCTCTTGACAGTTTGGAAAGCATATGAAGTGGCCCTATGGAAACTCTGCAGGATTTTTAGGTGTCAAACTATTGGTGACTAGAGTATAAAAAAATGGCCCACATCAAGTCTAAACAAGTTCAGCGTACTCTTAATAAGGCAATGTTGAACATGCAAACATCTTCACTGACAGCATTCTGGCAGGTTTTTGAACAGAGTAAAGCAGATAAGCACATCTAGATACTATTGCCATCCTAAGTTTTCTCATTATATGGCTCCTGGAAAGCACATACTACCTGAGAGTTGTTTAATGGCTCAGCTAGAGATCAAATGTAAATTCCAGTTACTTGTTCTCTGTCTATTCAGGACATGAGTTTCAAGCATTATCTAGCATAAAATGAAAAAGCGTAAGGATTTAACTCACTTCATTAATCCTATTTCCTAACATTCATTATCAGTAACTCCACGGTGGCTGCATGGCTTACTATTTTAAATAAAAATTAGGAGAAATCCGTTGATGTCAGATTTATTCAGAGTGGTAAGACTTATAATCTGACATATCTAGGTAATTAGATGGGGGGGCTTTAGCAGAAGGTTAAAGCTCAAATATTATATAGGGTTTATTGCTTGTCATACTGGATTGAGTCTTGACCACCGTAAGGGATTTTTCCAGTAATGTTCTGTGCTGACATTATGCAGAGTTGTTCGAATACTTTCTATCTTTAGAGTCCTCATTTTTTCTCTACATAATCATCTTCCTTTATATTGTTGTCTCTGAAACGTCAGTTCAGTGGTTCATCCTTAACTAGGAAAAAAGAACCTGATGAATAACTAAACAGAACTGCATTTTTTTCAGGGGAAGTAGGTAGGTGAGCGCAAATTTCTGAACAGAGATGACATAAAGCACATGCTTATATATTTTACTAATTTGGTAGTGGCATCACCAATGATTTTTTTTTCTTCTATTATTCTATTGTTCCTTTTTGTGAGAAATACTTTTTTTAAAAAAAACCCAGGACACTCAGGAGTATACCTACCGGCATATTCTTCTGGAAGGATGAAGAAAGAAGTCTGGATTGGAATAAGCTTCCTCGCTGTGTGCTGCTTCCACTTCTGAGAGTGATGCCCCAAAGAATAAGGGTCTTTTAGGTGTGCAATCTTAAAGAGTTATTTTAACAAAATGGCATGGCATGGACAGAATATTTGCAGGAATAACAGTCTCCAGTCATACTGGAGATGATACCTTCTGTAAATACAATTCCACACGCCTTTGGTGGAAAGCTTAATTAGCCTCAGGCATTTGTCACTGGTCTTTGCATTAACCTCCAGGCCACTGAAATGGGTGCAACAAAGCACCCCTCATGGCCCATGACAGTCAAGCTTACCTTTCATCCTTATCTGACAGGCAGGTCTCATTCCATCTGTTTGTATTCAACCAGCTCACTTACTGGTGCTTTCAAAATAAATCTTACAGATGACAAGAGCGTCATCTCTGATATTCAAGCAGTCAGAAATCTGGGTGATAATGCTAATGGGTGATAATCTAGCTAATGCTGGTTTTTTTTCAAGTAAAAGATTTTCCCAGTAACTAGTAAAGTTTTATCATCTTTTTAAATTTATGATCCTACTCATAAGTATTCATCTTCTTAACATATTTGCAGTGACTTACCCATAGAATGTTAAACTATATTTAAAAATAAAGGAAAGTTTAATAACATTTGATGTTCTGTAATCAATGCAGTACCTAAATACTTGTTAAGGAAAAAAAAATCATGTAAAAAGAAAAGGCATCCTGAATAGGACTGAATGTAAGGAGAGATTTAGGATCTCTATGCATAATTGACATTCTAAGTTATACTAAATGAGCTCTATGATTATTAGAAAACACTGATGTGAGCCTGGAAACCATCTTGACTATCAAGGGATAGGTATTTAATTTTCTAAGTGTGATTTTTATAAATAAATATTTAATGAAAATATTATTAAAATATTAAGTTAATGAATAAATTTATGGAAGTTTCACCAAAAGCAGCTTACTTAATATTCACTAAATAAAATGGAAGCAATGGTCTTGAATATTCTACCCATCTTTATTAAGGTTTCGTACCTTACACATTTTAAAACTATTTTAAGCATCATTGTGAGTTCTCATGACTATTTTTTTGCTAAATAGGATGGATAGAATTAGGGGAGGAAGAGAGAAAAATCAATGTGTACCTAGGAAAAGTCTGATTTATCTTTATTCAGAATCACCAGAACCTGCCACGAATGTTAACTTTTCCACTCATTAAAAGAGCATAAACAATGTTTGCAACAGTCATAGAGACTGAGCAGTATTACTTTCTAATAACCTTTTTGTTGCGACCTAGAAGAAAATGCGAGAAAAGAGCACAGACAGTCACTTAGTCCAGATTAATTCTTAATTTTTCCTAGATAATTCATGCCTAGTCTTTGCCTAAAGAAGTGTTTTATCAATGTATGTTGACAGAGATATAGAAGGAAAACTAGAAAAAGTTTATCATTAGCTGCTAAAGATGAATGTTTCAAAACTTTGTGCTGAGTAAGCTGTTCTTAAAACTTCCAGAGGACAAACTGCATAGCATCTCTCTCCTAACATTTACTGAATTTTTTCTTGGAAGCTTTCATTTAACATCTGATTTAAAACCTAGCAGCAAATTAAGCTTATTTTCTCCACACTGTTCCCCATGTTGGTAAAGTGTACGACCTTAAAGATACTGTTCTCGTTGCCGACTTCAAAATTCCTTCAGTTTGTTCTACATCTTCTTTAAAGGATGGTTGTCAGTGAATTCAAGATGCCAGCTCAGGTTATTCCAATACCAGAAATATTTGCATTTCGCATTCAACATCTTGGCATTATGATGTAGAAGGCCACTCGGCCTTTTTTGTTGTGTCCTATTCACTTTATGATCCACTCCAGTGTCAGACCTTTCTGGCCATTCCAGCCATACCTGATACCAAGCTAATCAACTTTCATTTGTGCCAGATAGTGGATTTCTCTTTCCTGAGTCTAGGTTTGCATTTTATTTTGTATAATTTTAATGGAATTTGGACTGTGCATGCTTTTGAAGCCATTTTCAGTTCTGTGCAGGTCTTCAGCAGTGCTTACAACAGTTCCCTTTTCAAGTTTTTCTGCAATACACATGTCCCCCTTCTGTCAGGTACAGTTGGAGTGTGGCAAAATATCTAGAAGTTTCTCTTGAAACAAAATTAATATAGGACTGCTAAATCCTACCTGGAGGCTTGAGGAGTTAAATTGTATATCCCAACTACATAATACACAAAATTAATAGATAATATACACTCAAAAGAGATGATACCCGCATACTTATCATCAATGAACCTGAAGACTGAAAAGAAACAATGTTACTTCATAGCATATGGGTATAGGGAGGAGGAAAAGGAAAGGGAAAGGAATGAAAACGTACTATATTCTTAAGAATAACAGCTTAATAAAATCTATGAAGTGAAAACACTACATCTTGAATATTTTTTTTAATAACCCCCCCCGAGTATCATTCTTTTTGTCTCATCCTGAATAGCCATTTCTTTATCTGAAGAGCATTAACGTAACTGCATTGCACACAGGTCATTAACCAATCTAGAAGAGCTCAGTTTTCATACACCCAACTCTTTTTTGGAGGGGGGGGGGAATTGCACTGCCGTCTCCACAGAAGTATAGGTTTGGTACTGGGCAGAAAATACCCTAGTGAAGTACATAACTTAGTTTACTCTCCATCTTCATATATGCATCTCTACATCACCTCTATTCCAATTCTACTTCTATAATGACTTGGTTTCTTTCCTTTTGTTTTACTCCTTCACCTCAAAACTGTGATGTCCTATCATAATTCTTCTGGCACGTTACTTAATTCCCTTCCAGTTATTCTCATGCGAAGTAATAATAGCATAGCACTGCCAAACTTAAAACAAACAAACAAACAAACTTTTAAGAAATGTCCCAGATCACTTCCTGGCTGTGAGATTTGGCTTATTCTGTCTGCGGTCCTCACTCAGCAGTCAGTCCTCGATGAGAGATGCCTGGTCCCTGGGATTCTAGGAAGGATCACCTCCCAAGGCACATCAAGACTGCTCTTTCTGTTCACTGACAGTAGTTACCAGGGAAATTCATGCTTTTTTAGGTTTTAAGCCACACTCTACAAGAAGTTTGTTTGTGTATTGCCCACATTCTTCATTGAGAAAATACCCACAACCAAGATATGCTCTTTGGAGCCTCTGTTAAAATATCCCTCCAGGCAGATAGTAAAGCATAGTTAATTAGTGCTTTAGAGCAATCTTTTAAATAATACATCCCCATTTTACTGTGCATCCATCTAAATTATATTTTCCTGCTCACATGCTATGACAATGTTAGGGAGGATATTTAAAGGACTTCCTGAAATGTAAATGCAGCTTTTCTTCTTACCTGCTGCATGAGCTGGTTTAGGAAAAATAGTAGTCTACTTTAGCAGGAATTTTCTTGACAAATCCAAATTGGTTGTCTTTTTAGTTACCTTGCAGTCTTCTGGGTGTGATAGACTGGTTGTTTAATAAGTTGTTTCCCCTGAATGTTCAGTGAGATCAAAGGTAACTGACATTATTCCTTCAAAAGCCTCGTTTGTTCCACTATAAAGATGGATAGTATTCTTGTCCTTCTCCAGTCTTCTGGGAACTTCCCTGTAGCTTTTTCAGTCTCAAAGATAATTATTAATGGTTCTTTCCTTCACTAGTTCTTTAAGCATCCCAAGATGAATTTAATAAGTTTCTTGTCTTCAATATATTTATCTTATCTAAATATTGTTTGATCTACTCCTGTTCTATTCTGGTATACAAGTTTATCCTTCTCACCGAAGTTAGCATTCATATACCTGTTTATTAATAACAATTTGTGAAAACAGAAGTAAAGATAACTCAGCCTTCAGTTTACCATTTATTACTTTTCTCTCCTTAAGTATTGGATCTATTTTTTTTTTGCTTTCTTTCTGCTTGTAACACATTTCTAAAAAGCTGTCTTGCTGTCATTTATGCATCTTGTGGTTTCAAAATATTTGACAAATTCTAGATTGATTTTTTTTTTTAAAGAAAATCCAATTCCTTCTGGGTAGGAAAAATTCAGATGAAAGCTATTACATACAGAAAAATTTAGATTCCGGAGATTACATCTTGACTGTCATTGGGGAGATTTCCTGCTTCCTGAATAAGGATTGACTGCATCAAAACTTCATGTGAGGATCAGATACTGATGTCCACCATTTCCCACCACTGCAGTGTGGGAAATATAATGATCTCTAACCAGGATGATCAACTATCGAACCAGGACTGTGGGACATACCATGAAATGTTACTGTAATGTCAACAAAAACTATGCAAACATTTGGGGGTTATTTGCTCTGGGAGACAGTTATGGGACAATTGCCAAGTGAGTTAAAAATTTAAGAGTTGTTTGGAGAAATTACTTCTACACATACACTTAATTTTGAATCAAGTACATGTGATGTGAAATTTAATTGAATTCCAAAAATACTAATAGTTTTTACTATATAGTTATTTTTATTATATATAGTTATTTATAGTTGCTTATTGTAATGTCATTCTATTAACCATAATAATCAAGAATTTTAACCTACTTTATAAAAACTAGTCACACAGCTGTGTGACTAAACAGATTTTGTAGACATAAAATTAAAAATTGTGTTACACCACCTTCTAGAAATGTAAGCAAACAGAATAGATTCATCTGGTTAACTTTAAAGCCCTCCTTAGAATACATCCACAAACACCCAGTGATCTGTAGACCACTTTAGTGTTTATGTCTCTGTTGTCTTAGTTTTGTGTTACCAGGATGAATGGTGTTCATTTCAACTAGGTTTATTCATCTAAAACACAGGTTTCTGAAGGCCTCATTTATGGTCTCCCTGCTAAAAAGAAAGAGATATAGACATCTCCAGTAAGAATTTTATCTTCTTTACCCAACTTTATACAACCAGATAGAATGAATTTTCCTGTGGAACATTTCTTTCTCAGTGTAGGGTAGATTGATGGTGGTTATTTTAGTTAACTTGCTTAGATTATGTCGAAGAAACATGCTAGCTTTAGGCAGCTAAATCAGTTAGGTTACTCCTGTCCCTAAGTGTAAGCATGTAGTTGGACATACAGAGGCTTTTCCACTTCCCATAGATGGAAAATACAGTATATAATATCTCAAAAATTGCTACTCTTTTCAGCCATTGTGCCAAAGAATAGGCATGAGGGAAATTCTGTCAGATAAAATATGTTCAGAAATCTGATCAAACTTCTTCATTTCACTGTTGAAAATCCGAACGGCAGAAGCATTGGCAAAAAGTGTAGGCATTTCCCATTTAATCTGTACAATGCATTTATACAACTGCGGAGTCCTAATGTCAGCTGCAGAGAGTGCTCCTGAATTTCCAGGCCTTAGAGGTGCTCTGGGAGGACTGACTTGTCTAATGCTGCTGACCTCTGTTAGACATCTTTTCATCATGTAATAAAGAGTTTTTAGGCTTGATTCATCCTTTTCTCTCATTTTCTCAATGATAAGTTCTATGCTAAAATCTGAATAAAAATTAAAAGGAGGAATTGTCATCTCTTATTTGCTTTTGGTGCTGTAATGAACACCACATTCTTTCTGCCTGTGCTACTGTCAAGCTAGTCATTCTCTGTCTCTTATCTGTGCACCTGATTAGTATTCCTTGCTTTACACTTGTCCTCTTTCAATAGTTATCTTTTTTAATTAATCTTATAAAAAATTAAAAGGTATAAAATATTCTATCTTGTCACAGACTATTCAGAGAAAATAATGAAATGGTGTCAGATAACAAACAAACACTTCCTCTAAATGTGTCATTTGACAAGTTCTTAAATCCCTATGGTTATTTTCCATCTGTTTATATATATTTAAAGGTCAATGATGCCCTTCCAACAAAAATTACATGGCTAATTCATAAATACCATCCAGTAAGTAGTACTGGGGATTTGTTTAAGTCGCAATGGTAGAAGTTTATCTCCAACCCAAACTAGAAACAAATATTCGTGACAAATAAATTTGAACCACAGTAACATACTATGCAAAGTCTGAGTATGGTTAGTATAACATATTACCAAAAATGCCACCTATTATTGACACATTTTGACTTTGAAATGAACAACCATGTATTTTGAACACAAAGCAAAAGTTGTTTGTATGACTAAGGCCTTTCTGAAAAAAAATCCATAATTAAATTGAGATGATGAATGCATACTGATTTCAAGAGATGAATCCTGCCCATTTTGTTGGGAAACCACTTATTTTTCTTTTCCAGTCTGTGCTGTTACTATGGATCCAGTTCCTCATATAATTAATTTCTGCTTTCTAGAATTCTGCGACATCAATATTGTAGTTAGCAAGCCCAATAAAGAAACGCTATTTTAAAATACGAAACTGGAATCAAATGCAATGGTAACTACCAGCCCACAGTGACTATTTTACTACTCTGATTAGGTGTATAGAAATAGGACATTTCTTAGGGCCTTTTGATCCAGATTCGTGCAGCGCTTTACAAGTACAGTTCAGCTTAGGCAGTGTGATACTACTGAAGCACAAACACCATGGACTGCAGTGCAGCAGCTATTTTGCTCAAACTTGACAGCTGTTGGTTATTATGACCTGCTCCTTTTCTACAGTTATTTTTATGGAAAGTATATCAGGGAGAAATCCACCCATCAGGAGACAAGCAGAGACCATCTACCATGACTAATGTCACTTTTATTCCAGGCATCAACTGTACCAAAATCCCAGAAATGAAAACTCATTTGCTGTTATAACTTGACCAAGCTGATGTAAAGTGAAGCAATATGTTCTGTGTATTTCCAAGATAATATCGATGAATACAGATCTCCTGCAAGATCATATTGATTTTTTAATACCTTTGCTCACTCAAGCTGAGGCCCTTTGAAACATTTAGATTTTTTAATCACATTACTCAGGGTCCTACTTCCTGTGCAAATAAATTGTACTTAGGCTTAGAAAACTGAAGAGATCTGCCTAGTATCTTAACACAGACAGAGTGAAAAGGGAATATGCGATCTTTCGTCAGAAGGTATAGATTATTCTTTAGGCACCTAATCGAGGTACCTATTTTATATTAATAAAAGAGTTACTCTTAGTTTCTGTTGTAGTCAATTGAAAGAGCTATATACTTCACAGGAAAAAAATATGAATTATTCTCTGAAGATAAGTTTGTCTCTCCCTTTCTTACTTTACTGATTACAGAGGAAGCACAGTGTGAATACATTCTTAACCTACATTTTAGCTGATGTATGTGCCTATCATATAAGCCTATGGAGAGACAGATTTCTTAGCTCAGTGGTCTGCATGATCTTGCCTACCTGGATGAATATCCTGCAAATTTCTGGGTAAAATCTTGCTCTTTGGAAGAGATTGGGACTCCTTCAAATAACTTTTCTAGCCTCAGTATTTTATGTTTTTTTCTGTGAAAACAGATGGTGAATAGTTCTTGGATATATTTAAAATAATTGTTCCTCTCAGAAATGAGCTTTTGCTGCTGTGTGTTGCATAAAGTCTTAGTTTCCTTCTTACTCATGCTAGTTTGCCCATTCCTACTTGCCATCAAGCTGTAAGAGAAATTTTAGAAATGTCCATGTTAATCTCATTAATTTCCCTGTTAATCTCATTATTTTTCTAAGTTTTTCTGCTTTGATGTAATCCATATCTTTGTATATGTAACATAAAGTATTTTGAAGACATGATCTGAATCTTACACAGTAAATTGAAAATTGATCTGACTGTTATCCAACACATTTTACATGAAGTAAATCCATTAGAGATAAACCATAATCCATCCTAAATGCACTAACTCAGCAACTCAGATAACACATGACCAAATCAACAAGAACAAGAGAAAAATGTCAGGTTGAAATGTTCAGAAAAAATGGATTAGAGAATGATGATGTGATGTAAAGAATGAAAGAATGTAACTACCTTTACCATACTTTTCCAGCTATAGACCTTCTACTTCAGTAAAAATCAGGATAGCAATGAAAAAAATCAATTAATGGGATTAAAGCTTTTTTTAAGATAATTGTGCCAAATTTTCTAAGCTGCATTTAAACTTCAGGCTTTGATTTCCAGTGCCTTAGTTCTGATCCCCAAATCACAAAATTCACTCAGCAACAAGAAGTCAACAGGTAATAAGGGGAAACTATATGGAGAGTGGATTAAGATCAAGTAGATACACATTTACATCCCTCAGGTTTAAATCATTCACCCATGTATTATACAGCTTTTAAATATAAGAAGTTAGCAGCATTTGTCACACAATATTTTGGCTTACTGCCCTTCTATAGCCAATTTTTATGTAGTCCTATAGTTAGAGTTGAGCCTGGAAGGCACAACAAGATTGATTCCTACTTGATAAAGCAGCAGCAAGTTTTAGGTACAAATTCTAAGTTAAGACACTTCCAGGAAAGGACTTTTCAAGTGATTTGAGAAGGGTGAGGCTTAGGTTCATCTGGTTTACCAGTGCAGATACAAAACACTAAATGATTGTGATTTCTGCAGTCAGTAGCTAGCATGCTGGAGGAAAGAAAACTTAAGTTTGCACATATTTTGTGCTTTCAGTTTCCTTAGCTGATCAACGGAAAAAAAACTGACTCACATCCTAACTCTTTAATTTGCCTACCCTTAGAGTGACTTTTGAATTTGTTCAAGAGCACAGTTACTTGAGAAATTCTATGAGAAAGTTTTTCCAAAAGAAAACTAACAATACCCCATCAAAAAGCTACTCAATTTAAATGTTTAGAACATGTCAGTGAAAAGTAATGGAAGTGAAGTTAAACAATATTGCATTTTATTAATTAATATGAAGTTAAGTATTTATTTCCAGTATCTCAAATGTCTAAAACAATTATTATCTCTAGAAATGAATAATAACAAAAACAACCTAAAGCAGGTTCTTTTTTTTGGCATAAACTGAAAAAAATCTATTAATTGCATTGAAGCTAAAAGCTGATGTTCTGACCATGACATTTTAATACCTATGAGAACAGTCTTTTTTTCTGCACAGGCCTTGACTGATCACACTTTCAAACTGCTGGTAGCTTGCCTCAATTTTAATGGGAGCATTAACAGGTCTTAGTATTCATAGCAGTGTCTGCCGTTTCTGACAGAAGACTGGGAAACCATTTCTAGATAGAATGAGTCTCCTTGATAGAAGCAGTTCTCTTGAAACCCAGACAAAGAATTTGAAATGAGCAAACCTGCTTATGAAGTGATATGTATGTTGACTTTAGAGCTTGACAGGTGCAGAAAGAGGAAGTTATGTCAAGCATTACATGATATCTGACAGTGAATCTCTTTATACATGTGAAAAGTTCATGGGTTCTAAAATGATTTTATTAACATTAACCCCCAAAGTTTGTTGACAAAATAAAAGAAGGAAGCAGTCTTATGGACTTCATAAGCATGAGAAAGAAGATATTGTTGACAGAGGAGGTACAGTTTCAAGCTAAATCAAACTGCAGCTCCCAAGGACACATTAAATCGAGGTCATTAGATCTAAGAATCTTCCTTAACCATCCATTAACTTTTACATTATTCTTCTTCACTATAGTAAGAAAGTACTGAACTGACTAATTGTGCATGCAAGGTGAGCAATAGTACTAAGAGATATTCCAAACAAATTCTGGAGGCATAATTTAAAGAAGGAAAAATTCCCGCATGAAGTACTCAGAAGGAACTGATCCTACTCTGAGTTCAACTGCAGTGCAAAGATTACACATTTGAACCTGAAATGATGGTGGAAAATGTGGAGAAAACCCACAAATCATATTTAAAACTGCTAATATGCTTCTAACAGTACTAATAAATCCTGTATTCCAGGGCAGGGAGGAGCAACGTGGAATTCTTCTTTCAGACCAAGTTTCCTTTTAATGTTACAAATAGGAAAACCTGAAAGATGTAAGAAATTACAAACCAAAATAATACAGCACATTATGCAGTATACGATTGCAGGAAGCAACATCAGAAAATAATTTTAATACAATATCACATTCTGCCTTAAAGTAGTCTGAACTTCAAGAGATTTACTCCTCACAAGAGTCCAGGACCTCACTTTGCTGATGCTTAAAAAGCTTCTGATCCTGGCCAGCATATATCCATTATATTCACAAGATTTTCTCTGATTCTTTCCTCCTTCTTCTAATTATAACCTTAGGACTTTGGTTTGTTTAGTGCAGAAAAAATTTTTAGATCTTCTCTCAACACCACCTCATTACCTGAATTATCTACATATTTTATTTTGTAAATCTTTCAGTTTAAGTTCTTTTTTTTTAACACATGTGACCAAGAAAGTTTAAGATATTGTAAGCAAAAGTTTTCTAAACAATGTTTTGTCCAATAGCAGAGTTTCCCCACGTAAAATATCTAAAATCACATCTACTTTTTCATAAAGTTGACATATTGTCAGTATTTGGTAATACGGGAAACTGCTACTATGTCAGATTTTTCTATTTTGAAGCCATTGCTGATTGACAAATTCCCTATTAATTATTGAAAAGGTTATTATTAATTCCTCTTCAAAAGGTTTCATGCTTCAATTTAATTCCACCCCATTTTTACTACTGTAGTCTTCAGGATCATGATGTATTTCTGTATGCTATGCCAATTCTCCTACATATTTACTTGACTTTGTGTCATAAACAATTTTCATAAAGGCTTTATTTTTGTGCCAAATCCATTAACGAACATTTTAAAGATCTATTGCTGGGCTAGTCCTTGAGGAACTCTGCATGTCTTCTTCTAAGTCTCATGTGCCCCACAATAACAAATAACTTCTCACAGAGAATCAGGTCATCTATTCTTTTGAAAGCCTGAAAAATTTACAATACTTATTAAAATAAATTTTTCATTTTAACAAGTAAAACTGTAAGATCAGTCTAGTATAACATACCATTACTAATCTGTTGTTGGATTAAATTTTCATTTAGTTGAATGCATTTAATTGGGTTTTCTTTTGAAATATTCTTTTAAATCTTTAATTCTATTGGTAAAACGTAGGTCAGTTTGACAGTTGCCTGGATCACTTTTTCTCTTCTTATTTCATAGAGGTACTCTTCTAAGTATTGTTCACTGACGTAATATCTTTGTGGTTGACAAAGGAAAATATTCATTCCTAAGTTTCAAGTTGAATGACTTCAGAGACCGTGGCTATCTGATATTTGTCTAGAATATATCAAGTACCTGAAGTTTTAATTTCACTTTGGCTTGAGTAGTCTGAGAGCCTGCTGTCATGTGTTTACCCCCTTACTCAACCTGCTTTCCTTAAACAGACATACAGGATTTATCCAGTATTAGTCACATTTAGATTATCTGTAGTCCTGTAGTCATAATCTTTTATTCACTATACTAACCTTATCTTCTTTCCTTTTTCTCTTTACTTTTACTAATGGGAAAAGCATTGAGTTTTCATTCTTTCAAATGGTCTACCGTAGATTTACAACTAACATTTCTGATATGTTTTCATGCTTCCTGATACAGAGGCCTTTTTTCAACAACTGCTTCTTTAAAATAAACTTTACTTCCTACAGCTTTTGCAAGTATTTTTTTCTTTCTCAAGGCATTTATAATGTTCTTTCTGTAGCCTTCTATGGATTTTCTGCCCTTACACATACTTTTTGCACACAAAAAAGTCAGAAAACAGTCCTCTGCCTGGATTCTTAAGTCCAGTTGATTTTAGTACCTAAGTCCCTTAATTTTCCTAAATAAGTTTGAAATACAAATTCTTAATTTCAGAATGAGTTTTGCTTACAGTCTTAAGTTAAACCATGATGTTTGGATGCAAATTTGACTTTCTGTGACTGTGTCATCCATATTCCCTACTATTTACCAACTATAACACAGAAATGTGTTACATCTTGAAGGTACCAGAATTATGTGGAGCGAAAGTTTATCAACATATTTTGACTTTGGATTACATGCAGTAAATTCATCTATATAACTATTTCACCATACTTTCTTATTACTGTTACATTCAGACTTGTTTATGGGCAATGAAGAAATAGGAATTATTTCTAGTATTGTTGAAATCTTAACAGTTTAATTGAAGAAGTGTTACTTGGAGAAAAAGTAAGACTATATCTATACAGAACAGTTCAAAAAATAAAAAAATAGTATCAATAATAACAATATAGTTAAAATTGCCATGCACACTTGGTTTCTACCACTTTTTCAGATTATTAAAACCATGGTGGTTTCATTTATAGGAAAACAACTGCTATATCCACCTGTCATCTACAAAAGTAGCTGCCAAAGTTAAACCAAGTAAAGTAAACATGTAAGCATGTCAAGAGCAGTTGAGAGGGACCAAACTCAACAAGTCTCGGTCCTGAGGCCTTGCAAGTTCGGTGTTTAATCTGTGGCCTGTCACTAGTCATGGTAATACTGCACTACAGGGCTACAAGGTTGTATTGTGTTTATGGTAACTCTAATAATTAACTAGAGTGTAAAAAAAATTACTAGGACTCCTCACTTCCTTGTATCAATTTAAAGCATATGGAATGAATCTAAGTCTTCATAACAATACGAATTTTTTAAAGAGCTGGCCAGTCACCTTCTGCTTGATTTTTTTTCCTCCAAAACCAGCCCCCTAGGTATATTTCAAGTACAAATGAATAAAAAATATACAAAATTTGCTGGACTATGATAATGTTTGAATCTTGAATTCCCAAAATAAAATCTATTTAGGATATAAGTGTGTGTCTTAAACCAAAGGCTGTGATTTTTCTTTTCTTGGAAAAAGAAAGGGCAATTTGAAACTCTTCTTTCAATATGAGATCTTAAGTTACTCTATTTTATTAAAGGCTACTTCATTGCATGTAAGTTAATTTAATCAGTTAATCATGTCTAAACATACTCAACTTAGTAAAACACTTTTGATAGAGTTATGATCTATGTAAATAGTATCATCTAAACGCCATTAAAATTTTAACCCTCATTAATTTCTAATTTTTAGGTTTCAGATGCTTTTTCACAGTGCTGGCATTTTAGAATTGTAATTATCATCACATGTTTCCTACACAGGCACACAGTACGAAACCAAATATATCTTTGTTCTCATGTTGTGCAATGTAGAATTAGTCAAAAAAGGCTGAAAATGTTTCTTTCTTCCAATTAATTTGATTTACTCTTAGGCTGAGATAATTTTTAGGAGGACATATCTGAATTTCTTCATATTTATTTTCAATGTTTAATTGCACACAAATATCCATATAATCAAATATTTTAACTTAAGAAAATTCACAGGAAAACACATTTTTTCAGAAAGAGCAAAAGTATTAAGTATTAAAATGAGTTTTTCTGAATATTATAGTATATGTGTAGCATCTCCACATCTGCCAGTCTCTTAAACAGTCTGGTCCTTTAATAGTTGAACCAATCTTTAACAGATACAATATACTAGGGGAAAAAATGTGGGAGCAGACAAACTTGGAATGGATAAGAGACAGTTATGATGTGATTCATTCCCACAAATATTTTATACATGCTGCAGGACAGCTGATCAGTGTGGAACAGTTGCATATTTCTTGTTCTTCTCACAGGCTTTTTTGCTTTTTCAGTTTTTTTTATATTTAGTAGCCATGTATTTTCTCATGTAATGCTTGCATTTTTTTTCAGAATTTGTGATATAAAGTAATATATTAACACTGTTACACTCAAAGTCTTTTTTATGGGCAAAAAGGAAGCACACCTTATATATAAAAGTAAAACAAAGGGGGGTTTTATTAATATAACTGAAATCTTAGTATCTAATAATTATTATTTCAGATGTAATTATTACAGAAATAGAAGAAGATAGCAAATAATATTCTTTTACACACATGTGGTTGCTAGCCCTTTTCCTGATGTTATGCTCAATGTTTCCAGACTGCCCTGGCTCCTGTGGTAGTGTGATGACAAGGGTGTCAACACCTGGCATACCCCACTGGGAGGTGATGTTGATATTGATTCTTCCTTGCTTTGTGGTCTACTTGGTGTCATTTTTCCATGCTTTTCCACTCTTTCACAATTTTGCTCTTTCTTCACAGGTCTACAGCTCCAGGTGACATCCTAATTTATAAATTACCTTTCATTTGCGTGAGATAGTATTTCTCTCCTTTCTTTGCTACCCCTAAAATCACTTTTGTGCAGCTGCAGGTTGGAATTTATATAACTCACTCAGGTGAGTTGTTTATAACTGTGGGGTTTGAAGTGAAAACCTGGAACCCCATCACTTGTCACTGTACTTCTCTGCAATGCATCCTTTGTCTCTGATCCTCAAGGCCTCTACTGTCCTATAAGACTTGTGTTTCTTTATGTTATCACTGTTTGAAGAGTCATAAATACCTCATTCTGCCTATAATAACTGCTAGTTCCTGTTAGATATCTGAAACTAACGTTGCACCACTCAGATGTAAACAGAAGTAAGACAGATTAGCCATAAATGCCTGACCAATTAGAGAAGTTACTGTCACAGCTAAACCTAGTTACAGGTCAAGGAATTTGCAGAGAGCGCAATCCTGACAGATCTCAGTCCTGAGGCCTTCCCAACTTCCTGCAGGGCTAATGGCCTGTTACCAGCAATAGCAAAACTGTGTTTAGGACCTCAGAGTTAAACAGTATTTCAGTAAAGTATTCATTAATCGTACTTGGTATCTTGATTTAACATCCTCAGAAAGCTAAGCCTAACTATGCACATTTTCTCCTTCCTTTGTATTATGAAACCATTTAAATCCACATAAAGTCGTATTAGATGCAAATCCTGGCACAAGCCAGTCAAAGTATTAAAAAATAAAGATAATCACATTGACAGATGGCAGCACTTCCCATGTACCTTAGTAGATGGAAGCGAAACAGAAAAAATGAATTTGGCACTCAGACCTTACCTATTACCTATTTAACATAGTGCCTTTAACATTTTCTACTGCATTTCCTCTGTCTGATCAGTAGGTCATCATCAAAATGTATCTGGTACAACAGACATCTGCAAAGTTCCCATCCAACTCATGAGTGGACCTGGCTCATCAGAGATATGATTCTCCCTGACTGTTATCTGCACTTCTTGGCTTTTCAGCTACACTTCATCTCCAAATTGTTCCACTTCGTAGATGAAGATGATTCTCTGCACTTGCTGCAGATGGGTTGGGACGTATCAGGGTCCACTGGTGGGTAGATAGCTCTCCTACATTAAGGGTGATTCCTGTTTCACCTTCCTGAGGAAAAATTCTTGTTTCAGATTCGTCTTGAAGACTTGGTTTTATTTCAAAAGCATTTAAACACCATTAATTGAAGGCTAAAATTTCTACCTTAACCATATGAGTTCACAGAATTAAATATTGCTTAAACACTCTCATGTAATCAAACCAACATTTGGATACCACTAGCAGAAATAAAAATGTGAGCAATAAGCATGTGAATTTTCATATCTCAAGTGCGAAATATTCCCTCCCTTCCTCTGCCTGTCTTTTTTTGTCATCTGTTTGGTGTTTCAGGTTCAGTTTGGTTGCATTGGAATACAGCCCATTTTTCAAGGTTCCACAAGAGGACTTTACAAAATGTTATGGGAGTTAGGAGCATCTGGCTGGTTTGGCTGAAACTTCCTAACAAGCTTAATTACTGCAGGAGCTAAAATAAAATAAAAAGCTGAAGGGAAAGATAATGTTAATGAGGAAATTTCTTGGCTTTTGCATAAGCAAAACAAAAATATAGCCGATTTCATACCTTTGAAATTTTACCAAACAAAATGCTAGAATGCCTGAGCAAATAAGAAACAGCTACTATATATATCACCAAAACCACTGAGAACGACCAACAAAAATATGTATTTTTTAAATCTGAAATTTGCTTCCAATAGTGCAAAGCTATCCTTATTTTGCCCTTTATATAGTTTAAAATATAAACTTCATATTTACCTTAATTTTAGGTTTTCAGATCCAGGAGTTTTAAATGAGAAGCCTGTAAATAGTCATGTTTATGGTAGGCATTGGTAGGTGACTCAATTTGAATGCCAAAGTTGGCTTTTTTGCTACACTGTAGTGATCTCTGTGTATTTTTACACATCAATATTATTAGTCTGGCTGGAGGAAAGAAGACAAGTATGCCAGAAGCTTTCTGCTGTTGTAAAACCCTGTGTCCTTTCAGCTGTGTGCTGAAGGCAGGACAAAGGAGCATGGGTACCATAGAGAAGAGACGTAGAGATTTCTTCAAGAAATGCAAAGAACTGATGCTCCCGATCTAACCAGTTCATATTTTGTTATAGTATTTGTTACAGTGTTGTCCTGGGATAGAGTTAATTTCCTTACTAGTAAATAGTATAGTGTTGTGTTTCGGATTTAGGATGAGAATAAAATTGGTATCACACTGATATTTTAGTTGTTGCTAAGCATTGCTTACAGTAAGTCAAGGACTTGTCAGCTTCTCATACCGACTTGTCACCAGGAAGACTAGAGGTGCGCAAGAGCTGGAAGGGCACTCAGCTAGGACAGCTGACTTGCTATAACCACTCATAGGAAAGATTTTTCACATTCTGATGAGTACTCAGTGCACAGCTGCAATGCAAATGGGCAGTGCTCTTCATTTCTGATAGAACAATAATATTTCATTCTTAACACAACTTAGTTTACGTTTTTTCCTACCAATTGCACATTGAACAGAAGCATGATTTCTGCATTTTCCCAGATCTCTTTTGACTATTGGCAGATAATATCACTTTCTAAAGCATACAAGCCCCTTATTTTGACGCCTCTGGTAGGAGACACTTAGCATTCATTGATACTAAATCTCATTGTTATCCTGTTATCTTTGCACATCTCTTATGTAGATGTCTACAATTCGCTGCTTGACTCTGCTTCCAGATTAATGCATTAATTGGTCTGCAAGTATCTGTTTCTATAATAACTTCTGTTTTAAGGTATTTAATACATATACATGACAACAAGTTCTTTATTGAAGAACTTACTAACATACTTCTGGTCACTTTTGTCTTGATGAAAATCAAACATTGACCCAACCTTTTGTTGCCGACCTCCTAGGCAAGTTGGCTTCTTGCTTTATGAGGTTTTACAGGGTTCCAGGATAGTTCAGTAGGTTAGAAGCCTACAAAACTAACAGCTGCTTCTCCATTTTTCTGAACTTCTTAGTGCAAGAGGTTTGTAAAGTGTTTTTTCCCTACAAAACTGCAAACAGTCTACATTTTGCTGCAGAAATACAAAATTATCAACAGTGAGTGGACCTCAATTGGGTCTGGTTTGACTGGTCTCTCAGGGAGCAGAAGGACCAACTCCATAATCAGCTGCCTTCCATGTGAATGCAGATAAGGACTTCTGATGTAGGTCGCACACAAAAGTCAGAACTTAATCCCTGCTCTGCCTTGGAAATACAGTTTAACTCTCAGCAATGACTTTATGGACTCTTAAAACAATCTCTAACACTATAATTAGCATTTTCTTCAACCAGGCTGTGGCCTCCTTCAGTCTCTGCTCTTTTCCAGCTTTTCTCAGAATTCACACACTTTTCTGGAAGAAGTGAAGCTGCAACTTGAGTAGGACACAACAATGTTAACCCTGGGCTGTTGCTTATAGCAAAAGACTTTTGCCATGATTTCTTTAACTAAAACTTGTGGGAGATGAGGGTGAGTCCAGATTCTGTTCAATCAGAGATTCCTGCGGGAACAAAGTAATGTGAAAGGCCCCTATGAATGTTAAGAAATAAACAACAAAAGTGGGTCTAAACATGGAGACATCTTAACAAATGATTTCACCTTTATGTTAATTTCATGGAACAGTTGTTGTAGGAAGGAATAATATGAGCTTAGTCTAGTAAAAACTTTAACTGATGCAATTTATAGTCATAGCCTTTCTGACAGAGTGAATGAAGAGAAAGGAACACTCAGGAGTGAGGATTGCTTTATGCAGTCTTTTCTGAGTGCTCTGTATATCCAAGAATGAGCCCTCAGATCTCGCCAGCTGAAATTGGTCAACCTGAATATCATCACAACCCATTAAAAAATTCCTGTTGTCCTATATCACAGTGAAGTGGTAGGTTTCTTTGTGGTTTTTAATTTAAGGAATGTTTTCCTTTACTGTCAGTTGGATGGTGACTGTTGTCATACAAAATATATTTAAAATATGGAAGGTGCTTGGTTGTTTGTGAACAGAGAAAGACTTGTGAGTGATGTGATATTTGGGGGTTGCCTTGGGCACAGTGATCATGAAATGACAGAGATTTTGATTCTTGAAGAAGTGGGGAGGAGGGTCAGCAGAACTATCACCTTGGAATTCCAGATGGCAGACATTGGCCTGTTTAGGAGCCTGGTTGACAGAATCACTTGGGAGGCAATCCTGAAGGACAAAGGAGTCCAGGAAAGATGGACAATCTTCAAGAAGGAAGTCTTAAAGGTGCAAGAGTCTGCTGTCCTGCTGTCCCCAGGTGCTGAAAGAATAGTTGGTGGGAAGAAGACCTGCCTGACTGAACAGAGAGCTCTGGTTGGAACTCAGGAAAAAACAAGAGTTTATGATGTTTGGAAGAAGGGACAGGCAACTCAGGAGGACTACAAGGATGACATGGTTATGCAGGGAGATTCAAAAAAGGACAGGAGGAAGCAGCCTCAGATTGCACCAGGGGAAGTTTAGATTGGACGTTAGGAAAAATTTCTTCACCTATAGGGTCATTAAGCATTGGAACAGGTTGTGCAAAGAAGTGGTTGAGTCACTGTCCCTGGAGGTATTTAAAAGGCATGTAAATGTAGAGCTTAGGGTTTAGTGGTGGACTTAGCAGCCCTGTGCTAATGGTCAGATTTGATGATCTTAAAGGTCTTAATCAACTTAAATAGTTCTATGATTTTGTGTTTCTATTAAAAAATCTTTCATCTATCCCCCAGCATTAAACATCTTTCTCATATGAACGAGTTCTTTCCCCTTCCTAGATACACACAACCTCTTGTTTTTCCCTGCACTAGTCACAGCAACACACCCCTCCTCTCAACATCAACCTTGTACTTCCCCCATCCAAAGATATTCAGATGCTCTAATTCGTGTCTCGCCTTTCTCCACGGTAGGAAATATGACCTTGAGAGGATAACTTTGGGACCCAAAAGAGCAGCGAAAGAGTGAGATTTGTGTCTATCTGTTTTAAACATTATAGGGAATGATTTGTAATAATTGGATAATTTGGATTATAAGTATCATTGTCAGTGGAATTAAGATAATCCATTGAGCAGACTATCAAAACCTTAACTGGACTAACCTTGGCTTCATGTATTTAATGTGTTGCTGTAGTCCAGCTGAAATGTACGCCATGTTTGCTCTAGACCCCATTCCTGTGGACTGGCTCTTAAAATGTAGATTCGACAACTTGTGGAGAATACAGGTAGCCTAGGTTGTAGTTTGCAGTGCAACAACTAGCTACTTGCCATCTGCGGGTTGCCCCAAATATATCTACCCTGTGTAAGTCACAGAACATTCTGAAATCCGTACGCTTGTCAAGGTCCTTCTAGGATACCCTGGTGTTTTAATTATACCCATCGAACAACTCCATTACCTAACATAGAAACTCTCTTTAAACTGTTACATTCAGTAATCAGACTGAACTTGTTGCACCAGCAATTGGGACAGAGTGAGTGCTACAAAGTTGAAAGAACAGAAGACACAGACACTCCATATCATCAGAAGAGTGTGCATTGTGTTAAGGTTTGGCTTTGAAAAGAGTGATTTGAAGTAATCCAGCTAAACACATTCCCCTAGTCCCAATATAAAGCAAAATAAACAATTACTTTCAAAGGAATTAAAGTGTCAAAAGTGAGAGGAGGAAGAGGTTACATGATCTACTAATGACTATTGTTACAGATTTTACTTCACTCAGACAATTGGCAGATGGATAGCATTATACAGCTCTTACAATTCCAAAGGGAATTGCAACAGAGGGCTATTTCTTAGAATAGCAGCTTATTGTGTAGAAAAGGTCCTGAAAATGGAGACAAAAGGAAGACTTTTAATCAGAACACTAATGTGGGCTTTCTGTGATGAAGCTCTTATCATTCCACCACAAGCAGTGTAAAGCACTCAAAGACGGATTATATGAAACAGTAATAGAGGCTTTCAAATCATTATTTGCACTTTAAACGTGGGGAGATATTTGATTGCTTCACAAATCGTTACTCAAAAAGGAAAATAACTGAGAACATGAGTTCTGACCTTATTTTTTTTCCTGGACACTGGAGCCTGTGGTTATTTCTTACTGAAAGCAAATCCAGTAGTTCAGGTAGTTAATTAAAGTTCTGTCTGCAAGAAGCCTTCTAATTAATGGCAATTTCATTGTTCCAACTACACGTATTTATTTCTGTAATGAAAAACAATAAAATAAAATAAAGTGACCGATTTGTTATGTGGGCTAGTCCCCTAACAGACTTTGAATATCAAGGCAAAAAACAATACAGATAGGCAGGGGTCAGATTAAGTGAAGCATAACTGCTGATGGTGATACTCAAAGGTGAAGAAATACTTAATACTTCCGCCTGAAGCATAGGGCTTGAAGGTTTTCACTGTCATCATCTGAATTAGATTCATTATGTTAAGAAAGGGATTATTGTAGCTTTAATGTAGAATTAAATAATCTGTAGCTATTAAAACAAGAAGCCAGAAAAATGAGTTTTGCCACAGCAAGTACCTCAGCTGCAGTCTTCTGGTCACTTTCAAGACATTTTGGTACTCCAAAATAAAACCAAGTCCAAGGGATTCCAAGCTGGAGTTCATGTAATTTAATAATTGGTGACCTTCACTCAAAGTCATGTTACAGAGTAAGTGTTTAAGCTGCCATTTCATTTTTTACTATTATTCCACAAGGGCTTTAAGCTATTCCACACACAGGTGCTGATTTTGGCTAGGTAGCAGAAAAGCTGAATGGTGTTTGGGGTTTATTAATTTATTTATTTAGCCATTCATTCATTCATTCATTCATTCATTCATTTTGTTTCAGTTGAATAGAAAAGAAATGCAATATTTGCGATTAACTCAAGAATTCTGCTTATATTCTTCTGACAGCTTGCAAAACAATTTTTATAGCCCTTGAATCATACAGAAAAATTCTGAATCCAGTTGAACTCCAAGTGTGACAATGACAATTCTGTGCAAAGCTGAAAAGAGTCCAAATATTTTGCCTGTAGTAATTTGCCAGTCGGGATTATTTCACGGAAATGGAAGCGTACAGGGTCTGTGAAGAAACACCTAATGCATTGATACATAAATAAAATCAATTAACCCCATAAAATATCCCAGATAATATAGACAGTAAATCAAAACATAATTTAATGGGCTTATTTACCTTGCTTTTAGAAAATTGTTATTTTTAATAATAGTATTTAATTTTTTCTAAAAAGCAAAAACATGAAAAAAGGATTTAGTTGTTTGACTGCAAGCTTCCTGATTACTTGCAAGCAGAATATATCATGGTAAAACAAGGATTTTGTCCTCACTAAAAACTGAAAGAAAAAATTGCATAAGATAACATGTGGGAATCTGAGTTTGAATTCTTTAAAAAAAAAATGTTCTTTTATGAACAACAAACAATGGCTTTTGTATAAAATTGCAAAACAATTAATTTCTTATGCTGGCATCTTGAGAACTTTTGCAAAATGTAAATAGCCTTAAACACTTCAAAGATTTTGGAAGTGATCAGAATGGCAGAGCTTTTACAAAACACTCATTTCCTCTGTATTCACTGTCATAGCAATGAAAATGAAACTGCTTGAAAACATTGCCACAATAATAGAAATATTCAAATGTTTACAGAGAATGTTTCCATTTAGTCTAAACTTGCTTTTAATATTACTCTATTTCAAGAACCAGAGGGAGTCATTTGAATTTTAATGCAAATAGAACCAATCTATGAGTGTATCTAGACTCTCTTTTTTCTTCAGATTTTTACACTTTGAATGATTACCTTGTCTTACATGTGTAGTGGAAATTTCAATATATTTTTCCTGTTTAAATGTTACTTTAAGTGCCATTTCCTCCTGCTAAGATAATAAATTGTATGAGAAGGTGAAGAGCATAATTACAATTGTTCTGTCTCATCATATAAATATTCCAGAAGCAGTGCTGCAAATATATCCCAGTATTGAATAACAAGGTCGTATGACAAGGTTGTGCTCACTAGAAAGCAAAGTAGAACAGAGAGTTATGGAATAATTCATATACAAATTGCATACATTCAAAAGGTGCTAGTTAGAAGTTTGCAGTGTAGCAGATCTGGTTTATCACCTTTCCTACTCATACAAAATCACAAGATTTCTGTTTCTGAGGATCACTAGCTTCTTTGAGATTTCCAAAATGTAAAAACCTGTGAAAAATTATCTTTTGCATATGAAGGATAATAAAATAGTTTTGTTGGGAAAAAAATAAAGACTGAACACAGGCAAAACCTGAGTTCTGGTACCAAAGCATACTGTAATTTTCCCACTTTATCTTTCAAGTGCCCTATTCAATATCCCCCAGCACTATCATTTTCCTTTCCCTTGCCTGATCATAGAGTCATAGAATCATAGAATGATTTTGGTTGGAAGGGACCCTAAAGATCATCCAGGTCCAACCCTTGTGCCATGGGCAGGGACACCTCCCACCAGATCAGGCTGCTCAAAACCCCATGCAACCTGGCCTTGAACGTTCCCAGGGAGGGGGGGCATCCACAGCTTCCCCAGGCAACCTGTGCCAGTGTCTCCCCACCCTCAGTATGAAGAACTTCTTCCTAAAGTCTAAACTGAATCTTCCCCCTTCTAGTTTAAAGTCATTCCCTCTCATTCTGTCACTTGTAAAGAAACTCGTCCAAGCCCTTGTAAAAAGTCCCTCCCTGGCTTTCTTGTAGGCCCCCTTGAGGTACTGGAAGGCTGCTATGAGGTCTCCCTGGAGCCTGCTCTTCTCCAAGCTGAAGAAACCCAGCTCTTTCAGCTTTTCCTCATAGTAGATGTGCTCCAGTGCTCTGATCATTTTTGTAGCCCTCCTCTGGACCCATTCTAACCGTTTCATATCGTTCTTATGTTGGGGATTCCAGAACTGGACACAACACTCCAGATAGGGTCTCCCAAGAGCAGAGTAGAGGGGGAGAATCACTTCTCTCGACCTGCTGGCAATGCTTCTTTTGATGCAGCCCAGGAAATGGTTGACCTTCTGGGCCAAACATTTCCACCACTTTGCTGATAACCACCCAAAACATACAACTTCCTTTTTAATTCCATTTGTTTAAGTTAGAAAAGACTTTAAAATCATCGAATCCAAGTGTAAAACTAACACTGCCAAGTCCATAATTAAACCATGTCCCTAAGCACCATGTCTACTCTTCTTTTAAACACTTCCAGGGACTGTGACTCCACCACTTCCTGGGCAGACTCTTGCTATTCTTGATAACTTTTCAGAGAAGTAATACTTCCTATTATCTATTTTAAGCATCCCCTGGTGCAACTTGTGGTGGTTTCCAGTTGTTCTAACACTTGTTACTTGGGAGAAGAGACCAACTCCCACCTTGCTATCACCTCCTTTCTGGTATTCATAAAGAGCAATAAAGTCTCCCCTCAGCCTCCTTTTCTCCAGGCTAAACAACCCGAGTTCCTTCAGCCACTCCTCATAAGACGTGCTCCAGATACTTCACCAGTTTCATTGCTCTTCTTTGCACATGCTTCAGCAACAAAACTTCTTTCTTGTAGTGAAGGGCCCAAAAACGAACATGGTATTTGAGATGCGGCCTCACCAGCACCTCGTTGTATGGGGATGATTACTTCCGTAGTTCTGATGATCATAGTATTTCTGGCACAAGTCAGAATGCTATTGACCTTCTTGACCACCTGAGGACACTGCTAGTTCATGTTCAGCCGGCTGATGACCAACATCTCCAGGACCTTTTCTGCCAGGCAGCTTGCCAGTCATTTTCCCCCAGGCCTGTAGCGTTGCATGAAGTTCTTGTGACTGAAGCGAAGAACTCAACACTTGGTCTTGTTGAAACCCATCCCATTAGCCTCAGCCCATTGATCCAGCCTGTTCATACCCTCTGTAGAGGCTTCCTTCTCTCAAGCAGATCAACACTTCTACACAACTCGGTGTTGTCCTTTAAATTTACTGATGGTGCACTTGATGGCCTCGCCCAGATCATTGATAAAGATACTATACAGAGCCAACCCCAATATTGAGCCCTGGGGAGCACCATTTGTGACTGTCTGCCAACTGGATTTAACTCCATTCCCCACAACTCTTTGGGCCTGGTCATCCAGCCAATTTTTTACCCCGCAAAGAATATGGTCATCCAAAACATAAGCAGCCAGTTTTTCAAGGAGAATGCTGTGGGAAACAGGTGACAAAGGCTTTATTAAACTCTAGGTAGACAACATCCACAGGCATTCTCTCATCTACTGAGTGGGTCACCTTCTTGTAGTAAAAGATCAGGGTTGTGAAGTAGGAATTCCCTTTCATAAACCCATGCTGATTGAGCCTAATCCCCTGGATATTTCATAGGGGCCACATGATTATACTAAGAGGACGTGCTCCATAAGCCTTCCTGGCACTGAGGTCAGGCTGTCAGGCTGGTAGTTCCCTAGATCTTTCTTCTGAGCCTTCTTGTAGCTGGCTGTCACATTTCCTAATCTCTAGTCAACAGGGATCTTCCCAGTTAGCCCAAGCTGCTGCCAAATGATGGTAAATATCTTGGTGAACATTTCTGCCAGTTCCACCAGTCTATTTTGTTCTCAGACTCCCTAATGCTCCTTAATCTTTCTACTTCCTCTCATACCTCTGTCACCATGCTGAGCAAATCATCCACCTGGTCGTGCCATACAATTGTTCACTTTCCCTGTTCACCTATAATGTCGTACTCTTGGTTGTGATAAAAAGCAGGAGATACCTGACTTAAGTTATTTAAACCTAGATTGGACAGAGTCATGGTAAGACTTGTCAGGACAAAACAGCAAGAGAAACGACTAAATGTGTGTGCTTCTGTATATTTATATATATGTATGTACATGTGCATTCATGAATGTGAGTATATATGTCTCGTTATAAGTATTTCCATCCATATATACATATCCCAGTCATAACTTCTATGCTACTTCTAAAGGTCTTCAACACAGATAAAGTCCCAGACAAAATTTTATTTTTTCTTGTAATACTGTAAGATGTAATAAAGTTAACATAAACCTGCTGGCAGAGAGAAAAATATCAAAACTTTGTGCCTTCTGTCATTTAGTCATAGTAGAGATCTTCTTTATTATAGAATATTTCAGAATAACAGGAGAAATAAAGATATGACAAGAGCCTGAGAGGCAGTCAAGGAAATGAACTAATTAAAAGTTCGGCAAAGAAATGAAACCAATTATTATCCTAAACTCGTTACTCCTTGTAATTTGCTCACATTTTTTTTATCATCTAGATCTTAAAACGTATTTTCTTCCTTTGTTATTTTTGGGGAGGGAAGAGATGTTTGATTTCATATTGCTGGGGTTTTTTAATTATTATTTATCACTGTGTGCAACAGTGGCTTATACATAAGGCGCTAAGTACATTTTAAATTCTATCCACATGCTTTTGCATTTCTAAGCACATGAGGCTGATGATTCTGCCACTGGGAAATGTTTAGTTTCATTTAAAAAAAGAATCAATTAGTTGAACCTGATACTTAAGGGGAAACTTCTGTCAGATCCTTTGACTTGGGTGAACTGGATCGCAAAACGCCTTCCAGATTTTTATGTGACACCTTGATTGGACTTTCATGCTATCATCTCTCACTAATAACTCAACTTACACCTAATTAGTATATAAATAGTGGAATTAATACTTTTGTCATATCTGGCAGCATGTAGGACAGCTATATCATCAATTTTATTGAAAAACAGATAAATTTTAAAATGTTTTCAGTTTTAGGATCCTCTTTAACATGTTTAAGGAGGTAGGTAATGATCAATGGCTCAATGTCCCAATGGAGACTACAAGTGGTTCCCTTCAGGGGTCCATTTTGGGACCAGTACTCTTTAATATCTTCATCAGTGACATAGTGGGATTTAGTGCACCCACAGCAACTTTACAGATGACTCTAAGTTTAGTGGTATAGTAGACACTTCTGAGGGAAAGGATGTCATTCAGAGACGCCTGGACAAGCTTGAAAACTGAGCCCATGTGAGCCTCATGAGGTTCAACAAGGCCAAATACAAGGTCTTGCATCTAGGTGAAGCCAACCTGTAGTATCAGTACAGGCTGGGAAATGAAGTGACTGAGAGCAGCCCTGTGGAGAAGAAAAAAGAGGTACTGTTGGATGAAAAACTGTACATGAGCTAGAAATGTGTGCTCACAGTCTAGAAGGCCAACTGTAGCGTGGGCTGCATCAAAAGAAGCGTGGCCAGACGGTCAAGGGAGGGGATTCTGCCCCTGTACTCTGGCGAGACCTCACCAGGAGCATTGTGTCCAGCTCTAGAGCCCTCAGTACAGGAAAGACACAGACCTCCTGGGGAGGATGACCACAAAAATATTCGTAGGGATGGAATAAGGGCTGAAAAAGTTGGGGTTATTCAGCCTGGAGAAGGGATGTGTTCTTTACTTTCTAATATGAGAAGCCTGGAGAAAAACAAAGATTCAGACTGAATCCTACTATATATGATCAACGTAGAGCATGATTCAGGTAGATAAACACAGGCATCTGTTATCAATTGAGATGCCCTGTGGTTTCCTGCCTGGCATATACGTCTGTGTTTGAGCAGCGCAAACAGATATGGAGAAAAGCGTGGATAATGTAATCTAGTTCTAATGCTATCTTCAAGTTCCATGGAAAAAAGTAAAAGAAAATCTGCAAAAAGAGGAGTAGGAAATATGAGATCATGTCCCTCTCATTGTTTGCAGCTTCCAGAATCTCCCCCACCTTCTGTTCAGATAAGGCTCACTTCTATGATTTCCCAGAAAAACAGTGCTGGACAGAATGACTAAAATATAATAACGATATATATGTAGGCTTTTATATTATGTAAACTATAAATAATATTATATTCTGTGCAATAAAATACAATGGGAAGATCAGAAAAACACAATCATGACTAAGAGTCAGTTATAGAAAGAACATGTTACGGGTTGCTGAGTTGCACTCTGAAGATACGGTTACACTGACCAGCACAAACCTCCTTCAAGATGTCTTCAGTTAAGAGGACTGTTCATTATATGGGATTTGGGCTTCATGAATATTCCTCTGCCTCTTGCTTTCCTCTTGTAGAATGTACATCTTTAAATCGTAGAATGTTATTTCACTATCTGTGGTTCCTACCACTATGCTTAGTAGTTCTCATGACACATGCACAAACAAACTCAGAAAATCATCTTCTGTTATTTCCATTCTACATTAGTACAGACTTTCTCAGAAACAATCAAATGCAGCAGGTATATAACAAATAATTGACAATCACCTAGCTGGACTTCAGTCCCAAGGGCTTGGTCCAGTGCCTGAAAGTATTTTATTCCACTCCAAATAAGAACTACTGTGTTAATCTCCCTGGAATGCAGCGTTTATTACTTATCCGGCAAGTGTGGAGTGTTGCATGCTAAACGGATTATCTCCCCCTCCTTCTCTCCACCTCCCCCATTGTTCAGGCAAAACAGAAGGGGAGAGGGAGGAGATAATCCTCTTCAAACGGAGCATTTATTGCCTTAGATGCGAGCATGAAGTGCTGCTTTCCAAGGGGAGTTAGCACAGAAGCATCTGCTTATACAAGTGTTAAAACCTATTGTAAACAAAATAAAGCACCATTCCAATCTGACCTCTGCTTTCTTGAGAAAATTCAGGACTTTTTACTGTTCTTTACAATGGTTAGAATTCCCCATATAAAAAACACATCCTTTTTTTTGGGTTATTGGTATAGGGACTTTTGGATAACAGGTACACTCAGTTACAGTGGTGGTAAAGTTGTGATAGGTTTTTTGGATTTGTTTTTTGGGGTTTGGGGTTTTTTTTGTTTGTTTGGTTTGGTTTTGGGGTTTTTGGGGTTTTTTTTTTTGCATTTCCTTACATTTGTGGGGTTTGTGTTTTTTTTTCTTTTTAATTTCACATTCAGACCTGCCAAAAAGATCTGTCAGTAGAGATTTGTACTGGGTGGTAAAGATTTATATTGGATGGATTTGCTCATTTCAAGAGCATCTATTCTTCTTTTTGTTTCACAGATATCTGCCTTTGTGACTGATTCGCAATGTTGTGTAAGCAACATTTCTGAGCATATTTTCAACCCTTATCAAGCCCATTTGTTAAGAAAAACAAGTTGAAAAATAAATTTGGCCCTATAGATACAAAGCAAAACCTTAACAAAACAGAAGTGGTTTGTTTCTCTAAAAAAGAATTTTCTGCAGAGACTTTATGATTTAGTTATTTTCTAATACATTACATAGACAGATAACAACAGCACTGTAGGTATACAGAGTGAAGCTCACACTTCCAGTTCTCAGAATATAGTCACCTAAGTTATCTAATAATAGATTCAGATAGGCTTAATCAAATTCAGGGCATGCTCCACCCAATAAAAGTTTGTGGCATTCACAACAGTTTAGAAAATAGCAGAATTTCCCAATTTGTTTTATTTTCCATGGTATATCAGAAGTTTTGACTTATTTCACCCAAAGCAGAGAAGAAATAAAAATGAGAATGAGCCTGTTAATAAATACTGAAGCCTGAGTCTGTCAACAGATGCAGTCTTCTAGAGGTGTTTAACTCTGCAGCTGTTTTTCACTCTCCTGCTTTAGGTGATTTTTAAATAATATATGCCTACCCTTTTCCAGCTACAACTCCTGTAGCAGTTACTACGCCCAACCCAGATGCAGCTGTTTGCTACAGATCTGCTCAAAGAGTTTCTTCTGTGGTGAGTCCCTCCTTCATTTCAGTCAAAAATCAGCTGGCTCACTAGTGGGCCATGACAGTCTGAGTCACCCTGAATCAACCTTGCTTGTGTCCCTACTCTGGATCCCATGCAATTCTTTCTGCCTTGGTGTCAGCACTGATTTTATTCTGTGCTTATTTTAGACAAGCTTGGTTTGACAAAGCTTAAAAATATAGGAAAATTATATCATACAAGGATGAGTACCAACAAAAAGGACAGAGAGCACCTGTGTGGCCATAGTTCAAGAATCAGAAAGGGACTCTCGGCTCTAATTTAGGTTAGTCTTTTGTATTTGACTTAAGCCCATTTTGCTGAAATGGAACAGTCAGTAGAGTCTTAATCAACAGACTGGCAGTTCAGCAATTTCCTGTAGGAACAGAGCACTAAAGTAGTGAAGTCTGAAACTGGGAGAGAAATGCAGCAAGCCTGGCCTTTTTCTTGAAACAGACAGAATAATAATTATGATAACACCAAAGGCTGTGGTTTGCAATTATAGTATTTATATTTAGCCATGAGGAATATAGAGAAAAGTGATTGGTACAAGTAGGTAAGAGAGTAGTCTAATAAAAAATGTTCCTTGAAGTAAGGAGATTGGTAATTCTGTGGAAACAACTTTGGGGAACATAACACTGGCTGTTTCTTTGTAGCCTCATGCAATTTTATTGAGTCCTAAAATTTCCTACAAGGTATTCAGTCTATCTACATTGCCAGAAGAATTCTTCAAGGAAAAATATGTCATTCTGCAGGTACTCATGAAAATTGAGCTGCAGGAGCAGGTTTGCCAATTAGGAACTCCAAACAGAGTCCAATATATACTTAACCTAGACTTCACTAGAGAAAGCTTTAAGGACAAAGTCCCAACATGTCTGCTCCTATTTTTAACTGCCATTCAGAAGTATAAAATGTAAAAAGCACAGTGGGTACTTCCAAAGCAAGAAGAAACAGCGAAAAAGAAAATTGCCACACAGAAAATATTTCCTTGGGCTTACGCCAACTGCCAATGTAGATGCTTGGTTAGATTGACATTGATTAAACCACTCTCTTGTGCAGAACCTCTGATATTTTGTACTTTCCATATCTCTGTCAACTGTGTGAAAACTTTTGTGTGTGACTTGCTTCTATTATTCTTTCTTTTTTTTTGAGATAATTTCTAGCTCATTTGCTGCACTACCAGCTTTTCAGGATTCATGTAGAGGTTCAGTAACTATGTTTGCTTTTATTTTCAGGCATTGATGATGTGCTGCAGAACAGAATTGATGAAAAATAACATGCCTGGTATTGAAGGGCCTAAACCACCACTTTGTTTCAGGAATGCTGTTACTCACTGCCACTGCATTCTTTTTACTCAGTTCTGAGAAAATTTAATGCTAGTTTAGTGTTCTCACCTATTTGTTTTATAGAGTAGAGAATGTTGTTGAGGAAAATAATTATCCAAATTGTGCCTCTTTGAAGAACAAGAGCATTCAAGGAGCTAGCATGGAAAATGAATAAAAAACAATTAGGATATATGCAATTGACTTCATAATGTGAATACATATACAGATTTCCTGTATAAGACATTAAACTGTATTTTGCTGACTCAGAGGATCTGCTTAAATGACAAGGTGATTCAGTGATGAGAGGAGAGTTTGAATTCTGCATTTCTTTTTTTTTATACAAAGGGCTAAATATTGTACCTATGAACACTTGGTAACTGAATACTAAAGCGAGTTATGCTTTCAGTAGGTATTTAGTGAATCCAGGTATTTCATTAGTGTATTATTCGCTATTTTTTCCCTCATAATTCTCCTACTAATAGATTTGTCAGGCAATAAAAGAACAGAAATACCGTAAGATTGGTTGAACTGAACAGCCAATGTAAACAGTCTGTCATCTCTGTGTAACACATACAGAGCATTCAGAAAATGTTTACGAATTCTAAGTATGTTCATAGTCAATCTGCATGCCTCATAAATGTTTCTCAAATTAATGAAAAATCAACATTTGTCAAATTTTCTTTGTTGAATATTATTCAGTTTGTATTTCTTTCTTTTCCAGTCTATAATTACTTTCTTGCCTGTCAGGAGAAGAGGAAATTACAATATGATCTGAAACAAATAATTGAGGATGCAAGAGGGATCTTGTTATATAACTGTATTTAACAACAGTGTTGGTAGGTCATTTTGTATTCATTTGCAGGGAAAACATGATGTCTCAGTGGACCAATGTGTTCGGTGTTTTAACAATTCAGTATACTGAGTACTTTCTAAAAAACAGAGTGACTTACACTGGTGGTATGCACACTTTAGTGAACCCTAGGCATACAAGATTTTTTAAGTAATCCAGTATAGTTATCAGATTGCTGGTTTACACTGAGCTCCTTTACTTCTAAATAACCTCCCTTTTGTGGGTTTTTTTGACATAAAAAATTGCCTTAGATAACAAAAAGGTAAGTAATCTCTGAGCCTTCCTAATGAGATCACCAGTCCATATTTAGTGTGCTGGACACCATTACTCCTCTGTTACTATCAGTTTTCGGTACTGTGGGATCCACCATATTTTTCAGAAGATTCTGGTGATGGAAAGACTTAGGTGTGACTGTATGATACGGTTGGTATATGTTGTGGAAATGGGTGTGAAAAGGGATGATGAGGATGCAAAGATCTGAACTGAAGATTTTTTTTTTGGATGGGGTTTTGGCTCCTTTCTAACTATTTTCCTGGCTTTTTCGTGCCTATTATCTGTTGAAAAAAACAAAATTTGAAGGACGGAGATGGGAAAATCGCCTTAATCTATTACCAGAATGAAGATGGTTTCCTTCTGCTCAGTTTAAAAGACTAGCCTGTAATTTGTGTAGGACTGACATAGAGACTGGTTGATGGAAGTTTTTTGCACAAAAAATACATTGAAAAGCAAATATTCTACAGTATTTTTCAGAAGATTTCCATAGAAAAAGTGTTTTATGAGATCAATTTGTGTTGGCTTGACTCCTTAGCACATTTCTACTACAAAATATTTAGTCAATAATGATCCAGCATACATTTCATGATCATTCTATATAGTTGTACTTTACTATTGTTTCAGTACAGAAAAACCTCCCTCTCTGTTCCATGGTAGAGGGTTTTATTCTCTAATTTTATGTCTCTAAAAACATTTATGAATGCTGAAATCTAGCTAAAGGAAAGCAAACCCTCAGTCATCCTGGTGCCACAGCAGCACAAGCAATGAAAATGAATGGGTTGCAACTGGATTGCAACAGTGGAAAGTGGCTGAATACAGTTTGACTGGACACTTAATGGAGGCTGGGACTCTCATATATTCATCCATAAAAGTATCACAGTGCAAAACACACCTAAGAGATGTAAAATAAAAAAAGTATCTGTTCATGCCCTCAATGACCCATTGGGCAATACGGCTTCTTTACCTCTTTCAGTATATGAAAACATAGTAATTTTTAGTACAATCATGCTCAGCTATCCATCACATTCACGACAAATGTGACAGCAATTCAACAGCAGCAAAGCAATTTTTCCTGGAAGAATCAACATAATAGGGAGTGGCTGTGGGGAGGGAGAAGGAGTGGGTTTTTTTGCAAACATCTGAGAATTACACTTGATCTAAACACACGAGCACAGTTTATATAGTATAAGGAATAGAGGCAGGAACAGGGATATCAGGATCATTAGACAGAGGAGATATTGGCTTATTGACATCTGGCTTTTTTGATCCTTCTGTTAGAAGGATCCCAGCTGCTTTATTTAGAAAAACTGAAAATTTTGGTATGCAAAATTTTTTAGCTTACTCATTCTTATGGCCTCTCTCTACACTGTCACACTGTCATCATCTTCCTCAGATAAATCAAGGTCAACTGAATCAATTAAAGGGTGAGGGGAAGAAAAATGGGATAAGGATGGCTATCAGAGCTCTGGTAATTAACAATGAAACTCAAACATGATATCTAGAAAAGCAACAAATTTCTAAACTGAGTAATTTTATGATCTGAAACTGATAAAGACAAGTGATTGACTTTAACTTAGAATATTTCTCGACAGGAATTGTCTGATTTTTATAGTACAAATTAAAGAAAGTAACAGCTTTTTTTTAAAAAGCCCCAGAAATAGCAGCAGTTGCTTTTCAGCTCTGAAATGATAAATTATGTACCAGGAAAACTATACGCCAATGTGAAATATATAAAATTTTTCCTGTTAAGAAAATAGTTATGTAAGGAGGATGTCCTTCAAACATCTTCAGAACCAGGATATATGAAATATCACTTTATATCAAAGCCTATTTGCAAAATGAGAAGAATGCAACAAGTAATGCAAAGAATGATCCAGAATGGTCAAAACACAGAGCTGAAAAATGGAAATAAAAGTAGGAAATTCAACTGTATATACTTATTGACATTTTTCAAGCCGATTCTTGACCATAGAATGATTTTTTGTGGCCTACTACACTTGTTCCAGAAGACTAGCTCTTATATCCATATAAGAGGGATAGTAGTAACAGGAGGTGTTTCCCTGCAGCATCTGGAATGGATGGTTATTTATGCTTGTTAGGCAATGGTACCGTTCTAGAAAATGGTTCAGAACTTGACAGCCAGTATTTACTACTATTAATGTTCTCCCACTTTACATTAAACCGTGCAAGCTTAGTTAGGGAAAAGGTGTTTCTAGAAATACTATTTTCAAAGGATTAACAACTAAGACAGAATCATAATTACCATAGTTTCATTGTATACAGAAAATAGAATCTTTATAATGGTTCCAATGCTTCTCCCTTTTTTCTTGGTCAGTACTAGCAAAGTAAGAAGTACTTGAATTAGTACTTATATTCACTTACCACAGCTTACCTGAGGAGTTTCCTAGAGGAGTGGGAGTATAGCTACCTGTTATCCAGGTAATATTCTCCTCTGCCTACCATGTTTAGCTAATCTTAAATGTAAAGTATTCTGAGTAAAGTACTGCATAGGTTGGCTGATATAAATTTAGTGACTGGGAGATTAATCTCTGGACATAGTGTTTGAATTTTGCAACTGAGAACCAAACACTACCTAGCCCATACACAGGAACAAATCCTTTGAATAGCTGTTTATTGTTACAATGTGTTATTAGACCCCTCTGTGTAAATAATCCCACCAGTGACTTTGCTATTTCCTGATTTATTGAGTGCAGAGAGCTAAACCAACTCCTTCTGGAAAGCTACACTTAAGGAGCATTTACAAACAAATGGTTCATTTAGACCCAGCCATTTCCTGTTCTTTCTCCAACTGTCGATATTATTCTGTGTTGTTCCTGGCAAGGAAATTTATGCAAGACTCTTCTTGGGAAAAAGTGGGAGAACGAATGGGACAGAGCACAGGAAAAACCTAAGAACCTTGCAGATGCCAATTCGCAGTCATACAGGTAGGCACATATGAACATTCACAGGTTCACACCCATCAGAGCAGGGATACATTGAACGAATGATGCAAGGAACAGCTGTAAGACACAGAGTTGGGACTACCTGACCAGGTGAATCATAAGCTTTTCACAGAGTCACAATGCACAGATAGTACTGGTTAACCACTATTTTAGTTAGTGCTATTTACCATTGTGTATGCCATATGTAAGGAAAACAGGGTAATATCAATATCATCAGGAAATTTACTCAGTCTGTCAGGGGAGACTGTGTGTAGAGCTCCATCTGTCCAGACAGTAACTGCTTTCAAGTCTGTTCAGATGTCCCTGTAACATGACATTTACGTGCAAGATTCCTTTTGACTTTCAGAGAAATAATGGAAGTAGGTCTTGGTTGACTTTTCTATGTCTCCCAAAATTTATGAACACTGGTTTAATTGTTGTTAATTTCACCTCTTTACTGAATATCTAGCCAGGAAATTAAAATAGTTCTTTGTTATGAAGTTGTAGTGAATCTTCCATGTTTACGTTATGTTCAAGATGATCACACTTCTGAACAGGAACATAAGGCCTGAAGATTTAGGCTTTGGGGATGTTATTCATCTAAACAGACATACCTGCCTGAGCGTAATCCATAATCAGTACTTGAACTTTCTTACATCCTCAAAAGTAAAGTGTGAACAGCCTTCCTTTTTCTCTAATGCTTTTGATCCCTTTTTCCACTCTGTAGTATCATTGATTTAAATAGGTAACAGTGTCCATTAGCTTATAGGAAGTACTTCTCACTTTGTAATAGATAAATAAAAGTTTTTACTTTAACCAGATTGTGATAGTTGAAATCAGTAGGCGGTTGGGAAGAATATAAGCTTTCAAATATCCAATTAAGGGAAGAGGAGACAGGGATTTACACCGCCATGTGAAGGATGGGATGTAGCAAGGTGTATATCAAGGAGGAGAAAGGGAGACGCAGGATGGAGGATGGAATTTAGCAAAGCTGTAAATTAGATCTAACTGTGTATATAACGGTCTCCTTTCCTTTCCGGGAGGCGGGGGGGGGGGGGGGGGGGGGGCAAGGTGGGGGGTATGAGGGTGTTAGGTTTTGTCTGTCGGCTTATGGTTGATTAGGGTAAAAGGATACAGGCACACGAACAACAGAGGGGGGTCAAATGTGCAATACTGAGGAAGACTGCCTGCCTTCCTTCTGCAACCCCCCCCAGAAGACCCACTGGGTGGAGGTGTGCATGGACAGGTGAGGGAGGGAAGTAACAAATCTAAATGATTTACCGAAACTCAGTTGAATATGTATAAGTACCCTAAATAATTGTATGTGAGCGGGACCAAATGGTGTGCATAGAGGAGGATCCATCCTCTTATTCAGAAAAAGGAAATACTACTTGGAAATACTAAAACATTTAAGCATTTTGTAAAAACTCTTGAATATAGAACTGTGACCCTCTGCTCAACCTCACACAGAATAATTGTAGAGAGGGAGTATTTATCTGTCTACACGAACTGAATACTTCAGAGGTTTTCTTATCTACTATTTCCCTCTCTCTTTTGCAAAAACAAGTTTTGATGGAAATCTGAATTAGCTCTGCAAAAGAAAGGAAGTGTTAAATTACATGTCAATCAAAAATGAAAAGAATACCAAGACCAGACATTTTATACACTTATCTATATAAAGATACCTGAAGATAAGTGTTATCATTTGGAAAGCGATCCTTATCACAGATTCTGCAATAATAGAGAAATTAAGGTTAGTAAGCTTTCTCATAACAATTTCTACAATTCCAAATGGTTCTTCAAAATTCTTTGGATTAGATGTAAAGAACTAGTTTTTTCTGAATCTCTCAAGAAAGAAACTAACAAGCAGGTCGAACATGCCTAGTTATCATGTCGCTTTTCTGAAAATAATGAAAAACAAACCAAAACTGAAACAAAGTCACAGACTAAAATTTAAAATGCGTACAGAAAGATATGATGTAGTTGAAGCTAATATAGGACTTCCAAGACAAAAGACGGGAAAAAAATTATAGCATAGGCAGTTAGGTGTTCCTCAGTTTGAAGGTTCTGGATTCAGGTCTCATTAAGGTGCTTTCCAATAAGAGTTCAGAGGTAACCTTAAATATTTGATATGAGTTACTATCCCTCCTGTCCACAAGCTGAAGAAATGAAAGTAAAACAAACAGGTGACGAAATGTGTGAATGTTCTATAATACCTAATTCTTTGTTTTCATTTACAAATATCTGATTATCTAAGATGAAAAAGGAAAAGTTTCTTTTAATTAATTTGAATGAGAGTTTGCATGAAAATTGGTAACAGCTATTTAGTGGCATCATGGACATGGTAAAGAATCAGAGAATATCTCTACTGTATAAAGATGCATTTGAGAAGTTGACTAGGACTCTTAAATTCAGTATTCCTGACCTTATCAAAATTTTCTTTAGAATTATACACTTAGTCACAGTATAAGAGATTGATTACCTTGGTAATAATATATCAAAAATACGCTATATGAACCTTATACTGAAAGTATTTATTTTTCCCTATTAACTATTGCTGGAGCCTCTAGTGTTTTACTGAGCCTGGTACATTTGTACCATAAATCTTACAGCATGTGAGATGAATGTCACCCTTACTGTTTAATTGCACCCCAGGTATGTTGCAGAACCCCATAGAACAAGTGGTTTGATTTAATCCTGTGTCAGAAAAAATAAAGTCACTCACTGAATTATAAACAGTGGTTCCCTTAAATGTCTGCATGTTCTTTCAAGGAGTCTCATTCAAGTACTAGCCAGGTCTGACACTTGTTAGTTTATAAAATCTGATGGATTTACTGCAGCTTTGAAGGGATTTCTTTTCCTCTATATTCACATTTAGACTTCTCAAAGGTTTGTATAAGGAGGTTTATGCCACTGTTTAGTGCTGTTCCGCAGAGCCACTATATAAGTTTCCAAAACTCAAAAATATCCCTCATGATTTTAAAGTCTTGAGATCTTCTGTTGAGTTGAGACTCCTCAGATTTTACTTAAATGTTGTATGGAATCCAGTCAATGTGAAATCTTCAGCTATGTTATCAGTCAAAATTCAGAATAAGCTGTTTCCGAAGCCAGAAAGAAAAGGAAAAGATTGTTTCAAAACAGACTTTTGATAATCCAGATGGAATTCTGTCTGTCCAGAGGAGAATTTTTTTCTTATCCCTTCTGTACCTATGAAATGCTAACCACACTTTTGAGAACAAACCATGGTAAACACAAAGGTGATTAGCAAAGTGTGGTGCTTATACTGAGTGCCTAAATTAGTTAAAAACTAGAAAAAATAATGAGGTTTTCTGGAACCCATCACTATACTACACACACATTTGAGATTTTTATTTAATAGTATATTTTAACCAAGACTATGTTTTGCTTGTGATTATCAGTATGTCTTTGTCTGTACACCAAGTTGATACATACACTTTAATTGTTCATTGTTCCACAGCTTGTTACCTAGCTGTTATCTAATGCCATACTGATTGCTGTGAATATCTTGAATCACCTTTGTATTCTTGTTTATTGGCAAAAGAACCTAAATAAGCATCTTTGTTCATTCTTCACATTTGATGTCGTGGTAGCTGCAGCCTCTGTTGAGTGGCTCTGTTGATTTTCAGACAGATATAATAAGAAACAGACTGCATAAATAAAGACTTACATTTCAGCTGGAGATAGTCTCTGATCAGAGAATATAGTATGAAAATACTTGAAAATCTCAGTCTTCTGAAGAAGAAATCAAATGCAGCCTTCAAAGCTGGTGGGATAAAAAAGTGAGGATCAGGAAAACAACAGGCAGAAGATTGAATTTATGAAAACTTAATGAGTATATTTATTTCAAATGATAATGAGTATGGGGAATAAAGTTTGGGCTGATAATACTATATCTAGCAGCCTTTGAGCAATGCTTTATAAATACAAACATTTTCAACATTTCTGAAAATTTCCAAAAAAATTTCAAAAGGAGTACTTTTTAAAAAGTTACATAACCCACAACCAGGACATTTATATACATGCATGACTATTTGCTTTTGACTTTAATGAATCTACACAGTGGTGAACACTGATTAACTCTATACATTGACTCAGTTTGCACCTTATAGTACAAACTCCACGTTACAGGCAGCTATTGTCATTGTACTCACTATACAGAGGCAGTAACAGGTCCCATATTTACAGAGGAGCTAAACTATGTTGGTAACATTCCATGTCTCTAACACACTGAACAGAATGGCTACCTGACAATAGAAAAAGTATAAGTACTGATATCACCTGATTTTTATGTTAGTGTGTTGCAAGAAATCCAAACTCATAAGCTTTAACTGAACTGGCAGAAGGGGCCTTAACAGTTGCAACTTTAGGCTGATACTTTAACAAGCAGAAGATTGAGCAATACTGGTGAACTTCGAACTCTGAAGGGAAGTACATAGCTCATGGAGCTTAAATAATTCATTTAGGCCACCTTTGGAAAAGTCAAAAGACTAGATTTTATTAGTTGTGCCTTAGGAGTAGTGTTTAGTACACCTGCCATTTTCCGAATGCTGCTACATTTAGTGTACAGCAATAATCAATGCATGCAGTGGTAGAAGAGTCCTTGAATTATCTGTGATTCTGATACTTTGCCTTCTTTTTTCTTCTGGGCTTTTGGCTATCTCCAACTACGTGTACTTTTTCCACAGTCAGGGATTACCCGTCTCTTCAGCTTATTACAAAAACATTTCGATACTCTTAAATGGCCCCAGAAATGTGGTTTAGATCACTCCTGTGCGTGGGATACCTTGAATCTTCCCAAGCTAAGAATTTGACTTGTGAATCAGCCTTTAGCCATTTTGTATGGGCATTGCAATAAGGACAGTTAGTTACAGTGCTGTACACCACTACTGGACGGTATTACCAATGGACATTTTGCTTACCCTTCTTCTGATCTATCGGAAAGTTAGGTTTTGAATATTTCTAGTGGATGACCTGTAAGAGGTCAGCTTTTTCACCAAGAGAAGTGATGTTTTCCTTTAATTCTGGAGGTATATCTTGATGTTGCAGTTTCTCTGTTTAAATTCTGGTTTTGATCTTTGGAAAGATAGTTGTATTTTGCTAGTATGCTTCTCAAATTTTCTATTTGGTTATTAATAGAAATATAGTTAAAGGGTTAAGAGATCAATTTCTGTAATTTTACTATAAAATTGGATTATATTGCATTTTGTTACTTAATTACCTAAGGGATCTGTAAAGGTCTAACAGGGTAAATTACATTTATGACTTCACAGGGACTGATGTTGAGTACTGAGAGGAAGAAAAGCAATATATCTACACTAATACATGTGCAAGGAAGAACAATACGCAAGCTGTTTCCCTTTAATATCTCAATGTTATAAAGCTACCCTGCATTGCTGTACCCTCATAGTACCACTGTGGTAAACAGAGAGAAGAGGACAATATTGATTAGGCTGGATATACCGGGAACACTAAAAAGAAGAAATGTACCCATCAAATTTTCTATAACTCCTTGAGAAAGTAGATGGCCTTCATAACCTTGAATGAATCCATTTTCTTCCTAGCGATTATTCCATGTCTTTGCAGGACTAGACTCTGTAATTGATAGAACTCTCTTTTTAAAGATGTAGCTTTCATATTTAGACAAACTCCTCGTACGTTGCAACTCAATAAAGCCTACAATCTTGATCGTCTATCTGATGTAACCATAGAAGCAAGTGAAGAAGAATCACAAGGGCAAAACATATCATGGAAAAGAAAGACGAGTTCTGTGTCTTCAATTAATCTGTGAAAGCCATTTTAAGGATCTGAGAAACAACACAGAAAAAAAAAATCAACAACACGGAGTAAGCTACTCACAGAACATTTTTAACGTGTTTTTAATATTATCACATTCTACTAATCTGACATTCCTGCCCCTAACGTGAGTAGGAATATTCTTTCCTCTATTATTTTTATTCAAGTCTGCCCTGAAATGGCTGTATTGAAGTCAACTCCAAGTTGACTCCACTAGAAGTGATGCAAGAGAATCAGAAAATATCTAATCAGAGTGGCGGGATTTAGGGAGTATGTCTAATTTTGCTGAGGTGTAACAACTAATAAACAACCTTTTGCAAGGATGCAAAAAGCTGCTTTTTCAGTAAATGGTCTTCCTTCCTCATCTTCTGATATATTTTTCAGTTGAGGTTTTCCAGTAAGTACTGAGAGGAGAGCCTGTGTATTGTCACATACTTGGGTGGGATTAAATTTAGTGTTTGGTTTAAATATCAGATAAGTGTTTATAGTCACAGAATCATAAAATAATCTGGTTGGAAGAGACTTTTGAGACCATCAAGTCCAACTGTACCTGTCCACTTAGTAAACCATAACCCTGAGAAACTCATCTACTTGTATTTTAAACACCTCCAGCAATGGCAACTCAATGACCTCCCTGGGCAGCCCCTTCTGGTACCTAATCACCTTTTCAGTGAAGAATTTTTTCCCAATGTCTAGTCTGAACCTCCCCTCGCCATTTCCTCTCATCCTGTCACCTGTCACTTGGGAGAAGAGACCAACACTCACCTTGCTACAACCTACTTTCAGGTAGTTGTAGACAGTTGTATATATTAATGTTGTGTTAAGAGTTAGCATGCCACTGAATGAGCAAATATTCACTGAGCAAACACACAGGTATTCAGTGCACTCTCAATTTAGGTAAAAAAGAATTCACAGAAGGAGATGAAGATTATGAGGAGTGTTGTATACAATTAAATATAAACATAAGATTTACTCACTTGTGATTTTCTTTAAGCATATAAACATAGCTGGGAAGGTACATAAGTAGATACATAACCTTAAGATTACAAGTGAACTCTTTTATTTCAACTGGGATTTCTCTTCCACAATCCTGTATATGTCATTTTATAAACTTATCTTCTAACTCAAACAACAAAAAATATAAAATGTGATAGAAAATTAAGGTGTTCCAAAACATTGAAAAGAGAAAGTATTTACTTTCTATGTTAATTTGGGCAATGCATGGTCATGGATAAAGGCAAAAGAGAACATTCAACACTTGTAGGAGAAATAGATAAAGAGATTTGATATGACTGGAGAAGTGTGGAAAAGAAAATGACGTTCATACGTGATTAGTAAACTCCTGTGAAAGTCTAATATTCAACGACACAGTTGCAAAGCCTTTAGGTCCAATGACTGAGGGATAATATGAACAGCTGATTTATGGGAACTAAACCATATTGGATTGCGATACATGGCTTGACTTGTTTCCATAAACACATACAGAACACGCCCTTTTATTTGCGTACTCCATAGTGTTTTGTTGATGCACAAAATGAGACCATGGATGAGCGAATTACCCAATACTGGAAAAGAAAAATTATGAGAAAAAAATATCAAAATATGTAGAATTCCACTACTGTAGAAATTATTCAGAAGCCACAGTAATGGCAATGGCAATGCAATATTTCTAAGTAGTAAGGACGTTCATGCTGCTGGTTAAACTGGTATTAATGATCCTCTATTTTGTGAAGTTATGCAAAGTAGACAGCATATTCATGATTTTGAATTTACTGAAATTAAGAGTAGGATAGAATTTAAGAACTCTTCCCTCAGGCAGGCTCAACTGCCTTAGTGCTTAGATACACTGCATCTGGAAAAACATACACTTTGTCTATTTAGAGACATTATAGTTACTATTCAAGTACTGTAATTCATTGACAAAGTGTGGTGAGCCATAAATTGAATTTTACAAAGATAAAACTGCAAACTTCTTGCAAACTACTTGCAAACTTCTACTCTGTAATCAGTTCTCTTCATCTTCCTATGGATATTTTTGACAGGTACAATATCGAGCTTGTAGTGATACAATTTTGTCAATAAATGCATAATAGTTTAGACAATGCAAACTTGTTTTTTTTCTTCTTTTCCCATTGCATAAAATTTTTGCTTAGAAACTGATAGTTCAGTATATTCAATTAAGATAACACACAATAATGATTTTATTGTGTTGATACATTGCCCTGCTATACTCCTTAGTTATTTAAAGCTTGGTAACAAGTTAGAAGATTGAATAACACAAACCGAAGCATTGGTACATAAAAAAAATGCTTTCCACACTGTTACCATTTCAGAACTCTGAAATGCCTACATGGGCCTCCTTTGTTCCCCTTTTATTCAAAGACTTGTGTATTTCTACATCATGCTTTAAATACCATGCTAAATGAGACACACCAAAGATCAGAAAGAACTTAATTCCAGGTCTAAACCTTACTAATGCAACCATGTAGATCTGACTGATTAGTTTTTTTCAGGAAACATTTTTGTCAAGTCTGTCACCATTTCACAGTAATAAAACTAACAATATACTTTTTCTGTGACATGTTCCACGTATTAGGTGGATCTTGGGTCAGTTTTTTTTTGGTTTTGGGTTTTTTTTTTGACAATATCTTGTTATATCCAGAGCTTTCAGTTTCTAGACAGATCTCTCTAATGCCAAAAATATCTTGCAGGGACCATAACATAAGGTTATACTTGATCTCCGTTTTCTTGTCTGATATTTTCTGTCATTGGCAACACTATCACTATACCAGTTTATTTCCAGTATTACGGTGGTCAGGCCTGAACCTTATTGGCTGGGTTCTTATCTGATAATCAAGGCCTGAGGGTTTTATTTGAATGTTAGTATTTTATCTCACTGGAGACAGAGCTTCCAAACTGTCAATCTTCGTATAAATTTGAGTCTTACTGAGTTAATTTATCTCTAGCTTTGCTGACTGTCAAACTGAGAAAATATTTAGTAAATTTGAGAGAAAACAGATCCTTTCCTTGAGGATGTTATCTTATTTCCCATGTTTCATCATTAATCGATCTTATATAAATATGGTATCATAGTTTCTACAGTGTAATTGCATGTAGGAACTAGGAGTTACTTTCCTTATGAAGAGGAAGCTTCTGATTTCTGCCAGTTCTTTTGGTCACTTAAGAAACATATTTCTATTATGCATTGTAATCTTTTTTTTTCAGTACTTGTCACTTCAAGTTTCATGTGTTGTCTGCTCATCTCTTTTAATAAGTTCTTGTTTCATTTAGTACACATATTTTTGTTAATACCTGTAAATTGCAAATATGAAATGAATATTGCAAAAGATTAGTAAAAAACCTCATTTTAGGAGGAGTACTAGAGGAATGGGAAAACATCAGTGCTGATATGGGAAAACACACATAATATTTGAGCAGGAATATTTGATAGATAAATATTTTATCCTACATACAAGTAGCTGAGTGCAAATTAAAAAAGTGTCATGAAGTTATTCTTCTCTTTCCTTGTTATCAAAAAAAGCAATAACAGTAACATTTATACTATATCTTGTTTAGATCACCTCTAGCGTGTCAAACTCTTTTTCATACATAGTTTTATTTATTTGAAGATTGTTCTACACCACGGTGGAGGGGGAGAAGGGAAGGGATAGAGATGGTGCAGGTTTCTTTCTGGGTCTGAATAAGAAAAGCCCAACAAATGACTTAATGGAATAGTTGTTTTAATAAGGCAGCAGAAAGAGTAGTATAGTTGGCAAGTAAACCTCACATTCCTTCAGTTACTAGGAACCCTACTTCCATGCAGCATCAGATGGACATCAGATGGACATGGCAATTACGTCCTTTTTGGTAATTTGAGCTATTAAGTGATTTTCTTACAAGAAAATCACTCTACTAATGGTTTCTACTGTAAAACAAAATTGATGTTCACATGAAAACTACTTGCTGCACTGTTAGGTAAAAGCAAGGCCACACAAGTGGTATAAATGCTGGTGTCAAGCCGGATCAGTTTGTGGGCTCCTCCATTACACTGAGCTGGCTGAGCTCATTCTACAACCAGCCATTTGTGAGGGACGAGGCAGCCTGAAGGCCACACTGGACACAGCACAATGTACAGTCATGTCCCAGTCAGAATAACTGAATCCCACCCCTTCATCCACATACAACTTGCCCTTCCAAGATATTATAGATTGTGTAAATAACATAGGTTTCTCGAGTACAAAATTCAATAAAGCACAAGTAGCCTGTCCAAGGTCACTGACTGCATGAGTACAAGGCATTCAGCAAGGCTCACAATATGCTGGGAAAGTCTGATCTTTGTCTACTGTATTGTACCTCAGACCAGCTCAAAAAAAAGGAAAAAAAAAAAAAAACCAAACTCACTGTTTTTACTATTTGTTTTTGTGTTACAGGAAAAAAGCCAAAACTCTTACTGTAGATTTACTGTGACTATAATGAACATTATGACTAATAACAGCTGATTTAATTATAGTTCTTCTAAAGTCAGAGGCTCAGTGCTGCAGTTGTTTATCAGAAAGATTGTTATTGAAATTAGTGGTACAAACGAACCTGGAGAACATTAATTCGAAATGATTCAGCATCTTCAAAGGGCTACTTGAAATTTATATTCCAACATAGATCCAAAATAAAAATATTTACGGCTTTAAATGTTTTATTTTGTTCATACTCTTTTATTTCAATTTATGTTATTTTTCTTGTAAGTCAATTCTAATCTCTTGACTCATTCCCTTTACAGTTATTTTCGTGTTCCCTTCCATCATAAAAAGGATCCTCTGCTCAAGTCACAATTTTTCAGTGTTCACTGTCCTCTAAAATTTTAGCAGCTTTGGAGCAGTCCATCAAATATACAAATGTGGGTGACATCAGCAAAGAAATATCATATAAGTTTGCTTATAGTGGGTGAAATCTGTTGCAGCATACAACTTTGTGGTGCTGCAAAATGATCAGGCCACGTAGTATTAGAAATGATATTGTCTGATGAACACAATAAAAGTCCATGATGTGCATTAGTAAGACAGGTGAACAGTAATTAAGACTAAGCTTCTAGACACCAACTTTTCTAAGTAAGTCAAACAAGAAATCTAGAGAAATGACTGTTATAGCATTAATGGCTAAGAGTAACAATAACTGGCACAGATGTCACTTCCCCATTGCTCCTTCTTCTATATCAGTAGCATGTGGAACAGGGAGCTGTGCAAGCAGATAACGAAAACTGAGTATCTAGTCTGTACCTAGTATTGGAGTAACCAATGACCAAAGGAGTACTGAAAAATTATTTAATGCCTTAGCTTTTAGTAATGTGTGAGGGAAAAAAAAAATCACCCTCATGGACAAAATAGATTAATCTCAACATACTGAAATAAATCAAGTAAACTGTAATGTTGTAAAAAATTATAACTTGTAAGCCTGTCTTATCTTCTTAGTTTCAGTCCTGTAAATCCAGAGTATTTTCTCCAAGCATAGCACAATAACAGTCACTGTGACTGGGAAAGAAATCTAGATACCTCCTCTAGGCCCCAGACTTTGTAAAATCAAAATGCTTAGAAAACTATAGAAGTCACACAGAGTATTAGCAGTTATATGCTTCCTGAAATCCTTTCAAAGATAATCAGCAAAGTGTTAATTGCTTTCCTAGGTAAATCTGTAATCCTATCTTTTCTACGTATTAAATATCAAAGAGTAAATACAGTACTTAAAAGCATTCTACTCTGACTTTTCAGTTGTTCTGACGTTTGACACCCTAATGTCCAGGCTTGTGCCTCAGTTTTCTATCTTTATTGAAATATACTAAGACAGAAAAAGTTTTATAAATAAAAGACGAACCATGAAGGATAATATTAACAGTGAAAATAGTTGTCACAGAGTTGTAGTGAAAAAAGAAACAGAAAAGGCTAAGAGTGGCTTAAAATTCCAACATATTTAAAGTTGAATAATATTATATCAAAAGCACAAAAGCTTTAAGTCCCGACAATGCAAATAATTGATTGCATGCTTCTTTCTTTTCTGTAATTTGAAGGCACTTTCTCTAGAAAACTTATATTCTCCTGGATTTTGGGTTTCTTTTGGTTTTGAAGTCATCAACCAAAATATATTCAGACTTGATGCTTAAAGAGTTATCAGTATCAGAAAGAGACATGAATAAAAGATTATTAAGGTCCAGCACACAGCTCTCAGCAAGATTGTTTTTACTCTTTGTGCGTTTTGATACTTATCTTCAGATACTGACCAGACATTTTGTTTAACTGAAAACACACCACTAAAACTGAAACCAACTAATATGCTTAATTTCTTATGTTGCACAAACTAGTAAAAAGATAAGCCATTATTATGACAGGTCCTATTTTTATTGTTGGCATGTGGAGTGGCATATTCGTATGCACAGTTCCTTAAGTAATGAAAAGCACTTCCTGAAGATTAATTGTGTGTGAGCTCTGTATTCTCCATACACAGGCTGTGATCCCAGAACCACAATAAAACAAACCTCTATGAGCTGCCCACAGAAGCGAATGAGACTCTGAGTGTTGCAAAGTTCCAGCCAGGGTGATTTTGAGCCAGAGTATTTGACCTGCTGTTGGGCAGGTAGGAAAACAAAGTTTCAGTAGTAGGTTTTTCTGAGTCTCATAATCTTTAAAGTGGTAAGGGAAAGTAGACCCAGGGCAGGACATATTAACAGTGTCCATTTTTGCTACCAACCTGTCATTTTTAACACACATCACACATGTTACACTGAAGTTTTTTTTAAAATCAATGGACTTTCAGCTTCTTAAAGAAATAATTCATTTTAGAAGAAGGAGTGGAAAGTTTTAAAGGAGTGTAATGAAAATGAAGAAACATGCAGTTACTTTTAATTTTGATTCTTGTATAAGGAAGGCTCAAAGGAAAAGCAATTATTTTGTTTTAGTGGAAATCCTTTTGCTGTGATGGTGTCTTTAGAATTATCTTTTCATTATATCAGAGAAAGTAAGATTAGACCGAGATTTTGGGGCAAGATGGGGAAGATGTGCATCATTTGTACAATATCTGCAGCTGGAGGTTATATGTAAACTTGATCAATCTGCCTATTCTCTTTCTATGGCATTTTCTCCACCTGGTCTCCTTGATTCTTCTCCCTCTTTCTCTTCTGGGCCATATAGCAAACTGAATATTTGCAGCTATTGTGTCTATAGGCTTGGTTTAATTGCTTACTAAGGATCTTTCTAAACCTTAAAACATAACTGAATGACAATGCTGCCACACAAATCACAAGACATTCCATGCAACTGGCTAACACTGCCCACAGCAGTAAAGAGCACAAAGTCCATAAGCAAGTATTTTTCACCATTTCAGTTTTTCATCATGACTGATCATTGCCCATGCACTGCTTCGTCTATAATATCCACTGCCCCTGCAAAGTATGTCTGCAACGTTAGTTATCTTACGATATGTGAGGTTGTATGGAGGGCAAAGAGAGCTATAGCAGTTCATAAGCTATGGCAGTGTCAGTAATGGTTTTTAAATGCTCATAAAACAGGCTAAGATTCCTTCGTTCACCCTGTATAAGATTTGTTTTAGAAGTCCTCTTATGTACAGTCTTGTTTTTGTAGAAGGTAAGTGGCATTAGTCCCTTAATCATTTCGATAATTGGTTTTGCTTCTGAAAAATTTTCTTCTAAAGAAAATTATGGAAGGACAACTAGAAATATTTCAGGTAAGGTTTTGTTTTTTGAAGTATGAATTTCCCTTAGTAAGTTTTTGTTTCTATTAAATAGACTTTTCCACTGTGAGCCAGCATTCATATACAGTAGAAATAGAGTTGGCATATTTTAATGATTGCATTTATTTCAGTGTGACAACATTATGGAACATACTGGTCTCACTCTCTCTCCTATATGCACGTTAGAATTCAGACAATTTCACATCTGTGCTTTAATGAAAAATAATATCCGATTTTTACCTACTAAGCATTCCAAAATGGCAATTTGACCTTTCCCACAATAGTGTCTCAGTAAAACAATCCCTTTTAAAAGCACTTTGATGATGAATCCTTAGAGAAACTCCATCTAAATGATAGTAAAAGGACACTATATTTTCTTTTCCAAGACATTTGTTTTGTAGAAATAATGTTAATTTCATGGTAGAGCATGAAAACGTTCAGATGACAATCAAGAAGATTTTTTCATGGTTATAAATTCCAGAGGGTTTATATGAAATTTGGTATTGGACTAAAGGTATACTCCACACCACAGTAATGTTTTTCACTTCTTTTTACCCACAACTGCATTAATAATTTCTTCAAGAGATATGAGGAAACAAAAAATGGGGTTTTATTAAGAAAATTAAAAAGACTGTTTAGTGACCTCTTAATGCTAAATTTAAATTAGTTGAAGTATTGTTCAGTGTATTGAAACCTTTATTTGATGAACATATAAATTTAAGAAAAAATATTAATTCTTTTCAGACTTGAGCTTTTGTGGAATCACAAAATATTTTATTGTCCTTATCTATAAACCCTTTTGCTAAGTGCCCAACCTGAATCTTTGTCAATTATTTCATCCACTGAATGTTAATCTTAGGTGAACAATACATCTTTAAAATTTCACCATATTTTCCTCCTATTTTCCTCCAGCTTTAGATGAACATGTAAAGTAATTATTTGAATAGATTACTTTGATATGTATTTTTAAATGAATACATATTTAATTTCTGTTGTAGATACTCTATTAAAACAACACAGCAGATGAGGAGGTATGTTTTCATGCTATAATCAAAACCCAGAGGTTTTGTGAGGCAAAAACACAGCTGTTACGCAAGAAGTGGGAAAATCCAACAATTTCTCAGAGTTCAATTGTTACCTAAGGACTCTGACATGGAGGAAATGAGATAATAATGTTTACTTTTGTGTTCTGGAAGGAATAAATTTGAATATTTAGACTATGTATTGAAAACATTCTAAGATGAGCTATACTTTTATCTGATAAACCAAAGAGAAGTCATTTTCATCTTAAGCAGCTGTAGAAGTTGACTGAATGGCATCATTAAAATACTAAGAAAAATACCAACATCACACATAGGACTTCTTAAAGTTTTAGCTTTGTAGCTCTAAAAATGATTGAAAAAATAAAATCACAGTTATTTTTGATGCTAATATTCACTGCGCTATTAACCTCTTTTCAGAAAGTTTTGCATGCTCAGTTAGTGCGAAAAATTCCCTCAGTCCTTGAAGTGGAAATACCTATTCAAATTTGGCTAAACTCACATTAACATTACTATTCCTTTGCAAGCATGATTTTTCAGTATGTTTCTGTACAAGGAAAAGCTGCCTTTCCATTTCCTATTTAGGGATTTGGATTTGCTATTAATGTCACTAAAAACAGAGTTTGACACCATGCATCTGTGTCTATGACTGAACACAAGAAATTCACACAAGGGGATATCTCCTTACCCTTTGCTCTCTGCCTCCCAACAAGCAAACTCAGGAGAGATATTCTTTGGAACACTATTCATCTCCACAAGGTTTCTTAATAATACTCTTCCTGAACATTCACCTTGCCATTCTTACACTGTTGTCTTGACTGATTCATTAAGATCTGCAGGAAACTAGTGACACACTGGGTCAAATAAAGAAGAAAAATGAGGTTTTTCATTACGGTCCAGCAATAGCCAGTGCTGGACCTGGGATCAGAGCACAATGTCATCTACTGAAGCCTGTGTAAGCTTAAAGGATGTCACATATTTCTTACAGTGCTCCCCATTTTAGATATTGGGAATTATCTCACTGCGTTGCAAAAGCTGTCGTAGAGATCCTTTAAGTAACAATGATCAGAAAGCTTACTTATTTCAGGTCCAACAGAAGACAGATCAGCATTTTTTTTACCCTTCCCTGCAGAAATTAATAGATTAGTCAGAACTGGGTTTAGCCTTAGAAAACTGCTTGGCTTCCTTGTTCTTTCTGTCAAGATTTCCCTCTTCCGTAGGTTGGAAGGGGATATAAACAAAACGCTGTAGTTTCACAAAATTTTCACTGTGAATCTAGTTCAGTAGCAATCCACCCATCCTGATGCTTGCTTCAGAGAGCTGGATTGCACGTTCAGACTTCTGTGTGCCTCTTGCCAAGCAGATAAATATCTTCAAAACTTATTTAGAATTATGTTATTTTTTATAAGGTGCTGTAGGATTGACTTTCCTGAAAATTCACTGTTCTCTTATGGCAGCCTCACATGGATCAAGCAATGCTCCTTTGGGATTTGTTTTCTAAAAATAATATCTTTCTTTTATTTTGAGACTAGAACATGCAAAGTCTTTGACGACAGCATATGCAGCATTGCGACACTTCCTTAGCCACACAATAAGGGTGAAACCTCATCAGCAGGAAAAGATGTGAACTCTGCTGCTGTTAGGTGACATTAACTCCACAGTAGGTTGACTCTGACAAAAATATGCACAAACTGCCCCTCTTGGGTCTTTCTGCCTCTAACACAGCGACAAAAACCACAGCTCAGCTTCTAGGTACTACTGGGGAAAAATATTATGCATTCTGGAAGGTATTGGTTTTGAAATAAGAAATGAAGGATTTCTAAACTTGTATTTCTTGTTCTACATTGTCATCTATATGCATTTTTGGGTATTAATAATTAAATTATTACAGTGTAACCCTTTGTATTTAAAGAAATAGTAGCTACGGTCTGATGAGATGACTGCCAGAGTTGTATTATAGTATTCTTCAGAAAAGAAGACAATAATTACATTGAAGAAGCCCTAATTACTGTTAGTGTGTCTATATTAGAATGAGTATTCTTTATCTACAGATTTTAGGTATAAAGATATTGTGACAAACTTATGATATGTCATTTCTATGATGAATATATTTGTGATTCAAAAGGTACGTTGAAGACAGTTAATTGTAAGTGTCACCAATTACACATTTTGCAAAGCATGAGGGAAGAGTTAAAGGCTGTTTATGTCTCATGCCTCTGAATTGAATGGTAAACAGCTAGCTTGGTTGCACAGTTTGTGAGTGTGAAGGATAATGCCTCTTTGGGAATTCAGTAAGACTTGCTGGAGTTCTCCTCCAGAAAACTTTTTTACAGGATTATGGTATAATTAAGTGGATGTACATTTCACACTTGAAGACTTCATCACAAAGTGAGAATGGCAATGAAATAATTTGCAACATCTGTTTACCCCAAGGTTATTCAGATTAATCTGACATCTGTCTTTTAGGACAATTACCTAAAATCAGAAAAAAAAAAGAAAAAAGACATTTAACTCAGATTCTCTAAATCGAAGAAGGTACATGAATTCTCTAGACAGTGAAGAAGGAAATTTTGTGCATGTCTTAAGTGATGTGGGGAAGGAGGATATCTGAGCCAAACTCCCAGACTGGAATTTTTTGAAATCTTGCCTTTCTCATCTGTGTAGTTACTTCACTTCTTAACTAAAACCTATATGAAACTTCTTTACAACCTACAGTATCTTCTCAGACTTTGATACCAAATTATTCTTGTGGATGAGGACATCAGTGAAGGGCCGCAATCACTTTTTGCATAATAACCTGGTGTTTGTAGACCTAGTCCAGGAGGTAGGTCTTCGCCAACAAATCATGTATACCATTTATGACCATATCAGGTACTCAGTAAAAGTAGTCTCTTGAGACTTTGATTCCTCCTCTTCCAGCTATCTCGTAAATTAATGTTCGGGATTCTTTTTTGTTGGGTTTTTCTGTTTGTTTTTTTTTCTTCTGGATATCTGATGGCTGCACTTCTCCGAATTCAAAGTAGCAAGGCTGAAGGCATAAAGCGTGGCAAAAAATTTATAAGAGATGCTATCTTTACAGAAAAAAACACACCATGTGGAGAGTGGCTTTCTGAACTGCTTTGTTAAGAGTTGAGTACCTGTGTTTCACCTGCTGAGAGGTTCCAATTTTAGAGTACTTTTCACAGTATTTCTCAAAATTTCATCTAGTTTTATTCATGTATTCTGAATAACTCTTACTCCAAACTGTTGTAATACCTTGTTTCTACTGAAGGCTAGTTCTGCCTCATTTGCATTATTGTCATATTTACATAGAGGAAAATATTGTTTTGTGATTGCATGAGATATGAATTTCATTGTAAATCATATCACTTATGTCACTCCAGAAAATAGATACTTGTCTTCCTAGTAAGCAAAAAGAACTTTATCTATTGTAGTTAAATGGTTTGTTTCCAGACTCAGTGAGGTGCTGAATCTGCTAGAGTGTATCAGTCCTGTTCAGTGAGTGATTTGTTTGTAGTCAAGTAGCTATTAGCCTGAGCTGAGTCCACACAATACCTAGAGTTGCTTCAAAGGCAGCTGTATATAAAAAGCATTGAAGCACTGAAGTTCCGAATTGAGTCGAATAAGCAGAAACATTTCTCAGGTTGGAAAGCAATGGAAAGGTCTTAAGGGGGATAGTTTCCATAACAGAAACTGACAGAAAGGCGGTTAAGTTATGGTTCTGTTTATGGAAAGCCAAGTTAAAGAGTGGCTCTTATCTGAAGACCTGGAATTGAGACTACGGGTTGTGCTAGTCATTGTGGAAATTAGTTAATTTTGAAAGTTTGCTACTAGAATGTAACTGATTGCCTTCAATTCAAGCAAGAGTATGTATAACTATAAGGTGCATAATTTTTTTTTAATAACCTTCCCTTTCTTAAACTTCTATTTTGGGGACAGAAGGGTCATTTAACTTTTACCCTGGAGTTTTTCTAGGAATTGTTTCAGGTTATCTGGATTTCCTTGGGAATTCAATTTCTGAGGCAATGATGAATTCCTTACAGGAGTATGCGTCTCTCTGAGCTAAACACAACAGAAAGTGGGGATCCTTAGTGGAAACACCTGCCCGTAGAGTTGGAGAGGCATTTCTGGGGTTAGTAATCTGACTACAAAAGGGATGATCCCATTAGCAGATAGCTGTTTGGCTCAGATTCAGTGAGAAGTATAAGGCCTGAGACATTTCTTCAGAGCTGTGGTATTCCTTTTATTAATGTGAACCTTACCTCACAAATACAATGTAAAAACTTGAAATAAATTTTCTTGTTTTAATACAATTTTCTATTTTAATTGTTCCACTTGATTTTAATTCTTTTATATCCTAGAATAATTATTTAAAATTAGGCTCGTTGTTCATTTCACATTGTTTGTCTGGCATAAAGGGTGATTATTAATTCCTACACTATCTGCTTATTAAAGCCAGTATAACTTTAATGGATTTCTATGGAGCTATGCCAGTTTAAATGGGCTGATTATCTGCCCCCTTTTTTACCATTTTCTCACTAAGAGTAATTAATATGTGAGCCAAAATACTGATCCTAGTACAACTGGGAAAGTCTCTGGACAATGTCTCCACAAATATGCCTATCTCCTTGCGGTCATGTAAAATTGCTTATATATCATGCTGGGATACAATTATTTTTTTCATAGTAGCTTGTATAGTGCTATGTTTTTGATTTGTGACAAAAAAACGTGTATAACAGGGATATTTTAATTATTGCTGAGAAGTGCTTACACAGCATCATGACATTTTCTTCTCCTCACATTGTCCCACCAGTGAGTAGGCTGACCAAAGAGGTATCCCAGACCATATGACATCATACTTAGTGTTAAAAGCTAGAGGGAAGAAGGAGGAAGAAAGGATACTTGTAGTGATGGCTTTTGTTTTCTTGAGTAATGCGTGATGGATCTCTGTCCCCCTGGAGATGGCTGAACACCTACCTGCCCATGGGAAGCAGTGAATGAGTTCCTTATTTTGCTCTGCACATGTGCACAGCTTTTGCTTTACCATTTAAACTGTCTTTATCTCAACCCATGAGTTTCCTCCATTTTACCATGCTGATTCTCTGCCCCATCTCACCAGGGAGGAGTGGGTGAGTGGCTGTGGAGTCTTTAGCTGTCTTCTGGAGTCAAACTATGAAAATACATTAAAATTGTCTTGAGTGTATTACGTTTTCACTCTTATTTTGTTTATACAGATATTGTAGGAGTCTAGAAGCTTACCCAACACAGTAGGAAAAATAGATAAAATGTTTTCCAAACAATACAAGAGGAAGCAAGGTATTTTTAAAAAGCAAAATATAGGTTTCTGTAGGGATAGTTTTGAATGAAGTGACACTGTTAACTGAATGAAGTAGTAAAAACAGGTTTGCAATGTTCTGCTGTGACTTATTTATCCTACTTGTTTCAAAGTGCAATAACCAATATGGCTCTCCCATGTTAAAGCAAGTATATTTGTATATAGTTTGAATCTATCAGTGCAGCCTTGTATCAGCCCCTGAAGGTTTTCAAATGCATGTGTCCATGACAGTTACTTGTGAATGAGCATTGTGAATGAACAGGAGGGAGACTAAAATACATATTCTCAAGCCTCAACTGACTTCTGTCACTAGCAAAGTTAGTGCTTAGAAACGTTAAACTTCTGTGATTTTTTAAATAACAGTAGTGTCACATTAAATAGGCATGGCTCTGACAGATGACTGAAGGGTTGCCCTTCTGTCAAGTCACAGGTTCAAGGCAGAACCCTTGCTTTCTAACCTTCCCCCAGTGGAAAGTCTAGGTACAGCTGGATCCATGTCTAGTCCCAGATTTGGTCAACAGTTTATGACTAAATATTACGTAATACCACCAGTCAGAATCAGTGTAAACAGTAGGTACTTTAACTGAACTGACAGAAAAAAAAATCAGAATTCTCATTGTTAATCAGTTATAATCACACAGTGCTAATGCAGCAAGTGAATTTGTCAACATTCATATATATACACACATATATGTACATATATATATGTAAAAAAGAAGTGACAAATGAAACTCAAGTGAGTAGTTCTTTTCCTGGGCAACAAGTCAGAGGCATGCAGCTCTTACCAAAAAGCTATCCCATCTTAGGGGATAAGAGACATAGACCAGTCAGCCCAACCAACCCCTCTATCAATTAATGTGGTCGATTTTTTTCCCTCACAAAAGGTATTTCAGGTGTCAATTTTATACTTTTTGAAAACTTTTTGATGCTTCTGGGAAAAGTGGGATTAAGTCAATTATTATGTGTTGACTGATCTTGACAAGGTCTACTGCATTATCAGAAGCAGGATTTGGCAGTTTATCACACCCTCGGGCCAGTGAGCTCAGTATGTGCTTTTGAGGGTATTTCTGTTCTTAACTGAAACGACATGAGGCTGTGAGGTCTCCAACTCACCCCAGGTGTCAGCTGATTTAAGAGACCACGACGTGATCCATCTGTTGTGCAAGAGAAAGTTTTTCATTGTTCAAGCGTAATCACTCCCTTTGCGACCCTCTCCTTTTTGTGAAGTTCAGTATTTACCATCCATAAGGCCTAGCAAACCCGTTATACCACAAATACTGCTGTGAATTAGGAATAAAACCTTGTAACAACATGATGTGATTTTGGTGACTTTTTTTTCCACAATTATGGGATAAAGCAGTAGTTGTATTTAAGGCTGGGAAAGGATATTTACTGCTATACTTATTAATATATTTACGGTGATATCTTTTTAAATTTTCTTAGTTATCATTTTGGAATGAATGATGTTACATCGTGTAGCAATGTATATGCTATGCAAGTTCAATTTTTCTACCCTTTCTCTTACTCTCCTTGGAAACGTAGCCCTTTGCACACATAACCCCAGTGTTTCTGTAATTGGTTTCATGTTGTGAGCAAGATGAAAAGATCACAGTCAATGCCTTCCCTTTCTGTCTTCCTCATACTGGACGTTGGTGTAGCTTTTTGAGCTCAGGTGGAAAACATACTTAACGGAATGTAGAGATACCATGAGAAAATTTCTTTTCTTTTGAATTCATTGCTATTTTTCTACCCTCACAATTTAGGAACAAAAAAGAATTGTGATTCTGAGCTATCAATTTTTCCTTCTGTGATGATAACTTTCACTCAAGGCTTTGGCTAAATGCCAATATGTAGTCCACTGTCCATCAACGTATTACCTATGTTACCCTTAATTCTGTTTTTAATCAAGCTACATATATTTCTGTCCTCTTCAGACCGATTTTCTATCAGTTACTGTAGCTGATCAAAGAAATCACCTGTCTCTTCCTTTGTAATGTCTTGGCAACAATAAAGTTTTTCTTATTTACTGTGAATGTGGATAGAATATAACTGTTCCCATTTTGTTGCTTTTGGAGAAATATTGATTTTATTTTGGTCTTCATGTCATTTACTGGCTGGTAATATTGAAATAAACCAACTAACTAAAGAATCCCCAATGGTCTGACTTCAAAAGGACATCTAAAAGAATAAAGATGAAAGACTGATACTTCTTATAGATATATTAAAAGCAAAACCATCCCTCCTTCTACATGCAAAAAATTAATTAAAAGAAGCAAATCAAGCCCTAAACAAGACCTCATTTTTTATTGTATGGAATAATGTTCTATTAGAAATGTTATTCTCAAAGATCATAAGTAGAATATCTTAGAATTTTTTTTTTACAATAACAGAGATGACAACTGGAAAGATGATGATCAGAGCCAGAAGGATCACACACCCATAAGTTAATCGTGCCCTGTCCTGGTCTGACATAATCTAATACCATAGCAACATTTCTTCATTGCTCCAAACAATGCTCTACTAAGGCTCCCAGAACATAAACAGCAATTATATAGCTTGTAGATTAGATAGACAGACAAGGTGAAAGGGATCTTTGCAATACAAAAGGTTAACATAATCTAAAGGTCCAATATTTATTTCCCAGCTTGATAAAATTCAACCTAGAATTCTACTTCTGTTCTAGCGTTAAGCATAAGAATTAAAAGCAGCTCTCACCTTGATCTTCTACATTAAAATTTCGTATTATAAAATAGATGCAAATAGAATGTGTAGAGTTTCAGATATCTTTGGTTACAAACCTTTCCTTATCAGGTCCTTTCTTAGTTCTGCCCTGTCTAGTCTTGTGAACATATAAGTCAGCAATCCAATTTGAGTGAATAGAAAAATAGGCACACTAACTGTGAAAGTATTTTAGACATTTGCAAAGAAAATTTAAAAAGAAAACATGTAAGGTTGAATGAGCTGCTCATAAATATGGAATATATAGATTAGAACATATAACCTCAAATTTGACAAAAAATTTTAGATACTATGAACAAATCTTGCCATTCTTTTGATTCTATAATACCGACTATTTTATTTCTAATAATATTGCAGTCACTTAGGAACTGCTTACATCTTCTAACTTGATAAATACTAGACAACAGGAAAGTCTCAGTTTTGGCTTCCTTATTCTTCATTTTAATCAGAGAAGCTGTTGGTGAAACAATGTCCTAACAAATTTGAACAAAAGGCTTTACCTGTAACATCAATATTGTATTGATCTCTGGCACATATATGAAAAACTGTTACTAATAATAGTAACTGACTTTTACTATTATTATTTTTCTCTATTTTTCTTTATTGGATGATAGTAAAGTATTACGTTTTTGAAGATGGAACAGTGCTTTAAAGGTCATATGTGCATCTACATTTTATTATAGTACAGAAATTCTTGAAAACTATTTGAATTTTATGATAATTCTTAAATAATCCAATATAATTTGTATTTAAAAATTATTTTTCTGTATTTTTTGTATCTTGGCACATATTAAAATGGCACCACAACGTTTTGGTGGATATTAAAAAGTGGTCAGCTAGTACAACAGTCCTAGCTCACTGGAGAGGTCCCGAATGACTGGGAGTTGACTAATGTGACGCCCATCCACAAGAAAGGCTGTAGAGGTAATTACAGATCTGTCAGTCTGACCTTGGTTCCAGGTAAAATTATGGAGCAGATAATCCTGTGTGCAATCATATGGCACCTGTAGAATGACTGAGAGATCAGGCCCAGCCAGCATGGATTTAGGAGGGGCAGCTCTTGCCTGACCAACCTGATCTCCCTTTATAACCGTGTGACTCGGCTGGTGGACTAGAGGAAGGCTGTAGATGTGGTATACCTGGACTTCAACAAGGCCTTTGACATCGTCTCATACAGTAGACTCCTGGAGAAGCTGGCAGCCCATGGCTTGGACAGGAGTGCTCTGTGCTGGTTTAGGAATTGGTTGGGTGGCCGAGCCCAGAGATTGATAGTGAACGGTGTCTCATCCAGTTGGCAGCCAGTCACCAGTGGTGTCCCCCAGGGGTCGGTGTTGGGACCAGTCCTGTTTGATATCTTTGTCAATGATCCAGATGAGGGGATTGAGTCCATCATTAGCAAGTTCGCAGATGATACCGATCTGGGAGGAAGTATCAATCTGCTGGAGGGTAGGAGGGCCCTACAGAAGGACTTTGACAGACTGGAGAGGTGGGCTGATTCCAATGGGATGAAGTTTAATAAGTCCAAGTGCTGGGTTCTACACATTGGACACAACAACCCCATGCAGTGCTATAGGCTGGGGACAGAGTGGCTGGAGAGTAGTCAACAGGAAAGGGACTTGGGAGTGCTGGTAGACAGGAAACTCAACATGAGCCAGCAGTGTGCCCAAGTGGCCAAGAAGGCCAATGGTAACCTGGCGTGCATCAGGAATGGTGTGGCCAGCAGGACTAGAGAAGTTATCATCCCCTTATACTTGGGGCTGGTCAGGCCGCACCTTTAGTACTGTGTCCAGTTCTGGACCCCTCAGTTTAAGAGAGATGTTGAGATGCTGGAGTGTGTCCAGAGGAGAGCACTGAAGATGGTGAAGGGGCTGGAGCACAAGCCCTATGAAGAGCGACTGAGGGAGCTGAGGTTGTTTAGCCTGGAGAAGAGGAGACTCAGGGGAGACCTTATTGCTCTCTATAACTACCTAAAAGGAGGTTGTAGGCAGGCAGGGGTTGGTCTCTTCTCCCAGGTGACCAGTGACAGAACAAGAAGACATGGTCTCAAGCTTCATCAGGGGAGGTTTAGGCTTGATATTAGGAAAAAATTTTTCACTGAAAGGGTGACTCGCCAATGGAATGCACTGCTCAGGTAGGTGGTGGAGTCATCATCCCTGGAGGTATTTAAAAACAGATTGGATGACGCTTAGTGCCATGATTTAAATGACAAGTAGGTGTTGGTGTTGGGTCATATGTTGTACTAGATGATCTCAGAGGTCTTTTCCAACTTTGTGATATTGTGATACTGTGTGAAATGAAAAGGAGGCAACAAAACACTCAACAAAACCCAACAGAAAATATTTAAAATTTCCCTGAGTTTTTCTATATGCAATAACAAATATTTTAATTAAAAATATTTTAATACATAAGTAATAACAGAACCTGGATAAAACTGGCGGAATCAATAAAACTGCTGAATATGATTGTACTTTGCTACAATTTTGCTGTGTTTGGTTTTCCCTGCAAAGACAATGCATGCCCAGACCCTGCTTAAGTAGTGTAGGTCTCACCTCGACACAAAGAGGAATATAATTTACATTAGTTAATGAAAGCTTTCTTCTATAGTCATTTGAGCTCACATCAGACAAATAAAATTCTGACACTTAATTTTAAGCTACGCACACAGATCCTTTCTATAGTCATCAAAAAGAGATATGAATAGTCAGATGATTATCCAGCAGATATCACACAGAACTGTCTTTCTAGTAACTTTGAAATGTATAGTTTAGATTAGACACTTGATTTTTTTGATTAGGTGAGACAAATACTAACCGTCAAAAACTTCATTCAGTAAGTCTCCTACTTTCATATTTAATTACACATTTTTGAATTTGATTATATAAGAGACAAGAAGAATGACATCATCTTTTTACTTCCATTATCCACAATGTGTTTGGTACAATACTTACCTGCAGCTCCTATTAACGTCTGAACCACTTTGGTATTCTGGTGAGGACAGAGAAATATCTGAGATTCGTGGAACAGACTAATAAGGAATCTCAAAAACATGAATAACTTGTACTTATTCCTCCTAGCTACCATCCAGTTATCTCCATCCATTTATCTCTACAACACCTTTATCGATGCTGGAAGTAGATTTACACTAAAGAAAACACATAAAAATTCTACTTGATATTTGAAATATTAAATGAATTAAAAATAGTCTCAGTTTGAAATTGATGAAAGAGTGGAATATACTTCTGTCAACAGCAAAATAAATGAAGATATGTTTCTTATGGTTATGCAACTTGATAATATATTCTTTCTAATAAATAAAAACGACTAATGCCCTTCTTACGTTTGAAGCATTGGTGATTTCTGTGCATTGCATCTAATGACAAACAAAAATATACTGAGCTTTTCCATCTGTGAGTCATGGGCAATTTCTCCTGATTTGTATCAGGGCATTTGTTTTCACATAGTTTGTATTGCCACACAGTGTCTTTGGGACAACAACTTTGTGGCAAAGCATGAGTAAAATTGCCTAAGGACTAGATAACAATAAACCAAAATTGTTAAATGGACTCCATTTTTAAATGGAATCCTGATAAAATTGCTTTGACTTTATAAAGGCTTAGTATTTACAGCTACTGACCTTCATGCTATCATTCAGTGTGGCTAAATATTCGATTTTAAGGACAACTACCTTCAAAAATTCAAGGAAATGAACACAATTTGATAAAACATCAAGGTGAGAGACTAAAGTAGGAAAAAGGATACCTTCTTATATTTGTTGCAGGTATGGTTGCGTCATAAATCAGGTTGCAGAAAAAGAAGGTCAATGCAAATGCAACTATATTGTATTTTGTATAAGGCACAGCAGCCACTACATTGTTTCAGCTCTTTTACATCCTCTGACCCCTTTAAATCCATTTGCTCATACTGCCCATCAAATGTATGAATATTATTTTGGAGCAAACCTCAAAGTACATCCTAACAGAAGCTGATTCACTCAGAATTCACATTTCCAAATGTCAAACCACAGTGTTGGAAAGAAATAACAAAACTAGGATGTAGCAGTCCTTGACAATTTTCCAGAACATTTGTTAGCCCTACTGCACTCCATGATTGACAGGAGGCCTGCAGCTAACACCCCCCACCAAAAAAGATTAATAAAAGAAAATGCACCAGAATCAAATGAGTGACATAAATTATTAAAAAAAAGATGTTAGTGATGTCCTTACACCATGACAAATTCTAAAACTTGACTAAAAGTTAATTAAGGCATCGTCACTTCTTCTGAACTTTGAAAAAAGTGCTTGCTAAAAAACAGTCTAAAAGTACATGCATCATCAGAACCATGAGACTTTTTTCATGTGGGGTGGAATTTTAGGCATATGATTTACATCTTCACAAAATAGTTGCACCTTGTCATCTCATGGTCTGATTATGTTCTATTTTCTCTTAAGTAGTTATATATGTACTGCTTTAACTGTAGATGTCCTGCCAGTATGTACTACTTTGCAAGCATATCTTTTAAGTAGAGCAAAGATGAATATAAAGAATTCCTCTCTACAAACATAATTATACCATACAGAAAGAAGTGGAGGAGGGAAAGGAGGACAAATAAAATGGTAAGTTCTGATCTTTGTTTATGAGAACATTTTCCCATCAGCTGTCTGTGAAAATATAATTTCCATTTTGCTTTAAAAATCAGTCAGACAACATTGCTTAACACATATTCTTCCTTGTCAAACATTTCACTGATGTTTCATTCTTTAGACAGCTTAATAAAAGGTATCTCACCCTTAGCGTGTTGCTGAAGTTGTGTGTCATTTTCTTTCCATTTCAGATGACATTTGTGGAAGAAAGAGGCCCAGATACCTTATAAGTAGCATCACTATTAGGTTTGTTAACTCTTTTCTTGCTTACAGCAAAGAGAAAAAGGAAATTGTGAACAATATTTTCTCTTGTGAAGATTAGGGGTGACAGCTGAACGAGTGTTAATAGTCAGTGATATTTAAAAGACAAAAAACCTGCAGATTTTCCTCTCCCTTCTGAGGCAAGCTCGGAGGGCTTCAAGGCACGAATACGTGGGAAGAAATTATTAACAGAATTGCCATGTTCCTTTACATATGATTTTTTCAACTACCATATATAAAGCAAACTTTATATACATGATGTTTTATATGAAGTTTTGATAAACTACGTATTTTCAGTTTTAAAAAAAGCTAACTCTTAAGGGTGTTTGGAAGCTTAGAGGAAGATGCTTTGTTAGGGTTATCCAAGGAAAGACATTTTCATTGCAAAGGAGTTAATAAGTAAATGGGGAAGTGAAAAAAATCCAAAACACAGAAAGACACACAAACCTAATGGATGAAGGATAATGGAGACAGTGCCGAAGACCAAATGTCCCCAGTCACTAGTAGGGAAGCCATTACGAAACTCCAGGCACAACTCTGGAGAAGGTCAATCTGGACTTTGTTAAGAAAGGGGAAAGAGGAAAAAGATGAGGATTTGGGATATTGAAGGTGTGGGCTCTCTGGGTCTGTGATGTCAACAGTTGGAGGGAGTGGGGTCTCAGTTTAGACAACTGGAGCCAGTCGGGTCTTGGCCTAGTCACTGGGGTGGCAATGGGCTATGTCCCAAGTGTCAGCTGCTGGGATGAACTAGGGTGAGTGAGGTGAGTGAAGGGCTCTGCACTGGTGCCTGGAGAAGGACCATGAACCTGTGGTAGAGTGCTCCCCTATTCACGGCCTGCCCCTGCTCCTGCTTAGGCCATAACCACCAGTTAGGTTTGTGATGGCTTCATCAGGTTAACTGGACTTCAGGGGAAGAATGGCAACTTGGTTGCCAAGGGCTGTCTAGAACAGTGACCCAAACATCTTGCTGCTATGCAAATAACAACTATAAGTAGATTATCTTAACTTTATAAATAGCAGATAGACCAGCTCTCCTGAACAACAGTGGGCTGTACACCAGGATCTCCCCTTCAGTAGGGATACTTCTCATGGATATTTCTTGAGGTTGAGTGATTCCTTGCCACAACAAGGAAAGGCTCAGTCACACTGTCGTATTTTCATTGTCATTATTTGTCGACATGTCAGTAGTGTTCAGAGGTCTCCACTCATATCAAAATCCAGCAGTGTCAAGGGTACTGCAGTACAGCCTATTCTCACAAGAACTTAAAATTTCAGTAGTCAAAAGACAGGATAAAGGCAGAGTGGATTCATTCACAAAGGTATAAATCTGAAAATAAAAAGGTAGATTTTCTTACCATCAAATATAGGCTTTTTGGATGTAATGAACATCTCTAAATGTAGTACATTGCCCCTGCACTAATCCAGGAAATGAATTCTGGCCCCCAGGCCAAGTAACGTAGTGTGGCCAGGCCCCATGCTGTTTGAAGCTAGCACTGCATCAAGTGGAGTGGGGCATTAATAATACAAGGTACCTGACTCAGATTGTATCTCGCTCGCATGTGGTGCTTTGTGGCTTACACACAAAATAACTATTATTTTGTGAACAAACACAAAATAACTATTATTGTATGCTTTTACTAGTTCAAAATGTTGTAATAATATATTATGAATTTGCTGAATTGAAGTTACAGAAAGGGTTGCCTCTATTCCAACCAGTGTGTTATAGTCAGACTCTTGTTATAGCCCAAAAGTATCACATTGTGCATGCTAGGAGGAGTTTATTGTCAGTCTAAGTCTTAATAATCTAATCAAATAATTGTTGTCAGACTAGTCATCATTATGCTAACATTTCATTTTTATACACATAAGGTGATACATGTTGCTCATTGCAATCACAGTATCATAGAATGGTTTAAGTTGGAAGGGACCTTAAAGATCATCTTTTTCCAACCCTCTATGCCATAAGCAGGGACACCTTCCAGTAGATCATGTTGCTCAAATCCTCATTCAGGCTGACCTTGAACAACTCCAGGGATTGGATTTTCATGACTTCTCTGGTCAACCAGTTCAAGTGCCTCACTACCTTCACAGCAAAAAATTTCTTCCTAATATCTAATCTAAATCTGTCCTCTTTCAGCTTAAAACCATTGCATCTCATCCTGTCACTTCAATGCATGAGAGAGACCCTCCCCATCTTTCCTGTAGGACCCCTTTAAATACTGGAAGACTTCTATAAGGTGTCCCCACAGCCCTCTCTTTTATAGGCTAAATAAGCCTAACTCTCTCAGCTTGTCCTTGTATGGGAGGTGCTTCAGCCCTCTGATCATCTTTGTAAGTCCTCCTCTGGACCCACTCCAACAGATCCATGTCTTTCCTGTGCTGAGAACTCCAGAGTTAGACACCGTGCTCCAGGTTAGGTCACAAAGAGCCAAGAAGAGGGAGAGACGCACCTTTCTTGACCTGCTTGTCACAATTCATTTGAAGCAGCCCAGGATACAGTTGGCTTTCTGGTCTGCAGGCACACATTACAGGCTCACACTGAGCTTCTTATCAACAGCACACTCAAGTCCTTCTCTAGTAGGGGGCTATTCATAGAATCATAGAACTATCTGGGTTGGAAGAAACCTCCGAGATCATCAAGTCCAACCCTTAATCCAACACTAACATGATTACTAGATCATGGCACTAAGTCCCACATCCAGTCTTATTTTAAAAACCTCCAGGGATGGTGAATCCACCACCTCTCTGGGCAGGCCATTCCAATGACTGATTATTCGTTCTGTGAAGAATTTTTTCTGATATCCAACCTAAACCTTCCCTGGCAGAGTCTAAGCTCGTGCCCTCTTGTTCTGTTGCTGGTTGCCTGGGAGAAGAGTCCAACCCCCACCTGTCTACAACCTCCTTTCAGATAGGTGTAGAGAGCGACGAGGTCACCCCTGAGCCTCCTCTTCTCCAGGCTAAACAACCCCAGCTCCCCCAGCCTCTCTTCATAGGACTTGTGCTCAAGTCCCTTCACCAGTTTTGTTGCCCTTTCTCTAGACCCACTCCAGCACCTCAATATCTTTCTTGAACTGAGGGGCCCAGAACTGAACACAATACTCAAGGTGTGGCCTCACCAACGCCGAGTACAGGGGAAGGATCTCTTCCCTCGTCCTGCTGGCCACACTATTCCTGATATAGGCCAGGATGCCAATGGCTTTCTTGGCCACCTGGGCACACTGCTGGCTCATGTTTAGCCTCCTGTCAATCAGTACCCCTAGGTCCCTTTCCACCTGTCTGCTCTCCAGCCACTCTGTCCCCAGTCTGTAGCGCTGCCTGAGGTTGTTGTGGCCAAAGTGCAGGACCCGGCACTTGGCCTTGTTGAACTTCATTTCGTTGGACTCAGCCCATCTCTCCAGCCTATCAAGGTCCCTCTGCAGAGCCCTCCTGCCTTCCGGTAGGTCGACACTCCCTGCCAACTTGGTGTCATCGGCAAATTTACTCATGATGGACTCAACCTCCTCATCTAAATCATCAATGAAACAGAACCAGATCCAACACTGATCCCTGGGGGACACCACTGGTGACCGGCCGCCAGCTGGACGCAGCCCTGTTCACCAGCATTTTCTGGGCCCGGCCATCCAGCCAGTTTGTAACCCAGCTGAGAGTGCACCTGTCCAAGCCGTGGGCTACCAGTTTATCCAGGAGTATGCCATGGGAGACAGCGTCAAAGGCTTTGCTGAAGTCCACATAGACTACATCCACAGGCTTCCCTTCATCTACCAGGCAAGTTACCTGATAATAAAATGAAATTAGGTTAGTCAGACAGGACCTGCCCCTCACAAAGCCGTGCTGGCTGGGTCGGATCCCATGTCCATCCTGAAGGTGCTGTGTGATTGCACTCAGGATGATCTGTTCCATAACCTTGCCAGGCACTGAAGTCAGGCTGACAGGCCTATAGTTGCCTGGGTCCTCCTTGCAACCCTTTTTGTGGATTGATGTGACATTTGCCAACTTCCAATCATCTGGGACCTCCCCAGATAGCCAGGACTGTTGGTAGATTATGAAGACTGGCTCGGCAAGCTCTTCTGCCAACTCCCTCATCACCCTAGGATGGAATCCATCAGGTCCCATTGATTTGTGTGGATCCAGGTAGCTCAGTAATTCATAGACTATTTCCTCCTGGAACACAGGGGAGCCATTTGGTTTCCTATCTCTATCTGTGAGCTCCGGAGGCAAGTTATCCTGAGGTCCATCTCTCCTGCTGGTGAAGACTGAAGCAAAGTATGTGTTGAGTACCTCAGCCTTCTCCTCATCCCTGGTAACTATGTTCCCCCCCAGGTCCAACAAAGAATGGAGGTTTTCCTTGCCCCTCCTTTTGTTATTAATGTATTTATAGAAGTGCTTTTTGTTATCCTTAACAGAAGTAGCCAAATTAATTTCAAATTGCGCTTTTGTTTCTCTGATTTCTCTTCCGCATGTTCTAACTATAGTCCTACACTCTTCCTGAGTAGTCAGCCCTGCCTTCCACAGTCGGTAGGCTCTCTTTTTATCTCTGATTTCCTTCAGTATCTCCCTATTCAACCAAGGTGATTTCTTCCCTGCCTTTTGGCTAATTGGTATAGCCTGTTCCTGTGTACTCGACTTTTTCCTTGAAGCACATCCATCTCTCCTGTACACTCCTGTTTTTGTGGAGTGTGTCCCAGGGTGTGTTCTGGATCAGTCTTCTGAACAGGTCAAAATCTGCCCTCCGGAAGTCCAGCATGGAGGTTGGATTGGTGGTCCTCCTTACATCCCTGAATATTGAAAACTGTATTATTTCATGGTCACTGTGCCCCAGTTGGCCTCCAACCACTACATCTCCCACCAGTCCCTCTCTGTTTGTAAACAGCAGATCTAGTGGGGCCCCACTCCTGGTAGGTTCATTTGCCTGCTGGAGCAGGAAATTATCCTCCATACACTCTAAGAATCTCCTAGACTGCCTCTTCTCTGCTGTGTGGAGCTCTCAGCAGATATCTGGCAGGTTGAAGTCACCCACAAGAACAAGGGCTGGCGACTTTGAGATATCTGCCAGCTGCTTGTAGAATAACTTGTCCCCTTCATCATCCTGGTTGGGTGGTCTATAACAGACTCCTACCAGGATGTCAGTCTTGTTATCCTTCTCCCTCAATCCACTCTCTTCCCAGACTGTAATTGTGCTTGGGATTGCCCTGACCCAGGTGCAGGACCTTGCACTTGGCCTTGTTGAATTTCATGAAGTTAGCACAGACCCACCTCTCAAGCCTGTTATGATCCCTCTGGATGAAATCTTGCCCCTCCAGAGTGTCAACCTCACAACAAAGCCTGCTGAGACTTCCTCACGCTTGATGAAGGTGTAGTTAATCCCCCAGTTCACATCTCTGATAAAGATGTTAAAAAACACTGGTCCCATTACCAGCCCCCCAGGGAACAACATTGGTCACTGGTCTCCATTTGGATGAGTCATTGACCACAATTATTTGAATGTGGCTATCCAGTCAATTTTTTATTCACCAATTGGTCCATCTATCAAATGCATGTGTCTGCAATTTAGCGGCAAGGATATTGTGCAGGACAGTGTTGAATGCCTTGCACAAGTCCAGATTGATAATGTCAGTTTCTCTTCCCTTATCCATCAACACTGTAGTTCCATTGTAGAAGGCCACCGAACATGTCAGGCTTGATTTGCCCTTAGTGAAGTTACGTTGGCTGCCATCAGTCACCTCTTTATTTTCCATGTGTCTCAGCAGAGTTTACAGGAGGATCTGCTCCTTGATCTTGCTGGGCACAGAGGTGAGACTGACTGGTCTGTATTTAATTGGTTCCTCTTTTTTCTTTTATATCTGCTCAAGATTTCTAGAATTCATTCTGCTGTTACAGACACCCTTCCACTACCCTTCCAGCAATTGAGATCAATGGTTTCAGTCTAGGAAGGAGGGCTATGGCAAACTTTTAGTGTTCCAGGTCTTTCATGGGAATGAGGATGAACTTTTGTTGACAATTTCTTTCTCTCCACTCCAGGATCTGGCTCGCATTTTTGCTGACATGCTTTACACTTTATATATTGGTTTGCAAGTCTACAGTACATCCAAAGTGACATCCACAGTTACTATATATATGTTTTACACGTTCTATACACTGTTCTTTGATCTTTGTTCCCTCCAAAACTGGCTTTACTCAGCTCCCAATGTTGTACTCTTTTTGTGACTGGTTAATTGGAAATTGGTGAGTAGTTCACAGCCCAGGAGCCACCTGGTTTCAGTGGAATTACATGGGGTTATTTTTGTTCCCATTTTTATTTTACACATTTGACTCTGTTCAATTCATCTCACTTAATACACTACTTTTAAAAAGCTTATCAGAGAATGTACGAGAGTGCAGAGCAGCATTTATATGACTTAAGCCTCGACTTTTGAGTGAAGTCCATCTCAAAATTAAAAGCGTTTAATGGCAATCCGCAGTTTTTTGAAAGCTATATTAACTCATTGAATCAACCTGTTTTGGCAGATGTGCTCATCCAGAAAATAGATAACATAAAATTCAATGACTTTTTCCCACAGCATCAGACAAATTTAAGCCATTCGGAACATCAATTCAAAGAGAAGTGGCAGACTTATAAATTACTTTAGCTTATAGGTAACATGAAGCAAACATATGGCAGAAGGTATTCAGAAAGGCATTTATGAGTCCTGTAAAAACGTTATAATAAAGTTCTAAACAGTTTATTCCAGGGTACTTTCTCAGTGCTTATAGTTGCTACTAACTCTTCGGTCAACTTTCAAACACTATTCACAAGTAGCAATGGATTTCTTATATTTCTGAACAGTGTTTGTCCAGTCTCAGTTTTGTTTAGCTGAAACACATTTTTTTAGCTTTTAGTTTTAAAAAATGAATTGAAGGCAATGCCTTCAATATTTAACCTTCAACCTCACTCAAGAATGGAACCCAGCTTTTGAGAGTTGTCACATAAGCTTCTTGCTTCAGGAAAATATTGTAAATTACAGTCATAGTACCAAGTATGAGAAAACAAAGTGAACTCAGGAAGTCTTAAATGTCAGCTTGAATTATAATTAAAAGTACTGCATACTTCCTTAAGATTGTATTGGCCTTCATCCTTTCTTGTGAAGTGACAGACTAGGTGAGGATTCTTGGTGCTAAAAGACATGGATTTTGGTTTTTTAGTATCCTCTTACCTAAATATAACTACTAATGTTAGTATACTCTTAAGCACCAATTCATAAAAGGATTGTTTTGATAGTTTATAAAAACACTCTATAAAAAACAAGAGAAGTTTTTAAGATTTTTTTTTTACTGAAGTCTATGACTACTATAGAGGCATAAAATATACCTCTTTGTGAATCTTTGTGAATGTCTTGATTTAACAATGACACATGTTGAAAATACATTGCATAGCTAGGTAAGTTATACTTTCCGTTTTAACCTGATGTAAATCACAATCTCCACATTAGCATGAACTCTTGTGTATTGTATGTTGTAATAACAATTGTTTCCAAAGAGCTTTGCAGAAATAGAGTTTAACAATATTGCACCTCAGTATAGATAAAAACATAGACAGAAATCTCTTATGTCATGATAGGAACATAACACCAATAACAATATGAGAGCGAAGGTCTTTCTTCTTGATACTTTCTCTGTGCTGTAAGCAAATGTGAGTGGGATAAGTGTGTATGATACTTCCCCTAATACTCTTCCAGGCTCCACTATAATTGTCATAGGATTCCTGAGGCAGATATGTTTTATGCGATGTATATTTCACTCTTTAAAGAAGCAAAGACTTCTTGAACTTTACAAAATCAATTGAAGGTTTTGGCCAGACGATGACCATTGTTGTTGACTGAATGGAGAGATAATAGTTGATTCCACTTTTCAGAATTTGAAACTCTCTACCCATAATTTTTCATTTCCTGTAGAACTATAAATTAAATATTGCCTCCAAAGAAGATATATTCTATAAGTATGTTCTGCCTGAGTATTAACTGATAAAAACCTTAAATATTTAATGAATTATTAGTAACAATTTAATATATAAATCCTACAATATTTGTTCTGTATTTTATGAATGGGAATGGTGCAGACAGGGTGATATATTGAAAATTCACCTTGGTATTCAGTTGGTACCCTCTGCAGTGCTAGGTGATAGCTTATATTAACTGCAGTAAAACAGATGAGAAAATCAATTTAGGTTCAGTTGAAATGCTTTATTAGCCTACTTTTGCCGAATCCTCTGGTTTTTTTAACTGTTTTTTTTCCTTTCCTCCTCAAAAGCTTTGTCAAAGTCTTGAACGCTAAAAGAAATTTGCTATTAATGAATGTTAAATTGTTACCCTTTATATTCATTTAGTTTGGCTTTTTAATTTCATTTATGATTCCAGGTTCCTTCACAAATGACTTTTGATTTACCAAATTCAGTGCACATATCAAGGAGGTGGTAGTATCCTGAAAGAAGACAGGGATTTAAAACATGAACATGTTTCCAATTGTATAGGTTTTCAAAAAGAAAACCAAATAGAGTATCTAAATTCTGCAACTCAGAAGTGCAGGACACCCTGAAAGAGTCATGGTAATATGTCCATTATACATGAGCAGGCCTAAGATCTATCTGGATTGAGATCAGTGCTGAACAGCTATCTGTTGTTCACTATAATGGCTCAAAATTACTATATTAGAGGTTAAGGTCTCTTCTCATTTTATTTATCCAGTTCTGTAAGTCTAACCACTTCTCAATCTGACTTGACCTACTCAAGTTAGTTACCAATTTCCTAGACACTGTGCAGATACCAGCTGTTCATGGGCTTTGCCAGTTTGTCTGTTCTCTGAGTCCTTTTGTGACAAAGACTCAAACATAGAATCAAGGCTGCACTTTCTTTAGCAGGACATGTGAAACAGGATAGGATTTGTAAGGTATCTCTAAATAAAACTTCTTCACCTTTTGGAATAAAACACAGAGGTATGAAAGGAACAATGAATAATTTAAGGTAGAGACATTTTAAAGATGGAATGACTTGCCTTAAAAGCCTCTTTGGGTTATTACAGCTGGAAGTCTCATCAATCATCAAAAAAAGAAGAGTGAGGCTGTAAAGGTAAGTATCCAAAACTAGCAAAGAGAAGAAACACTTCTCTGTGGAGACATATGTTTTTTTAACAGTGTGTAAAAACAAATCATGACAGGAACAGTTATAGTTTTACCTCTGTTGAACAGCTTTTACCCCATGCCCTCTTCTTCACTTTAATCAACAGGATTTACCCTTCTTCAGTGATGCATTTGAAGAGTGCAGCATAGTATAAGTTGTTGTAATAGTTTGATAACCAAAACTATGAGAAAAGACCATGTGGTCTAAACACATATAAAATTAATTTACTTATACAGTCTCTATATTCTGAATAATTTTATAGAGATATAACTATTTTTTTGTTTAAAAATGAGTTCTAGTTAAGTGATACTGAATAAAACAAACTTATTTGAAGGATAGCAAAGGAAGCAATATATGCTGTACTGAATTAGAAGTATTTACAGTATAAATCCTGTCTATTGTAGGTCTGTACTGTAGACATAAAACTGCCCATTTTAGATAACTGTGTGCTGTTGATAGAAATTTAATGTCAGTGTAGTTCCATAAAAAACCTATTTGTAATATTTAAGTGTTTATTTACCATCTTTAAAACGTTCCTTCTCTGGAAAAGTCAGTCCTCAATGACATTAAAAATAGTAAAGTAGGAGACTCTGTATACCTAATAACATAAAAGCAAGAGGATATACCTTTATCCTATGAGTATATTAAGACTGTGGAGTTCATTGTCAAGGATGGTGTTGTGGGACATGACATGAGAAAGATTAAAAGGGATAATGATACTGAGTCTTTCCAGAATTATAACATGTAATGTCATACCTGTATAAGACCTCAAACTAAAGTTAAATTGGATTAGGACAAAAATTCATGGGGATATATTTTGCCATATGTTCTAGTTTTCACTGAGGTGAAGTTAATTTTCCTCATAGAAGCCTGTAAAGGGCTATATTTTGGATTTATGCTGAGAACAGAGTTGGTAATATGGAGATGTGTTGGTTACTGCTGAGCAGTGTTTACACACAAATTTTCTCACTTTTACCCATCCAGCTCTCTTCACTCTGTCCTGCTGCAGAGGGGAGTGAGTGAGTGGCTGTGTGATGCTTAGCTGCCAGTTGAGGTTTTACCACAACACCATTGTACCTTAGTGGTTTTGGGTGCTCTACTGGTGATAGGGGAAGATGTTTTTCTGAACATTTTCTGTTGCTCTTTGAAGGAGACAAGATATTGAATTAAAATGACAGTGGGTAATCCAGCAGAAAAACATTTATTGAAGGTGGTTTAATTTAGAAATTAATATATTAAGTTAGATGGTGAAGAGTACTGAACAACAATACAGAACTCTAGATGTTGCTAGCAAGCTAGAGTGAAGTCCCACCAGATCTCGGCTCATGTAGGTGTTCCCACAGACCTTCACAGCTACAGGAACTTCTTACTTTCATGGTTCTAGAGCAATAAATGAAAACATACAATTTCCTGGGTTGTGTTCTATCGGAGAAAGAAAACTTGAATGAGCTCACAACTCTCTTGTATGTGAGAAGTATTGCTAGATCATTCCACCAATTAAATTCCATTAAAAAATTATTCATATTTAATACAGTTTTGTTCATGAAATCCATTAATATTATGAGACAAGAACAGACACACATCCAGCCAGGTCTCACAGCCACTAATGTTTAATTAGCTGTTTATTAGATAATCCAGTTTTATGGGATGTTCCAAATATTTAGATTTGACAAGCTATTATTTTAATGGTTAATAGATTACTTTGGCTATTAAGTTGCTTTAGAATTAAATTTAGGATGTATCGCTAATGGGTTTATATGACAAAGGGGGCAAGCTACACCTTTAAAGACTATTAAGCTAGAATGAAAGATTTCTCATTGCTTGCAGTACACTTTGTAAACCAAATTTAGGTTAATCTCTGTAACCATGTGATAAAAAAGAAAATCAAGTAAACCATGTTTCACATTTCTTAGAAATTTATCAGAAAATGTATTATAAACTTACTATGTAGGGAATTAACATCTATTTTTCAGAAAAAGGAAGAAAAAGGGATTTAGGCAACATTTCAAGGTGCGTCAGTTCTAAGAAATTAAGTGCCAGATCTCATGCCTGTTAGTTTCTTGCTCTTCCCAGTACACTGCAGTGCGTCCTGTTGTGTGTTACTACGGACTGTGTTAATCACAGTAGAGATGAGAACGACCTGTTACTCTCATAAGATGTGACATCTTATATGCCCAAATATGACTTTATTAACAAAAGAATACTTTATTTTATCAAAGGGAAGAAAATGTCTATGTAGCACGAAGGGTGTAAACACAGGATGGAAACACATGAATTTCTGCTGTTAATGGAAAATAAGAGTGTTTCAGGCTACCAATTTTGACTGCTTTTAATCACTGATGATTCCCATGCTACAGTCATGCAAAACTCTATAAATAATGATCGCGTTCAGGTGGTTACAACGTGGTCTAAGTAAGATCGTCTAGTTCAGATCATCTGGTGGCAAAGTTTTTTAATGAATGCATTACTGCTCATGTTGCAATAAATAAATGCCTAGGGAAGACAGGCCCCTGGACCTGTTGTTCATGAACACAGAAAGAATTGTGGGTGATGTGACGGTTGGATGTCGTCCAGGGAGTAGCAATAATGAAACGATATGGTTTTTAACCTTTGGAAAAGTGAGGAGGTGGATCAGCAAAACTGCTGCCCTGGGCTTCCAGAGGGCAAATTTGGCCTGTTTGGAACACTAGTTGTCAGAGTCCCTTGGGAGGCAGTCCTGAAGGGCAAAAGAGTCCAGGAAGGCTGGACATTCTTCAAGGAGGAAGTTGTAAAGGCTCAAGAGCAGGCTGTCCTCGTGTGCCAGAACACAAGCCGACAGGGAAGAAGACTGGCCTGGTTAAACACAGAGCTTTGACTGGAACTCAGGAAAAAAAAAGGACAGTTTATGATCTTTGAAAGAAGGAGCAGAAAACTCAGCAGGATTACAAAGATGCTGTGAAGGTTAAAAATAAAGTTAGAAGGGCCAGTATTTGATAGTAAGTCAAGTTGGTCTCTGGGTACCCAGCCCCTTGAGCTGAACGACAGGGACAGGGAGAAGAATGGGACCCTCATAATCAAGAGGAAATTATTAGTGACCTGCTACATCACTTAAGACACACACAAGTCTATGGGCCTGTATGGGATCCACCCAAGGGTACTGAGGGAGCAGGCCAAAAGTGCTCACCAAGCAGTTCTGGCTAACCGGGGAGGTTCCTGTTGGCTGAAGTTAGCAAATGTGTCACCCATATACAAGAGAGGATCCAGGAAACTACAAACCTACCAACCTGACCTTGGTGACAGGAAAGATTATGGAGCAGATCATTTCTAAGTACAATCATGTGGCACCTACAGGATAACCAGAGCATCAGGCCCAGTCAGCATGGATTTACAAAAGGCAAGTCCTGCTTGACAAACGTGATATCCTACTACAAGGTTACCCACTTAGTGGATAAGGGAATGCCTGTGGATGTTATCTATCTAAATTTTGGTAAAGCCTTAACTCCGTTTCCCACAACATACTGTTTGCTGAGTAAAATATTGACTGGATGGCTGGCCCAAAGTGTTGTGGGGAATGGAGTTTAATACAATTGACAACTGTTCTCAAGAGGTGTTCCACAGGTCTCAGTATTGGGGCCATTTCTGTTCAATATCTTTATCAATGATCTGGACGAGGGGATCAAGTGCACCCTCAGTAAGTTTGCAGGATGAGACAAAGTTGTGCAGCAGTTTTGATCTGCTTGAGGGAAAGAAGTCTCCGCAGAGGGACCTGGACAGACTGGATTGACTTGCTGAGGTCAACAGTTTAACAAGGCTAAGTGTCTGGTCCTGCATCTGGGCCACAAACAACCCCATGCAAGAATACATGCTTGAGAAAGAGTGGCTGGAAATCTCCCTGACAGAAAAGAACCTGGACATATTGCTTGATAGTCAACTGAACATGAGCCAGCAATGTGTCAAGGTGGTCAAGATTTGGTCCTGGCTTGTATCAGAAATAGCATGGTCAGCAGGAGTAGGGAAGTGATTGTCCCCTTGTAGTCAACACTGGTGAGGCTGCACCTCAGATATTGTGTTCAGTTTCAGTTACCTCACTGCATGAAAGACATTGAGCTTCTGGATCATGTGCAAAGAAGGGCAACGAAGCTGGTGAATGGTTTGGAGCACAAGTCTTATGAAGAGTGGCTGAGGGAACTGCGGTTGTTTAGTCTGAAGAAAAGGAGACTGAAGAGAGACCTTATTGCTCTTTACAAATACCCAAAAGGAGGTGTAGTGAGATAGATGTTGGTCTCTTCTCCCAAGTAACAAATGATAGGACAAGAGGGAATGTTCTCAAGTTGCATCAGTTTAAACTTGATATTAGGAAATATTACTTCATCAAAAGGGTTGTCAAGAATTGAAAGAGGCTGCCCAGAGAGCACTTGAGTCATCATCTCTAGAGGTGTTCAGAAAACGTATAGATGTGGTGCTCAGGGACATGGTTTAGCAGTGTATTTGGCAGTGTTAGGTTTATGGTTGGGCTCGATGACCGAAAGAGTCTTGTCCAACCTAAACAATTCTGTGATTTTGTAAAAGAACAAAAGCATCTAATTTAAAAAACATGTTAAATTATGCCTCTAGTTTTCCAGTCCACAAGCAAAGGAGCTACATCCTAGTTAAAAATTTGACAAAACTTTAAAGAACTTTTCAACATGTTCTTGAAATAAATTAGCTCCTTTTCTTGGGACTGTTACCTATGCTTTTTCCTATCTCTGTGTCTCCTATACTGAAGGAAAGTCACAATAACCCGATTAGCTATTAACAAGACCGGTATTTTAAGTGACTGCCTTTTGTAGTGAAGTAGTTATGACAATGCTAAGCATCATAAACAAAAGAACATACTAATATTGTCCTTGGCAACAGAAAAAAAAGCAAAACATGGAATTCATTATCTTTCTCCTGGGGCAAGCAATGTTAATGTATCTGTCAATCATTTTAAAATTATGACCACTGTAAAGTCTCCCTAGGCAAATTTTTAATTTGTATGCAATTTTATTACAGATGTACTTTCCATATCTTACGTAAATAAGTTGCTATAATCTCCCAAGATTTATAACAAATTGCAGAAAATATATTTTATTAATAATTCTGTTATAATTTAATTATTCTACTTGTCATCAGGTCATAGTTTTTGCTGTATTCCCTTAGGGAAAACGTGCTGTAGAAATTCTAAGTAAATTAGTTTAAATGAAAATAAATTAACAGTGAATCATGCAAACTGACCTTTACCCGTTAGATGTAATGCAAGAGTGTTAGCTGTAAGTCAGTAAATACTTGAGGATAAATGACTAATTTAAGCTTTATTCACATTAATATGAAGCAAATTTTAATCCAGCAAAATATCCAGGGTAGATTTCCTTGTATGAGTATTATGCGTGGAAAGAAGACATATGAAAGTCAAGCAGTGGAAGAGATGTACTAGAAAGGATGTAAGAAATACGGGGCAAAACAAAACTGCCATATGCAAGTTTGCACATGCATATATGATCTCTAGGGGACATAAACACACGTCTAAGGCTTCTATTCACAGTCAGTGATTCTATTAAAATAACACCTTTGATTAGCTAACTACCGCCAGGCACTTTGTGACTACTCTGTCAAAGATGGCAGACCCTAAAAATCGTGGGCACTTCTGAGTTTGAAATAAGCCTCTAGAAGCTGTGGCTCCTAGATGTGGCAGGGAGAAAATGTGGGCAAGTGCTTTGCTGGTTAACTGTCATCCAGTGAATTGTGTCTCACAATTACAGTAACAGTTATCAGCGGTACATGAAGAATACAGGAAGTTTTTACATACTGGATAGATGTCTTTTTGAAAAGAAAAAAATGTCATGTCATGTGAAGATGGCAAGTATGTTTACAACAGTTTTAGAGAAGTGAAAGGCACAGAGACATTTAAATATTAAAAAAGCAAGCCATGTTCACTATAGCTCATTAATGGTTTATATCAATACCATTATGAGATTCCTGGTGTGGAAGATGTGAATTTGGACTGCAGCAAGAGGCATGAGCTAGGATTTGGCTGAAAAGCAAGACTGAAGCTCAGCAGTTTTAGATTGAAATTTTTGGTACAGCTAAACAAACGGGGCTGTCTTTTTATGTCCTGTCTTACTATGCGAAGAGGACAAAGGGGTCTCTTTTTCTGCTTAGATGAGTTACAAAAATACTAGTTCTACAGAACATTAGCTTTTGTGGTTCTGTGCTTGCATAGTGCTCTGAAAGTCATAGATCTGAATATGAAGAACATACACAGATGTTATGATAAATAACAAACAAACAGATAGCAGAAAGAATGATAATGTAATATCAAAAAGGTATTTTCTTCTAGGATTTAGGAGAGAGTGGAAGTTCTTACCTGTCAGTAGAGAAGACTGGTTTTCATAATAAATAACTCTGTGGTAATGAAAGTTTACCCTTGTGCCAGGTAAATTTTCTTCAGTACTACTCGATGTGCTGCTTTGATCTATTAAGTTGGCAACTCTGAGTAAATTTATAATGTTCCTGAGAGAAATGATTTGTTACTGAAACACACTTAAGACTTCATTTTCTGTGATTTTGGGATTACGAACTGTTCCCAAAAATGTGGTAGGGCGCAGTTATTAAAAAAATAAGACAAGATATTTCTTTCTTTTTTTTCTAGATTATGGATTACTTCTGCTGGTGTAGTGAATAAGTTGTTCTCTTAGTCTATATGTCCATACCACTGACATTTTCACTGTTTTTTCTAGGGAGACTTCCATGTCATTTTCAATTTAATGTCATCTGATGATGAATTTTCAATTTTTCACCTGGTATTGCCTTTTTCACATTTGATTTGTGCTCATAACCTCCGAAGATCTCTTAATAAGTAAGATGTCTCGTTCATCACAATATACAGATTTCGATAGAACACACATCATTGTGCTATTCCCTAAAAAGTAGTGCAGATTAACCTGGTCATATTTGCATGTCTAACTCTTACTTTATGTATAATTCTAAGAATAGATTTTCAGAGTGACTGAGAAAATCTTCCTTTAATTTCCTCTAGAGTGCTTATCACGTCAGACTCAGGGTCCAAATAAATTAATTTATAAGATTAGACAAAAAAAGGATGGCTGTTTAAATCATCTTCTGCTTAATGACTGAGAAGTTTTGAGTTCATCCCAAGGCAAAAGAATACTTTCCTTTGTGCTTTTTTAATCAATAACAAAGGATAGGAATTTTAATATCAGAAGCTTTAGAAATGTCTTGTGTACGTCCAGAGCATGGTGTAGGGGTTGGAGCACAAGCCCTATGAAGAGCGACTGAGGGAGCTGAGATTGTTTAGCCTGGAGAAGAGAGACTCAGGGGAGACTTTATTGCTCACTATAACTACCTAAAAGGAGGTTGTAGGCAGGCAGGGGCTGGTCTCTTCTCTCAGATGACTAGTGACAGAACAAGAGGACATGGTCTCAAGCTACATCAGAGGTTTAAGCTTGATATTAGGAAAAAATTTTTCACCAAAAGGGTGTTTTGCCAATGGAATGCTCTGCCCAGGGAGGTGGAGGAGTCATCGTCCCTGGAGGTGTTTAAAAACAGATTGGATGAGGCACTTAGTGCCATGGTTTAAACGACAAGTAGGTGTTGGTGTTGGGTCATATGTTGGACTAGATGATCTCAGAGGTCTTTTCCAACCTTGTGATACAGTGATACTGTGATATCACACCTGTCAATATGCAGTCCTTTCAGCTACGCTTCTTTAGGTAAATTCTTAGTATATATTCTTTTTGCACTTTCATCCACACACGAGCTCAGGACACCTACACAGTGTGTGTAAAAAGGGTAACTTATAAAAACCTTGTCTTGAAAAAGTATGTCTGAATGGTAGCTATTTAGTCATGAAAAAATTGGGAGCTGATTTGTCAAATACATCAAGTGCTTGGGCCTGTTTCGTCCATTATGAGGTTTGTGCTGAGACTAATTTGGATGGTCTGACAGCTGCCTATACTTAGTTCTTCTAGGATTCCTTTAAAAGATAACATTTTTAGTGGAAGAAACAGATTCACAAATTCTATGATTGACATGTCAGTTGTAACCCCTTACTTATTATTGGTCACTTACACTCATCATTAGGTTTCAGCTGCTTTGATGAAGAAACAAGGATAAGGTCTATCATAGTTTTGTCTTAGCCTTATTTAATTTTACAATGTCATGGTACTGTGTAATTGAAAGTTTGCTCTACATTTTATGAGCTTCAAGTATGTGGAAAACGTAATTTCATGGTTCCTGGGACTCCATAAATACCAAACAGAACAGATTCCTCCATCACCTATTTTCATGTTAGGCAGATCAAGTCACCACCTGACTTTTTATTAGCCTAAGACATTGCAGTGAGATATTTTCCAAGATGATTTAGCAAACTATGTGACATAATGCTTACTTTTTCCTCCTCTGATTGTCCACAAGATATTTTTATAAGATGGTCTGTATTAACTTGTTTGCTAACTTCTTTCTTCTAACAGATCTGACCTCAACACTACTTCTCCTAGAACACATATATTCAAAAAAGTCTCATACAAAAAAACCCCCATCAATAGCAATTCATTTTTACTAACATACTTCAAAATGGTCTAAAGTAATGCTAGATGACAGCAGGAACATTTTGTGAGTAAAATTAAAAACAATTGGGGTAAACAACTGGAGTTCAAACTAGAGAATGTCATTTTATGCCACTCCTTATTCTCTTTTCTTGTTGAGAAAGAAATTATTCCTCCCATAAAATGATGAACTGTATTTACAGTGTTGCTATTTGTTTAGTTATAGTGATATCTCCAAACAATACAATCTATACTTGCACAAGTTAAATTCATTATCATTAAGCTAAATGCGCTTATTTTCTAACTGGCATGCCCATATATTCCCTTAAAAATCTATTTATTTCTATTGTAGAAGACTAAATACAGTCTGAACAAATAATTGAATATCTGTCCTAGTTTTTCAGATAACCTGCCAACCTAAGGTTTAATTAATTTCATATGAATGCCAGCAGCGTTTTTCCACTTGAATTCCTAAGCTGGCAAGACATCTCACTCAAACACTAGCAGTGCATCAAGGTGCAGAGAGGGCTGGTGGATCCCCTTGGGCTATGTTTTGGGAATCACAGGAGCTGCCTGTGTGGCAGGTGAAGACTGATGGCCCAGCTGAGTTGAAATGGGTTCCTGAGCTATGGGCAGGAGTCGGGGAAGGCTCAGGAAAGTTTCTAGAGGAAGCTGGACAAAAAGGCCTAAATAAAAGGTCTGATTTTTTCAGCTACTGTTGTCCTACAGTGGCTAGAACACACATCAAAAATGGAAGAATTAGCATCACTGTCCTTTCTGGCAGCAAGATTTTTAGACTCATTTCCTGAGTGCACTAGATTGCATTCTGTTTTCAAGTGCAGACTCTCTAATTGATCTAATGCCCTCCATAGTACCAGCCACCATGGATGATATTTTCTGCCAATAGTTCTCCTCAGTGTCATGTTGATTTTTTTCCCCTTTTCAAAGTTATACAGCAAATTAACCCTATTTTTTTAATAGTTCTGGGAACAAACTCAATAATTTTCATAGATCCATTTTTTCTTAGAAAGTCCATCACATCTTAATTCTATTCATTTGTTTCTTAGCAATGGAATACAATAGAGATGTATCTTGTATTCAGGTGTCATAACCAAGATTCAGTACATTTGACTCAAGAAGGCTCAGAAACTGCCAGATTCAGGTTCTCACTGAAAATGAATGGAAGGTAAGGGAATTAACCCTGGCAGCGGTGATTCATGAATCCGCTTCTAGAAGGAAATACAAGATTTTATATTCTTCTCATTTTTTCTTAGACTTATAAAGAGGTTAATCATATTTGAATTATTCATAAATTAATGAATAAATATCCTAATTATATAATGAGATAAATAATGGACTTCTCCTGAATGTTTGTATGACTGATATGTATATGATGAGTATCTTGCTTAGGGAAGAAGTTGAAAATGAAATATGAGAAATTTGCGAAGCTTACTAAAGCATTCTGTAAATAACCTGTATCTTCACTATTTTCTGTTATTTCTTTCTTTCTTTTCTCTATTTCTTACAAACAACTTCATCTGGTGACTTTGGACATGTGTAAAAAACATATGCCCAAAGTAAAGAAAAATGTTATAGTTACTGTCTTTTAAGATAATACAATTTTCATGTTGACACTACAGAATTATATAGGAAAATAGCTATTGTCTCAATCTGAATTCATAACTGCTGGTATAAAACTGCATTACTATTCTTTTTTGTAATGATCACATTAATTCTGAGTGGGGAGAAATTGGTCTTTTTCTGGTTTTTTTTCAACCTAAATCTTTCACTAGTTTATGTCAGAAGATAGTAAATAAATGTCAGACAATGAGGGGTTGTGCAAAACAAAAAAGACACTTTTATGGCAGCTTTCATTTTCTTTCAGTCTTTCATTATATTTACATGTCTCTGTTATTTCATAGAATCGTAGAACCATAGTGTGGTTTGATTTGAAGGGAATTGTTGAGATCATCTATTTCCAACCTCACTGCTGAGGGCGGGGGCATCTCTCACTAGCTCAGGTTGTTCAAAGCCTTATCCAAACTGACCTTGAACACTTCCAGGGATGGGGCACCCACAGTTTCTCTGGGCAACCTGTTTCAGTGTCTCACCACTATCATTGTAAAAAAATTCTCCCTTATAACTAGTCTGAATCTACTCTTTTTTAGTCTAAAACCATTACCCCTTGTCCTATCACAACAGGCTCTACTAAAAAGTTTCTGCCCATCTTTCTTATGAATGCCCTTTAAGCATTGAAAAGACACAATAAGATCTCCCCAGGTTGTTCTCTTCTCTAGGCTGATCAACCCCAACTTTTCAGCTTTTCTTCACGGGAGAGGTGTTCCATCCCTCTGGACATTTTCATGGCCCTCCTCTGGACCTACCTTAACAGGTCCATGTCTTTCTTGTGCTGGGGACCCTAGAGTTGGATGTTGCTTTTGATGTATCCCAGAATATGATTTGCTTTCTGGACTGCAAGAGCATGTCGCTATCTAATTTTTCATCTACAAATATCTTCACATCCTTCTCTGCAGTGCTGCTCTCAATTCACTCATTACCCCCTCTGTACTGATACTTGTGACTGCCCTGACCCAGGTGTGGGACCTTGCACTTGGCCTTGTTGAACTTCATGAGGATCACCTGGGCCCACTCCTCAAGTCTGTCAAGGTCCCTCTTGATGATATTCTGTCCCTCAGGGATGTCAACTATACCACTTAGCTTGGTGTTGTCTGCAGACTTCCTAAGGATGCAGTTTTTAAATCATTAACAAAGATGTTGAACAGTACTAGTCCCACTACAGACTCCTGTGGGACAGCTCGTGTTACTTATCTCTATTTGGACATAGAGTCATTGACTACAACTCTTGGGATGCAACCATCCAGCCAATTCCTTATCCACACAATAGTACATCCATCAGGTCTATATTTCTTCAATTTAAAGACAAGAATGTTGTATAAGGCCATTTCAAAGGTCTTACTGTAGTCACGATAGATAATATCAGTTGTTATTCCCTTGCCCACTAGGACAGTCATTCCATCAAAGAAGGCCACCGGATTAGTCAGGCACAATTTGTCCTTAGTGAAGTCCCACTGGGTATCGCTCTAATCACCTTCCAGCCATCCATATGCTTTGACATAGCTTCCAAGCAGATCTGCTTCATGATTTTACTGGGTAAAGATGGGAGGCTGACTAGTTGGTAAGTCCCAGGGTGCTCCTTTTTACCCCATTTAAAAATAGGCATGATGTTTCTGTTTTTCCAGTCGCTGGGAACCTTACCGAATTGATATGACTTTTAGTGTATGATGGAAAGAACCTTAGTGACTGCATCTGTCAGTTCCTTCAGGACTCTAGGATGCATCTCATCAAGTCTATGAACTTGTGTATGTTCAGTTCCTCAGATGATTCAGACTTGATCTTCTCCCGTGATGACTGGGATTTCATTTCCCCAGTTCCTGCCTTGAGATTCAGGGACTTGAGACTTGTAGGAAGAGGAGAGATGTGGGAAGACAAGAGATGTGGGGAGATATGTAGGGAGAGATGTGTGCTGATGAAAACCAAGACAAAATGTTGTCAACTACCTTAGGCTTCTCCAGGTTAGTTATTAACATGTCTCTTGTCACTTGTGAGCCAATCTGCCAAGGAAGATTCTCCTTCCTCTTCCAGACAGGTGGATCCCATCTCTTTATCGAAGAATATGCCATAATCATAGAAGCAAAAGCCCTGGTGATGACATGATGCATTGACTTTTGCCTACACTCTAGGCTCTGACAGGCAAGATAGAAAGGAGTATCACATGGGCCCCTGTCCCCTTCACTTGTGCCCCCAAGGTGTTGAGTCCTGCTTGATCTTGTCCAGGTTATGCTGTACTGTGTTATCGGTGTCCACATGAAGAAGTAGCAGGGCACAGTATTTTGTGCTTTTTGCCAGTTGTGGCAATCTCTCTGTGACATCCTAGATCACAGCTTCTGGCAAGCAGCAAGCTTTCCTTGATAGTATTGTGTATCAGACCGTCAGAAAGGTGCCTCAGTGTCTCTCTGCAGTTGCCCACTACTAGCACTCTCCTCTTCCTTTTGCACCTTTGGTTTTCCCTGTGAGTCTTGCTTATTGGCTTAATCCACTATCAAGACTTGGAATCTTTTGCTGGTTGGTACATAACAGAGTTATGTTACCATGAGTTACTGTTGACACTGATATCTCATTCTCCAACGTCCTGCCAGTTTGTTATTGACACTCTTTGTCTGGCAGCCCTTTTAGGTCAGTGCTACAGAACCCTAATATTTCTTGCAATGCCTCAAATAATACTGTAGTTCTTCTTTCTCCCTAATACACATAACCTGCTGACTTCCTCCTGCAGCTCCTCTGTTTACTGACTGAGTGACTCCACCAGAGCATACCTGGCACAGATGGGGCTTCCACCCTCCAACACCCAGGAGTGTGGGGCATGGACTTCAGACCCCTTCACAAGAACAGCAGCTTCCTAGATAGGAAAATCTGACTGGGTGGCCACCTACATTTGTCCCAGGCTAGCCTAGTTAGGTGCTGCAGAGCACAGCCTTCACCTGGTGTCTGCCAATGTGCTTTTGATCGCCACAAGGTACTACCAAATAAGTCCTTCTAATTCCTTGGAGATTTCAAGCTGCTGGGTAGGTTTGCAGGGCCAACAGCTAGTTAGAATGACCATCTGGGCAGCAGCCTATATGTGCAGGTGAGCAGAGCAGGCAGCAGCCTGACCACTGGCAGAGAGCACTGCCCTTCTTTCACCCTCCTCCACAAACTGTGGCACAACTCTCCTCAGGCTCTGCTCCCTGTTTGCTATAATGGTCACAGTGCTCCCTAGGAACTGGTTATATATGGCTTCCAGTGGTTCGAAGTAGCTGCAGGGATCACCAATGCCACCCAGTTGTCCCCTGCCTCTCCCTATTGCCTGCCAGTAGCGTGTCGGGACCCTAGGCCATGAACTGTGTTGTACTAAACAGCACAAAAAGAAAGACAATTCATAAACAAAAATCTACATAGGTTGAATCTGAGATGTCTGAAATTGGAGTAGATTTTTACAAACCTCTCAGGGATGAGAGTAATGACTTTTAAATGTTGTTCATTTGTATGTGGTAGAGACTTGAGCCTGATCTGTGTCCCGAGGGAAACCACGAGACAGACAGTAAATCTCAGCCAGCATAAGTTTGTCTACTTTTGCTCTGCAGTTTGGTTTTCTGTTTTAATATTAATTCATATCTTGTAATGATTTTCAAATAAACGTTGGAGAGACAATGCTAATACAGAATTTGAATGTACTGAAGCATCTGAGTCAACATTAAAACAAGGTCATATCTGAGTTCTGACAAAAATAATGAGATTTGCTTTATTTTACAGTTTTTCTGCCTCTTTGCCATGTTCTGGACTTATTATGAAATGTGTAATATTTTGTGACTGCATTTTTAAGAAAAGCAGGTGCAAAATATATGAATCTCTTCTATAGATAATATTTTACTATTTCTGAACAACAGATGGAAGATATTGATTAAAATGGAGTAACTTTTTAATGTTAATTGGACTGAGATTGCGTTGTGTAATGGACTTTGATTTAAAAAGGCTTCATACTGAAGTAGATTTTGGACTCTGCATTTTTTTTTTTAGCTGTATTACTGAACCTATAAATTTCTGTCATAAATACACATCATTTCCCAAAAGGGCATCATAAATTTAGTATCTTATACTCAAAACTTGTGAGAATGGAATAGATGCATGTCACATTTTTCTAAAATTTATTTGGTTACTTTCTCATTTTTCTCGGACGAATGAGGAGATGGAGTCAGCAGAGGATGTTTAGTTTGTATGTACTTTCATATCCCACCACTCCGCACATCCATCTGAATTTTCATTCTGTACAGTTTGCCTTACCTCTTCAGGGAAATGTTGTGAACAACCACTTTTCATGAAAAATTATTGACTATGGAACTGCTAAACCTTGTACTAAGATTGTGAAGAAAAATGTCCATGATACTATAATTTAAATATGTCAAAGGATTCTGTATCTGAGAAGAATTTTTGAGGTGCTGAGGGAACCATAGAATCCAGCTACTAACCTGTTGCTTCTTTTTTTTTAATTCTTTTCTTTTTTTTTCCTCGAAGGGAAGTATGGTATCCTATCTTTGTGGCACTGAAAATCATGCTCGGGTTTCAAGTTTAAGGAAGTTTAAATACTGTTGATGAAAAATAAATGTTATAATACTTTTGCTAGTTCCATACGGAGAAATTGTCTAAGGGAACTCCGCTTTACCTTCTTCCCTTTCAGATAATACCACCCTTAGCAGATGCAAAGCACAACATCAGCTTATGGCCTAGCATAATTTTATTAAGGAATATTGTTATGAAAATCTGTCCTCGACTAACTTGGAACAGTTCTATTTTTTGCTGTAATTACACTTTCAGTTTCTTTTCATTTATACCTGTCAGATAGGATGAATTACTTCCTTAAGGTGGTTATCTTGAATATGCGGACAACTGAATGACAACCTATAAAAGCTGAAAAGAAATCTAAAATGCCCTCTTATAGATGCTGAACTGTAATCCTACTTCTAGATATTTAGCTGTGAAACACAGAGGTAATCTTATGGAAAATTTATATGAGGGTGTCTAAAAACCTAAATTAAACCCCCTGCTTACAGCATTTTAGTCAGAACTTCAGCTAACATAATTGATTTAATTCTACCATACTTAACTGACTTAGGTTGATTCATACCATCTTCAAACAACAAAGTGTTGAGAAACTAAGAGATTTTTTCAGCATGTGGGATTGATAAGTAGCTAAAATGTTCTACACAAAGACAAACACCTCTGGTACCCAAAAAGAAAAAAAATATATTATTAAAAATGTTTCAGCTACCAGTCTAAGAAAATTATATCCAACCATGAAACTCAACAGTTTTATTTTTTCCTAAACTAGACAATGAAAATCAACAAATTTGAGTGATAAGGGAGAATCAGCAAATAAGGGAGAAAATAAAGCAAAAAACATTGCACATTTTATTGTACAGTGGTTATAATTATAGAATATTAATTGATATTTCAATTGGAGAAATGTGGATTTTTTTTCTATTTTAACTTAACTCTAGGTATTTACAATTTGCAAATTTGATTAAAAATTGCCATGACATTTTCTCACTCACAGTATTGTGCTTAATGTCTTATCAAAACTTGTTAAATTCAATTTTCTGAGATCCTAGAGAAAAAAATATCTGACAATGGAATTGCCATAGTAATCTTTCAATAATTTTTATGAAGACCTTCTTGTCTGAAAATAAAAATGTCATCAAGAGAGCAAGTTAACTGAGAGAACCGCAAAACTGAATGGTTCCAGGCTGAAACCAAAAATAAGATGAGGTATTTATTAGATAAAAGGCACCTACATGTCTTCTTATAAATGTATTGTGCATCATTTCAAATATATATTACTAAAATAATAATCTAAGACCTGATTTTGAAGAGTGATCAATCTTTTTGTAAACATGCTCTGCAAAGATCCTTCGACATCACGCAAAACTTTTAAACACTTGAACGAAGTACCGGTAAATTCTGACAACACAATTTTTAGCTCACCTAAGAGATGAGCAGTCAGGATTCAGAAACCGTTTCTTATTAATTTTTATATATCTAAAAACCAGTTTGATGTGGAGGAACACCACCAGTGGAATAAATGATGGTAAGGTAAACTCACTCAAACCGTCAGAGACTCTGAATTAGAGACTACAAAACCTTGTTCTTTGTCTTGTGTGTTCTAAAGGAATATAAGAACCAGTGCCTTTACTTATTTTTACCTAATTCTAGCCTGAAAATTATGCAAAAGTTTATTTATTTGTAGGTATACTTTTGTATGTATATGTAAACATACTTCCACAGAAATACCCATTATATTAAATAAAAAAACCCAAACATATGTTCCATGAATCCTTCACTATTTCCCTAAATAAAATCACCATCTAGAAAATTTTCTGAAGAAGAAATAGATAAAAGAATGAATGCTGAATATTTGGACATATTCATCCTGCCATTTTTGTTTCTAGCCCTGGGCTATTTGTAATGTGAACATGCTTGCTTCCAGGAAATTTACACTGATTAAATTTTGAATGTGATAAGCAACCTCTTCCACCAGTACTCTTGAGACCTAAACTGTTAATGCAAAAAAAAAATCAATAATGAAAGTAGTCAGAAATAAGTAGCATAATTGTATTTCATACGAAATTTGATTTACATCTTTAATGAAAGAAGAATTTGAGAGGTTTAAATTAGTCATGTATTTTTGTGTCTGTTGGAAAATTGCATCAAAAATGTAAATTGACTGGAACACCTGGGGCTAAATCTACAGAAGGACAGAAGTTTCATGGTACCTAGCAATGCAACAAGCATTGAAACTAGACACAGAGGACTTTGTAAAATACTTGGGGACAGTCACATAAAGAAACTAATAGCAAACATAGTATTGAATGAATAGCCACTAGCATAGATTATAAAAACCACCAAGTGAAGCTCAGCCTCTGACACTCTTGTGGATATAGATGACATATTCTACAAAGCTGAGAGGGAAACATCTTTTAGAGAGAAGTGAGGTTCCCAGTTAGAATGAGACATCACCAGCAAATAGGTCAATGCACTAGACTTACTGCAGATGTGCTGCTCGGTTGCACTGCATGCTCAGAACAGCCTCACTTAATTGCATGCCCTGAGTGCAGCCAGGGAGTTATGTCTTTAGATGTAAAGTAGCTTCTCCCTGAAATAACTTAAAACGGATTGAGGAAAAACAGTTGTCTCTAACCAAGACACAAAAATACAAACTCTCTTCTTTCTTTAGTTGCGTGTGTTTCAATAGCTTCATGTTAAGGAGTAAAGCAAGGACAGAGAGGAGAAATGGAGATAACTGCCTCCTCTGGCTACAAAGATTTGAAATCACGTATCTTCTGTAAATACTTTTCTTACTGCACTCTAAGCTATTCTGAATACCTTCCTAAAGACAGCTCCACATTAGATGAAATGGTTCAGCACTCATTGGACCAGATAATATGAACATGACTTCAAATTACATTTAAGAAAATCACTTGGGAATACTCTAGTTCTACACTTGGCTCCTGCTTCATTAAATACTTCAGATAAATACATGACTTTGGAATCAGAAATGGAGTTCAAGTTTCCCTCTCTTAGACAAATGTTCTGTTGACTAGTTTAAAATTGTTCATGCTCATTCTTTGGCCGGTTGAACAAATAAAGGTATACTACCCTGGTTTATCTATAAAGAGTGAGCTTAAATTGCTTCAAGTGGAGTAAGGAATCAATGGAGGTATCTTACAGCCTAAATCAGTGTCCTAGCTTTGAGATGTTGTTTAGTTAAACTTTCTCCTTCCTAAAAAATTACTCCCCCTTTTCTTTTAATTTTGAATAAAGAAGGAATTGCTTAAACCTAACAGAAAGGCTTAGTCTTTTTTATCTGCTAACCTAATGTGAGTACCCTGATGTAGATGTAATTGAAGAGTGACTGAATAAGTCAGGAGATATTCTCCAGTTCCTCTCAGAAACAAAATTAATTCCAGGCTCCTGCATGCTACATGACGTTTTGTCTACTCAAGTTTGGGGTTATACGGTATTTCACTACCTTTTGCTGTTGTGCTGTATTGAAGATCTATTTAATTTATTATTTGAATTTAAGCATGCTTAGAAAATCACCCCACATTTTATTGCAGTGATGAAGGTTTAATTATAAAGTTACGGAAAAGTAAAGTAGACAAATTTCACACAGACACATAGAATCACTTGGTTGGAAAAGAAATTTAGAAAATTGGGGGCAGAGAAACTGGCGGTATGGGAAAGCTGAAAAAAAAAGGGAATATTTAGTGCCTGAAGGAACTCTTCAAACTGGATTAAAAGTTAACAGAAGTGAAGAGAGCATGACTATAAAACACTAAGATTTCTTGTGTATTTCATTATGGAGCTGAGCAGGCAGAAGTGAGATCAATTATTTCAATAGACTTCAGATCAGGGCATGGATAATTTTAGAATAAATTATTTGAATGAATTACTTCTGAAATATATATTTATCATTTATTCCTTTTCTAGAACGTGTACGAGAACTTAAAATGTATGGTTTCTTTAAAGATTTGGGATAATATATGTATGAATAATTTTTCCATTATTTACATTCCTTTATGAGCACAGCTTGGAATTTATCATACTGACTGCATGAACTATTTTTGCACAACTTGTTTGACTTCAAAAGTTAGTAAATCAATGACTTAGACTTCTTTGGAAAAGAATTATCCTGAAATAAACTGAATTTCTATTATGTTTCTGAAAGGAAAGAGTAAGAGTGGGAGAGTAAGATTTTACAGATTTTACAGTAAGATTTTTACTTTAACAACGAACAGAATATCTTACAGACTACCTTTTTAAAAGGAAAACAATATACGAAATACTTAAAACTTTTTCAACTTACAGATCACATTATTCTACCATAATGAAGCATATTTACAGGAAGAAATGGTTGAGCATGTGGACTATGGATCAAGATTTGGCTTTGTGCAAGAGAATCCCCAAGCTTAGCTGAGTGAATGTTAGAACTACAATAATAGAAATGTGTGGTGTGTTGACCCTAGTTGGACACCAGCTGCCTGCTGAAGCCATTCTATTGCCTCAGCTGGAAAGATCAGAGAAAACGTAACAAAAGGTCTGGGGGTCGAGATAAGGACAGGGACAGATCATTCAGCAATTGCCATCACATGTAAACCCAGACTCGACCTGGTGAAATTAGTTCAATCTATTACCGACCAAATCAGAGTAGGATAATGGAAAATAAAAAAAAAAAATCTTAAAACACCTTCCCCCCACCCTCTTCTTCTTCTCAGATTTAACTTTAATCCTGAATTCTCTACATGTTCCCCACCAGTGACACAGGGGGACAGGAAATGGAGGTTGCGGTCAGTTCATCACACGTTGTCTCTGCCACTACTTTCTCCTCAAGGGGACGACTTCTCACAGTCTTTCTTTTCTCCAGCATTGGATTCCTTGCGCAGGAGACAGTCTACCATGATCTTCTCCAACGTGAGTCCTTCCCAGGGGATGCAGTTCTTCATGAACTGCTCCAGTGTGGATCTCTTCCATGAGATGCAGTCCTTTAGGAATAGACAGCTCCAAAGCAGTTTCCCTGTGGGGTTACAAGTTCTGCTAGCAAACATACTCCTGCGTGGGCTCCTCTTTCCGTAGGGCCACAGGTCCTGCTAAGAGCGTGCTCCAGCGTGGGCTTCCCATGGGGTCACAGCCTCCTTTGGACATATTCACCTGCTTTAGCTTGGGGTCCTCCATGGGCTGCAGGTGGATATTTGCTCCACCATTAACCTCTATGGCCTGCAGGGGGACAGCCTGCCTCACCATGGTCTTCACCACAGGCTGCAGGGAAATGTCTTCTCCAGCACCTGGAGCACCTCCTTCCCCTCCTTCTTTCTCTCACATATTCCTTCTCCTCTGTCTGGCTGCTGCTGGTGTTGTGCAGGATGTTTTTTTTTATTCTTAAATACGTTATCACAGAGGCACTATCTCCATTGCTGATTCACTCAGTCTTTGCCAATGATGAGTCTATCTTGGAGCTGGTTGGCATTGGCTCTATTAGAGGTGAGGGAAACTTCTAGTAAATTCTCACAGAAACCACATCTGTGGCCCCCTTCCTCCCCCAGACCCAATCACACAAACCCAATCCAAAATTATTTTGAAAGACTGTTAGTTCTAATAGATAAGACGAGGAACTGAATGTGAGTTGAAATACCCAGAATTTTTCTTTCTTGTTTCTCTTTCATATTTTTTTGTTTGTTTGTTTGTTTTTATTTTGGATTGGTCTTGGTTCTTTTGTGTTGTTTTTTATTTTTTATATTCTGAGCTTTTAACTAATCAAGTAACTAGGATGTTTAATTATAGATTAGCAACCACACAAAGTTCATGTGGTTCAGTAGGCCTTTGTGAGGATTGTTCAGTCACCATAAACCAAGATACTGAAAGCTTCCAGTATTTCAAGACTGGAGAAAAAGTGTTATTCATTGGACTGAAATTATTTCTGATAATAGTTTCAAACAAGGGTCTTCAATCAATTGTCCACAAAATAATAACAAAAGAGAAATGTAGGGATTAGATATGAGGTAATTAATTTTGCTTTTTGTATGTGTAGGGGTCTGTTAGCTGATACGATAAATTTTTTTTGTCACCATATGGTATGATAACACATTCACACTCCTAGTGTAATCAGGACTTGCCTACTATTTTCCTAACAAATATTGGCAGCTTTTGGAAAAGCATGTACTCTGACCTAATCATAGAATCATAGAATGGTTTGGTTGGAAAAGATCTTTAAGATCGAGTCCAAACATCAGTCCAGCACTGCTAAATCTGTCACTAAACCACGTGCGCAAGTACGACATCTATTCATCTTTTAAAATCATAGAATAGAATCATAGAATTGCCTGGTTGGAAAAGGTCTTTGAGATCATTGAGATCAACGATACCTGTCCACCACAAAACCATTTCCCTGATAAGCTCGTCTACTGGTCTTTTAAACACCTCCAGGGATGATGAATCAACCACCTCTGTGGGCAGCCTGTTCCAGTGCCTGACCACCCTTTCAGTGAAGAAATTTTCCCTAATGTCTTAACTGAACCTTCCCTGGTGCAACTTATGGTCATTACCTCTCATCCTACCATCTGTCACTTGAGGCCAACACCCTTTCAGGTAGTTGTAGACAGCGATGAGGTCTCCCCTCAGCCTCCTCTTCTCTAGGCTAAACAACCCCAGATCCCTCAGCCACTCCTCATATGACTTGTTCTCCAGCCCTTTCACCAGAGTCATTGCTCTTTTCTGCACACACTCCAGCACCTCAATGTTGTTCTTGAAGTGAGGGGCCCAAAACTGAATACAGTGCTTGAGGCGTGGCCTCACCAGTGCTGAGTACAGGGACACAATCACCTCCTGGGTCCAGCTGGCCACACTATTTTTGATACAGGCCAAGATGCCATTGGCCCTCTTGGCCACCTGAATACACATCTGGCTCATATTCAGCCAGCTGTCAACCAACACCCCCAGGTCCTTCTCTGACAGGTCACTCTCCAGCCATTCTTCCCCAAGTCTGTAAAGCTACATGAGGTTGTTGTGCCTCAAGTGCAAGACCTGGCACTTGCAGAGATGGTGACACAACCACCTCCCTGGGCAGCCTATTCCAATGTTTCACAACCCTTTCAGTAAAGAAATTCCTCCTAATATCTAACCTAAATCTTCCCTAATGCATTTTGAGGCCATTTGACCTTGTCACTAGCTACCTGGGAGAAGTTACCAACATCCACCTCGGTACAACCTCATTTTAGGTAATTTTGTAGAGTGATAAGATCTCCCCTCTGTCTCATTTTCTGCAGACTGAACAATTCCAGCTCTCTCAGCAGTTCCTCATAGGGCTTGTAGTCTAAGCCCTTCACCAGCTTTGTCGCCCTTCTTTGGACGTGCTCCAGCATCTTGGTGTCTTTCTTGTAGTGAGGGGCCCAACAGCATCTGTAAGTTCTCATTGTGCTATAAGTAGGAAAATCATACATTTACTATTTTCTTTGTATTTTCTATCTTCTTTAGGCAGTTTTACAGTGTCTCTCATACTTAAGGCTGCTGATTCTTGGCATAAATCCTTAGCTATGGAGGAGCTGCAGTGTTGCCAATTAGTGGCATTGGGTATGTCACTGAGCATTCAGTATAAAACTCTACATTCAAAAGAGAGGAAGTGAGACAGAATACTCTCAGCCTGCAGTCTAGTGTCCTAATATAGTCTGCTATATGACTTAGAATACTTAGTCGCATATTGTTCTTGTGACCCTTGTACGCACACACTATACTGAACTTCTTTTCCCATACTTTGGCCTTATTAGGTGAGTATTATGTGAATGTGTGGTGATCTATGCATACACAACACTCCATATGACGATGTTTGTGCTCCTACATACTGCTGGAAATTAGCGGTGAGGTTTCTTCTACTAATTTCTTACGTTCAAGATTGCATCTATAAATGTTTTGGTCATCTTTCTGCCTGTTGTAATAAGCTTCTAATCCTGTTCATTTTCTTCTTTGCAGGTTCTTGTTTGGGGCATGATACAACATTCACTTAGCCAGTCACTTTCCATTTGTGCTTTATCTCCTCACGCTGAGCCAATATGTTGTAATGTAATGTCACATTGGGATGTGTTATCATATATGTGTAACTAAATGTGACATAACAAAATGCTAAAGGGTAGATGGAATTGCTCCCATTTCCAAACCAGGAAATCGTTGTCACTGTGAGTATACATTCACGGAACATGCTTCTAACCTGCAAAAAATGCCCATTCTCATGTTTATTCCTGTCTTGTGTAAGGATAAAGAAGTCAGAGAAAAATGGAGTCGCATATGCATCATCCTCAGATGATTATTCTCTTGTTTATGATTCCAAATGTTACTGTTCTTCTATACTTTATATCGATCAGAATCTACCAGCTTAGAAGTGAACCAAAATTTTATGACCACTGCTTTGCAAATTCCCAAGTGTAAATAATCATAATTAAGCACAAAGAAGGAGGAACCAATCCACAAGTCTGGACACAAAAGACTTGAGTCATGATCCACTGAAGACATCCTGTGGAATTTTAAGGAAGTTACATGGGATGGACTTCATATTGCTGAAACAATTTATCCACCTCAATCTGTTCTACTTTCAGAGGAAAGAGACACACAAGCTTATGTTACTTACCATTCTTATAACCTTTGAAGTATCTTCTTTCTTTCTGATTAGCATAGAGAAAATCTAGATGATTGGCTGCAAATATTGCCTTAGACTCAATTGTTCCATTTCAGCTGCCTTAATATGAAGAAACTACCTTCTGTCTTTCTGCCTCACTTTTACCTAACTTTTAAATGGCTATACTATCTACTCTTGACTGCAGAGGGGTGTTATCAGACTGTGGCATTCTAAATTTCAAAGGTAATGAGGTAATTTTTTTATCTTTAACAGATGAAAAATAAGCATGTTAGTATGAAAAAACCAGTAGCACTTAGATATTTTTGAGGTGAGTTAGGAGTCATAACAGGGGCCTTTTTAACTGTACTCACCCAGAGAGGGGAAAAGAAGTAAAAAAAGGAGGGAACAACATTACTTTCCTTTAATTTGGCAGAGACATGAGAAAGGCCACTCTCTGTTTTTTCTCTCTGAGCATGCACAGAGAACAATCTTTCTTCCTACCACCAAAGTTCCTCTGTTACTAGCATAGGATGCTAGTAACAGAGAGGGCCCTCCCACCTAGTCGTCAGCAAATGCATTTGAATCCCTCCTCCAAGTGGTTAAATGACATATGGGCAGGAACTGTCAATCTGAAGACTCATGATTCCACTATAGTTTGTGGGGATAAAACACAGCAGATAATTCATTGACAGCATTCCTACAATTTTGTTATATGCAGAACCCTATGGACCATGCAAGATAAGCTTGTAATTCCATAATATACCTGGAGAGCATGTCCTACTGTAATCTGTGGCTACCTACATGATGGAAGAGATACTTCAAAGTGCATTTTGCAGTGCTTACATAAGCAGGAAGTTCACTAAAAAGGCATGTTCTCTGAATCACAAAAGTAGAGGAATAAGAGCATATGTAGGAAACGTCATTACTTCCAAAATGCCAACCTTATCTCATAGCTCTGAAAAGAAAAATAATTTCTTTCCCACTTTGTTAGCACTATTGGTCAGCATTATTTGAATAATGGAATTATTAGAGTGAGATGTAATTTATTGTCTGAGATACGCTTAAATGCGCAATGTAATGTCTTTTGTGTTTAACAGGAATATGTGTATATATGCTAAAGGAAGCCATATTGGGATAGTTTGATAACATTTTCTCCTATATTTCTAAGACAAAACCTTATTAAAAATCATCTTGAAGTGAGTTTCTCCTTTCTTGTTTGGAAGTGAAAGTCACACATACTGCTGTCTGGGACCACGTTACATTGCTCCAAAGGTTCCAGTTTGAAACCTCAAGCCAAATAAACTGTGATCTTAAAAGCTTGGCATTATTCAAAGAGACACTCAGGGCATTCTTACTCACAATGTTAAAGCATCTGTCAGGAAAGGCACTGTCATTTGCCACCTGATCTAATTATTTCTGACAACAGATGTTAGCTAACTACAAAAATGTAACATCTTTAATACGCTGATCAAATTTCATTAACTAAGCATGAATACCAACACGATTACAAAACATATTGCTGTTTATGCTCATCCTATAAGTAAAAATGTGATTACTTTTAGTAGGTGAAAGGGCAGGTTAATTGGAGTTACATCGTCACTCATCAGTGTATTTAAAGTTTAATTACAATGAATGCATGACACCAACTGTTTATTAACAGTCCACGATTGTATAGCAGTTATGGTAGTTGGCACTCCTAAAACAACAAATTCCCCCACTTTATAAGGACCGTCCCAACCAATTTGTTTTTTGGTTTCTGCAGATGACTTCAAATTTGAATTTAGAATATCAGTCAAAAAAACCCCTTACTATAGGTTTTCTAGACTGTTTCTTAAAGACATAGAGTCTCAGACAGGTAGAACTGAGATTTTCATCTAATCTGTTCCAGACACTGATACCAGGGTTAGTTTTGGAAAAAGTATAAACGTCCAGAAATTTATTTATTCATAGTATACTTAACTCAGTCTTATTATATCAAACCTTCACTTCTCTAAGAGCTACCATCCTGTACAACACCTTCTGTTTAAAACTTAAAGAAATAATACATCTGTCTTTGTAAATCCTCAAAATCATAACACTGAGAAATTGGGTTTGCAGTAGACGTATTTGATATGTATGCAAAGATAAGTCTTTAATATCATCATCACTGACTGATAAAATATACGTTCCTGGTTCTAGGCAAAATTCTATGAAAATCTCACATTACATGCATCCTTTATAAAAATATTACCTAATTTGTTTTTTTCCAACTCTTTGACTGTAATTTATATGATTAAAAATAAAATCCTTTTTAAGAAAAGAACAAGTATGTTTCACTAGGTCATTAAAATGTTACTTCAGGATATAAAGTGATTCGTTATACTTTTAAAACGGTTTTAAAATATATGCTTCTATGTTGCTGTAACTTTGAATTTAACTATTATTGGCAATATACGTAATTCAATTTTCATTATAAACTGCACTGTTAATACCGTGATAAATGCTGTAGATTAACTGCGAATAACTTGTGTCAAGTTTTGTAATACTTTCAAAGTTATATCAAACAGTTATGCCACAGAGCTGACCTGCATTTGATTGAGTTGCATTAAAAATAACTGTCTTTGTGAACATAATAGTAAATTTGTTGGAACAATTACATATGTAATACACACATTTGGCCTAGACCTTAACAAAATCCCTACTGTGTCATTTTTCAATTTGCCTTGAAGACTCTGCATTCATAAAGTTGTGAGTACCAAACTGTGGGAATCGGACAGGCCTTGTAGAGTGTCTTGAGATTCTCTAATGATAATAAAAATAATGTCCTTCCTTAACATTATATTGTAAGTAAGAATTGTTTGATCCCCTTTTCATCATGTTTCTGCTCTTTTACTTTTCAATGTAAAGCTTCACTGATTAAAAATGAGAACCTACATGAAAAATCCAAGACAAAATCAATGTTTTGGGTTCTGTATGTGGTCATTAAAGTCTCCTATTTGTGCTGTGTAAGTTGTAGGCATAAAAGATAATCAAGCAAGTGTATCTGCTCAGCTGTGAATGCATAACTTCAAAATCTGATCCCAACCATGCTTTAAAAAAGTGCTGATTTCTCCCTACTTCCTACTCAGTAAATTGAAAGAAAACAAGTTGCAACAAATATGAAGAATGATGACAGCTGCAGAAGCTTGTTCTGTATCAGAACTGCCTTTGGCAGGCTTCCAGTCAAACATTAATTTTTTATTAGTGTTTTGGTGGAATTGATTTAGAAAAGTATTTTTCTTAATTTTGTGTTAATCTCTCTCATGAATACAGTGATAATTTGTTACTGAGAAATACAAGTTAAAAGTGATAATTTAAGTTTTTTGGATTTTGTGGCATTGTAGAACATGGCTAATAAATTTTCTGAATAAAGCCACTAAGGACATAATACAAGCAATACAGTACAAATAAGTACTTTTGAGGATACCAGCTATGTAGGTCAACAATGGAGTCTAACTGACTGGTTCTGTCCAACTGCCATGGAACAAAGGTACAACATCTGGGATAAGTCTACTCTAATCTTAGGAATTCAAACACAGCAGCTACCTGAAAATTACATGTCTCTAAAATCTGTCTTGTTGCTTTTTTGTTATACTGTTTAGTGACAAAAAATGTTAGTGCTAAAGGGAATGTTTACCATATAAAATTTGAATGAATATAGAAGTTACAGTATAGCTGTTATCCATCAATTTATCCTTGAATGTAGAACACCAGTATCAACAAAAGTAATCTCAACCTCAGTCTGCAATGCAGGGTTGAAGTGAAATGTCATGGGTGTTAGATCTCAGTATTAAACAATATATGATGAGACTCCCACTGTTCTCAAATCTCTGTTTAGAGCCTCCTATACTTCAGCTCTGTTCTTAACTTTGTTCTCTTGTCCTTAGTTTTGCATTCACAGGAATACTGTGCTACCCAACCATCTCTTCTTTGCTGCAGGTAGGAATCAGCATCTTGTATTGAGAAAAGCAGATGTAAGAGAAGATGAAATTCTTACTCATAAGTTCAAAGCAAGGAACAATCGATCTTAAATGTGTTTTAATACTATCTCTGAGATACGTCAAAAGTGTACTGTGTTCCTGAAACTGTGTAGACGTTAAACATATACTCATTGCATTTCAGTATCTTTCCTTCTTTGTGCCTAAGTACACTGTCAACTTCTGTTTCTGGATGTTGAGTCCAATGTCAGGTGAATTGTTTTCTGGTCAACCTGGGAAAGTGTTTCAGTTCTTTCAAAGTCCAGCATAATACTATATACAGGTAACGTGACAGGAGGGGCATGTTTCGAGGTGTTTTCTTGTTCGGACCTTAGAAATCAGAAGCTGAAGTAACCATTCAAATTTTCCAAATATGCTTGGTTTTATTTTCATTTCTCTGTTTCTTGCTGAACTCGACTAGTAAGTTTTCTTAAACATTTTCTTAAAAAGGAAGAGTTCAGTGACTTCCCCATGTTAAACAGACCTTTCATTCTTACAGTCTGGTCCTTACTGACAGGTATAGAATCTCATATGTCTCATCCAAACTGCATGTAGACATCATTTGAAAAGGTCTTAAGTCTTTTTTGTTAGAGGGAATCTCAGTTGACTCTCCATGCAGTTAGTTGTCCAGATAGAGGTATGTCAAAAAAAATCCAAACAGTTCACACAGTGAAGCTGAGAATTCTTTTCCTCAAAGGATGAGTAATGATGAGTCACAAATGATTCAAAGTAGGCATGAAAAAGTGCTCTCTTGGAACATTCCTTGGTAGCGAAAGTAGCATCCTTTCTTGAAAAATTATATCAGAATAGTGAGATCTCTCTGCCACATAGTCACAGAGGCATTTATAAAATAATTTGCCTTATAATTCCGTGTTATTCCTTATTCCCTCTATATGAATAAGGAATCAGATCAAAGGTCATCTTGTAGTTTGTGCACATTGCTATAAACAGATTGGGTTTTTTTTCAAGAATGAAGAGTTGATATATTAAACTTGCTAATAAGTCTTAAGATTTTTCATTTCTTTTTTCTTTCAGCACATCAAATATCCATGTGTTGTTGGTCATAGATCTCATCTGACTGAAGCAAGCTGTTTCCATATCCTTGGGACACTTGTACTAGATTAGTGAATTGGTAAAAATTTGTGTATACATCCACTCTTCTGTTCTGCTGTGCATTTGCAGAAGTAACTTCTTGTAAATTGGTCTGAAAATGTTTTGCTAAGCACTAGTATAGAAACAATTGCAACTAAAAACAGTGGAATACACTTATGCTTGATGCTAGCAAGATTTTTGTTTTCTTAAAAGTGCTTCTGACCTCCTTCATTATAAAGTTTTCTGTTATTGAATGTAATGTACAGCATAAGCATCTTCAGTGACTCCTCACTGAAGCTGTGGTTAACTGGTGTACCTGTTTCTATTAACATTTCTGAGACATCTTGAAATGACAATCTTGGATTAAAAATTATGTGGAGTTTTTTTTTGCCTTCCATTATCAGACTTCTTCATTTAAATTAGTTAGCTATTTGCTTGTGCCGTTGATGTTATACAGCGGTAATTGAAGCTTGATTGGCTTCCTTTATATTTTGCATTCTTATTGTTCATTATTAGCATTTATTACTCTTGATATTAATCACAATATTTTCAAAACACTGGCCAGTTGGATCAGGCTAGTGAAAATATTAGTATCATATAACTAACAAAAGCAAAGCGCTTCAGTGAAGAGCTTACAAGTAACTCAAATGTGAAACAAGAAGTCATTCTAATCATTTCAGTAAATAAGTGGAACTAATAAATGCAGCTTCTGTAAATCAATCTTTAGAAGAAAAAGGAAAAACACAATGCAGAGAGGAACTGAGCTTGTGATATGAAGAAACTAACAGCTAGGACATCAAATCTCTTGGTTTAACGAAGTTAACTTTACAGAAGTGTTTCTTGGCATCCATTCTAAATCTTACCTCTTCTTAGCGGCTCCAGTTTCATTTAATTATATTATAATTTAGTAAACTGAATAATTCCTCTTCTTGCAAGCAATTATTTCCTTTTAGTATAGGACAGACCTTGCAAAGAGCACGCTGACTGCAGGATGAACTCCTCCACCCTGTGCCAGTGAAAATTCAGGCAGTGAAGGGACCCTAGCAATTCTTATCTTAATCCTTTGGATAATAGTGACTTGCACTGTAGACAGGGAACCATACGATCTCTCAGCTCATTTGTGTCGGTGTGGTCTCCAAAGTTCGAGGGTATTGTATATTTTACAACTCAGTGTTACAGGGTAAGGTGACTGATTTAAGATGATGGGAACATTCCAGGTAAAGGGAAAGACTGGTGTTTGGGAAACAATTAAATAGATTCTAGATCATTCTGTGTTCCTCTACTTGCTATATCTCTTAATATTTCTTCTCCTAAATTTGTGCTAAGGGTAATATTTTATATTCTTTGAAAAATTATGAAATACTGTATCTGGATGTGTAATAGAAAAAAACTTATTCTAACAAAAAGAGTTCTATTAAAAATAATTACTAAGCTACTGAAAAGCTAAAGCTAAAATTTAGTTATTTGTATAAGGTAAAAGAATACCTTTATCTTGCCATGAACAGAAAACTTCAAAAAAACTACAAGAGCCATCCTGGAAAAGTATAATGCCTCCCACTTCTTTCTTTATGTAGTTTACTTTGGTTTCTTTTCATAAGTCAAAGTTTTAATTGCCTTTTCAATAAGGGGTAGGGGGAATGGTGACAGATGATTTTTTCATGAAACTATGGCTTTTCTTATTAAACTCGTAAACACAAAACATTTAGAACTTACAGAGATGTTCAAATACAAATGGGTTTCCTAAGTCTTATTGCTTACCTGTGATTTTTATCAAATGTTTACATTATTTCTTTACAAAACAGCTTTTGTTTCTGACAGAATTTGTGATTTAACAAGGCATCTGCAGTACAAATATGGGCTATATCAGGCTGTATAGGCTATACACAGTCCTTGAGGAAAATGTCTTCTGCTGGACTGAAAAAATGGAAAGAAGAAAACTGATCATTGCATACGATGGCTAGAAATACTTTATGAAAATGATGCAATGTGAAAGGATTTTTTTTTTAATCATGATAACTCTAGGTATTTCATCAATAATGACCTTAGGAAAAATAGTACAAAACATGGATCTATAAGATCATGTAAAAAAATAAAGCTAGAACTGATGAAAAAGCATAGACTAGGGTCATTTAGAGAAGCGTATTGAGAAAATGAATATTTTAATTTTACATTTAAGAATTTTCCTTTAATTTAAAAAATAAAATCATATTTACTTTTCAAAAAAACTTTGTAATAAAGTAGGATTGTAATGAAGTGGGAAGTGTTTTAGCAAATGAAATGTTTATTCTTAACATTTAAATATGTTTCTTTTTTATTAATCATTACATACACAGAGCTACAAAGAAATAATATCTTTATAAACTGTATTTATTTTTAATGTTGTTTCCATTATTAAATATGGATCTGGCCATTTTCCAACAAGAAAAGATACACGGCTATATTTAACTTCTGTGTATCTCTCTAATAAAAAATGTGAAATTATTTCATAGCAGCTGCAGCCTTCACTTAAAAAAGTAAACACTAGCACATTTGCCATCTGGTTTAGTGACTTTTTAAGATAGTTAAGAGATGTCATTTTCTGGTAACTCCAGATTTACCACCTGAAGTGACATTACAACTCTGATTAGCTTAGCTCTTGTTATCTGTATTGCAGAATAACAGGCTAACATTTCAAAGAATGTCAGGACTCCAGTAGTTATTGAGATAGAGCTAAAATTAGAGTATACTGGTGAGTTTGGGAATGCACTTTGTATGACATTTTTCTAGCCTTCATTGCTGTAATCCAGCTATGTACCACTATAGATAAGAAAAGCACTACTACAAATATTATCAAAATAATATTGTGCACTGGGTTTAGCAAGCCTTCAAGTAAATTTCACTTCATTATGAGAAAAGTTTGTCAACTCATTTGTCCAGCTGTAGGTTGATGAGTTTGGGAAAAAGGTTTGCACTCGTACATGCATGGGAGTCCTCAAACTGACAACCTGATGTGCTACTGAAAAGGCTGGCCTAAGGATCATGCCTTACATTATTAAATTGTAAATTTCTGAAATTAATGCAAACGTATGTCTTTCTGAAGTAATGTTTGCTGTTCATATTGAAGATATATGTTCACTAAGTTGAATGATATCAGTATCATAGTTTTCCTGCTTTTCCATTCCCTGTCTTTCATATCTCCTGCTGTGCTCATGGTGTGCCCTATGTTTTTATTTCATAAGTTGACTCCATTTCCAAGTATATAACATAGCTTCTGGGAATCCACTCATAATTAAAGCAGCTTAATACCCATAATAAATATTTGTAGTATAAATTATTTGATGTATGATCCTTCTCACTACGAAATTATGTTCTTTGTGCATTTTTGACTAGCTTTAGTGACATTTAGAAATTCCAAAATATTAATGAAATACATTTTGCTGTAAAACTTCATGTTACACTGAATTGTAAATTGCTTAGAGATATGATCATGGGCAAATGGCTTCAGGTAACCCTGCTTAAGCAGGGGATTTGGATCAGCTGACCTCCAGAGGTCCTTTCCAACACAAACCATTCTATGATTCCATGAACTAAACTTTATAACAAGCAGTTTAAGTAAAATAACTTCCTGTTCATTTATTGACTGAATTTCACAGCCAATAAATGAGAAGAAATAACTACATATTGATATACTTACAAAAAACAGATTTTCAAAGAAATAAATGAAATTATTACACACAGTAGATCAGACAGTTTTGCTTCTACCAGAGATATATTATTTTCACTCATAATCAAAGTTGCTTAATTAAGAAAAATTCTTATAGCCACAAAACCCCCAACAATATTGTAATACTGGTTTTGTGTTGGTATTGTGTCCATCTTAAATCTTTCATATATTGGGCATTTGTGAATTGGTCTGCACTTCAGTACCTGACTAACCACCATCAATTTGCATTATTATTTTTTTTGCTTCCTTCAAAAATATACTGTCTGATTTGTTTTGGGGATTGTTTGTTTCTTTAAGTAGTACATTCTATTTTGGTATCAAGTTCAAAATAATTAAGTTCTTATTTCTGTTCTTATTCTTCCTGATGGGAGTGCATCATACAATGTTATTCGGCATTTCAGAAGTATAGTTATGATTATTAGTTGCCTTGGAGATTAATGTGTTCAGTACGTGGGGGACAATTGCATACATTTTGATGATGTATTGATATGCATTCTATATATGAGACCTTTTCTGGAAGAAAATGCCAATAATAAACAGAATGAGAATAGTAAAAAAAAAAAAATTCTTTTAAGTTTCTATTACATGTACATTTTTTCAAGACAAGTTCATTAAAATGTTCACTTCAATTTTGAAATAGAGGTCTGCATCTGTATTTCTTTAACACAATTTAGCAAGAGAAACTTACTGTGAAGATGAAAACATAAATACTTCCATCACAGCAAACAAAGCTGAGATTTACTGCAGAAGTCATGGAAGACGAAAACCCAAATAGTTAGCTACAATTCTAAAACAGCTACTACTCCTCAGTTAGGAACTGTGGGAAAGGCAGCTAATGCATCCATCATTTATATTTCAAAGGAAAAGCACTAAGCCATTCTCAGGCCTCTGATAGATAGTTCAGTTCTCTGATCTCCCATTTCAAGATGGAATTGAAAAAATCAGATAACTAAGATTGAGGAAAGAATTTCAGGCACATCCCTCTACATAGCATTTCACCCAGCCTGGCTAATTGAAATATGTTTTTAAGTGATTTTTCTGAATTGCTAAACACTTTCTGTTACCTGAACAGAAAGACTAGGGACCCAACTTTCTGCTGTGCATTCTTTGTCAGGTCCAAGATATTTGAAACACTCTACAGAAACAGACATAGTTTTTACTATAATAAAATTTATTATTTTTATTATCATAAATATTCTCTCAACTGCTGTTTAAACAATCCAATAATAGCAATCCATAGATACTCCCTCCCCCTCCCTTCCCTTTATTTTAGAGTCATATGCTGACCTCCATATTCATATAAGAAAGCAGTTCTTTTCATGAACAGTCACCATGCATATAAGTGCTTACAGCCTGGCCCTGAAGGAGCAGTACAATAACTAAGTCCTAGACTTTCTTGACTGGAAATGTCACACCCATTTACAAGAAGGGTCAGAGGGAGGATCCAGGGAACTACAGGGCTGTAAGTCTGACCTCAGTGCTGGGGAAGGTCACGGAGCAGATAATCTTCAGTGTTTTCAGACAGCATGCACAGGAAAATTGGGTGATCAGGCCCAGTTAGCATGGGTTTCAGAAAGGCAGATCCTGCCAGACCAATCTAATCTCCTTCTATGACAAGGTTACCCGGTTAATGGACAAGGGAAAGGCTGTGGATGTGGTGTACTTGGACTTCAGTGAAGCCTTTGACACCGTTTCTCACAGCAAACTGCCTGAGAAACTGGCTGCCATTGGCCTGGGCAGGCACACCCTCTGCTGGGTAAAAAACTGGCTGCATGGTCAGGCGCAAAGAGTGGTGGTAAATGCAGTTAAATCCAGTTGGAAAACAGTCACAAGTTGTGTTGCCCAGGGTTCAGTTCTGGGTCCAGTCCTGTTCAGTATCTTTATCAATGGATTGAGTGTTCCCTTAGCAAGTTTGCATATGACACCAAGCTGAGGGGAAATGTTGAATTGCTTGACGGTAGGGAGACTGTGCAGAGGGATCTGGACAGACTGGATCAATGGACTGAGACCAATAAGATGAGGTTCAGCAATGCCAAGCGCCGAGTCGTGCACTTGGGACACAGCAACCTCATGTAGCTTTACAAACTTGGGGAAGAATAGCTGGAGAGCCACCTGGCAGAGAAGGATCTGGAGGTGTTGGTTTCCAGCCAGCTGAATGTGAGCCAGCAGTGTGCCCAAGAGGGCCAAGAGGACCAATGGCATCTTGGCCTGTATCAGAAACAGCGTGGCCAGCAGGACAAGAGATTGTGTCCCTGTACTTGGCACTGGTGAGACCACACCTCGAGTACTGTGTTCAGTTTTGGGCCCCTCATTACAAGAATGATATTGAGGTGCTGGAGTGTGTGCAGAGAAGAGCAACGAGGCTGGTGAAGGGGCTGGAAAACAAGTCCTGTGAGGAGCAACTGAGGGATCTGGGGTTGTTTAGCCTAGAGAAGAGGAGGCTGAGGGGAGACCTCATGGCTGTCTATGGCTGCCTGAAAGGAGGTTGTGGCAAGGTGTGTTGATTTCCTCTCCCAAGTGACAGGCGATAGGACAAGAGGAAATGGCTGCAAGTTGCACCAGGGGAGGTTCAGATTAGACATCAGGGAAAATTTCTTCACTGAAAAGGTGGTTGGGCATTGAAAGAGGCTGCCCAGGGACGTGGTTGAATCATCATCCCTGGAGGTGTTTAAAAGGCAGGTAGATGAGTTAATGTCCAATCAATTTTATAAATTTCTTAAGCAATTCACAACCTTTCTGTTGTGTTTTCTTTAAACTCTCATTTCTCATTTCTTGTCTACTGACAGTATGCTCAACCTTTTAATTCTACTTGTAACTTCGGTCTTAGATGAGTAGACTGTGTTCTAACCAATTAACAGCCAGGAGAATGGCATGCCTTAGCAATTTCTTCCAATAAACTTAAGACTAGTCAGTATCACAAAATTGGCAACATCAGCATTGCCATACTCTCAGCCTTATACTTTCTCAGGCAATGAGAGTTGCAGCTGTTTCTGCCAATTTGGGAAGTACTTCTGTGTTGTGATAGCATTTTTTTCTTTGTTTACACAAAAACTATTTTATTACCCTTTTATATTCCTTGTCTTGTAACATTTCTTCTCGCATCTTACTGAATATATAAATTAATGCTGAATATTAGTTTATCCTGAATAGCTCAGCAGCTCAGTGCAAATTAAACTATAATGCTCTTCCTTTGGAAACCAGTGCTAGGGGGAAACATAGTCTGCTAATGAGCACTGAGGGACCATTTGTAGCCTCCCAAGAAATTTAGGGCACTCTACAATTTAAACTTTTGAGTATAATCTTCATAAAGAGTTATGAGCTGTTGCATGTATTGAGGTAAATTAAACCGTAATACTACGCTTTTAAAATCAATGGAATTACTCTAGGGATGCATGTATTGTATTGTGCATGATTTAGGTGATTCCGCACTTAGAAGAAAATTTTTACAATAATTCATTTAAATTTCATTGAATTCATAGCACAAATAAGTGAAAGGGAATGGACCTAGGGCATTTATTCCTCTTTTTCTTCTTAGCACATGGTTTAGTATACAGGTCCCTGATATAGTTTTTAACATTTATCTAGTTATTTATATTTTTTGATTTATATAACCTTTTTACCATGGAGAAGTTGCATTCTTAAGAATCTTTTTGTATTTTGAAAGAGAAAAAAGGAAATTTTTTTCAATACTTCACTAAATGAATCCACTGTTGGATCCAGAATCCACTGCTGTTGAAGAAAAATAGGTAGTAGGATATCCATGGGAAGCACAAGATCGGTAAGCAAATTTTCTCTGTCATATTCTAAAATATGGTCTTCTTCAGCCAGTGGCTACTGTGAATGTGTCTCTTTCAGTGTCACTAACTGGAGCTTTCATTTAGAAAGTTCTTAAATTGCCTTCTGGCCACAGAGAAACATTGTAACCCAATGATTAGAGTAAGAAGAAGAACAGAAGTTCAAGTTCTTTCTAAACCTATTACAGCACTACCATTTTCCCCTCTTGGATCTATTCTGTCATGTGTGAAAGGCTTCTGAGTAAAGTAACGCTTTGATCTGGAACCACTTGACCTGATCCTTAAAATGAGCTCTATAAATCCTATGAAAATGGCCTCTAAAGGTGCCGCTCAGTTCTCTAAATAGGGGCCTCTAGTGCTATTTGTGATTCCACAGGGACCTGAAATATCTACAATGTGTCACAGAAAATAAAGAGAAATTATTTACTGACTTTCACAGAAAATATAGATGTAAAATTTAAGAACCTATTTACCTAAACATTAGTGCGTTTGTGACTTCTGCTAAAGTGCCTGAGAGATCTCTGTTGAGCAGGCAGCCATCAGTCAGAAAAACCTACTGGGACAGATCCACAGTGTTGCTGAGTTGCCATTTTCCACCATCACTCTTGACAGTGGTGACTTTATACAATGATTTCCACCTAGGATGAATATCCTATCAGGGTTTTTTTCCCTGTAGGATTTTTTACCTTCAAATACTACTGTATTACTGCAGAGTACACCACAGAATGCAATCATATTGAAAGGCCCAAAGTTGAATACTATGTGAAATCAAGTTTTACTTGACTTATTCAAACAAGAAAGGTAACAAATGATTAGTAGTGATTAACAGCAAGTTAATAATAACAGCTTTAAAGGCAATGCATCTAATCATTACTACAAGAGAATAAGTATAGTAACTAAGAAAGATACATCACAAATTGTCCTATCATCACCCAGATTCAGAGTTGCTGGGGAGACCCTAGTTACAGTGAGGATTTTGGAAAACCTGTCCCTAGACAACTGGGAGGTCCTAAGCATTGTGACCAGTCATAGGTAAGGACTCCAAAGTTGCTGCAAGAGGGTCCAGATTTTATACTGCTAAATAAACAATTTACATCATTGTTCTAAAAATACAGGATCTCTTGTCTGAGCTTCTCCCTTGCCACCCCTCCGGGATGCAGACAGTTTTTGAACAAGAGCCTGCCCATGAGGAAAGAGTTAAGAACTGTTAGTTGTGGCAGTCCCTTGAAGCTGTAAAAAGTGACTGAAAGTCCTCTTTTTTAACAAAAACAAAAGCGAAACATAAAATAAAAATCAGACACATAAGTGGATGAGTAGAGAAACTTCAGGGTGCGGTGCCAGGGAAGAGGGAGAAAAGCTGTGAGAAACAAAATAAGAAAACCCATCTCACAAGAAAATCATGCCTAAATAAGTAAATACATGAACAAATCACAAAGAAACTGTTGAACTCTTTCAGGAAAAAAGTATCCCCACTCAGACTCCCACTGTATTATCTGCTGAAAAGCAGGGGAATAAAACCCCAAAAAAAGCGCCTCCATGCCCCAGTAACAACCAATCCTGCCACAAAATACCTTCAGTTATTTTGCATACCTTAAGACAAAAACTGGTTTCTTTGTACAATATTTCAATCTACTTCTTTTTGCAGGATAGACCCAATAGTGTTTCAATGTAAAAAAGAACTGATACTGTCTTTGTTCAATGCTTCAAAGGATATCTCATCTGTACATCGTATGCTAAGTGTCTTGGTATGGCTGGTGTTTCATTGTCATATCAAGCTCTTATTCTTTTCATTTTTTACTGTGGTAAATAATTGTTTGAGACTGCTATTGACCTTCTGGCATTGCTTATGCTTCTTCCAAAATACTAAATTTGCTTCTGAATTCATTCTCAGTCATTCCAGACCAATTGCCTACAAGAGCAGTGTTGACACTGCAAGATGTCATCTTACACTGTTGGTCAACAAAAGATTCACACTGGGGTTGGCACATGCACAAACACAAACCAAAGTGTCAATAGCCAATGGAGTGAAGGTAAGTCATGAAGGCAATCTGTCCCTGGGGCTTCCTTATATTTCACAGTACAGGGCTCTTTAAACAAAGCCTGTGATGTATCTTTGTTTGAACTTTGGCTCAGCTGTTGCATTAAAAATCTGCAACTTTATCTACAGAAGTTTTGGAGATAGTTTAACTGGAAAGACCCAATGATTCTATAGTCATACATAAGTAAAATATTTAAAACTCACCTTGCATATATACACATCTACATATATAAGTGTGTATATACATGTATATATTTGTAGCTCTGTATAAAAACCTGTATATACATATGTATTGATATGGAGAAACATACCTTAATCTTTCAAACACTGCAATCACGGCAACATTAGGGGCAGTCCTGGAGGTATCTCAGAAGACAGTCACGGCTGCTGGTTTAGGGGTCAAATATCTGCTTGTTGCATACGTAATTCCTACTCATGTCCTGAAAATAACACAATAATATGATCCAACAAATTTAACAGTCACATTAACATGCTGTTATATTAAGAAAATTGTAATTGTCACTTATGCCTCAAAATTTTCTGAAATTTTCTGAATTTTTAATAATTTATATTCACTATTCAGACTCTTTACCAGAAAACCTGCTTTGGTTTTGTTTAGATTTGTAGTTGCTTTCATGTAGCATAATTTATTAACTAAATCATTGACCAAATTGTTTATGAAAAATACTAGTTTGAAAGCAGTTGTCTGATGGAAAGCTCAGTGGTATTTAATGTAAAAACAAACAACAATAATTAATTTAAAGAGAAAAATCCAAAATACATATTGAAATCTTCCGACTCTTTTTAGGTAGTTGAAGAAATCTTAGAATCATAGAATCACAGAATGGTTTGGATTGGAAGGGATCTTAAAAATCATCCAGCTCCATTCTCCCTGCTGTGGGCAGGGATACTTCCCACCAGACCAGGCTGCTCAAGACCCTGTCCAGCCTGGCCTTGAACGCTTTCAGGGAGGGGGCAACAACAATTTCCCTGGGAAACCTGTCCCAATGTCTCACCACCCTCAGCGTGAAGAATTTCTTCCTAATGCCTAGTCTAAACTTTTCCCCTTCCATTTTAAAGCCTTTCCTCCTCGTCCTATCACTACAGGCCCTTGTAAAAAGTCCCTCCCCACCTTTCCTGTAGCCCCTCCAGGTGCTGGAGGGCTGCTACGAAGTCTTCCTGGAGCCTTCTCTTCTCCAGGCTGAACAACCCCTACTCTCTCAGCCAGTCCTCTTGTTAAAGTAAGAATTTTGTTAAACTGACAATTGTCTTAATTTTTATATACTGTAATATTGCTTGTAGTCAATGATAAATATATGCATGGAGCACAGTTGTGCTACAGATATGATCTATTTTTTTTTTAAATTTATATCTCAAAATGCGTTTTGTACTTGGTTGTAGTCATTTCAAATTTCCTCTGATTAAGGCTCTGTTTAGCAAGAATTTAAACCAGAATAAATGCTAACTGCCATACTGTAAAATTTTTACTTTTTAAAATACAATTGTTGACAGTCATATCAATCAACTTGGAACTTCATATACAAAAACGTGCTCTATAGTTTAATTCTATGTCTTTACCAATGTATTCATATGTGCTCCTAAGTGTGCTGTTAGTCTTGCCTTTAATCCCATCCTAAGAGAATATACATTTCAGGAATACATAGCCATAGACATTTTCCTTTTGATAAATTATTTAGGAACAGCAATAATTTCCCATCAGCACCTTTTTGTGCTTTTGTGGCACTTGTTTGGGACTTATGTTTCATAGAAGAAAATACTACAGCAATATTTATGTTTTGTACTGTTAATGTCCTTGCCGAAGATAATTCTGCTAAAATTGCACGTTTGTAATGACTACAGTATAGAGCAAGAGATAAACAGTCATTTTATATAATTATTTAGTTTATTTATTTCACCAGCGCATTTCTTAATTTTGTCATGATCTTTTTAAGCATTGCTTGCAAGAGTCAGCTGCTTGTGCAGTGAGTGTTTCTGTGAAGGCAAGGGACCTAACTGATAATAGAGTTTGGCAAATAACACTCCTGTGGTCTATATTTCTTCTTCAAAAGAAAGTCTAAAAGTAGGAAATCTTACCTCCAAATCAGTCTGCCTTTGAGATGTGCCTCGCAGGGACATTGCAGATTCTGCTCAAGGGAGAGCAGAGCAGACATAGTGCATGACATCCATAACCCAGGCAGTTCAGGACTAGTATCTGGGGAAATACACATTGCCTCACTGTGGAACCTTGCCTCCTTTGACTTGATATTCATTATGGTCTGTCTCCCTACCAGCACAGTGGTTTTGCTGCAACGCTGCCACCACTGCCTGCCACGCTGAGACTTCCAACACAAGGACTTCATTTATTCTGTTGGTTAGAAACACAATCTGTTGGCTAGAAAACTGGAGTGGAAAGTAACAAGTGGGCCAGTTTTCTCATGTTATTTATGTGTATTCATACAGCATAAAAGGGAAGAGAGAAAATTAGGACAGGTTATTCTTCAACATAATGTCTGATGTATTCCACTGATTTCCTCCTTTTCCATTGTTTCTCTATCAGACAGTTAGGAAAATCAGATTAAGAATAATTATGGTCCTATTTGTGCTTAGGAGAAAAAATAATTTTCTGTTACTTCCTGTTGGATGTACTGACCTTCATTTTCAGAAAGTACAAAGTGAAACTTTCATTTCACTTGGAAGGAGGTGCTGATGAAAGACATCCATATCAGCATCACAGCCGTATTCTTTCTTTCCTGGCTGTAAACTCAAAACTGTTAAGGCTCATTTTGGTTTTTGGCCAGCAAAATTGCTGTACAGGAACTGAGTGTCAGTGTAGATTAGACCTAGTGCTGAGAAAGATTGTTACCTTACACACTTCACAGTTTTGCTCTATAAAGGGAGAGAATAGGTAGTGATATGCATAAAGACATGATGTGTTCCTAAAGCTATATCTCTTTAACTCTTTAACCAAAATTACATGTATTTCTGTTTATGTATCATGAAAAACTTGAATAATTTCCTTGCTAGAACATAAAATGTTCTGGTAATTAACCTTGTTCTTAACTAGGGTTAACAAGATTATCCGGTGAAGTTTTAACACTCCTTTTGCTACTCCTATTTACCCTAGTTAAGAATGTCACACAACTGCTTATGTAATTATACTTTCCAGTGTTTCTTCATTGATCATTTTGCATTATGAGTTTTTAGTAAAGAGAGTGGAAATTAAAAGCTTTAGTAATTTTGTAATTAGAATATTCTATTTAACTTGTGAAGTGTTAAGTGATAAAGGAAATTTTATTATAAAATATTTTAAGAAGTATTGTTTTAATGTCTACTTTTCCTGAAAAATAGAATTGTTAGCCCAAGGTCCAAATTAATTCAGTAGTATTCTTTAAATATATTCCTTTGATTTCAGATGATCATCATTTAACATTCAGTTAAAATAATTACACTTTATCTGAAAATTAGAATTTAAATGCTTTTTTTCATTAAACTGAAATTTAAATTTAAGGCAGCTTTAGCTCTAGATTGTATCAGTATCTTACTCTTCTATAGGTGTCTTTCTTTTTAAAATATAGCTTAAGACCTTCAGTTTCATGGTTGATGATATTACTGCAAAAATCCTATGATATTTTTTTACCATTTCTTTTTTCCTCATTAGTGACAGCTACAGCGATAGCGAAAATGGTTGTCTACAGTGACAAAGTCCTGCAAAGAAAGAGAGTACCTACTCTTGCATGGATTTTTTGAAGTCTTTCAGAGAATCATTCAAAAACACATTGTATTTTAGCTCTGTTACATAAAAGCATATTGCATTTCATTTACTTAAGAAAAGTAAAATGTCTTCATATATTCTTTCCTTGTAAACAGGATTGTCAGCTTTGTGTGCAAAGTTTAGTCCATACTGATTCCTAAAGTATCTTCTAGCTTAGTCTGCACTCGCAAAATACAATACATAGATATGAAATATAATCAATGTTCATGAGAATTTCTTTACTCAAAGACTTTTAATTACAGTAAAATATTCACAAATATTTTTTAAATGTTTTGAGCAATTTTTGAAGATAACTTTTTTCTGGTTTCTTACTGATGCCTGTTTCTTCCTGTTAGCAGTTTCCCATAAAAATATCAGTTTTGATGAGATATCTTTCTATGCAAAAAATTCAAGTAAGATCTCCATAATTCTTTACTGAAAAGCATGGATAAGCAGCTTACTGTTGTTCAGTAGGGTCTTTTTGCCAGTTCTGCTCTTTTAAGCAGCAAAAAAGAAACTGCAGACTAAACTATACCAACTTTTTAATTCTTGCTTGTGAGACATATTTGAATCCCTGCAAAGACATTTGTTCCATATAAAGTAAGTAAAACTAGAAGAGTTAACTTCCACTTTAATTGTATCAGCTGCTGACAGGGGGATTATATTTTTAAGCAACTTAAAGTCTTCTCATTGATTGACAGAGTACACATACAATAAAGTAAATGAAAAAAAGTTCAAAATAGAGGAAGTCATAACAACGAAGCAAGCTAAGAGGAAGTTTTTTCTGAATTATCATTAAAAATGCAGGCAAGTAGAAGACTAGAAGGCAAACAGAGCAAAAAAAGTACTATGGAATGTATTTTAACGGGATTTTTTTTCATCTCTCATTCTTTTCATTTCTAGTAGCAGAGTTATACCTGAGACTTTCTGCCCAAGGAGAAAAGGAATAGAAGTATTTTAGTTCATGTCAGTTTGCCTCACTTTGTCCTCACAGGAGATAATGGGTATGATACAGTGAATAACTAGTAATCTTTGTTTCAGAAACAGGTTTAGTTTCCAGATAGTTGTGAAATACATGCCTTGAGCTCATAAGCATATCAAACCCACAAAAGTATAAAGCTACCTTAAAAACATGTAATGCAGGAATAATTTTGCTTTTCTTATTTTCTATCACATTTTTCAACCTCTAATTTGTAAATTAAAGCAAAGCTGAAATGTCATTATAATCACAAATCCATAGGTCATAAACGAAACGCCAGGTGTTGCCAGACTAATGAAAGTTGCAAGAGTTAAAAGTTCTAATTTAAAGTACTCAAAAAAATTTTTTTAGTCTTTCTTTTGTCAAGGAAACCTGCCTCCTTAAACTGGTTGCTTAAGAACACTTCCCCCTGTCATTATTGTACACTAGTACAAAGGCTTTTTACAATCTGTCGCTGCTCAATAAAATGCTGAAATTGCATTTTCTATGCATGGCACTGACGTTTATATTTAGCATGATCACCCAAGCAGGCTGAGAATGGTGTAGACTGCAACACCTTAAGAATGGCAACATCCATGCTTTTCCTTAGTTTTTTTTACTTTCTGTATGCTCTTCAGCACACAGACTAGAAATGAATTCATACAACTGAACTTGTGCAGGTGATTCCCCAAGCAACATAAGAATAGTGTTTTGTTAGGGGAACACTTTCATTTACTGTGGATAATATGATTTGGATATTGCCTTTGACTATCTTTTGGCCTCTTTTAATAAAACAGACAATGTTATATATTGAAATATTAAAACTGAATATAGAGATTAGACTCATAAACAAGAGCTTAGCACTTTAGTATAGAGAAATGATATTATACGATACTATTAGGATATACTGACTCAGGCCATGAACGTTCTGTGGCTGGATGACTGCAGAAGCTCATTCAAGTGCATGGGATTTAATGTAGCTTTTCAGCTTCCAGTTTTGAAGTCAGGTAAAATAAGCCCACAGTCCATTAGAGACTATTTTCAGAATTTTTGTAATAACAGTCAGAACAGGAGGTAGTCAGTAAAGTTAGCAGTTGTTTTCCTGTGCCAATGCAAATTAGTTCTTGACCAAGAAAAAGAAGAATTCTTTACCGCTAAAGTCTGTGGAACTTTGACCCTGAGGAAGTCACAACACTTGAGATTTCAAGATACCAGTTTGTTCATGTAGTTCTTACTTTTACTTACCCTGACTTAGCTAAATCGTACTTCTACCTATTGAATTGCATTTGGAAAGGGCAAGAATGACTACAAACTGTAGAAAATGCCTATCCCATTCTCATAAATGGATATGTTACTGGTATGTTGCTGACTTTCTGGAATTTAAGCAGTTTCAAGAAAACTGTTTGTTAAAATAATGCAATATTATGGATCTTGTTTGTGTGACACTTCATGACCATGAATGGAGAGCCGGGATTAAAATGGTTTCCATACTGAGTCAGCCTTAAAATAAATGGGACCATTTCAACAAATTGATTGAATGTTGCCAATAATTCTCTGCTGTCCGTTCTATTTTTGTAGCTATGTGTATTTGAATAAGACCTTTTCCAGCACAGAGCTTGTTCTGACTTTATCCTTCTTGATCCTTCCACACACTGTATTGATTAGCATGACTTTTTTCAGCCTCTGCTTTGCACTGCTCTTTTTGCTCATTTTGTTACCTTTGCATATACTTTGATCAGTAATTCAGATTAGTTTATCTCCTGTATTTTATCTCATATCCAAAAAGGTATCGTTTACCCTACGATTAGTTTTGGACGTAGTGTTCATTGGAACACATTGACTCAAATTAAAAAACTGACATTTTAGTTTCTTAAGAATCTACATTTTGTTATTTACCATGTCACGTTAAGTTATTTGCAGAAGTTAGAGATCTTTTTCATACATACTTTTGCTTCATAGAGCCTAGCATTTGGCACAACTGAATGTGAAAGGAAAGCTGTTTGACTTCCTAAGTTTCCAAACAAAATCGTACATTACTTTTTACTCTAAGTAAGGATAGTTTGCAAATATCTGGGAAAATATTTTTTGAGTGTGTGCTCTTGAAAATTGTTATCCTTATTGTGATTTGTCATATAAGGTCCTGCTGTTTCTAGTTTCTTAATCATTTTATACTTCCTTGTTTTGCTGGAAGATGTTTAACAACTTTACTTCAAGTTGTGGATATGCTTGATGGATACCATTCCCAGGCAGCCACAGAAGACTATGTCTCTGTGCTAAAGCGTCTGCTATTGACTACAGATAGTAGTTCAAAGAATTTAATTTAACAAGATTTTCACAGCTACAGAGAAAAATAATTTTATTTTAAATGCATAATTCAAAGAGGAAATAAAGAACAGTTAAATGCAGCCAAGACATGAAGAGTGAGATTCAGTTTCAGGTCAAGTTACCCATAAGTCTCATTTATGTGTTGATGTGTGCAGGGCATCTAATGCTCCCATGTACCATTGTACTATGGAAAAACAGAACATTGTATGACACCTAGCCTTTGGAGTGGGGAGGAAAGGCAAGGAAAAAAATAAGTAATTTAATAGAGTCTTTGCCTAGATGAATGCAGCCTGTTTTCTCATGATGGCGTATCAGTATATCAGTGCATTAACCAAGACACTACCCCTTTTGCTCCTGCAGAGTGCTGTCTCTTTCATTTACTCGCATATGTCTACTTCTACTCCAAGTGAAGCATGAGTTCAACAGAGTCCTTCCTTTTGCAATCCTAATTCAGTCCCAGGATAAACTGGGAGATTGCTGGAAACAGTGGAACAATTAGGTGATGAACTTCATACGTAGCACATTCATACATAGTACGAGAAGGAAGGGATGAAAAGGAGGGTGATAAAGATTGTATATATAATATAACCAACTCCAGTATTTTGTACATGCTGCATCGTCACGAGTATTTTTTTAACTTAGTTTGGCTGGTTGGAGTTAATCAGTGAATAAAATGCACTGTGAAACAACACCCTGTAATATCTGAGCAGCAGCAAAATATTCACATAGGCTAGTAGAAGATCTCTTGCCAGATCCCTGTGGTTTCAACTAAATAAGTAGCAACAGCAGCAGGAAGATACCGCGTACTACACTAGTCAGACTTTCCTCAGACTCTACAGGTGCTTGTTACTAGTTGAGGAAGTAAAGAAAGGCAGAAATCATTGGTTTCATTCCATACTCTAAAGTGAATGTGATTTTTTGGACAAAGAACCTTCTGCCTGTTCGCTTCAAGCTTGATCCTTTTGTTGTGCATATCTTTTACTTGTCTAGATAACACCAGGTCTTTGACATATCATGTCTCCTTAGGTGTTCCCCTAGCTTCTTTTCTAGTTATTTTGGATCCTGTTCTCACATGTTTCCATTTTTCTCCCCAGTCCTTTTACTTCTGGTTCTATTGGTGCCTTCATTTTGCCATTTCTTTTTATCCTGATTGTCTAGTCTGTTTTATTTTCTGTCAGGCTCATTCTGCCTCTACAATCTCATTTGTCTTCAGGTCTGTCTTTGCACCTCCATATTTTCCCTGCTTTACTGCATTTAGTCCATTCTCAAATTTTGGTCAGTTCTCATCACTTCCACCTGATTATTGTCAGTCACTGTTCCAAATGATGTTCAGATTCCCCATTTACCTTATTGTGTGTAAGGTCCTTGAGGTCACAAAGTCCCTTTTCTACCTCCTTATTCAGACTATTTTCTACACAGCCATTTGCCCTGTCTCCAAGTACTTTTACAGTACACCTCTGGTCTCCTCACATGTCTTTTCCAACTGTCATTTTGTCATTGTCTCTCTGCCCTTCAGATATGATTTGGTCCCACCCTGTTCTGATTTCCACTTAGTAACAGAGAGGGGGGGTTTGTTATTTGAGCAAAGAAGATCATCGCTTTTCTCCAAATAATAGCAACACTGGAAGACCACAGAAAAAATCATCACCATATTGCAGTAAGAATAAATACACATATTTTGCAAAGCCTTATTCTTTGGAATAGTTGTTTCAGCCAAAACTTTGAGATATTGATAATTTTCAAAGGAAAACTGAAGACAAAATTTCACATTTAGGAAAGATATAAACAATTCTTTTTTTCTTTTTTCTTTTTTTTTTAAAGACTTATAAAGACTAAGTTATAATTTCTTCCCCGTCTGCACGGTCATAGACTTCCTTTGCTCCCATAGTGTGGGGCTACTGACCTCAGCTCTGTTATCACAACACTGAGAAGTGGTACATCCCTAGCAGGACACTGTAAGGTATCTTGTGTTCCACAACACATTGCGACGGATGTGAGAACCTGGAGGAGAAACAGCAGTAATGTGGAAAAGGAGACATTGTAGTAGTAGTGTGGTTATGGCTGTGTTTGAAGTGGTTGCAGAAAAAAAGATAACTCTGGATATAATTAAATAAAGTGTGACTGTTGAGAGTAAATAGCAAATATGATTAATTTCAAATATGATTACTTTTGTCATCTTAGGGAAGGTTTTTATACTAATATCACTGTACAATTTCCCATGGAATCTGTACACAGTATGATTCTTGGATATATGTTTTTGTTTTGATTTTATTTTTTTTCAGAGGTTTCATTTGAATTTGTTTGTTGGCAGTTTATAATACACCATCAGAGGTTATGAGACATTGTTTTTCACAAAAACTCGCTTTCATTAGATAAAAGCAGACTGTTCTTTTTTTCTGCAATTTCATCTTGAGTTGGGGTTTTTTTGGTCAGGTTTTTCTATGAAACAAAAGGAATGAAAATAAATGGTTAGTGTAACAACAATATTCAAATTTAAATCCTATGGTTAGAGATTTTTCTTAACAGATGTGCTACTATAGGCATTATATCGATTAACTACTTTGGTGTTTGTTTTTTTTTAATTTTGTTGCCTCCATATTTCACAAAAAATAATCTGCAAATGTCTATTGGCTCTTCCAATAATGTCCATGAACACTCTGTCCATGAGAAAATTATTAATTGCTTATTATCAGCTCTATTTTTGCTTATCCCTCAGAAGCAAGCTTCATACAAAACAGAATGGCAGATAAAGCATGTGGCAGACAGCTAATGACTCATAATGACAGACTCATAAACAAGCATGCTGGGGAGGCCTTTTTTCTTCCCAGAACACCTCAACCAGAGGCATGCCTTTCCCTGTCCTTTTTGGTTTGTTGGGGTTATGTGTACAAAGTAGAGGAATGATACTTTCACAGTTACTTAGATTTTTAAACGTATCCTTCAATTTTAAATGAACATTATACCTGGCATATTTGATCAAGAAAACAAAATCATACTTTTGAGGTGTGAATCCTCCCCTCCATCTTGAGTTTTGGTCGGTGGTGGAATAAACCAGCAGGAGAAATGGATCTCAGCCCTACACAGACAGATCTGTGACAACCAGACTCCCTTTGAACCTCTTTTGGAAGGAAGAGCATAGCTGCAGAACACCTCACAGCTGTTGCACGAATATACGTTATAGAATGATCTGCAGATCAAAAGTCACAGCAATTCATAGACCTATAGATGCACGGAACCAGCAGTGCTCTGCATGGTGAATGGAAGAACAAGTATGTTTTCTATGTATTGACTGTATTATTGTGTATCATGCAGTATTAACTCAACAAGAAGGCTGCCTATTTGCTTTGTTGTGCCTGCTGCAAGGTAAAGTCCTCAGGAGGAAGGAAAAATGCACTTTACTAGGGTGTGATCACTTTGGTACTGGCTGAATGGGAACTGGAAACAGCACCAGAGGAAAAATGGTGCCCAGCACAGGTAGAATCATTAGCAGGAGAGATTTGTTTTGTTTTATTTTGATCTTTCTCCTCAGCAGAATTCATTGTTCTGTCTTAAAAGCTTACTTTATACTTTTGTGTTTGTAATATACTAAAACATGCATTTAACTATTGAGAACACGATTTTGTTAGTTTTAATGTGCTCATTTTAATGAAAAGTTGAAAACCTTTTGTTCACTTAGGGTCCTCTTAAAGAAAGTTGTCCGAGTACCAAGATCAAGAAGCTTTCAATCAGTGATACAGGGACTTGTTTTTTCTGATACAGAAAAGAATTAGATACTGATAAGAGGAGCAATGGGCTTTCTGGGCATTTTGCTTCCTCCTTAGTAGAGCTAATATCAGTAGCTGTTGTTCAGAGGAACAGATGGAATTTTGATGACGACTTTTGCAAATAAAACCCTCACTAAGTTAATCACATTTAGACTCAACATCAAGTAACATAAATTCATGAGATTTGAGGTGAAAACATCCATAATCATACAAAAATGTAGTTTAATAAAGAGACCTAAACGGCACAAAGGATTATCTTAACAGTGTTCAAATACCTTTTTATCTCTTTGAACAAGAGGTATTATACAATACACAGCCAGCTTTCCAATTCTTTATATGTGGAGTATACAAGGGAGATCCAGATGCTTTATCATGTTCTTTCGCTGAGAACCAAAGCTTTACAGAATTAAGCATTCAATGTTAGGAAAATATCCTTTGAGCTACTCTTCTACTCTTCTTTTTTTATTTTTTCTAATCCTGAACAGAGCAGTTGATGGTGCCTAAATAATATCAGTTCTGTCTTCCTTCATTGGTGTTCTGACTACAAGTAAAAGATGCTAAACTCCCTAGCAAAGCCTTGAAGATGAAAATGTGCTAAGCTAGTGAAAAAAAACCAAACATTTGGAGGAATAAGAAAATTGAATCAGAGCTACGGAAAAAGGGAAAGAAAGGATATGGTTTCTGGCTAAGCCTGCAGAGAAGTCAAGTTCATTGTAAATAAATGTGAAAGTAGTAGAAGAAGGAGGAGTTGTATGGGGGAACAGAGGACTGTAGTAGAAAATTGGAGAGGAAACAACTGTGTAGCGTGCTGTTCATCAAAGACAGAATATGAAGGCAGAAATTAAATGCAGAAAAAAAACAGCAGAAATAGGAGATGAATATCCTAAAACCTATACCCAAAATTATGAACCAGATATAGAGCATGAGAAAAAGAATAAGTTCAGTAAGTAACAGCAACCAAAGAGACAAGCAGAAGTACCAAAATACTTGGAGGACACAAATCAGGAGGGACCAAGACAGAATGTGATGGCCATTTTAGAGTCATCAAGAAAGAAGAATAAGAGGAAGGAAAGAGAAATGGGGATGAGGGTCTGAGAGGTGGTGGAAGGGAGGAGGTAATAAAATGTGTGTGGATAATGTACAGGATGGGGAAAGAAGGGAGCATCACAGTTGTGACAGATGTTTCCAGAAATATGAAAAGGATGTCAGATCTGTTTACATAAGTGGAAATGTGTGTGCATGGGTTGAGGAGAAAGGGAGTAGACCTGTGAAAGGAAGAAAGCACAACTGGAAACAGTCCAGTATGGAAGGAAAAACAATAAAATTAGGCAGTAAGATGTAAGGAAGCATAAGAATACAATGGAGAAATGAGTCGGTGGTGAGCAGTAGGTGATATGGGACAGAAGATCAACAAAAGTACTTGAAAAACACTGAAAATATAGTTGTAGCATCTTACTAATAGAAAATTGCATTACCTCAGACTGCCAGGAAGGGCGAATAAGATGACAAGTTAAGTTGGAGGACATGAACACATGCAGGGAGTGCCCTCCTGCTCTCTCACTAACCACCACACAACTCAGGAGATAAATAAATTCTGTTCCACCATCGATAATACCAATATCCTTACTCTCAGAGGACATTTCATGGTTGAATGGCCTTATTTGCCTTAGAAAAGCCAATATAGAAGTCAATAAGTATTGTAAGACCTTTTTTTGCTGCTATTGATGGACAATTTTTCTTAGTGTCAGCTTTCATTTATAAACAATTAGGAGACATAAACTTCTGTCTACTTGCTTTTCTGTAGAGAGAAAAATTCTGTGTTTTAAAAGCTCATCTTAGAACACCACACATTTAAACTCCCATCTGTGTTTTGAAGTGTTTGCAATCCCGACTCTTCCACCTTCCCTACCTCTGTCACTTTCTGTTCCATCATGTTAGCATTTTAATAATGTACACTGACATTATTAAAAAGTAGCTTGCTTGCTCCTGTTTAATTGACACAGAGAAGACAGAGACAGAGATTAAACTGCAGCACGCGTTCTCAAACAATTTTCTTTCCTCTAAAACATACTACACTTGCATGGAAACAATCCAAATCAAACCCCCAATAAGCCAGAAAACAGCCCTTGAAGTCAGTAGTGTTATTCTCTACCAGGACTTACCTGGTTAGTGCCAATGTCTGGGTATGTGTGTTTATCACAGCTTCTACTATTTTTTTTAAAGAGACAATTAGCATAGCTCTGGCCTAATATTGTTTACAAATCAGCACACTGTGAGACTATATATAATGTTATATTATCTTGACTCTGTAGGAGTTAAAGTCAGAAAAATAACCACCAAATAATGCAAACAGTACATTTAAAGGTAAAATATTATTGCTTTATCCTCACTTTATTTAAAACTCCATTTGCACAGCAACTCAGGTGAAACATAGTATAAAATCAGATCCAAACAGCTGATGTTCAGTACGTAGAAGGGTAAGAGCTACCCACATTACCATACTGAAATCCTGAATAAAAGTATTTTGCACCATTAAGCTAAACACACAAAAATTAAATAAATATAAAGAGAGAATAAAAAATCAGATCTGCATAGCTATTCAAAATCTGCTTGTTATTACACTGAAAATCTTAATACTGTCTCTTAGGAAACATTTCCACACTTTTACACTTAAGATCATAGAACTACTTTAGCAAATTGGTTGCTTATTCAGAATTTGAAGGTGCTGAGGCAGCAGGGGCTTGTGCACCCAGGGAGGCAGTTCAGTGGAATATTAGTCACGTCTGTTACTACATGTGGCAACAGCACTATGCGAAGTGAGGCAGGGAGACTGCCTCTTCTATACTTTTAGTGTATGCATCCTCTAACAAACAGAGATGAGAGAAACCTGCTTTTGGCCATGGAATAATAGGATTTGAAAACAATTCAGAACAGAAACTTCTAAGGAATGGCAAGCTCAGGCTTTATAATACTAGTTTCCTTAGGAACATGCATATGCTAACATTGTCTGCCTGTACGTATGGGTGAATGACCCAGACATATAAACTGTTTCAAGTATGGAAACAGCTGTGTTTCTTTGATTTGATTCTAATCATGTATTAGAAAGTCCTAAAGCAAATGGCGTGCGAGTTTGAGGACAAGTCACTTTATGAGTCTTCTTAATGTTATTATCATTAAGATATACAGCCAAAGAAGAAAAAAACCCACAAGCTCACAAAAGAACAAACCCAAGCCCGTCATTGGATTAGATTATCTCCTCTAAAACAATCAAAGTCTTTGAATTAAGTCTCAGGAATTGTAGCCTGATAGTTATATACTGTTTGGGGCAAAACTTTGTCTAGTTCAAGGAAAAAGAGCTCATCAGAATACATGAAAGTTTTCTATTGATTTTAGTTGGCTTTGGATTGGTTCCAAGCAATAAATATTCTTATCCTGGGCTGTTGATGTGCAGCTATTCACAAACACAAAATTTGTTTAAAAAACTATTAATTGTTCTGTTTTTCTCTCTGTATCTGCCATCAGTCATGATGTCTTGGCTGTTACTCTTTTTCACATCTTATTGCCTCTCTGTTTATAGCAGGGCTCAAGTGAAACAGGTAAAGTTCAGGGGAAAACCTGATGTTTCAGCATTTGTTTTCATTCTACACTGGAGCAAAAGACATATGAACCTTTATAATTTTTCATTGGAAAGGGGATCAAGTCTATCTCAGAGTAGCTAATAACTTCGTAGCTAGGGGATCACTTGTCTTGCTGACTTGCGGCATTCTCTGATACTGAACAGAGATTTAAACCTGCATTTTCTGTAAAGCACTCATCAAATAGCTATTTTCAGTAGATTTTGTTCTTGACCAGAACTCTCATCCTTGACTTCAGAAGCCTGATGAATGAATCTATCAGCACCAAGAAATGTTCCTATTTCAATCAATTGTAATTTCTAGTTTCATCTGGAATGTGCAAAAATAAATGAGAGTTTTCCTACAAAACACAATGCTGAAGAAAAGAAGGATTTGCAAGGGATAAACTGTAAGAAGTATTGCATTACATATATTTGCATTTTTGAAGAGATCTGAAAAGTAAGACGCAAGATTTTAATAGTACTCCATACTTCAAGACACTGAGATTTTGAGAGAATATAAAAAGTTACTTTATATTCTTCACGTAGTATCCTAACAAAATCTATACTTGCATAGGAAGATATTTCAGGCTGAAATTACTTTCCTGCATTTTCCATGATCTTTTCTACTGATGTAATCTCCACAACAACTTTCTTGTTTTCTTATTGCTTTGCATTCAACAGCCTCCTCTCTAATCTAGTTTTGTCTTTCTCTGGGTTCAGCCCTACCCCTCTTGCCCATGTTTGTTTTTTTGATTAGTACACCTCCATTGCTTTTAAACTGTTTCTCCCAAAGGACAAAACTCAGGTTCTGAACAGTTCCTCTGTATAAGAAATTGTTAGATAATTATAGTCTTTCCATAGCTTTCATCTCTAAACATGTTTGTTCCTTCTCTTTCTGCTTGTTTATTTCATCATTGCCTTTTCACTGTGAAAGGTTGTCACTCTATACAGTATTCCAGAGGTGCCTTAGTAGTGCTGAACACAGATGGTTTTGAATACATTTGATCTCACATTCAGTATTAGCCTTACTCTCCCTGTTGTCACTACATGCTAAATCCCAGAGAACCAAATCCTTAGCTACTGCAAAGCGAACATTGACTTGGGTGGAGCTGTATGAATTATGCTAGTGTAGCACCATCTCTGTGTTATAGCTATTCTTCTGAATAGAGCTAAAAGCTAAATATTCATAACTAATGGAAGATGATATCTAAGAATGAGCTCAGTTAATGCAGAAAGGCATCATAAATAATTCTTATCTTCTGCAAGTCTGACCCTAAACAGCACAATGTAGAGATTTTAAGACTTCTCGTGGATGTTCATTGAAAACTTATTCCAGTGAAGTGTCCTGAGTGAAGGGGACACATGTTGACGAGGCATGTTGAGAGGCTGATTAGTAACTCTACTGTATGAAGGAAATTGAAGAAGCTGTAAATCTTAACAGCTTTGAGACTCAGGATATACAGGATTACAACTCAAAGGCACATTCTGCTCAGTAGGAAGATGATAAAAGAATGAAGTAATTTTTTGCAGCTTTTGTGCTGGAAACAGGATAAAAAGTGACTGAATTTCCAGAAATTTAAAGCAGCTCTGCAATAAACTGTATTTTGTGCTGAGCAATCTTTCACTTTCTACAAAATGTGACCTTTCAAAGGTCAGAAGCTAAAAGGAATTGAGAACATCTATTTTTCTCATTGCAGCTGTAGAACTATCGCAAGGCGTATCATGGGTGATACTGATAAGAAATTAATAGCATGTTTGTGCAGCATGGGCTTTCACACTCCTGTACTCAGTCTCTCTCAGTCTTCCTCTCTCTTATGACTAATGAGAAAAAGCCGCTATTGAATTTCATAGCCATGCAGAAATTGACAGAAAAAAATGTCAACAGTATTTCCTTTGGATACTCTGAACACAAAGGGAAAATAGTGAGGAATAATACACCATGTTTTCTTCATGCCAGGGAGTCAAATGCTTGATATTGAGAAAAAATAAAGCAGAAGTGACCCTAGGTACTAACTGGATTTTGAACCTTGTGACTGACAGCTTTCCTATAATACTAATGCTAATCACTCAGCTTGTTGCCTTTTGTACTTGAGCAGGTCAGTGGCAAAGCTCTGAAAGAAATCATCAGGTAATACCTTGCAAACATGCCCATCAAAAGTGTCTAAACATTTTTGTGGCCTAGAAATAAACTGTATATTAGAAACTCATAAACTCCAAAAGCTGTAATTCAAAGTAAGAGTGAGAATAAACCTAGTTCACTCACTGTGGAATTGTTATCAATATTGTTTTCATTTCTAGAGGACTTTTTTTTTTCTCTAAGGCTTTTTAAATATCAAAATACAGAAAAGCTTCAAATCGGAAATTTGGTTACCACGGAATGGACATGGTTTGATCTAAAGATATCTTTCAAACAAGATCCAGAAAAAAAACACCTTCAGACCACTTGAAGCAGCCATAAAAACCTGAATGTGATGAGCAAATTTAAAGCTGTAGAGTAGCTACTCGAATTACCACATCACTATTTTACCAATCTTTAGTCTTAAGCTGCCACAGCACTTTGAGAATTTTAGAACCTCTGGGTTTTATTAACAGCAGTGGCGTGACTGTCCTTCCTTTTCCCACAGATTCTTGCAAGATGTGCCTGAGTGATTAGGCATCCTGGAGAAATGAATTAGGATCAGAGAAATAAAATTTGCCATCCAGAAAAAAGTGCAAGGTAGCATCCATGACTTCATGGATCTGTGGCATGAAGCATGAAAGAACCTAAGAAACTGAGACAGTTCAAGGGAGATATAAAAGAACTAATGGGCTTGCAGGATATGAGTTAGTTTTGAACTCCTGTAATACTTTACACCAAAAGAAATCACAGTGTTCAGAAACACACACATAGAAAAACTGTTAATAAATGGTATTTGAAAAAAAATTATATCTGAACAGGACACAACTAAAATCACACATTTATCTTAGAAAAAAATATCTGAACATCTTTTAATCCTTAAGGTATTCTTGGTCTCAATATCTTTCCCCCAAGGGATAGGCAATGTTTCATACTTTGTGAAGTAAATGAGAGTAGGAGATTACAGTCTAAAACAAGCTTGCTGAACCATAACTGTTTTAAATTTAATTTGTAGTTTTAAAACTGACTTTCCCATTCATCAAGTTAGTGAAAAGTGACTGTTTTAAGAAAGGGTGAATCATGCTTGGCATTCAGCAATCCATTTCTTGAACTGTGGGTAGAGCCAAGATGCTACCACTAGTTTGGATGGGATACATAACTTTTAGGCAAGCTAAAGTTAAATGACATAACTCAAACCCATAGCTGATATACCCTTTGCCATAAAGGAAGTCTGAACTAAAACTCTGCCTCAAACAGGCATAAAAAGGATTTCTAAACATAAGATTATTTTTCTTCCTAACAGTATAGGTAAGAATATGTAAAAAACTTTTATTTCTGACGCTGTTTTTTTTTAATGACAGAAAAAAGAAAGACCAAACAGGAAAAGATGGAGCCCAGGATCTGAAGCTTTCCTAGCTTCTACAGCTCCTTAAGAGGAAGGATCCTTAGGAGGAATCCATTCTTTGAAGTTGCTAACAAAGTGTGGTAGAGACCCTCCCAAAGTCTTCTGTTTTCCACTACAAAGCTGAGAGAGACCGCACACTGTATATTATAGCCTTCCCTGTGATTGCCTCATATAACTAGAACAAGGACATTTATGCTAGATAATTAAACAGCTCATTCTGCATATTTTTTGAGATACATTATCTTTCTGGCAAAACTGAGAAGCAAGAAATCTCTGTTTGTTTTACTGACTATTTTAAACATTTATTTTTCTACATATCAATTATTTCTTTTTCTCTCCACTTCTACCTAAAACATAGAAAACTCTTCTGCATTTCCTTTGTGCAAGAAATTTCTTGCATATACTATGCCCTTAAAATCAATCAAATATTATTTTTCCAGTGGTTCATTTTTAAGTTTTAATTTTTTAAAGGCCTTCGAGCTTTAGAAAAAGTCCATTTGCTTTGAAAATCATTTGTTATATTCATTGATTCATAGAATTTTATCTGCATCTTAGAAATTATTCCAGCACTGCTGCATGATCCATTGAGAATGAGCAGTTGTGGATATATTTGTCTCAAAAGAATCATCTGTCTTCTTTGTCTTACACTGGTGTAAGGCTGTTCTGTCTTGACTTACTCTGTACTAGGGTTTACACTTTACCTTGATTCCTCAATGAGAAAAGATGCACGATAAAAGTAAATCGTATCTACAAAGTCACGTCCTCCTGTGGACTGACAATCAGCTGTAGTGGGGTTTTGTGCTGTGTCTGCCCTGCTAGCTGTACCAATATGTATCCCTGGATCTTCCTCATATCTCTCTTCTCAGAGAAAACCTGAATGTCTGAAAAAACCTCATAATGTTTTAGTTCCAGGGAAAACCAAACCTCTGTCTTACACAGACAATATTCTTTGGGAGAAAAGCTTTGAATCTGCTGTGCTGCAAGACTGTTTACTGTCTCCTTCGGGTTGTGATACTGGTTGTGACCTTTTCTTTCCACATTAAAATGATACCATCTCATTTCCTAAGTGTGACCTGTTTCAATATTGCAAATGTTGTTAATATTGACCTGTTTCTGTCTTTGAGATAATAAAGCTTTTGCATCCAATCCTGTGAGATTTCAAAAGCGTCCTGCAGAGTTTGATCTTCACCAGGAGCTGAGTGAGTTCTGCCTGTGCTGTTGTTCCTTGTGGTTTTGCCAATTGCTGTTTTTAGACATTTTCAGTGCTTTTAAGAAGTACCTTTAGTTTATTGGTGCTTTATTCCTAATTCCAAGCTGTATAACTTTGCTTTTAAAGCACATACATTGGCATCCTGTCAGGCAACACATTGATATTTATACTTGAATTGGTTGGTTCAATGTATGACTTGGCCTTGGCTCCAGTTATCTAGAAGAAATATTGATTCTATTTGAACCCCATTTTACTCTGTAGTCTTCTGATACAAGCCTGTTAAACACCCCATATCTTAGATCAACAGCTTTGACAGGGTTTGCCTTGGGGGAAAAAGGAGGGTGGTAAAGTCCCTATGCCTTGAATGTGGTACTGTTTCTAAAGTGCTGTAAATATAGCACCATTCACAGACTTACACTGAGTTGTATTAAGAAAAAAAACAACCAAAGCAAATCTCTGCATTACCCTAGACAATTGTGCTATGTTTTCTCTTATTGTTGCCACATTACTAATAGAGGTTCATATCTATAATCAAATAATACCAGACCAAGAACATGTTTATGCTGTCCAAGTCAAAGTAATTTCAGATTTTGCACTACAAAGTCATTCTCTTTCAGCTCTATTGGTTCCCTCAGTAGGATCTACAAGGGTATACAGGAACTGTAAATGATGTAGAAGGTGAGAGTGTTTCAGAAAAGTTATCTGACCAAGGAGATTTTTGATGCAAATGCAGTTAATGATTAAAGAGGGAAAGCAACAATCAAAACGTACAGACACACAGAACTGACAGAAAAACATAACTAAGACATGGACAATATCAAAACCTCATCCATTACAGTAATTGATGGGCTAGCAAGAATATGCAGGCAAACTGAGGATTTGTGACCAATAACATTGCAAACTTGAGAGTCGGGAACTTTGCAGTTTGGAGGATGGTGTTCATTGAGACTATGAAAACTGATGGAGGAACATGTAGGAGAATGTACCTGGGAAGGAACAAAAGGAGAAAAGAGAGAAAGGAGTTTTTAAAAGGGTCTGTTGGCTGTCACACAGGACCAGTCTGACTGAGCCCTGCACCTGACCACCACAGTCTGTACTATTTCATTAAATACTTAACTCTGCATAATCTCACACTCTATCTCATGAGAGTGAGTTCTGGAAAGACTAGTGCCAGATACTGGGGGAACCAATGTGAGTGAACTGCGTTCCAGCAACTGGAGTCAGACCAGGGGTGTGGGTACCACTGGCCAATGGTGTCAGCTACTGGAGAGACTGGGATCTCCGTGTCAGCTGCTGGAGGATGTGAAGGTCTTGGCCCAGACAATGAGAAAGGATGGGTGTGCACCCTGAAAAACGCACTAGATGAGTGAGACAAATGAGGGGCTCAGTGCCAGTGGATGGAATACGACCATGTATCACAGCCCATGAGCTTGGTGCCAGTGCAGGAAACAAAGAGTCTGTATCTTCCCTAAACTGTATGTGTATGGGTGTCTGTGTATGTCATTCACCAAGAAAATTGACACTGGACTAGCTGGTGAGTAGGTGACCCGTGATGCAGGTAGGAGGGCACGGGATCCATGCCGGGGTGTCAGACAAACCAAGGGGACTTGGTGGTTCTCAGGGCACCACAAATGTGCACGTGTGAAAAAATAGAGAGTGTCATTTATGTGTGTCTTCACTAGTGAACTTCAGTCCTGATCAGCTGAAGAGAAGGAGGGTGGCTGTCTATGTTTACGTTTTATATGTATCCTGTATGTAGGTGTTGTTGAAGGCGTTGCTGAGTCTAGGTTTGTGTGTGTCTGGGATATATGCTCTGAGTCACTACTAACTCAGCCAGGAAATGGGAAAGCAGTAGCCACATCCCTCAGCCTGGGCAGAGACATTGGGTCCCTGGATGTCCCAGTTGGGCTCCAGTGTTCAGCCAGGAGCAGCCTCAGTCCCCAAAGCTACAGGAAGCAGCAGCCCATCGCTTAGTGGGAACTGTACAGGAAAAAGGTCTTATCCTCATGTATTTGTTTGGTAACGAAAAAACTCTCCAACCATTGCTAATGCTGCTGTTAGCAATGAACTGTAGAACTTCATGAATTTGTAGATTTGTTCTGCATCTTTGAATTCCCTATCTTGGTGTCATTGATATCATATAAGAAATAGAGCCTGAAAACTCAGATGATATACAAGATTCTGTAAGTGTACATGCATATGTGCATTTTTCTGAACAGGTACATGAATATATATTATAGTGTCATAAACTACAAGATATTAGCCAAAGACTGATTATTTTCCACATTTTCACTGCTGTGATTTTTGGCAGATTCACCTTTTGACTAAATGGGATTTTTGAATGTCAAGTTTGTTGAACCAGTTGCAGTGTAAAATTGTCAGACTCTCAGTTAGGTTTTAAAAACATACATATGTTACATACTCACATTCAAGGATAAATAGAGGTCTGGATTTTTAAGGTGTTCCTCTTAAGACATCATTATTGTAATGCTTTCTTGGATATGGCAATTTGTTTAATATATTGATCCTAGAAAAGCATGCAAAGTTCTATGTAGTTGCCAGATGATTGTCATTTCAGAGAAGGAGGAAAAGGAATAATAGACAAATTTTCTCTAAAAATGCCACTTAACAAGAAGATACTGTCTTTATGTGAAAAGTTATCTGTACAGGAAAGGACAAGTATGAAGGTGAGGGACAAGTGGAAATCCCAGACAGCTGTTGTCCATTACCTGTTTCTTCTTAGTCTTGTTTGCTTTTTGCAAGAACTAAACACCTTCTGTTATGTTCTAACTTCTTTTCCTCAGCTAGGATTTTCTACTTGTACACTTAAATAAAAGCTTATTAAAGTGAAATGAACATATGAAGATCATGTAGGCCTGGTGATGTATGTACTGTAAAGTAAGTTTCCAATACAGAAGTAAAGAACAAGAGTGACAATAATGCTGACCAGCATGAAAACATCAAACTAATATTTTAGTTATATTTATTTTACTCTTCTGTTTTAGAAAAAAATCGACAGCTTCTGCTAGAGGACCGGTTAAACAACTTACTCTGAAGCATCCATATTTACATGGTTTAACTGTAGCTGGCAACTAAGCACCAAATAGATGCTTGCTCACTCTGCCCTAGTGGGCTGAGAGAAATAATCAGAAAAGTAATAATGAAAAAACTTGTGGACTGAGATAAAGACAGTTTAATAAGTAAAGCAAAAGCTGTGTGTGCAAGCAAAGCAAAACAAGGAATTCATTCACTACTTCCCATTGGTAGGTAGGTGTTAAGACACCTCCAGGAAAGGTTAGTTTGGAAGATAAATACTGTAACTCTGAATGTCCCTGCTTCCTTCTTCTTCCTCCAGATTTATATGCTGAGCATGATATCATATCGTCTGGAATATCCCTGTGGTCAGTTAGAAACAGCTGTCCCAGCAGTGCTCCTTCCCAGCTTTTTGTGCTACTCCAGCCTACTTGCTGGAAGAGTGGTGTGAGAATCAGAAAAGGCCTTGATGCTGTTTAAACACTCCATATCTGTAACTAAGACACTCATGTTATCGACACTTTCCAGAACAAACCCAAAACATAGCCCCAGCCAGAATCACATATTAACAATAATGTTCATTTAGGCAAATGGGATTTTACTTGTCAATTAAAATTTGACGTTTTAAAGCCTGGAGAAGAGGAGGCTCAGGGGTGACCTCATTGCTCTCTACAACTATCTGAAAGGAGGTTGTAGACAGGTGGGGGTCGGACTCTTCTCCCAGGCAACCAGCAACAGAACAAGAGGTCACGAGCTTAGACTGCCAGGGAAGGTTTAGGCTGGATATCAGAAAAATGTTCTTCACAGAACGAGTAATCAGGCATCGGAATGGCCTGCCCAAAGAGGTGGTGAATTCACCATCCCTGGAGGTTTTTAAAATAAGACTGGATGTGGCACTTAGTGCCATGGTCTAGTAATCATGTTAGTGTTGGATTAAGGGTTGGACTTGATGACCTTGGAGGTCTCTTGCAACCCAGATAATTCTATGATTCTATGACTGGGACAGTCTAGTTTATTCAAAATAATGACTGACATTTCTATGTGTAGTTAACAGAGGGAAACAATATATGTTGTAAGTACAGTATATACCATCGATAATTTGGAGGCAATTCTCTGGGGAATTGTGAAAAAACAAGATTTTCTCTATCTGCACCTGAATTGCAACACTCATCGAAAGAGGTTGTCATCAGAAGGAAAACATTCTCCCCTTTTTAAATATACATGAGAAATTTAAGTTCTGTAGGACTTGAACTCTCTAGATAGCAGTATTAGGCACCTGCAGAAGCAGGCAATCCTGGAGAGCCAGTATATTGTTTGATGGGGCTGTCAAAGTTCCAGGTTCAGTGAGATTTGATTTCCTGAATCCTGTTCTAGTTTCTGGGTTTTACCTTTTTATTTTGTAGTTGAATTTCATAAAATTCCTTTTCTGCATTCAAACACTTAGATATAACATCTGCAGAATTTTGAACATATTTAAATAAAAATATACACTTGTTAAATGCCTCCAAGTGTCATGTGCCATGTCATTGTGATAGTAGTCTGATATTGTATTGAAAATAGGGAATATGTGTTAGAATTCAAAGCAAGTAAAGAGTCAGAACACGATAGTGAGGCAGAAAATGTATTCTGACTGCTGGCTAGGAAGATTAAGCAGGAAGACTGGGGAAATGAACAGAAGTGAATAAAATAGTATGTTTTTAGATGTGAGAAAAATACTTATGGTGGCAACCTGGTATGTAGGAATACAAGAGAAGGGTTCTGAAATTCCTCTGGGATTACTGACAAAGGGATCATTAACTGAGAAACATCCTAACATTGTGTTATGATGTAATACAACATTTAAGAGAGGTAAACTAAGCAATTAGGCTCATCTAGCTAAGGTTAGAATAGAGCTGTTTTCCTTTTGACAATAAAATCCCAAGAAAATGACTGCTGCTTCATTTCACACCATTCAGTAGTAGCTCTACCTCCAGTATTTAGTCTCAATCTTCCAAAATTGCTAATGCTCAAGGAAACCTTCCAAAACAATTTGCATATACTTTATTTCAGAACCTATCTTCCTATTACAGGACCACTTTTGTTTGGAAAATAGAATCATTGAGCTGAAAGGACCAGAGCACAATGTCAGGATACTCTACAAAATCAAAGCTTAGATTCACTAGGTGCGCTAGGCAAGATGGAGCTTTCCTCTTTTTATATTTTGCAAAACACACTTGATGCTGGGACATGTGGCAAGGCTGCAGTCATGTGTTAAGAGAACTAAGTGTATGATTGTGTAAGATTACACTAATTTTCACAAGATTTCCACCTATATGAAAACTATACCTATTGTAATGTTTTATCATGAGGACTGGATTTCAACTATCAGGCTGTGCAAGGACCCTGATTACTTATTAGCTCTGTTTATAGGAAACCTTGTAGAGAGAACTGGCTTAAAAATATCTATGTTTCACACTATGCCTACTAACTATGATGTTAACATTGAGTCTATAGTAACAAAGTTCTTTCTTCCTTCCTTTATACCTTGATGACGGTAGAATGGAAACTGGAAGAATAATATCATGATTCTGAAAGCCAGAATATGAAAACAGTTCATGGTTCTACATGCCAAAGAAGTCATGGAATATTTCTGCAATGTGTTGCACAGAAGAATTAGTGAATTGGTCCCTAGATATTGGTGTGGAAGAGCCTTTCCTATGTCAAGCATTAGAGAGAAACCAAAGCAGTGAAAACAGAGACTTTCATGGGGATAAATGCATGAATTTATGACATATGGATGCAAACTTCACGCAGATACATGCTTAGCATTTTTTCCCATTTCTAGGAGTACAGATTACTCCTTTTGGCCAGCTAAAGGACAAGCATGCATATTGTCACTTTAAAAATATGTCAGATCTCATTGTTCTTATTATTGATATTTATTGTTAAAAATATATGTTATGATTTTTGAAAGACCCTGAAATATCCCTTATTGAGTAGGTAACTTGGTGAACACGGTACAAAATCAGATGCCTGTAAATTGTCAAGGGATGGCAGTTCTCTTCTAAATAATTATTTTTTTGTTTGTAAACCAAAAATGAAGTCTTGCTTCCTGCCCGAAGGTAAGTTGGTACTACTGCAGAGACTGGAAACATGATGATGCTCTTCTTGAAGTATCTGTTAAGAAGCAATTAAGATGACTTTTGCTACCACAAAAACTTGATGAAAATGTGTTATGAGACGTTGGTTTACATTTTTTCATATCTCTCTATTTTATAGCATAATCCCGTGGCTTAATCTTTATGATTTCAGTCAACCTAATTTTAAATCATCTGGTTTGAAAAAGAAATTCATGGTATTGGTTTGGTTTTGTATACATGTTTTTATAAAATACAAAGTAGGCAGATGTGAGAAAATAGTTCTAAGGGCATATTCTATTCTAGTAAATGAAATAACCATATTCCTATTGAGTTTAGTGGTGTAGAATCAACTACAGTTGACTAAGTAACATTATTTTGAGGCTTTTTCAGCTATTTCTACATTTAAAACAATATTTTCAAGCTGCAGCTAAAAATGAAAGAAGCTTCAGTGACGAACTGCATACAGAATGAGGTGTTAGTGTGCAGAGGAAAGCTGCTTATGGAAACAACCTAAGTTAAGTCATTCTCACTCCTTTTTTCCCCTGGGAGGTACCTAACAATTTTACACAGGAAAATGCTTCTGACTCACTTTTTTTACATTGCAGTTAAAGTGGGAAGATATTAAGAAATGAGTTTATGAGTTTATTTGGTTTGTAAAATGCAATAAAAAGGAAGATTGAGGGAAAAAGACATGATCTTGTGAAGACTGAAGAGATGTAGTGTCTTCATAACGCATCAAAAATTGGTTGGTATAGGTGGAGGGTAAGCAAAATTACATTTGACAGAATGGTAGAACAATAATGTCTGCAAGAATGAAACACCTAGCTAAGACGGTTGGAGGTGGTAACTACAGGTGAATTTCTAGTCTCAGTCAAAAACCTACTCTTTCAGTTAAGCCGGAATTTCAGCCAGTGATATTCCACTCAAGCATTTGCAAATTTTATTCTCAAACTGTGCCTGAGATACAATCTCAAACCTCTAGACTGAGTGATTATTTTGGGATGAGGGACTGCTCTGTCTTGAGGCTATGAAAATGGGGAAAGATATAACTGTCATTGGGTAACTAACAGTACAGCTACAGACTTTCTGTCACTGCAAGCTCTAGGCTAAATAGGACAGAAAGTTTTCAATCTCTTCTAAGTTCCTTTTCAGCCCAGAAATTTTTCGTGAACATAGGTCTTGTAGGTGCATTGTAGCCACGTATAATAAAGCCTATTAGGGTTTTGTATATGTTAACTAAAAAGAAAACTACTAGATATTATTAATCTGCTAACATTTTTTCTCTGAGATTTAGAAGTACATTTTTATCACTGTGCTACCAACTACTCAAATGACAGATAAAATTACTATGATCTTTTCACATACTTAAATTTAATTGACAAGATAGATTATCAGTGAGAGGAAATATCATAAATACATAGAAACAGAATTAATTTTTTTATTACTTAACCACACACAGTCATTTATTTGAGGCATAAAAATGTTTGTAGGACATGTTATGGCAATTGCATTTTGAAGCAAGACATTTTCAAGAGTAGAGAAAATAAAAGATGTCATCATAAAAGAGAAAGAAAACAATAGCATATTGTATAAACTGTGGAAAGAAAGTTTTGAGAAACTGACAATAAGAAATAAATCAAGAAATATGATAAAGAAATGAGATAAGGTGTAGGACCACTCTGTATTTCACATTTACTGAGTGCTTATATGTCAATAAAAGATAGGGTCAAAGTTTCAGATTTAGCTTCCAGGTGATAAACTTTTCCCCCAAACAACAGCTGATCTATAGCAACATATGGTTTACTTGACGTCTTTAAATGATGCAAAAAAAAATTTTTAATAGTCTTCTTAATTTTTTCCAGTAGTCTCAGTCCCTGGATCATTCTATTCAGAGTTTGTTTATTTTAATTCAAGACTATCTATTAAAGAATGACAGTATTACTGTCTTTAGATGTGCATCTTTATTCCCAAATGACATCAAAATACTCTCCCAACTGTGTTTACTGGGCTAAAATTGCAGCACAGTTCAACCTTCTGGAACTGATCATGGCAATTTACTAAGTGTTTTGGATAAAGGGGGATATGGCATTCCTCTTGCAACAAATTACACTTCCCTGCCAAAGGTGAAAACGGTGAATGATTGTTCACCATTTGCCCACCTTTTTACTTGTCATCTCTCAAACCCTACAGAACGAGAAGGGTAATTCTGCAGGATGCCCTAGCTTCTGTGGCCAGAAGTTTTTATTTTGCACAAATATAATGCTTAGTGCAGCCAATATCCTGGCCAGGTCCATGTCCAGGTTTTAATTTGTAACTTGCTCTAGTCATAGGGCTTTGATATTGAAGTTAAGAAGGAGGATTAAGTTTGTTATTCTGATACAACAAAACAACTCACAAGAACAGAGGAAAAGTATAACACACGAAAAGTGTTATCTATCAAGCCACAACACAGCCCATGCCATGAAGAAACTGCTCAAATAAATACCGAGAAAGTTTAAGAGTGAAATATCGCTCTGGAAACAAGTATAAGAATGCCATATTTTCCTGTATTCCCATTGTGGAAGGTGCCCAAGTGAGTTTTTAATTTAATTCTTGCTATCCTGTGAAAATAGCTAAGAAACATATGAGTTTGCGGCCTGATTTATCTAAAAGAGTTATGAGTTTTTGCTCTACACTTTTTCAAAGAGATATAGTTAAAATGTCCCTCTATTGCATGGGATTTAGACTACATGACCTTTAGTGATCCCTTCCTTTCTATGACTCTATGATTACATATATTTATTGTTTTAGTTAGTATTCAGTGAATGTGAAAAATGTAGTGTCTACAAAATGTGTACTTTTATTGCAATGAAATAACATGTAGCTGCTTTAAGCACAGTGAGATATTATACTATGTCCTATTGTACCATACGTTATTTATTCTATAGTAGTTTTCTCGATTAAATAAGTGACTGGAAATAGAAATTAAGTGTATCCAGTGCTATCTTAAATTATTCTTTACTGAGAGTTATGCAGGATGACCTATGCTTTTATACCTTTCCATTCAGCGGTCATGAAGCGGTTCAGGGCAAAATTGCAGTGCTTTAAATAGTGGCAAAATCTATAAATGTAATGATTTGAAAATTAGGCCAAGGAGAAGATTGCTCTGGGCGGCTAGAAAAGAATGATAGATTTTTCCAGTATAAGTGTTTTAAAATGTAGTATCTTACTGAATGGTTCCACTTTACCTAAACCAAAATGCTTATTTTGGATGTAAGTAATACTAAGTAATTGGACAAAATTTACATAGAATTGTCAAATCTGTCAAATGAAATAATGTTTTTTTCTTAAAGCTATGAAAACATGTGTGTTGACAAAACCTACCTCTCAGAATTAGAGTCATACTAAGCTTTGTTCATAATATTAAGAAAGGAGTTTAAGCCTGAACAGGAACAAGGCAATTTTTTTTTTATCCAAATGTGATATATTCTTCTGAGGATGGTTTGACTCTGTCAGTCTCTCTATATATTAAAGAGTAGGTATGAGTATGGCACCTGGAAGTGCATACTGCAAGTTGTTTTAGGTAGCAGCCACAGCAGCTCAGGGCATGGCATCAAAGAATTCAGTAGATTAAAGCAACACAGTATGGTAAATACTTTCTCTGATTAGTGGCACAGGGAGAAGCCTGTGGTTCTGCCCCTTCACTGCATTTACTGTTTGTGACCCTATGTTAAAGATGTGCCAAACTACAGAAGGTGAAACAGTGAAACTATAGGAGGTGAAAAAACTACAGGGTTTTTTTGTGTAAACAATTACAAAAAAAATCAAATCTGTGAAACAGTTCTCTTATTTACAGGATGACTGATAATTGTAGAGCATTGCATTTTATTCTAAACTGGCAAGTTAAATCAGCAATATACACCTTTAAGTAACTAAAATCACAGGTAATTAAAAGAACACACTAGTGTAAAACTTTCAGTAATAAGACTTTTTCTACAAAGTTATAAATGTGAAAAATTTCTCCTCTTGAGGCAAGTGACCAGTTTTACAAGATTACAAAGGCACTTATAAAATCTCTTAACAAATCAGTGAATCAACCCTCCAGTCTTTGTTCAGAGAGCGTAAATATTTTATGTTCATAGAATTTTTTATTAAGTAGCATAGTGTTGGACCATGTTTCATTGACTGTTTAATGCAAAGAGAAGTTAAAGAGATGTTAAACACTGATACAAGCTGAAAACACCAACAATATGACTCTATAATTGACTGAAGAAATTAATCTATCTAATATTAAGTGCAAATCATCCCTTTTATAGATTTACTGGTAATATCAATAAACAATATACAAACCAAGTTCAACACTACTTTCCTGATGACCATGACTCATTTTCATATATATGGAGTAGACTTTTCTATGTTATTTATTGAATTTATTTTACAATTTTTTTTGCAGAGTTTTAATAGACAATTTTTTCTGATCTGCCACTAGCAGATTCATTTATTCACAGTACAGCACCCAGTTTGTCAGTCTTTGTTTTTGTTTCCAGTGATAAATTATTTAGTTCAAGCAAATCATTGACACCATTCATGCTTGAAATCAGGGCATAAACTACATCTAGAGATCTTAGAGAACGATAATAAATCACCATTTTCTGTATAAATCTTCACTAATGATCTGATATGTAGAGATGGCAGGTCATTCATACAGATTAGAAATAAAAACTGAGTCCAGTCAAGGGCTCATAAAATATGTAACCATTATTAAGAGCATCAAAGTCGTTATAGGTTACAGTATTTCATGTGCAGGTATTTAAATTAGAGTTCTACTCTCTAAGATGTAATAGTCAAAATAGAAATAATTTCTTATACAATGAAGTCATACCAGTATTTTTTCCTCTTTATTAATCAAACTTATTTTTGTTATTTCTCTTTTTAGAAAGAAAGTGTTAATTTGATTGCTTAACAATGTACTTGTTTGAAAGTTATACTTCTGGACAGAAGTGACTAAAATTGCTGCAGATGAAATCTTAAGAACCGTGAGAAAATAGAAAACATTGCAAAGCACAAGGCATGGATTAGGAAGTGGGAGGAAAATCAATGTATCGATCTCTGCTCTGATTTATACCCTTTGCAAACACACAATGCTGGACTTCAATGCTTAGAAATCATTATATCTGTGCTGGAACCAATGGAACAATCCATGTTTGGACTGTCTGCAGTACCTAAAAGTAGGGAGTGTCAAGAACTAGCAGACAGACAACTTTGGCCTTCTCAGTGTTAATTAAACCTTGGACGTTAATAAAGCACTGCTGGAAAAAAATGTCTGTGTTTATTTTTATTCCTTTTCATTGATAATTATCAATGGATGTAAATGAAAAGCTTGTCCTTTTTTCTCCGAGTCTTTTAATATCATCTTATTTGTAAACTCTAGCATAGCCAAAGTAGAAGTATAAATTAATTGCTTAATACCATTTTCTCACAAGCTATGCTTATTCTGCTCTGTCAGCAGTCTCATTCTTTCAATATGTACCTGACAATGCATAATTTCACCCCCTTTCTTAAAAACTGGAAGAATTATAAAATGAAAGAGGAAAACAAGAGGTTATCACCATGGTGTGGCAGTTCAGAGCTGTCTCTGTCAATGAAAGACAATGTCTCTTAGGGTTATTGCTGTTGTATATCTTTTCTGTTACTTTGCAACACAAAAACCTCTCCTACCATAAAGGTTAGAAAGGTTTCTTTTCTTCTTTTTACATCTCTATGGTGAAAATAGGGAAAATAGCATGTTTCCAGATTCTGACAGACTAGCAATTTGTTCTGAAGAACTATGTTCATATTGGAAACTGAAGTGAGGGCAGGGTTTTCTTTGCAGGATGTGGCAATCCACATAAAGAACATATGGTTTAGCACAATGGCAACCTAAGGGAAGAGACCTGTACTCAAGCTCTGAGGGAGAACCCATGATTTCAAATCCAGAGTTCAGAGGTAGCAGCTCTAAGAGCAGTACACACTGTGAATTTTTAGGCTCATAACCTCAGGGAAGATATTTAGCAGATCTAAATGATAAATTTCTTATTTGTAAAAATTCTTATCTGTAGATTCCTGGCTTCTTTTGGTTTTCTTCTTATAAAGTTTTATCAAAAGCCAGTAGGTAATATTTTTTGTGGCAGTAGCGTTGCATGTTGTATGTTCACCCACCTTAGGGCCCAGCATTTAATCTAGGACAGATTAAAGGCCAAATAAACAAGCAGTATTTATGGGCCGCTCCTTGTTTGGAGTATTCAGAGAAAAGGTCCAGCTGAACTACAGTAAGAAGGGAGGAGCAAGATGAAGAATACATGTGTTACAGGTAACAAAGGAGTAGCAATGTAAATGCAGCTGGCCGACCCTGACCAGTGGCTAAACTAAGGTCATAGCAACATGAGAAATGGCAGAAATTAAAAACTACTTATAAAGAGAGGCATTACCTTACAGAACTGCTGACCAAGGTGCAATTTTACAGGGCAACCACATCATGTATAGAAAAATAAAGGTAAAAAGTCAACAAAACTGAGACCCTGCAGGAAGAGTAGATAGGACTGTCTGGATTATTTTGGAGGAAATGATGGTAGTAAAGATGAAGAAACTGGGCTGTCAGTAGAATTGCAGATGGAGAGATAAATCATGTGATTGGCGCTGATCAGGAATACGTCATTCAGCCCAGTTCTTGATCACCTCAGTTTGGAGCAGGACAATGGAACTGGTTTTTCCACTATGCTTATGTTTGACTTCCTTCCATGAAAACAATGGGCACAATGTGATTTTTCCTACCATCAGTGAGGAAATCTAAAGAGATCTCTTCCCAGCATCAACAAAGGGATGTCTGGAGGGCACTGCTTACTAGCCTTTTCCTCCCCCTAGCACTCTTAATTGAGTGTCCCATTAAAATACGCTTTTTTTTTTTTATAATGACTTAATGGCTTAAAGTGTAGAGATGAAGATTCCCCTTCTCTCCACCACTGTCATGCTGCCTTTAATCTGAGGAGGGTCATCCTCAATGCAAAAGCAGTAATAAAAACATTTTAATACAGAGAAAACTAATCATTAGGTTACAGAGTTTGTCTTCTAAAAGTTTATGCATTTTGCAATGAGCTGTATACTCCATTTTTAAAACCCCTCCTTGATAATTTCTAAATTATGGTAGAGATATTTCAAATACATTTTACTGTCTTAACCTTTCATGTTGACTATGTTCACGTTTGTTTTTAATAAAAGCATTCTTTGTTCTCAGCAACAGCAGAGGATCAAATCTTGCAGTCCAAGCAGAGAAGCTGAAGGGAAAATTTTGGGGAATAAATAAAGCAAATTGAGTTTTTAAATGTGGTTATGACATAGCCAAGATAATTTAAGTGATTGAAACCAACTGTTTAGCTCAGAATGTGTAAGACCAATACCTGAATGCTATTTTTTTAACCTGTCATTTTAAAATATGCTTGTTTGGACTTGGACATATTGTAGCATGTAAAAAAAAAGGTATATTTTATGTTAACATCATGCACCTTTAATTGTACTCTCTTTAGTTAGTGATTTTGAGAATTTTGCTGTATTACAGAGTTTTAGCCCATCAAAAAGTCTTTCCTGATTTTCTGTCAATCTACGTTATAGCACACACCAGTCCCTAGGGAAGTCTTAGATGTATGTATCCTAAACTTCCTCCCACAGAGATTTAAAGAATGACTGCTTAGTATTTACATTTCAAATTTGCTGTCCATGTAAAATATTCAGCTCTGTACTATGTGTGGCTGTACAGCAGTTGATAGCCAACAGGACTAGGTTTTCAGAAATAGTATTAGTGCTGATTAAAACAAGCAATATCCATAAGATGAAACTATTTTCTTTTTTTCTTCTTCTTCTTTTTGTTTTTCTAATATCTTGCCGAAGTTCTGCTGAAGCAATTTGTGACTCTTATCCTTGTACATGTAGCTGTGGCAGCATTCTGGCTCCATATTCTCTGTGGATCCTCTTAGGACATTGAAGACAGTGATAAAACCCTCTATTATTCTTATCTTCTGCAGGAGAACAAACCCAGCTTCCTTAGCCTTTTCTAGTAAGCTGACTTTTGAAGGACACCACTTTTAACAGATTGTCTATGAGATTTACAACTGTGACTTCTATTCACAAGTCAAGTTAGATTTTCAATCAACTTTGAGATTGTCCATTCAGTCCATTTCTTTGTAATTCAGCTACAAGGATGCTATGGGAGTTAAAATATTCTACCCTCATCCAAACATCCAGTTATCATGAAGGGCACTTACGTGATTAGGCACAATTTTACCCTTTACACCTCTGTGTTGGCTGTGTTGTCAGTTCCCTTTCACCATCTTGTTCTTATGCATCTCGGCATATCCTTTAAGAGGACTCGATTCTTAGACTTCCCTGCTACTAGGGTGAAACTGACCTCCCTGCAGTTCCCTTCCCTCTTGCCCTTTTGAAGACAGAAATTCTGTTTGCCTTTTTCCAGTCACCAGGAACCTTCTCATCAGAGACCTTTCCCAATTAATATGACTTTTGAAAGCTGTTAAAGTGACGCCGTAGTGACATCGACTATCTCGGATATTAACTGTCTTTCCCCTTCCCTTCCGAGTTTTGAACTTAAAAAGATGGAAAGAAGACGTAGAAATTATCACCCTAATTTCTGGAATACAGATTTTCTATTATCATCACAGATGTTAGATAAAGATTTCCACAACTGACCTCTTTTAACTCTGTACAATACAGATGGAAAACTCAAATGCTAGAAAACAAAGGCATTTGTTCATTCATACAAGGTGTCTTGTCATCATTAATTATACCACTATTACTCTAAACATGTCAATTTTTATGTGCATGTGTTTGAAGACCATAGAAAACATTCTTTCTAAAACATTGACCAATGATATAATGATTCTATTCTGCCCAAAAAAGTGGGCAATATAATGATCTGCAGAACGAAGACGCACATAATTGGAGACTGGATGAGGCACTGAGTGCCATGGTTTAGATGATGGTGTTAGTGTTGGGATATAGGTTGGACTCGATGATCTCGGAGGTCCTTTCCAAACTTATGATACTGTGATACTGTGATCCTGTATCTCATCTTGATAATTTGGCATAAAATGTTAGTGTCAAAAAATGTGATTACAATTATCTGGTTAAGTGGACAACTAGTAAAATGGATGAACACTTATGCTAGAAGAAATATTTTACATACAAGAGTGTGAAAAATAGATGATTAGGTTTTTACTGTTATCTTACACTAGCAGCTTCATGCTACAGTAATTACAATGTACTGCAAGTGTAATGAATAGAATTGGTCTGAAAAAAACTAAATCCAGATTGTTCCCAGCTGCCTTTAAATGATACCAGAACAGCCGAAAGGAGGATTCAAAAACATTGCTCAGTATGGTGACTGATGCCTCCTGTTCCAGTTGTATAGTGTTACTCAGATGATGGAAAATCTTTCCTAAACGTTATCTTCGGATTTGTAGAAGATGTAAGCAAATATACAGCTGATATAAAACTCAAGTGTAAACAATTTCTATCCCAAAGGGCATTTCTAAATTTCCCTAGTACAGATGATTCTGACATGGATTATATTCCTTCATAGGCAAAGTTAGTTAAGAATGGATCTTAACATATTTGCAAGATTGTTTAAGAGTTATTTTTTTATCAGTACATTATTCTGATGATGTTGCAGGTTACTCAACAAAGAGAGACTATTATGCTCCAGTGAAGCCAAAGACTGCTTCTCAGGACACCTCTGCCTTTGTGTAATAATCTTCAGAATGGAGGCTTTATACTTTAATCCTGAATAAATTGACAACTGCTCAACAGAACTCTCCATACAGAGTTAATGTCTACCTTTGTTCTGTTTCATTCCTCACTGATCATAAAGGTAAATATATTCTTATACAGCAACAATGTAAGCTTTGCCTGCTGAAGAATGACCTCAAAAAATAAAGAGGAATCCTTTATATTACAGAAATTTTTAGGGTAATGCTTACTGTTTTAATAGACCACATTGCATAGATGTCTCTGAGGTCTACAATTTATCGTCTTTTAAATATAAAATTCTGGTGTCATAAAATTTAGTGTATTGTTTAAAAGTAATGATTTTAAATGAATTTCTGAAGTTTTTTAAAAAATAGTTATTAATATTTTAAAATAAAAATTGGAATTAACTTTAATTTGAAGATTATAGTTGATCTTAATAAGTAGCAGACTCCTCTAATCTGTCCAAATCTGTTTACACACAAGAAATTATCATTTTCTCTGCTGTTTTTGAGCTGAATACAAGCATTATAAATACTACAACTGTTCAGTAATTGAGACAACGACGATTTCAAGACGTATTTTTTAGGCCTAATACAAGACTCTGAAATGTGTGTGTAAATTCTGTTAAATTTTTGAGTATGCAATATATACTTCATATATTTTCATTTTCAGAAATGGTTGCCATTTCCCTTTTTTGAAAAACCTAACTCAATAAGTTAAGTTGACTCAGTTTGCTGACATTAAAACGTAAAATCAGACATTTGAATTCCAATTCATTTCACAGAGTAAAATTCCTTTTTTACTTATTCTGCTTGTTATGATGCAATTTTATGACCAAGAGTTGTAGCAAATTCTTTCTTTGTATCTTAGTATGGACTAATACACTATGCCACAAACGTCAGCACATGCAAAATTAGATAGCTGTAAACTGAAGACTATACCATGAAAAACAATTTGCACTTTCTGAAAAAGTATTAGTTTTTCATCATTGTGAGGACGACAACTTTCCTAACTTACAAACAAACATCATACTTACCACCGAAACAGCAATTTTGCGATTCTTCTTAACATAACTAAAAGTAATTTCTATAGCTAAATAATATTTTAGGATACTTTCAACTGGAGGCACATGCTTGACCATTTCCATATATTCACATCTGAAAAGTGAATTATCTCCTATAATTCTATTTTTTGCAAAATGAATAATCATTATCAGTGACTTGTATCTTCAAGATTAAATTATGGCTCACTTAAAGCTTGCATTTCACTATTATACAGTATATGAACTGTATAATTAACTGGAAATGTATTTATATTCATTTCCAATTAATTTCTGGACAGAATTATGCCTCTTAAGTTTAGCAGTAGAGTTATCATCCACAAATAATGACACTTTGTCAAGGTTTAAATATTTTGTCCGTAGCATACTTTCCATTTTTTTCATAGTTCCCGTGCTGTTTCATTAGTGTCTTGAAAATCATTAAGCAAATAATGGATTAATACGCTTCCAGGTGGGTGATGATTAAATGCTTGGAAACATTTTGATATTTGCATGTATTTAAAACATCAGTGAATACGGAGAAAGTTACATCCTTTTCAGCTACATCTCAGTCTAAACTGATGACTATTTCAACTCAGAGCTTATCCATTTTTGGCAATACAGGATACTCTAGTTCTGTCAAGATGTATCATTACAGCAAAAGGGAAATCTTGGAACATAAGATCACCATTCAGTGATTAATATAAATCACTATGAGTGACATTACAATAAGCTATTCCTCTTTTCTCTGGCATGTTTGCCTTTTTTTCGTATTTTAGTTATTTTTTAGAAATACAAAATGTTTTAGTAATTTTGTTCTCATAAGCTGTGCTAGAATTACTTTAATATTGCTATCCTTTCCCATGCTGCCTTACATTTGACAGTCCATTATAAGTAGCTGAAAATCTTCTACTTCTTAAAGTACAGCTCGTGGTACTTATTTCTATCATTACTGAGTCACGCAAAATGATTTCTCTGCTTATTCTTGGAAGTTCCTCCTCCTTTAGCAACATTTCCATCAAAGTAATTTTCAGGGCCACAGCCTTTGTAGGATGCAAGCAACCGACTAAAAGCACATGAATGATATTATACACAACCCTTGATCAATAGTCCTGTTTCCCACTCTATGTTTATTGTATTGAACATATTTTATTAAATATATTCTTGTATTTATTTTTGTAAGCATTTATTTATTGTATTGAATATATTGTATTGAATATTGAATTGTATAGTCTTTTATTAGGATATCGTAAAATCTATGAATATTGAACGAACAAACTTAGCACAAATATTTTAAGATAAACTGAAGCTGTTCTGGAAATATAGTTCAAAGTTGTATATTTATTTTGATGATAGCTATTTTTATTCTATGTGAAATTTTAAAGATATTTTATATAGGTCCGATATATATTTTGGGGTTTTTTTTAAAATATTTATCTTGAAATTGAGTTTATAGGACTTGATCGAGAAACTGGTAAGCAGGAAAGAAGAACCTTCAGCAAAGACACCGTATATTCACATGACAGGATTTACAATATCTGTCTCAGTCAATCACAGTTAGTTATTTGACTGACGGGTTTTCTTGTAGAAGTCTCAATATATGATTTGGTAAGTTTGGGGGGTATTTGATGTTGAATTAATTTTAGATCTCTTTTGAAATTTTTATCAAGTTGCAGTACTATACTCAGTACTACAAAGTTCACGTTCCATAACCTCACAGGAGTACAAAATACACCTATTGCACAGTACAATTGAAGTCTATAAGAAGTGTGGCTCTCATCCATGTGTGTGTTGATGTATCTAGATGAAAATTTCTGGAGAGCTGTGGTAAGTCCTTTCTGCCTTATGTCTGAAGAAGTTGATGAGATGATACTATTATTTAAATTCCAACCCTATAGATGTATTTAACAAGTCTTGCAAATAAAATATATTAGTGTTAATAAAGGCCAAACTTTTATTGTTCACATGAATATATCTTTCCAGTTAGATATTACTATAATAATCAGGGATTACTATAATAATCTGGGATTACTATAATAATTACTATATTCTACTTTCTTAAGTAACTGAAACATCTGATCTTTAAAAGGCTACATCTACAGTCTTGCTGAGGGTCATCTGGAAAGGATAAAGCTGAAGGTGTAAGTACAGGAAAAAGTAATCATAGGACTGTTACTATCAATAGCCTAGATGATGTTAAACTGTGCTACCACACAGTTAGCAGCTTGGGGATCAGCTGGTTTGAAAAATGAGGAATTATTTTCCTCATAAAATTAAAGAATGTGAGCTTTGAAGCGGGAAACCAAGTTTCAAATTCAAGTCTTTCACAATGTTTATGTGCAATAAAAAAAGGTACATGAAGTAGCTCTGAATCTACAGTCTAGTAACTAACTGCTTGGCCAGTACAAGCAGTAGCTTAGTAGTGAACCAGCATTCTGCACACAAAATGCAACCTCATTTCCTACGGACTAGAAAATTTTTCTTTGGGTCATTGGAGGAGATGTCTTAATTTATTTAAAGTAGAAATGAATAGTCACACATGGGAATTGTACTCCTAGTGTGACAACATTGAACTAAAAAATAGTTCTACACTTGTGAGTTAGAAAAATGTGCATAGGACGAGATACATTTGGTGTAACTGGAGCTTACATATGTCAGAAAGAATGGAGGGAAAAAAGAATGTTAAAAGATCAACAGAATATTCATGACTTCATGAAGGTACTGCCACGCACTTGAAAGTTTCTGACCCTTATTTGAGCGGCAGTAAATCCATCATTTGCAAATCCTAGTTTGCTGTAAATGCAAAGCAAACCAGAGTTGATTGAAAATCAGTTGTTTCCTTTCATATATGAAGGTGCATATACAATCTCTTTTGCTGTGGCTCAGCTTCTAGTAAAAGAGCTATAACCCCTTAAGGACATCTCAGCCTGATCAACCCCTTCCTTGTGATTGTGACCAAAAAATTTTGGCGATTTGAGCTTTGAAGCTTCTCTTGAGAACCGTTTTTCTTCTCAGAGGTCTCAAGATAGGCAGCACTGTGAGAAAATGTCCTTCCTTGACAGGAATATATATTCATAAAATATGCAAGATTTAACCATGTCAAGAAGCAGTTTGGATAAATAATGTTAACTTAATTGCTTTTCAGCACTCACATCTGTGATGATTATAATAGTGAGAAGTCAAATAGTCAGCAGGACCAGAGAAGTTATTGTCCCCCTGTACTCGGCACTAGTCAGGCCTCATCTGGAATATTGTGTACAGTTCTGGGCCCCCCAGTTTGGGAAAGATGTTAGGATACTGGAATGTGTTCAGAGGAGGGCAACGAAGATGGTAAAGGGGCTGGAGCATAAGCCCTATGAGGAGCGACTGAGGGAGTTGGGGCTGTTTAGTCTGAAGAAGAGGAGGCTCAGGGGAGACCTCATTGCTCTCTACAACTACCTAAAAGGAGGGTGTAGTCGGGCAGGGGTTGATCTCTTCTCTCAGGTGACCAGTGACAGAACTAGAGGGCATGGACTCAAGCTTCGTCAGGGAAAGTTTAGGCTTGATTTGAGGAAGAAGTTCTTCACTGAAAGGGTGATCGGCCATTGGAATGCGCTGCCCAGGGAGGTGGTGGAGTCCCCGACCCTGGAGGTGTTTAAGGGGAGATTGGATGAGGCACTGCGTGCCATGGTTTAGATGATGGTTGGTGTTAGTGTTGATGTTAGTGTTGGGTTATAGGTTGTACTTGATGATCTCAGAGGTCCTTTCCAACCTTGTGATACTGTGATACTGTGAAACAAAGACAAAAAATTAGTCTTCAAAATGGAACCCAGACCTACTTGTAAAAAGCATTAAAACTGGAACAAATTACTAGCTCCTCAGTGTTGAAGGGAAAGGGAGACAGTGTCCTGAGAAGAAAAGGTTAACTCATGTAGATAGTCTGTTAAAATATAATTTGTTTTCTTCAATGTAATTGATATATCTCTTACTGTTACAAGATCAGTTAATGAGATTGAATAAAAAGCCATTTACTTCATTGATTATTGTTATCAACACATGATTTCTCGAAAACAAAAATATTTCAGATGAGGTCTAGACCTACTGAATGAAATATAAATAATCATAGCATGCATTTTGCTTTAGTTCTTGCAGGCGCAAACATCATTAAGAACATTAAAGAAACAAAATTTCCTATTTTGACTTCAGTGACTCCAAATTTCAAATGACAAATGAAGACTTGCATTTATGTTCAACAAATACGTTAATATAAATACAGAAATAATAATAAAATATTGCAACTAGATGTGAAACTGGCAATGTTTAACAAAAATATGTGTTCTCAAACTATTTACACCTATGGTCTATTTGCACAGAAAATTATTTTCTGAAAAAAAAATTAAATAGTTCAGGTAAAATAAAATATTATTCATCAATCATTTATAATAAACTGAGTAAAAAAAAATAAAGCAAAAATTTCCAAATTAGTCAGTTCAGCTCAACCTGAAATGAAAATTGTTCTTAGTTTCCATTCGAGCTCTCCATAAACCTTTCTTCTCCCTCTCCTTCAGATCCCATACATACTTCTCTGAACTCTGTTGTATTAATTTCCTTGACAGCATCCACTTAGAAAATGGAGAAAAAGCAAAAAGAAATAAGCATCAATTTGAAATGGAAAATCAAAAACAAGGAAAAAGTAAAAATGAAGACAGGGACAAACCAGAATCTTTAAAATAACTTTTTTATAAACTAGAACGTGTTTCAAAAATATTTCACAATATCATGATGAACATTTTCCAAGTCATACCAACAGTGATAAAATTACATTTGATTTTAATATAAATTAACTACATTCATTAGGAAGAGGCTGGAATCTGCTTAAAAAGACAGCTCATGAGATTACAATGTTTCAGTTCTGATTTAGTTTGATCAAAGATCACATCCAGAATCTTCATTTTTTTTAAAAATTGTGTCCACTAATATTGACAGAGAGGATTTAGGAAGACAGGTTCTATTAATCTTACATGCACAATGATAAAATAAGGAAATATTTGAAAATGATGATAATTACTATTTTACTATTTTTAATATTACAGCTGTGTGCCTATCTCTTCTCTGATGTTCGTTACGATTTTTAATAAAGGAATATTCACTACAAATCCAAAATTTCTTCCTTATATCTAGTCTAGATGTACCCTCTTAGAGTTTAAAACATTATCACTTGTCCTATCACAACAGACCCTGATAAAAACTTTGTCCTCATGTTTCCTGTAGACCACCACTAAATATTGACAGGTTTCAATGAGGTCTACCTCGTAGCAATGAATATTATTCGTGTTTGAATCAGTGTAAATCAGCATGTTGTTTAACTGGCTTCTTTTATTTTCATCCTAGACAGATTCTTGTAGTTGAACCACAGAAATACTAATCAACTGATGGACTAATTGTCAGTGTCTGTATGAACTTCATAAATGTAGTATGAAAGTCGGTTTAGCTTAAGGATAACCTTGTTTAAGTGCAGTCATTTGTCCTCCACTGCACCAGATCAGAGAAAGATCTTCACTTCTAGTTGTGACAGCTCTCAGTTGCAAACACCTGTTCTGAAAACTAAAGCACAAACAGAATGATGACAGCAGATGAAGAGTTTGCAGGCTTCTTTGAAAATCTTCAGAGGCACCGAAAGAACTAAAAGAAGGAGCCGCAGAGCACGTAAAATTAGCTATATTGATTTAGGTCAAAGATACAAGTAGATTGTCAGTATTAGGAGCTAAAATAATGATAAAGGTAGGAGACTAGACTCAACACACACAGTAGTTTTCATGCATGGTCAAACCATAACCATTTGTGTATTGGAGGCTTTCTGAAACAGATGTCACTTCTATGTATCATTGGGATTTTCTTCCTTAAATGTCCTTGAACTAGTTTAAACTCTTGGCTTTCCAGAGTGGTAAATTGTTCAAAATCATTCCTGTGCTTTGTAGAAGGAATAATTTTTGTTATGTTTCATTATTTATTATTTCTGGTAATGTCATTCGATGCCCTTATATTTTACATTTTTGCACTTAGTTCACTCTTCCGTAACCACCTTGGCATTGTAGACCTGTATCATATCTCCCTTGATTTCTTTTTCTTTCAGACTGAACAGTCCTAGTTTATTTAATTGTTTGTTGAATACAAAGAGGGCCCATCTCTGTGAGTGACGTTACAATTTTTTTGAACCTTACCTTCTGCCATTATATCATCAAGGTAGAGAAACAGTATTTAAGTAACAGATGAACCATAAATTTATTCAAAGACACAGTCGTTTTCTATGTTTTGCACTTCATTTCTCATGGTTTGTGGTGGAAGGGACCTTAAAGATAATCCAGTTTCACCCCCCCCTGCCATGGGCAGGAACACCTCCCACCAGACCAGGCTGCTCAAGATTCCATCCAACCTGACCTTGGACACCTGTAGGGAGGGAGGGACCTGGACATCCCATCCTTCTGGTGTGACCACTGCTCCACTCATCTTGGTGTCATCTGCAAACTTGCTGAGGGTACACTTGATCCTGCTGTCTACGTCATTAATGAAAATGTTAAACAGCACTGGTCCCAGTATAGTCCCCTGAGGGACGCTTCCTGTCACAGGTCTCCATCTGGACATTGAACCATTGAGTACTACTCTCTGAATATGACCACCTAACCAGTTCCTTATCTACCAAACAGTGCACCCATCAAATCCATATCCCTCCAATTTAGAGAGGAGGATGTTGTTGGGGACTGTGTCAAAGGCTTCACAGAAGACCAGAGAAATTACATCCATTGCTTTTCCTGCGTCCACTGATGTGGACACTCCATCATAGGAAGCCAATAAATTGGACAGGCAGGACTTACCCTTGGAGAAGCCATGCTGGCTGTCTCAAATCACCTCCCTGTCCGCCATGTGCTTTAGCATAGCTTCTAAGAGGATCCTTTTCATGATCTTCCCAGGCACAGAGGTGAGGCTGACGGATTGGTAGTTCCCTGGGTTCTCCTTTGTACCGTTTTTAAAAATGGGCACAAGGTTGCCCTTTTTCCAGTTGACAAGGGACTTCCCCTGACTGCCATGACTTTTCAAATATTATGGAGAGTGGCTTGGCAACCACATCAGACAATTCTCTCAGGCCTCTGGGTTGCATCTCATCAGGTTCATAGACTTGCATATGTTCAGGTTCCTCAGGTGGTCACGAACCTGACCAACCCCTGGAGTGGGAGGCACTAAACCCCACTGATCCCCATCTTGTTGTTCCTTGCCCCTGGAGGGGTGAGAACAGTGGTTGCCAGTGAAGACTGATGCAAAAAATGTTGAGTACCTCAGCCTTCTCCTCGTCTGTTAATATGAGGTCACCAGTTTTGTTCATCAGTGGGGGTGCAATTTCTTTAACCTTCCTTTTCTGGTTGATGTACCTGTAGAAGCCCTTTTTATTCTTCGCTTCTATTTCCAAATTCAGCTCCAGTTGTGCCTTGGTCTTCCTGACTCCACATCTACACAACCGGGTAGCACGCCTATACTCTCCCCAGGTTACCTATCCCTGCTTGCATTGCTTGTACAGTTCATTCTTGTTTTCCAAATTATAAAGTAGTCCGGACACAATATTGAAAAGCTTTTGCTTTCCAAGGAGTTCAAGCCTGTCAACAACCTAATATTAAGCAAACAGTATCAGAACTGAATCAGTCACACCCAGTCAGAAATTTATGATATCATAGGAATAACTGAAACGTGTTGAGGCAGCTCACATGACTAGAGGATCACAATGGCTGGCTATAAGCTGCTTCATAAAGACAGGGAAGAAGAAGAGGAATGTGCTCTAAGTTAAGGAGAACTTTGAATGCATAGAGTTCAGCTACAGTGATTGTGAAAGCCTTATCAAATGCCTCTGGGTCAAGATCAGAGGGGTCATTTCCAAGGGGAATCTTATAATAAGCCCCTGCTACCAAACTCTAAACCAAGACTATAATGCCAACAAAGCAATATTTGGGTCACTTAAGCAAGCTTTGGGTCAACAAAGTCTACCCAGAAATTTGTTGGAAGAACAATAAAGAAGCTCACGTGTCATCTATCAAGCTCCTGGAATGCATAGAGGACTGATTCCTCTCACAAATGTTAGATATGCCAACCAGGAATAACGCACTTATGGACTTCTTAATTATGAGCCAAGAAAATCTTCTTTGGAATGTCTCGGTTAGTCATAACCATGACTACAGTGATCACAAATATTGTGAAGTTTGAAATCTCACGGAGCACACTGAAATTTAGTACTAAGACAAAGGTTTTGGATTTCGGAGAGCAAACTTTAGCTCACTCACACCTTAGTTGGGAGGGATTCCGTGGGAAGTTTCCATGGAGGATAAAAGAGCTGGTGAGTGCTGGGAATTTTTTAAGAACAGTTTTCTGGAAGGACAAAAACAGTTCATGCAGTTCATGGCCTTTAAAGGTGAGTAGTCAGAGCAACACACCCCCTTGATTTAACTGTGGGCTTCCGAGCCTTCTCGAAACTAAAAGAGTGTATCCTGAGATGGAAAAGTAGACAAATACCTGTTGAGAACTGCAGGGACATTGCCAGGGTGAACAGAGATGGAGTTAGAAAAGAAAAAGCCCATCTCAAATTGAAATTGACCAGAGACATTAAGAACTACAAGAAAGGGTTCTTCAGGTACATAAACAACAAGGTGAAACAGGAGGAAAAATCTGGCTCACTGTTAAACAGGAGAGGTAAATTAGTTACCAACAATACTAAAAAGGCAGATGTTCTCAATACTTCCCTCTTCACTTATGTCTTAACCAGCACTGTTGGCACGAGCCCTTGGGAAGATAAACCCAGGCCAACGTAAACACAGATTTTTGGTATAAATTGCCTTCATGGTTTTGGTTTTGTTTTGTTCTATTTTATTAGAATTTTTTGAGGGGGATATTAGTGTCAGAATATTCAGTCAGGGCTGGATCGAGATAGTTTTTCAGTCCTAAATTAGGAGTTATGTTCTGGTTACTTAGAATTCTTGGAAGGTCAGGCAGTGGGGATGACTGATGTAAGCATGTCTGTGAAAGAAGGGACAGTCTTCCAGTCTGCCATGAGGGCATCAGCGGTTGGGATTTGAGCTGATGACAAATTCATCTGAATGAGCTATAGTAAATGGATATGCCACTGGCTCTCCCTGTGAGAAATCTGAGTTGATTAGGTGGAATAAAAACCACAGGGGTATCTGCTTCTTTTAGAGCCATGTGTGATAGTCTACTCCCAGGTCAATCAGAAGGGCCATAAGTCTGGTGGGGATCTTGCTGAAGAGTCATCTTTCTACACAGTAAATTGCTTTTTTGAGATAAGTAATTAATAGCAGTTACTTCAAAAACAGTGGAAAATTACTTTTTAAAGCATTTTTTTTGTTAGAATTATGTTTTATTTAGCTTTATGAGGTTGGAAACCCACCTATAATTGGATTTGAAAATAAGGTTCTTCTTCTTAGGAAAATGAAAAATAAGGCCTTTTTCAGACAACAACTTAGCATTAGCTCCTGCTGCTGTTTTGTATCTTGTTAGGCTCACTGGGAAACTGATGTATGAGAACATACTTTAGAAACATTACCTGGCAGAACATTCAGCTTTTTGCATTTGGACAAAGATTCTCCCTTCGTTATTTCTCAGTCTGACCCGGGAGAATATATCAGTGTCTGTTAATTGAACACACACTTGACAATGACATCAAAATTTTTGTTAGTTTGGGTTTCTTGTCTGGGTTTTTTTTCACTGGCACTACAGAGGTGTTCTAGTATAAGAGAAATTTCTTATAATAATAAGGGCTGTATTATTGAAGTACTCTGGTTTTCTCTTATATAAGAGAGAATTTCTTCAGAGTTCCCTGAGAATGTAAAGGCAATTGTTTATTCAAACTACATATTGCTGATCCAAACTAAATAATTTGTTACTTGACTTTCCACAGAGAATCATTCAAGAACTTCACTGTTGCTGCCATCCCATTTTGAGATACGAAATCATGGTTGTGTACACAGTATCGCATACTTACTCATTAACTGGGTCTGTATGCAGAGGATTTTGAGGAAGTGTTTAGCTCTACAAATTGAACTATGTTATGAATTACAGCAACCCTTCATGTAATTTTTTTACTGGTATTTTCACCATTACCTCCTAAACTAGATATAAAAATTCAAAACAATAGGAATTCAGGCCCTTTAGCTAAAAAGAAGTGAGCTCAACATGGAATTATTTGGGATTAATACACCTTCCTAATTAGCTCAGCAGATGATCTATTTTAAACTAGCATACTTAGTCAAAAGAAAAGGCAAGCTTTTTGGTTTTAGTATTATAAACAATGTACATTATCTCAGCTTGTTAGTGACATGAAACAAAAAGTCTGCTTTGCAAAAATATTAACCAGCTGAGCCTCTGTCTTTTGATTTCATTGGGAAAAATAGAAATTAATACAGTCATTAATCTAGAACAGTTTAAATTATTTCTCTTAAAAGGAAATGCCATGACTTACATTATTTTGAAAGAAACTATGACAGTAAAGTTATTTGTAATGTTTTACGTAGTTTTGATTAAATTATATTAGGATACTGGAACCAGCAGCTACTGCTATTTGCTGCGAAGTCCACCACTTTTTGATAGACACTCTCACGGTAGAAGAAGGTTCAACATTGTGTAGCTCGGTAGTAACTGTGCTGTTCTCATTGGTCTTAATGGACCAAAATCTTGTACTAGCTCAGCTATATAAGGCCTAAGGACTTTCCCAGCCTTGTGTAGACCTGTCTACTTTTATTTTAGCTATTCTTAGCTGAAGCAGAAACCCGTGAAATAGTTAGGTGACTGGAGTTTATCTTGATTTAACAAACTTTATTCCAGCTTTATACAAATAGAGTTTTACCCTGAAGAAATTATGCGATATATAGCATAAAAAAAGCCAAAAAAGCCCAAATTCTTGAGTCTATATGCTGTTAGACATAGACCTCAGAACAGTCAGCACAATTCTTCTCTGAGAAGATGCCTTCAGCTCAATAAATATCTCTTCTGTTCACAAGAATAAATTTGGTTAAAATGAAAGTTTGCTAGGAAATGTGCGTAGCTAAAGCTGTTGTAATGGTTGAATTTTGCCAGAGCACATGTCCACAAGATTTGATTGGTAATGCTTTAGACTGTGACTATCGTTGAAATGAAATTGCAGAACTTCCCAGCTACTGATATGTCCTGCCAAAAATCCCACAGAATGGGAACAGTGGATGTTCAGGGCAGACCATTCTTTTTCTGATCTAGTCCCTCCTCCTCCTCTGGTCTTTGTGGGATTTTTATCCTGTGTTCCTAAGGCAGCTGCAAGCAGCTAATCATATTGGAATCCCCAGATACTGAAGAGAGAAATAGAGGAAGACAAGATTCCTGTGGGAGAAGGACAGGTGGCAAAGGGCAAATCTTGAGTTTACTTCAACTTTTACATCCATGAAGGATTGGGGGGGAGAGAAGGAGATAATTGTCTTTGCTCTGAGCAGATGGGTTAAATCACATTGCCTTTTTCTACATTTTTCACTAGGAAAACAAAAACCTGGGCAGCACTGATAGCCTTGTAGTGCGAATCCTAGCCAAAATAAACACTGAGGGATATTTGCTGTGTGCATAGGAGTGCACTGTGCCCATATGCATCCTCCGTACCCCAGGCATGCACAGCAATGAGTTTCTTCTGGTGAGATCTGAGAGGAAGGACTGGTGATGTAGGACCCCTGAGGTAAACTAAATGGCAGAGCAGGAAGGAGATTAGAGGTTCATTCTGATGTCTTTCCTTACAGATTTTTTAAAAATCCTACTTATTTTGAACAAAGTTATATCATGTTACATGAGATTTCCCTGCTCAGCTCTCCCCGAAACACTTTATGCCAGCCAGTAATCCAGAACAGACACAGATGTATTGCTAAGCAACCTGAGTTCATAGACTAGAGGTTCTTATGAAGGATCCTCCTTCTACCTTGGACACCTGTTACCCACACCAGCCAAACCTGTATCACTCCTGCAGTCTGAAAGGTGAACACTTGCCTGCTCTGTGGTTGTAGAGGACTTGGGAGCAGCTAGCTGCCCCCTTTAACTCTCATTAATTCTTATTTCTTTAGAAATAGATAAGGAGTGTAAATAAAACAGGTGTAGTACAGACTGTCCATCAAGCAGTTAGTTTTTCAATGTCTGAGAACTTTATCTGCAGAGAAAGCTCCTCTATCTTTTAGTCTTCAGACAGACAAATGCACTTTACATCCTTCATTTATTTTCTTGACTTTATTCCTTTAGTGGTATACATTGCACACATTCAGGACAGGTTACCTACATCTGCCTGCAGCACCAAGACACAGTGTTATTTGGCCTCTGTCCTAGCTATGGCAGGGCTCGAAGGATATACACTGTCTCACAAAATATATCCCAGGTCAAGACTTCAAATTTGCAGAAATAATTCCTTTGGCAGGAACAACTCACCAAATCTTTCAAAATGCATTTCTGGCTCTACTAATGGAGAACTCTATATTCCATTATATATTCATGGGGTTTTATTTCCCAAAGAAGTGTTTTCTTATATTTTTCTTCATTTTAAGCATTTATGATAATCAATAATTGCTATTAAACAACATATAAACCCCTTCTAATTTCCTTCTATATCTTCCCTTCTGGGAAAAACTACTAACAATGGATACAGTAAAAATTTTTAGCGTTTACCTTGATCCTTTCATTCTGTCATTGTAATGCAATGGACAGAACAGGAACTCTGCAAGGAAGAAAGAGGCATTTTCTCTGGCTTTAGACAGCTGGAATCAACTCTATCTCAGTGTGGTGACCAGGCAACAAATCCTCCTGCATCTGCAGGTAGAACATTAGAGGTTTTGCACAGTTCTCAGCCTTATCTTTGGGAACTTTGTTTTACTCCTTGTGCTTCTGAACAAGACCCTTTGAGCAAGGTCTGCCATGGTTAATAGCTATGCATTATATAGCAGCCATCCTGATAGTGTTCCTTTATGTTGCTTTACTGTGATGTGTCATTATGAGTTACATGACTACCCAAAGCACCTCTTCATGACACATAAGTTTATGGCTATATGACTACATCTCCCTTTATGGTCTTTAGTCAAGCAAGCTGTGAAGGTAAAGCAGATTGTACGTAGAATATGTATCTTCAGCTTTCTCACCAAACAAGTGCCCTGGGAGTACATTACCGATGGACATTGTATGACTCCTGCATGCAAAACACCTCAGAGGAGACCATTCTGTTTAGGATAACTGAAACAGGCTTTAAATTGTGACAGAAAGACCTGTGAATTAAGCTCTTACTTGTTCTGGCTAGATTGTCTCTGCATATAAGCAGAAGCTCTATAAACTGCCTTGAAAGGATTGACTAAACTGAAGTGGGTAATGACAGTCAGGAATCTTGACACAGAACTCAAATCTAAGATGGTAGTTTGTATATGGTCTTACTTGAAGATGTCCTCTTTACAGAATTCTTGAAAATAATGCTGCTTTCAGTATCTCAAACCTTGTTATTCTCATCTGTAAAAATTTTTGTGGTGCAGAAACACATCCCAGTAGCTTGAGTTTCAACAAATTATTCTCAGCTTTGGATTCCTAAGAACAAGGAGGAAAAGTATCCTGTAGGAATCACAGTTTTAGGTTGGTAAATATGATTATCTATCCATGGTCCCAAAACATGGACTATAATTGTGAACTTTGTTGTGCGTATAGAAAGAAAATCTTCCAGACCGTTGAAACTACTTAAAAAAATACAGCTTGGTTATGATAGCAACCATAAAACTTTTAAACTATCAAAGCTGTTTTTTTCTGTGATAAGAAATGCATAGAGGTACCCTGGAAACACTTTGATTTTGCTTTGAGTGAAGGGTAACAAAGGCATTTATTTCTCCTCTAGGAAGGAAAGAAACTATGCCTATCTGCCACAGAAATAACACAGCACTGACCTGTGATTTTTGCTTTGTCTCTCAGCAGCTGAGTCTCTTTTTCTGTTGCTGCAGTTTCTCCTTTCCCACACATCAATTATAATAACTTCCTGCACTCCAACATGTTGTCAAATTGCCTAATGCTTTACTGAGTACCTGCCCAGTAGGGATACCTGTTTTGGACATCTTAGATCATAAAGTTCTCTGAGTCACTCTCAAAATACAGCCATGTTATTGTCCTAAATAAAGACATTGGAATAGAGTGCTATCTGAAATATATGTGAGTGAACAAAAGAAGATAAGGTGAAATTCTCCAGCTACTCATACTCTACAGGTTGTATTAGATTAAAGATATGCCATTAATTGCAATATTTACATGGGTATTGTAACAAATTTTAATATTCAGCCTTCATAACTTTAAGTGCTTTTAATTTTGCCGTGCATAAAACCAGTAAAGAGAAACGTGAAAATACTTTAGTTTTATCCAGAAGCGTCATCTTCCTCTTGCTGTGTATGTGGGAATGAAACAGAACTTATTCTGATGGCATTATCAGCCATAAGTATTACAAATTGACACATTTCCTAGTACACTCAGCATTATAATGAACTTTAACATCCTGCACATTGACATTCAAACACTATAAAAATACTTTCATTACAGGAAATTTTGTTGTGCCTTCTCTCATGTAGAAATCTAAAAAAGAACAATCTACAGACTTAAATTTTATTTTGAAATGTCAGTTTCTATTCATAAACGTCAATGAGAGACCTGCTGAGCCACTTGGACCCTCATAAGTCTATGGGGCCGGATGGGATCCATCCTAGGGTGATGAGAGAGCTGGCGGATGAGCTTGCTAAGCCTCTCTCCATCATCTTTCAGCAGTCTTGGCTCACTGGAGAGGTCCCGGAAGACTGGAAGTTGACCAATGTGACGCCCATCCACAAGAAGGGCCGTAAGGATGATCCAGGTAATTACAGACCTGTCAGCCTGACCTCGGTCCCAGGTAAAATCATGGAGCAGATAATCCTGGGTGAAATCATGCGGCACCTGCAGAACGGTCAAGAGATCAGGCCCAGCCAGCATGGGTTTAGGAGGGGTAGGTCCTGCCTGACCAACCTGATCTCCTTTTATGACCATGTGACTCGCCTGGTGGATGAGAGGAAGGCTGTGGTTGTGGTATACCTGGACTTTAGCAAGGCCTTTGACACTGTCCCCCACAGTAGACTCCTAGAGAAGCTGTCAGCCAGTGGCTTAGATGGGAGCACTCTGTGCTGGGTTAGGAATTGGCTGGATGGCCGAGCCCAGAGAGTGGTGGTGAATGGTGTCTCATCCAGTCGGCGGCCGGTCACCAGTGGTGTCCCCCAGGGATCGGTGTTGGGTCTGGTCCTGTTTAATATCTTTATTGATGATCTGGATGAGGGGATTGAGTCCATCATCAGCAGGTTTGCAGATGATACCAAGCTGGGAAGAAGGGTTGATCTGTTAGAGGGTAGGATGGCCCTGCAGAGGAACCTGGACAGATTGGAGAGATGGGCTGATTCTAATGGGATGATGTTTAATAAGTCCAAATGTCGGGTACTTCATTTTGGACACAACAATCCCATGCAGAGCTACAGACTGGGGCTAGAGTGGCTGGAGAGTAGTCAGGCAGAAAAGGACCTGGGAGTGTTGGTTGACAGGAAGCTCAACATGAGCCAGCAGTGTGCCCAGGTGGCCAAGAAGGCCAATGGCATTCTGGCCTGCATCAGGAATAGTGTAGTCAGCAGAACCAGAGAAGTTATTGTCCCCCTGTACTCGGCACTAGTCAGGCCTCATCTGGAATACTGTGTACAGTTCTGGGCCCCCCAGTTTGGGAAAGATGTTAGGATACTGGAATGTGTTCAGAGGAGGGCAACGAAGATGGTAAAGGGGCTGGAGCATAAGCCCTATGAGGAGCGACTGAGTGAGTTGGGGCTGTTTAGTCTAAAGAAGAGGAGGCTCAGGGGAGACCTCATTGCTCTCTACAACTACCTAAAAGGAGGGTGTAGTCGGGCAGGGGTTGGTCTCTTCTCTCAGGTGACCAGTGACAGAACTAGAGGGCATGGACTCAAGCTTCGTCAGGGAAAGTTTAGGCTTGATGTGAGGAAGTTCTTCACTGAAAGGGTGATCGGCCATTGAAATGCGTTGCCCAGGGAGGTGGTGGAGTCCCCGACCCTGGAGGTGTTTAAGGGGAGATTGGATGTGGCACTGAGTGCCATGGTTTAGATGATGGTTGGTGTTAGTGTTGGGTTATAGGTTGGACTTGATGATCTCAGAGGTCCTTTCCAACCTTGTGATACTGTGATACTGTGATACTGTGAAAAGTATTTGTCCTAATAGCATTTGGAGGCAACAAGAAAAAAATAAACCAATCTGTGCTTCAGGATGCTATCATCAAGAAATTATCATGTAAATAACACACCAAATACTCCATAGAGTGTAGATTTCCTCTTTATTTTAAGAGATGGTACTTTGAGATCAAACTTTCTTGTTTCTCAAGATTAATAAAAAATGTTCAGGTACAAAAAAAATGTATTACATTTTTTAGGCTAATCGATATAGCAAGGCTACAAGCAGTCCTCATAGTCTTGATCTTCTCTCCCCTCATCTGAAAAAGAGTTCTGTGTTGTCTTTCACGGTGACATAGTAAGTTCAGTTTTTATAAATTTTATGTTGGAAGAAGAGTTTTGAAACAAAATAAATATTTCTTGATTCAATCTAAATGTTGAGGTCTATTCTACAGCCAAATATCTTGAAGTGGTGTAGTAAAAAGTTGAGCTGTGTAGGGTATTTATGCCCTAACCACAAAACTTTGTGAAACAAGGGGCTGATGACTACATCTAAATTTGACACTTGACTGAAGTAACAGCTGTGGTGAAATTGAAAGTCATTTATTACTTAGTTAGTCCTCTAAAAGAAGCCTGATGTTTAAGCAAGAAAGGGTAAAAATATTCACTATCTTTTTTTGAGAACACTCACAACAGACAATTACAATCATATTCCCTTAAAAATAACATTTTTGCCTTCAAAAGTATTTTTAATTACTGCTTAAAAACACTGATTTCATAGACATCTAGAGGGTTATTTCAAGTATACAGATAATGAAATTATTGTAACAGCATAATGTATGTAAGAAACTGGACGAGATGATGTTAACCAGAAGACTATTCTGTAATGAATCTGAGCAATTAACCAGGTTCCTGTATAGGGAATAGGCATGACAGTAAGAACTGAGACAGTAGTTCATCTGGGAAGGCCATTAGGGACTGTACTGGGAGTAGGGATGTGGAGGATAGAAACAAAGAAGAATGGGATTGTCACTATGTCTTCTTTAAATCTTTATGCTTTTACTGTCAACAAACTGTTTCAATGCACCTCCTTTTCTCACGCTGTTGCTTCAGAATACTGTCACCTTTTTCTGTATAATAGTTTAGACAGCATAAACTCCTGCAAGAGGTGAGAAGCACCCAGAACATTTTGCTATAGAGTGCCCCACAGGGACCAAGTCCTCACAGCGTCTGAACACATAAACAGAACAAGAAGCAGAAACCCTGGCTCACAGTGGGCTGCCTTCACTACAGAGATGCATATTTTTGCTTGCTTGTCTAGCCCTAGAACTTTTGTAAATGCTTCTCTCTGAGAGTAAATGACTTCCTAATGAAGATATTCTGCTGGTTTGGGAAGCATATGAGTTTAAAATCCCACAAGATGAAGAAGGCCAACAACTTAAGTCTTCCTGGATACCAAGTTTATAAATAATAGATAGCACCATTGTCTTTATCATCATTTTCACCACAAATGATTTGGTGCTGCTCAGGTCCATCCACAAACATTAGTCTTTCCTTGCCTTCAAGATATAATGCAGAGGCATCTCAGTTGATAGATCTCCCTCACATTTCTGCTACAGGCAGGAAGAAAACTGAAAAATTGATCACCACATAGAACATTTATTTGGTTTTGTTTGTTTTTAAATATCCTTTTATGATAATGGGTGTTTTAGCATTTGTTTTCTGAGATGCTTAGTTCTCTATCCATTGTGGAGGAAGACCAGGTTCTGAACCCTCAGTCTAGATTCCTGTCTAAGTACTTGCTGGGTTCCTTAGACTGAGGTGTTGATGTGGCTTGCTTAGTGCTAAATGCCCAGCAAAACGCTTAAACAGATCACTTCTGAAAAATACTAGAATTAAACAGCTTTTTATGCTAAAAAAACTGTTACAGAAATCTACCACAATAAAATTAAAGTTAAGAAAGAAAAAAAATATATTAATAAAATAGTCAAGTTAGAAAGAATCTGAAGATAGTCAGTATTTCTTAATTATCTCAGAACTAGTAAATTACTGAATATATGGGATTATTATAAATTTAAAAAAATAAAATTACTTGAGAAGATAAAAGGTTTGGTCTGAACGAAGAAAGCAGGAGAAGAGAGGATATATGCTGGGGAGTTAAAAGTTGAAGGTTTTAAAAAGTGTTTAGGAGTGTATTGATAACAAGATTAGAACTTCAAATAAAGCTTTTTTAAGCATTGTGAAGTAAGGAAGATTGCCAAAGGACTGACAAGGGACCAAAGATGAAGCAGGTGCTAAAGAAACACTTAAGGATAAAATGACCATACTAGAACAGCTAAAAATGTATTGAATTTGTGTTCTCCTAATGAGTCTCCGTAATGGTGGCCTTTTTTTTTATGAGGGAACAGTCTGAGTAACTCCCTCAAATCGAAGTGTCAGTAAATGCCTGTTAAGATAAACCAATAAAGAGATTAATGAGAAATTGACATGAAGATATTCAGACATGATCTCTAAAGGCAGTCAAATATAAAATTTCTAACTACCAGCTAAAATAAGAAGAATGCAAAGGATCAAATAGAACATCCATTTTTAAAAATAGTCCAGGAGAGAATTAGAAAATTAACTGCTCAATCTGATTTAACTTCAAGAAAACTGCAAAGATTGGAACTGGCTGGGGGGTGAAGGAAGACAGAGGGATGGGGCGGGAGGGAACAGAGAGATGGAAAAGGAAGAGGAATCAATCTAGATTCTATAGAGAGCAGTCTTTCCATCCAAAATCAATATATGACTGCAAAAAAGTCAATGGCTACTTTGGGAAAGTTCCCAGACAGTGCAACTTGATTTTATTTACTAACAAACTGTTAGAATACTCTATGGTAAGTTTTTGACTCAAGTCAACTATTACTGTTCTGCTTACAATTTAAGCGCTGATGCAATCTGGAGACCATTCTCAACTTGCAGCCACCATGTTTTGGAGAATACAAAACATAGACTGGTCCCTTCTAGTGAGGTCAGGAGCCAGAGAACAGTTATAGACACATTAAATGTGTTCATATTAATGCATTCTTAGAGTTTGAGAATAATGAAGATCCAGTTGCTGAAATGTACATGAAAGGTTTTAATAAGATCAGCCATCAAAGGTCTGTAAAGAAGTCGAGTCATCCTAGTGTAACTAAAAAATTAAAATCTGTAAATTGAGACAGTAGAATGAATGGGAGAAGTAAACTACTCCTAGCTGTACATATATAATGAAAACATTAATTCACTGTAACTGATGTAGGAAATATTTTTACGTTCCTCAGGATTGTTTAACCAGTCAAAAAAAAAATCCTAATCCCGGAGAGCAGTCAAGAAGGCAGGTGTTACTGTAAATAAGAGAATCACAGATTCATTTAGTTTGGAACAGAACCCTGAGATTATTGAGTCCAAACATAAACAACGTAAGAGTGTCAAGTCCACCACTAAACCATGTCCCTAAGTGCACATCTACAGGTCTTTTAAATATATCCAGGAACGGTGACTCCATCACTTGCCTGGGCAGCTTTTTTCACATCCCTTTTGGTGAAGAAATGTTTCCTAATGTCCTGTCTAAATCTCCCCTGGTGCAACTTGACACCACCTTCTTTCACCCTACTCCTCGTTGCTGGGAGAAAAGACTCATCTCACTACAACTTCCTTTCAGGTAGTTAGAGAGAGCATTAAAGTCTCCCCTAAGCCTCCTCTTCTCCATACTGAGCAACTCCACTTGCCTCAGCCACTCCTCACAAGACTTGTGTTCTAGATGCTTCACCAGCTTTGTTGTTCTTTGGACTCCAGCACCAAAATGTCATTCTTGTACTGAGAGGCTCAAAAATGAACATAGTATTCAAGTTGTGGTCTCACCAGTGCTGAGTACAAAGAGACAATCATTTACCTAACTCTGCTAGACAAACTGTCTGTGATACAAGCCAAGATGCTGCTGGCATTCTTTGCCACCTGGGCACACTGTTGGCTCATATTCAGCCAGCTGTCAACGAACAGGTCCTTTCCCACTGGGCAGTTTTCCAGCCATTCGCTCCCAAGCCTGTAGAGTTCTATGCGGTTGCTGTGACCCAAGTGCAAGACCCAACACTCAGCCTTGTTGAACACCATCCCATTGGCCTTGATCCATTCATCCAGCCTACCCAGATCCTTCTGTGGAGCCTTCCTATCCTCAAGCAGACCAACAATCCCACCCAACTTGGTGTCATCTGCAAACTTACTGAGGGTGCGCTCGATCACCTCATCCAAATAATTAATAAAGAAGACATTAAAGAGAACTGGCCCTAATACTGAGCCCTGGAGAACACTACTTGTGACTTATTTAACTCTGTTCACCACAGCTCTTTAGGCTTGGTCATCCAGCCAGTTTTGAAACTCAGAAAATGTGTAGATAAATAGTTTTAAGTGTATAAATCTTATGTTTTTCCTGAACTGTAAGAAACAGATGAGGATCTTTTCTGATGACCTCAAAAAGTTTAAAACATAATTAGAAAAGGACAAGATGGATTAATGGTTTTAGCCTGAAGAGAAGAAACCTCATCAAGGGGAACAAAAGAAAGATAATAAAATTAATGCAATACAGAAATAAATTACTTACCATTTCTTAGAACACAAGAACCTAATAATATAAACAGCAAGAAAAAAAGTTTAATTTGTGGAAAAGGAATTATTTTATCACAACTCATAATTAAACTGTAGAACTTCTTCACACAGAAAGATACCTAGAAAAAGTTTCTAAAATTAAAAAGTTTTGAGACAAATTAGGATCATCAGTGTGTAGTGGAAGGGGATTTGTTCAGTTGCAACCTCAAAGCAATCCCTAAAGTGGTAGGTATCAAAACCCAGGAAGTAAAATTTTCTTACATGTGACCTTTTTGCCATGTCCTTACCACTGTCATGCAACTGTGTCTGGAAGAAAATTCCACAGGAGACAGAGTTTTTTCTGAGCCAGCAAGGTCTTTGCTAATTGTGTAGCTGTCTGGCTCCAAAGTAAAAAAATATAAGAATCTTATCCAAATATTTTATTATTGTAACACCAGTATTACAGTCAGGTATGGAGAAGCTGGGAAATAACAGATGTGAACCTAGAATATTTGATCATATGTTGAAAACCCATCAAAATACATATATGCAAGGTATTAAGTGAATTTTAAACAGTTTTTTTTATTTCTGGGAAATCTTAACATTTTCATGCTTGACTTCAAAATATGAACTGTTTTCTACCATTTTCTGCTATATTTTTTAGATGAGACATTACATGCATATTGACTTTTATTTTTATTTCTAGAATCTTAAAACACTCATTATTTAATAGGAAATTTAATTTTCTATTAAAAGCTCTTTACTACTGGAAATCATCACAAGATTTAATAGCAAATGTGAAGTTTATTTTTACTATTTTTTCATCACTGTTCCTCGATTTTAGTTCATTTTCATATTGCACAATTCAGCTGTACTTCAAGTATTGATGCATAATACACTTTTTCAGTTTCCATTATTATGAGGTTTTAATAGCAAGCATGTGGCCATCCGTACTGGAAGCTGAAGTGACACTACTTCTTTAATATTTATTGAAGGTGTTAGATTGAAAACAGCAAATACAATTTTCTTATTGATGATCGTTGTAAGTAAATGTAATTATAATGGCCTATTGGCCTAAGTAACCTTGTTACATGCATCACTGACTTGAAGTTTCTTTTCAGAAACATATTTCTCATCCAGAAATATTAAATGCCCTTTTACGCGTGATTATTAATTTTTTCTCAGAGGATTAACTCCTCCTACAGATTGCAGTCAGATACATGAAGAAAGCGAAGGAAACCTTAAACCTACTCTTCCACTTCTGTTGATAAAATCCAGTGCATCATTGATGCAATCTGGGGTAAAGCAGATAAGAATCAGTAGCAGGTGGTAGCATAGGTTCAGTTTAACCAAGATGATGTAACATGCTACGATAGAATTGTGCTATCAATCAAACTGTCTTTAAAGGTTCTTTTCAAGATCTTTCAAAAACACTTTACATTTCTATGAGCAGATGGTAACAGTTTGATATCTACATGCAGATACAGAGAAACTGCATATTAGTTCATTGTATGTATATACGAGTAGTGTTTATGAGTTTTCAGCATTGGTTCCAGGGACTGAAATGTGTCATCAGATCTTCATGACAGCTAAAATAACCTGACATTGAATCTTTTCAGTGATCCTGGTCAAATCATTGAATAAGAACTACTCTCCCAGTATTCTATGATTAATTTCTTATAAATGTATTGAAGCCGCAACAATCTCCAAATAAACAATTTTCAAACTAGAAATTGATTCAACACGCTATTAGCAGTGCAAACAACTTTGCACTGCTCTACAGTTTTGGCGGTTATATAGTACAAGCTACTAGAAAGTAATTTATAGATATGCCATGACAATTCACAATGAAATTAGTGTAGTGGTGCCCTTAACATTCTTCTACTCTATGACAGCAACAAAAGAAATGAGACAAAATTAATAAGTTTTCATAATCAACTTTCTGTGACGATAGTTACAATCATACAAAATATGCCTAGTTTCTTTTCTTCACTATTAAATCCTTAATTGATCAGTGTGGTGAATCTAATCTAATTGAATAGTGAGTCTTGATCTCGATCTCAGAAATATTTTGTTGCATTACTTTGTCTAATTAGTTGATGGTTGCATTCTTTCTCAGCACATAAGTTGTCTTCACTTCATCCCTCTGGAAGCAGCTTATGAATTCTTTCATCTAGTATGCTACTGAAATAAATGAATTTTTCTGGTTTTCGAAAATCATAGGCAGAAACTAAATAGACTAAATGGTAATACCTAATATCTATGAAACACAATGCAAGACTTGCCAAAGGACGTATTACACATCATTACCCTCATCTCACCATATCCATCTGTCACATGTTCCTCAAGAATTAGATTTAAAGCTTTCAGATATTAACAATTCAATGTGACCTTTAATGACATGCAATGAAATTGCCGGAAATTATTTCACAGCTACGAATCTTTGGGCCAATATCCTTTCTACTAATTGCTTGTGCCTTCAAAAGACATTGTATAAAGAGTATATTTGGCTTTCTTCTCCTGGAGATGACACCTACTATTTCACTAAGTGAAATATTTCACTAAGGCATCTAAAAACTTTGAAGCAGCGGTTCTTGTAATAAGAATAGGAGCATATTTTGCAATGATGAAAAATGGCAGACCAATTACTGTCAGCCTTGACTGTTATAGGTAAATTACACACAACGTATTTTATTAGTTCTAAACTAATGATTGTTATCACTCTGTCCCTTTATTAGATGTCCAGAAATGGACACATTCATTAGTGCTGAGCAGAGGGGATGAATCACCCCCCTCAATCTGCTGGAAATACTTTTCTTTTTGTTGCCCAGGATGTTGATGACACACTTCTGGCTCATGGTCAACTTACTGTCCACCAGGACCTCTAGACTGTGTTTTTACAGAGCTCTTTTGCAGACAGTCCATCTCCATAATTTATTCAATGTTCCCCTTGGCCCATTTCTGTAGCCTGCTGATGTCCCTCTGAATGGCAGCACAATCCTTTGGTCTTTCAACAACTCCTCACAGTTTTGTATCACCTGCAAACTTGCTGAAGGTGAATAAAATATTTATTTGCAAATACGAGCAAGACTTAATGATTTACTTAAGGAGGTAGGCATGACTTAAGCAAATCTGTTCCTGGAGGCTTAAAACCTTGGATAATTGTGATACAAAAAATCTGCTTCCTAACAAAGATCAGGACATAACTTTAGAATCCGACTTATACAGCTTCAAGAGCAGAGAGAAGTTTCAGTCTGAAGTCCTAAAAGGAGGATTCAGTTTCCCAGACAAATAGTCATCTCTCACTTTGAGATACCCAGTAGTCCAGCACGTTCTCAGAGGGGTGGCAGCTATGATACACAATATGAGTAGCAAGAAATGAGCACAATTACAGAAAGGAAAGTAGAAACCATTTGGGATACCCCAGCATGTCCAAATTGGCACTAAATACAAGTATACAGGCAATTAAATCCCATTTCAGGCATCCAAAACATCTCAGACTTCATGGTAGTTTGGTTGGTATTTTTCCAAATTAGTCTTGAACTAGACTGCTAAACTCTACTTAACTGATTTGATGATGTGCTGGTGGTATTTTTTCCCATTCCACTAGCCACACAGACCACTCTGTTCTGCTTTGCACAACCTTTTAGATGCACTTGGAAAAATACCTTTTCTCTCTTATTTGGGCTATTGTCTGATCCAGTGGAACACAGCCTTCTTAGGGAGAAGAATTCCCATTGTGTGGAAGCAGTCATCCAGGGCACCAAGGCAGCCTCTTAGCCTACTTGAAACTGCTATAACTGGTAAAGAAACTCCCTAATCATCTCAAGAATAGGACTGATAATCAGCACTTGGGCATTCACTCAAGTTTTTTTCTTGGGGTTCTCTGTGCTGGGCAGAAGCCTCATCATTGCCTGAGAAAGAGACTGACCATTAGACACCACCTCACCCCTCCCAGAACTCCTGGTACCCAAGTCAGGTAGTGTGGTGCAACTAATAGAAGTTTTCATTAGCATGTCTTCTTTCAAGTGCAGCCAAAATTTAAACATGCAGTCATCTGACAAAGTCAATTATCTCAAATCCCTCTAACTACGTGATTAATGAGAAGGCTCTGAGCTCTTCTGGATAGCAGCAGGTTGAGAGCAGTAATATCCTACTGAGATGGGACACCTCTCAGGTGTAATGCATGATCTCATTTGCCAACCCAGCAAATGAAAAGGCCTTCCAGGAGGTTATCTCTTTTTGAGAGTTGACCACTGTCAGCTGGGAATACTGATGCATTACATGTGAGCATTCTCTCTGTCACTACCTGTACTGCTCTTATGCTTTAATATTGATATTTCTTTGTGTACACATATATCTCTATATCACTGTGCTTGGGTATATAATATATATTACACCATGTAGTAAATAGGAGTGAATCTTATAATTTTCAAATCTGATGAAATTTCTGATCAATTTGATTATCTCATATATATTGAATCACCTTTAATTACTTTGCTAATCAGTTGATAACTGTTAAGAGAATTTTGTAATCTTACCTTAATAAATTGTAAATTGCTGATAGAACAAAAATTTGTAAATTCCTGTCTGTGACAGATGAGTACCTGTCTTGTATTTTGAAATGAGGCCTAAGACCCTAAGTTCTCTGTACAAAAGATAAAATATATTTAGGAATCTCAAATCTGTGTTTGATGAAAGACTTTAAGGAATATAACCTTTAGCTTGGAAAAAGGGCTCTGAGTTTCAGTTTCTAATTTTCTTTAGGTAAGATGATTCTGGCAGAAACTAGTTAAATTTGTCTGTTACTGGGTTATAAAGGTTTATTCCCTTTTGTAATTCTAAGTGAATCCCAGATTCCGTTCTGGGGCCCATCATAATATGAAATAGACAAAATAGGTAGGTATTAAGTGCATCTAACTAGAAATGTAAACACCAGGGCTTTCTGAAGGAGAATAAGATAGCTTTTCTCTATGTGTTAGTTTGACTTTGGCTGATAATCAGGTCTCCAACAAGATGCTCTATCACTCCCCCTTCATCAGCAGGGTAGGGAGAAAATCCAATGAAAAGCTTGCGGGTTGATATTAGGACAGGGAGATTAATTAACAGTTACTGTTATGAGCAAAACAGATTGTCCAAACTGACTTGACTTGAGAGAATTAATTTAATTTACTGCCAGTTACTTGTAAACAGAATAGCACACTAAAAAATGAGAACAAAACTAAAACTACTTTACCGCCACCACACTTTTCTTTCCAGGCTCAACTTCATTCCTAACTCTTCTACCTCCTCCTACTGAGCAGAAGGGCCTGAGGAATGGGAGATGCAGTCAGCTCATAATATTTTCATCTATGATGCTCCTTGCTCTGAATGCTTTTCTCCTGCTTCAGCATGGGGTTTCTCCCACAGAATATCGTCTTTCCTATACTGCTCCAATGTTGATCACTCTTCAAGAACTGCTCCAGCATGGGTCCTTTCCATGTGATACAGTCCTTCGTGAACAGCTTGCTCCAGTCTGAGTCCTCTGCAGGGTCATGAGTCCTGCCTGACAACCTGCTCCTGTGTGGGTTCCTCTCCATGGACCATGGTTCCTGTCAGGAGTTTGCTCATGAGTGGGCTCTCCGTGACGCCATAGCCTACTTCAGGGCATGTTCACCTGGTCTAATGTGACGTTCTCCACAGGTTGCAGCATGGATATCTGCTCCACCATGGCTTTCCATGGGGTACAGGGGGACAATCTGTGCTGTGTTTCTTACCCTTTCTCAAATATCTTATCACAGAGATGCTATCCTAGCTGTGTCCATCTTAGAGCCACCTGGCAATTTGCTGTTTGACATGGGAGCAGATTTTGGTGTTTTCTCACAGAAGCAACCCCTGCAACCTCTTCCACTACTTAACACTTGCCACATAAACCAAATACACTCTGCCCCTGTGCAGAATTGGGTGACTGCTTCTATATTAAAGGTCTTAGAACACTACAGTTAAGAAAATAATAATTTTCATAGTATGGGTCATCTACTTAGCCTAACCTACACCTTCCTCCAATGCCCATGTAGGAACAGAAATTTAGCTTTTAACATAAAGTAGGCCACAAATTTATCTGATCTCACCAAAGTAACAAAACTTTGTTAACGCTGGCAAAGAAATATTGAACCAAGTGAAATGAGTCCTATGATACAAGCTTGGGCATGGTTCATAAATGAATACTTGCCCCTAGAACAAATTATTTATTGATTGTCAAAGGGAAACAAGCCATATTTGAGAATAAATGAGCCCCATAGTCTTAAACAGGTTATCTCCTCTATTCATAGAGAGCCTGCTCTTCCCCATACATTGCAGGCTGCAGGATGTGGTCATATTTACTACACACCTCAACAATAAAAATGTTTGTTTTTAAAGCAAATCATAAAGCAGATGTATGAAGGCTAGAGAGAGAGCAAGCAGATTTTATGGTATTACTTTGAACATATTCTCTGCAAATGAATCAAGTTGGTAAGCCATTTGAATACTTTTCATACTAAGTCTTTAAACTACCAGCATGAAAATGCATCTTATTTTCATTTCGGTTGTAATAGCTTCAGTGTAATCCTGTTAACCTTGCTGTATTTCAGGATAACTAAATTAGAAGTTCATTTACATGCATAATTAATTTTTTTTATATTTGAATATCAGCTTTGTCACTTTTATATTAATAAAATAGCAAGCTAAGAAGTAGAGTAAAGACTTTACCTACTCTATACATTTCTTTCAGAGCAAAATAATCACCCTATTAACATTGTGTACGTTATCAGGGTCATGTATATTCTTTGGTTTAAAATCCAGCCCTGGTCAGCCTCCAAACCTTGAGGGAAACCATGTTTGAGAGGTAACTATAAGCAAAGTGTCAGGACGATTGCAAATGCAAGTGCAGCTGCAAATATGTCTAGTTAAAATGTCTGAAGTTCTAATGTGTTTTTGCTTGTGATCCATGTCTTCTAGCTATACAGTTTAATAGAGTATTTCTTAATTTTACTTTCATGGGGTCAATTGAAGAAATAAATTTCTGTCCTTGAGTTCAAAGTGAATGGGATTTTGAATCTTATTATGGGAGTAGAAGGACTAGCAATACGAAACACTAGGGATGGAGCACATTTTGTCCCAGAAAGGGACATGAAATTCTCAGGACATTTACCTGTGGCTGGTCTCATAGATAAACAAGGCAGAAAGATGACAAGAACAGACCCAGCAAACACCATCTGTGCAGTTACATTGTCAGTGATGCAATCATGATTAAGAAATTATAGAGAAGTAAATTAAATAGAATTGGTCACTTCTTGGACACAGCCACTGCTTGTGAAAGTAATCAGGTTTGATTAGTGATGCCATCAAAGAAGCAATTAAGCCAAATAGAGACTTGATTGGTCATTTAAAATAAGCACACTTTCAAAGATATTCAAAACCACCCAAATAAAAATCCTCATAAAATTAGAAGCCAAAATATGTAACCAGAGAAGATATAAAGTAGGAGATATGGTTAAAGCCATTTGCCTTATGTGTGATGACGGAAGTATAAAATGTACTTGAGAGATCACTCAGAATAGAAATTACACGAGACAGAGAAGAAAATTAATGCTTGTATTACAGCCCTTTATAGCTAAAAAGAACACTGCTCTCAAACTTGGGTCAGAGGATCTCTTTAACAATATACAAAAGTTTTGCTTTAGGCATTCTAAATAATATTGAAGCTACAATCTTAACTAATCAGCATAATATCAACATTAATTACCATCACTACGAGGAATTTTTGTCTCATTTAAAGTTGAATATTCTAAAATCTCTTTCCAACTAGGGACTTTTATTTCTTTCTCAGTAAAGCTGAAAGCCCTCCTGTTTGCTCGGCATAAAACTACCCATAGTCTCTGATCCAGTCAACTTCAACCTTTTTGTCATAATTATTATCTTATTAAGCTATGCAGCCAAAGTCTGTCATGCAGCTCTCTGGATTATTTTTGAACTACTTGCAATTTTTGCTAATGATTTGTTGAGGACTGCAAACCATAAAACCACATATTTCACCAAAAGACTTGCTGACATTGTGGAGTGAGATAATTTAACTTTTGTAGGATTTTCTGTGGCAAATTTTACCAAGTATTGAACTAAGATTGCATAATGAGGCAATCATCTAGCATGCTCACTAAATCCTTCTTTGACTCACTCCTTTTCAAGGCTAAACATCCAGTTGTGTAACTGTAGACTCTTGCTCCCGGATAGAATCTGTCACATTTTAATAGAAAGGGAAGTAACCATTTCTTCAAGAGCTTTAAACAATTTTCCAGCTATATTGCATCTCGTTAATCATTGAATCTGCAATGTTATCTATACATTTGACCATAATTATTTCAGTATCATTGTCTAGATTATTTATAAAAAATTTCATTGAATGTAGTAGAGGGCATTTAACTGGAAGTACTCCCGAATAGCTCCCTTGTAACATTTACAGCTTTAGATCATTCGATACATCATTTAAAATATATATTTATACCTTCCTAATTTCAGATACTGTAAGTTTAAATCAAGTATCATTTTATGCTAAGTCAGATACAGTAGAGATGCTGAAATATTCTATACCACAATAGCATCCTTTATCAACAGTATATTGCTTAGAAAATGGACAATAAATACCATGTATGATATTTAAACCTTTCAGAACTGTCATAGTAGATGGTAATTTTATTCTCTAAATATTTTTTGGCAGAGTCTTAAATTTATCACACCATGAAAATCCTTGTGCTTGACATTAGACTATCCCCATTTAATTAATATTTTTTCCACTATTTTTTTAACACTATAAAAACTTACTAGTGCCCTAATGCTTGGAAATTCTTCATTTTTTTCAAGACTTATTAGACGTAATACAAATTATTTGAATAATTTCGTAGTTAATGATTTCAGGACATTGGGGAGTACATTTTCTAGGATCACTACATCTTAAAATTGTTGTAATGTAGTTGTTCTCTCACACTCTTTTTTTCAAAGTACAGTACGTTGCTGCAGGCTTCTGTAGTCCAGGAAGAAAAAAAATCAATATTTTCTAAAATACTGTGTCTTGACTATTTAATATCTGTGATTTACACTTTAAAAAATCTTAAAATATCCAATGATATTGAAAATAGAATATGAATAAAAGGTGGAACAGTATGGTTTCCAGATCTGATGAATTCAGAGATAAAACAAACACAGCAGTCTGTTAGTCTCACACTGTAAATTCACTACAGAATGTTCTGATTGGAGGAGACTTGTATTCCAAAATCACTTGTCATTAAAGAACAAGTTTTCTTCTTGTTCTGAAGTGTTATGAATGGTTGGTTTTGAGCTCTGAATTTTTTAGTGTTATTTTCCAAAAGGCTTAACCTGAAGACTATCTCTTGAAATTACATCTTCTTTGAATTCAGAGCCCTCTTCTGCCATGATACTTATTGTAGGGAGAAGTAGGATAGGAGAGGGAAGAAGGGAGTGGGTGTAGTGAACTACTTTGTGGATTTGTCTTTTGAAATTAGCTGTTACCTTAAGAAGTATAACTACGTAGACAGCTCTCCAGGTCCCTGTTTTCTTGTTTCAAGCTCAGATGTGTTTCTGATCCCTACCTGCTTTCCAGAAGAGACAATACATTGTAATCCATTTCATTTTCCATTATGAGAAAATATACAGGGAGCAACATGGAGAAAAGTGTCTACAGGCATATCACTTCAGAGTAGAAAGGCAAAATCAAAAGCGGAGTGCCCAGCTTCTGAAGCTCTTTTGCTTGCTCTGGTAGCTTCATGGGTGAACACACAATTCAAACAATGTATTAAATTTCAATCAATCAATTACATGAGCTGCAGTAGTCAACCATGTGTGCTCCTATTTTATCCTAATTGTGAAGTACAATGTACTCATGCTACACTCATCATGCTTCAAAAGTTATTAAAAGTTGAAGATAAACATTCACTATAGTTTATCAGGCCAGGAACATAGGCATAATCAATGGATTGAGAACAATTCCGTCTTTGAATGATGTAACCAGGAATTTTTTTTAATAGAATAATACTTCTAAACAGTAGTGGAACATCTCACTACTTCAGAAGCATCTATTCTGTGGATGCATCTATACTGTATCTAAGGTGAAGACTTCAGATTGGCTGTGAATGAGAGGATATTGTACATATTTGGCATCAATTATATCTTTGGTCTGTAACCTAAGATAAGGCTGTCAGAAATCCCTTTTGCCGATAAGTCAGTAAACATTTTAAGTTTGCTTATGAAGAACTTGAGGGCACTTTCAAGAAATAATCTCCACACTATTTTTATATTTCCCTACTTGATGTCACAGAAATGGCAAATAGAATAGCTGAAAGCTATATAGAAACATTGCTGCCTATGGAATTCGTGCATGGCAAATTCCTGTTGCTGTACAGGAATAACAGCAAGGTTTCCCCAGAGCTAGCCTTTGGGTGATTCAACAAAGAAACAAGGTAGAAGGACAGCTGGCCTTGAGGCTATCCTGAGGGCTGCTCTACATAGTAACACAGACACAGCTCCTGGGATTCCGCATGCACTCAGTGAAACAGCCTGTACTTTCAGAGCTGATGCTTCAAGCTCTTGGCACACTACTTATGTCTTGGTAAAGAGTCAATTCATGCCTTCAGAATCTTCAGAAATTGTATACTGATAAGCCCATTCAGCTATGAGTTACAACGAAGATGTGAATGTGTTGGGTGCAAATGGGATAGGCTTGATGAGTGTTTTAAAACAGAAAAAAGCTAACTAATGCAGTGACAGCATTTGGGAGGCTTTGTCACAGCGTGTAAGGCTGAACAAAAAAAGGGTCTGATGCGCTTGTCCTATACCAGTACTACACATGCCTGGCATCATCTTTGATTTTGACTTGTAATTTTCTTGCATACTTTTGTTTCCTAACCATTAGAAAATGATCTCAAGTCCTAAATAGCACAACTAATGTCTCAATATTTTTTTATGTATATAACTTCAAGAAAATATGGAAGTAAAAAGAATAATTATAGTTTTGCTCCAGTAGATATGACTGTTTAATAGAATCTTCTTTAGTTGGTCTTATTTGCATGCAATATATGTTGAAAAAAAGTATGTATTTAATAGCTTTTTTTTCTTGCTAGATATACTAGTTTATGGACAGCATCACACAGCATCTTTTATTTGATAGTGCTGGAGAACAAATTTATCAGCTCATTAAAACCTTGCCAATATAAACCACAGTTAGTGAAAGAGAAGGCATTGTGTTGTGCACCTTGTCATTCAGCTAAAGATTTCCATCCATTTGCAATAATTTAAAATGCCACATTGCAGCAGTTTAATTAGTTTAATAGTAGTTCTTGGTGTTCTAGATGAGCTCAGGCTTGGATGGTATTTTGGATACTTAAAATTCTCCTGGAGTTTGTCTCATCACAATTTGGGTGGCATCAAGTTATGACTGGAAAGCAAGAAGCAGTAACAACATTATGCAGTTGCACGGGACAGAGGATTTGAGCAATCAGAGAAAAGTAAAATGCACGTACTTTAAAAATTTTTTTGGCATATCTCACAAGCAGGCTCTCTTCAATAGTGTTTCCTATTATGCCATTATGAAGAGCCATACAAATGTACTAGACTAATCATATGATTATCCCGTTTAAACAAGGCTATTTCTGGCTATTTCTTAAAATCCTTGGCAGGTATGTAACATTATAAATACAACCCCCCTTCGAATGCTGTGTTAGGGTTTATGAATTCATGAAGCGAAGAAATTAAATCTCAGGGTCTATTAGGCCATATAGAACCACGAGGCATAAATGAAGAGATGACTGGAAAGCATCAGACCACAACTTTAAAATATTTAATTTAATAGTAATGAACTTAACCTCCTCTTGTCTCACTTCAGAGTACCATATCTACACAAGATGTTTCACAGCTTTGTTCCAAATAGCTACTCTTAACGGCTGGTTTCTTTCAATCTAAACACTGGATTCTGTTTGCTTTTGCTCTTTATTACCTGTGAAAAAAAATGAGTGTACATAAGAACTTATTTCAATTTGTGACACCTGAAAAACTTCCATTTGATTTATATCTAACTGCTCAGTGGCCATGCTTGTTACAATATGCACCTATAAGAATATGGGTAAATTACAGAACACGTATGACTTGTATTCAGAGTACAAATTAGACGATGGGCAAAAACCAGATCTTTACTAGCAATTTGCATGCAATATTCCCATACAGGTTTGGCTGTGTTTTACCGTCTGTTTGGTTGGAATCTTTGGTTTTAGCACTTGGAGATCACAATGTTCGTTCACTAAAATTATGTGAATAGATCAAATTCATTTGCAGTAATGCTTGTCTATGTGAAGCTGCAAACCATAAACTGATATACTTTTGTATCACTAGAATTTTCTAAGAATAAATACATTTTCATGCAATGTGAAATGTTTCAATCAAAGCTTCACTTAAATCAAGTATTCTGAGAGGGAAGGTTTCAAGGTTTAAGTTAATTTGTTTAAGCTCTGTTCTCACCTCCATTCATAATTTTTTAATGGATATTCTGTCAGCTAAATACACTATTAGAATTGTTTGCTGAAGAAAAAAGACGTATTCATTGCAAATGTTAAAGAAAACACGTAGAAGGTAATTTCAAAATTAATAATAACAAATAGTAAGTTGTGTTCATTGAGTCAGAAAGAGAAGCATATAAAACAAGCTTCTTGTTCAACTAAAGCAGTTTGAACTTTAGGTATAACAGAAAAGACGTTCAGTAATTTGGTCATGTATAGAATGCATAGAATTATGTTAGGTCATGGATTTGTTTGTTAAAATCTGTAGGTTTAATGCCCACAGCTATGTTCTCATTTCATTTGATTTTGTCCTCTTGCCTCAGCCTCATCAAGTCACTTGATTTCTTCCTCTTGTTTCACTTTACCACACCAGAAAAGAGACTAATGCTTTCTTTCTTATTTAACTAAAGCTGAGGTTTAAGTTACTTCAGATAGAATCAACTTCTACTGTTGTTGGAAGGGTTATATTTGACCGAGAATTCTTTAAGACTTGAACAGAATTTCACTGTTTGTTTATATTGCTTCTAACAGTCTGGTGCCCTAAATTTGATAGCATGCTGAAAACGGAAAAGCCAATACGTTTTCTTTCTTAATTTTTTATGCTTATGGTATAACAAGATGAAACATTTTTCCAAAGTTGGAAAAATTGATTCACTCTTGAGGAGCTGAACCAAAATGTCACAGATTAACACTGTGATAACATGTAGGGCAAATTACTCCTACTTCTCACACAGGTGGACCTAGTTTCTAATTAAAGTTTCATTTCAGCCTAAGTGATATATTTCCAGTGAAAAATACATGTTTTTCCTTCTTCTTTTTCTCTTCACTCTCTTATGGGTCTATTGAAGTCCAAGTTACAATAAGAAAGACATGAACTGGGATTTCTTATGCTGATAAGTTCAAATATCAAATGCATTCCAAAAAGAATTACGATCTGTGAGTATATCATAGAAAACAATACATTGTCAGTTAGGTTGCTATATTTAGCTGCAATTAGTAAAACCTTTTTCTCCAAAACAAAAAACCTAACAGATATCCTATATAAAACTAAGGACATATTTCCCTTCCCTAGGGGTATTTTATTCAATTTATGATCAAGCTGACTTTTCTAGTACTATCATACCTAGAAAATTCTATTGCTAACAACTCTTAAATTGATTTTGCTTACAGTTCAAGTAAGTCTAGTCTTTCCTCTGGGAAAAATACTTGGAAGTTACATGTCAGGTTTTTAAGTTCCTGTGAAACAGGCGTTTGTTTTTTCTCACTGTTTGCAATAAAGCTAGTATTGATTAATATGTTTCTAATTAATGAATGTGTTTCGGTTTTGATATATTTGACTCGTGTCAGGATTGTCAAAAGGCTGGTATCTGTCCCTTTTTTTTATAAAAAAAAAAGTGAATATCAAAATGAGGAACAGAAGTAAAGAGGTGAAAGGAACAGATATGTTTTTAGCAAGGATCTTTAAACTACCAGTGCTGTAAGTTCAGATAAAGGTGGTGAGAGGGTAGAAGAGACTTATATGGACATTTTGGCAGTTTGACAGGAAATTAAGCGCCTTTATATCTGCTCATCTATCATGCATTCACCTTTATCTCATGGCATGTCCTTAGTAAACGGTGACATTTGCAAATGGTTCAATTAAAGTCACTGTGTTCTGGGTAATGCTGCAATCTCTGTGCATGAAATAAATAACAATTAAACTACATTGCATGAGTATCATTTCTCAAACAGCAAGTATTATCATAAAGAAAGGGGGCATGTATAACAAGTTGAATGACTACTGGCTAGTGACTTATTTTATAATTTTCTGTGGTCAAAGGTCATTGTGATCTTACAATTCAAGACTCAAAATTTATGTCTGTGTTAGAAAGAAGACTGGAAAGACTGAACTTTTATGTTAGCTGAAATATGTTGAGTGATAAAAGAATAAAATTCTTTTCTCATAGATTCATCTCACAGTTAAAAGCAGAATTTTGCTTTCTCTGTTTCAGTGTTAATTTTTTAAAGGTAAAGTCTACTCTAGGGGAAAGTGTTCCACTCCTTTTCGCTCCCTTTTCCAAAGCTGACCTGTGAAATATAATAATGTTGGAGAAGAAGGGAATTTTTAGCTATTAGCATGTACATTGCCATCCACCACCAGATTTCCTTTCCTGTGATATAGGTAAAGATCTTGGCATGTCTTACAGTCAAAGAAAATAAAATACAGAAGAGCATTACAGACAGTATTCCAACTAACGGAATTATATGGAAATTAAAATTTAATGTACACCAAACTAAAAGCCCAAGGAGACACAGCTATGGAATTTCTAGATCAAAGTATTATAATTTTCAGTTCTATATAAAAAACTTGGAAAGCCTTCCCTAAGGAGAGATAGGGAAGGGGGGAGAAAGAAAGAACATTTATTTAAGATTTTAAAAAGTGGGAAGTGACATTTTCTAACCAGCTTATACTTTAGGAGTGTATGGAAACAGCTGAACAAGACCTTTTTTAGGGTTTTTTTTGCTTTTTAATGCTCTTCAGGGAGCATATATCAAGATATTTAATAAAAGAGGAGTTCAGGACTGTTGATATAGTCATTATAATCTTTATAACTTTCTCTGACTTGTTAGATTCATGAAAAGGTTCTGGCCAGGTCAACAATGCTAACTTAAGAGAGGTTTTGAACGGAGATATGTATTCAGTGAGGAAATAATACTGAAAAGATGATTTCTTACCACAATATGTAAAATCAAAAAGAAAGTTCCAGTTTTACAAGTATCACCGCTTTCTTATTTGCACCTACAGTCATTTGTTCTCATCTACACCGAAGACTTAAATCTGGGTTGTTTGGTATAAAGAGGATATTGCAAGTTGGTATATCATGTATACATGGTTGGTCTTTTGGCTATCCAGTTTTCCCTGAACTTGATATAGACATGCACAGTAACATTAAAGGCATGCAAAATATCACATCTTATTAGTGAGATTCAAAACAGTGTCTCATGGCTCATACTGACTTTCACAACAAAGTGTACACTTGCACACTAATGCGCTTGCGCAGCACTCCTACACCTTCTTATCTGATGGGAGTTTGATTGACCTGACTGGTCACCTGATTTGTCAGAGTAAACAACAGGCACATGGGTGTACATCTACCAGCACTGAGCATCTTCCAGGGCCCTGAGGTGGTTAGGTTTTTCTTATTGGCAGACATCCCAACATCAGCTCTGCACCTGCCTGTCTCTGCTCATGTAGCATAGTGCTATTTAAATTAGCAAATAAGTAAAAATGTGAAGATATCTTCAGTTAGAGCTAGAACTGATCTCTTTGAGGCCCTCCAGCAATAAGAAGTATCTCTTCCAGATCCATTGGTTTGGTTAGCTGAGGAGGATACTGCACAAGCAATCTTCTGTTTTGCTCAGTTGTAGCACACTCTAAGGACTACTTCTATCTGGTAGACACTTTTAAATATATTTATTTCCAGCCAAGAGTGAAAAGAGGAGTAAGAGCAGCTGTTGTATAAAGATCAACACAGATGTCATGTTAAAGCTCTGATATGAATACTGTCAATGGTGACCAGGTCCATACTGACTGTGCACATATTGAGTGGAAATTACAAGTTGAAGTGAATACCAATCATTATACAGTGGTATAGAATTTAAAGAAGAGAAACATACTTCCTTCCTTATTCTATCTCTATATACAAGCCTCAGACAGTTTTTCAAGTGGACTGTTTTTGTGAAGATATATAAGTAGGGACCAATAAGTTGTTCTATTGGATAACTGCCCAAAAGAAAGAGAAAGACAAGTTTGAGAAGCCACAAAAACAGAGAATAAAATAATATAGAGGGCATATTTTTAACCTTCAGCCTAGAGGAAAGTATATGGAAAATACACTACAACAGAAACTTTGAGCAGATTTCTCACAGGAAAATTTAAAAACATGGGTCTTTTTTAACTTTTTAATCTTAATGTGACTATTTTCCTCCCTCACTCTTTCTCTCCTTATTCAGTTCTCATAACTTGCAGTTTAAAATTATACTGTCTTCTAAAGTCAGAGAAAATATCATTACATTTGATCTACAAAGCATCCAGCATGCTTCAGAGTGTTGTATTAATAATACGGTGGTCTAATTCTGTGCTCAACCTCTTGAGAGGTTTCAGAAGGAGCAGAAAGATGATTTTAAAGTTATTTTTATGCTGCTCAGATTTTGCTTCAACTGAGAACAGACGATGTGTTTTAACTATTTTTTCTGATAAGCTGAATGTCTACAGGTTTGAAAGTTTATGGTAAATCTCTTTGCTGCATTCTACATGAAGGAGTGCTATAGAAAGAACCATGCAAGTACAGTGTAGTTTCTGAACTAGGTAATTCCTCTGCTGAGATGTTAAAACATCTGTACTTCACTGGAATGATTACCATGGGGAAGATTATAAGAGGCCAGGTAGTCCTTTAAAGACCCAGAAGAGCAGCTGACCCTATTTGCCAAGACAAATAGGTGCCGGAGATGGGAAACCACATGGGAGCCTTGTTTTCCAGCTGGCAAATTTAAAAGGCTTCCAGCTCAGAGAGAGGATTCATGCAGTGAATAGCTTATTAGCTAGAGGACTGAAGAGGCTAACTGCATGATTCTAGAAACTGTTTTCTTTTTCCCTACTCCAGAGTGGATAGGATTGCTCTTTTTGTTAACTTGATAGATTATGAAACTCATGTGTGAATTCTGTAGATGAATATCTCTAGTGCATATATCAGGATCTGACCAGTGATTAAACAGTGCAACATAAAGTTTTGAATCAATATATTTAACTCAAAGAATATTAGTTACAGAAGCTGGCTTTTTTGGTTTGCTATTCTCACTGAATTTTCTTTACAGCCAACAGAGAAACAAAGCCTCTTCTGGGCAGGGCATAGAATATAAAAGATTGGCTGGTATAAACGCCGCTGAAGGGCTTTCTTTTATTTCTAAAGGAGGTCTTCAGATGACTTGTCACCTTCAACAAAGGCATGTCCTTTTGGATACCTCTCTCTGTGTAAGCTACTCTAAAAAATGTGATGTTAAATATTATGGCGATATTTAAAGGGTCTTTGAAGCAAACTTCTGTGTGTTAAGTGTAACCTTTCTAAACTGCTGTCTGTATCTTTGTGCTCAGATTCAAGGAAAATCTTCATTTTTTTCTAAAAAAGTAGAATTTAGACAAATCATCAGCATCCATTGTAGAATTATGAATATGGAAAGGGATATCTACAGTCTATTTTAATATCCATATAAACCACAAAAGAATTGTGCTGTGGGATTTTTTTAGAGGGAGAAAGTAGTACTAGAACTATTCATTTTAGTGGCTCAGTGATAACATGAAACACCAAACACACGTTTTTAGAAGAAACATATTTTTTATTTCTTTGTTGATTCAATCATCTGGATGGATTAAACTGTATAAGAGTCTTAAATCTGAAACAAAGAAGTGTTTTTCTTCCAACTTAAGTGTATTCGTTATGACCTTTTTTGTAGTAAACTATTAAAAGAATAAAGTACATTATTCCCTCTTTTCTCTCATGTGGCTATTTGAATAAATCTGTTGCTTTCTTTAACAAAAAGGTTTACACTAAGAATATGGCTACTTGCCATGCTGGACTGGGCTAGCAGCTCATTACCCTTATCATGTTTGCTTCCAACAGTAGATAGTACTTTAATCATTATGAGAAATATGAAAAAAAGCAAAAGGACCTGGAAATAAACTACAGGACTTCATTCAATTTAATGTAATTTCTTAGTTCAGAACTCTTCTCATCTGTGAAGAACTCACAGTCCCAAAGCCAGGCGCTATGACATTTGTTTCTCTCTTCGTCTGTTGACAAGTTTTCTTTCTGTGGATGCTGCACAATACTCCTGCATAAAGCCCTTCTTTTGAGACTGGTTTGTGCGTGCACAGATTGCTATTAGCCTTCTGGGACTTCAACAGGCTTTTCCAGAACCACATTAAAAGTCAATACATTGGTTTCAGTGGAATTCATTGCACCCAACTGCTAAAATGTTTGGTGCATGCTTCTAAGCACACTCTACTAACTTCCCCATTAAAGACCTGTATTTGAATAAATGAACTTCTCTCTTTCCACTCATTACAAAAGGATTCTTCCAGATACACTAGTTCTGATGTGAAGTGTCTCATTAGTATTGCTTCTGGCATTTGAACCAAAGATTTACCAGAGGGAACATTGTCTGAGAACCATATTCTTCTGATTGAACCTTTCTCAGATACCATCTGACAGCAAAATCCTCCTATCCCCTGAATCTGCTTTTTGATTTCCTTCATTCGTGGTCACACACATCTGCTACTTCCTATCTGTGTGAAGCTCAGATATGTCTCATGTTTCTCATTAAGTCTGCAAATGATTCTTTCCTTTGTTTTTTTTCTCCCTATGGTGTGGTTTCTTATTGTCTCCATTATCTCTATTCTCCACTGGGCTTTTGTTTTTTTCTTTTTGTTTTTCTTCTAGTCCTGTCAGTCCAGCAAGTGTGCTCTTGAACTGTTAGTCTTGTAACTATCTCTTCCTCTGCCACATGTTCATGGTTAATATCTAAGACCAAAAGTCTGATATTTATCTGCAGCCTCATATCCTCTATATCTTTAAATGTCAAGGAATTTTGCAATCATTTATAGCTTCATCTGTACTTCCTGAATCTTTACTTCGCTAAGCTCTGACAGATGATACTAAAAATACAAGAAGCTTGTATGTTGTCTCTGAATAGAAACTCTTATATCATACTGATTTTTTTACATCAACTTATATCTGTTGCTTTTTCTACTTCCTTAGGTCACTGCCAGCATTATCTGTGTACTTCATCACCTTCCAATTCTAGCAGATAAATTTAAAGAGGAAAGATAATCTAACTTTCTTTTAAGTACCTTTTTCACTGCTTCACACACCTGTGTAACTGCACTGATACACTAAAGCAGAGATTTTTGTCTTAACTTGGGTGGTAGTCATTTGATGGTCCAAAATCTGAGCCAGATTCTTTTTATGCAAACAATTTCGATTGCTTCTGTTAATATTATTCATCAAAATGACTAGTAACAGTAGCCAAGCAAATATTCAAACTTCTTCAATGGATCTGGTCATGGAATTAGTGTGTTTAGAGAGAATTTGGAAGTTAAGGGTACTCAGCATTTTACCCGAGCTGTTTGGATTGAAATATTTACTCAAATTCAAAGTAACTTTAAAAAAAAAAATCTTGAGGATTACGCTATTCTTCACGCAGGAGTTCTAATGCAGTAATTTTGACATATAATTGAGGGTAAATAGAAAAGAGTCACTGAAATTTGTTTCACACACCAATTTACATTATATAATAAGAATGCAGTCCTGTATCCAACTTAGTTTAAACATCTTAGCAAGGCTTAATTTGATGTCAAAATTTTAGCCATATTTTTTTTTAATTTTCCTTCAAACACCACAGATTTCTCTCAAAACAAGAGTCCAACAACCATCAGTTTTGTTTAGAATGTTAACTAATACATAACTTGGTTGTGTAAAAGCTGGCAAAGTACATGCTTCTGTTTAAAATACACCTGTTAGTATTGGCAATGCCAAACTTTTAATAATGCTGCAAAAAGCATCACAAAATGAGGTTCAATCCAAATGAAATCATTGAACACACATAAATATATGTATGAATATATGCCTATGCATAAGAGATTTGTTTCCCTGTGGTGAGTTTTGATAATTTAATTTCAATAAATTTCATTTGGGATCCATTAGAAAATTCATTTCCCTCATGTAAAGCATAAAAGAGGGGCAAAGTAAAATCTTTAAAAATATTACTAGTTGAGATTATTTATACATTGACTTTTGAGATTTGATCCTATTTATTCTTTCTTTCAAAAAAAAAATCTGTGTCTGGGATGTCCTTCTTTTCAAAGAGGAGGAGTAGATATTTATAAATGATAAAACCATTTAAGTACAAAGGGTCAGATCTTAAACCTGCCAAAATTAAAGTATATCTTTCCAGAGATCTTCCAGTTGTTGAAGTGTTACCAAATATCCACATTACAGGATGAAAGGGAGCAGAATAGAAACGGAGAATGCTTTCTTTTTTTTCTGTTACTTAAGTTAAACATGCGACATTTGCAGGTATAAAGATTTTCTGGGGAGAGGACAGTAGTACTTAAGTTGTCAGAGGCACTTTAATCTCAGCTATTCCTCTTACTTTTCCCTTAATGTTGTTCTAAAAATATTAACAAAATCTGAGAGAAATGTCATGCATTTACGAAAGGAAAATAGTCCTGAGTGAAGACTATTTTCAGTAAGAGTATAGCTATGAGGAATATACTTTGCAATAAATCTCAGAAGCATTGGAACTCAAGCATGACTTAGTTCAGGTAAGTTCTTCTGAAAAGCTAATTTTGAAACAAGGGTTCTATACTTTACTAATGCAATAAATTCGGGGATGATCAGTGGGGTAAGACTACCTCATATCTTGTAATTAATCTGTTTTTATCTTTTAATTCCTTTTTATTCTGATGGAAAGTAAACCAAAGCAGAAATCTGATTAACAGATTGTATATACGGAACTATATTTTACATTTGATCTAATTCCTGTGAAAACATATTAATTTCAGAGGCATTGTACAAGACTGTAACTCACTTTGTGATTTGATTCATGCCTTCTCTACCCATAAGTATGTGTCTTGCCTGCTAGTTAGAAACAAGGTAGAAATATTTGGAATTGGAGTCTTTTTAGCAATTAGAACTCATTCTCAACAAATGTGCTTAGCAGAATCAGTAAGCAGCTTTCTGTAGGTTGTTTATTTGAAAATTATTCCTTCACACCAGAAGAATATGTTAAGTGAGTAAGAAATCCTCTTTCAGACGGGTTTGTTTTTTTTTTTTTTTTTGGCTAATGACACTGAATTCACGTAAAGGAAGATTTCTTTAAGCTTGGAAAGCTGCAGATACACTCATATCTGTTTTGCAGTTACAGTGATCTTGGACTGTTTGCCCACTAGCAAGAGAGTTTCAGATCATTCTGAAGTGGAAGTGGACTGACATCACAGGAAAGAGAAATTCTGATGCTATAGACAGATACAGTAGTCTCTGACCGTATACAAAAGTTCAAGTGATATTCAAGTGCTAGTTCTCATCTGAGTTGTTAAATTGAATTGTTAAAATAAATCGTTAAATTTTCAAATCTAGAAAAAGCAAAAATCCCTACAGTAGTTAAAATTATGAGCAATATCGGCAATTTGCACTGAGATTCATAATACAACTTTTCACAAACAGAAAGTTTAAGGGTTTCTGTTTTTCTGTGTAGCTCCTCTGGCAGTGCACTTTTTCCAACAATTTCTTGTCCATTGGCTGGTTCTGTTCTGACAGCAAATCCATATTAGCCTAGAAAAAGTTGAGGGCAAAAAACTATCAATTTAAATTTCTGCTGTTCTAAGAGCAAATTCATACTAGCCTAGAACAAAATTGAGGGAAAATAAATACAAATTTTAATTTATGTACTTCAACCAGCTGGTTTAGTACCTGTAAGAGGAGTGTGACAACAGAGATTTTGAGCGTAGAAATAGAACAAAGAGTTTTATTTCTCTTTTACAGGCATGTTGTCAAGAAAAAAATATTCTTGACTTTGTATCTGCTTCTGCTGGAAAGACTCATCTGAGTTTAATTAACTGTTCTACACAAAGTCATCCCTAAAAGTCAAAGCTCCAACTTTCTGCCTGATTTGAAGGTAAAAAACCACCCATATTTTCACATGGTATTTGCTTAACATTTTTTCAAATGTTCCTTCTTCCACTGAGAGAGAAGGTCAGAGCTGAATGTTGAGATGGATTTGTTAAAACTTTCAGAGATGAAACCTTAGTCTTACGCAAGGTCAGAAACAGAATTTAATTTGGAAAATCCTAGTGAATCTAGGTAAAATTGTGGATTTTGAAGGGAGGTCTATGAAACATCTTACTGTTGAGGTACAACAGAATTTTAATCCTGTCTGATCTGCACAATGCGATTATTGACCTGATATTAACTTTATAAAGTATAAAATGAAAAAATTTCTGTGTTGTAATGGTGCTGTAGCCCTGCTAGGCTCTCCACAGAAGCAAATCAAGTTTTATTTGAAAAATTATAAGAGATTAGCCCCAACAAAGAAAACAGAACATTAAAATCTCAAACTACAGGTCTTTAAACACAACTACAGAAAATGTCACTTCTTTATTATAGACCACTATAGAGCAAATCACATATGCATCTAAAATTATGACATATCTGAAAAAAATGCTGTCTCTTCTGTGCTGTAAGAAATCAGTTCCACAGGATTAAGTATGATTAAGAAGCATATCAGTAAATCTGACTCAATCTTTAGTCTAATAGCATATTTAAATTGTTCACTGTGAGAAGCCCAGGAGAGAAAATTAGGAAAAAAGAGAAATGTTCAAATTTCTTGAACTTTGAAGTAGTAATTCATTCCATTTCCAATAGACTGCAGTATCATGAACCTGATTCTCACAGGACATTTCAGTCAATTTAAAAATCTGTTTGTTATATCATCTTACAAGAACTATGATCTTCCTATCAGTGTCTGTGAAAAATAATGAATTCTTATTTTCTTTGTGAAGATTCCATGTCAATTGTAGACTTTTACATTCTAGGGTAACTGTGGACTGATTTCACTAAATTCTTTTTAAAAAAGGGGAATCTTGCTGCAAAACACTATTCTGAGGTAATAAATTAGGTTTCAATGGGAGATATTGTTTTATTCTTTTACTTTTATAAGACAATAAGTGGTTTTAAGCTGAAAGAGGGGAGATTTGAATCAAATATTAGGAAGAAATTTTTGCTGTAAGGGTGGTGAAACACTGGAAGAGGTTGCCCAGAGAAGTCATGGGTGCCCCATCCCTGGTGATGTTCAAAGCCAGGCTGGATGAGACTTTGAGCAACCTGATCTAATGAAATCATCCCTGTCCATGGCAGAAGGAGTGGAACTGGGTGATGTTTAAGATCCCTTCCAGCCCAAATCGTTCCATGAATTTATTCTATGATTCTATAAAACAGTTGTAGTTAGACCAAATAAATCTCATCGTCATATACTGAGGCAAGGGAGAGCTGCAGTGGGGAGAAGAGAGGCAAATATAACAGTGGTAAAGAGATTTCTCAGTATGTACAAGTACCATCTTCTGCCACATAGGGCCCCACTGAAAGCAGAAATTTGTTCTTAGCTTTTGAAGGTGAATTAATTACTCCACGAGATATATTTCCACTTAATTCCAATGTTTCGTTAGATGTCAAACCAGTAAAGGCACCTCAGTGAATATTGTTATATAGAACTGACTGTTACTCCAATATATCGAGCCGAAACTCCCCTCTTTAGATGTATATGCCAGTAAAATGTGAGAAAAACACTTTAGATATATTATGGTCTGAGGTGTCAGGGCTCTGAGAGCACCAAGAGGCACCAGTGGCTCTGACCAGCCTCTCCTGGAGACCCACACCCATAACCCTTCCCAGGGGGAGCTGGTGGTTTCCAGTTCACCTGCTCACAAAGAGTAGACTCTATGCCCTACCCCTGAGATCCTAAAACATTGATTTCTGTTGTTTCTCTGAAATATTGAGGTAAATCACTTTAAATGGACAAGTTGTGTGACCAGACTGTGTTTCTCATTTCCTTAGTTTACAGTAGAATACAGCATTCCAAAGTCACCAAGATCTGGGAGATATACAAACCTCACAAGAGTGTTACACTGCTTAGAATTCCGTTCTGCACCTCAGTCCCTTGGACAGTAATGTAACATTTCACTCAAATGTTTTATTTATTTTCTTCTTAATACACAAGTACTTAGCAAGGAAAGTCAGATATAAATGCCTTTGTGATGAAAAGTCACTAAAATGTCACTAGCTGGTTAATAATGATTACAGTTGAAAAGAGAGGCTAAGTTGTGCATTGTGTGGCAGGTGGCAAGGGCCTTGAGAGCTTCACCTTGCATCTACAGGTTTAATTCTGCAAGGGCATGTGACCTAGAGTGTGTTCTTTAGGAAACCTTCTGCTATGAAATAATCCTCTATAGAAATTATCAGAGTATAATGAGGTTATAATGGGAGCTAAAACACCAGTTGCTGTCTGATATTCCAGGAGTCCGGTTGCCAAGATCATTCACCGGTTTTAGACCTCCTTGTTGCCCAGTAAATTGGCTTATGGAAGAATTCCATTTTGTATTGCATATCCTCACCTAAAGGCATTGCTGTCTCCGGATACAGAGATATCTGATGGCTTATCAGTCCCTACTGACTTCACTGAAGCCACATAAAAACAGTTCACTGTGAAGTAACAGAAACAAGTAAACAGAAACGAGTAAATTCTTGAGCCGATGTCAGGCCATATGCACCTTGCTTTAAGATACATTAGTGATCACAAACAGTCCTGAAGGCATTAGTGAATAAAATATGATGATTCTTTGACACTAGACCAAGAAGCAACTCGTGGCTCATGTCTATATAATTAAAATTTCATAACCTACCACACAGAAAAGTCATGTGTATAATAACCTGATCAGTGTTAATCCTGAACACTGATGATTGCCCTGAATTAAAGCTATGCTAGGGGTCATCCTAAGAAAACCAGAGTGGCCAATAAGCAGTCTGCTGGAAGAGGTACTCCTAGTCAGGGGCAAGATGCAAAAGTGGTTCTGTCACCTGCATCTTTCATTTGTCGTAGAAAAGGAGAGTGAGCTAGTGGATGAATATACATTAAAAGAAAGAGGAGTGAATCCGACCTTCTGAAATGGCGCATATCAACACATCCTAATTCATGGCTGTGGCTCAGACAGACAGTTCTGGAGTGGTTCCTGTCCTCTGACCCGTGACTATGTGTTCATTTTTCAGAGGCGGATCAGTGCACCAGGGCAGATGTGAAGCCTGTTGCTGGCATGGGTACTGCCAATGTAATTGAGACTTTTGTGACAGCTACCCAATATCAATAAGTAATATCCACACCACTATTATGGATTTAGGAGTTGCTATTATACCTGCTGATGGGGCCAGTTAAATGGCAAAATGGCAAATTTCCATGGGTTTTCCTATATTGTGAAGCAAATTGGGAGTATGAGAAGGAAAATTGGGAATTCAAGAAGCTGCACAAGAGAAACATTAAGAAAAATGTGATAATGATAATTCATTTTAGAAGTGGTTTCTGATGTTATGCTCAAGGGAAGTTGCTTTTTATGTGTGTACATGTGTGTATGTATGTGTGCATTTGTGTATGTGTGTGAGGATACTGGATAAGATCATCTGCCCTATTATGCTCATGTGAGGACAAAGCAAGAAAGAAGCTATCACTTGGACATGTTTACGGCTGGTTTTTTTTTGGTCTCTTTCCGTCAACTTTGCCAGTTAAGCGCAGTCAAGAGTTATGTGAAGGGGTGGAAATCTGTGAAGGACAACTCTGGGGAGTTCTCTTACTTGAAGATACTGAAAACTCCTGCTTACAGTGCTGTTCTCAGCTTCTTAGCTTTTCTTGCATGCTGCTGGCGACTTAGACATCTAATGGAGGTTATGCATTCCCCTCCAAGTGATGGTCACCAAAACTTACGTGTTACAAAGATAAATTTTAAGGAGGCCAAGTTCTGTACTGGAGCAAGTCCCAAAGGACCTTTGACATTTTAATATTAAGCTGAGATTACCAGTCTAGGAACTAACTCACATTGGGTATGAGACAGGTTTCAAGCTAATTAGAACAATTAAAATGAAGATAGATGTGTTTGGTATGTTTCCACAATCTTTGGCTTCCAAGTAACTTAGGAATTCCATGTCAGGAGGCAATTAGGGGTACTCCACATAAGCAGTAGTTTTCAAGCCTATTGACAGCAGATAGGAGCAGTTAATGGTGGAGCTGGCTCCTAGTATGTATAGACATGATTTTTCTTTAGGGATCTAATCTGTGCAGCTTTAAACTAAAGTTCCATTGAATTCTCTTGTGCTAGTTTGAAATTAAAAACCTTAAAACCCCTAACATATAGTAATTATTTTAACTACACGTGAACTTACAGCAACCACTTTCACATTATCTTTGTTAATTATCAGAACTGTTTAACTGGTATAACTTCCAAACTGCAGGTCAAAATATAGCTACATAAGGCAGTCATTTAGTATTTGTAGTCCTATATATACGTAAATTCCAACTAACACAGAAATTAGAAAAATATTAGGAAGTTCTTAATCAGATACACTCCCTTTTAAAGGGTGTTCTATGTTTCCTCCAAGTTAAATATCTATTTTCCTTTTAAAAATTCCCTCCAAATGACTTTCCTTTTTTCAGTAAAGTTAGGAGAAGCATAATACAATTAAAATAAATATAGAGATAATTTATTTATCTTTTTATGGTACAGTATGCTTTGGACTGATGGCTTGAGGAAGGTGTAGGGAGATGGAGTTAAAAGTGGTAATTCAATGAAGTTATTTATGCAGACAATTACGATTTAGTCTAAAGTCTATACTTAACTTTTCTTAATCACATTCTCAAATTCTGAGCTTTCTAAAGGTGATATTAACTTCCTCCCCCACCTCCATCTCTGTCAAAATTTTGTTTGATTGTTGCAATACTTTCGTATACAGCTAAACCAGATGATTGTCCTAAATTTTATCTTGTTACATCCTTTCTGCTCTCTTGGTTTTGTACCCTACTGGATGGAGTTTTATTTGTGATTGTCAGCTCTGATGATGTATTATTCTTATAGATATTAGCTCTGAGGGATAAAATGAAATAAAACAGCCCAGGTATCACTATGGTCACAGTGATAAAGAAATATTCTGGAAATACGGTAAAACTACAGAAATGTGTAATCCAGAATTTTCTCTAAATTTATAAAGAATATGTAGTACAAGAAGCTTTTCCAGACTTTTTATTGCTATATTTATAGCAATCTAAGTATGAATCTGCCCATTTGTTGATGATTTTTCTGATAATTCAGAGGACTAAATTCCATGCACTTTATTACTTTATTAATGAGAAGCCTACAAATAAATTAATTGTTCTTTTCACAATTATACTAGACCATTTCAAAGGCATCATTGCCATTTGTTTCTGCAAAATACTGCAACTACTTACAGAAATTAATATCTCATTGTGGGTTTTATTGTTGTTCTTGACATTTTACAGTAAAAATGAAGGTTTAATTTAAAGTAAATTTAAATGCTACTGAGAGGAATGATTTCCTGGTTTCCCTTTCTCACTGAAAATATCTTTCTAATTAGGGTTCTTTTTTTTTGTGCCAGCTTTTTCTTTTCCTGAAGTCAGTCTTTCCTGTCTGACTTATGATCACATTTACAATATCTTTTCGCTCATTTACTTTCTTACACTCATCTGTCATTGTTACATCTCCCACTGTAAAGTTGTTTAATCTTAGGTTCTCTAGGGTCTATACTTCTTACTTTAAATTAAAAAAAAAAAGTGAAATTACACTAGAAAGATGTTTAGACATGGAATGGTCCATACATTTTATCTGGCAACTACTTTGATTCTAGTGCATGCAATAATTGACAAGGTGCAGAGATAATTCCCATACTGCAGCCTAGACCATGCTCTCCTGCCTTTCTGCACGGTGGACCATCTTTTGTAATATTCCCTCTGTTTTTATAGGAAGGTGTTCTGCATCATTTGCAAGAGTAAATCTTACCTCTTAAACTACAGCTTGTCACGAGGTGGGAAGTAGCTCTTTTGCTTTAACAAGCGTACCTGAAGTGACACGAAGAAACTGGGTTATATCTTTGGAGACAGAACAGGAATATACATACAATGTCTGGCAACTCTATGAGTTGGACATCTTAACCAGGACATTACAGCACCCAAACTGTGGCAAAGATCTTCTAAGTTCATATTTCTTTACTGGCCACATGCAGACTTGCATTATACTGCAAAATTGAACTCTTCTACTAACTAAAGAAACATATATCTGAACCTGAAGATAACAAAAATTACCATTTTTCAACTAACCTGCTCCTTAATGTTCATTTAAATCATAGAATCATAGAATCTTCCTGTTGGAAAAGACCTTGGAGATCATCGAGTCCAACTGCGTCCATCATCCGCTAAACCACGTCCATTAAGAACTCATCTATCCTTCTTTTAAATACCTCCAGGGATGGTGACTCAACCACCCTCCCTGGGCAGCCTCTGCCAGTGCCTGACCACCCTTTCGGTAAAGAAATTCTTCCTAATATCAAGTCTGAACCTCCCCTGGTGCCACTTTTGGCCATTTCCCCTTGTCCTATCACCTGACACTTGAGAGAAGAGATCAACACTCACTCTGCCACAGCCCCCTTTCAGGCAGCTGTATGTAGACAGCAATGAGGTCTCCCCTCAGTCTCCTACAAACTAAACAACCCCAGTTCCCTCAGCAGTTCTTCATAGGACTTGTTTTCCATCCTCCTCACCAACCTCGTCACCCTTCTCTGGACACGCTCCAGCACCTCAGTGTCCTTCTTATACTGAGAAGCCCAGAACTGCACACAGTACTCAAGGTGTGGCCTCACCAGTGCTGAGTACAGAGGGACAACAACCTCCCTTGTCCTGCTGGCTGCGCTCTTTTTGATACAGGCCAAGATGCCATTGGCCCTCTTGGCCCCCTAGGCACACTGAGCTTTGTGGGAGTTTACATTAAATATATGAAACGTGTGTGTGTGAATGTAATTATTTTTGCATGTCCAGTTTGGGAGATCATGTGTGTTGGAAGGAGTATAAAAATGCAGTAATGAGTATGAGAGCTACTGTGGGGGAGTGGAGAGGGAAATGTTCCCTTTGCCCTTCCACTAAAATATCTATTTCCGTATTACTGATAATTTCATGTTAGGAACTTTATTACTGTTTTCACGTATGAGTTAAAAGAACTTTCCTAAATGGACAGTACTGAATGAATTCTTAAAACTCCTGAACAATTACAGTTAAAACAAAAAAAAAACCCCACAATTCTCCAAATATCTGCCTTTTTTTTCTACTGTGACTGACGGTTCACATTTCAGTTTGGACCTGAAAATGATGTGTTAAGAAGAATTTACATGCAATTTCATTTATGCTGTTTGGAAACAAGCCCAAATTGACTTGATTGATACTGAAAGAAAAACATTACTCCCAACACTTACCAATGCTCAAGGCTCGGAAAAGAAAATAATACATTAGAATTATTTTTTGAGAAGAATGCTTGTTTGAATAACACTCTGAAAGATTTCTCACTCCTCCACCCTAAATCTTGCTAGTTGAAAGCACTCGATTTTCTTTTTGCCCAAGACCAGAGTCAACAAAGAGCTTAAAAACAGGTAGAATAAATTCCTTCCTTTTAAGGAACACTTTTAAGCAAATCACATGTTTTTTATCAGATACTGCATGCTGTGGGCTACTTGTGAGCATGCTGAACTGCAGTCCAAAAATACTGATAGCACTCTGCTGGTTTCTATTGCATGCTACATTGTAAACAACTAACAAGACACTAAAATATGTATGTTCAAATAAACAGGAAGAAATGTCTCAAAAACTGGCATGCATGTTAAACAAAAATGGCTGCCTGTCTGAAATTTTGCTAATTCACTTTTCATAGTTGCTCTCTTTATTTTTTTTTTGTTGACTGAAACATTCTTTATAATCCGTCTATAGCACCACAGGGGAGATATAGGAGTTGTATATTGGGTAAAATTCTATCACCATACCCAGTCCACCTCTGCTATACTTTTCCCTCTAGAAAATCACAAAACACTTTCCCTTTTTATAGTTTTCTTCTGTTTTTCAGTAAGAATTATATACTTAAGAAAGCAGATTATAGTATAAGCTTCGTGTTTTAAAAAAAACAAAACCAACCCATGTATAAATCGTGCTGGTGACAAATATTCTGCTATTCTGTAGAAAGGAAATCAGTATGAAAGGAAATCAGTTTGCTGTTTGATGAATATAAGTTAAAAGATGATGCTCAGTAGAATATTAAAGTGCAATAGATCAGGTTAAACTATATTAAACTAATAGCTTATATAATTGGTATTCATCATTTACAAAAGAATTTTTACTTTTGCCACTCAAAATATGTGAATCATTTTTTGTGATCAAATTTGTCAGTTTTTGACAATCATTTCTTCCATTTTATATCGAGGATTATTTTTATTACTGCCAGTCTTTTGGGTTTGAGGATGGATTTTGATTCTTCTTAAATTCATTTTTGTCCATTTACTATGTAAATATACAGATATAGACAGGAGATATATATAGGTGTCTGCATATATCCATAATATGATAACATGTTTAATCCTTTGATATGTGCCTGGAACCCTAAATATCACACAATACATGGTATTGATTCTACTTGGCCAATTCTGATACTTTAATAAAACGTACTTAATTCCTCCAAAGGCCTCTGTAGTTTCACTGTGATTCTAAGACTTCAGTTTCTGTTATTTTTTTATTAGCTTTACTATACCAGTTGTATAAATGTTTACATTCTTTTACAGCATATGTAAATGTATTTTGAATACTTATCTAATGATTTGAAGACAAGTTTTTACGTTGTTCACAAATATTTTACAAGACCTAGTCAGAAATCTAACCTTGCATCTCTTGACTCAATGAGAGGTGTGGCTGGACCCATGCATCCATTTCAAACTGCATTCTAGGAAATGTTTACATTTTATATGCAGCTCGTTTTGGCACACTTAGCTAGGTGTGTATCACTTGTCCAATTTGAATTTGGTTACCTGTTCCCTGGGGCAAAACCAATCTTTTCTTTCCGAAGTACTAAAATGCACTGTTGATAACCCTCAGAAGTCATTCACATACCAGCCGATCTCCTATTCAAATACATTTTAAAATTACCTTTAGAGGCACTTTGAGTCATCTACATAGTTACTCCTCACAAAGACATAGAATTTCTTTAGCTTGCCAGTTTAATTTAATATATTTTTTAATTATAAGTTAGCAATTTCTGTACACAACTCTGAACAATCTTTATAGTAATATTTTATTAGCAGGAAAGGTGAACAAGCACTCAAAGGCTTTAGAGTTTGATACATACCTAAAATTTTCTAATGTTCAAGTACAGTTAGATACAGTAGTAGGTATAAAATGATAGCTTAATCAAAGGTATAGATGAATTGAAGCCACTAACCGTGAAGTCATTAACGGTAGTTCTGAGGCAGTTTCTGTCTGCTGCACAGCTGTGTGAACATAGCAAAGATAATAATATTAGTATGTAGGGAATAAGCACAGACAGAAAACAGTATGCACTGTAACACAATGTGTTGCATGAAAGGAAAAAACATACTGTGAACCATAAGAATAATCACAAAACCTGAATTTTCAAAACAACTGTTAGTCATTGTGCAAGAAGGATATATGACTCCAGGGACAGGATAAATGTAGACTAGTGCAAGAATCTATAAAAAACCAATACTAGTCATCTATACAATATTTTTACTACTTTAACATCTTATAGTTTTCCACCATCTTATAGTTTTTCATATTATTAGACTTATCTTAAGAATTTTTTTAATACTAATTCCACTTTCTCCTAGGTTTATTGCAGATCAAATTGCATAATTTTAAAAAAACAACAACAACAATGGAACAACAACAAACCCCACCAAAACCCACAACTCTGAATAATTGATAAGGGAAAAATATATTATGAAATTTATTGACAATTGTCTTTAATTATTACACAACTAGATTTAATGTAAAGTTGGTATGTTTTAGTGTCTACCAGAGACTTGTAAACACTTTAAGTGTAATCAGATACCCTTTTGCCAATGTGCCTATGAGGCCTTTGAAGACATTACTTTGATCAAGAAAGCTTTTTAGGAAGTACATTTTTCCTTGTGTGTTCGAGAAGTTCTTACATCCTGAGTGAAAGTTGCAATGGGCTGTAGTCTAAAAGATGCTGGTTTCTGAGCTCCAGCTCTTTACAATTTTTTTAAATGTTTGTAGTATACCTGTTTCTTTCTTCAGATTGCTTTGCTTATTCTGATTAATTAAATCAACAGAGATGTCAGCCTTGTGCACTACAGCTAGCTCAGTCCCATCAGCATTTACAGCTAAGCAAAAAGAAGACTTGCCTTTAAGCTGCTACCAGTTTATTTCCAAGCAAAACTTATTCTCATAAATTTGAAGCCACAGCTATTTTATTCTGGCCCATCCTGGGCTTGTTTTTGTTTTCTATTCTCTCACCTGCAAGAAGTAGAAAAAATGTATAACAAAGTAGACTATTTTTCCATATGGTTACATCTTACAGACATTTGAAAATTCTAAATAATTCAATATTTAGCTGGTATTTTCCACGTGACAGCTACCATTTGGTGCTCTCGAGTCCATTGTCAACTCCATTATCTTTGTGCTACATGCCCTTTTGTAGCTAAAAGGTAGAATTTTTTTATGGTATTCTATGATTCAAACAGATGAAAATACCAATTATCACAATTGTGAGAGCAGCTTCAGCTACTCCCCTTCTTCTACTTGGTGAACTGCAGATGCAATCACTCTCATTTTGATTTCAGTTTTAGGAACGAACCAGACAACTACTCTAATAACCAAGTAATTTCCATCAAACAGGCGCAGAAACAAAATTGCACCCCAAATTATCTATGACCACAATTTTTGGACAGGGGGCGGGAGGGAAGGGAGGGAAAAATGTTTTAGGAGATTCGTCTAGTGCTACATGCACATGAATATTCAGAACCAAGGACAACACATTCCTTATCCTTTGTCTATGATTATAGTTAACAAACAGGTACATCATTGCACAAATAATCTCGTAACACCTATCTTTTGAATTTGGAAATAAATGCACATTTTTTAAAATCACGTTTCAGTTTTTTGTCTGATGGCAGTTTGCTATCAGAGGAAAATGTTTTATTGGCTAAAATGCAAGAAATAAGGAAGCCAAACACCTGATTTTTTAGCATCACCAATCTTTTCAAGCTGTTTCAATTCCTTTTTCTTCTACTTTTATTTACATTTTTTCACTTTGTACTCCCTTCCCGTAAAATTGAACTTTCAAGTAAGGGCATGTGTGCATTGCTTGCAAAAAACCTGCATTGTGTGTACAAAAAGCAAGGATGTAACACAATCATTAAAGTTGTTTCAGGTGAGCTTCAAATATCAAGAATATGAAAGCAAAACACTAAGTGGAAACTGCAGGACATTGTATCTTTTAAAAGTTTTTTTTAAAAAAACTAGTCTGATATCTTCAGTGCTTCTGTTTTCCCTTTCAGAGAATATACATATTGGTCTAGACTCAATCCTACTGCAGCACATTTCAGTCTGGCTATACATGTGATACGTTTGTTTTGCTGTCTGTTTCTGCTCCTATCCAGTAATGCAACACACAAACAAAAAAAAAACCCAAAGCTTTACTTCTCAAACAGAAAAAAGTCTCTTTTATCGTTCTCTCTGAAGTGTTCAGACATAACAACCTTCTCAGTAGGACAGAAAAACATCGGGAACTACAAGAGAGGAAAACAAAATCAGCAGTCAGCAATAGCTTATTTGACTATATCAAATTAGTTTACTTTTGGCTTCTTTGTTTTTGTTTTTGTTTGCAATCGTTGCTTTTCAAGAAACTCAGTGTATCAATGTATAATTCTTTTTGTAGATTTCAAACACTGTTATACCTGAATGACTGGCTGAAAAATACACCAAAGCAATTGTTGTACTGCTGAAATGAGACTTCTTTTTCATTTCTTGTACATCTCCTTTTCAGTGCAATGATATGACACTGTTGACCAGAACTCTGTCCTGATTATCTTCTAAATATGAAAAATCTCTGAACAAACGCCTCATCATATACATGTACAATACAAAATTTTCTAGCAGAACTACATCCCAGGGGATAAATTGCCTGCAGAGGCAGTTTTAACTAAATTGGATCCTGCTTGAGAAGATTTTTTATTTCACTGTTAACTGTAATGCGGAGTCATTTATTTTTAAGAGATGTTCTTGGAAAGACTGCAAATCTCCTTACAGCCATTTTTTTTGTTCTGCAGACAAAGCATGGGTGTGCAGAGCCAAGAGGAAGGTCACAGAAGAAGGCTACCTTGACATCCACTTGGTGAGCAAAAGCTGAAAGTCCTGCAAAAGTGCCTCAAAGCCTCCCATAGACAAGCTCTGCAAAACGGCACTCCAGGACTACAGTAGAGCTGAGTTTAGCATAATCTCTTTGCCAGACACTCATTCTGACACACAAATCCCTCTCATCTCGTTAAGAAGAACTTGGAAGCTTCTCAACGTATTCTTTCAAACAGGTTTTCCACAAACATTTTTTTTTCTGTGTCCTAAAGAGTTTCTATTTTGGGGTAGGTCATCTGACTAGGTACGGTAACTCTTGACAGAAAATTAACTGGGCTTCTTATCTCAATTTGATAAAACTTTCAGGCAAAAGCAAGTAAAATTTTTTTTGGACTTGAAAATTTAGCACATCAATGTCAAGGCCGAGGGAAATCGGTGGGAAAGGAAATTTTAATCATGAAGTGTGTTCTATTGCTTCAAAGGTGCTGAATCTTGTTTTGAAACTAGAATACCAATTTTAAAAATGAAGATATTTGTTACTACTCAAGGTCTTTTCGTAGACATTTTCTACACTGCTTCTGCATGACAAAGGTGAATCAATGTATATTATTCCTGCCAGACGGCTTTCAGTACCCAATAAAGTGATTTTTTCATTATGTTAAGGTGTCTGTTATAATTACATTGTTTTTATAATTATGTTATAAGAATATATGTATTTTTTTTCCAGATTTCCCTCCCACCTGTAATATATATACATATGGATACATACATACATCTATACATGTGTATGTTTTACATATTTTCCTGGTTTTGGCTGAGATAGAGTCAATTTTCTTCTCATTCCCTTCACTTGTCAATAGCTGCATTATTTTAGATTTAGTGTGAGAATAAGGTTGATAATACATTGTTTTTAATTGTGATTGTGCAATGTTTGTGCTTGGCTGTGATAGAATTAATTTTCTTTTAAGTAGCTCTTGTTTTCTCTAGATTTTGCTATGAGAGGACTGCTGGAAAGTACTGATGTTTATGGTTGTTGCTGGGGAAAACAAGGACCTTTTTCAGTTTCTCATATTTTACAAGTAAGTGGATGTATTAAGCTGGGAGCTGGGAGGAGCGGGACCAGGATAGTTGACCTAAAACAGCAAAAAAAAATATTCCATAGCAGAAGTACCTCCTCAGTATAAAGTGGAAAGTTTTCCTGGGATGGCTGTCTTTTCTGTCAGCTCCACTCTTAGCTTACCCTCATTTTTGACTCCCAGTGTCTGGTTCCCATGTGCTCTGAATTTGTTTTCAGTGTTCAGTGATCTCAAGGTGTTGTCTGTGATCTCTACACACCCTGGAACTGCTGCATTGTTAACCAACTAGATTTCACTGTTGGGAATCTGCATTCTATTATCATTGTTTGAGGATGAGCTACATATTATTTTGCATAATTTAGTATTAGTATTATAATTATTGTTTTTTACTGTTTTATGAAAACTGTTATTATTTCTATATATGGATCTTCCTTTCCTTTTCTGATTCTTCCCTCCTGGCTGGAGGAGGTAAAATAACGTCTGCCTATTGTTTAGCTACTGGCTAAGAACTAAACTAGAACAAAGACATACACACACATATGCACATACACACACATATACACATACACACACACACATGTCCACATCTATAAATGCATACATTTCCTGTGTATTTATAGCTTAATTCTGCTGTCAACTGGAGTTTTGACAGTGATCTCAAATAAAACAGAACATCATCTTTATTTTCTTCTGGTGCTCCTTTTGTGCTATACTTGCTTTTCAGTAATCCCATAATGACTGGACATCGTCTGCTTTCTGACTGTAGTTTGCTTCATCTTTGCTTGTCTGCAGTTCTGCAATATACTCTTTTGTTCACATCCTACATTTTCTTAACTTTCTTTTTTGTCCTTGCCTTTCTACATTTATGTTTTCTGTCTTTAGTACTGTTTGTGTTTCCTTCAGGATTTCATTTTCTCACAACATCTTGGGAAACAGTTCACACGGAATTAATGTCTGCTGAGAATTTCTGGATAAAAAGACAAGATGTTGAAGGACTGAATGTCGAACAACTGGAGTTAATACTTGATTTTAATTTGATTCTTAGCTTTTAGCTTTTTTTTTTCTTTTTGTATCACAAGGTTGGAAAGGACCTCTGAGATCATCAAGTCCAACCTATAACCCAACACTAACACCAACACTAACACCAACCATCATCTAAACCATGGCACGCAGTGCCTCATCCAATCTCCCCTTAAACACCTCCAGGGTCGGCGACTCCACCACCTCCCTGGGCAGCGCATTCCAATGGCCAATCACCCTTTCAGTGAAGAACTTCTTCCTCACATCAAGCCTAAACTTTCCCTGACGAAGTTTGAGTCCATGCCCTCTAGTTCTGTTGCTGGTCACTCTAGTTGACTAGAGTATGTGCCTTTCCTAATAATTGGGAAAAACTGGTCATTCTCTCAGATATAGTCTAATTGTAATTGATAAGCGAAGAACTCCTGGCATGAAATCCCCAACATTTTTCAGGCAAGTGGAAAAACACTGGTTTCAGTTAGTTTATGTATCTAAATGATTAAAACTGACATGAAAATCTTCTGTTGGAAGCTTCAACTCCCCATGTCGTTTCTCACAGAAAGTTCAAATAGCTGATATTGTAACAGCCAGCATCACTGACAGAATTATTGTCCATTGGTCCATCAGGAATAGAAGGAACTTCACCTTAAATTACACACAGAGAATGGCCAGGTGAAAGCTTTTCAGTTGTATCAGAGCTCTAGGTTTTCCTCTGAAAATGTTCTGTTTCATATTGTATCAGAAGGCTGCTCCTCAGAAAATTCTTGGAAAGAGGCATGTGTGTAAGAATACATATCTATATGCAAAAGGAATTAAGAGTAAAATGTTCTTTTGGAGCCACTCTATTACTGGATTAACAAATGCTGCTGAAAATAGGAGGAAATAGTCTGACAGAAAAGGCAGGTAATTCAGACATAAATAAGACTATGTTTTTGCACATTAACAGAACTAAAAAGTGGTTTTCTTTGTTCACTATCCCAGAAATGTGTGTTTACTTACTATCTTCAAATATTTGAAATCTCAAATCAATGATTACATTATGTCAAAGGAGTGTCAAGAATTCCAGTGAGAATTTTTCTTATCTACAAGAGAAATCTGCAAACACTTAGAATATGATTGTCAGGTTCAATATTCAGAGCATTTCTCCTTAGCTGTTAAAGGTAATGGGAAAGGAAAATCAGAGGCACTCATTAATCAGAAACAAGATGGTACATAAGTACTATTCCATGACTTGTATGTCAATTGTAAGCAGCTTATATGTTGAATAAAGTTATCCTGGTAACTAGGAAAATGATGGGGCTGCTGTCAAATTACAGAGAAGAACCTGTCTCAGATCATTTAATAAAACGAAATTCCCATAAATCTGAATAAGAATGGGAGTATACCTATAGTAGGGATTGGAAGACCTTAACAAGAAGAAACAAAGAAGTTAATGTGCTTTCATTTCGCATTTTGTTCTAGGAAGAAAAGGCAATCGTGACTTGAATCTCTCTTCATTTCACTTCCTCTGCTCTGTAACAGTTAGGAAAGACATACTTCTCTATGAATCACAGGACCACAGAATTGTTTAGGTTGGAAAAGACCTTTAAGATCATTGAGTCTAACTGTAAATCTAACACTGCCAAGTCCACAACTAAGCTATATCTCCTTAAGTGCCCCATCTACATGTCTTTTAAATGCCTCCAGGGTTGGCGACTCAAACACTTCTCTGGGTAACCTGTTCCAAATCTTGACAACCCTTCCAGTGAAGTATTATTTTTTAATATCTAACCTAAACCTCCTCTGGCACAACTTGAGGACATATTCTCTCATCCTATGGTCATGACTCCACACTATTCTTTTATCATCCAAATTTGGTGATGCTGTGAAGTCATGTGATTGGATGCTATAAGTGGAAGGAGAAATAACTGATAAGGCTCACTTGCTTAAGCAACTTACAGGTTTCTTATGTCACCATATAATTGAAGAATTTCCCTTGATCTCCAGAAATTCTGAGCTAGTTTCTACTTCAGTATCTGAAAGAGACTTTTATTCTGTAGCAATACTTGCAAAGTACATGAAGAGATTTTAATTTCTACACCACATGGGAGTATTTTGAATTATATTTTGTAGAGTCTGACTGCCATTTTTAACAGGGTCATAATGAACCAGCACTTCCTGGTGCAAAACAAAAGTGAGTCTCTTAAAAAATTATTATTCTTCAGTCAGTTATTATCAAGTCTGAGTGGCAGACTTACAAAAACTACTTTTTATGGGATCTGAGCTAGTTCATTGGGATGACGTGGCAGTGGATGCCAGTGTGTAAAAGATACATGAATTCATGTGTCTGCTTTAGTGAAAAATCTTCTAGAACAAACAGGAAGTCTCTGTGGCATAGATAGTCACTTGGTCCTCTTCTGTATTATGCTATTTTTTTCTAGCCTAATTCAATAACCTGAAACCTTGGCTGAATGATTGAGATTAATAGGCTCAGGGCCTAGTTAAATAAAAACATTTAAAAAAAATAGGCTCCTGAAATATGACATTAAAATGGAAGAGTTTGAAACTAAGACAAGATCAGGTAACTTCAGACATTCTCCCAATAATGTGGAAGAAAAGTTACACCTGACTGCAGTTCATTTGCTGTACTTGTGGCCAACAACCTCCCGGTTTTATGTAACTTGGCTATGCTGGAGTACTTTGTTGTACATCTTTATATGACAATAATAATATTCAATTAATTATTTAAACACTGCCTTGACTCTGCACTAGGGAGCCTTTGCACTTCTTTATGTAAAGAGTGTTGAGTCTGCCAGGAACTGAAACACCAGTCTCACAGTGGAAAAACATGTTAAATTTTTTTCTAAATCAAATTGATTGAAAAACTTCTTCCAGAAAAAAACATTGCTAAGAAAAGCAGAAAAGCTATAGGGAATGTGCAAGATGTCCCTTTAAACTTATTGAAATAACAGAAGTATTGCGATATACCAATCACAGTGGGAAGATAGGTATTCAGAATATATACTGTTTGGAAGAGATTAATTTGAAGGTAAAGATGGCAATGCAGCCTTAGGAGAACCCCATGATTAAATAGGAAATACCTTTAAATTACTAGCACTAGGAAAACATTTCTGTGATTGGCTCTGTTCTTCTTTTCTGAGCAAAAAGACTAAATCCTACAAGTTTGTCCCACCCTCACTGAAGCCAACAGAAATTTTTCATTTTTATAAAAGAGTAAATTTTTTTTCCACTGGAGAAAATTAACCCATCTTTAGTGTATATGTATATATATATAGGTATTTTTTTAATTATAACATTTGGAACAGCAGGTAAACACTAGTAGATGTCTGTGTAAAGAATGGCCACTAAGTGTCATTAATTGAGCTGTCATTATAGGGTGCTTCTTGAAGACCTTTTTTATAATATCTAAACACAGATTTATTTTTCTGACAAGTAAGGTAACAAGTAAAGTTATGTACATGTATTCCTAATTTTTCTTGTATTTTTTCTTTAGCATTAACATTGTAGCAAAAATTATCATTATGACTTCTGGTTTTGCACTCTATTAAGCTTATAAAAACAACTTTGAGTCTGAAACTTCCTAAACTTTGCTTCAGTCTAGGTGTGCATTTTTGGAAAAAAAAGTTTCAGAAAATTCAGACTTTCTGAGTAATAAAAGTATAAAATTTATTAATGATATTTTAAAAAGTTAATGGGCAGTATTAACCGAAAACCAATGGAAGTGAGAAAGGAATTACACATTTTGCATGCAGTGACCTGAGCTAAGTTATAGGTTTATTCTCATATAGGCAATATGTGAGGATTTGAGAAGAATTTGCATCTATCTTAAAGCTATTAAAAGGACCGTTTAAGAAGATACTTTGAAACATAATAGATAGTTTTTAAAGGCTATAGGTTATGCAAGAATAACAGCAGTTAAAGGGATGAAAATTGGAAGTCTTGTCACTTTTGACTCTGGGCCAAGTAGATGGAAATCATCATTTTGATGACTGACCTGAGTATGTACTTTGTTGTACTTACTTTGTTTGCATGCACACTACGTGGATGCAAGTAAACATTGATGCTTCAGTCTGAGATGACATTTAGAGAAGAACTGAGTGTGGACAACTCTCAATCAGGACAAAACCTGCCCTTTTCAGGTGAGGGGATAACTATTCCGGGCACAGTTAATTCCTGGGATTAGCTGCCTTTGAGGCAACATCACGTGGTTGCTCCATCTGCCCTGTGTTGCTAAGGTAATTAACATCTGTGTAGTCAACAATTAAAATATTTTGAGGTGCATATTTTCTTGGTAATTAGCTGTAGCAAAAGTATTTCAACAAATGGGTGTACATGATCCCATGCTGCTGTATATGGGATAACTGCGAGAAATGCTGTTGCCTATTTTTGGTAATCATCTACACCAGAAGAGCCATCCTACATTCCCTTCATAGCTAGGGGCACAATGACTCTTACCCTAAGGTGCACGTCTGAGATTTGATAAATCGCTGTACAAAAATGCTCAGTCCTCTCCACTGACTGTGAAACTAGCTCAGATTGGTTAGAAAACTGTACATTGTAGACCTCTAAAATTAAGTACAAAATATCCTACATCTGGTGTCCAATTTGTTCCAGCCTTTTTTCATGGGAAACAGTAATATTACAGAATATTACAGAATACTACGTAAGGGAATTTTTTTTGTTACTTTAAGTATTTTAGACACATTTCTGTAGCAGAGAACAAGTCCCTCATTACTTTTAACAAAAGAACATGACAGCCTTCTTCCATCAGCAGCAAAGAGCAAAAATCTTTAAAAATGTCTAGTAGCTAGCGAGCACATTCAAACAGGTGAGAACCTGCTTATGGATGTAAGCCCTAGCCATAGGTTACAGTAATTTTTAGTTCTATAAAGTGGCATAAAAGTAATTCTTACGCTATCCTTCATATTCTCTTTTCCTCAGCTAGATGCGTTCTAAGTTTTTGGCTTGCACATGCAAACCAGAAAAAAAAAATGAGGATAAGAGGGAACAAACATACTATGCTGGAATTAATTGAAAGGTCACAAAATTATTTGGATCTCTCTTGTCTACAAAAAACTTACATTCACTAATATTTATACATTGACTTTTAGCATCTGAGAAATTTCCTGGCAGACAGTTCTGCTGCGTAGAGATGGGACTATTGTCACAGGAATCAGAACAGAAGGTTAGAACTAGTTTCCTTCATAAACTTTCTCTTCAGAAATAAAAGGTTTGAGTTTTATTTCAAGTGTGTAGCAACAGAGAGGTTAGTGATTCAAATGCCAAAAAGAGAAAGCCTCTAGAGAAGACCTAGGGTTTATTTATTTCAATATTTTAGTTAATTCTCCTTAGAAAGAACAAATAACAAAGCAAAACAGATGAGAACTGTGGCTTATTCTGAAAGAAAAAAATCTCTTAAATAAACAAGAATCTGTTTATTGTCTTTAAAATACATCTATAAACATGACTTGAGTGTGAGACAACTTTCTACTACTACATCAAGTGCAATATTAGATCCAGTGGCTGCATCTTTGTCTTTTATGACAAAAAACAAAACTGAGAGGTTTGGAACAAGATTCAGACCACTGAAGGTTTTCCATTCCAGCAGATGACTTTTTAGATGACATAGTCACAGCTTACGAGCAGAATATAAAATAGTCAGTTACCATACTAGCAATCTACTAGAGTGGCAAAGGTTTCACCTCTACCTTTCATTTTCTATAAATTTACATTCTTTTTTTTAAGAAGGGAACAACAACCAAAATTACATTAAGCTCTAAAGTGAGATGACAGTGGCAGAGAATTAAGCTGAGATTTTTTGACTCTCGGTCACTGTACAAGTGTTTCCACAGCTAAACATTTTTAAAGATCTCATTGGTTTTATACATTAAGAATATGTTTATGTTGTCTATACAGTCCAGCTTGTAAAAAAGGATTCAAACATTTCTTATTTAGCTGTAATAAAAATGACACTAACTGTTGAAATACATCCAGTCTCTGAATCCAAAATACAACACACAACAACTGTAAATTCCTGCAGTTACCATACATATAGTTTACTTTACACATCTTCATAAACCTATTCAGAAGTGAATAATATTATATAATTATACACCTTAAGGAGGAAAACTGTTTACAAATTCACATGAATTCAGTACATTTTGTTTTTAAATATTTGAAGTAACATTCTTGTCTCTTTTGCAGAAAATACTATTTATCCATTTATTCTTTATATATTTTGCAACACTATTCCAGGTTCACGTACTTCTCAAACTTGAAGAAATACAGTTAAACTCATGTCAAAGTTTTCAGAAATGATCACTAATATGGTTCTGTTTACCATGTGATGTCATTATGAAGATAAAACCTGTTTTAAGGTTTGGCCAAGATCATGATTGTGGGTCCTTTTACACTGATATCCTTTTGAGCATGAATCTCAGTGTCTCGGTGGACCCAGTAGGATGCATTTGTAAAGGTCTCTGTGAGGTGCAGAGTCTGCATGTTGTGAAATAGGAATGGGCTGGTAATAGATTCCAAGAAATCCGTACTTTAAAGGGTTGTCAAGAGCGGCTTTTGAAGCTGGAAGTGAAAATGAAGCGGCTTTCTAGGAATCTCTACATTTTCTGGAAGAGCTTTTATTTTGTTCATAAAGTATTGGGGTGAGCTGAGAAAAGATATTTTGTATCTTTTTGTCTTTCAACAATAATCCACAAGATTTTTCCCAGTCTGTGTGTTCTTCAGTGCTTTTTCTAATTAAATACTCTAAGGTTTTCCAAAGCATAACAGACACGAAAAAAGTGCAGTTTTATGTGGCTGAAATTGATAAATGAAAAATGGAGGGATTGATCATCAGTAATCAGCAGAAATTCTGTTAGTGTTTTAGATACAGTAAGGAAAATTAGAAAAAAGATCCCTTTATTAGATCTTTTACTATTACATAGATAAAAATGCAGGTAAGATTTAGGCATACCGATCCTAAACTGGAGAGTATATCTTGTTTTCCCAGGTCTTTTGAATTGTCCTTGATAAGCTGTCATGAAAACCTCCTGCGGTCACTTCCCTTATTTTTTACCGGTCCAATTTTTTGGCTGGTTCACTCATATTTAAGCCTATCAGGACTACTGGTAGACATTTAACTCTAATTTCTGTATATTGTTGTCTGGAAAAGTATATAATTTCTCCCTAAATATATTATCTCATTTCTCTCTTGAAACTACCATAATATTGTGGTAGCACAACAGAGGAAATATTTGCTTTCCATTCTGTTTTAAGTATCACATTTTTCTAAATTACTTTAGAGGTTTTTATGCTGTTGACTACAAAAGCATGACAACTAGAATATTAACAATCGCAATGCAGCTGAATATCCAGTCAAAGTCTAACGAACAGCTTTGCCTCTGCTGACAGCCAATCCTTGTTAAGACTTACCTGTTATCACACTTGTATATAAATGTCTCTGTAGTTTAATGCCTATTTTATAATCAATGAGAAGGAGATATAATTGCGTTCCTAGTTGTGGTAGTAGAACATCCTTATTTGTTATTTGTTTTTATATTCTAGGACCCTCATTCCAGTAAATGGGAAAATGTAAACGACTATTGTTTCTGGTCATACAATGAAAATATGTTTACTTCGATTTTACGGACTGGTTTACTCAAAATGCATTGCAGTTTTATATGAATTCATCAGCTTTGCTAAGGGTCATCAATTATTCCTACATTATCTTTAATGCCATAAACAGAAGTGTGTTAATTGAAAGACTCTTCTATTTGCATGTTAAAAGGATTGATGGAATAAAATAAGCTGTTCACTACACTTGATTCATTTTTTACTAAAAGGGGAACTACAGCCTTTGAATGTCTGATTTCTAAAGAGCATGCAATTATTTTAGATAATAAGACTCCATAGAGAGAGTATAGTAGCACGGTCTATCTAAACAGGACAATGTGTTGTTGATTTTTGACCTTCTGATGTTCCAGACTGTCAGAAATTTTTGAAGTGACCTTTTATGCTATAATATATTTGCCATTTTGTATCAGTCTCTCATTTTCCTGACTATGTGAGTCATAACAACTGCTCCCAATGTAAGATTTTCACCTGAGCAAATAATTTCTGCAAGTGCCTGTGCACATACACAGAGTAGCAATGCTTTGCCAACATTCAGCGAATGAGATCTGTGATGTGCTACAGATTACATCACTCTGCTCTTCTTCCTCATTCAAATACTCACTATTTTTGTTTAATAAAAAGGTTTTTATGTTTGAAAAATATTTTGCAAGGAATCGAAGAACGTTTTTCAGACAAAAAAAAGAAATACCAAAAAATTCAGAAAGAACAACTAATAGCAACTAATAATATTAATAATATAATAATATTAATTATAATAATGTTAATTAATAGCAACTAATATTTCCCTGGTCTAATTTTTATATACTTAGAAGAAAAGCATTTACTCTCCAAAGTCAATAAAATCTAATGATAAATCTAAAGTAGTCTCTAAAAATATGTATTATTTACCTTGACTTCCTCACTATATATATAGAAAATTCAGCCTCTCAAATTCTGGCCTCTAGAGAATTTTCAGTGATTAATGAATGGCTTTCAGAGGCCTATGGCATTAATTTTCTGAGGCAAAAGAGGTTGGAAGGCTATGGGATAAAGAATTTAAATCATTCCTCTGACAGATTTGTGGAGGCAATTTAAAACTGAATGGTGGGACTCCCATCACCCCCTTTGATAGAGGCCATCTTCCCCTGTCCACTCCTTAGAGAGGTATTTAATATAATTTTGAACTCGACTGAAATGAACTGGCACACAGGAGGACCAGAAACCCCTGCAAGTTCAGTCAGAAGGGTGGGCAGACACCAAAGGTCAGTAATTTGGATTTTAATCTTTCTCCAGAAAATTGTAAAACAATTTGATTGCAGAGTCAAATAAGAATCATGAGAAATATTTGCTTTTATATAGGTAGTTACATAGGAAAACACCATTGCTATAAGAAGTCAGGTTGACTTCCAGAACGCTGAACAAGAAATTCAATTTTCCTGGATATCAGCCAATCATATTTCAGATAACTTTTGTTCCAGACAACTTCCTCCTTCATTGTAAAATACATTAAACAACTAAGAGACTATTTAGAAGGTGAGTATGTATTTACTTGTGTTAATAGTCCAAGGCCTTCCCCAAGAAGAAAGAAATCTAACAAAGACAGGCATATCTTATTCACCATGTTTCTGATTTATTATTTCACAGGTCAAGATGAAGCCATCTTTAAGTGGGTTTTGATTCCAAAGCCATAAATAATCTTATTTGTTTTTTTGTAAAAATCCAGAAACTTACTGCAATCTTTGTAAGCTTTCCCCCTTCACAGAGGTTTAGCTGCCTGGGACCAAGGGTCCAGTTATGTAGCTTTGACTTGGACTGCTAAGAAAATTTCAGAGTTGTAAGAAGTTGCTGCAGAAAAATTTCTACTGCTATGCAAGATCAGACCAAAGTGAATACAAAAAAAGTTCACCTCAGAAGTTTATTTTCATTACCTGTTTCAGTGTAAGTGTTGTCACTAGCACTAGCCGTGTAGAAACTGGACCTTTGCAGAGGTGAATGTGCAGTAGGAAATCAGGTAAAGACTGCATTAATTCCAAATAAATGCTTCAAAGTTGTGATGAACTGCTATTCATTAATACGTTAAGTGGTACACACAACTTCTCCTCACCTGCTGGGCTAAACACACAAGAACCCAGTCTTTTACTTATGTTAATGAGTAGTTTCTGAAAAAAAAAAGAAAAACAAAAACCAGCTGTGTCTTATGTCAGATTTAATCTCCTTGGAAACATATTCACTAAGAACTTTGTTGAAAAGGGGAGGAGTTGAGCTGGTGCAATGTTCAGTCTTGCCTCAAGACTGAAACCAGAACACAGCTGGGATGTACAGAAGCAGAACCACAGAGGGCTCCCAGATTCCCAAGTCCATAACAACAGCAATAAGGGACAGGAGAGCTATTACTGAGGGAAAAAACCCAAACTGTCCCCATCCTGGATGGCACAACTGGCAGAAAACATCTCTTTACTTAACTGAGTGGGCTGTGGCAAGCACCAGAGCAGGCAGCTAACATACAGCAAGAAAAACAAGTCTGGTCTTAGGGAGTTTGCATGCCAGAATCTGCACAGGTTCAGCTGAAAGGGCAGGGGAAACAAAAACAAGGCGAAAGGTCAGAATAAATGAGAGAAGTAGTGACATTAGATTGAAGAAATACTGACTCATTGATTAGACAGATTACATATGTGCTAACATACCACACTGGGCTTCCCTATATGATTGAAATCATATATAATCCCTTAATCCTTAAAAAACTTGTCTTTACATCTGTGGGTAATAATAGGAAGATCTATCCAAATACAATACTAACAGCTAATCAGAAAAATTACAAAATCAACAAGCAGTATGAATTAACTACATTCCTCTAAAAAGTTGGGGTTTGATCTTTCCATTTGTCAGTCAAAAATGTTATGGAAACAGAACATCAGCTTGAAGGGCTTATTTTATCAACACTCATATTTCCCTAAAAGGATTCATAGGTCAAGCGTAGAATCGGCAGAATGCATATGCTGTAGAGCACTGAAACTGAAGAGAGAAAAAGGCATAAAATACTTACAAAGCCCAGAGGATTTGATTTTAATTAGGCATTATTATCAGCCATGTTGACGGAAGTGTTTGTATGTATGTTACTGAACATATGAAGTGAAAAAGAGATGTTTCAAAAGGTTCTTTTAATATTTATATTAAGGACCAATAAGCAATGACCAACTGCATCCAAGAAACTCATTACCTAATGCTATTGCTTTTAAGAGAATGTGTATCTTCCAGCTTGGGACAAAACCAGGTTTCAATGAGTATATAGAAATAAAATATGTTACTCTTGTGATGTTGAGGCTGGGTTGATTAAACACATGTATATATTTTTTTTAAAAGAAGAATGCTTGGATATATTCACCAGGTTTAAATAACTAGGCTCAAAAGTCAGAACAAAAATGTAAACAGTCTACCAGCCGAACATTTTTAACATCATCATAAGCAGAATAAAAAAAGACCAGATCATTTATTTGTACACTAAGAGGCAATTTTACATAGAGACTATGGCCTACTGTGGTGTGTACAACACTCAGTCTGAAGAACTCAGATAGTAAAGGAATATTTGTTTCCAGATAACATGTGATGATCCAAGTTTCAAAAAGCCTCCTTCTCATTGAATACTGAGTATAAAACATCTGGAGACCAATGTTTTCCTCCCACTAGCCACAAATCCATAAGACTTGTTCAAATTAAATCATTAAAGACTTCTTCACAGAATGTGAAGTAGGAAGAGTGGTTCGCTACACTGTTCTTTATGTGGTTCAGCATCATGCTTATTCTATAAGCTTATCACCGTGCAGCTCACTGTTCTATGGCACTTCAAAGCTCCACAAGAATCTGAACCACTTGACTAAAGTAAATCCGTCTAACTAGTGCATCCAGTTTTTAGTCTTTCTAAACAAGTAGCTATTTCTCCAGAATGACTGATTTAGAGAAAGAGACTTCTCAAGAACATAGTCCTGGCTTTTCTGAAGCCATTCTTATAGCTGGAAATTCCTAGAAACTGAAATATTTGGCTTGCCATATTTTTGTACTACAACAGGGTGTCTGTAGATCTTGAACTCTTCACTGCTGCTGTAGGAAGAAAGAGTACAAAATCTCTGGGAAATTGTCAGTATTACTATAAGCTTAAAGTTTATTTGAAATAAAATTTCACATTGCAATAGTAAAAAACCAGCACTCACAAAGAACAAGAAAGTGTACCAGCCAAAAGAGAAGCAACAGAACATATATGACCCTCTTGGCTGCTCCGGTCGTTGTAACAATGCATCGTAGTGAGGAAGGACCCATAACATTGTTCTGCTCTGAGCAAATGCAGTTACTGGATTAAATTGATGTCTTTTGCAGGGCTTAGTAAAATTCATCACAACATTGAGAAAAAAAACCTGTAAAAATTGAGAGTTGTTTTGCATGAAAAAATTCCCTCCATCAAAAAGGAGTAAAAAGTGGTTGTCACAAAAGCTTACAGAAAAATATCATTTCTTAATATAAAGTCATCCCAAGCAGAATATATAAATTGTTCATATAAACTTCAATTAATCAAAAATTTTATTATTTTTCTTACATTTTAACAGTAGGTATGTTTGAAGAGAATCAGCCTTTAAAAAAAAAATGCATAATTTGAACCTCCCTGAATAATAATGTTGATAACATATACTTAGTGAATATAAAAATTTAAAGCAGGAAGCTAAGTCTACCTGTTTATTGCAAACTACTATAGCTTTAGTGTATCACTTACTGTCCTTTGGGTGGATGGCTAAAATCACCCACTCTATGAAATGTGACTTTTTAACTGGAATATTAATGATATGGTAGTTTAATGTGTATTAAAGTTATTTACTAATTCTTAATTATAATCTGAAGGCTCTTTTGGCACTGGATATGGTTCACTGGTACAGATGGGTTTTAAACTTGCTTTCATGAACATTTGTTGATGCTATTTTTTATATTCAACATAGTTCTTAAAATTCTTTTCATCCAGCATTCTTAAGTTTTGTGATTTTTGTCACTTTCTTTCCCATGTCTACTCTGTTTTAAAATTTTGTGGCATAGCAACCAAATTTCCCACCCAGTTTCAAATTCCTCTTTTTTCTAATAAAACCATCTTGATCACTGTTTCATTGAATGAAAGTATTCTGTTCATTGCAGCTAAACCTTCATTCCTGGGGTTATTGTCCCTTATATTCCCCAATGTCATTTTCACTCACTTAATAGGGGCCAAGATTGCTGCAAATTTGAGTGTAGGTTCTCCACTGGAAAAAAATTACTTTCACAGATATCTTAATTTTTTACACCACTGTCTTTTTCCTTTGCAAACCCTCTGTACATCTTCGTATTTTTTTCTTAATTTTCTAATTTCTTAAAAATATTGTAATTCTTAAATTTCTTTTAAACTTTCTTTATCTCAGCAATAGTTTCATTTATGTAGAATAGTTAAGAAAATAAATTGTAAAAAGAGAAAAGACCTTACTATGCAAGACAGGGCCCTTTTACAATAGGAAATATCATCCTAGATGTGAGCTCCTAGAATCTGGAACAAAAGAAGGCAGTGGTCAGCATGGGTTTGCCGAGTGGAAATCATGCTTGCCCAGTCTGATAGCCTTTTATGGAGTCATGACTGGTTGGGTAGATGAAAGGATAGCAGCGGATGTTGTCTGCCTGGATTTCACCATCCTCGTAGGTAAGCGCAGGAAGTGTGTCTTAGAGAAGTGGACCGTGAGGTTCATAGAGAATTGGCTGGATGGCAGAGCCCAGAAGGCTTGTGATTAGCAATGCAGAGTCCAGTTGGAAGCTTGTGGTCAGTAGTTGTCCCCAGGGGCAAACACTGGGCCCAGTCTTGTTCAACACATTCATCAACAACAAGGAGGAGAGGACAGAGTGCATGCTCAGCCAATTTACAGATGATACAGAACTGGGAGGAGTGGCTGATGTGCACCAGAAGGCTGTACTGGCATTCAATAAGATCTGGACAGGCTGGAAAGTTGGATGGAGAGGGAAAACTAGTTTGCTGTGAGAGTGATGGAGCTTTAGAATAGTTTGTTCAGAAAGATTGTGGAGTCTCCTTCTCAGGAGATATTCAAAATACAGATGGACATGTTTCTGTGCAATCTGCTCTAGACGAATCTGCTTTAGCAGAGGTATTGAACTTGATGATCTCCAGAAGCCTCTACCACCCCTACCATTCTGTGATTCTATTATTCTGTGACATCTTTTCACTAAAAAAACCTCACGTGAGGTTTCCTTTAGGGCTATACTAATATAATAATAAGTAAAATATAATATTTTTTTACAAAATGAAGTTTCTCTTGAGTGAGAAGTCCTGATATCCACAATAAATTCTGAGTGAACTTCCAAAATATCCTATCAAAAAATATTCTGAAGCACTTCTACTCAGAAGAAATGTTAAGATTTTATTTCAGAATGCATGATTGGGAAGGTATGATGTTAATCCATTCTCCTCTCTGTCAAATAATGAAGTAAATGGAAATAGAGTAATGCAACTGCAGAGAGAAAATCAAGGGTTTTTTTTAATTATTACGTTCTTCAAGTTCATAAATGAGAGAAATGACAGATTAAGAAAACTGCTAACAAGCACGACCATTCACCAACCAAGAGAGCACACATTAAAATTAATGTACTGTAAATAACCATGCTTGGCCAAACTGTCTTAAATGTAGATATTTTCTAACAGATCTGTTCATACTGTTCCACATTTTTCTATTTTAAATTATTTGTATCAAAATTTGGCCTATAACGAGAAACAAGATAGTCTTAATGAGGATTACTGTTAGAAATGTATATCATATTCACCTGCAAATATTCCTGTTGTAATGAAAATCCTTTAAAATTTTCCCCTTATTTTTGGAACAGTGAGAAAATATGGTGACTATTATAGTTAGAGACAAACAGATGACCCACTACTTCCAGTTTGATTCACCTCACTTATGTAAAGTGATAAAAATATCTGTAATGGTAAATTTTGAAATGCAAGATGAAGCTCTCAGGCTTAGAAATATATATTTTTTTAACTTTTATGCAATAAATATAATTATTTTCTGTGAAGGAAAACGCAGACAAGTGATAACATTTAAGTTGTTTAAGTCAGTAGACTCATCAATTATTACACTGCAAATTTCTTTCTGTATACTGTACCATTGTCGTTATTATAGATAGTGATTATACATAATTGTTCCAAAACAGTCAATAAGATTTTTTCGAATATTTTTTATTCTAAAGCATTGATCATACAGGTTGATAAAGCAGAGATCTGGTAAGGCATACTATTCCACCATTCCTTCAGCTTTTAAGGTTCTAAGTATTTTCATCTTTAAGCTATCCAAACACCTATATTTAAATTGGAAAAAAAAATATTTAACTATAATTCGTATCATGGGGCTGAAAAATCAACATATTGTTTTCTGAAAATCAAAGCCCTAGGAGTCTCAACTGTTGAGCTTTGTGCCGAGGAAATTGCCAGCTGTAGAAATACAATTTGGAGGAAGGAAAAGAGAGCAGAACAAAAGAGAGAAAAAGATGCTTAGTAAGGTATGACTATTGAATACAGTCACAGAATGAAGGGCTTGAAGGACCTCTGGTCAGATCTGGTTCATGTTCTAGTCAAAGGTGTGATCAGCACTCCATAAGCTATTTCTGATCAGAGTTAATCAAAAGTATATCCAAAAATTTCTTTTTCCACTTTTCCTGGCATTCACAAAGTTCCATTTTAGGAAGTTTTCCTGATGTCTGCTGTAAATCTCACTTGCAACAGATGAAACTCTCTACTTTCATAGCTGGATTTTCCCTTTCCCTACACTAATCTTTTACACATTTGAAACTGGAGTCACCAGGCTCTCCCTCCTTCAGACAACTTCTTCAGTCCACCTCATAGGTCACAATAATGTTGGTTCTGCTGGTTGTCTTCTCAAGGCTCTCTCGGTGGCCTATTTCCTACTTAGAGCACAGTGCCAAAATCTGAGCAAAGCTGACTTCTGACTGAAGTTTTATCAATGCCTTGAGCCGAAAGCCTGTTTGACGTATTGACAATATCCCTATGCCTGTTTTACACAGTGTAATTCTACTCAGTTACGCTCAGTTTAGACCAATCTTCATCTCCAGAACTACTTTTGCAGTTTGGTATAATTCCCATTCTGAATTTTCAAATCTGATTCTCCTTGCATATATGTAGAAGCCTCCTTAGCGAATTGCAATTTTTTTCTAATTTCCATTTTCTCAAGATCATTTTATCTTTTAATTCTCTCCTAAAGCATGTCTGTAGCTCCTCCAAGTTTGGTGACAGAGCAATCTCTTAAGTAGTAATATTTTCTTCCTTTTTTAAATAGATGTATAGTTTACACACATAATACTCCTTACCTGTTAACTGCACATTTATCCTAATTACTTATAGAGTTCCAATTAATGTTTACTGCACTATGATTCAAATCAAGAATTCTGCCTGTCACAACAGAAAGAATACAACTGAAAAGTAATAATGTGTACATCATGTACTAGTGCCTTGTCCAGTAAAATTTAAATGAAACTGTTAGTATGAGTAAGGGCTACCTAAACAAGGAGTCTGCCAAATCAGGAACTTGGTTTTCCTTTCTGACAATTTCAAATTTCTCAAAATGCTTTTATTCACATTTTAGAGTGCAAAGATGAGGTATTGCATATGTTGCTTTTTTGATATATTACATTCTGAGGATTTTTGCATGTTATTTAGGATTAAACCCCCCACACATTCCAAAACAAAGAGCATGCAAAGTATCAGAATGTCCCAGATGTAACAAAGGAAAGAAAAATTATATATGTTTATGGGTTTGCATTGATTTCTAGATTAGTCAGGATCTGCCACTGAATATGTAGTATCAAGAGATATTCATTGTCAGATATCTGCTATACATGGAAGGAGTTATTTAATTCTTTCTCATCAGCTACAGGACGAGTGTGCATCACTAGAGAAGAACTCTGTGCAATATCTGCAAATTAGGACATGAATAATTGAAAATATTTGGAAGTGACTCTGTTCGCTGGGGAAATGGTATAGAAGTTATTCAATCATTTGCAGTGAAATGTAAATATATTTCCTTCATGTGCTGCATAAATATTTGATTAACCACTGTGCAAAGCATTAGTAAAGCATTTTCTCAACATGAGACTGAAACCTGGTCGACACCGGTAAATAGTAGGAATAAACTCCACCCAGTGGGAAATGTCAAATGCAAGTTTGAAAATTTCAGTCTTTGGTATTCTGATGTACTGAGTTGAAAAGAATAAGAAAATAAGCATTTAAGATGATGGAACCAAAACAAAATGATGTAGGCATTTCCGTTCACATGTTATGATGGTATGTGAATTCTGGTGTTTTGTTGTCATGTGGTTAATTTGGAATTCATATTTCCTTCACCAGAGTAACAGAAAAAAGAAGTATATTTACTTTCTGAAAAAATATTTTCCCCATTTGGTGAGGTATGATTTATAATTAAAGCTCCATAGATATCTTGTAACTGATTAGAGGGTTAAACAACTTGGACCAAATAGTAATTTTATGGGTACATAGGAAAAAACATCATCAAATTTCTAAACATTTCTAATACTTAGGTGAAAACTTTAATATTTTTTAGAGGTTCAGAAGTATTTGACTCCATCTTTTCCAGTTTAATATCCGAAGAAAAATGGAATAAGAAATGCTAAAAATAGTTTTGAATAACACGCTTCAATATTACCTTTGAAAAGAAGGGATAATGCCAGAACAGAGATGGAAATAAAACAACAAAACTATTTCTTGGAGATTTTCACAGTATAATTACAGAGTGAAGATTCTGAGTGGTGAAGTGACTGTGGAAAATCAGGAAGATCTGAAAAGCCAGTGTTGTGAGCATGCTGACATGTCCTGCTCATCATTGCTACAGTTTCAAGAGTCCTGTAATCTCAGTGATGGCCCAGTATAAAGCTAGGAGAGCAAGTTCATATATTTGTCAAAATGAAGCTCCTGAAACTGTAGGTGTAAGACAACAGGGAGGAGCAAATCTTCTACTAAAATGCCATTAGCATTTTAACTATTAACAGATCCAGTGATACTATGGCAGTATATATATGTACCTGTGGGATACCATATATTGAGACATCCCTTTTACTGCTCTCTCCAGCTCAACTCAATACTTGAGTCATAAAAAAGACATATTTAAAAGTCTTTGCCTCATTGTATTAAACAGACAATTTAAAAAAGAGAATTTTGCCTAATACAAACTATGTTCTTTGTCATATGAATTTTCACCTTTTCAAGCAATTAGCAAACTAAAAGCTCATCACTTTTCAATATTTGTCTTTATTCTGTCACGTTATTATTGAGTTATACTCTCTTAATTGTTTTAATGGAGCATAATCCAATTGAATGCAATGTTTCATTATTTTGTTATATTGCAAGAAGAAATAAATTTGTGAAACATCCAATTGAATTACCTTGTTTGTTTTAAGAAGAGGTGGTATATTTGAATATAGTCTTCTGTTTAAATTATTACACTGAATCATTTAGTCATGAATTGGAGGAGACTAAAAGAAGAAAAAAAAATCAAGGAGTGAACAGAAACTGAATTATCTTCGCAAGTTTTTTTTCTCCAGAGTCCCACGTCAGAGCTGAAAATGAAAAATTATTGCTGAAGCATGGAAACTTAACTTTCTGATTTTTGCTCACCTAAAGTGAAGCTATTCAGTAGGTCTGTTCCAATAGTATTTAGTGTTTATTTTTGTTCTCCCAAATGTTCGTAGTGCTTTTATATAGTATACCATTGCAGCTGTAACTTGATTTAGTATGAATAAATGATGAAATATTTGAGACAGTAAAAATGTAAAGACCTTTATATTATTTTTAACTTAGGAAATCTCTCTTGATTTATAGTGTGATATTCTGACTCAATATTATTTATGAGATTTATTGAAGAAGAAATGGATTTCTACAGCTTCCAGCCCATGAAACCTTCATGAAAACAACGTGTGATGTAATCAAAGAGAAAAAAAAATATTTTAAAAACTTCTGTTTGGCAGTCAGCAGTCAAAGAATACGATGTAGAAACTCTGCACCATAGGCTCTTTGACTAGATGCCTTTTGGTTTCTGTAAAATATATTACTAAGTATGACATATTCAACAACTTCCACTCATACCCATAGGTGTATCTGCACACACTTGTTCTAAGCAAAGTGAAGAAACTTCCTTTATCCTCTGAACTTAGGTTGTTACTCGTTCTCATTTGCGACAATCCCTCTCCCCTTTTTGTCCAATGGCACCACAATACTAAACATCAACCTTCCCAACATGACAAATTTAGATTCCACATCAGAGAACAAAACTGCCAGTGGTCCATGAGCACTATGGCTGTGTGTATCTAGGAAATGTAAATAATCTGGTATAGGATGCTGCAAGCAAAACTGTGATGCTTACAGGCACCAAATTCCTGAACAGTCAGATGAAGCATGTGTGGGTTGTCTGGTAGCAGACAAGCATTGCTGGAAAAGTCCCTGAGCCTTTCTGGGGATTTCCCCACCCGCACCATTCTTCCCTCCCCTCTACATCATTTTTCCCTGTCCAGGTTCTCCCTGCTTCTATGGCTGGGGCTTTCTGGTCTGCTCTCTCCAGGCTCTCACTTCTCTCCTTTCATCTTCAGCCGTTATCTATTGCAGTCTACCTACAAGTTTCGTCAGGGGAGATTTAGGCTTGATATTAGGAAAAAATTCTTCACTGAAAGGGTGATTGGCCATTGGAATGCGCTGCCCAGGGAGGTGATGGAGACATCAATCCTGGAGTTGTTTAAAAGCAGATTGGATGAGGCACTTAGTGCCATGGTTCAAATGATGAGTAGGTGTTGGTGTTGGGTTATAGGTTGGACTCGATGATCTCAAAGGTCTTTTCCAACCTTGTGATACTGTGATACAACTGTGTAATGCACTCAAGGGAGTTTCTGTAATTGCTCTCCTTAGAAAGCACTTCTTTTTTGTTATTAGCCTTTGAAACTATCTTTTCTCCCATTTCCATTCCTAATACCTCAACTGGTCTCTATGTAACTTTCCTACCTGTTAACACATGGTTCACTTATCATTCATCATTCTCTTTAATTTCACCTCTGTTTGCCAAGTTACTTTACCTGTATGCCAGGATTCTTGCAGCGGACCTGAATGCATAACATTTCTACTCTTCTTTTCTCCTTTTCCTTCTGATCCACATAATAATAATAATAATAATAATGATGATGATGATGATGATGTAAAACACTAAAAATATATTGGAAAACATAGAATCAAATAAGCAATATTTCCTCTACTTTAAATAGACAGTACTCAACAGATAGAAGAATGAATTCTATCCTTTTGAAACTACCTAAAGAAGACATAATTTATATTTTATTTTGCAATGACAGGTCTTCTATAATATTTACAGAAGCAGGTTAAAAATCAACTGAACAACCCTTGATTACTGTATAGCAAGTACTGCACTTGTAAATGTGTTACCAGAAAGTGGAACATCATACAGATACACAAAACAGAACTCAAAGCCAATATTTTCTGTATGTACATCATAAAAAGTACCATATCTAATGATTCGATCCTCTGCTGTGCGCAGTGCCTCCTGGAGGGTGCCAAGTGCCTTCAGCTCCTAAGTCTTTCTTGTCTCTCTCCAGAAACATTGGGAAATTGAGATATAAAGTGGTAAGGTAGTTTATAAAATAATGCTTTCCATCTCACTTGAAGAGAAATCTTTCAAAAAAAGAATGAAAGCTACTGCTGAGACATTCTTGACAGAAAAGCACGTTGATTCAAGTGGCCAGTACTTATGTTTTTTTTGATAACAATTCATCGAATCTTGGTAATCAAAAATGATGGAAAAGGAAATAAAGGGAAAAATACGTGGCAGCTAAATGGAGCTTTGAGTCAACACTAGACTTTCTGAAGTTTGACAAGATGTGAAAGTTTGCTATTTTATAGCTCTCAAAAAACACTTCTTTATATCCTGAAAGCCATTGCTTACATAATGTTGATTTTGCAGAAGACCATTTCATTTCTTGGTTTTCAAATAACATTTTATGGTGAAATATCACTGCCAATTTAATCTTTTATGTTAACTTTCAAATTTCATAGTAGAAATGGTTGAACAGGAAATAACAGGGAGAATTTAAATCAAAAAACTTCAAGCATGTAAGACACTTGGCTCTCTGACATAGTGCAGACACTTGTCACCCAGCTCCTGGGAGCACCTACATGAGTATGCCATGCTTAAATCTCCAAAACATTAGAAAGGCCTGTTCAGGAGAAAAACTGCATGAATATCTATCACCACATCAATGCCGTATGTATGAGATGATAGGAACTGAGGATAAAGGAGATCAGCAGGCAGAATATATCCATTACAATGGGCTGACTTCCCCAAAGTCCTGAGTACCACAGCTCCCTTTAAGGACATTGTTTATACATACAGTACTTTATAGATATCACAATCCTAGCCTCAAAACCTTAATCCTGGAAGCTGAGCCATTTAGTTTTTCTTCTTATATGTCATCTCCTCCCAGGCACTTTTAACCCAGAGAGCAGAGGAGTCAAGAAACTTGAAAAAAACACCCCAACTCCACAAAACAAATGTTTTCCCTGTATGTTTTATAGTTTATCAAACTGTAAATGTCAGTTATTTACTGCAAACGTACTTTTTAAAAGTATGGAAAGTGGAAACCTCAACCACTGCATGCACTCTAATCTGTTCTTGGATAGTTTACCATCGTGGATCAAGCTCTGCTTGACTTCTGGCAACTCTGACCTTATTTTAATGATTTCTGACCTTTACTTTCTTTGTTAAACAGAGTAGTTTTCCCAATGTAATTTCTTTCACTTTCCCATCAAGTTCTGGGTGTAGGTCCCTGATAGTATTGTATCTGCAGCTTCACAGGTATTTGGAAAGTTAATATAGTTCACGATTTCCCACTGTTCTCAGGAATACTTGACTTTAATGATATTAAAAATATTTTCATTTATAATAAATTCATTGCATATAATAGGCCTCTTACAGAATCCAGCAATTTTAAGGTAGAACATCTGTAATATTTTAGTGAGATTTTTAATGTATTGTAATGTAGTGGACTGACTTTTGGATTTTTCAGATCTTCCTTAAAAAAATGGCCTTTACAGGTCTTCCTTAACAGCAGAGGTCAGGATCCACGGAAGTATTCCATATCTTCCTTTAACGTAACACAACATATAAATAAGGTGTAGATAAGAGAGTATGCTCTCTTCTTCTTCCGGCAGGCTGGAGGGCAGGAACTCTGTTGCTGCTGGTCCTGTCTGGAGCTGAGGCCTGCAGCGGCTGCTGTTGTCTGCGCGCGCGTTGGGGCAGAGTCCTGGGTCGGATTTAGCTGTTCTGTTTTCCTCAAGGGAAGTGGTGAGATTTTGCTAGTTCTTTACTTTGTTACCGGGTGTTATATTTTTATGCTGGGTGTTATATAGTTCCTTTTTGTCCTTTTTCCCATTTTCCCTTTCCCTTTTTCCCTTTGTTGGGAGTTTTGCATGATATCCTTGCTATATGTAGTTGTTTTTATTTAGAAAATACAGAAATACATATATTTAGTTTGATTTCAGTTTTTCTATAGTTTTTCCTTTGAAAGGGGGGTAAGGTTTGGGAAAGAGGCAGACTGAGCGGTTGGAGAGCTTGGGAAAGCTAGCTCAAACTGGCTCGTGTAATCAGTTTCTTATGATTCAGGATACCACTTACCTCTCTAGCATAATCCGCAGGGGAGATTACACTACAATATTATTTTAATGGAGGATATCCAATGGCATGGGGGTTGGAACTAGGTGATCTTTAAAGTCCCTTCGAACCCAAACCGTCTATGATTCTATGATCCAAAGTACAAAATACAATACGAAGAGAGAATTCAGTTAGGTACAGTTATATTCCAGTTATCAAAATAAAAAAGGTTTGACCTTAACTGACTGGCACCTAATTCTGTATACATACAACACCTACAGTAAACATTTTTCTATTTTGCTTAGAATCCTCTCTGTTCTCATATTGAGATCAATAAAATTTCACTGAGTATGACACCTCACTTGTAAACACTTTCTTTTCCCAGAGTCTGTTCTGGCGAACAGGCTATATTATATTTTAAACTTCAGTCATTTGTCTAGACTGAACTTTCTTGTGTATAACTTTCCTAAATGGTCAACAGAAGGTACTTTTTTTATTTTCAGCAGAAGCCTGAAAATCCTGAGTATTAGGTATCATAATATGACAAGGAGAAAACCCGAGCTAACAAAAATTCTATATGAAAAATGTGATTCATATTTTAACAAACCTTTATTTAAAACATATATAAGTTTGCATAAGGGGAAGAGTATGATGGTGAATTTTTTTCATTCCCACAGCGTTGAAGGAGCACGGGGATCTCTTAGCACTTTACACAAGATTTCATGCTATATGTACATACTTGGTGAATAAAAATGTTCACGGTTTATGTTTTTATGAATGAAATACGAGTATGTTTTTTTTCACAAGTGAATCTGGGCACTAGTTTAAGTCAAAACTTCTTGTTGGAATGCCCAATGTGCTACTTGTTTCTTATAAAACACGTATATTGGAGATTTAGCATTTTAAGCCTCTCAATCTTTAGGTCACGAGTCATCCAAATTAAATAATATGTCACCTAAGAGTCACAGAACAACTCATAATAAAAGACTTTTAACTTATTGTTGGCTGAGATTATTTCTTAATTCAAAAAAGTCAGAAAATTTGACAGCCACAGCTGCTTTCTCCAGTAGCACTTTAAGAATGTTTAGCTTGATGAATTATATCACATCCCTTAATAGGGCTGCAAATAGCAAAACCATTATCATATAATGACAAGTTAGCTTTGAAGATAAATTAGTCTCAATGATTTTTCAATATAAGCCACTTCTATGTTTCTAATAGAGAAAATTAACATAGTAATGTATGTGCTAGAATTTTGGTTTGCATTTGTAATTAGCATGATAAAATAGTATGTAATATACCATGATTGCCTAAGGACTTATAGATCAAAAATTATTCTAGAGATAATTGCTGACTGCTGACAACTAAGGAGTTTATAATCCAAGGACTTTGCAGAATTTATGTCTAAACCAGAAGATAATATGAACCAACCATGCTGCTGAAGATCATGGTTTGAGAGCTCTCTCATTTAACCAAAAGCAGATCTTGTGCACTTCTCTGCTCTAAGAAATTTTGGATTCTAAGAAGAGAAATTTTGATAAGGGACTTGAAAGCAAAACAGTAAAGACATAAAAGGATGAAGCAGTCACACAAGTCAAAATATACTTACAGGAATTCCACATTTTATTTATAGGTTGGTCACCTCTATAGAAAGAATGACTAGGATTGTTCAGCTTAGGATGAAGGTGATGTAAAGAAGATATGATAGAGATCAATAAAATCACTGTCCCTTTTATATCTGGTCCAGGGCATTTCTAAGCCACATATGATAGAAGTCCCAAGAAGATTTGGGGTGGGGGAAAGAATCAGTCTTTGATGCCTAATCTTCTCTGAGTGTTTCCTGCTGACCACTGTCAGTGATTGCAGACTGGGGCTGACCATCTGACTCATGTGCACTCTTCTACACATGCTTATTTAAAGAAATTCAAGCACCAGTATATTGTGTATTAAAAATCACAGCATGAATATAGCTTCTAAGTTATGAATCTCAGCTGTGGAGGAATAACATAAGAAGAGAGCCAATGTATCATCTGATTCTAATCCTGCATCTGTAACAAATGCTCCAGTAATATTTTTTTGCTTTTATCCTCAGGTGCCTCTTCACATTTTATGTACAGAACCTTTTGTAACCAATACTTCTGTGAACTTAAAAATGTCTGATTTTCCTGTGATAAATATCTGAAAAATAAATATATAACATCATTTACTCCAAATTCATCATTATGTCCTGTTCATACCCGTCTCCCTCATGACAACTTGATGAAATAAACATTGAGTATATCATAAAGACAATCCATCCCAAAATAATCTACTCATATACAGCGTGAAATGACAAGTACAAATAATTATTACTGGTCACATGCAGCTTTGTGTGAAATTAACTAACAAGATTCATATTTCTCATAATGACTGGAAACACCCCTGGGTTGCTTGCTCATCTCCATCTGCGAGGATAAGGATTGACCATATTAGTGCAAAAATGAAAGAAATTTAGTACAGCTTTTATTATATGTTCAGCTATAGGTACATATGATATACATATATATTACCTCATATAGGTAACAAATCCAAGAAATCACCACTGATCATCAGTGGTGAAGCTTACTTTCCCAAATAAAAAAAAAAATTATATATACCTTCTTAATTAGTTCAAGAGAGATAATTCCTGCAATCATGAAAAAATTTAGTGTGCTGTCTCACCAGTTCCAAACTATAAGGGAAAATATATGTGTGAACAACTATTTTAGAGTTTTAATACCTTCTTCCTTCTCAAGTGTGTTTAAGACTTTCTCATGAAATTAATAAACAATATGGAAGAATGTAGAGCACGTAAAGAAATCCCTCTCTTATGCCAAATCTCTTTTGAAAAAAAAGACAGTATAAGTGGCATTTTGTGTTATATTTGACAATACTATAATATCTGGAAGAATGTTTTTAAATGGAGATAAAACACGAGTAATTTGTTAGCACAGCAGGCAAGCATCCTTCTTATTCAGAGCTTTAGAATTCCTGGTAAGCAGGTGTTGTACAAAAAGAAGTAAAAAGAAGCAATCACAGAAAGGTTAGCTTGAAATGTATGTGGTTTTCTTTTTCAGTCATTTGAGTTTAAAGTTAAACTCCTTGAAGTGCTTCAGTCTTGAAATCATCATGTCTTGTAGGGCAATGAGGGTGAAATAAAGATGAAAATGTGCTCCTAGAAATCACTGCACAGTATAATAGACTTCACTGCTAAGAAGTTTGTTTCAATATTCTGAAAAATACTCTTATCCTTAGTTTCATCCTGTGACTTCTATGAAGTGTTCAACTTCTAAACTTGTAGATTATATTGCTGGTAATAAAATTATTCGTCCCTTTAAAAATGTATTCCCAATATTTGTCTTCAGGAAGTAATAGTGGATGGTCAAATATTGTTTTAAGATTTTAATTATTAGTCATTTTTTGGGTCATTATGAGTCATTAGATTGTGGATATGAAAGCTGGTGTCTTTTTTTCTGGACAAGAACTTTATATTTCTTTTGAAGAGGTTAATCTTCAATTACATCAGCCACCTTTGACAGCATTTTATAATTAATCATATTTTTGCTGGAGAAAGAATAGTGTGAAAATATTAGAAAGAAATAATTGAATGAGTCCATGCTGTTAATAAATTATTAATTAGAAGATGATTAAGTGGTTTTCTGATATAAATCTACACAATAGTAGTTTCGTTGAGTAAAGAGAAACTTTGTCTTTTATTACTTTAAGTCTATAAATCCAGTGAAGTTTTCTCTATAGTTAGCATAAATCTTCTCTAATGAAGATGGCAAAGTGTCAGGTAATGCATTCATTTTGCTTCAACAATCACCAAAAGTCATTTTCCTTATTAGCTACTGCCAGTATTGTCTTGCACCACGAACACTGAGGACAGCTAAGATGAACATCCTTCATCTGGTCAAGCCTTCTTCCATCAGCTAAGACTAAGGCTCACTTGTAAAGGTGAGCAAACAAAAGTTCAGCTTTCTGGTACAGCTAAAACCAGGAGAAGAACTTCCAGGCCTGTCTCTGCCCTCTGACAGCCACCTCCTCCTGGGACATAGATCTACCCCATTTTTAACTTTGAATTTGAAAGAAAGGTTCTGGATACTGTTTCTAGTATTATCTTTTCATTACCAGTATGCCCTTCACTAATTCAGGCATGCTGCATTTTGTTGCTTTTTCTTTAGGACAAATTGAATATCACTAGCTTTTTGTGAGACCAAATGACTTCTCTAAACTTATGCATCCTACCATTTCGGCAATACTTTCATCACACTGAAATAAAGCATTAACTACTGAGTCACTGCAAAAAGTAAAAACTGACCGCTACCTCTATTCCCAAGGATTACTCCATTTGCTACTTGGTCATATTATATTATACCTCAGTTGATTATAGATAAGTTAATTTAAGTTCCCAAAACCTCATGCTAAGGCTTAAGGTAACTGAAGTCCATCACAATGGTAATTTTCAACAATAAATTTACTCAAGATGCTCAAGGTGCTTCTGGTTATGTCTAAAACTGTTCCAGACCTGCCTGTCTTGAATACTTTGACAAGACAAGTACGCTAAACATTTATTTACAGACCTTAAGCAAAACATTCATCAAGAACATTTTGAAGATTAGGTCACAGAGTGCAAAACTAAACAGCTGACATTAGTGTTTGGAAAGTCAGCTAACTCGTGAACAGACAGTGTTTTCAGGATATGGGAAACCTTGTTCTTTTCCATTCTCCATCTGTGGAGCCTTAGACTTCAATTGGGAAACCCCAAGTACAAAGTACCTGTAGCTGCTAGCAACTGCTAATAACTTGGGTGTTCCCATTTTGGTTTTTATGTTGAAGTTATTCCAGTTGCACAAAGTATTTAAACTTTGACTCAGCCACAGACTATGAGAAACCAATTATATAACTGGTCAGTTCACATGCAGAGGCAAAGTGAAACATAGCTTTCCCTTTCCACATAAATTAGCAGAATATTAGTGAAAGAAAGAACTGGAACCCTGATACTTTCCCTCATAATGAATGCTCTAATGTGAGCAATAAAATCAATCTCTTTGGAAGATACTTATTTTCTTATGCAGCATAGAACAACATCAAGAACACAGGTCGAGGGTCCCTCTGCTCATCTTCTTGATGGAGCGTAGTGATTAAAACACTTCTGAGAGATATGGTTTCCAATCTGTTTGGAGGGATGAAATATTTAACACAGATCCCCCTGGACTTAAAGGAATGGCACTAGGTATTTAATTACAAAATTGTGTTTAGAACTAGAGTCTTGAAGGTGGGTTGGCACTTTAGCTGTAAGGAAGTGAAAGATTTATTCCCCTGTTCTCAGCATTGTAAAGGATCCTTCAGCCACTATGCTTGATCTTGTAAACTTAACAGAGCTATGAATTTCTTCTTTCTTCTCTCAGTAGCTAATCACCTCAAAATAAAATCTGATTTTTTAGACTTCATCATAAAGTACTTACCTGAGTTCATACAACCATTAAAAGAACAAGTATTCATGGTCCACTCTGATGACTCAAGTTACTGTCCTTAGTTTTGCCCTCTCTGAGAAAGAGGATGGAAGCAAAACAGATATGACCGTCTAAGTAGAAAACTTTTGGAAATCTAAGGTCAAAGGTTGAGTTCATGATGCATTATTATTTGATTCTGAATAATACAGAGGAAACACCCTGACACAGCACGTTAACACATTTTCAGCAGCATGAAACTGAAATCCACTTAAAAATATATTTACCGGTGCTGAAAAAATGAGTGAGGATAAGAGTATATAAAGAATATTTCTCAAAGAATGTACTATTCAATTTAGGATTGATTACTTTCATTTAGAAAGGAAATTACTGTCTCTTGTAAACAAAGTATTAGAAAACTTCTCTTTTATTTCCTACATATATCTCGTTGGTTTGACAAGATGATAGACTGTTTCATTTGGGTTTTCAGGTATAATGCAAGTCATCTTTTTATTTGTCTTTTAAATTCAATCCAGTTTCCTTCTGTCAAAAAGGAACCTCTTTAAATTGCCATTGAACAAGTCTTTTTAATTGGTTTGAAGAGCCATGAGTTTAAGACAAAGGATTTTAAATTATGTTTCCTTGCTTTGCTTAATTCATTCTGGACTTCACAAATATCCTGTTAAGATTAGGCTAAATATCCCTGTTATTGTGAAATAACTAGTCTTTTGTTGCTTAATTTGAGATTGGATATTATATTGAATCATAAGGTACAAAAGTTACTTTTATCAGCCAACTTAATGATCATGAAATTATAGAAAATAATAAGGAGGTTTATTCCAAATCATAAGCTGGGGATGAAAAAAAAAAAAAAAAAGCAAGGAACAGCTATTTTGAAACTATTCTTGTCCATTGCTTTTACTTCCCCCCTCACCTCCACCTACAAACCGACTTTTTCCCCAGCTAGAAGTACATTACATAACATAAAATTTATATGTTGACTATGAGCTTTTGGGAAATAGAAAACTCCTGACTATTCAAGAGTTTTCCAAAACTCTTCCAAAAATCCCACACAGGATTTTTAAAGTATTTTATCTTACACCCTACCACTTTTAAAACAAGTTACCATAATGACAGGGTTTTTTAAGCAAACATTGACTTTGATAGGATTTATATCTAAATAACATGGAATCCTCATCTGCAGAAGAAATATTCTGGAGGCTAAAGACATTTTTCATTTTGTCATAGCTTTAATTTTGGATTGAAACACATTAATGCAAAGTACATTAGAGATGCTATTCTTCAAGATTAGACTGACACTAAATTTAGTAGAAAGTCTCCTTTGAGGCAAAGGTAAACACCAATCAAAAATATTTGAAACAGTCTTAACGATAATAGTGTGTATTTTTAAGATTGACTATTTATTGACTTGAGTAACAAAGGAGTGAGAAGTTTTCAAAGGTAAAAAAATCAAAGAAAGATGTAAGTGGGAGTGTGGCCATGGGACCATGATGAAGACTAACAATCATAACTGTTATTGAACCTCTGACCTCAATAAATCAATATTATTTGAAATACAAAGAATATAAGTGAAAGAAGAAGCCGTACAATACCTAGGTCTTGTGATCTTTGTCTGTAAAATTTTGTATTGTGTATAATAATTCAGAACATTCTTCTGGTCAGCTTCTGGACCCCTGAATACGCAATGAAATTATGTGCTGGTGTAAGAGAGATGAGATATTGGATGAAGACAAGTGTTAGGGAAAAAAAATATAGCAACTTTACAAATTGTAACCCCTGTAAGTTTGGCTACCTTACTTCAGCTGAGGGTTTTTGCCTATTTACATGCTTGAATCTTGTTCTATTCCTTTTAGGTAGTGTTAATTTTTTTTCAGAAAAAGAAGAAGAGAAGAAATGTTGCGAAATATTGTGATGTATAGTTCTCTCAAGATTCAAAATTTTTGTTCTGTTGGTATTTTGAAATATAATGATAGCCTAAATTAGAATAATTTATGTACCTTTCTAAATATTTGAAATCTCTCTCCAAATATTTTACAAGAAGTCATTTGGATCAACAGAAGTACTTGATTTCAAATTTAAAAATTCCGTTAATGATAGAGGAATAGTTGTTTTGAAGAAAAAAAATTGAAGAATGGAATTTTTTTTCTCAGTAGATTTTCTACCAAGTTGTCATATTCTTATGTAATGTTTTGACTTTATGAACTTGATTCAGATATTAGAAACTTCTATTCAAAATCTTCTAAAATTTAGTGTTCTTTTCAAGCCCTAGTTCTTCAGGCATTGTAATCACATGCAAAAATGAGCTATGGAAGAAAGAATCCTTAAATTCTTGCTGTTGTGAATTTAATTTTAACAGTGATCAGACTTTGCACTGAAGACCAAAAATCCAAAAGACAAATTCAACAGTCTCATGATCTAGACTTTTTAAAGCCTCGTCTCTTCTTAAATAACCATGTTTTTGTAGGCCAGTTTTTGAGGAGGTCAGAAATAACGCTCAAGAAAACTACTCCCAAGCAGCAGCAAGGTGCAGATGTTCCGTCTACAAACAGGGAATCCCTCTCACGGCAAGCTTTGTGGGAAGACACAAGTCGAGTTTAGCTGGGAGAAAGAAGCAAAAGCATTTCCCGTTGAGTTCATTCAGTGAGACGTAGTACATGAAAGGTGTTCTTTCACCTAATCTGCAGATCCCTCACATTGGGAAGCTGCAAGATGAAAGAGAGTTGTGAAAACGTGTAAGGTCATTTGAGTTTGCCCATACCTGAGGTAAAGAAGCTGAATTTTTCTGAGTTGTGTCACTGCACGAGATGTGTTTGGACGTCACAGTTTATATTCATGATGAATTCCTTATACAAGAATACTTAAAGTTGCCTTAAACTTGAGGTGAGGATTCTTTTAGTATTTTATACGTTGAATTTCAGAACATTTCCATCTGAAATAAAATAAGTATTTTAAATCATAGTCTTCAACTTTCAAAGCAAATTATTGGCAATCAAACCAAACTTAAATTGTGACAAATTCAATTGATCTCTTTTCTAGATGTATCAGCTAAATGTAACTACTATAATTCAAAATTACTCATAATTATTTTCTTCCCTTGACAATGCTGTTTACATGTGCATTTATTATCTGTAACAACTTAAAACTTGAAGTTATACCTTTTTATATATATATAAAAGAAATAGGACGCAACAAAAAAAATAGTTTGAAAAGCATTTTAAAACACTTAACAGAATGACAGTGTGAGATACTCAAAACATCAGCTGAATCTGCAGGGGATAAATTGTCCTTGAAAAATAAAAAGCAGTTTTAAGAGGAATTTATAATCTCTCTCTTGAGTTTGACAATATTAATTTGTCTCAACCATTTTAAAAGTGCCCTGGTCACAGTGACACTTTCCTAGGTGCATTCTAATAAGGTGATACTGTCTCATTAAACGAGATGACATTCAGCAGGGAGCAAGACAATAAATCAAAAGCAATTGTCATGGAATATAAGGTGATTTTATTGCAATAAAAGACAGTCATATGTAATTTATGAGATCAGAATAATTATTCACATACATATTGTGTGTAGAGGAAATGCCATATTTCAAATTAATATATAGAATAACATTGTTTTCTCAGCTACGCTAGAGATTTTCCACTATCTATGAACTGCTGAGAGGTCATTTCAGTCACTGAATTTCCGATGTTGTGGGTGTTATAGTGCCATTCTTACCTCTAGGCAAGTATTACCATGCTGGCTATTGTCATATTCTTAGAAGCAATCATTTTTGGAAGCATTGCTGTTGTTTTCAAAAGGTGTACATCACTTAAACAGATCTTGGCAGCAAGCAGATTTAATTCTTTCCTTGAAATGCTGGAGGAGAATGAATCATAGATAGACTGAGGGCTTGAGATATTAAGCAGAAAGAAGATCAAGGAAGTACAGTACATCTGTCTACATGGTAGAAAGAAACAAAAGCAACCAACAGCCACACTTTGCATCAAAGTAAAAGAAGGGTTGAGTAGACTGACTTGATGAAAGTTATCTTTCCCTAGAAGTAGAGAATAGATGCCACATACTGAGAAGATTTTTTTTCTTTTGTCAGATGCCATGTCACCGTATGCCATTTATTAAGGTTTTCTGAAAGCCATTACTACAGGATCATTTCAGTCCCAGGATAACTGACATCATTTGATTCCACAGAAGTTCATTCATTAAAAATATCCAAGATGCTGAACACGTAGATAATCTACGTATTTCTTTTAGGATTCCAACAGTGTTTTCTGGGATTTTTTTTTATTTATTATTATTATGCTACTTTTACTCTAGCAAAAAATTGCCAAGCTCAGTGGCAGTAATTCTGAGTGAGATGCTACAAGGAAGAAGATAATTACTCTCAGCTAAGTGAAATAAATTTTCAAACAGTATATGAGACAGTATATATTTTAAACTACTAAGGTAATTCAAGGACAACACTTTTTTTTCTGATTTTCTACATTAGATCTTATTTACTATGGACAGGTGCTAAACAGCCCATGAAGTCTTCACTGAGCTGGACCTGTCCTCTCCAAGAGTCACAAAGCATCCTGCGTAAGTTACAGTTACGATATATTTCAGTCCATTGTGAGCCAATATATTAAAACTTTCATTTTACCGGGAGAATTTGATAATGGCCAATGATAGTGAATGATAGCAGACTGACTAGAGCATTATTAGAATCAATCTGTCAATGTCAAGGTGGTTTATTCTATTTCAGGTGCAGATTCTGTGTAGCACTTCACGTAGAAAATGAAAGAATTTGTATCTCCTGTGTAGTTGCAGGAAGTTCAGGACACCTGCTGCAGGCAGAGATACAGATGTGCAGTTCAGACATATGTCCTTACTCCACTTGAAAGGAAGAAACCAGTGCCAACTACCATTTTGGTCTCTTCCCATCCCCAGTCACTTCTTTTCAAATGCTCCTACTTGAGAACTGCCAGTGATTTGAATTATGGCAGTACAGTCTGTGAAGAAAGAATTTCTTTTAGAAAACAAAAATCATTTTGGCACTTCTGGGTCAAAAGCCAAGTGTTGTATTCTATTGGAATAGTTATCAGAAGTTCACACTCTGCTTCCAATAGCAGTACTATCGGTGTCAAAGGCCTCTCACCAAGAATCCAGATTCACTTTGTGCTAACCTGAAATGCCAGTTTCAGTCTTTGGGGTATAAACACAATTTATTTCTGCATAAGGCATGAATAAATGTTTGATTTTAAGGGAAAACAGGATTTTTATAATGCATTATGCCATAGTAACTCTTATTTCAGCATTAACAGCTGTGATTGAATTAAACCTCTCCTTTAAAAACACACATGTTTTGTTACAATTTCAAGATTTTCTTTTTCTAACAGAGGTTTCTTTATATAGTTGCAGAAAGTTGTTCCTTCTTTACAGTCTGAATATGTCTTTTCTCTTGATAGGATGCATCCATGATGAGTGCTGAGGGAGCTGGCCAATGTCATTGCTAGTTAATTCTTGATTTGAAAGCTCATGGTAGTCATGGGAAGTTCTTGAGGACTCAAAGACTCCTGTCTTCCACAAGGGCAATAAAGAGGATCCAGGCAAGTACAGTGTGACCAGTCTCACCTGTGTCCCGTGGAAAGTAATGAAGCAAATAAAACTGGACACCATTACCAGAACTATTGAGAAAGTCTTGTCACCAAAAAGATGACTGTGAGTAGTCAGCATGGACTGACTGGGAAGTCAGGCCTGACAAACCTGATTTGTTGGTCACTGCTGGTGTACTCCAAGGGTTCATGCTATGGGCAAGTACTGTTTAAGTTCTTCACTAATGACCTGAACAGTGGGACAGACTGCACTCTCAGCTAGTGTGCTGATACAAATTTGGGAGGAGTCGCTGACAGACTAGATGGTTGTGCTGCTGTTCAGAGGGACTTCATTGGGCTGGAGAGATGGGCTAACAGAAATCTGATGAAGGTCAACAAAACAAAAGACCAAGTCTTGCACCCAAGTAGGAATAGTCTTATGTGTCAGTACATACAGCAGAGGCCAACCAGATGGAAAACAGCTTTACAGAAAAGGACCTGGGAGTCCTTGTGGACAAAAAGCTGGCCAGAAGACAGCAATGTGTCCTCACAGAAAAGAAGGCCTCCTGGGCTGTGTTAGGAAGAATGTCACAAGCAGGTTGAGGGAGGTGACCCATCCCCTCTACTCAGCACCAGTAAGACATATTTGCAATACTGGGTCCAAGTCTGGGGAACCCAGTGCAAGAGTTATGGACATTGTGAAACAAGTTCAGCAACAATTAGTGGCTTGGAGCAGCTGACAGACAAGGAGCAGCTGAGACAGTTTGTGTTGTTCAGCCTGGAAAAGTGAATTCTCAGGGAAATGTTATCCATGTATAAAAATTAATGGTGGGGGATCTAAAAGGATGAAGACTCCTCTCAGTGTTGCCCTGTGAGGCAACAGGCATCATCTGAAACCTAGGAAATTCCTCTTTTTAAAGATAGATAACTTTTTAAAATTATTTTTAATGGCCATGGTTGTCAAACGCTGTCACAGGTTGTCCAGAGAAGTTGTGGAGTGTTCAGTCTTGGACATATTCAAAATCTCACTGGACATTCCCTTAATAATTTGCTCTAGTTGGTCCTGCTGTGAGCAGAGGAGTCGGAATAGATGATCTCCAGACGTGACTTCCAGCCTCAGCAATTCTATGATTCTGTAATTCAGTCATTTTTGACCAGCCAGAGTTACAGCTTTGACTTCTAGACTTGTGGACTTCAAGTTTCTACTTTTCAAATCCTGTTTTAATATGATAAAGTCATCTTCGTTCTTTTCCAAAGGAAGATTGACTAAGTTGTTTTTTTCTGTATAAATAGCAAAATAAAATCTCACTGCCCAGTAATGCAGATCTATTGCCGTTCATAAGCAATAGGAATTTATTAAAAAGAATAAGAAAAAAAAGAAAATTAAAACCAAGATCAATAAATTTAATTTATTCTTACTTCTGAATTTTTCTCAACTAATTCTAATTTAGATAAGCTAGAATCATATTTGTTATTGAATGGAAATGAATGCAAATATTTGTTGCGGTTGAAAAAATTATACATTTATGCCACTAGTATGTGATGTTGGAACCAGCAGACTAATAACAACCAGTGAGACTTGATTCTTACGTAAAAAACCATGACATTGCCATTGATTTTTCAGATTGACTTTTGTGAGCTGCAAAAATTTATTTTTGTGAATAGAAAAAAATACACTAGATACATAATGTTTTGCTGATTGATATAGCTAGAAAAACTAGTAAAGAAGTAAAAGAAGATAAAGAATGATCTAGAAAATAAACTTTTCCTTTCTCTAAAGAGCCTCTTGCCACAAGTTGCCTGTTATCCAACCATTTCTGGCTTCAGCTATCAAGAGCATTTAGCTCTGGAACCTCACAATCTCCAGAATGGGCGTTTTTCACTTATTCCTACTAAGTGCATACATAATACAAGTCTTTACAATATGCCTATATGACCATGGACTGCCTTTATTTGATACTTTTCAAACTAAGTCTTGTTTTTTGCAATGTCTGAGTGGAGGATGCAGCTAGAAACAGATATGGTCATGCTAAGTCAGACTAAGTCAGACACAATAACACAGTAATGTGGCTGCATGACTTCTGATTCAAGGCCTGTCAGCTGAGGTCCTGCATAACTAGAGAGCTGACTCATACCTGGGCATATAGGTATATCTTTCTGCAAAAGACCAAGTAGATCTACTGCTCCCTAGGCATGTACCGACAGTAAATGACAAAGGAGTGATGTGATATAGCATACAATTGTTGCACAGCAGCATTGTCCAGGGAAATAAGACTTGATTGTGTTTGCAAGATCCAGTGAATTTTAATACAGCCAGAAGCACTCACATAGAAACATGAAAGAGCTGCTGCAAAACAGCACCATTTATTTTTGTACCTTTCAGATTGTGCCCACCTGCAATGTAGCTAGGATGAGAGATGAAACTCCCTGCAGTAGTTTGTTTACGTCAAGCAGATCTCTTACTATGCCTTGTGGACAACTGCAAGTGACAGCAGGCAGAGCCTTTGGTCCAGGAGAGGATTGCAAGTCAGTTAAGGAAAGAGTTTCAGCCAATGCATGTTCCCCATGACCAGGAGTCCCTGAGGAAAGCAAGCAGATCAGACTAAATCTGGCAGCTATAGGAAAGGAGTAGGTGCATGTTGTGATGAGAGATCCCCATTCCCGACACGAAATAGAACAGTAAGAAAGTTGAGGAGGGAAAGGTAAATTTAGACAAATAAATCACTACATAAGCCTTCTGCAAAGCATACAGCTTGGCTCAAGAAGAGATGAGGCTGTGTTGCTCCTAGGAAAGCATGGCTACAAAAAATGGTCTGGCTGTTCCGAAAACATGGAAGGGCTGGTGCTACAGATACACACTTTTCAAAATGAAGGGGAAAGCACTAATTTAAAGATCTCTACAGAAAAATAGTAATTATACTAATAAATTAATCATTCAGAGAAACTGGTGTTTAAATGTAAAGCTTTGTATCCTTTTGTGCGCTTTTATTATTTCATTCAAATATCAATCCTTTGGTCATTTGGAGAATTTTTAAATGTCACATTAGTACATTTATGTGACAGGTGATTACTGTGATTGAAGCTGAAATATGTCTCTGCAGAAACTCCAGAAAACCTCCACCCTTAACTCTCTATTGATCCTAGCCTATTACCCAAAATAGTTTTACCACTCTCCTGGGAACACAAAGAAATAGACAAACATATGAACGCTGTATTTGGTAAGTAAACTGTCACAAACTATAGAACAAGTCTGAGCATCATGATAAATCAGTAGATCTTTTTCTGTATTTATTAACATGAAGAAATAGACTAATATATTTGGCTCTAAATGGCTACCTAATTTTGTAGAAATAAATACAAATACCCTGTACATAATATCACAATAATAAACATGCCCAATTCACAAATTCTCTATGAATGTTGGGGATGATAGAACCCCAAATGCTTCAGAAGTCTGTTTTCAGGGCTAGAAGCAAAATCTGTTTTTAAAAACTCTGATAGCTCTAAGTAATGAATTTGCATGTCTATTGCTCAGAATCAATCTGGGAACCTGTCTGAATTTTCTGCTAATGAGCAAGAGACCTGTATTTTGGCTGTTTTGGGGCAACAAGAAGCGTTAAGATTCCTGACTTCTCTTGAACTTTCTGCCCTTCGAGAGAAAAAGTGAGAGGCACTATTTAGGCATGACCATTCAATCCCAGCATATATTAGCTTCAATTTGACCCTGCAGGCTGATCAAGAATGGCAGAGAACTCCTGCCTCCACAAAAAACTATACATTACAGACTAAGAACTATGTAATCAGGGACTGTTATATTTTAGAGAGAGAGTCATGCGAGCATTAATAGCTGTGCATGCATTTTCAGTGCACCACCGTCTCTCAGATTTCCTCTACTCCCTTTCCCTCGACTGCTCAAACATCCCTTGACTAGAGTACATTTTCAGTTGGAATGAGAAGAACTTGAGAGAGGCCAAGGACAGACCACAGGCCAGATGAGGCAGGATACCCAGAAACAGTCTCAAAATATTACAGGGTATTTAATCACTGGTGAAAATCCTTTATTATTGAAGAAAATATATTTAAATACAGGATTGATTTTCTGATAGCACAGAACAGACCTGGCTTTGGCCTCATTAGAAAAGAGAAAGTATCTTAAACATGACTATCAAAAAATTGACGTTTGTTATCTGACAGTACAAAAAGCAGTTAAAAAATGCTTGTAAATCTGAGTGGCACCATTAAGTACAATGATGAGATAAATGTTTAGAAAAACCTCTCAGAAACTGCTGTTTTTTACAAGTATTTTCTGCCTATTAGTGGTGCCAGAATAAAACATTCTGCTCATGCTCTCTTTTATTTCAATGCATTGGAAATGTTTGTATTTTAAGCAGGGTGACCTTGTTTTTTTAAGGCTCTGAGTCATTTGGTCAGGATCTAAATACTATATTGGCTGATAAATTAAAAAAAATAATAATTAAAGAACATTAAGTTATAATGAGGAATGATTTTGACGTGTTATATAAAGCAAAAAAATGTTTCAAAAAAACCCCAAGAGTGTTAGCTTAAGTTGACCACTTATCAACATTAACCAATAGGTACAACAAAATGGTATTTAACACTGTCCATTTATGCTCCATGTGCAAGGAATGATCCCGTCTCAGGTAAATATCTGTAGTCACTGACTTTTTAACAGAAGTAATTACATAAAAGTAACCTATCACTGTAACACCATGAGTTGCACAGGGGTAAAAGAGTACTGGATAAGAAAATAGCATGGGATCATCATGCTATCAGATAAAGGATTCATCTGTTTTATTTTCCTGCCTCTTATAGTGCCCTACCTGTAACAGTGAATACCTGGAATAGAGGTTAAATACAGGACAAACATGCCCTGACATGGGATTTGATATAGTGACAGTGGTCACAGAGCCACTGAAGAGCTGGCCAATATTCTGATAAGATAGGCTGAAATACCTTAGACAGCACTTGGGCACAGCCGTCTTGTATTTATGGAGCACTTGTATCCTCATTGAGCTTTTTGCATTGAGCTTTTGCTGTAGGCATACAGCCCTAACTCTTCAGTGGTTCTGGTGATCAGATGAGGAGGTATGAGCTCTTTAGGCTTGAAATGCTACAGGCAGTCCTAACAGAGTAGTCTTACGACCATGAAATGTTACTCTATTAAACTGATTTCAATTTACTTGGAAGTAGAGCGAGTAGGAATTCAAACCAGATAGTGTGAACCTGCACTCTTTCCCAGTGTATGGATGCTATGACTTTATTTTCTCTGTAATTCAGTTGTTGAAAAAAAAAGTAAAAAAGAAGTGTTCTTATACGGTTATTTTAAGGACTTTTGTTCCTGTGAATGAGTGATTTTGTTGAGTTTCATCTTCATTGTCGTAACTGAGCTCACGAGAACATATCGAACTGGTGCTTCCTTAAATGAGACTGTCTGCATCATTAGCAGTAGTATCTTAAACTGAGACACCCTAAGCTGCATGAGTCCCTAATAAAATGTCTTGCCACAGGAGGATTTCATTAGTATTCGATATTTCAAAAGCTGTTAATGAGGTCTCTTCAGCAGAAAGTGTCCCTAATGTTGTATCCTTGACAAACATCTTCTTAATGTTAGTTATGTTAAAAGAGAGAGGAAGAGAACAAAGAGAAATGTCTAAAATGGCAAGAAAGAGAACGAGGTGCTAAGCATGTTCCAAATCATGTAAAACAATTAACGTTTACTGAGCATTTACAACCAACATTAAGTCTTCAGCCTAGTCATTAAAGACACCATTTCTGATGAAAAAGAGTGCAGTATTTCATCCTAGCAGATCCAGTAGGACTATTTAAATGTAGGCATGAAGTTTCTACCTTAGGTGCATTTGAACACTACATAACTTCTTTCACTGTGTTAGAAAAGTGTTATTTCTTTCATGCATCAGAATACCTACCTTCCAAATAATTCAACTTAAGAATTTAAACTAAGCAAATAAGAATTAAGGTTACTTATAGTCAACAAAGCTGTTATTTATGGAAGAGTCAAATATTAAAACTAGTTCAGTCTTACAGTGTTTGAGGTTTGCATTTTACTGTCTAGATTTGTAATAAACTATTCAACACACAAGAGAAGCATTTAAACTTAAGGGACCGAAGCAACAATATAAACCACAACTGCAACACAAGTTTAAAATGCCCTTTGAAAGACTAGAAGTAAAACGTTATGGTTTGAACAGAATATACAGAAATGTAAAATGCATGAATGCTGTAACAAATGGCCAGAAAGGGAATACATGAATCAGAATGAATTGAAGATAATGCAGTTACAGTGTCATTACTGAGCTTAGCTGCTTAAATTGGCATTGAGGTGATACCCAGATGTGTCATTAATTTTGTGGGTTTAGACACCTCAATTTAAGTTTACCATTCATGAAGACAAAATTTTATCCTTGTCTGCCAATAAAGCCCACATGAAGAAAAATCCTTGACTGACCATAGGCAGTGTTCTATCTCCAGTCTCATTACAGTATTATTCTAGGAAAAAGCAACTTTGATTCCATCCAGAACATTTGATAAATTCCTACAAGTGGCTAGTATGCAATATAAATTAACCAAAGCCTCATTTACTCTTACCCTTCTATGCAGTTTTAGGACAGATACTTCCTGATTTAGGGACAAAAATACTCCCTTATGTAGATTTGTTGAGTACGGACATTCAGCAAGCAGAATTTTACTTGCATTAGAAGTTGCTCTAAAGGAGAACTGGCAATTTTCAATGTGAGATTAGGCACAGGAATGAGGCTAACACCGTATTCCAGTAAGACTTCTTAAGCTTCAGAATCCTCCATTAAAAAAAAAGTGCATATTTTTTGTATGTTGTGAGACTGGGTACCTGAGCTAAACGTTGGATTGGGACTAGATTTTTTTACTACATAACAAGCAAATAAAATTAGTTATGAAGAGGTGATTGAAAGGAAAGAAACCTATGGTTGGTCATGCAAGTCAAAAGGTTTTTCTAGAGCTGTGACAAACAGCTCAGCAGCAAATAATATTCCTTGTTTCTGACAAGAGAAAAATAATAAAATAGAAGACAGTAACAATGTTTTATTTCACTTTCATTACTATTATGTTGCAAGTGGTGTTCCTGTCAGTTTCATAATAGTCCTCAGTTAGTGATTCAATGGAGAAGAAAAAAAAAATACTACGGATTTTTACGCAATCACAAAATAATGAATGTGGCCCATATTTTTTTGTTCAGGGAAAAACTTTAATAATGCTATCAAAAAAATGGAAAACAAAGCACATTAGTTATTCAGTTCCTTTTGCAAGACCGTTGTCAGATATTTTGATACTGTTTTCAGCTAGGAGTAACAGAACTGAGCAGCAGGATATTAAGTATTTGGTGTTTTGAGAGCATTTTAGGTAATTGATAGGCTTGCAGTATCATTCAGCCACAGAGTAGTGTGGCATTTCACCATTTTGATATCACAATTCGTTACCAGTTGAAGGAAAAGCCCACCCAAAAGGGACCAGATAAAGGTATAGGTAAGATACAACATTACCTAGGGCTCCTGGTATATTACAGCATATTAAGAGCCCAATTTTTAGTTTAAAAGAAAAATTATTTCTTTACAGATACTGAAATAAACTATAAAAATCCAATTCAGCTGTATCTTGTGCAGCTAAGACTGTCTGAATTTGCACACAATGTAATTCCTGCTGAGAGACATCAGCTTTTTCTCACAGGATGTCACTGCAAATGTTCAAAGCTTTGAGAGGCTCCTTGGTGTCACAGTCATACATCTGACTATGAAACTGTGTCTGAAAGAGAACAATGGTGTAGATCTACCTGACTTTATTTAAATAATAGTTTAAAGTGCAGGGAGGCCTTGCTGACATTCCTGTCTCTCTGAGGAGCCCCTGGTGATACTTCAAATAGAAAAGTGAAGACATTTATACTGTTGTTCTCCACCCCTCAGCAAAGGGTAAGAGGGGAATGTAGCTACTACACGTCCAAGCCGAGAGTATGAGCCTCATAGGAAATCCACACAGTGCCATTATTATGGTCAAAGACTGAACTCTCCCTGAATTCCTTCTGAAAGAAACTCTGGAGACTTTCACAGAAACCAAATATTTGTAAAGGGAAGCTGAGGGGTCAGGTGTCCCCAACCCCTCTATTACCTATTGCCTCTCTGCAGTCCCTCACCATCACCTATTCAATAGTATTTACCATAACACAACTATCTAAATGATCAGATGGTTGCCTTTTACTTTGTTTCCTATAGATGAAGGTACAAAATACAGAGTTTCAGTGTAAGTCAGTTGATTTTACAGTCATCTCAGTAGCAGAGATTGTTAAAGTCTTTCAAACACTGCATTCAAAACTGCATTACTCAAGACAGTTACATTCAATTCTACAAGAAATGGCTAATCTAAACAGTGTGTTTTGGGAGTGAACACAAGTGCTTCTTTGCTTTTTGAGGTTCAGAGTTGTGAACGGACAGAGACACCAGTAATAGATCACTATTTGATGATTGCCTACAGTTTTGGGTGAGTTTTGCTGAGGTTCTGTCCATAAGGAAGAGAAAAACTGCAAGTTCTCAGCTGTAGGAGAGTTTGGCTGTATAACTGGGTCACACCAACTCACAGCACAGCAACTGAGCAAGAAGTCTCCTACTCTCAACATACGAATCAAGGAAGCCACTTTGATCTATGAAGCGCTTTTTATAACAACTTGAAAGCCTTGGTTGGGTTGTTTTTTTTGTTTGGTTTGGGGTTTTTTGATGAGATCTGGAGAAGGATATGGAAATAGAAATGCAATCATTTCTTTGGGATAGGTTTAAGTATTTCAGGTATAAATTAAAGAAATTGAAATTTGTTACCAGTATACGAGATGAAGGTGCTTGGAAAGATATTTCAGGGACTCTGAATTGTAGGTTCCATGTTCCAATTCCATAGTTGTTGTTCCAAGAGAAACTGAAGCTTGTGTAATGCTCATATCCATGACTGTGTACAAACAAGCATCTTTTTGTATTCAGAAAGCTAAACACAATGCGTGCTATGGCTTTCATTAGCTTTTCTGTTCCTTAATGGCCATGAGAGATCAATTCTCTAAAGACATACCATCTAGTTTTTCAGAAGATGGAGTTAACACATTTGTCTTAACACAGATGACTAGAGCCATTGAGTACATCTAGAACACTTCCAGGAGGCTGACAGCTAGGAACTGGACGTAGGGAGTTCTGCACCTCTATTGTGGTATCTGTAGGCTGACACCACCTGAAAATATATTATATATACATGTTTAAAATATCCACACACTGACTCTTGCCAGCTTTCCACTTGACCAACATTGACCTGTAGGCAGGATGCTACCCATATCATCCAAAATGATGCATAGAGCACACTAGTGCTGTGAATGGTATGACTGTCTCACATCACACTACCATTGGTGAAGCCAAAGGGTGACACAACTCTTATCTAGCTTCAAAAGATATTTGCATGATTTGCTACGGCTGTCAGATGACCCAGATATTAAGTGTCCCTGTCAGTCCTCTGGAGCCATGGCATCACTGACTATCCTGTGTTTGCTGCCAGTGATTGAGTGAGTCATTGTGTGGATGCTCATCTTTCTTACTGCCTTAATAAAGTTTGAATTATAATGTGTTGTCAGACTACATCACCATCCAAATCTCATCACCCTACCTATGGGAATTCTCATGAAAACATATTTGACCTGAACATGATGAAAGTTCCTCTGTTATGACCAAACAAGAAACTGAGACTCAACCCAACTGTGTGAGCAGAACAAGAGGGGTTTGTGTTTCCCATGAGAATATTCATGTGAGAGGAATTTGAGTACGAGCAACCTCTCGTTATGTCTGAAAACTACAGGAATTCTGGCCAGTTCTACACAGTCAAGTACCCAAGCTACAATCCTCAGAACAGGATCTTTACATCCCTCAGCCTGCTGCCTTATCTTTGTTCCCTGCCATTAAATGTTACAAGGAGAATTTTGGAAAAAGTTTTTGCCATCCACAATGCTTTTTTGTCCATACTTTCTAATTTAATTTGTGTTCACATGCCTCGAGCCAAGACTAGAAATAGCAGTCACATTTGAAATGTCTGTGAGTTTCAGCCAATCTGAAGCAGACAGTGCACCAAAATTCATGGGATATTAATCTGATAAGATGACATTGCAATATTAAAGTTTCTTAGCTTTTTTTCTTTGGCCTGGACTCCTGAGATACTGAAGTGTTACTGTATGAACTTGTAGAGTACTAGAAAGTCACAGCTGTAACTGGATTTTATTAAGAAGTTTTATATTTGCAAAATGAGTAATTCTTGTAAGTGCCACATTTTCATGTGACTAACCTACAGGTGATCTGTCAAAAAAATTTTAGTTTGACAATATTGAAGGTTATATGTGTAGACGGGTAATGAAAGGCAAATTTTATTGAGCAGAGCATTTTTTTCTCTGAAATAAAGCAGAGTTCATTCCTCTCTTCTTCCCTTCCACAGAGCAGAGTCCCTTGACTCTCTGCAGCTCAAGTGAAGCTAATGCAAATGGACACTTTTTCACTCAGTCTGCGTATTTGAGAATATGGTTCATCAGTGCTCTTTTCAAGGACTACTACCTGTAAAGGGGGTGAGGCTACGTGGTTGGTGGATTCTGTGTCTGAAAATATGGTTTACTCATAACACTTTCTTTCTGAAATTTCCTGAATTCTCTACTCTACTCTTTAGTGAGTCACTCACTCCCTGAATTTCAGAAGATCTACACTGTTTCATTATCAGAAATGGCCTACATCAATTCAATTCAGTTTAGACAGTTCTTTTTTTAATTCTACAAATGTTTTGCCACTGAATTGTCTGATTAACTTTCAGACTTGTTGCTCAGACACTTTCCCATCAGAAATTATTTTATTTAAATAAAATGAACAAATATGTTATCTTTATCTTTCAGTTCTATTTTAAAATATCTACTGAGATTACTCTTAAAAAATAAATATTGTTGGGGAATGAATCTCTACTGAATCACTTCTGAGACAAAATAAAAAGAAGCATTATATTACAACCTTTATTTTTATTATAATTAATATGACTAATTTTCAAAGACACTGTATAGGGCAAAGTAAGTGACTGTCAATAGCTAGGAAGAGGATATTACTACATATAGTAGGTCAGAACACTTTAAGAAAATAATCATCAGATAAAAATTCTTAAGAGGTATAATTACAAGCTATATTTTAGACTAACCATATGGTATTAAGTCTCCTTAACAATTACACATCAAAAAAAAATGATTTAAATTTATATTTGAATGTCTACACTTTTAGGAACAGTTGGCCATGCATCTAGCCATTTAAAAAGACTATTCTACATATTGGCAAATTCTTATCTGTGGAAGCACTGAACAGGAGAGATCTATTACAGCTTCTGTGAATCTAGAGCTCATTTCTAATATCTGCCCTTTGAAGACTCAAGATTATTCTACATTGTATGATTTAGAAGACTTAGATTAGTCAATTTTTTGGAAATGACCTCCAAAATGTGTCATTTATATAAATGACATCAGATAAAAATAGAGAATTATGGATAAATTCTTGCCTGTACGTATTGAAGGAAATCTTAACACTCTGCACTACAAAACATAAGAGGGAAGATTAGGGATCAAGATCATAGAATCATAGAATGTTTTGGATTGGAAGGAACATAAAAGATCATGCAGTTCCAAAGCCCCTGCCATGGGCAGAGACACCTCCCACCAGACCAGGCTGCTCAAGGCCCCATCCAGGAACACTTGCAGCTTCCCTGAGTAACCTATTCCAGTGTCACCACCCTCTGCGTGAAGAAATTCTTCCTAATGTCTAATGCAACCGTTCCACCTCATCCTATCACTACAAGCCCTTGTAAAAAGTCTCTCCCCAGCTTTCTTTTAACCCCCTTCAGGTACTGGAAGGCTGCTATGAGGTCGCCCCAGAACCTTCTCTTCTCCAGGCTGAACAAGCCAAACTCTCTCAGCGTGTCCTCATAGCAGAGGACCTCCAGCCCTTTAATCATCTTCATGTCCCTCCTCTGGGCCCATTCAAACAGTTCCAAATCCTTCTTATGCTGCAGATTCCAGGACTGGACATGATACTCCAGGTGGCGTCTCACAAGAGAGGAGTAGAGGACCCCTGAGGGACACCACTTGTCATGAGTCACCATGTGGACATCGAGCTGTTGGCCACTACTCTCTGAATGCAACCATTCAGCCAATCCTTTATCCATTCACCAGTCCAGCCACCAAATTTATACCTCTCCAATTTAGAGAGGAGGGTGTTCTGGGGGACTGCATCAAAGGTTTTACAGAAGTCCAGATGGATTACCTCCATTGCTATTCCCATGTCCATTGATGTGGTCACCCCATCATAGAAAGCTACTAGGCTGGTCAGACAGGATTTGCCCTTGGTGAAGCCAGTATCTTTCCAACAGTTCCTTGCAGTATCAGACACAGGAGTGACCACAAGACAACATGCTGGACTGAATCCCTGCTATTAACAAGCAAAGGAAGGTGAAGGAGAAAAACTGAAGAAAATCTAACATGATGTGGTGGAAGAAGTGAGCACAAGCTGGACAGCCTGTGAGAGTTCAGTCTGTTACTTTTAGAGTTTGTATTTTAGTTTAGATACATTCAAGAACCCAGAATTTCTGACATCTAGCAGGGTTCTGCTAGCAGTAAACACTCCTTAAGCTCATTATTCCACTGCTCCCCTCTGTTTGTTGGTAGGAGGACCCAGGCAACCATAGGCCTGTCACCCTGACCTCAGTGCCTGGCAAGGTTATGGAACAGGTCATCCTGAGTGCAGTCACACAGCACCTTCAGGATGGACATGGGATCCGAACCAGCCAGCACGGCTTTGTGAGGGGCAGGTCCTGTCTGACCAACCTGATTTCCTTTTATGATCAGGTAACCCACCTGGTGGATGAAGGGAAGCCTGTGGATGTAGTCTACCTGGACTTGAGTAAAGCCTTTGACACTGTCTCCCATGGCATATTCCTGGATAAACTGGTAGCCCATAACTTGGAGAGGTGCACTCTCAGCTGGGTTACGAACTGGCTGGATGGCCGGGCCCAGAGAGTGCTGGTGAACGGGGCTGCATCCAGCTGGTGGTCGGTCATCAGTGGTGCCCTTCAGGCATCAGTGTTGGGTCCAGTTCTGTTTAACAACTTCATCGATGATTTAGATGAAGGGATTGAGTCCATCATAAGTAAATTTGCGGATGATACCAAGTTGGGAGGCAGTGTCGACCTGCTGGAAGGCAGGAGGGCTCTGCAGAGGGACCTTGATGGGCTGGAGAGATGGGCTGAATCCAATGGGATGAAGTTCAACAAGGCCAAGTGCCGGGTCCTGCACTTTGGCCACAACAACCCCAGGCAGTGCTACAGGCTGGGGACAGAGTGGCTGGAGAGCAGTCAGGTGGAAAGGGACTTGGGGGTACTGATTGACAGGAGGCTAAACATGAGCCAGCAGTGTGCCCAGGTGGCCAAGAAAGCCAATGGCGTCCTGACCTGTATCAAGAATAGTGTGGCCAGCAGGATGAGGGAAGTGATCCTTCCCCTGTACTCGGCGTTGGTGAGGCCACACCTTGAGTATTGTGTTCAGTTCTGGGCCCCTCAGTTCAAGAAAGATATTGAGGTTCTAGAGAGGGTCCAGAGAAGAGCAACAAAACTGGTGAAGGGACTTGAGCACAAGTCCTATGAAGAGAGGCTGAGGGAGCTGGGGCTGTTTAGCCTGGAGAAGAAGAGGCTCAGGGGTGACCTCATCGCTCTCTACAACTATCTGAAAGGAGGTTGTAGACAGGTGGGGGTTGGACTCTTCTCCCAGGTAACCAGCAACAGAATAAGAGGGCACGAGTTTAGACTCTGCCGGGGAAGGTTTAGGCTGGATATTAGAAAAAAGTTCTTCACAGAATGAGTTATCAGGCATTGGAATGGCCTTCCCAGAGAGGTGGTGGAATCACCATCCCTGGAGGTTTTTAAAATAAGACTGGATGTGGCACTTAGTGCCATGATCTATTAATCATGATAGTGTTGGATTAAGGGTTGGACTTGATGATACTGGAGGTCTCTTCCAACCCAGATAATTCTGTGATTCTATGATTCTATGATCCATGGAAGGTAGCAAACCACTAAAGAGCTTAGCTCTACATACTCTGTGCCTGTTATTGAACTGTGTAAGGAATCACCATGATGCCAAATACACATATTTTTAAAATTTTGTTGAAAAATCGCGACCTCTTAAATGGTAGAGATTAAGCTATATTTCTGAACAACTATTACTCTTAGGAAGTTGGATACTCATCAGGCACTCATCAGTCAAGCAATTCCAAATTCAGTGGCCAGAGGTAAGTATTTTGAGACTCTTAACCTCCTTTCAGGCAAAATTTACCCCTCACATGCCAGAAAACTATGATTTCTAGAGAATTTTTAATAAACATCTTAGCACTTGAAGGCCATGTGAAATGGGACAACATGCCTATCTTCAAGGAACAGCATCTTTAAGTCATGTGTAGTGAAAGAAAGAAGTTTCTACTGAGCCTTGTTCTCAAATGCTAAGCCCTTTTACACACAGCATATACCATTCCAGACTGGTAGTTAAATGCTACTTTTTCTTACCTTCATCACAAACTTTTCTTTTGAATTACAACTTTCACTAATTCCACGGTAAGTCCCAAAGGCCTGTTGGCAATCTGCTGAGAGTTTGCATGTTAGGATGCCAACTTGTACTAATCCAAAAATGCAGAAATTATATATACTTCTTTTGGAGACTTTGTTATACCTTTATATTAAAATTTAAGACAACTTGTGTCCCTCTGGATGGCTCTAACTACAATAGTGAAAGTTTTTAGGAAGTAGATAGATAAATCATGAAATTCATATTTCAGACTAAAGGAAAATAGTGTCATATAATTTAAAAATTCCATATAGTATTTATTTTAATATCACTTTCACTGAAGTATCCTCAATATTTCCTGACAGCACTGTGTCAAAGTCACACTGAAATAAGACAAGGTTGTCCCTGACACTTAAAATCCAGAGTGATGTTTCGTATCATGGGAAACTCTAATCCCAAGTGAGAACTCGGAAAATTTTAAAAAAACCTTTAGATGTAGTAAGTAATTGAGAGTAAGAGAGGAATTTAATTAATATTTGTAAGCCCTAAACCATGCTAAAAATAAATGATGGGTAGTTGTTTTTCAGCCCATTTCCTCAGGGACAAGCAGCTTAAATGACCTAGTTCTGCCTTTCCACCTGCATTTTCCTCTTGATTTCTTTAGAAACATTGCTGGACTCAGTCTATCTCAACAGAGGAAGGTTTAAAAAACATTATGTTCCTACAAATTTCAGCACTTTTGGTAAAACAGAGTTCTCTGTAGCATAGACAAATGCTTTAGTGCAAGTTCCCATCTCTTTAGAATCTATATCAGGCAAAGATCTTTTTCTCTCAGTTGTATCAGTAGTTTCAATAAGAATATGTAGGAAACCAAATCTCCCTGTTTCTGCCACTCCCTGTATCATTAACTCACCTCATGTAGAGCAAAGGCAGGCAAATTAATGGAAGGAATAAGTAGAGATTTTTTTAATCCCTAGATCACAGATCTGAATCAAATACAGAGAAGAAAAGGATAATCACCTTCCTTACAGGGCTCTTGCAAGGATAACTCGTGTATGACGATAGCAGAGGGAAATCATTTGTGGTGTTCTCTGCTGAACCTGTACAGTAAATGTAGCCAAATTAAGCCACATGTGAAATCATTCTGCTGATCTGCTACCACTGGAACAGCTTCATGAAAGATTGGTCTGTATACCAGCTGAATCCAAACAAAACAAAAAACAAAGTAACTGGCTTTTTTTGCTGACCAACCCTGTACTGAACATCATTTAACTAGAATGTAAAATCCATCTCAGTGAGTCCAGAAGAGACATAGCCATTATTTTACTCTCTGAGGCGGAGAGTGCTCCTTGTACTTCTTGACTTGTAGAACATTTCCTAATTTTTTTTTACTACTTAAATACTTTATTTAACATGTTTAAGAAGAATTTTTTCAGATCAGTTATTAATTTTTACATTTGCTATAAAGATATCAAATATTAATATGTCTATTGGTATATTGAGTAAATTATATATTACCAATTTAGTATATCACTCAAATCTGTAGCAACATGTTAGAAACACAACTAAGACAGTTCTACAGTATTTGATGAAAATTAATTCTGAATCTCTTAACAGTATAATAACATTTAACGTCAATCATTTTAAAAGTATTCTGTGTCATAGGGGAAAAAGCTATTATCAAGTCTAGGAATTAGTAGAAGTGTCAAGCAAAAAAATAGTCTGTCACACTGCTGCTAATACTGATCAAGATTTAAGATGCCTTCCTCTTTCACATACAATTAGCAGTAGTCAGGAGCTGAAGCGTGTGCCTTTGGGACCAATGAAAGCTGCAGTCTTTGATGCCAAAAGAATCACATAACTGGATACTGCAATTGTTTCCTTTCATTTGGTTCCATCTTTTTCCTTATCTTTCTTTATTATATTGTTTTGCATCCTTTCCTTTCTTCACTCTAATAAGTTCACAAACTGAGTCCTTCTGCCTTACGTTCCACATTCAAGGAAGTTCTTTTAAGGACACAAATATCCTAGCCTGTGGTATGTCCTCCAAGCCAGTCTCACCTCCACTATACTAACATCTCATCAAGGCATTGGTAATCCGAACATTTTCCATGTACTGTTCCTTTTTTTCTTTGACTGTGCAGAATCTAAACCAGTTTCTTTAAATTCAAATGCTTCCCTCTTTGCCATGACATCTGCGTTGCAGCGCTGTCTGCTGAGTTTCAGCATGCCCAAGTATGGCAGCCTTCCAAAACAACTCAAATGCATTTTAAAATGATCTTTGCATATTTCTGGTGAGGCTTTTGAAGAAAACAGGCAATTACTGAAACAAATTTCTTTGACTCTTGTGAGGAATGAAGTTGTTCATACAGTTCCTACCTATGTATCAAAATACAGTCTTGATAATATTATGTATTTTTGCCTCAAAACCCTTAACCTCTCTTTCTCATGCATGCCTTATCCAAGACCGACCAGAAAAAAAATATCTTTAGATATTTTTCTGGTTTAGTTACATTAGATTCAGTTTTACTACTTAATATCGAATATATTTTTGAAGACAAACGTGGACAAATATTTTTAAATCGACTCTATTGCTGCTAGATGGATTTTAATAAGATATTGCAAATTGCACCAGAGAAATCTAACATAACATATCTCACATAGCAAATATACATTTTAAATTCTTATTACAAATTGTAAAAGCTATCATAGAAAGTGGGAGAAAATGTAGCTATTGATTGGTTTAAAGCCTTGTTGATATACAGCATCTTTGCCAGTTAAGAAAAGTCAGAAAATTTCAACTGTATGTTGTTAACATTTGTTTCCTTTCTTTGCATTTTAGTGTCTTACACTGCATATTCGTCTAAATAAATTAATTTTATTTCTTTATTCTCTTTCTCTTTTAATATTAGTTAGGTCTGCACATTTTCACATTCAGGTTTTTTCTTGGGGGTGGGTGGTGTTAGTGGGGTTTTTTGCTACTACATCAGTTCAAATTGGTTTGTTGCAAGGTTTGGGGTTTTTGTTGTTGGTTTGTGTTTGTGTATGAGTGCTGTTCAACATGAATACAAGTATGACATTTCTTATCATAAAGAAACGGCATATACAAGACCAGAAATACAACACAAACATACCTCACAATAAATGAATGCAGTTCTCGTACTAGCAATGATGTTGTGTCATCACCTCCTGCTTCTTTCTGGAAACTGAGGTGCTAGAGATAACCTTTCAGAAGAAAGTTTTGAAGCAGACAGAGTAATGTTAAAGTGAGAATATTTGAAACCGTCTTCATCCTCACACCTTCCCTTCATCTTTCATAATATTTTCACGTTAATATTAAATTTTCCAAACTATGTTTTGTTTAGGTAGTTAAACCATTTTTGTGGGTTTTATTTTTTATTCACCTCAAGAGGCAAAATAGTAGGAGAGAGAAAGATAAAGTGCAGAGATTAAAGTACTCCACATTGTACAGAATCCTTGAATGACTGGGTAAAAATTGATTTTCATTTAGCTGACAGTCCAAAGAAAGCTGAGTGAATGTCTTCAACAAATAGCAAAGTCCTCCAAATGGTCTTTCGTAGTGAACTGAATCACTTAATCAAATCACATTTGCTGAACTCTTTTTTTTGGCTATGAAGAATTCAAGGAAATATTTTAAAAAGAATATGTTTAGTATTTTTTAAAATTATGTTCCATTTGTCAGAATATTTAAAATTATGAAATTTTTTTTACTTCTAAACAGTTTATATTTAAAGGAAAGGAGATTTTTTTAAATTACTAAAACCATTAAATTATTTTTTTATTTCTATAAAACATATCTGTATGGTTTCAAACTAATGTGTTCCTTAGATTGACTGAAAAAAACCCTTTTTTATTCTTCATTTTGGCACAAAAGAGGAGAACATTCATCCAGAAATAAGCCTCTTGAAAATATAAATATTTTATAAGCCTTTGCAACTTTATGGAAGGTTTTTTCGTTTTCATTTGGTTTTATTTTAAGATGAAGATTGAGATGCTAAAGAAAGCAATATTAAATATGGGCATGTGTGGATAATACTGTGAGGTTGTTCTGGGAAAAAACCCCAAAGTTCTTTATGTGAGTATCTGCAATCCTTAAGGGATAAAAGGATTTTTTCCTCCTCCCATCGATCTCTACAGGGTCAAAGTAAGAATAAGAAAAAGAGACAAAAAGATAGAGTCTTTCAGACTGAACAAGCAGAATTTTTACTAGAAGGTTTGTGAAGAGGCTGAAGCACCAGAAGAACAGAAAATAAGGTCACATGGAAAAGTGTGTGCATAAATCCTTCTGTATTCCACATCAAAAGGTTTGCTTTCATATATAACTCACTTCAGCAACTTCAGCAATTCCTAATTTTTAGATTTTAACACACTTTCGCATTCCATTTAAACATTTATTTATAAAACATAACTATCTTAATAGAATCTATTAATTCAATTGCATTTAAAAAGAGATTTCTTAAACATGATTATTTTAGGATGATTCAATCTCCTTCTGCACGGTTAAAGTTCAAGCTGGTTCAAGCCCCTAGTGTTCTATTCGTATTTTACATTAGAATAAGAAACACTGTGCATTTCAGTTCCCACATATACAATTTGATGTTACAAAGGTTACATCTAGTGCTAGATCATTCACCTCAGCAGTGTTGGTTGTTCCTTTTTTAGTGGAATAATATTTATCACAGGCAAATATCTATTATTTAAAGTTTGGTTTTATACACTTATTCCCACTTCCTTTCTTCTCCACATCATTTTCCCCTTGTATATTCCGTCCCTTCCTTGCTCTTCCTTAATATTTCAATGGTGTTAAATACTCATAAACAAAAGGAACATTCATAAAGTTCCCAAGGTTTAATGACTTCTTTAAAAGTTTGCAATTTTAACCAACAATTGACATCTAAAGGAGGTCAAGTGAACACATTGAAATTCAAAATAATTTGTCACTTTATTCTCTTTCTTTAAAAACTACAGCTCCAGTAGGACTTCCAAATTAGATGAATTAAAATACATACAATTGTACATCAGTCGGTACCTTACATAATCAGTGTCACAAAGGAGATTTATGATAACATATTTTCACAAGTGTAATGACATTCAAATTATTACATTTTTACTTTATCTTTATTGCTCAGCTCATATTTTAAAATCCATCAGCATACTTTGCCCCAAACTGTTCTTTGACAAACATCTCATATTCTGCTTTTATTAAGATGGTGCCATTTAAACATCATAACATTATCTATTCATGAGTGTATTGATTCTACATTGAATCTTAGTCATTTTGTAGCACACAAAACCAGAATATTAGTTCTGGAAACAAATGAATGACAAAAAAACCCAAAATAATAGGAAAAAATAAACGCCAAACTCAACTTATCAACCTCTCATATTATTTAACAAAGATCTTTCTCCACACATTTCTTTCGCTTAATCTGTAGGAAAAGCTATACCCTTCTTTTGCCTGGATCTACTCTCTGATCCTATTAGAACAGCTGGACCCGAATGAGCTTACTATTTTTGCTAAAATGAACAATTATAAAGATTTCAGCAGTGGTCAGTTTCATGTCTGAACCTGTAACAAATGCATAGAAGCTACACAGAGCTTAGAGGAGAAAGAAAGAAGTATGAGTGAAGGTTTAAGAATATCAGTTCAGTCCATCTGAAGCACGTGAAGTGTTTCGGAAATGTGAAGAACACTCAGGATCACCATGAAAACCCATGAGGGAAGAAGCTGACTAGGGAAAGGATCACCAAGTAGTGGGAAGAATACAAGTAAAGGTTATAAAGTGGATCTTGAATACCAGATGTGTTTCAAACTAAAAAAAAATAGTTAGGAAACCCTTATTATCTCTCCCCAATCAATAAAAGCACAAAGGTAAGAAGTCAGTCCATAGAATACAGCACATACATTGCTCCAGTTTCAAGACGCTCCTTTGAACATCAAAATAGTTTTGACAGTTATTGGGCCAAGTTATGAATCCAGAATTATAGGAGTGATCAGAACAGATAAAACAACCTACATTGTACATCACAAAGAGCACGCTATTCTGCGTTCTTTGAAGGAAATACATCACTAGGAGATAGACAATACATGCCATAGACAACCTTCCATTTTAAAGATACCATGAAGATTATAGATCCTTCTCAGAGAGAACAGCAGCAGGGATATCTTGCTGAAAGATACTCAAAAGGAGCTGTGTTACCTGTGGAGTAAAGGAGCAAGAACAATGAATCTGTCACTACACTACTTCATTGGAGATTTTTTTATGAAACAATATATATGGCTACTCAAAAACTTTTGGAAGGAAGAAAAGGCACAAATAAAGCATAAAAAGTCGATCTTAATGATATAACATACATAAGAAAAAGGAATATAAAGGACTAGCCTTTTAAGCAAAGTATTTTTTTTCTCTTTTGTTGAACAGGTTGCTTTCTGCAAAGAAATATGTATGAGACAAATTCTTGTGATGACAGAGGATTAAATGGATGACAGAAGTGATGAAACCCTGCATGATGTCCCACAAACAAACGGAGAGCAGTTGTTTTTTGACTGAATGACCTAAAAACTAAAACATGCATTTTGAGTAATTTTGAGTCTGTGGCTTACTGACGCTTGCCTTAATCATCCTACTTTTCCACAACAGAATCCTGAAGTGAGTTTCATCATGGCATCATAACATCCTTAGCCCTCCTTTCCAGTTCATGAAGAGGCATAACTACTCAAAAGAATGAGTCTATCGATTTATTCTGAAGTCTACATTAGGATGAGATGAAATTGTACAGCTACTTCAATTGACAACAAAGGTAACATAAAATTATCTAACTTCAATATAAGATTGTGTAAGTCTTTAAAGTGTCTGAAGTTACATGAAGCCCAGCTTTGACTTTTGTCGAACATATTTTGTACCCTTCAGGTGAATAGAAATATATCCATTTGGCAGTACAGTTAGGTACACCTTTGAATTCTATTATTCTTGTATTTAAAAGGTTTTTTTAATAAATAATTTTATTGATCTGTCATTCATAAAGATGTATGGTTGAAGTTATTAAGCCTTAGAGTAATACAAAAGAATGCATACAACTGATGCCTCCTTTTTTGGTTTACATAGCATACATCTTGTAGAGAAAATTGGATGTTTATATGTGGAAGGGAACATATGTTTATCCATTTCCATTAACTATTATCCACTTTATATGCAAAAAAATTGGCTCTGGCTTATATGGAAGTGGGTGTATTAATTGAAGTATAAAACTTCACCCCCAGAGACTGCTAATAGAATTTAAATCAACTTACAAAATATTTATCAGAACTGATTTATAATTATACTTTCACTTCCTTTCATTTTCTTTAGGTTTTAATTGTCCACATGAAGAGTGGCTTGAAGTGATTGATTACTTATATAGACTAACCACTTAAGGAACTATAAAATAGGGAAAGGGCATTATAATTGCATGGTTTCCAATGCAGGTATTGTTATTCAAGAAGAATGATTTTTCAAGTGAAAATCAAGCCATGAATTAGGACTCTTTCTCAGCATAACCAACATGGAAACTGTCAGTACCACTTCTAAACACCACGACAGCTTTAAAATACCCTACTTATAACTGTGAAATGGTGAGCTGACTGTCAGTTGTTCTATAGCTATATCTAGATTTACTTCCATATGATGTTTATTTTGTATTAGAAAAGCATTAAAAGTCTTGACAGTTATAAGGTACAAATTTATTTACTTCCATTTATTTCTTAACTGTCCGAGGCAGAAACCAATTTCTTTCAACATGCTTGGATAACACCTTTTAAAGAGGACCTAGATCATCCCTGAAATATTTTACACTATCTCTACAGAAATTACATGCAACTATATCACTACCATTGTATTTTATTTCCCATAACTCCTGTAAAAATTATGAATACCATATAACCTGAAAATTTATAACATGAAATATAAACAGAATTATCCTAGAATGAAGGAGGTTTTGCCTGGACAGATGCAGGAAAAAAAAAAAGGATTAATACTCCTTCTTGTTTCCTGACCCCACCACAATTCTGAAGACATTCAAACAGTATTGCTTGAACAAGAGGGAAGACCTGAAATTTTTACATAACTCACATCCCAGGTAAACACTGCAGCTCTATCAATACCAATATTATATATAGCTATATAGCTATATTTTTAACAATCCTGGATGGGAATTTGACACAACCTCTGTGTTTTCCAGGTACAGTTCTGATCCCAGATCCTGGTAATACTAATGAGGATTTCTGGAAACAGCCTCTGAATCCCAGCAGAGGCAGCTGCACCCCCAGCAACATTGGCAAAGATACAGCTGGCAAGTGAAGGCAATTCTCCTGTTGGAGAATTTTCTTTTCTTTTCTAAATGTCCCTTGACTGAAGTCTGGGTTTTACCCTGGCCAATATTTAGCCCAATCTCAGGTTTTTACCCTGGCTAATATTTAGACCAATCTCATCTTACCAGTTTATTCAGAACAGCATAGCCAGGAGGAAAGAGGAGGCACTGCCTGGTAAAAGAGCTCTTGCCTTTGTTTGCATCATTCACAGACTCTGAATATTAGGCACACTAATTAATAATGATTTGCACTAATATAGCTCATTTTATTAAATGAAAGTGATTTATGCCTATTTATTGAGGAAACATGATGATGGATCCTCATTATAGGCAAGCATTAAATCTGAAAAACAACACACATACAAGAGTGGTCCCAGTTTTCTGCTACTTGCGGAATAAAATCTGATAAATGGAAAAAAATTTACCAAAGATGTTATTTTTTAACACCAATAAAATTGTAATTCACAAGTGCAAATTGAAATCACATTGTTGCAATCATCTTTTTTTACCCCTGAAATTAAAGTGGGTACAATGAATAAATACATGATTCTGACAGTACAGTAGTGATTACAAGAAAGTATAGTGTTAGACCAGATGTCCTGCTTCTTTGGCATTCCAAGACAATGGAACAGAACAACAAATATTTCAAGATTTTACTTCATTAAAAAATTATATACATACATATTTATACTCATAGGTATAGGAGGTCTAACACAAAAAAAACCCCAAAGAATGTGTCTGTAACTCTTTTTATTTAAAAAGCAAAATCAACTATGATCACCTTCGACATACTTCTGTGTCGAAACACAGCTGCACATGGTGCTGTCAATGTTCAAAGGAATTCCACAGACCATTTTCTGAAGGGCTTTTGATGATCTCTGTCATTATTAACTGCATGTCTTCTACTGATAAACAGTAGACTCCTTTGAGCACCAACTTGATCTTTGGGAAGAGGCAGATTCCACAGGGAGCCAGATCTGGCAAATACGGTAGTTGTTCAAGCACAGTGCTGCTGTTATTAGCTAAAAACTGCTTCACAGACAAAGCACTGTTAACTTGCTGTTCACTCTTGTGCACTGACATTTTCCAGTTGAAGGTAGGAAAACCCCTAGATTTGAGCACGTGTCCGCTCATAGTGAGTGGAACGATCAAACTGAGCCTTGTCTCACTGTGACAGGTCAGAACATCTTCTATAACCATCTCTTTGTGTCTCCCCTCCCACTTCCATTTCCTGAGCTATAGGGTTACTCTTTTTTCTTGTGTCAGACCTCGTATGTACATATTAGTTCCTCCAAAAATGAATTTTTGTCCTTATTTTTACAGGCTGGTCCACTGTCCTAAAAATCTTTTGTTCTGCAGCCCTCTAAGAACTTTGATATATTTGCAGAAGAATCAGAAAAATAACCTTAGATATAATTTTATACTTACATCAAAAACTGGTGGTCAATGTAGCAAACTCTTCACACTAAACCTCACTTGTGAGTGAAGCATGCTTTCTGGAGGCTTAGTTCCTATGCAGAAAAGGATGAACTGTTTATCAGCTAGAATATACCTTTGATTTTTTTACTTTGATTACTGTTCTTTGTGGTAGGATGAAGAGGATTTTTTTTCCCACAGAGAATTCAGTGCTTGCCGTTTTATTGACGTGATCCGTAGGTTAGAAAGATCTGAGTTTTCAGACAGCTCTAGCCTATGGCTGAACTGACTGGTATGATGGGACATTTTACCTGATGAAAAGGATTAAATTCACTCTTTTCTGGACATCCACAATTCACCTACTTTAGGCACTCAATTTGTTTATCTCTGCTGTTACCAGCCAGACAACTAAACCTACGACCACAGTGCCCTTGAATGGTGCTAGAGGTCAATAATTTCAAAACTAGGAACCTTTTACAATGTTGTTCCAGTCAAAAGTTAGCAATAAGTTGAATGAATAATTGTATTTGGTTTATTTTATATAGTGGAGTTGTTTAGCTAAATGCTTATAAGAAAGGCAAGGCTTGGTGCATGAAAACAAAAATGTATGCGTAGACGTTTCAGTATCAACCTAACAGGAAGAAAAAAAGTGTTTAATATTAAAAATTTGTTGGTCATGTTAAGACAGGCAAAAAACAGTGAAAGAAGAGTTAAAATTATTTTCTGTCAAAAACCTGTGGAGGAATAAAATCTTCTAAGAAACCAAAGAAATTTTTAAATATGAGAGTGGGATGAAAGGATATATATTGATGAAAGGATGTATATTTCAGCTGAAGGTCCAATAGTATGGGAGAGAAAGAGTGAGAAACAGTGAATGCCTAAATAAACATGCTCTTTTACAACAGTGTATTGGTTTTGTAAATCTAAAGTCTTTCTTCAGCTTATAAAAGAACTCCGTCCCTAACCGTTCACAGAGGTACATATTGCAAATAGCATGTCAGCTAGAACATGCAGAGACCAACCTCTTGGATCCAAGCTCATGACAGACAGATACAGACAGAATGCAGATACAGAAGATTCTCAGTGTTCTGGCTCTTCCTAGACCTATTACCACATCTCCATGTAAATATAGCTTCAGAAGCTGTCAAAAAGCACCTGTCCAGGACAGCGTAAGAGCTGACTAAAGTAGAGGGCTGAGAGAAGGCATTCTTTCCAATAATCAGTGTTATCCTAGAAGCCCTTGGTATGACTAATTGAAAAGCAGAATATGAGAGAGGAACAATAATATGTTCTCTAATAGATCTGTAAATACTAATAGGAAGTCATAGCAGAAAAGTAAGGCCAAAATAATCTTCAAGCACATGTGGAAAACTGCTGAACAAGATATTATGTGTATCATTATAATTTTTTCACTCTTTGCTTAACTAGAAGAAGGTTTTAAAATATTGAAAATGTCAGACACAAATTTGTGACTTTAGAAAGGTTATTTGAATTCAGCAAAGAAATCTCAAAGGCAAATAACTATACTTATGTAAGGGGTTTTATTTTAAGCTTACAAAGCCTTTTTGCCCTCGGCATGGTCTCTGAACAAATGAATGTCCAATACTGTAACTATCAACGTGGCTTTTCAGCCTGAGCCATCTCGCTTTAAGGAGAAGTTATCAATTTTCTCTTTCTTTCTTGTTGATTTTCTGAAAATTGTGACACCCTTTTGATTCACTATTGGCCTTATATACAGAAGATCAAAGGGAAAGAGAGGATATGCTCCATAAATCACAAAGCAGTGGTGTAAGCTCTTGTTCTCCAGGCACACAAACTACAAATACAAAAAAATTGAGAGATCAGATTCTTAGTTCCTTCTCTACTTATTTTGTCCTGTATTGCTTTGGTTTTAAATATTGTTATTCCAGTGTCTTTCTATTGAAAATATGTTACCCTGAAACAACTGCTGTCTTTGTCATTGATTTAACGTATTTGGACATGGAAATTGGATATTCAGTCACCTCAGTTTGTCCATGATGCTCTGTCACTTTACAGGAAGATACCAAGATTACACTCAACACTGTTTCTCCCATTCCTATCTGCTTCCAGATTGCAGAATTTTTAGAGGGTTCTGGGTTTTTTTTTGGTTTTGTTTTGTTTTCTTTGTTTTGTTTGTTTCGTTGTGGGTCTTTCTATTTTCGTTGGGGGGTGGTAAATGCACATATTTTTAGCTCAGTTTCACATTTCTGTGAGCACAACTCAAGATTCTTTCCTCTGCAAAGCAATTTAGAAAGTTAAATGCTCTGACAAAAAAGGTCAAGTGATTCTCAGAAAAGAAAAAGACATGAAGTTTCCTTCGATTTCAGTAGCCAAAGGAGGTCAAGAACATTCCATTTTTTTACTCTACCAGAAGTGTATTACTGGTTATTGTGCTACAGCATTGAGTTAATACTTGCTAAGGCTTTAATATCTTCTCTCAAGTAAAATATTTCTTCCTTGATCTTCACCTATGTGATCATTAGTGTGTAGGACCACACACTATATAAGCAACAAGACACAACACAAAATATAATGTAGGTTGACCTGTACAATATTTGAAGGCGACTGAAAATATGGCTTAATTTAAATGGACAGTAATTAGGAGATAGAATAAATTTTTTCTCAGCTTAGTTTGTCACTACACTGTTATAGTTTCATTGTTAGTGTACACAAAAGCAACACTTGTTACAGACAAATGCTTTCAATGTATGAACAGTTCTTTCAGACATTTTATATTTTCACAAGAAATAACTCAACCATTAATATTCACAATGAATAAAATTCAGTCTACTTTCTAATTAGAAATAATACATTTATGACTTTCTTAACCGCAGAGGGTTGAAACTCTTCATAAAGTTAATCTGACTATTTTGGTAACAAATTCAAAACATTTTCTCTAAAAGGATCACAGAATAATTGAGATTGGAAGGGACCTCTGGAGGTCAGCAGCTCCAGCTTCCCCAGTTTCCCAAGATCATGTCCAGATGGTTTTCTCTAATATCTCCAAGGAGGATAGAGACTACATAGCCTCTCTGGGCAACTTGTTCCTGTACTCTCAGTAAAATAGTATTTCCTCGTATCCAGATGGAACCGCTTGTGTTTCGGTTTGTGCCCATTGTAATATACATTTAAAGTACAGTTAAAATCTTTATGCCATATAAAGTTTAAATAAAACATAAATTTTTTAAATACCTACATCAAATAATAAAATATTCCAAAGAAAAAGATTGGTTATGAAACTTATGAAGGTATCTAGGCATTCAGAATTCATTTTCAACCGTATGCAGTTCCTAATATACTGATAAGATAAAAAAGACTCTTTTCTTTGTTTACAATTCGGTTTGTTTTATACAGTCATTAAGGCTCAAACCAAGCTAATTCTCTCTGTGCTCCTTCTTACGAGAATTTTTTAGTGGCATTAGAAACTAAGAGAACACATATGAATAGAACAAAATAACAATCTGTTATGTATCAAAAAATGTACCCAGAAATATATACCCGATAAAAAAGCCTTCTACATTTCAAATGGCATTCCCCAAACAAACAGACCTTTCTGAAAGCAGAGGTCATAAAGTTAGCAGACTAACATTTGCTCAGCACCTTCATCTATGCTGAGTTGTCTTTCTCAGACACATTTTAAAAAGTGTAATTTGATGAATAACAGCATTATTGGATTTGGACATCCAAGACATTTAACCACAAATACAAAATTTAGCAAATGGTTAAATTGTAATATTTTCAGCAACCAAGGCATTTAAACTTTTAGTAAGGACAAGCTTCCGTGAGTTTATAATGAGTTAAGAGATTGGTATAATAAAGAGATAAAATAATGCAAGAAATGTTTTCTTTCCCCTCAGAAAAAGGACTTGCAGGAGTTTGTACTTCTGTGGGTACATGAGCGAGTGAATTCAATGAAGCAGGGAAAGCACTGTTAATCTATACTTACTGGCTTAAGATTTTTAGGTATTAAACCTAAACACTTAATCACTGAATCAATACTTAAGTCTTATTATGGAGATTAAACCCTAAATTTAGATTTCTACTTTTTTAAAAAAATGTACCGGAGTAAATAATTAGTATGATTAGCAATATTTATAAAATACCAAAGTAGTTTCAAAATTCCCTACAAAACTATCAAAAACTTATTATATTTCAGAGTAAGGCAAAAAAAAAGATTATCTTTAAAAATTATAAAATTAATAATATAACTTATCATTGAGGAAAGGCTACACAAAAGCAGTATCTGAAAACAACAGTCTCCATTAAGTTTAGTTATAGAAAATAGTATGTACTGTTAAGAAAAATCTTGTCATTTTTCTCATTAAATACTTTTTCTGAAATGATTAGTTCCTCCTGGATATGTTCAGATTATATTCCCTGAAATAAAAATATCTGTTTATATGAAAGTGTATGAAGGTCTTTTCACAGGTGTTCTGGTAACCATGGAAATTTAGTTGCATACTTATACAGGGTCTCTTTAAATGAGGGAGTATAAATGAGGCAGAATCAACTGATCTATAGCAGAGGTATATGTTTTCTGCAGATTAATTTTCTCTATTTACTGATTTGAAAAAAAAACACATAGTTAATTTAAAACAATTATTTCCACTGACAAGAAACTAGAATAAATCTTGAGCAAAGCCAGCCAGGAGCAAGAAAATCAATTTATTCAAATATGTGGGCAGATTTGTGTGATAAAAAGGATAAAATCAATACCAGCTTTTCAGCGGTAGATTTTTGCTGAGAACAATTTGGCTACTGTTTGTCTCTTAGCAGAAGCAGCTATTAGGTACTGTGCTGCAAGATTTCAGATTATTTTTCAGTAATTAAAACCACAGTGTAATATATGGAAGTAAACCTCCAAATCCTCTAGTCAGGTCTACAGACAAGCACTTTCTATTGTGCTGATCTCAGTGGAGCACTACATAGGCACAAGTGTGTGCTGTCAGGTGTTACCCTTCAGACCAGGTTGGTCTCATTGCAGCATCCATAAAACTCTTTCAGGCTGAAATCAAATTTCCCTTCAGGAACCTTTCATGGAAATGGATTTGACTGAGAGAAGAAGTATGCTGCTGGGGAGAAACCATGAATTTACAGAGGCTTCCACATCCAATAGAAGGTTATGGAAGAAATGTATAATCATACCCAGGAAATAGGAGTCCAAGGGGTGTGAGAGGCACAATTCAGTCTTTTCTGCCCTGTGGTTAGTATTTCTCACACAGTAAGTATTCTGTGATTGGTGCTGAAAATTCAGCTTGGTGAAGATACAGTTTCTGTGGCAGTGGCCTTTGGTGGGGGCAGTGTGTGTTGTTTTATTTATGACAGCTACATATCAGATATGACTTTCCGTACAGATTTGTCATTAATGTTAATCTTGTTTACCAGAAAAGTAAGATTACAATAGAAATAGAGTAACAGCAGTAAAGGAATTTATAGCTTGGCATGTTTTTACAATGACTAGGCTTCACTGTCAGTAACCAAGCTGTCTTAAGCTCAATGCAGTAACAAAAAAGTGCTGTGAGTGAACACTCAGCACAGCATGTCACTAAGGATGCACCAGCAGTGTGACTCAGTGTGTAAAGTCAGCTTATCAATTTTCTGCTTGATTAAAGAATCTTTTCTCTGGTCTTACTCTCCTGTCGCTGTACATTCATTAGACTAATGTAGCTACTACAGACTCTGACTCAGTTTTGTTCCATTGTACTTAAGTAGGTGCTTATGGTGTCAACAGTTTTGCAGGCATGAGTTCATTGCTTGTTGGTGTAAAATAGCTCCAATAAAAATAAATTAATGAATATAGACTGTGAGTGGATCATATCCTACTGTTAGGGTAGAATCTGAAAAAATATTCATGTTATGTTAATGAAAATAGTTATTCTTTTATTATTTTATCTTTGCATATTGTGTAGGTCTAATCATTGTCCAGAGACAGTAATCTTATATGCAGTAACATTCATTTTAAAAATAATGTTTACAGTGAATACTTAGAAATATACTCAGAAGACAGTTACATGCAAATAATCCTTTTCAGAGTGCTGACTGAAAATCACTGAAAAATACAACTTGGAGTATGATTTGAAGAAATATTTATACAATAATTTTCTAGATAAATCCCAGTCCTCGCATCAGCATAGACACAATACAGACAATCTTATTGTGTATCTCAAAGGTTATTTTACCATTCAGATTAATAATTTATTATAAGTTTTGACCTTATTAGGGTTGGTGTAGTATTTACTTCAATTGAACGTGTAAAATGGTACAATATTGTAGAATCTACAGCTGTAATTGGGCCTTGTGACAGTTCTGGTCAAATTGAACAGAATAATTACAAATTAAAACGGTGCCCTGATATTCATTTGCACCTCCAGGGAAATCAGCTATTGTAGTGATCTGTTCTGATACAAACGCTTTAGCCTCACCAGCACAGGTACTGGAACTCTGAGTTCACAAATACTATAAGTGTTCTTTTGTCCTACACTTGTTGACTATCTATCACTCAACTTAAGTCTCCTCCAGAGACACAACCTCTGCACTTCCTGAAACTACTCATATAAGATAGTTTTCTGCCTTACAGATGGAATTTATAATCATTTTCACAAGTAACATTCATAAGGCTTCTTCTTGTTAAATGTATTCAATTCAAGGATTCTATAACAATCAGTTAGACCCAAAAATTCATTTCTGAAACAGGTTATATTTTCCTGAATTTACAGAAGAGGGCATTTTGCTCAGGAGACAACCTATTTACTTCTCTGACCAAAATAATATGGTCTGAACTTGTAAACATCATTCTCCCACTATTAGTTATCATAATTCAAAGTTTGTTGAAATTAAATTTTTCCTCCATTGAATCCACTGAACTTTGAATCTGGAACAGAGTCTTTTTACAGGCGCAGGTACATTGAACTCTCATTTGAGACTGAAGATCTAAGTAAGATAAACTTTGCACCTAGTATAATAGTTTTTTAAAGCCATGAGCTAGTCTCCAATTCTTCATGCAGTCAGGTAAATTTGACCTCAACTCATCAGGGAAGGTTTTCTTGAACAACAGGTAGCAATTACTGAATACATACTGTCCAGTGACTTCAGCAAGGTATCGTTCTTCATTCTGCCAGTGAGCTTTCCTTTAATAGGCAGAGAAGATTTATGATTGACAGAGAATACATCCAAGTTATGAAATATTCTGTCATTGCAAGTCACCTAAAAGCTCTACTGGGAAACAAAGAACTGAACAAACCAACAACAAAAATACTCAATCTAGCCAAGCCAGTACCACATAATTACAGATCAGTAATAACAGTTTTTCAATTTTTTTCCACAAAGTGCTAGATTTTATCAGCAATATCAAATAATTATTTTTTTTCTCATTTGCATATAGATGTCTTTTGTGCTCATGGTACTTTATAAGATAGGGAAGGCTGCACCCCAGTTTTACAACAGAGAGCTACACAAGTTGTTGTACTGCAAAACCTTGCCTAGGGGAGATTACCAGGAAGGAAGGTGGGAAATTAGAGCATGTTTTTCACCTAATCACTTAACAATCCCTAGGTTAAAAGTGGAGTCAGTTTATAGGGAAACTAAAATGGTACTCTAGCATAAGATGCCAGTATTATTCTTATTGATATTAATTTCTGGGTTTTGGAGATAAAGTCCTTAATTAATTCATTTAAAAGATATCTTGCTAACGAATCTTAATTAGATTAAATCATTATTCCAGGAAGCAATGTGCCAAATTACGCAAAGCTAATTAGGGTAGTCAGGAAATTGGCTTATCCACCAGTCTGTAGGCAACATGGGTAGTCTTTTATTCATAACTATCTCTTTGCAGCAGGAACAGCATTTTATCTGGATTTATCAAAGACTCGGGAATAATTCCATTAACAAAGACTCCGGGAAAAAAAAGGCTTGCCTGCTAAAAACCTAATGAACAATGAAATCTCATAAAAAAATATTTTAACTGAAACACGTTAGCCTTTTTGTTCCAGGGAAAAGACTAAACAAACTTTCTCTGTCATATTATATATGACTTCAACACTAACAACAACAACAGCAAAAGTTGTTTCATCCACCTTATCTTTGGTTTACATTTTTCTTTTGAAATTTCAAATTGCATCCTCCAATGACGCAAGATTTTTTACAACTAACACTCTATTAAAATCTAATTTCTGGGCAACAGCACTTCTCACTTTTCCTGTTGTAATAGCATATCAGACTGAACAATATTTTCACGACTCTGCCAGATGTATATACTTAAAGTATACATTACTGATAATACTGAAACAGGAAATTCCTCTGTATCCACAGAAATACAGACCAAAAGCACAAAAGCGTCTAAATAATCACCAGTAGGAATGATTTAGTCTTAGATAGACTACATATTCTACTCTTGATCTCAAAAAGAACATGCGTCCCTAAGGAAATGATAAAAAGCAATAAAAATAATGGTTTCAGGCATAACCATAGAGAAAATATTGTCATATTAACAGTTCTACCAGTGTTTCTTTCCATTAAATAAGTTACAACAATTGGTTATATTTTAATATAAGTTAATTTAAAACTAATCTAGTAAAGTAGCAATATTTCACTTGCTCGTACAAGCTACCTGAAATATTCATGACTTTCTGGTTCCATAATATTATAGTATATATTTCTCCAACTTTAGTTCCAAACCAGATAAATCATTAAGGGAAAAAAACTCTTTTTGTGCATTTTACTGGGATACAGACAAAGAAAAAAATTTCCAATTAGTATTTGCATTAAATATTAAAATTGAGCTCGTTTGAGCTAGCTTTCCCAAGCTCTCCAACTGCTCAGTCTCCCTCTTTCCCAAAGCTTCCCCCTTTCAAAGGAAAAAAACTATGGAAGAAACCAAAATCACACTAAATATATGTATTTCTGTATTTTTTCTAAATACAAACAACTACACTGCAAATATATGCAAAGGAGCAAGGGAAGAGGGGAAGGGAAATGGGGAAAAAGGACAAAAAGGAGCTATGTAACACCTGGCATACAACTATAACACCCAGAAGCTAACACAGTAAAGATTTAATGAAATCTTACCACGCCACCTCCCCTGTGGAGAGCCGGATGGCCAAATCCAACTCGTTAAAAAATTTTCCACAGGCTCAGCAGCAGACAGGACCAATGCAGGGACCCTCTGCTCCTCAGCCTTGCCGGAAAAAGAAGAGCGTATACTCTTTTATCTACACCCTATTTATATGTCGGGTTACGTTAAAGGAAGATATGGAATACATCCATGGATCAAAAGTCAATCCACTACATTCTCCACCCCTTATTCTATATCATTTCTTTAACGCAACACCTGTACATTGTGTTTGTCTATATCCCATGCCTAGACATGTATATATAGTCCTTATTTTATTTCGAAGTCTGTCACAGTTCTGGTTTTGGACTTAAAGATTTCAAGCTTGGAAGATCTGCTGGTGGCTGTTTCTCAGGTAGTCATGAGAATCTCATGTGGTGCAGCGCTGGACTGGCTCAACTGGGCTTGGCTCATCACTGGAGACTGGTATCCACTCTGTTCAGGTCTTTCTCATCTGGTGTTATATCCTGTAAAACTCAACTCAAGACACGGAATTAGTTTTCCCCCAAGGATTGATTTCCTTGAGGAACACACCAGGTCTCTCCATCCTCTCTCATTATCTACCAGGTATTTCCAGGCCCTTGAGCGAAAACAATCCCATGAAACACTTGAATTTTGTTTCCATCTACAGCGTGGAGGGATTCTGCTTGGGCAGGCCCAGCTCGATTGACAGAGCCCCTGGTGTTAACTAGCCAGGTGTCCTTGGCTAATTGCTTATCCCAGCTTTCTGGGATACAATGATGTAAAAAATATACTGGATATGTTCTGGGGCCTTACCCTTCTCTAATGTAGCCTGAATCAGTCCGTGACAGATGGTTGGGCTGTGCTTGCACCCCTGGGGCAGTTGATTCCAGGTGTATTAAACACCCATCCAGGTGAAAGCAAACTGCGGCCTGCACTCTGCCTCTAAGGGAATGGAGAAAAACACATTGGCAATGTCAATGGTGGCATACCCCTTTGCTGTCTTGGACTCCAGCTCATACTGGAGCTCCAACATATCTGGTACTGCTGCACTCAATGGTGGTGTGACTTCATTTAAGCCACGATAGTCCACAGTCAGTCTCCATTCTCCATCAGACTTGCGTACAGGCCAGGTAGGGCTATTGAAGGGTGAATGGGTTCTACTGACCACCCCTTGGCTTTCCAGCTTCTAAACCATCTTATGGATGGGGATCACAGCATCTCGATTCATCCGATACTGTTGCCGGTATATGGTTGTCATGGCTATTGGCACTTTTTGATCTTTAACTTGCAGTAATCCCACTGCAGAAGGGTCTTCTGAGAGGCCAGGAAGGGCAGGCAATTGCTTGGACTCCTCTTCAATCACTGTGGCTACACCAAAAGCTCACCAGTACCCCTTCGAGTCCTTGAAGTATCCTTTTCTTAGGCAATCCATACCTAGAATGCAAGGGGCTTCTGGCTCCGTCACAATGGAATACTTTTCCCATTGGTCTCCTGTCAAGCTTATGTCGGCCTCTACCACTGACAACTCCTGAGACCCTCCTGTCACTCCAGAAATAGAAACAGTCTCTGTGCTCTTATGCTCTGATGGCATTAAAGTACACTGGGCACCAGTATCTATCAAAGCTTGGTATCTATGAGGATCCAATGTGCCAGGCCATCGAACCCACACAGCCCAATAAATCTGATCATCTTCTTGGTCCCTCTCCTTCTCCTGGCAGAAGGCAGGGACCCTCTGTTGGCCTTGATTAGAGTAATTGTCGTTGGACTTTGACTTGGGTTTCTTGAAGGCTTTTTTGTCATCAGGGAGGTGGATCTCCATCTTCTTGCCTTTCAGCGATTGCATTTTCTTGTCTAAAAATTATGCATCTACCACATAGACAACTTTCTTGTCAGTGTCCTTCTGTCTCAGCTCCTTCACTCTAGCTTCGAGCTTGTAAGTGGGTTGGCCACCCCACTTCTTCATGTTCTCTCCTTTGCTGCATAGGTATGCCCATAGTTGGCTACGTGACTGACAGGGTTTTCTTTCCCTCTGCATGGGTATGATGAAGATCGTGAACGAGATTGAGATCGAAGTCTAGGTCAAGGTCGTCTTGGTTTATCCTTCCATTGCCCTTTCTCTGTAATCTCTATAGCGTCGGTCATCTCTATCCCTAGGATAGTCCTCATATCTGGAGTATTCATAATCTCTCTCTCTTCTTCCCCTATCGTAGGTAGGTTGGTATAGGGAATCAGAGGAGTCTTCCAGACTTTCTGCTCTGTGCCTTATCCAACAACACATGGCTTCCATGCTTGGTTCACCCATCCTTGGATCTTATATGGTTATTGAGCAGTAGGTGTATGGTTTAGGGGCACCTTTAATTACCTTTTTCCACATGGGCTGTGTGCAGGGGACAGGTTCTGGAGCTAGGATGTCATAATAGTCTGGATCAGAATAGATGATCTCCAACATGGCTAATTGCTGTAGGTTTCGGATGTCTTCTTCAACAGTATTCCACCTTCTTGGAGAAGTCAACAGATATTCCTTAAATGGGTATCTCACTCTTACAGCCTGGAGGATTCAGATGCAAAGACCGGACGCCATTCTCTCCTTTGCCATTTCTTGTTCTATTACAGGATCTCGGGCAAGAGATCCCAATTGTTGTACTTCATGACCTTCAATTGTGACTAATAGCTCCATTGTCCCAGCATTGCACCAGCCAAGTGAGGATTTGTTCACCAGGCAAACGACTGTAATCTCTTCGTAAATCTCGAAGATCTCTTGCGGTCAGGGATTGTGTAATTTTACTTTCTCACATTATTCCTTGTCTATCTCTTCCACGTAGAATTTTGTCCACTTCTCTTTGTACTCTTCCACTCTTCCACGGAACCTCTCCCACCTCCTCTCTGTATCTCTCACAATGAGATGGACTTCTACGTCGTTCACCATACCCAGCAGGTAGAGGTAGTGAGTAGTCTTTTGGGTGCTGAGATGAAGGCCTCAACCAATCATCAGGTGGCAATAATTGTCTCTCAGGTTGAGTGGAACGCTTTGTCCCTTCTTTGCATCTTTTGAAATACTAAATATATAGTCAGGATATAAATCATCTAGTGACAGTATACCACAGGTTGTTTGTACTGTTGCCTTCTTTTCTCTTTATGCCACTCTATTTTCCTTTGGATACACCCCTAGTTCTTTTGGACGCGCCCCTTCTCTTGCAACCGTTTTTTCCTCTCTTGCAGTAGCTCCTTCCTCTGTCACAGTGACTTCTTCCTTGCTCACAGCTGCTCCTTCATCCGCTACTCCCTGCATGGATGGGATAGGTCCCTCTGTTCCTTCTTCTTCTTCTTCCATGCATTCCAGTTGTGGAAATGGGTCTGTAAGTTTTACGGTCTCCTTCAGCAATGTCTTTTTTTCTTTATAGGAGCAACAATGACTTTCCTGTTCTGAAGTTGACTCCCAGTTCTAGTAGATTTAGCAGAGAAAGCTTCAACTTCAAGTTGTTCTTGGACTCCAGTTTCACAAGTGGACCCAATAAGAAAATCACTAGTTTCTGGTTGCATGGTTTGAGTTCCTGTCTCAACCTTAACCTTCTGAGAGTGATCTACCACAGCACGATAAGCATTAGCCATGCCCCAGTACAAAGCATAGAATTGCATGTTTGGATCGTCATATGAAAGACACGTTTCCCTCAAACAACGTGTCATCTCATCAGGGTTGAACACCTGCTCTGGCACAAAGTCCCAAGCAATAGGAGGTGTCACACATCCCACAGTTTACCAAAATCCAATCATGTTCCCTGCCATCCAAAGACTGGCCTGTCCAAGCTCCTTCCCAAGGCTCCAGTGATTCCTCTCAAGGTTCGGCCCTTTGTATAACAAGGGAAACAATGCAGCACCACCACTCCAATTTTAAATAGTATTTCTGCTACCTTTACCACTAATATCATTGTTGCTAGAAAATTTAAGTATTTGTTAGAGCTGATCTTAGGAGTCCTTTCCACCAAACCTTGAATGAAACCATTATGGAGACTATATACTAGGTTGTCAATGTCAAAATTGAGGAATGGAAGACATTCGTTCCATCCATCTGAATGGGACAAGTACAAAACCAGCTAGAACAATGAAAAAAGTTAGCAAAAAGGCCATTATTTTCCTTCAGGTTGTTCCTAAACAAATTCTTATTTTATAAACAAGGTTTTCTTGGCTGCTTTCCCGGACTCTGGCAGCGTTCTAAGACACTGTTTTCAAAACAAACCGAGGTAAAACCATCCTCTGCTACCAAAAATTGAACTGGTTTGAGCTAGCTTTCCCAAGCTCTTCAACCATTCAGTCTCCCTCTTTCCCAAAGCTTCCCCCCTTTCAAAGGAAAAAAACTATGGAAGAAACCAAAATCACACTAAAAATATGTATTTCTATATTTTTCTAAGTACAAAGAACTACACCACAAGGATATTCAAAGGAGCAAGGGAAGAGGGGAAGGGAAATGGGAAACTAACAAAGCAAAGGATTAATGAAATCTGACCACGCCATCTCCCCAGTGGATAGCCGGATGGTCCAATCCGACCCGCTACAAAATTTTCCGCAGGCTCGGCAGCAGACCGGACCAATGCAGGGACCTTCTGCTCCCCAGCCTTTCCGGAAGAAGAAGAGAGTGTACTCTTTTATCTACACCCTATTTATATGTTGGGTTGCGTTAAAGGAAGATATGGAATACATCTGTGGATCAAAAGTCAATCCACTACAACACTACTGCAATATTTGTAAATACTTCTGAAGAGAGAAGGAAACCAGGGTTTAAGTAAGCAAAGTTCCTGAAAATTTGTAATGGAATATTCTCTATTATTTTTTCCACTCAGTGCCTACATCACAAGCCAAACTATATCTCTGTACCCCTTGTGTCTCTTCTTTATTTACATGATAGTAAATGCCAATTCACTTAATATTTCTATATACCAATTTTAAAACTCATGTTTATTTGATTGCTAGCTTTTTAGCATGGTGGAACTTCCCTCAAACCTTCCCTTACAAACTCCGTTACCTGCTTAAAAAAGCTATAATAACTGTAGAGAATTGATACTTGACTAATGTGCATTGAATCATTCAGGCAGGCCCAATATAGGATCAGCGTGAATCTTCATGACTAGTATCATGTGAAGCTGTGACTAGCAAGGGATGAACCATTTCTCATGTAAGAAAGTGTTTGTCATAAATCACACCAACTAGGAAATAGTCAGCAAGAAGTGGTTATGAATCTTGGGCATTTTGGGGCCCTTGGAAGAAACTCTTTTCAGTTGTTTTCAGAGGTTGTATTTGTTATGTTTTATCTTTCAACAAGAGCAATGGGAGAATTTATATAAACTTAAATATTCATTGCCAATTGTGTATATATATGTTGTTATCTGATCCTCAGTTTATAAAAACACGACTAATGTAGGTTGTCAGTATTGAAAGCAGAAAACATAAGAAGTACGTTTTGTAAAATATGGTAAAATTAGTTAGAGCTAGCAAATCGTAATGTACAAGACGACTCACATGAGTTATAAAAAAATATAGCTTCTATAAAATAAGTATGGATCACATAGTGGACTTTCTGCAGAGAATGAAAACCTTGCATGATTCCCCAATGATAGGTATGTAATATGTCTACGACACTGTTATAGATATTAATAATGTATCTAGATCAACACATATCAACAAAACGATGGTCATCTGAAATGAAATTGAAATCAAAATCTCCTTAACTAAGGATGACAAATTCTGTATTTACAATACATTTGCGTCTCCTGTGTTTGTACTTGATGTTTTTAAAAAGAATAGAACTTTGCCGTGGTGAAATATCTTGCTTTTATTTCCTTTACTTGAAAGTACTACAAATCTGGGGCTCACTCAAAGATTTTGGCTTTCCAGTTATATATCATAGCGGGATTTTCTTTGGTTAGCTAAATAGCTGTGACTTGACCAATAAATTTAGGGAGCTGATTAGTATATCACTCTGCTTTCCCCTGGGCACTCTTAATTGTACAGCAAATTCCTGCAGTGTCATTTCTCAAAGTAAAGTTCAGTTATTGACAGTAAACATCAGCTGTCTTTTCTAAACATTGTGACTTCATTTTAATCAGCCTCCTTGTTAGTAACATCATTAATAATGTTCAAAGTCAGAATTTGGTGGTCTGAAAAACTTAGACATAATCATCATGAATATTGACAGGTAAATTCATAGGCTCAATGGCAGTACACAAAACAACTCCTGCTTTTCCAAGGCTAGATAAAAGTCTGTTGAACTGAAGAAACTTCTTCCATCAAGTGTTGATGGTCATAAAGTCGCTCATTTCCAGGAAAGTTTAATATGGACAATCAAGCATTCTCCAAATGAGTAGTTTTTCTGCCAGTTCTATTATTATTCATCCTGGAGCAAAAGAAATCTTATCTATCAACCCAAGCCCATGCATATAAGTGACTGCAGTAGGAAAGAGCTGTCTTGTTATTTATGTGTTCTTCAAACCTTTTTAGCTGCACTTCAAGCTGCTTTATAGGCCCAAAACCAAGCACGCTGGAAAACTGCATTGTCACAACCTAGTTTATACTATTTTTCCTCATTATTATTCTGCTACTTTTATTCTTTTATTCTCCTCTATTTCTATTCTTCCAGTTACTTGTCTCAAGTAAATTATCTCTCGGTGTGTTCATTCAATGTGTTATGTTGAATAAGACCTTGGGAGACAATTTTATAAAGGGAGGAAGGGCTGATCATTAATTATATCAATTATATTAATTACTGGGCACTGCACACAGTCAATATGCGCAGGCTTCTGGAGATATCTAGTGAATATTTAGATACGGCATATACTGACTATTGTCACTGGCTTCCACACTTCCACAATACCGTTTCTGTACCTGCCTCACATAGTCAGACTTGATACTACCCTTTTAGAAACATATTTTGAGGGCATGTGAGTACTGAAGAAGATATTACGTATGTCTCTATCTACTTGATCTATTCTTGGTAAGCAGTTACAATTTAGAAGTATCACCAAATTATTATACTCTACAATGGAACTCCTATGATTTAGTTCATTGAACATTGACAAGAGACTCTAGAAATCTGGGTGTCTCATTTCTGTTATTTATTTGCCGCATTTCACCTTGAATTATTTACCCTTACTTTGTGTTTTACTCTGAGATCAACAGAGAAACAGCAACATGTAAGAACTTCTATTAATTATAAAGTCAAAGGTTATTCAATGCTTTGTTTAATATCTTTAACAATGAAGTAAAAATTTTACCAATTTTTTATGTGGTACTGTTTTTTTACTCCCACCAGTTCCTTTGTTACAGTGCATTTTTTATTATGGCATTAAATGTAATTTCAGAGAATTGCAGTTATCTTATGCTTAATTGACTCCAGGACACAAAATTAATCATTTCACAGGCCATGTTCATTTTATTTTTCTCTCTCTCTCTTGAGTATAATTATGTCTTTATACTGGATAGACACATGATCTACTGATAAAATTAAGAGATTAATTACTTTCTCTGATTTCTTTAAGATCAAATATGGCACTTAGCATAGGATAGCTTAATAAGATAAGGATAGATAATTATGAAGCTATAAAATGTATTGTTTCCTGGCTACACTTTTTTAGATTATCAATAGAAATAGTATTATATCTTTATTTTTAGGGAATGCTTCAGGCTCCCCTTTAGGCAACAAAAATCAATGATGTCACCCAGATCCTGTACTCTTGAATGTACAATGCACTTGGTTTCACCCAATGGGTAGGTGATATGACACAATCTCATGAAGCGCATACATCTCTGAATATGCACATAAGATGGGGTAATAAGTTAGAGGGGAAAAAAAAGAGTATTTTGTTATTGGTAGAAGATTTATGATTGCTAAACAATATTACGTTTAATCTTAAGAAAGATATTTCAGATCAGAAAATATTTGGGATGTTAAACTTTTGCATTGTACCTACCATTAATTCAATCCAAACATTTTTGTTTTAAGTTAAAGGTGTACATTTAAGTTATATTGTTTTGCAGCAAGGAGTGTGCGTGCCTCTTGGCGATGCTAATCCAGATAGGCCAGAAAACTTAGTTCTCTTGATATGGAATATTGCTGCTGAATTTTGAAAAAAAAACAAAACAAAACATAAAATACCACAAACAAACAAAAAAAAGTGATGCACCTTTTTCCCAGTAAAGAAGATCATTTAAAACAGGGAAGTTTGGACAATTAATTATACTTGCCCTACCTTGCTTTTCAAAACCTCACCTTCCAGACTGCTGACTGCTGCATATACAGGAGAAAAGGCGAAGGACTTCTTGGTTCTCAGTATCTCCAGGACTTTCTTTTTCAGGAGAGTAGAAATAAGCTATTTTACAGGATGGCAAAATATACAGATTATGAATAAAAACGAGGTAAGGAGTCAACTAATATAATTTACTTTGCTCAAGAACTGACAGACATGATCATTTGGGATGAAAATCTTCATCTCGCTCGGAATCTGCAGGTCAAAGAAAACCCTCTTCCATAAATTCAGAATAGTTCAGAAACTGTTCAACTAAATGAATTTCATAAATACGAAAATAACTGCAACAATCTTTGGAATGTTACTGGACCTATACTGGACAATATTAAATAATATATAGTAATAATACTCATAGTCCTATGGCTTTGAAATAGTCTGCTTTACTTTGCTTGTGTCTTCAAATTTAAGGTTCATCCTGAAGGTGAGCTATCTAAATGATTTTCAAATTATAGAAAATAGGATAATTTAAGCAAAAATGCTGCTATATTTTAAACTATGGAATCTTTCTATAAGACACTCTGCTCTTCATTCATCACCCAGCTTGACTGAATGACTGGTTCTATCTTCTTGAGTTTTCAGGATCCTCTTATATAGTAACATTTATGCAAAAAAATCTGCATGCAGAGAATGGCTGAAGTAAGAATAGAGACATCTCCATATGAAAACAGGTAAACCTGTTATTCTTATGCATCTATCACATAATTTACTTACATATTTATAGTCCTTTTAATACACATATGTCTACAGAGAAATTCTTGCATGCAGCTCTGAGAGAATTACTTTTGAATATATATATAAAAGTTATTATTTATATCTATTCCTCTTATCAATAGAAGATTTTAGAATCCTCTCTTTCTTACTAAGTTCCCACACCCTGTTCTGTAACATTATACAGTTTTCTAAATCATGATCTAAATATATTTTTGTTAGTTGATGCAATCAAAACAGAGCCTGTGGGCTCCGAAGATCAGCTTCAGTTACACGCTTTCTTCACCACTCCATTTTTTGTTCTGTCTCCCTGCTGTACTGTACCTTACCTTCAGTCGCTCGGCTTTCCTTAATAGGTCATCTGTCAAGCCTTGCTCATGTTCATGCTAATTTCCTGTTCATGTTTTTTATTTCAATTTTTTAGGACTAGAAATACTAGAAACTCAAGCCTTGCAGCCTGATGTTCCAGTAGCTAACAACATTTTTTTCTGCACAGGTACACAGAGAAGGGGAATGGCCACAGAATTGTTTCACGAATAGGGACTATATACTTAATTATTTATTGGAGTTCCGAAGAGAATGGCATGAGTCCTCTGCCAGACAGTAAACAGGGGGAGAGGTGTATGTTTTTCTGTTCAGGGAAAATTTGGGAGTTGTGGTGAACACAGTGTCAAATAAGCATGGGGGGTGTGGGTTGTTGCTTTTCTAAAGAAAATGTCTACAGTGAAACCTAGCTCCCTTGCAATAAGGGACTGAAGAGCTGCAAAAACAAGAACAGAAAACAATAAAATATACATGAGGGAAAAAAAAACCTGACAAACCAGATACGTATTCAATAGAGATGAGACAGATCTAAGTGTAAAGGAACCAGAATAAGAAATGTTAGTCAAAGAGATAGATGAACATAAAATATGTACATGGTAATACAAAGCAGTGAAATAATTATACATTACTACAGTAGTATAGTAAGTTATAAACCCACAGAGTAAATCAAGTGATCTTCTGCGTAAAAGAATCATATGGCTGCATGGCCATCACCTATTGAAATAATAAATGCTGAAGGAACATACTGTTTTACATGAATATCCATCATAATGTATATACAGAATAGAATAGAATAGAATAGAATAGAATAGAATAGAATAGAATAGAATAGAATAGAATAGAATAGAATAGAATAGAATAGAATAGAAATGTAGATTGTCTTTCAAGAATGCTTCAGACAGCAAGATTTGGCTTATAGGGCAAGCTTTGAAGATAACAATCAAGAATTACTTCTTTACCCTAAATCATAGTTTTAACTCTTGCTACATTCAGGTTTTCTCTCCCAATACTACTGCTGTTCAGTGACACCTACTCTGGTTTTATTTGGTCTTGCGAGGAATTGCACTTTTTGAAATCAGATAAACCTCTGTTTTATCTTTTAGAATGCTCCTGATTTTCAAATGTGGAAAGAGGAGTCTTGAATATGTAGGCAGAGGGTACCCTAAACATTCAAATGTAGAGTTTCAAATGCAAACATTTAAAAGTCAAAATGTTATTTTTAATAGCTCAGGATTTTGAAATACCTAATTTCAGAGGACCAAATTTGTTATTTCTGGTTCTTCAAAACAACTATATTAAGATACTAGGAAGAGGCCAGTGTCATGGTTAACTTTGTGTAATCTACCCTTCTCAAACAATTCAGTTGTAAGTCTTCTTGGTCTGTACATTTGCTCCTTTGTTTGGTTGCTTCCTGTGACTATCCAATCTCTACTGAAACTGCTGGTTCCATTTCATTCTTTTTTATCACTGTTACAAGAATTCAGTTCAGCTCACGGTTAGACTATGGCTTGATTTGTGCTTTGGATTCTGATGGAGGTTAAATTCAAAATGAAGGGAAAATATTGATGCTGCTTCAAACTGTCTTTTTACTTGGTATTTGACTGGTACCAACATGCTTTAAATTAGGCTCATGCGTAAAATGAAAATTTAAGAAGGTGGTATATACATCATACAGTTTTCATAAAATACAGCATATGTTTCATATGCTATTTAGATATAATATTTCACTTTTATCTATGCCTGTGATCCTCTGTTATACATGTCTGAAGAGTTCAATATCCATCAGAGTAATTATAAATCATAGAATCATAGAACCATAGAGTGGTTGAGGTTGTAAAGGATATTAAAGATCATCAAGTTCCAAACCCCTTGCTATGGGAAAGGACACTTTCCACTAGACCTGGTTGATCAAAGCCAACTTAGCCTTGAACACCTCCAGGGATGGGTGATCCATGACTTTTCCAGGCAACCTGTTCCAATGCCTCACCACCCTAACAGTAAAAATTTTCTTCTTAGTATCTATTCTACATCTCCTATTTTTCAGCTTAAACCCTTTACCCCTCATCCTATCACCTCATTCCCTGACAAAGAGTCCATCCCCAGCTTTTCTGTAGTCCCTTTTAGGTCCTGGAAAGTTGCTATAAGGGCTCCCCAGAGCCTTCTCTTCTCCAGGCTGAACAATCCCAACTCGCTCAGAATTTCCTTGTATGGGATGAGTTCGTTAATATCTTAAACACTCAGAAAACCTCTGTTGCTTCTCCTACAATCACTTCCAAAGTTATTCAAATTATTTAAAATACATTTTAAAAAGTAAACATAAGTACTTTCTGAATATAGTAACATCTACGAAAGTAGAATAAAAAAATAACTGCGGGAGAAGGAATAAACCTGTGTGGCCTTTAACATCAGAATAAATATATTCTCCTTCAGGCTGCCTCGTATTGCAAGCTGTTCTGTGACAGTGGTTCAAAGCAAACCAAAAAAACTGTCATTTCTGTACATAATGTTGCTTATGAAGTGCTAAATTTATTTTAGAGCATAGAATTCCTTTGAAGAGAAACATAGCTATTTAATAAGAAATATCTTCTACTCACAGTTAACTATGTTTATTTCCAAATATTATATGTCTTTGATTTTTTGTGGTGCCAGGAATAATTTAAAAACTTGTCAAATAATTGTAAATCCTGTACTTTATTTCTATAAGAATATATCTCAGCTTCAGGGTAGTGTGGGAGTTGGTGCTGGGCTTAGGTTTGGTTTGCACAATTCCAGTGGGGGATATTTCTATGACTTATTCCCTGTGTTGTAGCATGACCTTCATTTTAAGTAGGAGAACTATATTTTCGTGTTAAAACATAGCAAAAGATTTTTGAAAATAATTTTTGAAACGGTTTCTGGAGAGTTTGTCTTGTGTTTCTTTGATGATGTGTAAATCTAATTTATATTATTAGCTCAATAGGAACTCCTCAACAGGAATTGTAGACAACTTATCAAGTGTGTAGTACTCTGCAGACATAAATTGTCTTTATTTTCATGGCAGAAAAGGGAGGCATCAATGTAAGAAATAAGCCAGGTTTTTTATAAACGCAAATATTGTAAACAAGAGAGATAATGACCATTTTGTATAAAAGGGAAACTGAGATAGGCGAAACACTTCCCAAGAGAAATAGTATCTTAGTCAAACTTGAGTATCTGAGCAAGTACTTCAGTTTTGGTTTATATTCTTGGGTTTTGAACATGAATATCTCCTGTTAGGTACAAACATCGTACAGAAACAGGTACTTAATTTCTCAGGGACTAGAATCACACTTCTTCTGTATTCTGCTGAGACTTCTTTCCATAATTCAGTAGTACAGAAAATTTACTTATTATAATAGAAAGTATGGGTAATTTTTTTATTAATTGTGTGTTTTTTCTAGTTAGTTCTTTGGTTTTACTTGCTTGTACTTGTTTTATTATGAAAAAAAATTCTGAAATTCTGAAAATCCTTTTCTTAAAAGCTTTCTAAAAAAAAAAATTGCATCCAAGTCACTGTTCCAGAATGTCAACCAAGAGACTTGCCTTTGCCTCCAGCTGCTCCCTAACAAGTGACATGGAGGCTCTGAGGTTCAATTTGTGTTTCACTGTCCTTCTCATTCTACATAACACTGAGTTTTGTTTTCTGAGAAGGCCTTTTGTTACCATCACTGCACCAATCACTCTCACATTTCCAGTTCACTTATTTTGGATCCTTAGGAAACTATTGTTAGTTTTCATTAATGTATTTCCAACTTTCATAACCAATTTAATTTGAGTTCTGAAAAAATCAGCACTGCCTATGGAGTTCTGAAAAAATCAGCACTTCTCTCTCTGTGCATAACTGATTTAGATTCTGGAAAGATCATCCACAGTTACTCAGTATTCCTTTAAGTTCTGGTCTCACCATTATAAAATGTGCATAATTAAAAGAGAAAAATATCTCGAACTTGGAAACTCAATTTACCCAGCTTTTACGTCTCTCTAAAGAATTGTAGAGGGTGTAATTGCTTTATCCTAGTGATTTGTACCTCCCTAGCTTGTATTATATAGTCAGCAGTTGAAAATTTACATAAGTGATCCCTTTACTCATGTAATACCTTTTCTATACAAAAAACAGACTACGTTTAGTAAGATGTTCCCCTCTATGCCTGGGAAGATCACAGAACAGATCCTCCTAGAATATATGCTAAGGCATATGGAGGACTGGGAAGTGATTTGAGACAGCCAGCATGGTTTCAGTAAAGGCAAGTGTTACCTGACCAACCTAGTGGCCATCTATGATGGAGTGACTACACCAGTGGACAAGGGAAGAACCGCAGATGTTTGTCTGGATTTCTGTAAGGCCTTCGACACCGCGCCCCGCAACATCTTTCTCTCAAAATTGGAGATATATAGATTTGATAGATGGACTGTTTGGTGGATTGGGAATTGGTTTGGCAGTTGCATTTAGAGGGTATTGGTCAATGGCTTGATATCCAGATGGAGATTTGTGACAAATGGTGTCCCTCAGGTTTCTGTATTGAGATCAATACTGTGTAATATCTCCATCAATGACATAGTGGGATCAAGTGTATCCTCGTCAAGTTTGCAAATGACACCAAGTTGAGTGGTGTGGTTGACACGCCTGAGGGACAGGATGCCATCCAGAGGGACGTGGAAAACCTTGAGAAGTTGCCCATGTAAAAATCATAAAGTTCAATAAGGTCAAGTATGAGGTCGTGCACTTGGGTCAGGGCAACCTTCAATATCAATACAGGCTGGGGGACAAAGGGATAGAGAGCAGCTCTGCAGAGAAGGACTTGAGGGCACTGGTGGATGAAAAATCAGACATGAGTTTGCAATGTGTGCTTGTAGCCTAAAAGGTCAATCATATCCCGGGCTGCATCAAAAGAAGCACGACCAGCAGGTCGATGGAGATGATTCTGCTCCTCTGCTCTGGTGAGAGTCCACCTGGAGTACTATTTCCAGCTCTGGAGCCCTCGGTACAGGAAAAACCAGTTGGAGTGTGTCTAGAGGAGGGTCACAAACGTAGTCAATAGGATGAAAACCCTCTCTTATGACGAAAGGCTGAGAGAGCTAATGTTCAACCTGGAGAAGAGAAGGCCCTGGGGAGATCTTATGATGTCCTTCCAACAAAGGGGGTTCATAAGAAAGATGGTGACAAATGTTTTAGTAGAGCCTCCTGTAATAGGACATGGAGTAATGGTTTTAAACTACAAAGGAGTACATTTAGACCAGACAAAGGAAGAAATTTTTTACAATTAGGGTGGCAAAACACAGGAAGAGAGGTGGCAGATGCCCCATCCCTGGAAACATTTAAGGTCAGGTTGGACAGGGCTTTGTGCAATCTGATTTAGTTGAAGATGTCGTTGCTTATTGCAGGGGTGTGGGTCTAAATGATCTTTAAGTGTTGCTAAGATTCAATGGGTTGGTTTTTTTTTTTACATTTCACTTTGGCTTGTGAACTAAACCATGAACTCTGAGCTGTAGATAGAGTGGGTAGAGCAGGATCTTCCTGCCCTGATCCAGTCCCACAGTCAGAGGTTCTGCACTGCCTGCCCCATAAAAGAAACTGATGGCCCCTGACTGGGCAGAAATGAAGTCCTAAGACACGGACAGAAGTAGGGAGAGACCCCAGGAAAGACTGGGCAGAGCCAGGAAACCCTCTAAAAGATCCAGAACCCTGACACTTTAGGGAAAATTCTGCTTGTTTTCTTTATTTTGCCTGTAATCATGACCCATAGTGGTCTAAGTATAGACAGTCTATGAAGCAGGTACTAATCCCTGGGTTTGACACAGCAATAAAAATGCCTACATGCACAACTACAACTGACTCCAGGTGAATGCTGGAAGTCAAGAACTTGTTCTTCAATAACACTTGGAAGCTGATATTTTCATGTCAAATTACTTGTGGGTTTTCCTTGAGCTAAAGATAATTATTATGTAAATTCCTTTATTAACTTATGTTAGAAGATTATTTTCTCATTTTCCTGCCTTTCTCCCCTGCTGAACATGTGCTCTTTTTCTGTGTTTTTAAAGCCTACTACTAATACACAGTAAAGGAATATGCTCTTATCTGTTCACAATCAGGTCATCATTTTACCATTGACAGTGGTTAAAATAATCAGCTAACATGTGCCATTTAGTTACTTTTCAGTAATTGGGTGTTTAGGTCAACAGTGTGTAGTCAGTGATGCGTTAAGGATGACAGAGTGATGAAGAGCTAATTTTTCATATTATTCCTCAATGAAACATGCCTCAAAGTCTCTTTTCAAATTTTTTTATCCTTATTTGCATTCACTTAATTTTTGCACAGATAAAATCCTAAACAGAATGAATAAATATATCATTTGACATCAACAGCGTGAGGAAGCATATTAAGACAACATGAAGAATGAGTCATGAGTTAGTCAACTGTGATAAAGTGGTCTTTTGCAGTTTCTTACACTACAAGAATAGCAGTGATGTGATCATTCCTGAGACCACAAATAGGAACTGCCTTCCTTCTAAGTATTCGTTGCCAGATCATCTTTAAAGTCATATTTGGATCGGATGGCTTGTTTCCCGAATCCAGCAGAAGTTGCTCTGCTCTCCACTACTTATGCAAAGCAGATTTCTGCAGTGATAGATGACAAAAAGGGTTGGATCCTGAGGGCTGCCCTCAAATTACCTAAATCTTTCCAACCACTCTCTCCATTGTGGGCTTGGACCCTGCTGCTAAAATATCAATTGTTGAAATACCCTCCAGCAGCAGCGTTTTTATGACTGATAGTGTCATTGCTTTATGAAAGGTGAAAACGGCCTTGTGACAGAAAGATACATGGGCTAAAAGGAATATTTTGTAGCAGCTAAAGGAATAATTTACCATTTGTTAGATTTTGGGTTTTTATGTCAATCTTACTGAGCACAGAAATGTTTAAAATCAGCTGATGACCAGTTTGGCCTTTAGAGGAATGATTTAAACTAGGTGCATTTAGTTCAGCAGAGCATAGAGGTGTCAGTGTGCATTGTTCTTAAGAGCATGTGCTAACAGAGGAACAGGGTGCAGGAAATCAGGGATTATTGCTGGGTGAACTGTGACAGGTATTGGGTGACTTCTCATGCTGAAGATGAACAGCAGTCAGATAAACTCCCAACTTTCTCGTGCTGAAGATAAACAGGAGTCAGATAAATTCCCAACTTACAATACATAAATTTGTCAGACAGGTTCCTCATCAGAAAATGCCTGGTTTGAGTGCTGAATGGCTTCATCGGTTGTGATTTAGTTTCCAGGCTCAGTGTCAATACTAACAAGCTTGAGGATAGCAACAATTATCACAGTAACTATAGCCAGTTACAGTCAGATGCTATTTCTCAGCTTGCAGCAAAAATGATGAAAGTTGGAATTCCATGTAGGTTTACGCTCAGATCTACTTGTGACCCTGAAAACTGGACAGAAAGTTGCTGGACCTGTCTGCAGCCTGTCTGTATGCAGTACATGTCATCCCTGCAGATACATATTCAAAGTCTAGGTCTTCTGTCTTCATCACAACACACAGCTTTTCATACTCTCAGACTCAGATGCAGACATTTCCTTTCTTTACAAATGTCTGGAAATGCTAATTATCTTCAGAGTCAATATGACAGTACTGAACTGATTCACGAGGAAGAAGCACAGACAGGTGCAGCAGTTCTCCTAATTATGGCTTCTGCTCATTGTCTGTAGTTATCATCAAGATAATCAATGTTTTTTAAGTCTCATATGATAGGGGAACATCTAATTATCATTTTTAATCCAGCCACACCTCTGAAATGGAGCACAGAACAGTGATCCATGACTCCCATTCCGATGATTCACAGTTGCTTTACTAGGATTATCCCAAGGCAACACAAAAATTTCCAGCTCAGGAATAATACTGCTAACAGCTTATTACTAGGGTATTTCAGTGGTACTACAAGGCTTCTGCTGCTCCTACAATTACTGAAAAACTCCAAAGTACATTAAAACTAGGACAGGAACCAAGAATACAGTAACTTTGTCATTGACTGAACTGTCTTAGGCAAATAGTTACAGTTCTTCCATGCAAACTTAACCACAATTACGGTACTGTGGGATTTATTTGTGTTTCAAATATCAAATAAATTCAATTTGAAGTGGCTCTTTAAAAGCCAAAGTGGTTTCTGGTGTAATAGATGTCAGCTTCCACTAGTGAACTATTTCCAGAGCTGAAGTCTCTGTTATGAAAGGTGTTCTCAGGTATAATATCCCATTTAAGAAATGTTTCCTCTAGGAAATCTGAATGTGTGCATCTGAAAGATCTGAAAGATGCACGCATTCACTTGAAGAAACTTCAGTCTGCAGATTTATGAATATATTTAGTCAAGGTCTCTATTGATGTGTCTTTTTCTTATCAATTCAGTCTGCTATTTCCTCGCCTTTTGTTATTCCTGCTTCCTAGTTTAAAGCTCTCTTAATTAGATTAGCAAGTCTGTTGGCAAAAAAGGGGCTGTCTCACTTGGTCAAATGGATCCAATGTCTGCCTAGCAGTCTTTGATCCTCCCGTGGGCAGATAGGAGCCTCCATCTGCCATGTCAGGGAATACCCCACTGCTTTCACTTACCCCTTCACCTTGATGCTACTGCACAGTTCAGATTCAGCCAGCTCTGATTCTTCATTGGGCATATATCCCAGCTCCTCATCGTCTACTGTGGCACTGAATCTCTTTTGTACTTGCAAACCTGAGATTTCCTGCTGTTGCCAGAACTCAGAAGATTCCAGTCTGAAATCCAAATGGAGTCTCCACGGACCCCAGTAAGCACTGACTCCTCTTGCCTCTCTTTCAGTATATGAAACCTGCCCGAAAGTTTCTTAGTCTAAGGAAATTCAGATACATTTCTCAATTCCCTGCAGAAATGCTCAAGCAAGTGACTGTCTCAAAGGAGAGATGAACCCAGGACAACCTAACTGCAAATGTTCATGATATGAGTATTATGTTCATATTTACTTTTTCTTCTTATCCGAGATGCTAATGAGTTTCCAGATACAATAAAAAAGCTTCAGTAGAGGGCCTGGAGAGTGGATTACAGATAGTCCTGTGCCTGGTGTTGCCTGTCAACCGATTCTGTAAGTCAACTCACTTTTACTTGGAAACCCACTCCGGGATGCCTCTCTGTGCTCTGGTGAGGATCCTGGGCACATAACACTGTTTTTCAGTCTCCAACCATGTTCGTGTACCTGATACTGACCTGCAGAAATGCTCTGCTTTGAAACATCCAAGTACCTGTTTGGATATAACATTTTGGTCTTATCGGTGAGGGGAATATAGTTTATGTTGATATCAGATAGTCTGACAAGTTTAAATAATCTGTTTATAAATCTTTCTCTTTGACTCTTCTTTGCTACCTTCAGTAATGAAATAGCAGGTGCCAGTCAAGAGGGAAACAGCATATTCACAGTTTGGTCACATCACAGTAAACTACCTGTGTCTGAACACTCAAGTAATTGAAGTGTGTAGTAAAATTTGTACTGGCAATCTGATAGTCTGATTATCTCACCACAGCATCGGAGATATGATTGTTGCCTAAGTAACCTGAAAATTAACCTACAAGCCATGTTTATTAGTACAAAATCACAGAGGGACAAAGGAAACAAATACGTTATTTTGGGACATAAGAGAAAACAGATTAAAACCAAAAGCAAACATAATTTTCCTTCATTTCACAGTATCACAGTATGACAGTATCACAAGGTTGGAAAAGACCTCTGAGATCATCTAGTCCTACGACCCAACTCAGCACAAGTAAAGGATCTACAAATTATATCCAAAAGAAAGCTTGCCATCTAGTATTAAAATAGTTGTTTCTATTAGTAGATGTGATCCCCTAGTCTCAAACTCACAACCTGTGGTCCGAATCCGGATCTCTGCCTTGTTTTATTCAACCCAGCACCTTGTTTCTACCCAGTGCCAGTGCCAAGTTCCTTGCCTCTACACTTCTGCCAGCGCTGGTCACGTGTGCAGCGTGTGATGCACATTACGCAGCAGGAGCAGGAGAGCAGCGGGAGCCGTGATTTTGACACCCCTGTTAAAGACACTATGCTATTTTGGACAACTTGGGGTTTTTTTAGCTTGCTTTGGACATAAATGGTTCCCTATCTTAAAATGTCTTATTGGAAAGTTAAACCTGAATCATTCAGTCACTTAGAGATCATAAATAAAACGTATGGAAAGGTCTTCCATCTCAAATTCTAAGCCATTTTTCAAGCCACGTAGCCATGTAAGCTATAATACATTTAGCGCAATAGAGAAACAACAGAATAATTTGCAGTGGATGTGACTTTTTTCAAATGGAATTCCCAATATAGTTATACAGAAATAAAGTGATGGTCTTATGAATCAGTACAAGTATTTAATAGTCGTATTTAATACATGGAATATGATGACTAGTTTTTGTTGTCAGGATGGAAAAGTGAACAATACAGAGGAGCTATTATACAGGATGGATTGGACTAGTGTAGACTTTTTGTATTTTCAGGAGAACTGCACAACTTACATGGAAACCTGTCTCAGTAATGGAACTTTTAATTACAGTTTGCAGAGTCACAATAAAGTCTTCCCATTCTTTCTTTAGTAAAACTATTTTATATCAAAACTTTTAATGTGTGGCTAGTCATTTACTTGAATAGATTAAACTCCAGCTGTCATTTTCTAAGCTATTTTTGCTTCTTTATAGAATCAGGTTTTTCACTGTTTAATGATGCGTATTAGCACTTTAAAAGGTTTTGTACTTTTCCTTTTACATTGAAGAATGGTAATGCTCCACTGAAGCTGGGAATACCATTTTCACCCTGCAGAAGTGCGATTGTTCTGCTTTTGGGAAGAAATAATTGAAACCATGGGAATCATTTCCAAAAATACAAACAACAGTCTGTCAGCTGCCCTGGGAAGTAATCACGAAAGTGTGACTTTCATTCTAATCCGAGGCCTACAAAGAGCAAATGCTTCAGAAATGTGACAGAAACAAGTACCTGTAACTGACTTCCATATGGCACACTCCATATGAAGAACAATATTTGTTTAATTTAGAATACAATTTTAAAAATATACATCATTTGATCCCAGGTTAAAGAACCTGTGGAGCATCAAAACCACCTAGAAGTGGACTGAATGGGCAGATGATTATAGTGTAGACTATTTCAGCTGAAATTCCACTCATTCATGCAGAATGCAAAAGGCCTTATTCACAAGAGATGATGAGCGTTAGAGGTCCCTGTGACTTGTGATCATGCCTTACTGAAGAATTTCATAAATTTCCACCTGAACTCAATAGGAATTAACTCATCTCTTAACATTCATCACATTTATTCATACCTATATTGGAAGGGTGGTGACAGAAAAGTGTTCAAAGAAAGGCTCTAGATTGACATAGTCTTACAGTAATTACTTATTTTCAATGTAAGGGCAAAAATCAAAGACAGTGACATTTTAGCCTGATATAAATCACAGGGAAATCGCTAATGTGAACATATCCCTAGCAGCATTCACCTTTTTACAGGTTTGCAATTTATCACTTCAGATGTCAGAAACTGAATGAAATCTTTTACAGTCAGAGTTTTAGAACTGTGACCTGATCAACGCCTCTGGGATGTGCAAATTGAAACAAAACTTCTAGTTTGACACAGCTATTATCTTAAATTATTTTAATCTTTTTTTTCTCCAGAGTTGCTGTGGAAAGGTTACAGATCTCCCTATTCAGGCAGAAGAACTGACTGTGCAATTGAGCTTTGTCTGCAGTTACATAGCCACCACATGCAAATATCATAGCTGAACCATTCATGTTAGTACAAATTTTAAAAATCTTCTGATACTATAAGTTCATAGGCTTGATCATTTAAACTATACTTTTCCCCCTACCTCATCTTCCATTAACAATTCATTCTCTGGAACGAACTAAAATCCACAATTGAAGAAGGTGGAATTACCATAGGTTTAAATCAGTAGTTAGCTTACAATACCTTTATAGGAGATGTGATCTTTCAGCAGCCCATCTTCCTCATGGATCACATGCAAATAATGTTAGTGTTCTAAGCCCTGAAAATTGTTAACATTCATCCACTGAAAAAACCCCATCTCCCGTAATGAATCTCTCTGTTGTGTTTAAGCCTCTTGCCTGGTTAAAAGCTTGATAAAACTTTTAAAAATTGATTCTTTAGGATAACTTCTGATGACAAAAAGAACATTAGTTCATTTTTATCTCTTCATAGTTATGTAGAGAAATTAGCACAAAGTCTTGGCAGACAGCTGTCTCTTTCACAGTGATTTTTAAAAAGGCATCATGGGGATATAACCAAGCTTTTACAACACACACGATGCTAAAAGCCAATTCACCACATACAGCAGTGAGAAAGTATTTATCACCAAAGCTGTCTGGAAAATGTTTAGCAACCATCTGCCAATTAGAGAATAATCTGCTATTCACCTGCAGCAGTGAACACCTATTTAGCTGGCAAGCAGGCACATAGCAGAGGCAGCTAAGAGGTACTTTGGTAGTTGGAAGAACAGCTATCTCGGCTGGGAAAGAGACCCAGAAACTGTTCCAAGCAGCAAGAGACTTATGACTCCGGTAGCAACATGCTACCGGACTCTGTTATCACGACTGGCTGGAAGTCAAAGTCCTTGATCCTGGTACACTTCAGAGGAGGGAGGTTGCCACGCATGACTTGAGTAAAGGGGCTGGAGATGCTGGTGGCCTCACTTGCAGGAGCTCTACTTATGCTGAGGCAAGAAGTGACCAGGTACAGGAGCTGTATGAGGAGACAAGCAAATGGAATACCGTCAAAAAGGGTGAAAAAGTGACAACAGGGTCTTCACAGCAACAGTGCAGAGCTTCACATTGCAAGGAAGGTGGGGCAGTGACAGTCCAGTGGTGTATGGATATTCCCAAGATGCTGGAATGTTGTAATTTCCTGCATGAGGAAGAACGGTCCTTATCTGCCCTCAAATCTGAATTTACAGACTCAGTACAGTGTCCTAATAGCCAAGGGAGTCAAACAAGTTTCCTGGGGAGAATTCAAAGCCAGCTGAGACTGAATCACGCTTTAAAACCTAGAAGACAGGCCAAGTGATGTAGGTTCCCTTCTACAGCTCAGGAAAGTGTTGACCAGAGTTGGTGTCATGAGATTCTTATCACTTGTTAGCGTCCTGGATCAAGGATATTGCAGAGAGATGCACAAAGCTCTTTTGCACCTCAAATCTTCTTCACAATATTCATGCATGAGGTCACCAATGACTGTAAAGGAAGACATGGAACAAACCAATGAGGGACTGCAGAGTTCTGTAGACCTCACAATGTACCGACATTCTATTAAACTACCTCTGGATATAGAGTTAGTGCCTGCTTCCTTGGGGGTATTTTTTATTGATACATAATAGAACAATTTAAGCTGGAGAAGTCAAGAAAGCAACAAATATTGAATCTAATCTTGTGACTACTGCCAACATCTAGGACAAGAGAGAACAAGTCTCTGACTGAGGCCATCAATTATTCATACAAAATCGAACAGCTCAAACAAGGACACTTAAAAAATCCTGGATATTCTACTCTTTCTCTCTCTGAATATTATTCCCCCCTTCACCCTAGTCCATGTTCTAAGTTTCTGATCAGTGCAAATATAGATTCTGAGTATTCTGAGCATCTAAAAATTCCATTTCCGAAAAAATTTCTTGACATATACCTTATATAGTCTGATATAAATGAAAATCAAAATTTATCAATCTCTTGTATTTTAAAATATGCAAATATTAGTGCAGAGGTTAACTATGAAGACATAGAGAGTTTTAGAAGATGAAAAATACCTATCTAGTTAATTAGATGCAAACACCAAAATGCTTTCTGCAAAATACAGGTGAAAGTAAACATAGGTAATTACTAAATTCTGTTTTCCCATCCCTGTAGCTATAAAAATGTGCCATCAGTATCATGAAATTGGAAAACAAACTTATATTCTAAATCAAAGAAACAGCATTTGGTCTAAACTTCACTATTTAGAAGACATGGTAACACAAACGATGCTAATGTTCTTTGACAATGTTCACAACCATTAGAAAATTGAAGTCATAATGAAACTGCAGCTAACTCACAATCTTCTGGCCCTAGGTTGTACACTGTTGATGTGTATATTCTGGAAGCTCCATCTGTTAGAAGCCAGGCTTTATATACTGAATAATTACTAAATTCCAAGGAGACCAGGTGGCAGGACAAATTAATTTGGAAAGAAATAGAAAAGTCATGGGGGAGAGAGCAGAAAAATAGTAGGAGAAAGATAATTCAGCATGTTGTAAGTGTACTGACTCAAGACAGGAATAAAGAAAGGAAGAAAATACACCAAAAAAAGATAGAAAGAAAGGGGGAAGGCAGGAAAATAAGGAACACTTCTGCATCAAAAGACATTTATGGAGACATTTTGGGGACTACAAGAAATGAGAATGTAAGGGAGGTGAAAAAACTGAGGATATTTCCATCAAAATATCTGTTCGAAAATATTTGTACCCTCGATAATAGCTCAATCATATATTTCTAAAAACAAATCACAATGTCATGTGTATACCAAAATAAATTTAATAATTCTAATGTGAAAAGAAGAAGAGAGAAGGGAAAAGGAAGAAAGTTAGAGATATTTTATCTTCCCAATTTGAGCAGCACTTTTCCAGTTTTCCACATGAGAAGAACTCACAGAAAACTAACCAGTTTGATATGAAAACCACAGCCACTACAATAAACACAGGAATACCTCTGTGTAAGAAATCTCTGGCAAGAACACAGGGGACCATAAAAGTGCATTAAGATTTCTTTAAAGAGCAGCTGGTGTCACATACGGTTCTGCTGTCCTAGTCCTCACATGCTCTCATTGTCAGCAGTAGATGAGACAGAGTAGTTAGAGTAAACTGATTTCATTAATATTTTGATTACTGTGGTAGACTTTGGGCTATATATATACATGATAACGAAGCAGATATTGAATAAATTCAGAAGTAAATTTGAAATATTTTGGTAGAGCCAGTGCAGAGGCCTATGACACCCATAAATTAGAAGTGCACTACTCAGAGTATAATCAGTATTAACTTGCCTTGAACCGAAATATAAGAATTTAACATAGTGACATCATAGCAAAATGCAGTATATACTTAGGTTGTTTTAACTAAGTATACAAGCAGTGTGACCACCAAAAGGACAAAGAAAGAGGTATGTAGGAGACACCCAAGTAAAAGAAAGTTGCCAAGACAAGAGAAAGATAAGCATGACCAACTCCAGATAGGCAAGACATCCTGCTGAATGCACAGGGATGACTGACAATACAAAAAAAAACCCCAAAACCTAACCCCCAAAACCTAAAACCCCCCCAAAGCCAAAAAGAAAATTCCAAAGACAAATCATAAGATTAACAGTATCAGGAGCATAGGAGGCTCTTTTTTTGGAAGGCAGGCAAAGCTGCCTCAGTCCTGATCACTCCTGACTAATCCCATGAAGGTCAGCAGACTTCAGTGCTAGCTGTATAGCATCAGGTCCGTTGCTAATTCAGGATATAACCCTTTAGTCTTTACTATTAGTTTTGTATAAGTATTGATGAAGTAATCATGTTGAATAACCTAACAATGGGAATGAACCATATCACTAGTGAATTAATTTTGTAAACTTTAGTTTTGAATTTTAGAACTGATCTGTTTAAAGAGTTTTCTAAACACTCCCATTGCAACAGTCTCTACCTATCTGACACATATATTCAGCTGCAACAATGGGCTCCTGTTGAAAAACTGGAGACTCAGTCTCCAGTTCTAGATCACCTACTTGGTTGTCTATCTACTCTGACTGTAACATCAAAATGCAATGCGGTAATATTGTGGGAGTTAGCATTGAAAGTCAAGGTAAAAGACAACAGTTGTTCTTGTTTCTTCTAAATCCTGTTAATGTCATCACAGAATATAGTCATGTTGGTAATGCACGACTTACCCTTAATAAGTCCATGCTGAATAACCACTATTACCTTCTCATGTCCTCAAACACGTACTGCAAGAGGACTTGTTTCATGACTTTTTCTCATGGACTGAACAAACTGTATTTCCCTAGTTAGTTCTTCAGGCCTTTCTTGTCTGTTTCTGATGCAACATCTGTTTTCCACTAGTCATCAGGGATCTCCCCTGATCTCCATGACTTTTCCCCCTCCAAGATGGGGGAAAGCATTCTTGCATAGACATGCGTTCTCTCAACACACTTGGATCCAACCTAGCTAGCCCTATAGACTCTTGTAAGTTAAATTCTTAGTAATCCATGACCCAGTTCTCCATTTAATTCAGGTGTTACCTCTCATTTTCCTCACTGCAGAGGAAATCCGGTTTTGTTTGATAGTGTACTCAGGTTTCACTGTTACTCCACTGATGGCATTATTTGTGTGTCTGACATACCAATTTCCTCAAATTGTTGCCCAGTTTTAACCAAGTGTGACAGAATGTATATACTATGTATTTCAGAAAGAGGGTAAAAGAGAGAAGCATGAACTAATCCCTACAGCTTAAGAATATACTTCACTGTTAATATGACTATTGTAATAATAACCAGAAAGTCTATGTAAGAGGCTAGTCATGCAGTTTTTCTTTGAGTGCTCCACAAACCTCACAGATGCCAGAGATACAGCCATAGGAAATCAAGGTTCAAATATTCTGATGCCTATGAAAGTATTTATTTGAATATATGAGATTAAAAAGGCCGGATCATACGTATATTTATTTCTTTACAATTAGTCCCCCATCCCAACTAAATGGGTAGGTCTAATTGAATGACCTTGGTCTTCATATTTTAAGGACATGGCTGGCTCACTGGGCCAATGTGTGCATGGCTTTTTTATTCCTAGTTCTCGTTTTCGTTTTACTCTGTACAATCATTCCTACTTTAGTAAAACAGCTAACACTAAAACTCTGTTTCTTCTGCAAAATTTCCTTGTTCCCCAAGCAGCTTAGAATTATCTTTTAGTAGAAGCCCTCCTATAGCGACTTTGTGTGATGCCTGTTCGATGAATTCTACAGTCTTAGTAATGGTATGTTTTGTTATTCTGTCTGCTCTTTATTACCCAAGACATACTTTTCCTCTCCTTTCCTCTCCTCTCCTACTCAGCTTTTTTCTTTCTTAATAAACCTTAGATTGGACACTCTTCCTGTCAATACCTACATTATCGACTGGATATTTAAGAATAAGGCATGTGGAATAGTGCATTTGACTTTTGAGACTTAGCTCCACACTTACCAGAACAGAAATACATGTGTACTGGCTTAATTAAAAGTTCAGTTTCTCTACAGGCATATGTAGTGCTGTGTTCTTATATGTAGGTATATTCTGTTTTGGACCAGAAAGATAAATATCAAAGAGCAGAAAAATATCTGCTTTATTAGGTGCAGCTGAGAGTAGGTAAAAATATATGATCACACTAATTCAGATCAAAAGTGTATCCAGGTCATTATTCCGTCTCCAACAGTGGCTGCAAGTGGACCCAAGAGAAGAAGAAAACCGGAGAAAAAATATAGACATAAATATTATTTTCCTAGGTTTTTTTACTATATTCAGCTCAGGAGATTTCCTGAGTGTCTGATTGCTTGTCCATTTAGTAACTCCCAAAAGATGTCTCTTCAAAGTGGTTGTCAAATCTGCCCTTGAAAACAGATACACTCTCAGCATAGACAACATCCTTTAACAAGGAGTTAATCAAAATTAGTGCCCATGACAAGAACAACCTCCTACTTTGTTTTAGAGAATCCTAAAGGCTTAATCTGATAGTCTCCAATACCTATATTGGAAAAGTCAGTGAATAATCAGATCACCTTAAGTCTTGTCTTTTCACGTGCAGGAGTCCCAGGAGTCTCAGTTTTTCTGTATGTTCTTCATCAACCATGATGCCCCCTCTGATCTGCTTGCAGTTCTCCTTTGAGAACAAGAACTCAGAGCTAAATACTGTACTCAAGCGGAGTGTGAACCATGGATTTCATGCAACAGCATATGTACATCCTCTGTATTGTCTTCTGTAAGTTCTTAACTAGGTGCAGTCTTCTAAGAGGGAAAGAGCACAAAGAAGGAAAAGAAGATGAAATGGAGAAAACCAATCCACATTACACAGTAGCATAAATCTAGAATGTTCCCATATCTGGAAAACTGTTCCATAGTTGTCATAGCAGCTCAGAATATCTCTGCTTTTTGATAGTTTTAATGTCTAGAACCTAACGAGATCCAAAATAAGTTAGATCTCTAAATTGATATCTATATTTCCGGTAATTTTTTTAATACTGTCAGTTCATAACTAACTAGGTGTCACTCCTGTGCCCAAATTATCCTACAGTGTTCTTTGGCCTGTTTCTTGCATCTTTGTGAAATCAGTCTGGAACTGGTCACCACCAGATACAGGATATTAGAATAGATGGACAGCAAGTCAATCAGATGTGACATCTCAAAAATTGATATGTAGGTGCTGCAGGATGGTACATTTATTTATGCCTTTAACATCTTCAGTTAATTAAAAGCACCTTAGAAAAAGGACCAGTCTACACTAACTGCACTTTGCCTTCCTTCATCTCAAAGTAAATTTCCAACTCTAAATCATCTTATATCATTTTTATTCAGAGTAGATGGAATATTTAAAAAAAAAAAAGAACTTAAAAAATATGGGAGATAAGCTGGAGGTTAATGTGTATCACGGCTTTGGATAGCTTTCCTATTGCAGTCTGGAAACCAGTCAAATGAAATCTTTCAAGAAGAGAATAAGAATGAACTTGCAGTGCAAAATTTGAGGCACGTTTTATCTGCCAGGAAAACACGAAAATCTGCTGATCAAAGAAGAAACAACCAGTGAAGAGGCCCATAAAATCATTGTTTCAACTTATGCTTTCAGCAAATATTTTGAAAACAGTTACAGCATTACTGACCATATAATCTATGTTTAATATCACAAAGTTGAGGAGTACTCAAGCTATTTAAAATTTCCTGCTTCTTTGCTAACATTAGTGTTAGCTGTACTTGGAGTTAATGTGAGGAAGAACTGTGCAGTTACTCAGATTTCCATATGAAAGTTAAGTGCACTCTGCTTGCCTTTTTGAAGCAAGACAGACATTTTGCTGAAATAGACTCATCTGACTTGTGCTTATTCATTTAAATCAAACAGTCTGTATTTAATTTGAGAATTCTGCAAAGGGTCTAACTCAACTATCACTGTAAAAATCTGAGAGTAATATTTTTCATCACAGTCAAAACTATATTACAGACAGAACAGAAAGTTCTGAAATGGGAGTACACCAAAAAAGCAGATAATGTAGGACATTAATGTAAGAATTTCCCCCAACAATTAAATAAATATTTACAAAAAAAGAGAAAATAAGAATTTAAAAAAAAAACCCACAGAAAACCAACCAAAACAGAAGCAATTAATTGTCTTTTCAGAATTATGAAACCAAAAATACTGTCTCTGAGGTTAGCTCCTTCTAATCAGGTAATCCAAGCTTTGGCAATTAATTCTCATTTTTATATAGCCATACATTATATGTATGTACACAAGTACTTATGTATATATATAGCACACACAGACATTTTAAATGCAGATCGAACACAAATTCAATCTCATGTTGACAAATGACTACTATATTAATTTCTGCTATACGTCATACTCCATTTGCCCATAAGTACTGAGCATGTTTCCATTAATGAAGGTGACCCTGTGTTAAAGGCCTTTTATGCAACAATTTTCCTGTAATAGTAACATGTTTTCATCTTACGTCATAGGAAATTTTTTTCTAGAATTTTTATAATGTTTCAACTGACATATGTCATATTTCATATCCTGAACATGGGCATTCAATCCAAACATTATTATCCATTTCTGTTAAATTACTATTAAAGTCCCGAGAAGCCTAAAAATAATGATTTTTCTGCTACCAATGATAACAAAATTGTAACAAAAAAGGAATGAGAGACCTTAAAAGAGGAGAAGATAATTTTCTTTCCAAGAAAACCTCTGCCCCTCATTCCCACTGTTTGTCCACAAGCACCAAGAGGTCTGTCCCTAACTCAGACACAAAGAAGTGTAAGTCAAGGTGAGCAAAGGACATGCCTGATTTTAGGGTGCATTTTTGTTTTGATTACCCTGAGAAGGTGCAAACAGATTTGCTGTTAATCTAGATGTCAACATCACCTGCCATTCTGACAGTCCTTCCACTGTTCATATTGTAATTCTGACAGAGTGATAGTTTTGTTATTTTGTCATTCAGTGCCCTGACATTCGTACCAGCCTTAACATTTAATTGGACATTATCTGCAACAAAAGCCTCTCCAATAACTATTCAGGAAAGTTAGCCCATGGTTCTAGAATGGCAACTTCTTGTTCACCCAGGTGTTAGAGCATGGATGTATATAGCAAACAGCCAACCACATATTAATTCTATCATACTAACACACAAACCGCAGAAGTTCCTCAAGTCAGAAAATAAACACTCAGAGATGAACCAAGGGCTTGCACTTCAACTAGATTGTCGGTTATATACTGCAGTAGAATTCCTAGGTGGCCAGAGCTTTGAAATCAACATACCTAGTGTTCTTTCTTCTAAGAATCTCCCTTGAAAGGTCACAGGGATATTAAGTTCAACATGGTTAAGTTGTATTAGAATAGAATCTGGAATATTTAGAATTTTAAATACATATATCTCAAAGTAATTAGGTAGCAAATATTGACACCAAGAAGAATATACTAATAACTTTTCTTCAGCTTTCTCTCTCCTTGCAGGAAGATACCTGATGACAGGATTAGTTCAGCCGGCTCTCTAAGTCACCTCTAGCAATGCACACTACTTCCAGTCCCTGCAAAGGTTTCTTTGGCCATGTCAGGGCACGTTTTTTTTCATTTTGCTCCTTTTCACTGTCTAACAAGGAAAGCCTTATCTAAAGACTCCCATCTCATTGATCTTGCGCTCTCTCTCTACTTGCCTTTTCTTCTTTGTAAGTCTGGGACCTTTCCCTTAGGCTGAGTCCATTTCACAGGCAAAGGAGGCCCCCACATGCTCCAGCTGATCCAGGAAGTAGTTGTGCAAACTAACAAACAAATAGAACAGATACCTTCTATCACAGATCTCAATTTTAGCTGTATTTCGTGTCTAAAGAAGTGCATGGGTTCAAAGCGCTGACATTGTTTACGTACAAATACTACTTTATAAGTCACAACAGGCTTCAAACCAAGGCTGTGTTGGGATAATTGGGTCGCGGATTCCATAAACATGGTAAAGTGCTAGAAGGCCAAACCTCCTGCCTTCTCCATAGCTGAGCCGCTCTTGGAACAGCTTAATAACACAGACAAGAAGTAGCCCATCAAATGACACATGCATGTTTTAAGATTCATTGGGTTTCACTCACTGTGTAGTTCTATTGTAGTATGGCTGGCTTCCAGGAACCTTACTTTAAAACATTTGCTTGAAAACAGTAGCCTCCAAGAGCAGCAGACAGAGAGAAGGCAATAGCAGAGGAGGAGAGCTGACCAGGGAGAATACAGTTCAGATTAGACATTTACCTATAGATATTTGCTCAAACCAAGTAATATGGAGAGATTAATGGCAACTGTAATCATCTTTGCATAAAGCATGGAATGGCACATACTATTGTGTATTGATGAGGGAATTCAGACCATCACATGGAATCTTTATAAATGTGTATGCAGAAACCTTTCATGGTTGTCTATCATGCTGATGAAGGTGAGTTTAAATCTGAGAAGTTTTACTGATCATGCGCTGATCTATAACAGAAAAAAAAATGTATATTCACAGCTCTCTGCCATGAAATTACTTATGTTCGAGTATTGATGACAAAGTATTCCACAGTTATGATTTCAGTTCTTCATCTATTATACCACCAGAATCAACTATTTTAAATATTCCCCATGCCTGGAACAACTTCAGAATAATCCTTTCCTCCACCTGGTAGCAGAGAGCTGCTATTACAGAGCAAGGTGAGAATTACAAAAGCACAGCATCTTGTCACCATGGTTTGTAATCCTTTTCCAAGACACAGTGCAAGAAAGAGGTCAGAACAAAACTGAAAATGAAACAGGGACATTGTACTGCATAGGCTCTTAAAGAAGCTCCAAATACAAAAGGAGAAAGGGAATAAGAATCCTTTTATTTTTTTTTCCCTTCCCAAATGGAACAAGCTTTCTACATCATATCTCCTAGTTCAAAAAAGGAACGAGATCAGGGGGTTCTTTTTACATCTCAGACAGTTTCCTGTGTGTAGCTGCAATGGACAAGGCTAAATAATGCTGAAAGCCCACTCAGTTCACAGTCAGCTTGTTTCAGAAGGCCGAGAAACTAGACTGATGAGAAATTTAGGTTCCCAAAAGTCCATAAAATTCTTCATTTCAAGATTCTAGGTCAACATCTCCTTGGTGCAACAGGAACAACAACAAAAACTAATAATAATTCAGCAGTATGAAGAATACTACTTCACATGTTTTGACATGAAGAATTCTCATCAATGGATCTACATTTATTGACCTGTTAGTATCATGTCATTGGGTTCTCACTATTATTTTGTAAGTTTGCATATTTACAGTTTTAGATAAGGTAATGATCTTGTAACAGTGGTTTGAGAAAATTAGGCTTGTATATCATTACAAACTGCCAATCAAGTCAAAAGCTCCTGTTTTCTACAACTCATAAATATAGATGGCACTCCAGGATATAATAGAAATTGTGCTCTCCATTTTGTCATTGGATTAGCTTATAATACTAATTCAACTTCACATTTTTATGTTTTTACAAAGTGGAAATATTAACCTGAACACACAAATTAGTACTCAGAGTAATATTTAGCTACTTGTTTTACTTAGAGGATATTAATACTACATGAATGTGTATCGTAATGAGTCAATGTATTCTAAGAGGTAGAAAAAAGAGATGCAAATATGAATTTCATAACATTGAAAAAATATGCTGAAATTATTAGATAAAACAAAGGAATTCTACAAATATAAAGAAACAGGAGCTGAAATTTGCAGTGATTCAGTTTTTAATAATACGGATCTATTAAGCTTCCAAAGTACATTGGAAGTACAAGAGAGAAGAGGAATACTTTAAGAAAAATATCAGAATATATCTGAAGACAACAAAAAGAAAAGAGCACTTTTATTTTTATCCTGTGTACATACTCTTTTTTCATTTAAGGAGGGATCTGAACATTTTATTTATCTCTAATGTGTTCCAAACACAATGGTTTAAAAATTGCTGGTAGAAAAATTACTGGTATCAGACCAGTATGACACAATCTTTGGTCGTTCCAGACTATTAGGGTGGGTTGGCAAAGAATATGTGTACAAGAGTGGAAAATATGGAAAACCATACTTCCTCCCCTTGTTCTGCCACACTTTTATCGATATAGGTCCTGTACAGCTCTCACTGCAGGTTCTTCTAATTCTGAAATTCACCTTTCCAAACACAAGACAGTAGGATTTGGACCATTCAGAATGGATGAGACAGAACTGACCTGTTGATCAGCAGGACATTGTGATTATAACACAGTAATTCCTCAAGGACTGATTTTCTTAATCTATTATTGCAATTAGTTATTTTCTCTACTGATAATCTGTATAATTTAGGAGCAACTCTAAGGTTCCACCTCAGTTTCCTCAACTATCCCTCTGCTTTCTTTGTAATATCTCCCGTGATTAAAAAAAAAACCCACACAAATAAAACCTCCAAATAAACAAAAAACCCCTAGACTTTCTAATTAGTCAAATGTTAAAATATCTGCAGTTTGGATGTAGTAATTTCTAGCTGACAAGATTCTTTTACTGCCGGCTCAGTATTTCAGCTTTTAATTATTCTGTAATAACAGAGTCTTTATGAACAATAGGATTAAAGCACCAGATGCAATGACTTCTGCATTTTCTCGTATGAGCATGCAAATCAAGCTAAAACAAAGCTAGTCATATTTTGACATTTTCTGTATCTCTTGACATCAGACTACTTAGTGCTCGAAAAAATGAAGAGAACAATGCTGTGTTCCATATCACATTCCATATCAGCTATGTGTAATGGCTGTGGACCGCATCATCAGGTGATAAATTTCAAAACTCCTATGATACTATTAATACTTTATCTTCGTATAAAATCATCAAAACCTGTTTATTTGAATTTAAAACAAAAGCGAAAATCACTAGATATTTTTACCTTATTTTTAGATTTTCATTACTGTCACATGAAATATAAGCCAATGCATTTTCAGTTCAGTGCTCAATGTGTTAGATTGGTAGAGGCTTGTTCTCAACTTAAGTCAAAAATGCAGATGTGTCCAGCCACAAAAAGATGTTTTAAGACACACAGTATGTTTCTGATATAAAGATCATTGTACTAAAATATAACTCCTTCATTTTTTAAAGCAACAGCTTACAGTTAATGGAGAGAAATTGGTGTTTACAGGAAAAGATTCATTTGACCGAACATAAAGAACTACAGCTAGTCAGGTACCTACAACCTCTGAATCTACACAAGCAATATAGAGCTATTGATTTAAATTTTAGTCTCAAAAGCCTACCCTAAGAACAGATGCTCTGCAATCCTATTTAATTATCTTCTGGCTAATTTTGTCTAGTTTCTGCTGTTAAAGCTGAAAATTTTTAATCACTAAGTCTGGCTCCTGCTAAGTATATTTTATTTTGTTTCATTTTATAAAACTCCAAAATATATGCAATCAACTAGCACTTAAAATTTCTCCTAAGTAAGTGAAATCAAACCAATTCACAAAAATAATCTATATTTACCTTTGGTTTGAAACACAGCTCCTCAAGAAAGTAGCATTGCAGAAGTACTTTAATGAAAAACATTTGTGATTGTAGGAATGTGAAAAGTGAAATAAAAGTAACTGATTACCTCCATCTTGGTTTAGTGGCCCAAAGTATGCAAGTATTTTAATTTAGTAATTTTGCCACTGGGACTTTTCTTCTAGATCCTAAATTTCCCTGCCTTATTAAGAGGAAGACTAACCCATTTACTGCCATCAATATATGAAGTTTCTGTAAAAAAAAAACAGCAGGCAGGCATTTCTGTTTGTTTTGGTTTCATACACTAGTTCCTAAATAACTAGCATTGTGTAAGAAAAAAAAGAATGTCTTCACCAGGTAAAACCAAAGAACTGTGTAGCCCAATATCTTTTCTCTGATAACGGCCAGAAGCGGAGGCTTAGGGAAAGTTATAGGAATACTTACTGCCTTCTATTCCTACAGTAAATTAAAAAATAAGTTACATATCTCAGTTAATACTTGGGTAATTTCCCATTTGAGTTCCTAGAAATCCTGTGTAAATACCACCTGGCTTCAGTTGTTATAATCTGCTTCTGACAATTTTTATTCATTTTATTGACTTTTATTCATGCTGTTTGAGACTGTTACACCAACTTTTCCAGAGAAAAGAAATGCTCTAATGTGGGCATGATTCTCTGTGCTGATTGAAAATTTAGCTTTCTGAATGCTTCCTTAGGAACATGTTAACTATGAACCCTGTAGACTCTCCATCTTGCTTCTGCTTCTGTCATGCTCAAACAAAAAGCCTTACGGTTAGTATTAATGTCTGTAGCAAGTTGTACTGAAAAACATTCCTGATTGGTTTATTATGATTTTACATTTAACTTGTCACAGTTTACACGCTTTCCTATGATACAACCACCCCTTATGTTCATATAAGTAGTATAATAGAAATACAATCTGACTACAATCTCAATATTCTTGGGTATGAAGTAGAATGCTTTGTTTTTTAATTTAAAATATTTTTAACCTGAGAATAGCATATTCTTCTTGGGTTCAAAACAAATTGTATCTTTTCAAATTCCTTTTTTAAATTGCATGTTTCATAGTGGAGACAAAATCTCTACTCTGTTAATGTGGCTGTTGAATTCTTTAGGTAAATACATATAATGATAAATGCACCCCATTTCATGCTATCCACTTGTTTGAAAGGAAAAGTCTTTGTTTGAAAAGAGGTGATTCTAAAGACAGATAAATAAACATTAAATGAAAGTCAGTTACTAGATCAGAAGTACAAATATATATGGAAAATGAGTAATAAAAATAAGGAAAATAAATTCAATTATAGCATTTGTCATTTGCCATCAAGAATTTATTTAGTATCGTTTTACTATTAAAAACAGGAGTTGTTCTTGTTTTCATCAGGACAAAACATAAACTTATTAATTACATCACACCATAATCTCATTTGTGCAATGACTGAACATCACATGGCGGACATTGTAGGTTTTCATCACTCATGATCCTATGCAGGAAGACATGCTTGATGAGTTCATTGCTCTTCTTCCACCTGTCAGATATAAGTATCTGCTGCGAATAAACCTAACAATAAAAAGTTTCTGCTTCATTGAGTGCTGTAAATGCTGAACTAATTTGAGTTTGCAAGTGCTGTTCTTGTTTTGTTCAGGTTCTGCTTTATGGTCTTTGAAGCCCGTCTCCCTCCTGTAACTGGAAAGGGTAACCAACCCTTTCAAGATTCGCTAAGCCTCTACCTTGCTCTTCGTTAGGAACAGTGGTGTAAAACTCCTCGTTAGGACAGGAAGCATTCAATGCATCATGCTGAACTTTCATTTGCACTGATCTATCTTTGCGAAAATAAAAGGATCAGTTATTATTTGCCTATAGTTCGTCTTTGCATCGCAACAGGAGGACTTCCACCACTGGAAAAATAACTTCAAACATTATGTCCCTGCTTTGTTAGATACTTCCTATCTCCCACTGTTTTCCTAGAGGACAAATTTGGCTGGTGATTAGTACACTCGTCTAAAGATGAAGAAATTTGAGCTATACTCATAATTCTTCTGTGTATTTACTGTGTAACAGAATCTGATCCTCTTTCTATAAAAATCACGATAATAGTAACCACTCCTGTAAAGTACTTTAAAGCTTTACAAGAAAAATGCTACAAAAGCTAAATGCTATTATTAAAGCCTTCTCAATAAGCTGAGTATCAGTCAGAGGAACAGAAGGCTATACACCACTCTTTGCCATCAGAAAGTCGACACTAAAATGAAGGTTACTGTAAATGACAAAATAGTTCAATTCTCACACAAACTTTGAACAAATTCCATCACCACTTTGACATACATGTCATAGTACTTTGTATAAATAGAGACTGTCAGAATCTGTCAGTGTTCAGACAGATTTGCTATTTTGGGAAAGAAAATTCATCAATAAAAATCCATAGTTTGCAGAAACCTGCCTGATCACCAACACCTCAGCTTCGCAGTAGATTATCCTAGTGGAGCATCCCACAAGATATACGTTAGAAGCTCAGTTGTTGATATGGAAGGCGACAAGGTTGCTAACTTTACATAGGCTCCACATCACCTAATCTGTGACTAGTTGAGTCTCCATGATCAGCCTGAAAATAATGTTTGCCAAAACAGCTGTGTTTAGGTCAAACTGACCCTATCTCCAGCAGTCTAGGAGCTCCGACCTTTCAGCGTCTATATCTAATGGTTTACATGATAAAAGCTGAAAACACGGTGTTCAAAACAACACATAACAGCTAAGGTCACTTTTTTTTTTTTTTTTTTATATCTTGAAGAAGAATAATGAGGAACTATTGCAGATAACAGAAACCATCCAGAAATTGGAAGACATGGGTTAAAAATAATGCAAAAAGAAGCGACTGTTCACACAGTGCATGACTTCACTGTGGAGCTCCTTGCCTAACAATATTCTGGATGACAAAAATTTTCAATAAATTAAAGAGGAAATTTTATGGTTCAATGCAAAAGAATGTAGTGAGGTTTATTAAATACAGAAATCACTTCTGAATTGGGAAGTCTCTGTATGTCAAATTGCTGGAGGCCAAGACAATGGATATACCACAATATCTCTGTTCTACATTGGGTGTCCACTGCTAAATAGTTTTGAAGGCAGACCACTGGACTACACATACCTTTGGTTTGAGCTACGGGTCTGTTTATAGGTTGTGTGCTGAATCTTCTGGAAAGAGTCTTCCTTTTATAATAATCAATAGGTTGAGAAAAAAACTTCTGAAGAGATGTGAAGTTTTCCTTTAGCTAGTTATGGAAACTAATCAATTTCCCAAAATCAGTCTTTTTCTAACTTCTTACACTAACTACGTTATTCTTATATTCTTTGCCTATCATCGACTCAAACTGAAAGTTATTTTGAAGGTCAAAGACCTCTCTCAGTAAGAGATCTCTTCTGAAGGGCAGGTAGAATTAAAAATCTGTTCTCCTGATTCCCAAAGAGTATTTAAACGATAAGGAGGTATTGCCCAGAAAGATATGCTTCTTTATTCTCTACTAAAATTTCAATGATTATGAAATATTTAATTTTCCTTTTTATCTATGTTTTGTTTTCTGTGTGTTTTAGTCCATTAACCAATTTAAAAGTAAAAAATAGCTCACCACACACAGCTAATAAATTCTCACAATTTCTCTATATGGAGTCAGAATATGCAAATGGAGAAATGAAAACTTGCACATAAACTACAAAAACAGCTATCTGCTTTTCATGCCTCCATAGCAAGATTTATTCAAACATGAAAGGTATATCAAGAATCTAACAACAGTTTGATGTGGTTCCAGTTGGTAAATGGTTAATTCCATGGTTTTGGCAGGGAAGCAGAATGGCCAGTCCCAAGGGCTGATGCCTTGGTTATCGCCACTAATGAATTTTCATTGTGCTAGATTAAAATGGTAAGGTAAAATTCTTGCTATCAGGCTTGTTCTTCAACAGAGCCTTTCACATACAAATTTTTTGTAGTCACCTTTCATTGGGTGTCCTTTCTGGGATGCAGACAGCACTCTCCAGGGCCTCTTTCAGCAGCTGGCAGCTGGACAAATGTGTTCACTGAATACGAGTAGGTGGGAGGTCTAGAGAGGTAGTACACAATCCGACATTGATTGTAAAGCTAAGCTGCTTTTTGTTATATAAAATATCAGAATTAGGCCGAAAGTGGTGATTACCTACATTGAAAAAAAATATTCTCTTGCCTAGAACAAAGATGATAAACAGCTCTGTAGTTTGGACCCCTTATTTAATTTATAAGCTATTCCTGAGATGTGTCTGTCCTAGGAGTCTAGCCAAATGCCGCTGACAGAAATGGCACCTGGCCTCAGATCCAGGAATAGCCTACTACCCATTTGCTATGTGGACATTTCTCTGTGCTTGGAAAATACTTCTCCAACACACCTCATGTATCTCAACCACCTTTTTGTCCTTCAACATTTTACACTTTCCTTCTTTTATCATTTTATGTTTACATTATTTATACAACTTCAGCTGTATAACTTCAGTCCAAGTCTTAAAACATAGGAGTTCTTTTATACTGATTCAAACATGGAGATATAATAAGAGGGCTTGGTTGTGTGAAACTGATTTTTCTCTGCCATTTAGTGCCTTGAATCATTAAGTCAAAGAAAAGTTCATTTTGGAAGGGAACTCTGGGGATCACATTGTCCAACCTTCTGCTGAAAGCAAGGTATTAAATTTGGTTATCCAGGGCCCTGTCAAGCTACGTCTTGAATATTTCCAGAGAGCAAATTCCACCACTCCTCTGGACAAGCTTTTCAAATATTTAATTGTTGTCAGGCTGAAGAACTTTTTTATTATACCCATAAAATCTTTCTTATGAAGCAACTTGTGTCTATCGCTTCTCGTCCTTTCACAGTGTTTCCTTCTGAAGAGAGTAACTTTTTTTTGTCTACAGTCACTGGAAGACTGTGATTAGATCCCTGATAATGCTCCTCTGTTCCATAATCAGCAAACCCAAGCCTTTCAAACTTTCTTTGTATGTTATGTTCTCCAGATCTCTAATCACTTCAGTAGACCTCTGCTGAATATTCTCCAATTTTTTATGTCTCTCTTGAGCTGGGACCAATGCTGGATACAGGTGTGGCCTAGCAAGTACTGAGAAGAGAATAATAATCTCCTCCCTTGATCTGCTGGTTATTTTCTTGCTGACACTTCTCAGAACACAGTTTGTTTTCTTTCCTACAGGCCACATTGCAGGCTTGCATTCATTCTGCTGTCCACCAGTACTCCTAGGTTTTCTCCAGCTGACTTCTCCCTAGCCAGCCAGACTTCAGATAATCCTTGCTGACCTAACTTTTCACTTCATATAGTAATTCTTCCTTCTGTTGTATCAACCTCACCTCCCAGCATGGCATGTTATCCAAACTTGAGGAGTGTGCGTTCAGTTGTATCACACAGATTGTTTGTGAAGATATCAAATAATATTGGAGCCAGTATCCCCCCATGAGTAACTTCACTCATGACTAATATCCCTGTTTAACCAAAGCGAAGTCTCAATGCTTCCACTAATGCCTGCACCCACAGTGGTTGTTGAAGCCTTCTGGCCCCAGTACGAAGGTGATACATGGGAAATACAAAGCATTTTAAAAGGACCCCAAACCTCGCTTTATCTCTACACTAGCAGTAATAACAGAAAGAATGAGGAGAATTTTGAAGTGAATGGGTTACAGTGACAGGTGTGGAGTTAGTATTCACCATTGCACTGTTGATGTGTGGTCCTAGAGGGTGTGTGACAGTAAGTGACCTTTTTTGTCACTGCCAGGCCTGCAATAACAGTAAGTAGCTGGAGACAAAGAGGTCTTTGTCTCCTTGATCCTTGTCAGGCCTTGAGTTATAGCTTTCCTTTACAGGAGATACTTCTTGCTTTCCAGGCAATTTCTTCTAGGACCTTATAATGTCTGAGAGTCAACTGACACAGAACAAACATTTGTGCATCCTACTTCAATTGAAAAAAACAAAAGCTGTAATGGTGAATGAGTGATGGGCTAGACAGGACTTATGTAGGCTTTGAAAGTATTGATTTTGATATATTTTGAAAGCATCTTGAGGACCTTTGCCAGCCCTTATCATATGGAAAAAAACAGATCACACAAGGTGAAGAAAAATCTTTTAAAATCATTTAAAGTCACAGATTTATGTGTCAATTGACAGCCTGACTTAGGAGCGTTACATTTCAAGAAAATGCATCCAAATTATTGGAGAATTATCTGAGTACAATTTAGGTATCTAAACTCAAGACAAGAAGAGAAAGTGAGGAGGTATCTGTGGCCTTTCTTTTCTGTATTTATTCTGAATAATGCTTAAGTTTTATCTCAGACAGTTTTGATCAAAATGAGCATTCGGAAATTACTGATAGTTTTATTTAACATTTTGTCAGATAGCACTTGACCTATCTGTGTCTCATTTTGCTTAACTCTGCAGAAATATGTAGTAAATGGTGATCACTGCTGAGAACACCTCATAATCTAGAAGAGGAATGGAAAGTACTCCTGGAAGCAGATACAGATTAGATTCTGATGACTAAAGGAGTGCAGTAGAGTGTTTAAAACTGTTTGGTTGATTTAGGATGGACAATTTACTAGGGACAGTTGAACAGTTGCACAATTTCCAGGAACCCAAGCTTTGTCAAATGACTTTCTGCAGCAGAAAAAGGTACTTCAAGCAATGTCAGCATCTTTAAACATACATTAGTGCCAGCAGGCTGAAGCTGAGATATACATCAATATAACCTTTCTTCATATTTTATATAAACATCTCAGAATTTCTGTATTCACTGCCAATGAAACAACAGGGACTCTGTATGGGTTACAAAATATTTAAATACCACCCTGCAGAAAGGCAGCTGTCCCTAGAACACCAAAGATAAAGTGTAAGGATCAAGAGATAGTACTTAAGCCCTACCAAGATAATGGAGAGGTGTACAAACAAATGTGACTCTTCTTTAATCCAAGTAGCAATAAGAGGTTTGAAATAGTCTGTGATCTTATGTCTAGACCTAACTTCTCGTGCAGAATCATAAAGTCAGAGGAAGAGACATCTGGGTGGGGTTTACATGAATATTTACCTGGATATTTCTAATATTATAAAGAATGAGTTTTAATTTAAAATCACCATATCCTGCTAGTGAACAGACTTAATGGAGTAAAAAACGGAATTACACTCATAGTTTTTTAAAATAGGAGGATGGCTGCACTGCAGAACGACAAGCAGCAATAATACTAACCTAACTACAACCTGCTTCGTTTCTTGTGGCAGTGAGGAAAGGCTGAAACAAGTTTAACATTCCAGATAGCATGAGCTGAGCTCTTCTGACTGTCCAGACAGGCATTTTTAACCCACAGAGAAAGTAACAGGACAAATTAGTGACAGAAATTAACGAAAACACACTTTAGCTCAAAAGGCTGTTTAATGGTAGAAGTGGCTTACCATTTGAATTAAGTGTAAACTTATAATTAAATCCTGTTTGGTGGATCATAGATAATATGTAAAAATGAGTCCTTAATAAGTACTCACTATCTCCTTTTCAGATACAATGGAAACTTTGGGTTATTTTATTCACCTGAGATATGCTAGTATCCTACAAAAAGTAAGTTTTTACTCCTTTTTGACATTGACAAAGGGATTATGGAAAGAGAGAAGATCAATGTATACCAATATTGTTTCATTTTTCTTTTATTGGAACCAAAGACTAGGTTAGGGTAAAATATTCAATTGGCTTAAATGGAAGTGTAAGAGAGGTCATGCAAGGCTAGGAAAATCAAATGTGAACATAAAGAACTGTATTCCTTAGCAGAAAGTTAGCAGAACTGTGATTGCATTCTATTATCTCTGCAATAGGGTTCTGTCAAAACCCTCACCCCTGTGTAGCCAAAACTTGAAGTAGCACGTTAACATTGAGAAAGTTACCATGTAAATGTTGTTATTTCAGCAAGGAGGAAGTTCCCCACAAACATGTCATTCTCTGCCATTCTCCTAGTAACTCGTGAAAAGAAAACAATATGCTAAGTTTATAAACACTCATGAAACTCCATATTTTATTCTAAAGCTCACTCAGAGTTAAGCTGAAGGGTATGATGCATGCAAGCTCGCAAAATCAAGGAGACTGTATTTCACAGGCTTCCCATCAGACAAAAGTACAGGCTCATCTTCTTTCACTCTTTCAATATTAAGGGCATTAAAAAAAGAATCAGAGTTGTCTGTGAACATAATGCTGTTGATGTCCTGTAGTGCTAAACAGGACTACTGGCCATTTTTTAAATTGGAAGCTGTATCTGTAGTAGGGACTCCATTTTGTAGTACTTGTTAACAACTGTCTAACTTGCACTGGATAGTTCATTGAATTGCACTTCAAACAGCTAATCTGACCAAGAAAAGGTTTAAAACTTCAATAAAGACTATTGTTGAGAAATTGTCAATGTTACAGTCAAGGGCAATTAACTGTTTGTCTTTTAGTTCCTGGCATATTTCCGTAGAATGCTTTGGTTCAAGGAGACTTTGTACAGAAAAGGGAAAACCTGTTATACAAAAGGCGTGAATGAAAAGGTAGGTATCAATTTTTAATGGATATTACTAGCATGAGAGGTAGGAACATAGAAGACAATAAATAAGTTTATCATGCAAGAGGAATGAAAGCAAGATGAGCTCTCCAGTGTGACGTGTTGAAGAGTCCTTAAACTCACAAAAGGTGAGACCAAAATGGACAGGGGATGCATCACTGTAAGACTGGTATTTGGTAGTGAAGTCACAATTTCTGAGGGCTTAAAACCATAAAGTGATGATTTTAAGAAAATTCTTTGGTAGTTGTTACATTTTTTTTTCCCCAGAACATAGTCACTAGAAACTTTAAACTAGAGCATAAGTTAACTAATAGGCTAGTTTCAGACATTGATCTCATGAGACAGAGGAGCTGGATTTCATAAACAGAGTGCTCACCAGCTGGGTTGAACCCCGGGAACACACCCAAGAGCATTAGAAGTACACTGTGTGGACCTCAGTATGTTAACAACATGTTATATCTAATAGCTGGCTTCCTTGCAAGGGAGAGGTGAATCATGCAGTGAGGATCCTTGCCAAGCAGAAAAAAAAAAAACAAAACTCCGTAGAGCCTGAGACTGAGTAATGGTTGCAATCCACTTTTGAGACACAGAATGATATAGAGAAAAGTTACCTTGCAAGAAGTTGCCTTTCTTATGGAGGAATTTTTATTTAAGGGTAAATCTTTATCTAAATACCTTCTCACGTATTTTTTTTGCTGAAAATGGGAAAGACCAAAGTCTTTTTAATCGATGAAATATTAAATTGTATTATACATTTGGGTTTCAATCGATCTATTTGAATATAATATGTCAGTGGCAAATATTATAAAGCTGGAATTACCTGGGAGAAGCTCAACAACCACAAACTTGAAATATAACTGCCATCAACCCACTACTGATTACAGGTTTAAAGCCAATGCCTGCATTTAATCTTGAACATAAGTCCCATTTAATGCAATAGTATTTTAGCACACACCTTCAAAATCAGGCATATAATGAAGCGCTTTGTTGTAAATAAACCTGCGTGCTCATGCTACTCAGGGCCTTGCATGGTCAGGCTTTAATTATAATTGCACTAGATATACAGGCTTTGATACTCCTGGTTGAAAAAAGGATAACGATCCACAATGCACTTTTAAAGTATAGACAGTGAATACCTTGAAGAGTTAAAATGGAATCAAGTAGCTGACTATGATGAATCTTTTGAGTTCTGATGATCCCATCTGCCAGAGACTCTGCAAATATAGGCACTATATATAGGTAAAAATGAGAAAGTGTTAATCCCCATTCTATGTGAATACATCAATTTGTGCATCATTTTTCACTTTTATTACTCCTTGGGTTAATTTTCAGATTTAAGTAGTTCTACATTTTCTTTGATAAACTCAAAAACATGTCATAATAAATAAACATATCACATCCAGCAATATTTTGTCTCTAATATGTTATTTGAATTATATTTATTGTTCTAATGTATCTTTCACCGGGCTTTAAATTTTATCATACTCTCTGTATAGCAGTAAAACCATTTCCATTGCAAACTTGCAACAGTAATGGATAGCAGCCTTCTGAGGATAGGCTTCTAAGAAATTTATTTCACCTCATGTTTTTCAGCCACCTGGTGAATGAATTTGGTTCCATCACAGATAAGAATTGCACAGATCACTTTTAAAATGATCATGGTAAACCACAAATCATTAGTAGGGAAAAAAAAGTAAATACAGAATCTTGTAATTTCTTATGTTTCCTTTAATCCTCCCAGTTCATGATATAGATGTGTCAAATGTGTAATGTTTCACTAGCATTCATTAAGAAACCTGAGGAATAACAGTTCAGATAGATAACTTTTATTTCTCCAAAGGCTTTTAATTTAATATTTTTAAAAGGTGAGTTGAGCTTTTTCTTCTAGCCAATATATACTAAAATCAATAAAGCTAGACTTCTGCAAAGTATATTTCAACATCAGCATTATTAATAGAGAAAGAATTACAACTCAAAAGTCTGATTAGAGCATGCACTTCTACTACAAAAATGTACAGAATGGGTTTATTTTGGCACACCAAGAGCACCTATTAACTTGAATGGTCTACTCAGAATGCATCAGATGAAGTATAAATGCCCTGATGGGTTCATGTTTACACTGTAAACAAGTTTGTTTCATCAATACAAATACAAAAGCCTACAAAGATGAAAATATCTCTAGATCTGGGGAGGCTGTCAATTATTAGCTACATCAAGAGATTTTTAGACAGATGAGGCTTTCATAGACACTGTATGTGGGCTTTTTCTGCCTTTCTGAGTTGGCAGTTGTGCTTCAAAGCCCATTTTGGGAGCCACATATTAATGGTTTTGTGATGTTGTATTGAACCATTGATCCCTCAAAGTGTGCAAGCTCTGTGACAATGGAAGAGGTATCATGTCGCTTCTTTCACACTTTCACTTTTCAAAAGCAGAGAAAAAAATTTAAGAAAATTTTTTCAGTGTTTTTATTGAACCACTTTTGAATAAAAACCTTGAAAGTCATCCCAGAGAGCACTGGGAAGGTGGAAGGCATCCCTTAAATTTCATGTTATTGTTGACATTTAAAATGCTTTTCAACATCTACATGACAAAACCCATGAGTATTAATTTAAACTGTTTATAATTTAATAACAACCCTTAGCTTCTGAAGGGAAAAAAATGAAGTGATTTAGAGAGGCAGCTTATAAAGAACACTTGTTGCCAATAGGGAAAGTAATTTTAAGTAATGGAGCAAGTATAGCCAGTCGCTGCCTTTGGTCACCGAGTGAATGGGTCAATAGAAGGGACCGGTTCCCCACAGGTAGTTTGAACACTAGCTCCGCCTGAGCAGCAGGAAAATTTTCCTGGTTTTGATTAATGTCAGAAAATCTAAGACCCAAGAACAAAATCATTATGTGGATAAGCTTGACATCACTTACCTCAACCCGTTTTCTACCCAAGACAATTGTGCTGCAGACTACAGTAAGCATGTGTATGTGCGTGTGTGTGTGAGAGAATAATCTAATCCTTTTCCTTCAGCTGTTCAGGTGCTGCAGGCCTCCTCTGCTATTACTCTATGATTAGCCTTCACTGTTCTACAGCATTCCTGGTAGCACAGAAAAACCCTGGGCTTAAATGAAAACGTGAACTCTGCTCTAGTGTTTGTATATGTGTATGTCACTTCAGCAATACCAGTGGAATGGGATTTGTTTATTTATACGGGCAAGTTATGTCAAAAATCTCTAATGATTGTTCTTTCCATAAATCTTGCTTTGTAGCATTACCTCATGTGACCTGTTCTCAGTTCCAAAATAGTAAGATGATATTAGACAGTATTTTAGGTATGATTGTATGGTGCTCACCCTAGCTAATGAACTCCATGAAAAGTGAAAGTCTGGAGGAATTAACCTCACAGTTCTTAGGACGTGAATGATTTAGAGATGAGAAATGGTGGCAGAAAGGACGCCTGTCAAAGTTCACATGCAGGGCTCTGCCATAACAAAATCAAGGGATGAAACCTCCTGACCTCCAATCCTAGTTTTAGCTCCCAGGTTGTGCTTTGGTTTTGTACCAATACCAATTCTTTGCTTTCAAAGTAATTACTCCATTTTGTTTTCCAGAAGTATCTAATTGTGCCATTTTATAGAGAATGTATTTATTTGAACACTCTTCAACACGAATAAGAATTTCCTTCAATAATTACTTGTTACAAACTCTGAGGGTATTTTTGCACCAATATTGAAATATTACCTGAAGTTCCATATACGCAACATGGGAGAGATCCCACAACATGGAAACAGAAAATAACATTAATTAGTTGCAAAGGCAACTAAGAAGATTTTAAGTATAATGCTTGGAGAATGTATTTGTAATAGCGAAAGAAATGCAATGCATTGCTGTGTCAGTGTTTCACCCAATGTCAACTGCGCTGCAGCAGCTGCCTTTGCACGGAGCCATTTGCAGAAATGAAGCAACATGCATTCACCATGTAAACTACATGCAGCTACCTTGTAAACTTCATTAAGACTCATCAGTCCAAGCCCTAAATTAAAGTCTAACTGCAATGCTATTGCAGATCTAGCTTTGTCTCAGCCCTTGCCAGATGTTTAAGGAGCTTCCCTTACAATTCACTGCATTTATCTTCAATATTGGCTCTTTTGCTGCAGTTGTCCACCGCTGTACTCTATTAAAGTTTATTTTGGGATATTCATCTATTCTAATACACTTATTCCCCAATTTCCTGAAAGCTGCTGGAGTATGTAAAACCTTTTTGTTCTCCAAGAAATACAAGGAACATGATTTATATGGGAAACTTGCAAATTGAATAATACATTTTTCTGTAGCTTATTAACATAGCTGATCGTAAAGCATCATTCTACAGTTTATCTATTTTGCCAGTGGAAACTTGTAGTAAAGTACTTGCAGCTAGTACATTTGGGACTCCTGAATTGTTAAATCTCCCTTCAACTAATTGTACTTTCAGGAAACTGTTTGCTCTTCTCAGACTGGCTGAAATTGTAACCACCAGGATCAGAGCTGTGATCATTTTTGATAAATTATATAAGATGCTGATATCATATTGATATCTCAGCTTCAGAAAATAACATTGCCATTTTACATTTCACATCTTTGGACTTTTGTGGAGACAAACACAATCGTTCCACTGTTTATATCCTTCAGACACATTTTTGTGTCATTTTTTCCTCACTGTGTACTTGCAGATTCTCTGGTGACCTTAGCTTAATCTCCTATACTCGTTCTTTGCTTGTACTGATCCTTTTCACCCTGCATACTCCACGTAATCAAATTTAACATCAATTGTGCCCTGAATTTCCATTCTGATACAGTTATTAAGGGGTTTAAGCTCTTTAAGCTTCTTTTTTTTATTGGTTTCCTTTTTAGTTATATGAAGGATGTAATCTTACAAGTTCTCAATGCTTAGATTACAGGCCTTTATCAGAGAAATATGAAAACCACACTAGATTTAGAAATTCTTTACACAGTTTGGAATAAAGAGATGCTAATATCTCCTGTTTATCACAAATACTTCCATAAAATACATCCTGGACTACATTTTCAGAAAAGTATATCTTTCTGGCTGTTTTAAATGGAAATTAAATTGTTTGATTCAGGAGTCTGTGAAAAGTGTGTCAGTCCTGAATTTTGTCATGGTTTAATTTTTTTTCTGTTTGAAATACTTGGAAAACACCTTGCCTTGTTTTGTATTATAATGTATTCAAAAAAATAACTCTTTTTCTATAGATTCAAAATTTGCTAAACCTGTCAATTTTTCCATACATCAACAATATTGGTGTTTAATTTTCGTAACTGTAGGCAATTTCCAAGATAAAGTATTTAATTAAATATATATTCTATATATAACTACACAAAAATGCACACAAATAAAGCAGCTATCATATTAAAAGGTTAGTCTAAGCAAACAAAAGGAAAAAAAAAAATTCTAAGTTTAGATTCTCAATCTCAATTAAGGATTCCTGATCTAATGTTTGGGCTAAATGCCCACTTCTGCTACTCTACTGCACAAAGACTTATCTTGTTATCATTGGCAGTTCTTTGCAACAAACGAGTGATTAGAACCTTCCTTCAGAGGTTTATGCCTTCTACAAGACTATGAGCACTGTTAAATTTCACAATTATTTTGTATAACAAGAAAGTTAGCGTGTGAAAACATTATCTGAGAAATTTCAGTTTCTGTTTTTCTAAATACGAGTCTGAAATAGCCTAATCCAAACTTAAAATAAAGGAATCACCTATAAAGGAACAAGTGGAGAATTCTCATGGCATTTAAGAAAAATTTTGCTATTGAAACTCGAGTCAGACCGTGGAGAATTGCAAGTAGATAACACAAAGCCTGAGCAGTGTTTCAACTGAGTCCAAATTATTGGAGAACCACAGATCTCTGTTAAAGGATTGTTTAGAAGACCCATAAATAACACCGATTTTAAACTTGAGGGCCTAACTTCACTAAATTTATTCATTCGCGCTTCATAATAGGGTTTAGTTCTTATGCAATACTAAGCATCTTCACTACATGTACAGAATCACTGGTTCTTAAAACTGCTAAGAAAAGTAGGTGTGAGTATACAATACCACAGAGGTGACATCATATATTTTAGCAATGACAAGTACAGGTCTCGATGGTCTTAGTCACAAACATCAAGGTGATCAGATCTGAAGGTTCTTAAACAAAAGAAATGTGAACTGGAGGAAATTTTTCTTTATCATTCTTCGTGCTTGATGTTTTATGCTATTATGCCCCTCCCCAAAGGGATCTCCTCTGTTCCCCATGCTGCTTACCTAACTTTTTGTCTTTTTTTTGTCTTGCCTGTCTGAGCAGGATGTCCTGCTTGTTCCACGGTCTCTCAGGCTCATCTTGCTCTTCGTCCAGAAGTTTTTGTTACTTGGATGCCTCTTACGTGCCACATTTTTGTTTTCTCTTTTGGTGGTCATATTGCTCACATGCCTAGGTAAAATACTTGTATATTTTGTCTCATTGTAAGATCATAAATAATGTTTATACTGTTGTTTACACTATTATGGTAGCTGTTATGTTTGAGTTTAAGGCAAGATATTATTAATTATAGCCTGTTTAGTGTACTTAAAAGCGTTAGAGATCTCTGCTTCGGTTACAGTCATCACTAAAAGTAGTTCATTGGTTGTCCTATATGTTTTCAATGACATTCCAAAATATGTTAGTCCATACCTCTTTTCATCTGTACCAGATTACTTGTCCAATGAAGTGACTTCATATATCAAATGAAGTAAAACAGTAAAGCATTTAAAGCTATCAAGTTGTGGCAACATTAAAAGCTAAATCTGTCCCTTCGAAAAACATTTATTTTTCATTGAAATACAGAAAATGAGATTGGATCGGGATGTCAGAATATCTGGTCTATTTTACTGCAGCAAAGCCAGGACCACTCTTATTATATAGTTCAGGACAGATATTTATTTAACCTTTTTTAAACATTTCAATTTTAAGCTATCCATAATATTCCTAGGAAAACTTTTCTGCTATTCCATACACTTAAAATACTTGCTCGTACTGTTAATCTTGTCATTTAAATCCATTATTTTTGTTTCTCCCAAACTCAGTGTGCGAAATAGTTGGTTGTCTTCCATTTTGTGGCAACACTCTGCAAACCTGAACACTGCTATTATGTTTCTCATTTTTCTCCCATTTTTCAATAACGTGACAGCAGACTTGAAAATATTCACCATTGTTCTGTCAATACTCCTTATTGAAGGGAAAATACTTCTTTTTCCTCCAAGCTTACTTACTTAACCAAGTGAATATTTTTTTACAGTTAATAGCTGAATGTTTTGTCTAACCAAAAAGGTTTTTTTAAAAAAAATAAATAAAAAACCCACCAAAACAACCAGCTGACTGTTTTGAGGGGGTTTGATTTCAAAGCAAGAACAAACAACTAGGGAATAAATCTATCAAAAGAGAAATAGTGAATCAAGCCCAATTCTATTCTCAGTTGAATTTGTAGATATATCTTAGTGAACATGGGAGTAGAATTTTTCCCAGTATGTGTGTAGCAGTGAATCTTAATCATGTGGATTAGCAGAGACAAACATACAGCTGTGTCTTTCTGGCATCTGTGCTTTCTGGGATTTTATGTTTGCCAATACAGCATATCTTTCTGGCATCTGTGCTTTCTGGGGTTTTATGTTGGCCAATACAGCATAAAACTGTATAATTTTGTTTATATGTGAAAGTTAGCCAAACATTAGACAAGATCACTTAAATTTGTTCCAGAGAGTTAGTTTTGCTTTGATCCTAACGGCCTTTGCCTACAGGCATCAAGGGCTACTTGATACTCATTCCCTAACAGATAATCTACCATGCTTAAAAGGTGGGACACAGGGAAAGAGACAAAGATTTCTGAAGATAAAAATAAACAACTGCACATAGCAGGGACACTCTCTTTAAATTTTTAGATTTCTTTTAAGAAGTTGTGTAAACTTATCTATAAATACCAACAAAATTTTTTCTAATGCAGTATTCATAAAAGAAATATTAAGCCTGTTTCTTAACAATACAATGCATCAGCAGTCAATTGCAAATTTAGTTGCATACAAAATATCTGAAAAAAGTTATTCACGTACACACTTGGAAATTAGAGGAAAAATGTTGTGGATTTGGTGCTGTCTCCTTTAATACTAGAAACTTCAGATGAAAAGAAGAAGGAAAAACAAGATAAAAGATTTAAAATAATTATGGCAACACTGTATTTGACATCACTGAAGCAAATTTTCCCCGGCTGAAAAGCTTAGCAGTAGAAGATCCTATGAAATGCAAAATGGGACACTCAGTAATGAGCAGATAATCTGAAAATAGAGTTTAGTCTTTTTAGCAACTCTGAGTTATGCAAAGTTTTGTACAAACATCTTGCAATAGGGAGAACATAATGGCAGAATGAAAACTCAGAAATTATTCCTTTAAGGTCCCAGTCTGTCCCTAATATTCACTGTGGAGAATCTGCAGAAATTTCAGATTCTTTTGGAAGTATTTTAGCGTTTGTTACAGCAAAATACATGGAAATACCTGTAGGGGTTTTGGCTGGGATAGAGACAGTTTTCTTCATAATAGCTGGTACGGGGTTGTTTTGAATTTGTGACCAAAAGCATCTTGATAACACAGGGATGTTTTGGTTATTGCTGAGCAGTTCTTCCACAGCATCAAGACCTTTTCTGCTCCTCACATCGGCCCACCACTGAGTAGCCTGGGTATGTACAAGAGGTTTGGAGAAGACACAGCTGAGACAGCTGACCCCAACCAACCAAAGGGATACTCCAGAGCATATGATGTCATGCCTAGCACGTAAACCTGGAGGGTAGAAGAAGGAAGGGGGAGACATTTGGAGTTACGGCATTTATCTTCCAAAGTAATCGTTATGCACTATGGACCCTTGCTTTCCTGGAAATTATAGAATTCCCGCCTGCCGATGTGATGTAGTGAACAAAGTCCTTTTTTTTTTGCTCTGCTTGCGCGTGGCTTTTACTTTACTTATTAAAGTGTGTTTTCTCACTTTTACACTTCTAATTCTCTCCTCATTTCCACTGAGCAGGGACTGAGCAAGTGGCTATGAGGTGCTTAGTTGCCTACTGGGGTTAAACTTTGGCAATACGATATCCCCAAATGACAAAAATTATAAAAAATATACATTTGTGGAGTGCATGCAAGTCATGGTCATGAGAAGCAAGTGACGCTTGTTTTAAATTACATTGTTGGAATGGGAAATAATTTCACTCACAGCAATAAAGCTGCCATTCCCTGCTGCTAATTTGGATTTAATTCCTGAAAGAATTTGGTCTGATGATCGTGGAGTATATTCACAGAAAAAAAATACAAAATGGGAAATTGCAATGCATAGTGTAAAATTTCTCCACATACATCTCAGCTAAGATTTACATGAACGACTTCCAAGAATTATGATTGTTCTCCACACCCTTTCAATCAGTCTGATTGATAGTCTGCAGTGAATACCAAGAAAACTACAAAGATTTCAGAAGCATAAGTATATATATGCACACATACATACATAAATATACATATGCATATATATATATGTATGTTGGTGGAAAATGCATACATATATCCATAAACACATGCACAGAAATGCATGTGCACAAGCACAATTCTATGCATATGAAATTACTGGGAAAATAAGCAACATAATATTACATCATCCTAATGGAGATTTTATTCTTACTAGATGTCAGGGTTAATTGTCATAAAAATATCAATTTGAGATGGTTGTAGAGGGTACTTGTTAAAATTATTTATTTGAGAACTATATAGATAAACTACTTGTGTTCAATAGTCAAAGAACAGTAGAAATATCTGTGCATAAGACAGCTTTGCTTAGAAATGCTGGAAAATGTTGGAAAATGTCTGAAAAAAATGTATAAAAATAATTTCAGTTATCTACCACATGATTTATCTTTATTCGCGTGCAGAGTCATTAATTAGGAACAAGCTATAAGCCCGAGAGGAGATCCAGTTTAGACTTTATAAGTTTGCTATTGGACTATATAAACAATGCAGGCAAACTATTGTCATTCACATTACATGGTTGAATGTGATGGCAAGTAGTTGTTGCACCTGCTGAGGACAGCATATAGACATATAAACATAACCTGAATACAGAAATATATGCTCATAAAAGGTATTCACTATTAGTGTTCTTAAGGACCACAACGTCATTCGTCTGTAATCACTATGAAATCTCCAGTTAATCAGTAAAAGTTTGGTGCCAGTTACCGTTATTTTTTTAATGGCTCAAGGGTTTGAAGTTTGATTTGTTTCTTGTTTTGACTTCTCAGTGCAGAATAAAATCCAATCTAAAACTGTATTTCTTGCCTTCTTGATTCGAGTTACATTAAGCAAGTATATTAATGACATGCATGATCAAAATGGGAAGAAATTAAGCTTATTTAGGGACCATTTATGCAGTAATGTAAACATTCAGTTACTTTTACTGAACAAGATGAATAAACAGATCAAAAGTACATAGGTCAAACACACAGTGGAATTAACCTGTATATCTTATTACGCTGACCTAGAAGGCCATTTGTCTTGCGCAGAATGGTTTTATTCTGTTCCATTATTAATTTGGCTTTCTGAATAGGAATAAAATTGGAATTCATTATAGAATTGCTGATTTGTTCAGAGATTAAGTTCCAATATTTGGTTAAAATTAAAACCAGAGCATAAACATTATTTTTCATTTCAAAAGACAGTATTTATTTCTTGTTAGGGTAATTTATTTGGAAATAGTTTATTATTGCTTAGTAATTTGAATATATTTTCACCTCCTAGAGAAGAATGTCTGAAACATTACAGTATTAGAGTATTGCTGAGTCTGTAGCATTTTTATGAGTTCAAATACCACTTTTGACATAAACAAGACTTGTTATCCCTTTATCATGTTGTTTAAGAATTCCAAGATTGCTGTATTTTGCTGATAGCCACCTCAAGGGAGGAATAAAAGGGAGCCTATTGTCTGGTTCCTATACTTCAGGTTAACACACTCGGCTTTTCTCTATGGCAGAAAAAAGGGGGGAGGGTTGCTACTATTTAGGCAATATCATAAATGTAAAGCATCAGACTTTCTGTTATTACTCAAATATGGATGAACTGATAAAGAACCCTAACTTAATGTTTTAAAAATAAACAAGAAACTCTTTCATACCTTTAAAATTATACTTTGAGGGGTTATATATCCTGGGAAAAACTAAGTGATGATGAAATCAATTACTGATGAGTTTTTTTCTTGCTTGAAATTTTCCCTTCGTGACAAATTCCATAAGGAGTCAAGACAAAGATCAATCTAGCACAGTATCTTACAGTAGCTAATAGCAGATATTTAGAGAAAAAAAAGTAAGAAATGGAGCAAGTAGAGAAAGCTCTTCCATCTGGTAAAATCTTCCAGTGAACAGTGGGTCAGAGTTAGTAGTCAAACTCCAGATCTTTACTAAAAAAAAAATATCTCTTATATTTGTAAGTCATTTACACCTTTTTCTTTCTTGATACACTAAGGTAAGGAGATACACATTGCAATAATGTTTTTTATGAAAAAAATATTTTACTTTTTTCTCCCTAAAACTTATGCCTCCTACCCATCATGTACAAGGAGTTCCTAGTGAGCAATCATTCCCAATGCCCCGGCCATCCACGAGCAATAGACTGCCACCATATCTGATTCCTGAGGATACAGTTTATATGAAATGAAGTTACCTCTTTTCCCTTGTTATTCAACTATGACTGAGAAGATTTTGGTTTTATTTTTCTTTTCAAGATTTTCTATTATCTGTGTTGGCCATATACAATGCAATGATTCTGTTTGTTTACTTCATTATTTCCCCAGATGTTTTATCATAAAGCTTATGTTAACTGTCTCTATCATTACTTTTTCTATAATTTATACACACTTAGGTGCTTGCTTGCTACTTCTATGTCTCCTTTTTATCACTATATGTTCCTTTACTAGTGTATCCGTAGAACTGACCACTGTATGATCCACTGTTTTACAAAACTCTCCACGTTTTACTGACTTGAAAGTGACTTTAATGTTTTAATTCTAAAACTGATTCTAATATTGATGGATTTCAGCCATTTTAGTTTATTATTTATCACACTGCTTGGCTCTCTTCCTTCATCCTGGTATTTCAATCTAAGCAATGCCAAACAAATTTTCAATCCTTAGTTTAAGATGTGCTATCTTTCAGAAATTTTTAATGCAACTAGAAAAAATTTTAAAGTACATTTGTTTGCAACATCCTACTCAAAACAGACACCAGAAAAGGCATCACATAAATTCATGTCTAGATTTATATGAAAAGAGAAGTAGTCAAAAATACTCCATTCGGTTAGTTTTGCTATTTCGCTTGCTTCACCTCAAGGTTATTCTTAAGGAACGTCTTTGCATATTCTTGGAATTAACAATATAAAATTGATCTCAGTTCAGGTGTATAAGTTTAAAAACATAAAAACTACTACTAACAAATGCTTTTCTGTCATGTGCCTTTTTTTCTTGTAAATTTTCAGAAGACAGCCAAGCTACTTTTGTTTGTTGGGGGATAGAGGGTGTGATTTTACAGGTTATACAAATAGTTGGTCTTGAATGTAATAAAAGCAATAAAAATAAACAAAATAAACTACAAGAAGGTGATAGTATAATTGGTGATAAATAAGTTTCACACTGCAAATATTTTCTAAATTATGGAACTATGAATTCTGACTGTAAGTGCTGTAAAAGCAGCATGTTTTGTGCATGCAGCCCCATCAAAATAACATATTTGTGTCCCAGCTCTGCACTGGACTGTACAAAGCTGGACTCCCAACCTGCATATGAGTGGCTGAGCTGGGCCAGAGTGCTACCTGTACTACCACCTTTGAACTCAGCCCCTCAGTACTTCCACTCCGCTTGGAGAAGCACTGCACTAAAATAAAACTAAAGCATCATGCCTGTAGTAAAGACACAAACTGTTGAGTTGCTTTGGATTTCGTACATGCTGTGCATAGAAGGAAGTGAAGGACTCTACAAGAGCAAGTGAAACCATTTAAGGTTCCTCTTCCTTTTGAGAGATATTTTTCTAATTCACTGTACAAGTTAAACTAAGAAGGAATGTTAGATATTCATATATCTTTTCTGGCAAACATGTCACAGAGTTGAAAGACAAGAGCTTGATTTGAATTGTTAGATCTAATTTGCATATAAAAGTTCATAATCTCTTCCAGCAGAGTTTGGTATGTCCTGGTCTTGATTCTTATTTTACACTATTCATAATGTGAAATATGTGTCCCTTTTCTCTGTGGGTGTGGAAAAGTGAGGCTTACTGACACTCCTTGATGAGTGTCTTACAGCTACAATAGCTGTGAGGAAGTAATCACCTGGAGCACTGGTGTTCACAAGTCTTGGTGTGCTACCCAAACATATAAACAAGCACGACAGAAAAAGCTTTGTCAGGCAGTTTATTGTTGACATCCTGTGAATATGGCATTTCTACCCTTTAGTCCCTTGGGCATTGCTAACCAACACTCACTTCTTTCACTAAACTGCCTATAAAACCCTTCCAAGGATGTGTATCACAATGTATTAGTTAAGATAGTTCACAGCAATAACGTGAGCCATACACACTCCACCCTTGGCAGAAAATTTTAAGTTATTATACTCTGTTACTTTCCTAAAAATGACACTGGATTACCCACTTCTCTGTTGCATTTCTCCGTTGTAGATCAGGGAGCCTCGTTGTGCCTTATTAGGCCTGCAATCTGGCTCTGTCGCTTACTGTGAACTCTGAGACTTTCACGAGCCGCATCGTGTTTGCCTGTTCTCAACTAGGAAGCAAATCATGGAGATCGTAGAAGCAGGCTTTAATGCAGGACATCCCCACCTGCCTCTACATGCTTAAACAATGTATGCCAGAAGCCTTATATGAAAAATACTATTGTAGTTGAGATCAGATTGTTCACACTTGGAAGTCTAACATGTCCTTTGTTGTGTTGCACTTTTAAGTAGCAGAGGTCTCAGCATGAAAACAAATTACTTACTTTTCTGCAGTACAGAGGAACAGCTTTCAATAAGCAAAATTAAATGCACTACTTGGAAAACTGGAATATACTACCTGAAATACAGGTGGAGGTGATAACAGTGAGAACATTAGCAGAAGATTTAAGGTCCTACTGTCATAAATGTGGTATCTTTTCTCATTTTGTTGCAACAAAGATGACTGGCAGGTTAACTGAGACATCAGAAGTTTGATTAAGAATCCTTTTATTTTAAATCAGATGGATTGATAGTTCTTTCAAGTAGTGCCAAATAGTGGAAAAATGAATAAAGTATTTATTAATATTTTATGGGTATTCTATTTCCAGTCTTTTTTTGCATTCTGTGTCAAGTGATATGCTTTCCCTTTAAAATTTGCAAGCGAAATGTGTGAAATATGTAACAATCAAATTTTTGGAATTTCATTTGTCAGACATTACAGTTAACGTATTATTTGTTTTCTTTAAGATCCTATTGATTATTGTCAGAATATTAATTCAATTTATATTGTTTAACATAAGATATGGAAACACAGCACTGACAAACTGGAATATCTTCTTTACACAAAACATTTATTAAGACAGAAATAGTGCACAGTAACTCTGATTCAAATTAATGACTACTATTAAAAAGTAGTCCAGTGAGCATCTGAAAAAATGGACAACATTTTCCTATGGATTTCTTTCTCTGGCTTCTAAGTATATTCAAGCTGCAGCTGAAACTTTCTTGCACTTGGGGGACAGAGTTCACCTTCTTGTGGATTTTCTGGTGAATTCATAAGAGTTAAACACACAAGACAATTTTTTATGTTAATAAGTTGTCTTTTCTTTCCTCATTAACACACTAAGTTGATTGAAGTTATCAAATAGGTTCAAATATGAGTAGTGAAGACAGAAAGACATCTACACCATGCTTTCATATACCTTTCATTTCCTTTGGAAGTCAGATTAACATTTACCTTAATGAGAACTCTCAATAAAATTGAGTATAATATTCATCTGTACATTTGTTACTGCATTATATTTACTCAAAGACTTGAATAAAGGTAAATGTAAGCACATTATTCTATTGAGAGACAACAGAATTGTGTCGTATTAGGCTTTAGTGTTTGAGATTAAAGTGATTCTCCACCTGAAGCAAATAATTAAGACAAAATCTTTTGAAGTGTGATCTATACTTTATTCTTGTAAATGGGTCCAGGAACTGAGAATTATTCAGAACACCAGTGTCACAGTTTACCTCCCCCTTCCAGCTTGGTCAGCAGCTAAATGTGAGCAGTTGTGATCCCAATTCCCCATACATAGGGAAAAGTGAAAGGGAAATGAGGGAGAGAGACTTGTGGGTTGTAAACCAAAATTAAAAGAGCTTTAATGGAACAATAAAAAAGAAAAGTAAAATAATATTAATTAAAAGTAATAACATTTATAGATGGATATAAAACCGAACACCCTGCTGATGACTAGACCTCACCACTGAACATGCAGAGCAGTCTTGGGTAAAGTTCCCAGACTAGGCTCAGTGGCAAACAGAGATGGATTCAGGAATTGGTTTCAGGAAAGCACAGTTCCAGGATCAGAGGACACTAGGATGGACGAGTTCCTTACCAGAAGGCAGCCAATGAAGGAGAGGGCCTGACTCTTGTGATACTGCATTTTTTACTGAGTATAACATATACAGAGCGGAATACTCTGTTGGTCAGTTTTGAATCACCTGTTCTGTCCACTTCGCTCTGTAAGTGCAAACGTTTTTCACTCCTTTGACTTACAGTATTCCACCAACTTGAGAATAACTTTGGTTTCTATAGAAACAAGTATAAGCAACGAGTTTTCTGCATACTAGTGCCCCATTACTTTGACGATAATCATAAATTTTAGGCATTACACTTCTAAAGTCATACACTGTACGAAAAACATCCAGTTAACATTCAGAAAACAAAGTTACTTAGACAAGGCTTAGTTGAAAAGTAAGAAAATTGCTTCTACTTTAGTTCAAATCAGAACAACCAGAAAAATGGAGCATGAATGGGAAGCCATAAAAACAGCTGGAGAACAGAAATTTGTCTGCTCTGCTCCATATACCTCTTGATCTCACATATCAGCTATTTTTTTGTGTGTCCTTATACCATTACCACGCCATTACAGATTTTTGGGGTTGATACTACCAGGAAGTTTATATGATGGGAAGGAACTTCCTGAAAAAGTAACATCTTTCAAATTATTTTTTTTCCCCTAACTTAATTTGCAGATTTTGCAGGACAAAAATAAAAATAAAAAAAAAAAAGTTCTCTAAGTCTCTTTGTCTGCATATTTTTTTCTTTAATTTTTCTCTATCATGTATCCCTGTTCAGACCTACCCCCTAGCAATCCACTTTAGACATGCTACATTTTGGAATATTAGAAGAGATCATTACCACAGAACACATACCTTTCAAAGGTTATGGCTTGGTTATTGATGTATATTGGGGAATTTACTTCAGTCTACAAAATCCCAGCAATTTTTATATTCTACGGGTTTTGTGCCATGCAAATTCTAGATACTAAGACTGTTGGATTACTTTTATTATATCAAATAAAAACAGAGGAGTAAACTAAAATGCATAAGACTACTTTTGAATTGTTAACCAATTCTTACTGTCAGTGTTGAAGAAGAAATACTCCAATCCTCTGTCATCTATTTGCAAAACTAGAAAGGTAATTTTGCCAAAGTCTGGCTTCATCCAGAAGATCTGGGACTCGTACTGCTTGCTTTGCATCAGATAGGAAAAGGATTTGAACAGGAGTAACTGTCACACATCACGCATCTTTTTTTTTCCTACATAATCAAGAAATGCACAGGTAGTTCACAGAAAATGAAATAACTGAAAAGAATCCAGAGTGGGTCTCTACCGGTATCACAAAATTTAACTGCAGCTCATGCAGAGCAAAACATCCTGTATTTTCTCTGTTCACGTTTTTCCTCTAATATTATGAGGAGAAAGGCAAGTGTATTGCATGCTTCAGCTTCTGGTCTGTGTAATATGCTGTCACTCCTACAGCCTAACTCCCAGTTTAGAGAATGTAATCCTCTGAAGTTTTCTTTCAGGAAAGCTTTATAATCAATCTGATTTGCCATTACCAAAAGAAAACCCAGCCCTTCTCAAGGAAAACAAAACAAATAAAAACAACCCTCAAAGCAAAGCAAAACAAAAACTTCAGGCATGTTGCGACTTTTTAACTGGACTTCAAAGGGGTCAGTAGTTTGGTGGATTCCACCTTTCCTGAAAAGAAATTTTCATTCAGATGTCAGGTGACCTGTCTGTTAAAAACACCAGGAACATCGTGACATTAAATGAAGCCTCTACTGAATGAATATATTTTATGAGCATCTACCACTGAGCCTGTGAGAGCAATTTTACATGCCTAGTTAAAAAACAGGGACATATAGATAGGAATATTGTGGTTTATAAGACTCTTTCTTATAATCTACAGTATCTTTGAAATAACAGACAAAGAAGAAATGAAATACACTTGTTTGAGGTTATGTTGCCCAAACAGGCTCAGTCATCCTGAACAACAGACGGTATTTTTATTCACTTTCTTGCTTTCCAATGTACAATTCAGGGCTTTAGAACATGGTAAAAGATTACTTTATCCAGGACAAAATGATACAGTCCTGAAGTCTTCTGGAACAGCTCATAGATTCGAGCAATACCTTCTCTTCAAAAGCAGTTCATAGTAACTTAATAGAGATTTTCCTTCAAGTCACGTTTTTCCATAACTCAAAAGGGTAGGAGAGGAGAACTGACCTTTGATGAAGTTGATCTGTCTTTTAATCCTTTCGTTCAAACAAAGATTCCAGGCCTTTGAGCTCCACTGTTTTCATTTTTTGTTTGTAGAAAAGGAAGATATGAGGCAAGTTCAAGGCATACAGAATGAAAATTCTGTCAGTTATTTAAATTTTGGGGCCTTAATAATGAAACAGTTGTGACTGAAGATGGGCTTTGCATATATTAAACCTGTATATGACATTAATGAGTAAAAACTGAAAATAAACAGATACTAAACTACAGACTCTACGGGGTTTTACTCTGAGAAACACTGGAAACCTCAGCAATGCACACTTTAGAATGGCTACTGCTTTTGATAATTAAGAAGTAATCAGATGCCTCTAATAGAATTAAAATCGTGAGCAAGAAATTGGGCACATTTTTCTACATTTGAACATAATTCTTTTTATGGAAGACGTTGTCAATATGAAGAAAACAAAAAGCATTTAACTTTCCAACGACCTTGTTATTCAGATTTGATTAAGTCCATACTGCAGTTTGTATCCTGTGGTGCCCATTACTGTTAGTGAAAATATGTTACAATTACCTGACAATATCAGAATAATTAAAAAAAAAATTCTTGCAGTTAAAACTAAAATATCCCCTCTAACTCATCATGGAAATCTGCTTACTGTAGCAGAAACTAAGCAGGAAAAATCAGCGTCTGTATTCAACCAACAATGTAAATGACAGAATATTGTTATTTAGAATGCATATGGCTATATTAACAGTCTCTGTTTTATAAAAATGTGATATTACTGAAAATGAAGAAAGTAATTTACACTAGCAGCCTTATATGAATGTTAAACAAAGTACAGCCACTTGGCTCGAGTCTCTAAAATATACGAAATGCAGTTTCAGTGTGACTGCTGCTGCATCAGGCAAAGAAATAAAAGAATTATCCTTATTTAAGGTAAGTGCTTGCTAAGAGAAAATTATTGCAAATATCTCTGCCTCTTACTATGCTCATGGCCCCACACCTTCTGAAAATGAGGGCTGAAAAGTCTGAAATCATAATGCAGGACTGTAAATAGGAAATTATGAACCACAGTGGAACGGTGTCTTACTGAATTTAGGCAGCTGAGGATCAAGAGATCCAGAACCAGCTCCTTGCCTCTGCTGCCTTTATATCTATGTAGATTTGCAGTGTAGAAGAAATGTGTTCAGCGTGCATAATGGACATTGCAATGACAGTTTCATCATATCCCTATAACAGAGAAGGAGTCAAAGTGGTCTTGGTTAGTGCTCCAGTATAAGGTAGCTCATAGGAAGGGTAGCAGGAAGAGAACTCTCATCCTTTAGATATTGAATCAAGTTAATGTTTTTGAGTAGTTAAAAGAAGATTTTCGCTGAAAAAAAAGTGATCTAAAACTGTGTTTTGTTGATTTAGGTTTTTGGGGATTTTTTTTGCCTTGAAACTTTATTTCCAGTTTCATAGTCAAGAATTTAAGCCTTTATTTTGCTAGAATAAAGGTGTTCTCTTCTTTAACCATGTTTGGGTTTAAAACTATCATCTCAGGTACTCTGGCAAGCAGAAAGCAAATTACTTCTTCAGAAGAAACAGTAATCTCTTTATTTTCGTAAACTAGCTACAAAGTGCAACCATATAGAAAAAAATTAATCCTTGACTTGGCAAGGAGAAACTTTGTAAAGAAAGAGTTTCTCTTCTCTGTAGAGTAATTATGACCAGATTTCTTCTGCTCTGCAGCAATATGCTTCAAAAGCTTTCTATTGTTTTACAACAGCAGACACAAGCATTTGATGTTGATCCGGTATGAGATCTGTGATATATTGATGTCAAGTATGAACTTCTGTTGAAGAAATTGGAGTGTGTGCATTTGTCCTTTTCTCTCTGGAGACCAGACATTCCTGTCCAATGTGTTATAAAAAATCATAATTTTTAGTAGAATAGAAACTTTAATGTCATCTAGATTTAGCATCAGATTGTAATCTAGTCACACGAATATACCATAGTTGATAGCACAGTTACGTATAGATATGTTTTTGCATAGCCTTTTTTGAAGATTTCAGTCACATCAGGATAACATTTTCTCATGTTTTTTTTTTCATATTATATACTATTCTAAACTATTAGGAAATTTGGCTTTAAAGATGAGTTCTAAATAATCTACCTTCGAGTTATGAAGGGACCTTTTTATACTTCAGCATTTATACATGTTACTTAGACCCTTTAAGGCTCTTGAAATTCAAGAACTTCTGTGCTAGAAAGACAAAATCATTAATCATGCATAGCAACAAGAGACAAATATTTCAGGAAACATAGTGAACGCTCTAATCTTATACCCAATAATGTAAACTGACTAGAGGAATTCGTGAAAAAGAGTATCAGATATCGGAACAGGAATCTCATCAGGATAACCAAACTTCTAATCCTCATTGGAAAAAAAATTGTGTAAAATTTCCCAACCTAATTAATATATAGAATCATAGAATCATTTAGGTTAGAAAAGACTTTTAAGTTCATCAACTCCAGCTGTAAGTCTAACTGCCAAGTTCATCACAAAGGTCACATTGAATTTAGTGGAATATGGACACAACAGTCAAGGAAAGAAGGCTGTTCTGTGTAAACCTGAAGAAGATGATACTGACATCCTTAAATGTGGAAGTATAGTTTAGAAGTATCTGGTATTGGGGTTCTTTTACACCCTTTTCTAAAATTACCAGTTAAGTATCTCTTCTCAGTTGTCTGGTAAATCCGAAGGCTTTTATTTTTAAGGAAAGTGCAAAGATGAAATATTAAGAAGTTGAAAGTGTATAAGAACTCTTACAATTTATGAAGCAAATATTCCTATGTGGAAAATGATGAATTATATTAATTTGTTTTGCTGGCTATAGACACCACCACTTTTCTCCTCAGGATTACAAAACAATCACTACAATGGTATGGTGACATTTTCCCCATTTTTTTCTTACCTTGTCTAATTACAATAATAGCATCTTATTCTTATAATGATCTCATAGAGAAAAATTATATATCCTCAGTATAAGAATACAAGGAATTATTACCATAATGGACCAAAAATGATACAACTCATCTTAAATTATTTTACATTTTCTTAATATCTTCTTTCATTGTGCAAGAGGAGCACTCTCTTGGAGCTTTCTTCTTCTGACAAATGTGTTCCCCGCTACTCCCTCACCGATTTCACCAAACTAGCAGTGGTTTGTTTCAGGATCCAAAGGAGGCAAAAGCCTGCCTGCAGCCAGGTCCCACAGTGAATACCTGTAAGGAGCCTTATATGGATATTGACTAGGAGTTAACCACTTTTATCCCATAAATATGACAGCCTAAGTGAGCTTTATTTGAGCTCTCCCTGCTAAGCAGTGTGGCTCCATTGCGATGATCTCCTCTTGCACTGGGATGCTATTCAAGGGGGCTCATTGAAGCAATGAGATCTTTTACCAAGAATAGATCACTGGTGAGCCCTATTTGAATCCTCTCTGGAAGTCAGCTGGACTGCATGACCAGGAACCCTCTTCTTGTAAGTAACATTTTAAATAGAATAAATCACTTAAAATTATAGTGGCACTCAGTTTATCATTAGCTTAAATAAGACTCTAGAGTTATAATTTTGTGTGACTCAGTAAGCTGTTTGATTAGTTTTCTTAGCATGAGTAACGAGGCTTGATCTGAAGTATTAGGCCACAAGTTAGGAATTTACAAGTTTAAAACCTTCCCAGTGCGTACAAGCTGTCTAGTCAAAACACGACCTCCAGAATCAATGGCAACAGGAAAACACAAAGGCTTCAAGAACACAGGTCATCAACACCAGCTGCACTAAGGCAAAAAAACAACTTGTCTGAAGGACAGCAAAAGAATCCAATGAGGAACAAGAAGACCCTAGATGAAAAAATTACTACTGGCTTAAATCATGTCATGAGAGGCCATGTAAATATTCTGTAAGATTATAATTGCCCAGGGATTTCTTAGTTCACATCAGCCCCTCTTCACAGAGTTGACCATGTTGCTACATCCTTCCATTGAAATTATTTTATGAAACCTGATGCCTGAGTGTCTGCTTCACATCCAGACTCTGGAGCGAAGTGATACCTGGCAACAGTAGGCAGTTGTCCCTGGCAGGAGGACATCAGCAGCACGTCTGTATGGGAGGTGAGCAAGATGACACTTTGAAATCTTAGCTAAGTGACATAGTGAGTTGGGTGTGCACACACAGCCCTTTGTATATAAACACATATAATTCTTTGGATATAAATACATATAAACCAACTTCTCATATATTTCCTCTGTACAGTAACAAATAATGTGAACTTATCATCAAACTCTATTAAGTCTAAAAAACTTGTGCATTACACCACTAACTATAAATTTTGACACAAATTAAGCTAACTCTTCATTGTCCAACTTTGTTACTACAATGGAAATTACAATATCTGTTAACTTTATTTAAACAGAAAATATGGACATAAAATTCTCAGCATACTTTGCTACTCCTACCATCCCCGAACAGTGCTCACACAAGCAAAGTAACTCTGCTCATAAGTCAATCCTTCGTGAAGTGTGATTTTACTACTATGTCACCTTGTTGTAATTTTTTTTACATAATGAAAAATGTTGGACAAGTTTGTATCTAAACAATGTGTCACATGTTTTAATGTTCTCATTTGTTGAATATCTGATTATATTTCAGAAATGTTACTGACTACCTAGAATACGTGAAAAAAAATGAGTTCTTAACACAAAAAAACGAAAGGAAGACTATTTTGCATATGAGAATATGGAGGCGGTTGTAAACATGCATGCTAATACGAAACACAATTCATAATCAGAAAGGAATAAAAAATGTAGGAAAAATGAGGGCATTTTTCCTTAGGAGGAAAAATGAGGGCAGAGTAAGAAGAATTGACTTTGAGACCCTTACAGAATAACCCTCTGGTTGTGCAAGGTTTTGAAAATGAGAAGAGTTTCACATCAGCTGTACAGCAGGAGATAAAGACTAAAAGAGGAAATAACAAAGTGGGTTGTCTAACATGATCAGAATGACAGAAGGAAGATATTTTACCTTTATTATTGTCGACTATGTAGAAGCTTGACATTTTTGACAACATGCAGCAAGTTCTTAAGTACTGTGTGAGCTGACACAAGCAGGATACAGGAACAACCGCAAACCACAGATGAAATGCAAGAGTAAATTTATTTCCATTATCTCATGAGCAGAGGGATCTCTGAAATAGCATCCAGGCAGAGGAAGCCCAAGTGGGAACACAGGCACCGTGGAGCTTGGTTTTTACTAGAAAGCGGAGACTTGAACCTGCTGTTTTCACCTGTGTATTTAGGCATTCACACAGGAGTAATTTTCCACTGTGCTTTGATCTTTTCCATAGCAGGGCAGAAATCTCAAAGATGTTCACTAGGGTGGTTCTGAGTTTACTGGTGGCTCTGAGATTATTACAGGCCTATGTAATCTAAACACAAAGTTTCTACTTGTCAAGCACATAAGACTAAGCAAGACTAGTATATGTGTTTTTCTACATCCCAACTGCAAGTCACTTGAGTGTGTTTACAATCTTCTTAGCCAATCTTCCATTATATTCCCACAATTACAGATATAAAACTTGTAGGAAATGAGTGCAGACTTTTTCAAAGAAACAGCTGTATTTATAAGATGTTGAAGTCTGATACTGTAATAGTTTCATCTCATTAAGTATGAAGCATTTGTCCAACATACATCCTAACCTGCTTTGTATTTTCATCAGAGGTAATATGTAGACCCCCAACCAACACCTTTTCAGGGCAATATTACTACAAATTCTTTGGTATTGTTAAATTTATTTTTTCTCCACAATTTCTACTTAAAGAAGACAAATAATTCAGCTAAGAGTAATCGTGAAAACAGTATTTACCAAGCTATTACATATTTTAAATTTCTGGTAGTTTATGTTCTTCAAAATCACCTGCAACAGATTATGTTATTGTTGGCTCCGTTTCAGAAGAAAAATATGCTACAGAAATACATAACATTGATGTCCAAATTAATTTTGCTTGAAAGTTACATGTATTTTCTATAAAAGGCAAAGCAGTTGGAATACTTGTTCTATGGCCTCTAGGGACAGGCATTATATCAAGCCTTTAGTTGCTCCTTTTCATGAGTGAAAGTCACTACAAAAATTATATTCCTTTTTCTGTTCATTTCAGTTTTCATGGTAGCCATTTTAGTAATATTTTATTCAAGCACTGAAAGTAAAAAAATGACTTCATAGTACATTAATTTAATGTTAAGGGTCTAACAAGAACTGACAATATCAAAGAAATTCTAGTTTAAACTGTCATTCTACTCACTCGAAGTGACAACCTACACTAGAAATGTCCTTGTTTTGGTTTTAATTTGTATCTCTAATACTATTTTAGCACATTGGCTACAACTGTGTTATTTCAGAGCAATAAAAGAGGTGACTTTAATGGACATTTAGATAATGAAATACATGTTTAAAACGTCAAGCAGAACATAAAAGCACCACAGCCTTTATTGGCTTGATGGGTTTGATGAGTGATACGCCCAATGCTTTCAAAAGGATGACAGTACTTGGCTGTGAAAGTTCCAAACGATCATTTGTCATTAACTTTGAGAACAACTTAGTGCAAGTTTTGTCCCCATTAATTGAGTGAATCACACTACCAGCGCTGGGAATTATAAAGATGCTTTAACTCCAGCTTGATATTTCACTTTGACAAGAAATGTGTATGAATTACATTGTAATAATATGAATAAAACTCTGCTTTGATTTGGCATAAGACTACAGATTTACCAGTTAACAGAAAATTCAAGCAATGCAGGCTTTCTTTGATGATGAGTGCCAATTTGCTAGAAATTTTATAACTTAATTGGGCAATTTAAATATATGTAAAAAACTATGATTGCTACAAATAAACACTAAGTTTATTTATGATACAAACAATTTGGTATTGAACTTCGCCAACCTAGGATATCTGCCCTTGGCACTTCTGACCCAGGCATTGAACGACAATGAGAAAGAGAACAGCACTTTTGCAATCCTGACTTTGACTCCAGTTCCTCATGTGAGAGCTGCTAAAATGACTGATAGCTTGCCCTTTAGACTCTTTCATGGTAAATTGTATTTAAATTTTATGTAGTGTATAGTCCTTTAAACAACGTGTGATTCTGTTTCTGTTCAAATGCTGAATTGACAGCCCTGAGGATGGCAATTCTTTATTCCCAGATCATACCTACAGAACTGGCAACAACCTGGCTGTCAGTCTGGAAACGCAGCTCTAAATCCACGTGTACAAAAGCATCAGAAAAGACGACAGTGTTTTTTTGAACTATTCAAACCCCTCTCTGTGTTATCCAGCTCAAACAGGACTAAGCTCAGGAAATGTTGAAACATTAGTTAGTTACTTTTCAGAAAGAAAAGCAAAACCAAAACATGGAATGGAAAAAAAAACTCGAAAAAGTCCCTTTAATTGGTTTTCAACAGCTCAGCTTCAAGATTAAATAATTCTGTGTTACGCAACACACCATTAGGGTTTAGTTTTGTTTAAGGTAAAGTAGGCAGGTTTAATGTTAAAATTTCTACAAAACATTGTTTTGGCCGTGAAGTATCTTCTGTGAAAAGTGATGCTAGCATTTACACATCTTAAAATAAAAATAGAACTGAATTTTAGAGACACTTCTGAAATTGGCCCAATCAGCTCTCAGTAAAGCCACAGCATTCTTCAGCTGAAACTATATTGGCATCTCTTCTGTCATTCACTCCTGTTCCCTCCATAAAGAGAATCCTCTTTTCTTGTTTTTGGGGCCATTACAGAAAGCTGAAAACCCTTGCCAGATCTCGAAAACACTTCCCTTACCAATTAGTGAATGCAAAAAAAATAGGGTGGGTAGGCAAGCTTTACTTGTCTGGAGAGCAAGACCATTTCATTCATACAGCAAGAAAGGCAACTTACTACAGAATGTGAGGAATGGTTTGAAAAATATTGAATTTATATGCCAATATTTTTATACTTCAAGTGGAAAATAATTCCACGAGTATGTTTAGAGCACATTTGTTTTAAATTCCACTAATTACAAAAATTAAATGTTGGCATGAACTCTAGTCAGATACGTTCGTATGCATAGATGCATAGAAATGCATAGCTAAATAGACTTTAGCTACATTTTTATGGAAAGTGTTACTTAAAATATAGTATTCACTTCCCCTAATCCACTACTATTTTAAGCTCTAATAAAGATTTTTCTCAAGGGGAAAAAGAAGCATTTATTTCTAAAATAAATTAGCTTCTTCTGTAGTAGAACAATTAACATTTTTAATACTTGCTATATCCAGTTCATGCTTTGAATACAATAAGTCAGATTTTGCTTTGTAATGCTAAGCTTTACTAGTTTGAGTTTTTTATTTCCAGAAACTATGGAAAGCATCTTTAACTTTTTTATGGGTTTGTATATAACATCCTTATCGAATTTACTAGTTATCTCATTGTTTTTAATATAAAAACCTCAACATTTTGGTATTTAGAGTTAAAAAAGAAAAAAAATCTATTATCCTCTTGGAGCATCAGTTGTATTCCTGCCACAGATAATTTTGAACCCATTTATTTATAGAGAAAATGTCAAATGAAAATTAAAATTGAAGGGTTTCCCTCATGGAATGTCAAGACTTTTCCATAAATTGCAAGAAAAAAACCCCACTGTTACATAATAGAAACCGTTTCACTATAAAGGATTGACAATTGTGTTCTTAGGCAGCAGAGTCTAGGACTCATGTGCAGAAGAAACTCCCAACACAAGCACAACCTGATCATAGCATCTCTGCCTGGAAGTCAGTCATCTCTGAACTCAGTTTGATGTTTCATAGATGCATACTCCATTTCCATTCTTCCTTATTTTCTTTCCAGGCTATGTGCTGTACCTCAGTAAATAAATAAATAGGAAACATGGTTTTAGCCAGCTATGGGATGACTAACCACAGGCTTAAGGCTGCCCTGGAGAGATTTCCATCTGGTTTGGTAGAGATTCATAACCGGATCCCAAACCAGCTGTTATCCATCATTCACAAGGTTTATGTCATGTCCTCCCTGCCCTTCAAGTTTTCCCAAGGACAGGGGACTCACAGCTGCATTCCAGTCTCTACAGGCTCCTAAAAGTACATCTGCTGCTAATAGAGGCTGATAAATCAGCCTGAGGACACAAAGCCCCTTACAGTACTCAGTGAATCAATCACAAGGTCTCAGGTACCTACCAAGGCATCCTACTACACCAATTACCCATAGTCAGGGGATGATTTTTTTCTCCTACCAGTTGCTCAGTTTCTGAGGTATCTTTCCCTCATTCTGTTTCCTTCCCCATACTCACAGCTTGTGGAGATGGTTGTTAGCAAGGCAGTAAGCTCCAGGTATATACCTCTGCGGAACTAAGAAATTAAAGAGCATGTTTTCTGAACAGTTTCTTTATTTGCAAGAGGTAGTTTCAACAGTCTCCCATTTAAGTTACATCTGCTGCAGTTTGATAGACTCTAATAAGCAGTCTAATACTTCAGACATTGTGCGCCTTAGAGGCCTCACATCCAGCTTTCTAGACCCAGATGGCATGAACAACTTCTATTTAAGCAGGTGACTGAAATATCTACACAGTCAGCTGAATTCTGCTCTGTAGGCATCTCTTCTGGCATCATTGCCTGCAAACACAGTTATATGAAGCTTGTGCAGCAACATCTTTCTTTGGTCAGATGAGCTACATCCATCATGTGCTCGTAGCATTTTCTGAGATGTCAACAATGCCAGTGATTAAAGGATGTTACAGCCACATGCAAACCCTTTGGACTCACACTAGAGCGTGTCGGGTCTAGCTGGAATGCAGCTAACTTTCTTTTTGTGGATAAAACAGCATCAGGTGGAGAATCTGACTGAAGCAGTACACCTATTAAATCATTAATGGGCTAGGAGGGGCACAACTGAAACAGTTGGTCCAAATTAGCCAGGGGGACTTCCCATACAATGTCATGTGCAGTGTTAAAAAGGGAGATAGTGGATGGAGTTAGTGGCTTCTCAGGTGACATGTTTAGAGGTTAATTAACTCAGGTGGAGCATAGTAATTTTATTATCTCTTTTTTTTTAATTCTCTCACCTTTCCTTCACCTATCAAACTGTCTTTGTTTGGGATAATGCATAAGGGAAAGACGCTTTTCCCTTGCATTTTGAGGTGAAGTGATATTACCTAATAACAAAGCAAGGGAAAGATATTGACACTTTTTTCAACTATCGTTTTAGTATCTGATATTTAAGCCGTGATTTAGGTGTTAAGTTCTAAATCAATGGAAACATAAGGACTACAGCACTGAGAACAGTGTTCATATTGTGAATACTTTTTCAAAGCACCTCAGTATTTTCATCATATTAATGCATCTCACTAAATACCTCATCTTTCTTGTTTAGTTCTTAGGGTCCTTACAGGGTCACTAAATCCCACCGGGGCACCTACATTGGTTCAGCATGCAAACAAACTTTGCAGCAGCATGGTGTCATGTAGTTCTTGGTGTTTTGAACTTTGGTTGGTGCTTGATAGCATCAAGAAGAAATATTTATCCAAAAAATGGCAACTAAGATGCTTTCACACTACTTGGATCCAAATCAAATTCTGGCCTATTCAGGAAACAAGATAGAAATTCAAACCAGAAAAAAGTAAGTCACTGTGACAGTCTAACTTGCCCTCCAGTAAATATTCAAAAGCATAACTGGTGAAAAATCATGGAAAAAAAGGGATTTCAGTGTGAATATTTGACAAGTCATACAAGTTACAGAATATTAGATGAACAGACGTTTGTTATGTTTATATGATAGCTTATCTTGTTCCCATTGTAATTGCACTCAGGTGTAAGCAGGTCCCCTAGCTGTATGTCATCTATCCTTTGATCATTGAGTACAAACTCAAAAATCTTAGCTCATGCTGTGATATTGCCTTATATTATAAAATCTTATTTTCTCTTTAGTTGCACCAGCTTATCTCTTTAACCTGTCAAATTTGACAAAACATTTGTATTTAAGTTGTTATGTCCACTATGTTTCTTATGTTGAACCTGATAGGAGTCCTGCAGTTATTGTATCATTATTTGTTTTCCAAAACCAATTAGAAATAAATTCTAAACACAAACTGAGAAGCAAATTTTACTGTACAGAAGGACATAATTCTACAAAGCCTAGTGCACATTTCCTTGAATTAAACTAAAAGTCAAATACAGTAAAACTAACAGTGAACTAAGTTTTGAGCTGCCTTCCTGTCATGCTTACTTATTTCTTATTTGTGTTAATGTGAATTTTAAATTACTTTTGTCAAATAAGAACAAGTAGCATTCAAAGTCTTAAGATAAGCCACTTTCAGACATAGACGTTACATCACAGCACAGATGATATTTTTGATTCTTTAAATTTCCCTTTAAGATACATCTTGATCAAAATGGGGTAAATTTCAATGATTAAACTCAAAAGATTTCTTGAAACAGCTGTTTCTTCATTATGATAATCATTGAACTCTACATTTTGAGAAATGCTGCAGGCTTCTAAGAAGAAAGTAAGATTAGTCTGCTGTAGTAAGTTTTCTGTGGAATTGGAATTTCTTTCCATAAGATGCAATCATATAGCACCTAGCCGCAGGAGGATACCTGCAGAAAAAAAATGAAAGACCCTAGATTTTTAATTGCAGGTATCTGGGGTGAAGAGAACACGATCTTCCTAGAAGGCTGTCTAGAACAAGGGACAGTGGGCAAATAAAAGCTCCATTCTGTTCTGGATATCCTGCTCTGGTACCAAAGACATGCATGAACACCACTGTTGAGATTCATCTGACCAAAAATACATGTTCATGTCTGTAGGGGCTATTGATTCAATGTACGTGAATGCAGGGAAATAGCACTTTTAAATTCATTAACCTAAAGATGTTCACCTTCGGATACACCTATGTCCACAAATCCCATCCATATATCACACTAGCCTTGAGTCTTTACATGAACCCTGAGCAGTTCTGGATCTTTAAGCAACATGTGTTGTTAGTCTCTCTGCAGTTTTCTTCAAGGTGTTTTGCCTGTTAGCAAAGTTTAACAGTTCTTTCTTATATGCTGGCTCAGCACCTTTAGATTAGCTCTTCTCATTTCTTTTTTACAGATATTTGATATACTCTTTGGGAGAAAGATATACCTCCAGTACATTCCAGAAAACAAAATTCTAAAAACACGATTCTCCTGAGCAAGAATCTTTTCTGTACCAAAAATACATATGAACTCTAGAAAACTTCAAATTGTCAGCCTTGTGTAGTCATTCATAAAATTCTATGCTTAACACTTCTGAAATACCCTGGAGGCTTCAAAGCCTGTTTATGGGATATATTCAGGAGAAACACAGATTCCTAATCTTATCATCTGAGTACACAACCCAGCACTAGTCTGGAGATCTGCAGCTGTCTTTTGAGGAGGAGAATACCTTGATGACTCCCTCAGAAATTTCTGAGATCTGATGGGACTTGTTCTTATCTCTGCTTCTTTTAATTTTGAAGCTTTTTGGTTTTTTTTAACTTCTCGCTGCAAAGCAGAAACTGTTCAGGAGAATAAGCCTCCTCTTAGTGTGCCTGAAGAAAATCTGTCCTAGGAGCTTAATTTTTTTGTGGCTTGAGGAGGTAAAGTATCCCTTCTTAAAGATTTTTCTCAGAAAGATAGTGCAAGCTGATCCCCCAGGCAGAGAGGAAAAAGCATTAAAGAAGGACTTTTAGCCACTCAAAATCCCTTGTTTATATTAAAGCAAGATGCAGAGTAGAAGCAAATGACAGGATCCAAGGTGGGAAAAGACAGACTTCTTCAAAAGACTGTTCACAGGCAGAGAAGTACAAATATCTGAGGAGCGTCATCTTCCAGATGAGACATACAAAGACCTGCAAAAAATGCTTTCTCTGCCTGGTGTTTTCAATTCCCGCTTCCTTGAACCACTGCAGAGAAAAAGAAGTTCTCAGGTGGACTGTCCTACCCCAAATCACACCACCAGAAAATCTTTCAGATAGATAGAACTCTTTTCCTTCCCCTCTGCAAGACGCATAAGGGCTTAACAGCAAGCTAAATGAACATCAACTTAAAGTCACCCATATTCTAATAACAAATCTCTGAGACGTGCTGTTGGAACCGCAAAAGGCAAATGGCTCCATCTTTACACACACTCACCTTGAACCAGTATCCCATGTCTGGCAGCAGAGAATAGCAGATTCTTCAGAAGCCATACAAAAAATCAAGGCATTTGCTCCAAGCGGTATTTCCCTAGACTAATTTCCCAGATGCCAGCAAATTGTAGTCTGCTTGGAGCAGGCTGAGAACCCTTGTCCAACTACGCCACAACTGCAGTGTCTTATCCTCAAAAAGAGTTGTAAGCACGGAAAAACTGTCTCCTCCTTCTATAAAGAGCTAAAATGAAAACCAGAGGTGAATAGTACTGTAAGGAGACAAACATAACCTGGCAGCAGGATCAGGAAACTGAAATTATTCATAGGCTGAAGAAAACACAAACTTGAGTCCTGAGGAGGAAGAAAGTACTGTCATTTAGCAGTCCGCTTCCCCCCACCCCTCTCTGCTAAAAATAAAAACCCTTCCTGAACAGGTTTAATGTTTGAAGGATAAATGCTTTCCAATCCAGAATGAGTAGATTAGATGGGACCAAAGGTGATTGTCTCTTGACTTCTTAACCATTTGGTAAGAACTTTTTTAGTCCTTGCCTCCTAGTGAGTGGCAAGATGAGAAACTGAAAAACCTTGGAGGATGAGCTCAAAAGCAGGAGCTGCATGATTCTTAATTAGGAAGTACCCTAGAATATCAATAGGCATACAGAAAATTTCATGCACTATATGGAAACAAACAAGACTAAAGGAACTAAGTCATATTCCAAGCTTGAGTTTTAAATAATTACTAAATCTTGTTTATATTTGGATTCAAGTTTTGATTCTAATCTGACTTTTAACATCCAGATTAGAAATTATGCTGTCAAGCATTTAAAATCTTCCAACTGTATCTTCCCTTAAAACTACAAAACCAGTGAGACTGTCTGGATGCAATTCCAAAAATACATGTAGAAATAGAAGTATATTTGAAAAACACTCGAATTACAAACTCATACTGAAGTTTATACAGAAGTAGGATTTTATCCTCCAAGAATAATTAAGATATCACCAAAGAAATACAAGAACTGTAGCTAATGAAAAAAATGCAAATGTGGTTCTTTACATGTTCGTATTAAGTGTTACAATGAATAAGGTTCCATAGGTGTGTTCTGCAAATTTGGCAAGCATTACAATTTGCTTTTAATTGCAATAGAGGAAAATTCATCCTTAATCGTGATACCTATGTATAGGACGGTAAAGTAACTATCAACCATCATGTAAGGGGTTTTATTGAACCATAAATAACCTCAATCTTATTATATTTGATTTTTCCTATTTTGGTGTGTTCGTGAATAATCCGTGTAATGTTTCCTAAAGCAGTAATATTTAAACATGGGAGCAATAAGGTTTAAGTGATTATGTCACGTGACCCACAAACTCAGTAGATGAGGAAACTCTAAGTGCTCTTTTTTACAAATACACAGTCCAATGCAAAATTCTGTACCTAGATGGTTCAAATATATATGATTACTGGATATCTCAGGGGACTTATAATGTAGCACAGAGCATTTAAACTTTCTCTCGCTAACAAGGTAGATCAATGCATCTCACTTCACTGATGTTTGAGGATCTGGAAAAAGTATTTCATTCCTGCTATGGTATGTGCTATAAAAACAGACTGTAAAAAAACCAAAGTTGTGTCTCATGTCAGAGCACATGACATAAAAATTTTCTTATTTATACCAGATAATTTGGCTTTGGGACAAATAGCGGTTTTCACTGAGTGAACTGAAGGATCAATCTGAACTGTTTTTGCAAACAGGACTGCGTTATGTATAATTTATTAAAGCTCTTTCTCTCCTTAAATCAGTCTAAAATTTTAAATTAGAAAATTGCCATTTTTACTTTGTAAAAAATCTGTTCTGGGTTTTCAGATTAGCAGATATTTACCCTAACTCCTTAAATAGCTTCATTTTGCAATCTTTGTCTGACACTGCCAAAAGTTAGGGATAGAGGGGAAATAACTGTTGTGCACAAGAATCAAAAGCAGAGAAACAACAAAGGAAATCCACAAGTACTGAAAATCAGATTTCACATGCATTCAGTGAGGAAAATGAATTTGAAGAAATGAATGGTATGGATTTTAAAGGCATTATAACATTTTAATTAATCCTACCGATATGCTAGATGCTGTAAAATTCTTTGGGACAAAATATACTTGAAACTCAAATGTATCTGCTCACCCAGAAGAAATGCCTCGGTTTTTAAGTTAGTAAAAATCTTATTGAGGTTAATTAGTTACACATCCTCTGCTTTGATGAACAGCGTATATGGATCAATTAGGAAGTAAAAATCCTCCTACTCTGTCATTTCAGTCACCAAGAGTCATTTGTGCACTACTTTTGTTTGGTTTTGTCACTATGGTCATATCTCTAATTTATTATCAGAAGTGCAGTTTACGTTATCTTTTACATATATTTATAGTGTGTTTAGCATTTCAAAGACTCTGTGGCTCTGCATGTATGCCAAAGAACAGTAGGATGGAGAGTGATGGTGGTTAGATGAAGTTAGGACAGGACATAGAGCTGAAGGAAGCGTAGAATCAGCAAGTCACATCTAGGGTTCCCCTAATCTGAACGCTTTGTTTACAGAAATGGTGCACATGCCATTATGTCTACTCCCTGTCAGGATCCAGCAATGAGGCACATTCTTCATTATCACTAACATGTTGCTTAAGGATTAGTTCCCCACAGATGCACCAGAAAAATATGTGTATAAGCACATTTAAAATTAGGGTGTTGTAAACCTCCCTCAGTTATGGTTTTTTGGGAGAGACATATGTTATAGAAATGGACTTTTGGAGAATCAAACTTTCATGAGCTTGTCTGAGTTTATTACTGTAAGGTTTCACTAAAAAAGGTTCCCCATGTGGCCAGGATTGTGATGGTGGCAAAGGCAGTCCATGAGAAAGGTGATCCAACTGATGCTCTGAGTAAAAGAGACATCACAGTGGGGCATCTATGAGTGAAGTTACAGTCAGAAAAAACACAAGTGAGAATGGAAATTAAAGAAAGTTTTTTTCCATCCATATCATGAAAACAACATGTAAGGAAGAGTCTTGTGGTGAAGACTGGGTCCCAGCTTTGGGAGAAGCAGGAGTTGTCCAGGGAGTTACAGAGACTTTGTAATACTGTCTTAAAGTCAAACTTATGAGTATTAGTATTCTTATTTTCTTTCTCTGCACCTCTTAGTGACTGATTGCAACATAATAAACTCAACTTCCCTTTGGTCTTATAGACTGTCCAGCATTAGGAGTCATTTCAGGGTTAATAACAAAATTTACAGCATCACAGACTGCAGGAAGTTATAAGTTCCAATAAGAATGCTGATTTCTCTTAAAAAATCCTTGCATTCAACAGTCAGATTCCCCAGAAGTGGAGGAGATTCACCTTTCTTCAGCTTCAAAGTGGTAGGTCTTCAGATGGAAAACGAGAGCTTAAACCCCTTTCTCACAGGGCAGCGCAGTGAATGGAAGATCCCAGACTATTTTCTGATCCAGATTATGAAAGAAGGAATTTTGGCCAATGCAAATCCACAGACTTGTGAAATAAATTAAAACTTAATTGCAAGTTGGTCAAAACCAGTCTTCTCTGGCCTGGTACAAGCCTATAATATGTTCACTTTAGTTTTTGTTTTCCCCTTTTTCCGTTAGTATAAAATATGTGTAATTTAACCACGCATTCCAAAAGCATTTGCAAGCCACTTTCTGACTTCATATGGAGTTCTTACTTTCATGACTGTTAGGGTCATTTATCCCTCTCCTACAGCTCTCCAGCTCCTCCAGAGTTAATGCTAAGAATTCACCATTCACATTCTACTATTTTTCAACTTATTCTACCCTTTTTCAACTTATTCTAAACAAACAAAAAACCCCACAAACAAACAAAACCCACCAGTATTGTCAAAATCAGTAATTAAAATATTAGAACACTTCAAAAAGAAAAGCATTTAATTGATGCTCAGTATTCTCTGGTCAGTTGTGTTATGGACACACAACTGGATCTGATGTTCATTGGAATAAATGGAACTTGATAAAGGTTTTGAGAGCTATAGAAATACAATATATTAATGGAATTAGATTGCTGCAGTTCAAAGTGCACCTCAGAAGACCTTTCACTTCATTTAATATTTCACCCAAAAAGACAGAAACAAATTTAGATAAACTTAAAATCCAGTCGGAGAAATAGAAAACTCTCACCAAGTCCTAAGTCATTAATCCTACACATTTAATTTAGAACACAGTATGGTGCTGCTACTCTCAGCCATCATACAAATAGAAGTACGAGTTTCAAAGATGTCAGACTTACATGTATCAAAATTGCAGAAGGAGTTATGACAAGTGATTTTTTTCTGATGTGCAGTGAAACCACACCATTTGGTATCACTTTAAAATTTTCATTTTGATTATGTAGCACAGTGGTCTGTTGTTTCATACTGGAGAGATAATGAAAAACTCAAGGGAATGAAAAGGATATTAAAGCGAAAGGATGTGCTAAAAGTTTCAAAAAGACATATAACAAGATGTAAAAATCCTTTCTGGTTTGAACTGAAATGTTAAATACACTGTTTCTAGGTCATCCTGCTGTTTCTGGTCATGATATCCCTAAAAGCTTAGGCTGTAGAAAACAAAAAAAGGCTCTTTAAAATTTCAAAAGCATCAAAAGCTCAAGAATATTTAGATTTGTGTTAATTTGGTCATTATATAAGTGTACAGATAGTTCATTAGGGAAGTATATTAGCTCATACAGTACTTGGACAGCAAATCTGCTACTAGTTTTAAAATCTTGTTCTGCTAATGATGGACCTAATTTTCCAAAATCACAAACCACTGCTGCCTATCTCTTAGCAACTTCTGGAAAGCATAGTAACCACAAGATCATGTTTTATTATTATTTTATTTTTGAGTCACCTTCACAGAGAAGATTCTTACCTGTGATTACATAAAGAAACAAGAACCTTTTTAGAGTCTCTGGAGGTGGTCTTTCTCAGATCTGTATTAGCGGATTATGGGTACAGTTGGACTCAATTATCTCAGAGGTCTTTTCCAACCAGAAGATTCTATGATTCTGTGATTCTATGATTCTATGATTCTATCTTGGATGACTATATACATTTGCTCTATATAGTGCTGCTACATTACATTACTGTTATGCAGAAGTACTTTGGTCCTTGAAGGGAGCATTCAAAATAGACTAAATATTGAAGTTCTGCATGTGCAAATACTTACAAAGCAAAGATTACAGTCTGTCCCTGATGACAACCCAGGCAAACTCCTGGATTGATAACACCCTCCTTATTTCAGCAGCTACAAACATCCATGAGCACCAGATATGTTTAACAAATGTAATATCCATGTTTTTCAAATGGGGAAGAACTGCATAAGGTAAAGTTAACCTTACCGAGCCAGAAAATACTCCCCCAGACATAGAATGGTACGGCTACATCTATGCAGCCTCCTCAGGTTGCTGCTTGGAAGTCTACAAGGAAAATATTGTCAGAAAAGAATGGCACTTTGGAAAATAAGTTATACCTTCTCTTGAAGATACATCTTTCTTATATTGAAAGTACCAGAATTTTAGCCCAGAAACTTTCACAGCTTCCCAGAAAACAGTAAATGGAGTGGAAAGACTATTTGTTGTTGTCATTACAGCAAACTTGATGGACAGCTAGAAATCAGAAGAGTACTAAAATGTAGTCCTAAGATTTCAGACGCTGTACTGAGCTTAGATCTGAATGTGTCCTCCACGCAGGCTATAGAGATTTTACTCTTTTTCATAAAAGCTCTGTTTTAGCTAATTTCTACATTTATTATTTTCTATGTCTAGTATTACTGCAAATTTTACATCAGAAAAGAAAGCTCTGCCTTGAAATATAATGAGTAGTTTCACTATTGCAAATCACTATTATTACAAAGAATGGGTTAGTGAGTTCAGTTCTGTGTGTTTGTTTTCTATTACAAACCAGAATGAGCCATAGATTCTTTATCTCATATTCATTAATTCCTGTGAAGAGAATCTTGAGAGTATATCCTACAGTTCTTGGAGGACTCGTGAGTAGAGGGGAAATTTTGAATAGCCTTATAAGTAGATGATTTTCTGCTGCCTCTCTCTCATATTAATCTGTCTTTGCTGAGAGTTTTTGACATCCTGAGAGAGTATTCTTTCAATCACACTTCTTTTTTTGAAGTGGACTTTCACACACGTGCATTAAATTCTGATAACATTTTACAGTTGTTCACTTTGTTTTCCACCAGAAGCCTGTAAGTACAGCTCAGAGGTCAAAACAAAAATGGAGGTACAACAGAGAGAACATGTAAGTGATGAAGTGAAGAGGAAGCTGACCCACTGGTATCCCACAGAGTAGAAAAGGAAAAGATGTTTAGTAGAGGTGTGTGTCTAAGATTTTCATGGGTAGGTCCTTCTAACAGTGTAGTTATTTACCATCCTGCCATCACCTACTTTTAGCTAGGCAAACAGCTGCTTCTGGAGAAAGTAGCTGGAGGCACCTTCAGAAATTGAACAAGAGCTCCTTCTCTAGATAAGTGCCTATAATCACCATGAACTAAGCTGTCTCCAAATGCAGCAGTATTTGTAGCAATACTATGCCTCTGATCACTGCTATACTCTCTGGAACACTGTAACTCTGAGTCTCAGTTTTCTTTTTTTCTCTTTTTTTTTCCTTTCTTTTTTTTTTCACTGTTTTTTCTTTTTTCCTTGAGCTCAACAGGGTCTGGGAAACCTTATCTGACAGGTCCTTTTGCAGAGCTTTTGCTTACACAGCAAGTACAGACTTGTAACTTCTGCTAACAACAGCTAGAGCATGGCCCACGTTTGCTTATAATATCTCACTTTTTAGCACTCTATGTAAGGACAAAGAGCCAGCCTGAGAGAAGTATGTGAGGGTGGAAGGATGCTGTCTGGTATTCTCATTCTGTGTTAGGAGATCTTGTGCTCATATTGTGTATTCTCATTCTTCTAGTGTGAAAATACGCAGGAATATGTATAAGGAAGGAATACATTCCATTTATTAAGGAAGAGAACTACATATCAGGAGAGATTAATTCAGTGCTTTGATTACCACTAGATTTTCTATATTTATGGAATCAGACTCTAAAAGGGACATAGGCAAGGATCTCAAGAAGCATATCAGCTGACACTGAAATAGTGCAGATTCTTAGAGGAGTGACAAATGACATTTCACCAATTTATCCTCACTAGAAGTATACTATTGTGGGGTAATTTTAGTAACATACTAGTAACTGGTAATACTGGTGGCAAGTGGGCCTTCTAAATTACAACTGTATTCAGAGTATGAAGTATTAATAAACCTTAAACAAGGATGCGTGGAATGAGGAAACCATAGCTTGAAGTCTGTGGAAGAAAAAGAAGGGATTGCTAGAGAAAACCTCAAAAGTACAGATCGAAGTATATGAAAGTGGGTTTCAAATTGCAGGCATAGAATGATAACAGGGTTAGAAGTAAAAAGCTCAAGTGGCCTTTTGTTGTTCATTAAAGGAAAAGAATATTGTTGCTGAGTAAAACTGAGTTTAGGGATAAAGAAAGACACTGTATCCATCCTATGTAAGATGTCATATGTATTAAATTTAGTTATAAATTTGAATTGCAAAGAAATGAGCAAAGAACAAGTGAGTGGGCTGTGTTAAGAACCATCCAGCCCCTCTACTTAGATGAAAATTGCAACTTTGGTCATCACTTTGGTCAGTGACCTTTCTGGCAGACAAATTTATGTGTGAGATTTCTGTCAGATTGCCACTCATCTTTCCCTCATTAGTACTAGCTCAAATTCCAGTCTTTTTCATGTCCCTACAAGTGATGAGAAATACTGGTCATCTCTGGGAAAGAAGTTTTGTGGTTTAAAAACTTTTGCTGTTTTTTTGTTTAGCTGCAATCGATCCTTTCACATGGATTTTTGGCCTTTGATGAAAAGAAAGAAGACTGAGGTTGAAGAGTGAGAAGGAGATGGAGATAAAGGGTAAAGGAGTTACATCTCACTGTGGAAGTGAACAGGGAATTCTTCCTGAGCAAGAGGGCACCTTGGGCATAACCACCGCCCGGGCATCTGAAGAAATTTCTAAGCTTTGAGGAGGAGCTGTGAGCAAGTCTGTAGAGCACAGCCAGGAAAGATAATAAGAGTAAATCTGCAAACAGAAGCATGACTGGCAAAACAGGGGTCATCAGAAGAACCAGGATTTGTGAAGAGAAGTTACAATGTGGAAACATACAAATACTGAAAGGAAAAGAGCAGTCAGAAGGTGGCGATTCAGCATTATCAAGACCCTGTACCAGGGAGCTGCAGGAGCAAACCCTTCTCCACATTAATTCTGGAAGCTCATTAATCCTAGCTATCATCCACATGTACTAAACAATTAATAACTGCTTTGTGCTTACTAGTTGTGTCTGTCCTGCTTATGCAGTCTTTTTGTGCCCAACTAAAGATACCAGATGAAGTGATAAGTGAGAAAAGGTTACACTTGAGTCATGGTAGCTGCTAATATAGACAATGTTACGCTCCATTTTTCTGTCCAATAAAGCAGAGGTCAAGAAAATCCCTCTTCCCTCCTCTTACCAAACCACATGATGCTGTTATTTTTTCAGCTACATTTTTCCCTAGCTAAATATAGAGGCCTGGGCCCTCCTGGAAGCTGCTGACAGGGGAGTCAGAGTTACCTGATACAAGAAAGATCAAAAAGAACACAGGTTGATACTGAAAGTCTGTCACTTCTTGTCATCATGTGAGATGTCTCACTGTGGGAACTATCAATATGTCATTGCATTTACCAACAGCAGTCTCAGTCTGCTCCCGGACACCTACTATTCAGCAGATGCCTCGCAGTCTCCTGCAAATATGTCGCTATCCTGCCACCAGTCATCAGGTTGGAGTCTGCATCCCACGAGAGCCTCCACCATTCAGAAGCCACATCGAATGAAGGTCCAGACATGCTTTTCAACATCTGCTGCTTGTGCTATCCAAAACTGACCATTCAGTGGATATTCTTTGAAATCCCAATCACAAGTTTTAAGCATCCTGGAACTGTTAGTGACTGGTAACTCATGAGGTTCCAGAAGCCATTACCTAGCTTATGACTATGGGTTCCCGAATTTTTTTCCAGCAAGTCACACTGTCAGTTGGTGACAGATGACCTTGGAGATTCTCCACTACCAAAAGTTCATTGTTCATTGTTGGCTGTTTCATTTCCCAAGCATGATGCTGTTCCATCACCCATAGCTCAACTTCTGGGTACAGAAGCTGTGGCTTACTAGAGGCAAAGTTGTCACAACACTGAAGTTTCTCAAAAGTATTTTTTTTTGTCAGGCTAAAAGATGTCCGGAGGCAGGAATCAGATCATCCAGAGCATCTTCCCAGAATAGCTGCCTCGAAGGACTAAGAACACACCATTTTCTTCATATTGAGCCTTTCTTCAGCCACTGGAGGGCTGGGCAGAAATAACAAGCTGGTCACTAATAAACAATTATCAACAGAATGAGCAGAAACAAAAATAAGGCTTGCTTTAACATGTGAGCTTTTTATAAGCCATGGGATTGGGAAAAATTGTGCATGACCATTATGTGCAGGGTACTTCTCAATGGGGCAATCCATATTCCAGAAAGCAAATGTCTGTGGACAACTTTTCTTCGAACACCATACACAGTAACAGCATGCAGTTAATGTAGGTAGACAGCTCTATGTAAAATAACCCTTCTAAAATATACACACTGTAAATGTGTGTGTACCTCAGCAGTACCCACTTTAATCCATCCCTAAAGAAGCACAGTACTTGCTAATATGCCTCCATTGCCACCGAGAGCCAAGAAGGAGAAGCACAAATTGTTGGTATTAAGGGCTTTTTAAAATTATTTGGAATCAATGAAAAATTTATAGTGATTCTTATCAGGAACTGTAACACTAAAAATGTATGATTCACTTTGACTTCTACAGCATTTGTTGTTCACTATTTGTCTCTGAGAAAAGAATACAACATATTTATTGTTTTGAGGTGAAAGGAAACTACTAGGCTTCCAAAGAAATGACTGTATGGCCTGTTTAAATATATCTCTGATTCAATCATGAAATGGCAACAAAATTTCAAGATAAGAATGGAAAAATTATCATCTCTATTAGTGGACATTGTTAACGTGCTCATTTATTAGAAAAGACAAGTGGATTTAAATAAAAATGGTTTGCCCTTGGGTGAAAATGAAAGTGAGTGTTGGGATGAATTAGAATAAAGGAAGGTGATTTTTTTTTTTATCTCTCAAGATCAAATGAATATTCTAGTGGTTCCAAGGTGCTAGACAGGTTATGCTGTAAAGATCAGCTGTTGCTTCAGGGAGCAGAAAATTGATAGATTCATTAATTCACAAAGAAAACTCAAAATCCTCCTAACTAGTCCAAGAGGAGGCTAAAATCATCATCACTTCTAAGGCAATATACCTCATATTTAAATACTTATTCACAACCACTTAAATGATTTTATATGTTTTAAAGCATAACTCATGAAACTCTCTAGTACATCTTCAGAAGAAGAATTAATTCATGCAAATCTCATCCATATTTTTTAAAGAAAAAAAACCAGACCATCAAAATTAAAGGTTTAATACATATGCAATAAAAAAAAAGAGTTCATTTGATGGAGAAAAATCTTCTGGGAAGTACTGAGATTTATTCATGTGCTAGAAATAACGTGATTTTCTAGAAAATTATTACACAATTAGAGCCAATAATATCTCACTCAGGAAATCCTTATGCTGATTGACCGTAGGGGAATTCATTATGGGAAACACATTCCAGGATTGATCTGAATAGCCATCCAGTCTCTAAGGTTTCCAAAGTAAGGAGTTCGTGTTTTTAAGGAAAACACATGCAGAAGCAAAGCATCTAAGCCATCATTCCAAATCTTTATTTTCTTGGTAATTGAAAAGAGCCACTGCACAGACAGTGGGTCAGAGAGAGCTCTCTTTCTAGCCCAGTACTCCTTCTGCCACTGAACTTCCAGAAGGTGTGATAAGGACAGAATTCTGCAGATGGAATAGCAGTACAAATATACCTCTTATTATGTAAGTGCATAGAACCTGACATTGAGAAGAATAAATCTGACAATTTCTAACCTAATAATTTCATGTCAGTAGAAGAACTGAAACACCCCATGCTAGAGTGAAGCGAGGTCCAGAGTGTTTTACTAATGTTGGACCCCAGTATACATATATAATGAAAGAAGTTTGAAACTATTCAATTTGTTAGCTAAAACTATTGGTTTTTTTCCTTCTTTTGGAAAAAGCAGTCTGAACAGTTGACTACTATACAGAAAATAGAAATCATGGTTAACTTGGAAGTTGTTCCATGACTGTTGTATAGTTTAGGAAAAGGATTCTGATTCCGATTGACTAAACAAGAGTATAACAAAGATATAAGAAATAATGAATAAAATCTAGAGAACATAAATGCCCTTAACAAACTTCTTTTACGAAACAGAGGAACAAGAAAATAAAATAAACAGCAAAGTAGTAAAAGTAAATGAGTAAGAGAAAAGTGTATTTTATGCTGTAAAACCAACTACTGAAAATCTTGAAAGAGTGTCCAAGGATGAAACAAGCCTAAAAGATTGCATACACACATGCATATTTTCGTACAACGTACTGAAAACATCCAAAGTTGTTTCAGGAAAAAATGTTAAAGAATGTGCCTTAGGAATAACCCAAACTTTCTGAGAGCGTCAGATAATCTATAGAGTATTAAGCTGCCTCCCACTACAGGACTGTGCATACATTGTTTTGAAGCAAATTGTCCTGTTCAGTGCAAGAGATAGGCTATTATACTGGAGAAATCACTGATCTGCATCAAAACAGCAATTCCTATATTTTCCCTTGTTTTATACCTTCTGTATTCTCTTGATAATTATTAAAAAATATTACCTATTGAAACAAATGTGATTCATTTATAAGACTTACAAAACAGTGGTTGCTAATGTAAAGAATAAGATTAATCACTATTTATCATCAGATCTGTATTTACTCTATAAACTAGAGTTATCTTCAAGTCTTCATATATCTGTCATGCCTCATTGGTCTAATTACAATCATAGAAAGCTTTCTTCAGTCTTCATGGAGTGAAATAGCCTTTTTTATCATAACTCTGCAAAGTTGTGGCAGGTTGCATTTTTTTCCTGTTAACATAGAAACTCTTAGTTGCAGTCATGGTTCAAACTGAAATTTGGAATTATCAGAACAGGCATTATTTTAAATGTATTTTCTCAAAAGATTCTAGAGGACACTTTTTCTCCCTTGCAACAAAAAATAAATGAGAAAGAAATGAGCATTACCATAACTGCACTTGTCTGTCTTTGCTGTTACTTGAACCTGAGCATCACTCCATATAGTTCCAAATAAGACAGCTTGTGAGCTATCTAGAGAAAGGAATATTACTTCTTCTGTGGGCTAGGATTACTCCTCCTGGCACAACGAGGTGAAAATTGCACTGCTTTCCACTAATAAGGGTTGTCACTTGAAGAAAGAAACTAACTCTAGTTCTGTCAGGAAAGCAGCTTTAATTTTCATCTTGAACTCTACATGGGAAGAGTGCCAGGGGGTATCCTACCTCTTCCCAAGTATATCTATGTTATTGTTACTTTGAGGGGCAATGCTGGCTCTTCTGTAGAAATAAGGTAGTACATATTCTACTCCGGAAACTATTTCATGATAAGGAATATAAAAATAAAATATCTGTGCTTTTCATCCTTTTCTGTATGCATGTGTGAATGTTGCCTGACAGCACGAGCCTTTAGCCTTTGCCTGTTCTTGGTGCTCCAATCTGTTCTGTATACTGTGGTTAGGATTAGTATAAGTAAAAGCAGGGAAAGAGAAGAACATAATCTGAAGGAAGATCAACAGGGGATGTGTTTGTTTTCTTAGTCTAACTGCAGTTTTGTACAATCCTCTCTTGTGGAAAAGTTATAATTCTCTGCAGATAACGGTGCATATTTTCCCCCCATTCTTGGAAACAGATTCACTCAAAACATGCAAGAAGATCATTGCATTAGAGAAAAATATTCATAGCCTTGAAGGCCTCACTTTTTAAGGCATCCACACAGACAAAATCCAAGATTAGTCTAAAAACTAGATTGCTGTTAAATAAACCAGAAAGAATAGAGAACAGAATAAACTTGTAACATATGATTAAAATTCAAATTCATCTGAGGTAACAGTTATGCTCTCCCTGTAATGAACAGAAATAACAGGGCACCTCCAGAAAGAAATATAATTGTCAATATTCTGAATCCACCTGGATGACCCTAAGGAATATAAAAAGATTTACACCCCAGTAGAAGACTGAGTAGGCCTTGGCCCAGTTGTTCAGATGAGCTTCTTAGCTTATGGATTACAAAACTCATATATTATTAAAGCAAACAGCTAAGATCTTTAGCCTCCAAAACATCAAAACATATATTTTATGAATATGCACTAGAGTATTATATTTTATATACACTAATGAAAAACTTAGCCAGAAGCCTGGCAAGTAACTTAGTGTTATTGTTGTCTAGATCATAACCAATATTAAATTATATTAAGAGAGCAGAAACCCTAACACAAGCCCATATATCTATGTATGACTGTGGAGCCAACAACGTAAGTTGCTGTTAGGTGACAGTTATTGTCATTGTAACTGCAATACCAGGGGAAAACTTTGTAAGCAAGTTCATAAAACAACCTTCTCTCAACAATTCCATTTCTTTGTCTCCTTATTATGTTGGAACAGGCAACAAAGAGAGAAAACTTATGATATATGCTTTACAGTTCTGTTAAATAACATAATTTTCTTGTCTTTATAATAATTCAAATGTAAATTTATCTTTTCATGTCATGCTACTAGTAATATCACAGAAAAAATGTGGTTTTTTCCTTTTAGCATATACCTCAGCTTCTGGGATCAAATGTTCTTATTGTATATTAATCAGATGGGGGGTGAACTGGTTTGAGTTAACTTTCCCAAAGCTCTCCAATGCTCAGTTTAAGCCCCTTCCTAAAGCTTCCTCCTTTTTAAGGAAAAAAAAAACTATAGAAAAACCGAAATCACACTAGATATATGTATTTACGTATTTTCTAAATAAAAACAACTACATACAGTAAGGATATCATGCAAAACTCCCAAGAAAGGGAAAAGGGGAAGGGAAAATGGGAAGAAGGACAAAAAGGAAGTAAAACAAAACAGGTATGCACACTTGTAAGGCCTGGCAACTAACAAAGTAAAGAACTAGCAAAATCTCACCACTTCCCTTGAGGAAAACAGAACAGCTAAATCTGACCCAGGACTCTCCCCCAAAGCGAGGGCAGACAACAGCAGCCGCTGCAGGCCTCAGCTCCAGACAGGACCAGCAGCAATGGACCTCCTGCTCTCCAGCCTCCTGGAAGAAGAAGAGAGTGTACCCCTTTATTTACACCTTATTTATATGTTGTGCTATGTTAAAGGAAGATAATGGAATACTTCCATGGATCCTGACCTCCATTGTTAAGGAAGACCTGTAAAGGCTATTTCTTTTTTAAGGAAGATCTGAAAACTCCAAAAGTCAATCCACTACAGAGGGGAAGGGAAGCATACTCAAGTACAAAATCAAGACCTAATTTGAATCTGCTGATAACATAGTTGCTTCTCTTAGACTGATCCATAGCTGAAGGAGCAGTAACAGAAAGGGAGAATATCATGCCTTGACGATGCATGAGAGTACAGTGTCATGAAGATGAAGAGCAGCCAAACAAAAGGATTTCTTTTGTCTAACATAGACCACCAACGTGTTTTCCACAATGGCTATCTCTGCCACTGAAAATCTGGAAGGTCATATTCTGGGAGACCCAGTCAGAATGTCTGCTGGATGTAAAAAGGATGGGAAATACCCGTATCCCATTCTCAAGAACACATATTATTAAATGAAAGCTTCGGTACTGCTATGAATTGACTGGGACCAAGGAATCTCTTTCTCCCATTGCATCTCCAGTATATGGTTGGTTCACAGAGAGCTTTAGCCTGAACTTCTTTAATAAAGTCAGTGAGCACTCTTATGACTTCAAGTTATATATATGGTTAATGGAATACTTATAGCAATGTTTGTTGTGAATATTTTAGTTTGAGACTCACCTCTGCCTCTTATTCTTTAATATATTATAATTTAGGGCTGAGATTTCCAATCTCTTTCGAGCTGTGATCTGAATTATCACTCAGAAAAAAGTAATCTTGTGACCTTCGCCCCCTCAAAATTTTCATTATTTTCAAGGCAAAATATTTACTGTTGTATATCATACTTTTCTAAATGTGTACTGCAATTATAAACTCATTAAATACTATAGCCACTTATTAGAAGTAGTTTAAAAAGAAACTAATACAAATGTTCTAAGTCGGATTCTGGCTCTTGCCAGGCAAACATAAACTGTTTGATAATCACAATTGTTAAACTGATGTATATCTGATGAACAAGCAAAGTTCTTAAACAATTAAATGTGTCAGCTATATTTTTGCAAGTAAATCATCTGAAAATCCACCTACACCAATGAAAACATTCATGTTATAGTAATGATTCATGCAGTAGCTTAACACTCATTCTGTAAAACATGAATTATTTAGAGTTTTATCACAAAAAAATTATTACATGATCTCATCATTTCAAGAAATGTATGTACCAAACAGACATACTTTCATCTTCAATAAAATTGTCATCCATCAAACTCGAACGATCATCATAGAGCGGCTGTATCAAACCTTATGGTAATTGGCTAGTGTCCTGCTCATTGTCTTCCGACACCAAGTCTTTTTTTATTTCAAAAATATGTAAACCAGAAAAGGGGTTTTAATCTGAATGTTTTTTATAATGTACTCCTAAATTAAGGTTCTTACTTGCAGATAGCATCATCATATATCGGATCTCTAAAACAAAACATATGCTTATCAGAGAAAGCCTTGTCAAGGAGAAGAACATCTCCAAAGGATATGGTTGAAGAATTCCTCATAGCTCTCTTCCAGAAAGAGAAAAGAAGCCTGAAAGGTTATAGTGACAATCACTCAACTACGCATCTTATAAAATGCTTTTGATAATTTAGGATGAAATGCAAATATTAAAGACTAATCTGTACCAGATTCGATTACTCCAAATCCTTACTTCAGTAGAAAAGTGTAAGTAGGATCCTAAGCATATATCTAGCTCTGTTTTTCCATAATGAAATCCTGATACATATGTACTATGGAACTGAAAGCGCCAAACACAGTTTCTATCCTCAAAGCAGAAAGCTAGAGCTTAGATTCACCTTCATCCAGGGGTGGAGGTGAGGATTGGCTGACCTGTGGTTTCCTGGGTCCTCCTTCTGGCCCCTTTTGAAGTCTGGAGTGATACTGACTTTTCTCCAGTCCTCTAGTGTGCAAAAATGATGAAGGATGACCATTTTTATTTTCTACTTAAACCATTACTTACAATTGTAAATATCTATTTATATATTAAACAAGCAAAGCCTAATTGATTCTGTCAGGATAATAGGTGGTGGAGATGACGGGATACAGACAGAAAAGCAAACTTTTTCACCATTTCTATTTCAAATATACTGGCTTAAGGTATGTTTTAAGTGTTTTCTAGAAATAAAATATATCTAGAAGAAGTCAAATACTTATTTGCCAGGAAAAGGTAAGGTACAGTTTCAGTCTGTGTCAACAAGAATTCAGCAGGTCCTTGGAAGACCATTTGATACTTCTCCTATATGGTAAACATCAATCTCCATCTGGGTGAACAAAACCTATATAATTGCATTCAACTTCTGAATGTAAAAAGACCTGATTGAAAGAATTCCTAAGATTTCTATGTCTGGATATTGGGAAAGCACGATCTTTTATAAAGAACAAATCTCTATAAATATCCACATGACATTTGGACATCGGTTGTTTTTATGACTGACCACTTTACATCCTTTTGCAGAATTGCGTAACTTTTCTAATCCTACTGAATTCGATTGAAGGATGCTTATAGAACAGAAGATACAAGCTTCTATTTAGGAATCAAAGCAGAAAGAGAGGGGGTCAAGAATGCACAATACACAGGGTTTATTCTTTCCTCCACATACCCAGTTCTGTCCCAATAAAAAGAGTCTGAAAGTCAAACATCTCAAAGAAAAAATCAACACTTAACAAAAAATAACCATACTATCACGATATCAAAATCATTTTAAGGTTTTTGTCAGTTAAAACGGAGTATATCTCTGTTCTTTTATTTTCTACTTTCAATACTTGCACAAAGTACCAATCAGATGTAACAGGAAAATCTGTTTGCTGCCTATTGTGAAAATTGCATAATTATTTATTATCTGCCAATTATTTTTATTTGTTGGATAATCATTGTAGTCTTTGCATTCACCTCAGCCAACACAAACTTTGCAGAAGAAATACTGTAGTATGAGAAGTACTACAGTGTAACAATTTTCCAGGTTTCTCTATTTAATTCTGATTGATTTGAAGCATTTCACAGATATTTTTTCAGTTAGAATGAGCAATATTTTTTAGCATTAATTTTGTTTTAGTAAAAATGTAGGTTTCGCTTAAGACATAAATTTGCAATATTGTTTCAGTCACAGGAGGAAAAACTGTATAACAGAGGTTCTTTTTAATGCACGTGAGCAAGCAGAAAAGTGAGTCATATGGGCCAAGCAGGCTGGTAATATAGATATCATCAATTGTTTATATGGTATTCTTTTTCACAGACAACAGTATTTTAGCTAATTTCCTCCTGCCTATCACTACTCCGTCTTCTAAGCACAGGTCTACTACTACTCTGAAAATGAGCAAGCTCATCATGTGATTACTAGGTTTGAGAAATTTTTGGAAAAGCCAGCATGTAACACCCCAATATTCAGAGCCTGGCAATCTAAAGGCAAATCTGATATATTCAGAACCACATCTTCGCAGGTTTAGGTAGGTTTGCAAGGTAACACAGGCCCTGAGTTGCATTAACACAGAACAAGCACAAGACACTGTCGTGACAAAGTTGACAAGAATCAGCACAGACATGGACATTTCACTTTCCCAGTTTCTCTAAGTATTAGAAATCACATGTCCTATAGAAGAGTTATGCACACCCACAGGGACACATACACTGTTTTTGAAATTTGCTGTGTTTTAGAAACAAATAGGACATTGAATAATCTGAATGGCTTTTTATTTTTCTCTCCCTACAGTACATCTAAAGGAAGAACTTGTGATAATGTGGAAGGGAATTTGTGTCATCACTACAGGAGCATTTGTTTAATGTTATTCATTTACATAAAAAGATACACACTAGTAGGAACAATTCCGAAATTCAGCAAACAGCTTGTGGTTTCAAGAAAGTGTTGACAATGCTAACAATTTGCAGTGGTAAAATACTTTCTGAGGAGTTTACATTGCTGTTTGCCTGCATAATTGTCACGCTGAATCATTTCCTATTCACTGTTCTCCTATTTTCTGCAACGGTCATTTCCTCATTTTTATTCACTCACAGGCAACCTGTGTTTCAGAAGTCACAGCTAAGTTTTTCAAAAAGGTTATTATTACTGTAAGAATTTAGTACAAATAATGTTAACTCTAAGTTTATACCAAAGCAGGAGATACTTAGGCTCAAGTCAGAAAATCTTGGAACTTCTTCTCCATTGTTGTATACCCAGAGACACATCAGTGCTGTAATGGTCAAAACTGCAGCGTACAGATGTACTCAGCTCTAGAAGTGCTGAGGCAGTTTCTTCTATGGTAATAAAGCCAAAGTTCATTATTATCACATGGGATTTAGGCATTTACTAAAGTGCTTCACAGTCAGCTGTACAAAGGGACACCTAAAAAACCAGTAGGAAACGCCTAAGCCAGCCAACAGGAAGCATTGTCTTGTTCCTGGATGCTGTCACTTGTCTGGGAGTCAAGCACCTCCTTGAAAGCTGTGCTCACTACAAGAAACCATTTTCCATACTACAGTCTTAAAAAGCGTGTTTTGGTAATGAAAATTCCACAATTTCTTTTTGTATACCAGATGACCGTGGTGGTGATTTCATTATAATGACCTATATTGCCTTCTAGGTGGTCGGATACCTAGGGTTCAACTGCTTTCTCAGTCAGAAAAGATTCAAATGCATTCTTCCTTTTTCTTAAAAGACTCAGTTCCCAAGCCATTAACCTTTATATTCATGCTGGAATCATGAGGCTGGTACAGCATATTGGCACTTTTGATCCTGGGAGAAAAATTCTCACTTTTCTTTATATCCTCCACAGCTGGAGCAGAAAGGAGAATGAAATATTCACCTTTTACAGTTCTTGTCGGTAGTAGAAAAGCAGTGAGCAAAAAGGCCAACGTGACTTTGTAGGGAAGGGGAACTCACCACTTCTTGGTCCCCGATAAATGGGGGTTTTATGCTAGAAACAAATCCAGGAGAAAAGACAGCATCCCAACTAAGTATTAAATCTTTGTAACTAAACTAGTATAATCAAAAAAACACCAGCTAGATCCACTACAAAATGGATGGGGCTTATTTTACAAGATAATAATGAGCTAGGTTATTACTAACTATATTATAGCTATAGCACAAAGTAACATTGAAAAGCGTTTGTTTGACTTTCTTTAAAGAATAGAGCTGCTGGACAAAATGAATAGGCAAGGAAATATTGAGTACATTAACAAGGCAGTTAGCAATAGAAACGAAAATGTAATTTTCCTTATAATTGCCCTGATGTCTAGACACAGTGCACACATAACCATGAGTTCAGTACATTTGTTTCTACAAAACAAAACATGTTTCCACCTCGTCAAATCAACTTTATGATGTGCTATTGATCAAAATGGCCACAAAAATATTAGTGAGGGATAATTACAATTTCTTGAAATCTCTGTATATTTCAAGACCTAAAAATATACTTTATGACAGTATCATTATGTCCTGGCATTCTACAACAGACCTGTGTTAATTATCCTGTTTACTACCTTTTCTATGGTAATAATTGTACAGCTTTATTTCTGTGGGGTTTGAGCCCAAGCCAATGTGCTTTAGTGGGATGGGACTTCTCAGTTCTAAAAGTAGTTCTGTTACTGCTTCCCTATGTGAAATCACATAATTCGCTTCTTCCCTAGCTGTCTCCCCCCCTATAAAATGAAGTTAGTAATCCTTACCTAGCACACCAAGGTGTCGTGAAGACCCATTAACACTTATGCCATGCTTGGAAAACATAAAGCACCATGTGCTGTATTCAGACTTGGCCTACATAGCAAAGCTGAAAATGTTCCTCCCATCATTGCATGAGCTACACTGAAAACATGGGCTGGGACAAAGACTAGACTAAACATGGATGCTTCTTGCCAAATTTTGGCTAAAATTGTGTTAAAATTTACTATTTAAGCTGTTGAACTCCCATTTCCAGGTGGGAGAGAAATCTGAGGAGTAACTGCATCATATAAATTCTCCTGTCTCTGTAATATGCATTTCGGAAAGATGTGGTAAAAGCAGTAGCAGGACTAAAAAAACAATCTTTTTTTGAGAAGCTGAACACCACAGAATAATGTGATCTTTACTCATCTTTGAGCTTCTCTAGTGTTGTATGATACGCACACCACAACCTTTTTATTTTAGTTTGCTCTTATTAAGAAAAACATATATATGGCCGTATGCCCAGTGGGTTTTACTTTTGTTTTATAATGTGGAATTTTTGCCTTATTCAGAATTACAGAATATTCATCCTAATGCTATACAACAGAAGATTGTTGAGAGATTTTCTCTCACCTATTTGATCTGATTCTCTCTGCTGGTCAGATCCTGCAGCTTTTACACATGTAGAGTAGCTTTAAATAGATCCTACTGAAACCAGTATGCAAAACTCTTAGAGGAAATGGTTTGCAGAGTTCCATATTCCTATTCCATTAAGAACACTGTAGGGAGGAAAAAAATCTCTTTAACCTCTAGCCTTAGAAAGCAGGGAAAGGAAGAAAGCCTCTTTTTCTTTTCATACAGTTTTCATATCCAAACATAATATTATTAGATTAAAATGACCTTGAAGGATGTTTTCTTTAACCAAAGCTCACAAAAGGTGGGATCCAAATATTGTACCGCATGGAAATAGTTCAAGGAGGGATTGTAAAACTGAGCAGTGCTTCACCCTGCTTACAGTATCATTCACTAAGCAGTGGCCATCATGGAACAGTGATACAAAACTAACAATAAATATACCTTTATAGCAGTTTTCATAAACATGTCCTGAGATAAGAGAGTCTCTTTTTCTCAGAATCCTACCATTCCCTGGCACTGAAACAAGCAGTAGCTGACATAGTTAGTATTGGACTCTGTTTCCCTAAGATGTCCATGGATTCAGTACATGTGATAATATAGTCTGAGCTTTAAATCCAAACACAGAAGGCCTTCCACAGAAGTATAGAAGCACTGAGCTGTAATTATCTATCCATCCTTTCTTAACATCAGTAAACTTCTTCATTTCTGTGACAGAAATACCAACACTACCTACTAACAGATAGTACACCACTTGACAGCTTCTTGTGTGAGGAAAGATAAGGCACTCTCTTAAAAGCACTAAAAATAAACCAAAAAGATTGCAAATACAGGACAGACCAGAACTTGGCAGCAATTTCGCAAATAATAAATACTGAGGGTGCTTACTGTATTTTGTACTACCTCCACTTTTGGTTGTGCCCAAATGAATGACTCTATATTTATCAAAAACTATCCTTCTTTGAGGACCATGAGATTCATTGCTCTATATGAACATTAGACATCAGATAAGTAGATTTACAAAGATGTGATGCTATTTCAGAATCATTGCATTGCATTGGACAAAAAGTTTTAGTTCTAACATACTACAAAATATAAAATACTCTAATTAAGGAGACAAAAGTACTGTTTTATTTTTTCTTCTTTTAGACATTTAACAATCATTATCTTTTGGGAAAGTTATTTTTTCGTTTGTTTCCTTGAGTTTCGTATCCGTGAGAGCAAAGCCTTCCCTTCCCATACACCTGGAGCTCCCTCTAGTGATTCAGCAAGCAGAGTGAAACCACTTCGTGACATTTCCGCAGTAACCAAACTTTAATGAACACATATATTTGATTAATTTGATGAACACATGCTTCTCTAATCAACTCACCTCTTCAGAAACTTCAGTAATTTTAAATGTGAAGCTCAAACTATCATCAAGGAATATGCGTTGATGTCAGCTCGAAGAATTGGGGAAATGTAGTCAGTCTCAACTGAAAAATCGTATAAGGGAAAAGTCTATACAGAAAAAACTAATACGTGATGCAGAAGTCATGAAAATCATGACAGTTAGAAAAGTAGACCAATATATTTAATAGTTTTTTATTGTTTGCGGGGGTTTGAATTTTTTTACTTCAAATGAGATAATCGGGTAATATAATAATTATCTCATTAGCTAACAAAAAAGTTATAACTTTCACAGACTAGAAGTACTGAACAACATTCCCAAATGTTTTCTGTAACATGGAATAACTTTCTGATTTACTATACCTGTCCTCCCTGTTCTTTTCCTCCCAAATCTGTTGGCTTGTTACACCACCACCGTCAGTGCTACCACATAACTAGAAAAGCCGAAATAGCTCCCAGGAGATCCATTGCACTAGATTTGAAACTCTTGCACAGTCTGCCAGTTCTAATTCACAAACTGGAATTCATGATTAATCCTCAACCAACCTCAGAGCTGCATCAGCCTTGTTTGTTTATTACTATATTTTGTAATACTGAAAATCGCAGCATGTTTTTACAAGCAATAAATTAATCACATTCCAGAATTGGGACCTGACCCAGCAAACTTTTATTCTGTTGATTAATCCTTAATCGCGCCAGGAGTCCCTTTAGAGGAGTAAAATGAACAAGCATGCCGCTAACAGTTGTACGACTGGGCTCTCAATTCCACCTGGAAATTTGGCCCTGTAGGAAGCAATGATTCTTGCAGATGATTCCATGCCAACAAACCTTTTGACAAACAGAGACATGGGGCTTCCCTATGTCTATAGAAATCTGACCACACATAACTACAAGGTCTTATAATAAAAGATTTATAAGAAAGAACTATATAGTCATCTCAATCTTAGTGTTAGGCAGCAGACTGATTTTTGTATTAGGATCTCAGTCTTGCAGAGAAAAATACGTTTTCAACATAAAATGCTTCTTCAATGCAGCATACTCAAATAAACTGTTTTGCTAATGGTACCCAAGTGGTAGGCAACTTAACATTAACTTAACTCTAATTTTGTACTTTACATTTATAAATAAATGAGATCTGCTGTGGTTCCCATTCAGTCTCATAACAATTCAATATAGCTATATAATAGAGGTCAATGCTTAACATTGTATAAATAATGTCTTAAAGGATATACAGCATGCTTTAAACTACACCGGAGGATAATGTCAGGGGAATAACACTGATTATTCAGTATAGTAAGCTGCCTAGTTAACTGATGAACAGCCTTGAAATGACCTTTCTTATGCGTATTGCATATCTAAACATTAATTTTCAACACAACAGTGGCTGAATTATTTAAAATTCTACATAGCCCAGGCATATTTGAAAAAGTAAAACTTATTTAAAATAGAACATTTTATAAATCAAAATATTTCTCCAACATACCTATCAATGCAACTGACATCCTTTAAAATCTCAGGAAATTGGCCAGGTATACAATGAACAGTAGGTAGTTTTGTCCTTTGATTGCTTAACTGATGGTGCATAACTTTCAAGTAGTCATTAGTAATATAACAGGATGTAAGAAAATTTCTGGATTGTGGACGAACCCTAGCGTAAAATACACGGACAGAGTTTTTAAAAGAGTACTCTTAGGACATATTGAAGAAGGAGAGCTATTCCGCATCAGAATTAGAAAACTGCTGTATTTGAACTTGCAGAACGCTTGTAGATGTAAGTTAACATAGAACCTCGGTTGCTCTTATAGGCAATCCTGCTTGCTGTCACAATGCATCTGGAATTTTCATCGTAACAACATCCCATACACCACTTAATCAAGGTATGTGGAGCACAAGAGCACCACACATAGGCCATCCCAGAAATACTGCAGCAGTCCTGAGTTGTCTGATAACTTCTCTTTAAAAATGATCATTAGAGTGTGTGCTACAGAGACATTTCTTGGTGCTCATGGGCTTTGAACATTTCTCAGAAAAGTTAAAGGGAACTGGTTCATGCCACATGTAGAGTGACAGAAGGACTCAGACTAAAAACTGTTTTAATGAGTTCTTGTGGCAAAGTAGCTTTGGGCTTTGCCCTCAGCTGGTGTGAAAATGACGTTTGTTGGTTGATCTGAAGGGCAAAATAACACTCAGACCTATATTCTCTTGTGTCTTAAGGAAGTTATGAGCCAAAAGAGAATTGCGTAGTGTCTTTTCTTTTACAGTGGTAAAGAATTGATTGGCCAAGGTTTGGAGCAGATTTCAGTTATTGTATTTTTATTGTATTATTTTCCTTTCTTTTACATTATTTGTTAAAACTCCCATGACAATTTGGATATTTCAAGTAATCAAAACAAAAATCTTCATATAATCTACAACAGAATACTGCACCTTAATTGCATTGTACTATAAAATACAGCAGGTATGAAAGCTAAAGGATGGTATAAAATCCTTGCAAATTGCCCAAACTTTGGTGGAAGAGCAAATAGCGAGGAAACCAATCTACTACTTCAGAGTAATGTATTCCATAGTTAAATGCTTATAACCCACTTAAAGGTTTAATATACTTGGCATCAATACTAGAAACATCTACATAAAAGAGGTTGCTATTCTTTTAGGAAGTTGTGACAGTAAACATAGAGACATCAAATCACTTCAGCGTGACTTATGTATATAACAGTATCAAAAAGAGCTAGTAAGGCCTTTCAGACAAGAAGAGGAGCATGTCTAGGACTGTGCCGGAGGTGGTGTGGTCCAGTTCAATGGACTGGATGTTGAAACCACAGGTTTCTAATGTTTGTATTGCTGCAACAGAGCAGCCCCAGGGTTCTGGGTTTCTGGGATGCTCACCTCCCATCTCCATACTTGCAGACACAGACCTGACTGCCTATTACTGTTCCTTCCTCACTCTCACTACAGCTGACTGAGCCATATCCTTCAGCTTATAAGAAAACTTTTCTTCTGCCATATCTCAATTTTCTTTACAAGGAAAGCACAAGCACTTACTCAGATGCCTGTCTGAAAACTCCTGATTCTATACGTACAAGAGAGAAGGAAGCAAAAGATACCCATCCATTTTAGCACCCTTCCCAGGTCCTCTCCTGAATAAGATGATCCTGAAACACCAGAAAAATCCCAAGGAGCACTGCAGGAAACTAAACAGTGATCTGGTACACAGCTTAGGAAGCAGCTGGTTTGCACAATGAATGAATAAGGACATAAAAAAAATACAAACAAGAGTTCAAAAGAGAAACATAAAAATGGCCTAAGCAGGAAGCCAACCTTTAAAATGTGAGGATTAAAGAACTCAACCATTTTAATAAAGAGACTATGAAGACACAGATAGATGATTGCGTGCATACAAAAAACTTGCAGGGATGGATCTTTTTCCACCTTGCTAACAAAGCTGTATGCAGTCCAGCAGAAAATAGACGAAATTCAGGCAATTTCAGTCTTGCAGCAAAAAAACCAGAGAGATGTGAGGCAATTTAACATTGTAACAGCTTTACTAAGAGCACTGGTGGGCTCGGTTTGCTTGTACCCTATAATATTTTTTCAGTTTTGGTGTCAGGGATTCATTTGGCTCATAATAGCGGTCCCCATGGGTGCATATGTACACAGATGTTTCTGTTTCTTTCCTGACCCATAGGAAGAGCTGGATTCTCTGCATTGCCTCAGAAAGCTAATGATATTGGCAGCTGTACATTAAAAGAGTGTTCCAACCAAGCCCTGGGTCTCTTGGCTCATGACCTGAAATGTTTGGAAAGAAATTTTCTACCTGTGAATGATGTTTCCCAAGCCTATTTACAGTGTAATTTTTATCTTCACATGAATTACCCACAGTTGTCCAACAAAGGGACACTGACAGGAATCAGAAGAACACTTTGTGTAGACACAGCCTTTTCTTCCCTCACTCATAGATAAAACAGTGCACTTTCCTATGCTGAGAATTATCCCTTGCTGTTCTCTGCCAACTGTTTACCCCATGTGTTTGATCCTGAGGTCCAGACCTAAATGGACTGGAGAAGAGCAGGAAACAATATGATCATGATGCCATGATGCTGATGCCATGCCCTTTCTATTTTGGGCCAGACTGATGCTCAGGTGCATTGCTGACACCATAATTCCTATGGACTTGTGTCACCTTCAGCATCCCAGCTACTATTTCATTTCAGCATGTGACATAGAGGTACTCATATGTGCCAGTCCAAAATATTCAGGAGCATTCTTGGGGACCTGATGAAGCATTTTCATTTGGATCATGAATTCAAAACCACAGTCTGTGGACCTCTCCCTATTGCTGGAGCTGCTCAATTGGATCAGAATAAGCATTGGAAAAGTCTTTATGATATTCAGTATTCGTCAGAATACATCTGCGATTAATATTGTCCCTTTCAAACACCAGTGCTTTCTCTCCAATAAAATGATCCCCAAGAAAAGGCATGACAGCGAATATTCCCTGTTCCCGTCCATCGAACATTTTATGGCCCCTATGGAAGTTTGAGGATTGTGGCTACACATTCCTTTTTTCAGGGCACCAAGTTCAGCCTGACAGAGCTCAGTTTGCTACTGAAAATGCCATCCTTTTAGGAAAATATCACATGTGACTACTTGCAAACTGTTCCCTGTCATAGCGAGCATCAAATCAAAGACTTTCACAAAACCTGAGTAGAATTCAAAATGAACAGGGCAAGTGTTCCATTTTTCAGATTTGACATGGTTCCTTGTTCCTCAGTATCCATTTTTATATAGACCTATCTCTCTGAAGGATGTGGGAACTCTGCCTCAATTTCTATCCAAAGCAAAGATATTTTCTGTGAAAATACACTAGAAAAAATTCTAAGAAGATATTTCTCATCAGACTCTGGTTTCAAATACACCTGTTAATAAAGTAAAACACTGTTGCATGCTTGTAATCTTATATTAAAAATTATTTTTATGTGATCAAGTTGGTCTCATCAAGCTAGAGTGTTAAATTCAGGTTGAGCTTAAGGGTATCCTTAAGAGCTTTCCTAAATGGAGACAGATGTAAATACATACTTAATAGCATTGATGAAGTGCTGTGAAAAGTGTGATCTAGCCCTCTGTATGCCACCCCAGATTGTATGTCTTCTCTCCTACATGCTGTGATGTTTTTATTATAATTTATAACCTTTTTGCAACTGGAACACTCAGCAGGGGGATCCTCTTTTTAAAAACTTGAATTTGCCAGCTGTTCCAATGAAGTTAATTGTATCAGAGACACTGCAGTTATTTTTTATAATAAGTGTGCAGCAAAATCACATTATCAGAACACTTGCTATTGGACAAGGGCTCTGAGGACAGCTGGAGCACCCTTCCAGTTTTAATAACAAAAAATGAACATACTTCAGAAATCACAAAGCCATTCTTAAATAGCAATGAATTAGTTCTCATTTTTCATCTCCCAGCACCTTACTTTAGCTGAAACTGTTCTTGGAGTTTCTGAATACAGAAGTACTCACTTTTGCTTACTTTTGTTCCAAGTAATTGGATAACCTTCAAATAGGGATCCAAATGTCACCAAGCTTATCTGAATAAAATTTTTGAACCTCCAGAGATTCACATGAAACAAGCAAAGTATTTCTTCTCATTGTTGTTGCACAGCAAAAATATCAACAAATTTATTCCTCGCTTAATACAGCTATAGTGACTCATATTCTTTGGTATTTTATACATCATGCTTTGGTTTTGAATAGCTGGCAACTCCAAATGCAACCACTTGCATAACGGGGATACAGCATAAATTCTACTGATTCCTAATATTGTATGCTTTCAAAAAAAATCAGATAAAATATCTGACATATGTTTTATTTCACTTTGCACAGACCTAAATTCAGAAGCAACATTTTCATAAGAAAATTCTATTTGATACTGATGAAGTACATCAAACACATACTCTGACTCAATAGCTGGTTTTGTACTGTGTCTTGTAGATTCTAGCAGTTTTATGAACTACAAGGCAGGCGTAGTATAGAATACAAGTAAAATTATCCAGAAATGTACAACTTCTAAACATATTGCTGGTACAGAAATTAGTTTTAGTTAAATAACAATGGTACAAGGAGAAGCACGGAGACTCATCAGGGAAAAAAAATGGGAACAATTCCTACATTTACCAACAACAAATGAAAGTGTGACCTCAAATGAAAGTGTGATGTATTTCCCAAAGAGAAAGTATTTAAAAAAAATGATAACTCAGATGTCAAAATGAAAAAAAAATACAAAGTACTACTGGAATAAATTCTAAGTACATGATCTTTACAGAAAATAAAATTATGCAATAGCAAGAATACTATATCTTCAGAAGTATTCATCTTTCTATGGAAAAGTATCCTGAAAAAACGGCTTTCCTGACAACAAAAACTATTTTGTCACTAGGTTTAACAAAACAAGCATTTCACCATGGGCGTAAATGACACAGTCTCTACAGTCAGGTTTGACTACTTTGAAAGCCAAAGCAGCAAATTAGCAATGGCCACATAACCAATATCTGACAAAAGTTTTGTAGTTTTCAGTTTTGTTAAATTCCTGCACATTTGTAGCTTATGACTGCCATTTGAACTGATATTTATATTGTCTTGGCACAGAGGCATCTGATCTAATTCATGCAGAGATTATAGACTAACCACTGTTATAAGATTTTGGCCAAGATGTTGCTTATAAATTCAGGTAAAAGCATGAAAACTCCATAAGCAGTAAAATGTCAGCTTGTTTCCAATAAAAAATAACTACTTACAAGTAACTCCAAAGGTAAGTAAAAATACTTATCAAATTTGGTTTAACCACATGCATTTCCAACTTAAAACTTTGATGTAGCCAGGTACTACTAAAGTAGAGCATGGAAAATCATTCATCATCAGTGTGACCTCCAAGCATTAGTGGCATTGTCATCTGTGGGTATCTATTAATGAAGTGTCAAGGTTTCTTTTAGTTCTGGATCACGGATTTAAATTATACGGAAAATCATGCTTTACTATATTCCTCAGGAACACAAAAACTTTCTTGAAAACCTTTTTTGCTATGCTTTACTCTGCGCTTTACAGCTTCTCTACTGGCAAATATTACACACAAAGAGAAAGATTTTCTTATTCTTAAGAATGTTCCATGACTTTTTCTAGTCATGTCCTTTCTAGTCCATTAGCGCACTTGACATAAAGGTGAGCCTGTAAAAAATATAATGATGGTATCAATGAGGTCACAATTTCTTGTCTAATTACAAAGACAAGTCTTAAAAACTTTATAAACTGGTCAAATCACTATGTGCACATTCTCAAACTAACTTTTAATTCAAGGTGGCACAGCTTATATTCTTATTGCGTTCTTATTACAAAAAGCTAAAGTGGTTAAAATGCAGTCATCTACAGACTGTGTGAATCAACTCGGCTGGGCCAAATTGACTTGAGTATTCAATACAAAACTTCTTCAGTTCAAGGCAAAACCAGATGGCTGCTGGTGAAGGGTGCCAACAGATTTAATCCTGCTACATGAACTGGGGTCTGGTAGACAAGATGTCAGAGCCCTCGCCCATCACCAGGTCCCCCTCCCATCACCAGGTCCCCCTCCCGACCTGCACAGTCAGAGAGGGAAGGGTCCTTTTGTGTCTGTGTGGTGAACTGGAGACCAAGAAATCTCCCACGGTAAATTCAAGCAGTGTTTATTTTGGGTGCAGCCAAAACAACAAATCCGTATTTATTTTGGTCACTGCCAAAATAACAAATCAAATATTTGGATGCACTCTGAGTTGGAAATTCCCAAAAGTTGCAAAATCAGATCCTGATCTGTTCAGATAAGAATCTGATACCCTCAAGGCAGCTGGGCGAAACAACACAGCTGTGATCTGATGCACAGCAGTGCCATGGAAAAAAAGAAGAAATACAATAGACACCACTCCATGAACCTCCACATGGTCCTGTGGTTCTTCTGCAGCGTCTTCCACCGCCTTCCATGGAATGGTGGGCACAAGTGCCTGTCATCTTGGCAGGCGTGTATTTATAGGACAATCCATACCCCCTCTGCACCCCCCCCCATTAGCATGAGAGGTGGTCTTGCTGCGAAATTTCTCGAATTGGTGCACGCACAGAAGCTCCTTTGGGAAGGTCCTGGAATTGGGTCTGGTGGCTCCAGGGTCGCTGGCAGTTCAACAGACCCTGCCAGAATAACCTCTGCCTGAATCCTCTAGGTCCACATGCACAGTCAGTGTCGGGGGGCAGCACCTGCTGCTGCACCTCTTCTCCTTCCTCTGCAGCAGCACAGGCAGCCCATCGGGAGCCACAGCACTCAATATGTTAAAACCAACAATGCATGTACAGTAAGACAATGTTTAAGACAATACGGGTAGAATCAATTGGTGTTTAGGACCACAATACAAGTAGAATCAGTCCTTACACAAAGATATACAAGAAGTCATTCAACCTTCTCCTTTCCAATGTGAATCCTGCAACACACTGGAGATCAAACATGCAGGGAATTCTCAAGCTAGAGACCACTGGGACCATAGTACCTAATGGACAAGTCTGTTCTCTTCAGTTTGTCTAGTCTTTTTCTATGAGTTTATATTGTCAGTTTGCTTTAAACATGCTGCAAATAATTTCAGTCAGGGCCCTCCTTTTCCTTCACTGTGGCAATTACTGAATAAATTCTCTCCCCATCTTTACATGAATTACAATTTTATTGATATTTTTACCTCTTCATCTACACAGCTTCTTTACAGAAGTTTTTCCATGCTTCTGGTGAGTTTTGCTGCCTCTTTTAGTACTTTTTCTGTTCCTAATCTACCTCTCTGAGATACGGTGGACATTACTGCAAATAGCAATTAAGCCGTAGGATGTATGCTGCCTCATATTGCTGCTTTCTGATTTATTCTGCTCCTTTCCAAACAATACCTAAAATTTTGTTTAGCTTTTTTTATCTACCTATATTGATGCTAGCTACCTCTGAAAATAACAGGTTGGAGTAAGGAGATGATGATGAGAAGATGGTTTGGACAAAACACTCCTTAAGTCTATGTCAGTTAGTAATGAGGTTTTGTGATGAGTAGTCTCTGTCAAAAGCTAAGGCCACGGTGAAGATTATTAATTTAACGGAACATGTGTATAACTAATACTTGATATGATATGTAATTTGCAGAAGATTGAAAAAGGCTTCCAACTGTAATAACCCAGAAAGTGCTTTGTATAACAAAGTTATTTTTTGCCTCTGCTGATAGATAAGCCATCAGTGCTTTGTTTAGATTGATCAGCACTGCACTCAGATGTAAGAATAAAGAGTGGAGAGGAAGAGGAGGATGGATTTATCTTGAACCTAAAAGGTGTAAAAATAATTTAGAAGGGATGGCTAGAAAGGACGTGCCTTTGGGAACCCTGCATCCTCACCTCTCTTTAACTGGGTGAAGGACTGGAGTCTGACGAGGTTAGCTGCTGGGAGGAGAGAAGGAATAGGGTATTCTTCAAACTCTGAGGTCCAGATTTTTAAGAAAAATGAACAGAATGTTACTAAAAGAGAATGTTTTTCTTTATGTAAACTTTTCCCAGCTCTTTAATAAAATATCTGACCTAAAGTTCTACTTAATAAATGCTGTCCTTTTTATCGTTCAGTCTGCTCAGTGATGTTACAGTATATGGAATGGAATAAAGATGTCAGATTTTGGGTGAACTGTCTCCTCAAAAATAAAGATTTTAAGTATGGCACTGTGGATCTGTGTTTTGAGTATATTTGAGAGAGGTGGGACTTACAAATAGGTCATGTCAAACCGTACAAACCTTTGTGGACACATACTTCAGAGTGCTGGGGTTTAGGAGAAACTTTCATTTTCCATTTACAGACCAGGAATCTTTCTGCAAATCCACACACTGTCACATTTTCCTCTGCTTTGAAAGCCCTCCACAGACTGTTACCTCATATTGACAAGATAACTCAATGTTCAGTGTTGCTCAAGACAAACACTGTTTTCCACCTTTTCCCACATGTTGCCTTGTTTCTGGGAATAGCAGTCTTTAAATAATCATCAGTCTTGCCTTTCTCAAAGATCACTTTTGCCATGATACCATAAGGTCCCCTGCGTTGGGGTTTTATGACTATTCCTAACATCTATTTAGAACCTTATTTATGTTAGCACTGTTTCATCTGTCTCTATTTATCTGAAGGTATAATTCAGCTGGTCTGATAAAGATTTCTGCAATATGTATGTGCATATGCGAGTGTATCTTCCTAGTTCCCTTTACTCAGTGGAGTGAATCAGCTACTTCAAAAATAATACTACCAAAAAAAAATGGAAGTTTCGAATATCGTGACATTAATCACACTCTGGAAGTGTCTGCTTGTTTTGTGTAACTGTACAAGGGAGGCCACAGTCACTAGCTCAGGCCTTCGCAACTCCAGTGAAAAGAATCTCATCCCTCAAACTCTTTTCTTATGGGTGAGCATCTGAAAACTGGACTTTTGGTTTTTTCAGTGTATGAATGCACATGGACACTCACAGGCAACACAGCTATATCATAAAAATAATAACAAAATTCTATCCTGGTTTTAGATTATCTTTTTTTCCTACAGTTTTAGCAGCTTCCACACATCAATTTCTGCAGCGTGTGGTTTAAGCCAATACGTCCAACTCCATTCTAGTTGCTCTTATAACCAAAACTGAAACATACTTAACTAACAGAAACACATTTCTTTTAAAGTGTTATATTCTGTGGTAGAAAGCCACTCATACCTCTTGTCACAGCTGCAATCATTGTAATTATGTTGTTACTGCATTAGTTGGCTTCAATCTGGAGCACAGTATTTGTTCTCAATAGATGTCGTATGGTTGAAAGGCACCATTTAACTGCGACTCACCCATTATTGATGTAATTATTCTTACTTTATGAACACAGATAATTAATAAAAAGCTTGTCTATATGCAGCATTGGCAATCTGACTTTGGCAAAATTTTTTTCAAGCAGAAACAACTTTCTGAAATATTTCATGTCTTTTTTCCTGCACTTATTTGGTACCATTCCATTTAACTCTCTCAGCCAAGACAAGACAAGGAAACATAAAAAGTTTTTACTTGCTTTTTCTTGTTCTTTTGTAAGAGCTTGTTGTCTTTATAGTGATCAGGACCACCACCATCCTCTTTAACTGCTAAATGGCTGAGGAAATCTTTGTATTTTAAATCCAAAATAACATTGTATTTTTGTGGCTGTTCCATTCATTCTTAGCTCATTATCAGAGATGTTCTTAATCTGGAATTCTCTTAATGTTGGGGACTACATTTATATTGTAACACACACTGTAATCTACCCACCAGAGAACATCTCTCCCTCATTTTATAAAACTTGTGTCCTGCATTGTTCCAAAACAGCCTGAATAACTTTCAAGCATGGTTAAAAATGACAGGCTCCTAGAGGCTGCATAGCAAAAATGAAAGGTAAATTGCTGGACAGGTTAGGGAAAGTGGCTGCTCCATGTCAAGTCATGCATAATTACATAGCCAGCTGAGATAATTCGTTATTCAATAGAGCTAGCAAGTAAAATGTTCAAACATTAGTTTTAACCCCTGCTACACAAGTTAACACTTTTTGAAAGGTTTACATAACATCAGTGCTCTCAGCAGGTTTTTTAAAAAATGCTAAATCCAAGGTGAGGAAGAAAATAAAAAGCAGTTTATCCCTGTGGGATTCTGGTTTGAGTCTAAGACAATGTGAACTCTTTCTTCTCTCGTGAATTTAGCAAGCTGACCCTGAGGATGAAATGCAGCTAAGACACCTGACTACTCTGTTGGTTAGCTCTTCCTCCTCCTCACACCTTTTTTCTTGTCGTTTACTTGCTGCTTCACATCTGAATCTGAGCCAGAGTTTCTCAGGGAAGGAACCTTGTACATCTTTCTTTTCTGTAAAGTGCTTACACGGTTTGGGAACTCCCTAAATACTAAAAAAACCATATGTAATAGTAAAATACAATGGATAGATAGATGCAATAAATGAGAATGTATCCTCATTTTTATCTGGAAAATTTACCTGCTATCAGGTATCTTGCTATGAGTTTGAGTTTAGATTTTGATGTTTGGACTCAACTCTGCTATCACCATTGTGGTAAAGCGCAAAAAGCAAGAGATTGACTTTTCAAAGCTAGCTGGTTCTTTCTGTTTGGTGAACAGTCCATTTCATTTTGCTATTGCTACTACAAAAGAAAAAAACAGTGGAAAAAGAACAGAGAAACATTCTACAAAAATTATAATTCACAAACACAAAAATGAGAACACAGCTCCAAAAAGTTGTATTTATTTCCTGTTTTCCTTTTCTACTTGCAGTTAATTTTTAACTTCTTTTCTTTGTCAATTAAAGACTAATATTAACATTTTATCCTCTTCAAATTAATAAGGTAATATTCATCCCTGATGACTCACTCTTTAATTCACTGCTATGACAACAGATGAAGTCATCACAGTACCTGAGACATCATATTTCCTCCTACAGCTTCTGTGTTCCATATCTTAATTTAATTCGTGACGTCTCCTGATTTCCCATGGTCTCATTTCTGTTCTCCTTCCATAGCTTGCAACTTGCCATTAAATCACCTTTTATTTCTTTATATTCTTGCTAAAATGCATGTTTTCCTCCCTAGACTTCCAGCAACATCTAAATTATCTTGTCTACCCTCCAAACTCTCCCTTTACTGTCAATGAGCCATTGTTCTGCCTTACAGTGTTGGCGGTGATACTACACCCTTTGCTCATCAGACAATTTTGAATTTTCAACCCATTAATCTCAATGGGTATGTCTTCAAATTTTTCCCCTGCCAGTCTCTCAGCTTTCAGAGCTTTCTGTTCTCCTTTTCAGAACAGACTAGCTACTCCTTTCTTTTTTTATTTTTGTTTCCCTTCATGTTGTCTTCTGCACAATATTTTGTCTGTTACATGCCAACCCCAGTCCTTGGACCAGACTCTCCTTTCTTTTGCACTAAGTAGATTTGACTCCTCTTGGTCTTTTTGCAGTCATACTTCAGTCACCAAACTTCATCCACCACCCAGTGGTCCTAATTTGATACTGCATCAACAAAAGCTAAAAAAGTAAGACATCCAAAAATAGGAGGATGGTTGCTAAACTGGGAGAGAAGTAGAAGGCGCTGATTGTGAGTGAATGCCTGGAATTCAAAACATAAAAAATTATATAAAATTCAGTAAGATTAGGAAGAGAAGGATAGAAGGACCCAAGCAAGGAAGGAAGGAAGGACTTATTTTTTTGATCAGGTACGTGTATTCCTTAATTTCTGTACTGATATTCAAACACAAATCAAACCAAACAATACTCCTAGTCATGGCCATGAAACAACTCTAAATTAACTGTAAAGCAGAGTTTGCCTGATCTATGCAATTTGATTTGACAACTTCAGGACATGTTAAAGAAAAAATATTCATTCCTCAGAGTGCTGAGCTTTCTCCATAACTGTAATACATTTGTAACATCTGCCCTACCATCTGCAATTGCAACAGCTTCCATGTCTGTTTTGCATATACAGATTGATTTCTGGAGACATATTCTGACAAGTCAAATACAATATAATAATTTCAAAGAATTATTTCTTGAAATGTTGCCAGCCCATGTAAGAGAAAATCAAGACGGAAGATTTAATTAATTAATTAACTTACATGCAAACAAAAAAATATGAGGATATTGAATACATCTCCTATTCCTGATTGCACTGATGCACAAATTATCTTCCAATAATAATGTGGTCAATGAAACAACAAATTAAAATGTGGTTCAGCAACTTCAGGGTATTTCTAACTTAGGAAAAGATAAAGCAAGGTTAAATGTAGTAGTTTGAGGAAGTAAGGTGAAGATGAAGGGCTAGTTAGTGTTAAATGGAGGAAATGCTTGCCAAAATCCCAATTGTCCACAGGAAAATCTTGACACAATTTAAGAGCGAAGTAGCGTTCAGAATGTTCAAAGTTGGAACACATCATTTTGTTATAGGAAACTGATTACAAGTGAAAATGAAAGCATTTAAAAGTGTGTAATAAATAAAAAGTATGAATTTCCATTAATAATAGAGTATTTTGTTCTGAGAATAATGTCGGTTCATCTAATGAAGACTATAAATTATCCTTAATCACCCATTCTTTTGTATGTATGCATTTATTACATTAGCAAGTCTATGCCCTGGTTTTAAAGTAGAGTCTCATTCCAAAAGGTGTGTCAACCATCTCTGGCTCAACACTAAAATGAAGGAAAAAGAAATCTTTGGAGTATCAACCCACTTTGAAAAGTGATTTGCACAAATGCATGTTGAAAATACTCTCCCAGGGATTTTATTTTTTTTGTGATCTCTAATTGTAAAATTAACCCAGCTTTCAGAAAGAATTTTTTTTAACTTCTACTTTTCTAGCACGAAAGAGGACAAGAGTAACCTAGTATACTTTAAGTGGGTGTAACTCCACTGATTTACACCATATTTTAATTTAATGAATCCCAGCTTTTGTCTACTCTGTTGCTTCCTTGTAGCAGTCAAGAATTTATACACACGGAACACAGAACGTTCAATTTAGCAAAACTGCCTTTTAAAAACTCTATAGTCAAATGTTTAACTAGAAGATTTTTGGTAACAGACGGACTATTTAATTGTTGACTTTTAAAATAGTCCTTAAAACAAATAAACAGCCTATTTGAATGCAGTTTTTCTTGAAATATTCTCAAGAGTATAACCGCTAATGTATGAATAAATGTGTCTACAACTACATTTTTACTGCTTAGGCAAACAAAAATAATCAGAGAGAAGGGTAAATATCACTGCATTTAACATGATTTCCTTCTTTTAAAGTGGTAAAAGAATACAGATTTAATGTCTTATATATTTGTGACTGGTATATGTGCTTCTTGCATGAAACACTCCGGGCTCTAGAGAACTGCAAAGTCTGCCATGTTCCTTACTGTACTAAGAAAACACAGTAGAAGAGCACAGGATCATAAAGGAAAACATCCCTACAGCAACACAAAGGCTATTTTTCTCACAGGTTTTTCTCTGAACATCATATGTAAGACTGAAGCAAAGCACTGCATCTAACTCAATCCAAGGTAGGCATGATTTGTGAGATGTTTTCATCTGTGTCATGGGTATAAATTAGGCAGGAAGTAGACCTGGAGTAAGTCATGATGGGCAATAACAGATCTCTGTACTGTGTTCACAAAACATCTCGTCAAGGAACTGCAGCACACTTGTAAGACAATCTTTGAAAATGGTTTACACTCACCTCAGCCCCACACCCCCCCAGAGTGAATTCAAGCAAAGTAGGCGAAATGGGGTTTAGACTGAATGGGGAAGGAGAGCTCTTTATTTGCATAGAAAGAATTAGATTCCTCAACCAAAGAGATCAGATTTGTGTAAATAACTTTTTTACAGAACAGTTCAGAACAACCTATAACATTTTGACAGGACTAGAGCAGTAAACATTTTGGGATATGCAGCCCAGCAGCCACTGGTATTTATAAGGTGAGAACGGGTAAGATGTGTCATTTACCTGAAGGTGAGTTACCTCACTTGTCCAGTTACCAAATCAATTACCCATCTCATAGGCAACTGCTCATTTCCTAGCTCAGTGAAGAAGAATTACTAGGCTTCTGGGTTTCTGGGACCAATAGGATTACACTCTTTCAATACATTTTTTTCTTTTTTTTTATACAAAACATTTTTCATAATTTTTTTAAACAATATTTTAAAGAGTTTTAACAATAAAAGAGAATCCATTCTTAGCAATATAAACATGCTAAACTGAAACAAATTATATAGCCTGTTTATTTCTATGCTTGTTCCTGAAATTTTTGTAGCATGTCAGAGTCAATTTTTTGGAAGAATGTTATTAAGTCAATGACTAGTTTTATTTGCTACTGAAGAAACTATACTAAATGGACTGATGTATTGTTCATACAACTACTTAAAAAGAGAAGGACATTTGCCATCCAGAGAGAACTTGACAGGCCAGAGAGATGGGTCTGTGTGAATCTCATGAAGTTCAACAAGTCCAAGTACAAGATCCTGCATGTGGGTCAGGGTAATCCCAAGCACAATAACAGCTGGGTGGAGAATGGATTAAGAATAGCCCTGAAGAGAAGGACTTGGGGTGCTGGTGGGTGAGAAGTTCAACATGAGCCAGCAAAAAGACCGATCATATCCTGGGCTGCATCAGAGGAAGTGTGACCAACAGGTTAAGGGAGTTAATTCTCCCCCTCTGCTCTGTTCTCATGAGACCCCACCTGCAGCACTGAATTCAGTTCTTGAATCCTCAGCACAGGAAAGACATGGACCTGTTTGAGCAAGTCCAGAGGAGGAACACAAAGATGATCAGAGGGCTGGAGCACCTCCCATACAAAACAGGCTGAGAGGGTTGAGCTTGTTTAGCCTAGAGAAGAGAAGGCTTCTGGAAGCCATTAAAACAGCCTTCCAGTACTTAAAGGGGGCCCACAGGAAAGATGGGGAGGGGCTCTTTATCATGGAGTGTAGTGACAGGATGAGAGGCAAAAATTTTGGGCTGAAAGAGGGTAGAATTAGATTAGATGACAGGAAGAAAATTTTTTACTGTGAGGGTGTTGAGGTACTGGAACATGTTGCTCAAAGTCATGGATGCCTTATCCCTGAAAGAGTTAAAGACCACATTGGATGAAGCTTTGAGCAACCTGATCTGGTGGAAAGCGTCTCTGCACATGGCAGTAAGGGTTGGAACTAGACGATCATTAAGGTCCCTTCGGGCCCAAACCATTCTATGATTCCATAATTTAAAAACAAACAAACAAAAAAGAAGCAAAACCAAAACAAAGTCATTGAAGCAAAGCAACCTAAAGCATCTGACATTATTCTACTGACTCTGAATGTTTGAAACAAATTAAGCAGCTTTCATATCCGAAAGTTACAGGACAACCATATCCTGATTATGGCTGTATCTATAGTCTCTTCAGTCTCTAAAGTCTTGAGCGCACAGGAACAGGCTATACCAATTAGCCAAAAGGCAAGCCGGCAGGGAAGACGACCACCTTGGTTGAATAGGGAGATACTGAAGGAAATCAGAGATAAGAAGAGAGCCTACCGACTGTGGAAGGCAGGGCTGACTACTCAGGAAGAGTATAGGACTATAGTTAGAACATGCAGAAGGAAAATCAAACAAAAGCACAATTTGAAATTAATTTGGCTACTTCTGTTAAGGATAACAAAAAGCGCTTCTATAAATACATTAATAACAGAAGGAGGGGCAAGGAAAACCTCCATTCTTTGTTAGACCTGGGGGGGAACGTAGTTACCAGGGATGAGGAGAAGGATGAGGCACTCAACACCTACTTTGCCTCAGTCTTCACCAGTAGGAGAGGTGCCCCTCAGGATAACTTGCCTCTGGAGCTCACAGATAGAGACAGGAAACCAAATAGCTCCCCTGTGTTCCAGGAGGAAATAGTCTATGAATTACTGAGCTACCTGGATCCACACAAATCAATGGGACCTGATGGATTCCATCCTATGGTGATGAGGGAGTTGGCAGAACAGCTTGCTGAGCCACTCTCCATCATCTACCAACAGTCCTGGCTCTCTGGGGAGGTCCCAGATGATTGGAAGTTGGCAAATGTCACGCCAATCCACAAAAAGGGCTGCAAGGAGGACCCGGGCAACTATAGGCCTGTCAGCCTGATCTCTGTGCCTGGCAAGGTTATGGCACAGATCATCCTGAGTGCAATCACACAGCACCTTCAGGATGGACATGGGATACGACCCAGCCAGCACGGCTTTATGAGGGGCAGGTCCTGTCTGACCGACCTGATTTCCTTTTATGATCAGGTAACCCACCTGGTGGATGAAGGGAAGCCTGTGGATGCAGTCTATCTGGACTTGAGCAAAGCCTTTGACACTGTCTCCCACGGCATACTCCTGGATAAACTGGTAGTCCACGGCTTGGACAGGTGCACTCTCAGCTGGGTTAAGAACTGGCTGGATGGCCGGGCCCAGAGAGTGCTGGTGAACGGGGCTGCGTCCAGTTGGCGGACAGTCACCAGTGGTGTCCTTCAGGGATCAGTGTTGGGTCCGATTCTGTTTAACATCTTCATCGATGATTTAGATCAGGAAAGGCCAGGTAACCACTACTCTATCTTTGACTTTTCTAATTGTCCAGTAGTTCCAATTTCTTTAGCATTGTGACAGTAACTATTTGTTTTTTAGGCAAGCCACTTCATCACAGTACCCATGTTACTCATCCGGTTAAATAGCAGGTGTGCTTTTTACTGTTTTTTATTAATATATGTCCCTGTTGACAGACTTGTTTGTTTTTCTGCTTTCCTTACTTTCCTGTAGTTATGCTTTGTTGACTACCTTAAAACAAAGTACAGTGTCATTATTTTCCTTAATTAGAATTGTTGAGACCTGGATAAGAACAAGTTCAGTAGTGAAAGTGAGGGTGAGTGTAGAACAGAGGCCAGTCATGTTCTCATAATAGAGCAAAAGTCACCCTGTGCAAAAAAGAAGAGAAATCTACCTATGAATGAGTAATGAAATCTTCACTTTTTTTTCCCCACCTAGTGCTGAGGAAATTTGCTGTTTCTTGGAGACCACATTAACCTCCTTACTCATTTTCCCGATCAGCCTGCACACGAGCTCAGGCTAACACCAAAACAGCCTCGCACACCAGTGTCCAACACCAGCTCTAAGAGGTGGCTCAAAGACAATATCAACAGCTTTGCTATTGGCTGTAGTTAGGGCCAAGTTGATCCTTTGGAGGATACTGCACAGTTCACTTTCCCTGGACCATGGGAGGCTCCAGCCATTCCTCCTGCTTCCACTGCTTCCACGGATCTCATAGAAACTGTTCAATGTCCCACAGAGTAATCACCACCTCCACCTGTTCCACTGCCACAGGCATTTACACAGATGCTGCAGCACTTCTGGGACTCAATGTGTCTATACAGAAGAAAAGTTTGTGTCCATTTTCTTAGGTCTGGAACTGCAGGTTAAAGTGGTTAAAGTGCAGTTTGCTACACCCAGACTATCAAAGCATGCTCATTCCAAGGCCACGCCTTCCTAATCTTTAACCTTCAGGCCACAATTTCTTCTCAGAAACCTGCCTTCCCAGAGAGTCCATGGGAAGGAGCTGTGGATGAGCCAAGTACCAACGTCTGGGAGCCTCACAAGGTGGCAAGGTCCTGGTGACAGATCTGAAGACCTATTCAGTTATAAAATGGGGAGATTAGCTAAATGCAGAAGGGGCCTAGTAAGCATGACAAAACGAGGGAGGGAGAGGCATTCCTGGTCTGTATCCATGACTTCAAGCTTACACAACTTCTTGTATGCTGCCCTGGAGAGGGATGTTATCCAGCCAAGGCAGCCTGCTTTACCCAGGCACCTCATTAGCAATATGAAAGCAGTGTAATTTTATATTTTCTGAGAACACACCTTTGCTCAGAGTGTGAACTAGGCTTTACACTGATGCACACGCTTATTCAGCACCAGCTGAAAATTCAGAATTCCTGATACAAAAGGAAAAAATTGCTGCAATTTATGTAACAAAACAAAAGCTGTTAAAGTGTGTAGCAACAGCTCAGTCAAGGAAACAAAAATAATTGCCAATTAAACAACGCAGCCTCAGCGTATCATAGAAGATTAGTGGGGACTTCATCAGAGTGGGAAGGCAATTCAGTAGCTTAGTTATAGCTTCCCACAATTTAAAAAAAGGATGCATGTAAACAATTAATCCTAGAGAGTCTTCAAGAAGCCTTCTAGACCAAAAATGAACACCAAAGGTATCAATTAAACAAATACAACAAATAACTTGCTAACTGACTTGAAGCTTATATATAAACCTACAGGTGTGAGTGCAGATCTTCCTCTCTTTTTCATATAAATCCTCACTCCTCCACCCCACTAAATCACATATTTCAGTAAGGAAGCATAACTGGCTAGCATTGGATAGTTTGGTCTTTTCCAACCAAACCTATGATTCTATGAAAGATTCTAAAAGTTGTCTTTGATTTTGGAAATGGCTTTGCATAGGTTTTGTTTAGAACACAAAGTTTAAGTTTCTTACTCATGGAAAACTTGGATATGATGGCAAAGACACCCTAATATTCTGTAAAAGCCATTTTAAATTAAATGGGTGCCTTAATTTAGTTTATTGTGTTGGGAATTTTTTTTTTATTAGAAATCACTGATTTCCGTTTTTACAAATCAGCAAAATTAAATTATAATCTAGGAAGCTGGTGTGAAAAAATTCATGCACAAAAAAGCAGCCATTCACCACAACTTCATGAGCTTGTGTAATAGCCCAGAACACAAGTGGGTCACCCCTGTTGTACACAGCAGTGGAAAGGCTGAATTGCTGCATGAAATGGCTGTTAATTCCCTGAAGAATTCTGAGTAATAAAAGAGCTATTAAGAAGTGAACAAGGAGAAGTGTCACATGCTGTATCTTTTCTTAGCATCCTGAACGACAACAGTGAAACATCACATGCAAGAATTGTTCACATACACTAAAATTTATCCCAGCTATTATTGTCCAAAGATGTGACTACCAGCTCATGACAAGTCTCTGTTGTATTGCCTCTTTTTTGGGAGACTTCTTCCTTCCTATCTTCCATTTTCTTTTCCTGTGCTTTATTTGCTGTGTTTCTGGTTCTATCATTTCCACTCAATTTTTAGATTCTTTCCTTGCAGGGGAAGGGGCAGGTTTGGTTCTTTGGCCGTTGTCCTTCTGTTTTCTGACTTTTCAGCATGGTCCTCCTGAGCTGCTGCATTTGCCTCTTCATTTCATTCAGTCATATTAGCTACAGTTACTGTTTTGCTTCTTTTATTGCATAATCCAGTTTCTGATCTGTAAACATCTATCTGTCCTTTACTGAAAGGAGTTCCTGTTTAAATTGGTCTCTGAAGAAATGTTTGTGAACTGTCTGCAATCATGAGTAGATATTCTTCCAACTACTTAAGATGCTGCTTGTCAAGGCAACTTTTCTCAAGCAACAATAAGCCAATCTGATTCTCCTTGTCTCCTTTTTTCTAGCTTCCACTTTATCTCAGCAGGTGTCAGATGTCCTGTAAATATAAGCAAATTTTACTTCTTTGTTGGGGTTGAAACACTTAGACTTGTATGATGGTCCAGTTTATTGAACTTAGAGCTCTTTTTGTGCAAATGGTCAAAATTCGTTCTAACTTTTTAATTCCCAGTGAGCGCAACAAGCTCCTTTCTAGAAAGAAAAGCTAAAAAATACCCCACCTAACAGCTACCTGATAAATTTTAACAAATTTCTCCCTCAATGCAATTAGAGAGGACTAAGAGAAAGAGGAGGAAGTAAAATGTCTCCACTGCACTTTTTAGAAGACTGTCAAATTTCATTGCTTTATTGAAAAAAGCTTTGTATTTTCAGAGTAAATTATACCTGAGTAAACAGTAGCATTCCTGAATTATTGACTGCTTGTTATAATGGTTACGTGTGGATTCTTTTGATGGATCTCACTTTCTGATGAATTTTGATAAATAAAACAACTTGATCCTAGTGCAAACAGTGATTTCGTACTACCTTAGTTATTCAGTTCTTCTGTGAGAACCAGTGTAGTAAAACACTTGAAATACTCAGGTTCACAAATGATTAAGCTCTTTAATGAGATCTCTAAAAGAATAGCATATAACATCTCAAACTAGAAAGGAGTCCAAGGGATTAAAATGACTCAAAGCCTCAAATCCTAGATGCATTATAAGAATAGCCAGTCTCTGGTTACACAGGTTAAAATAGAGAGCATAAAAAAAAAAAGGAAAAAAAAGAAAAAAAAGAAAATTAAATGCCAAATTTCATCTTTCATTATACATATTAAACAGGATAAGAAGAAATTCCTCCTGCAGAAGGTGAGCCTGTATTTGTCCCCAGGGATTTCTTCCTCCTCCTTTCAATACATATAATATTGACCTCCAAAGACAAGGGACCTCTAGAATTTAGCTTCCCTTTCAATAGATATACTTCAAGCATTAAAACAAATCATTTGCAGGAAGGTCTCAGCATCCCCCAGGAAACAGGGAAGAAATGACTTTTCAGGCCACATGGCAAACCAAAAATGTCGAGTACATTACAAATGCTAACAGGATAGGACAATGAAGTGTGAAGGAACTATATACCAAGTGGCATGAAGGAGGACACATTTGATCCCCAAATGGCTTGAAGACTAACATTCAAGCAAGCTGCTATGCTGACAGTTTTGTAAAAGACTTTGATGAGGTGACAGTTTGCTTGACTGAAATGTTAAGGCTAAGCAATGTAAACATTTCCTTCCACTATGCAACTGCACAGTTTGTGCCCACCTAGATTAGTCATTGCCATGTGGATTAAAGGTTATCATGATAAAGGGTGGGGGAGTGGGGTGGGACATGATTGTCACTTTACCAAGTCCTGCTTGGTAGAGTTATTTAATCTACATAGTATTGCATTCTTCATCGAATTTTCTTAATATTTGGGGTTAATAGAAAAGTAATGATGTATAAATACACATTTCCATAAAATTTAAAACCTACATTTTATTACAAGTTCAAATAATAACTGAAATTTTTGCCAACAAGTAATTTCTAAAAACTGCTGCTGTAGCTGAACAAGTTAGAGTACATTCAATTAGAAAATACCTACGCAGCAGAGCTTTATTCTTTTGGAATAGGTGAGACACCCTTATTCACATCGAATAGCAACTTACATTGAGCATTCAGCTAGATAGCTTGTGAATTACATTGTTACATACAATAATTTTGTATAAAGAAAGCTGCAAAATAAAATAATATAATTCAAATTAAATTTAGTAAAATAAAAAATGAAAAAAGATAAAATCTGCCACACTGATCAAACATCTTCTCCTGGAGGAGAGAAACCATTCATTCTGCTATTGCCATCAAGACATTTCAAACACCTTTCATTGCCTGCAGATGCTGGTTTAAGGATTCTCAGAAAGTGCTAATTTTTAAGAGAAACCAAAAGCAATATATATAATAGGTTTGTGTCAAAGAAAGACATTGATTTTAATTGCATTTCAAAGTGTTTCATTATTCCAGATGAATTCTTGTCACAAGCACAGAGAACCAAAGTTCAAAATAACATTGTTTTAAAAAAATCTATATACAAAACTTTTAATTACTTACAGGTTGACTTTTGTAGATTTCATTTTGATTTTTGTTTTGACTTTTTAACTGTTATACATTTTCCAGGCATAACCCACTGATTCACTCAGAAACCAGGAACTTGTATCCCTGACTAGTTCCACCTTTTCTTCTAAACAATGTTTTGACCATGTTCCACATTTTCACAATTCCGTATTTTTGTACATTTCAGTTTTAACTTTACTTTGTACTATAAGCAATTACTTCTGCCCTTTACTGGTATAATGAAATTTCAAGGCACCAGAGATGGGATTTTCAAGAGTGTTTAGTGATGGATTTGCTCTACCTTCAAGCAATGGTAGTAGATATTTAAAACTGATTTTTACGGGAGCTAAATTAGGCAGACACCACAGGCTTAGGTATCTCACCAATGTGATGGGTTTGCTTGTTTATACTGCTTTCAGCTATGTTTTGCTTCATACACACAAATCATACAAAAATACAGTGAGGTGACCAGAAATCCACAGCTGTGGCAGATACGAACTACAAATGTAATGTCAGAACCTCAAGTTTCCACCACAGGTTAAAAACAGTATTTATACCTGCTAATAGTTGTACCCAGTATAGAAAAGGAGGCAAAGGCCTTAGCAATGGCTGGGGCAACAAACCCTCCAGGAAACCCATGAGGAACAAAGGGACATAGTTAACACCAATAAGTTGTGGGTATAAGGAGCTTCGCACATACCTCTCCTATTGTACGCAATTTGACTACAAGTCAGTGACTTTCATCCCATAAATATGACAGTCAAGTGAACCTTCTTTGAGCTTTCCCTGTTAGGCAGTGCGGCTGCATGGCAATGATCTCCCCTTGTGCTGGTATGCCTTTCAAGGGGGCTTCCTGAAGCACTGAGATCTTTTACCAATGACAGATGGATGGTGAGACCCATTTGAATCCTCCCTGGAAGTCAGCTGGACTGCATGCCACAAATCTCTCCTCTTTAGTAAAAATCAGTTGTTTAGCCTAAATAAGTAACATTTTAATTAGAATAAATCATTTAGACTTATAATATTGTATGATCTAATATGCTATTTGCTTAGCTCTGCTTAGCTTAGCACGAGTAGCCAGACTTGCTGAAGTATTAGACAGCAAGCTGGGAATTTCCACGTGTACAACCTGTTCAGTCAAAATATGGTGTCCAAAGTTAACAAAAAACAGAAGATACAGAGGCTTCAAGTATACAGACCATCATCAACAGCTTCACTAAGGCAAGAAATCAGCCTAACTGAAAGACAGCAAAGGAATCCAACGAGGAACGAGAAGGGCCCAAGGACCCAAAACAACTTCTGGGCTGATCAATTCTGTGAGGGGTTGGTAAACAGTCTGCAAAGGGTATAACTGCCTAGGAATTTCTTTCTTCATGTTGACCTCTCTCTCCAGAGCTGACCATGTTGCTGTATCCTTCCACTGAATTCTTTATTTTATGAAATCTGATACCAGAGAGTCTGCTTTGGGAAACCTTGGCTTCAGACTTCAGGCAAAATGACACCCAGCAGCAGTTAGCAGGACGCCCAGGCAGAAGATGAGTGAAGTGGAGAAGCATGGTGAAATTCCGAGATCTTAACTAAGTGATATAGAGCATCAAGAGTGCACATTTAATTCTTTAGCTGTAAACATATATAATCCTTACCCTCTGTCCTTACACTCCATGTCTCTTTGCTGTAAACATTTGAGCAAGCATGGGATTAGGATTGGATCCAGCTGCACCTGGGCTCTTCTCTGAGAAGGAGTTAAGAATGAAAGAGGGGTCCATTTTGAACCTCATTACTTGACAGGAGGATTTCCTTTATCTTTCTTCATCCTCAGTCTCTGTACAAAACACTTCACATCCATTATAACCTGATTTCCCCACCATGTATTTCCTCCATGTAGAAAGTAATAGACTGACCTTGTCATCAGATTTTATGAAGTCACACTCTTATTGTAATGCGAGTTTTATCTAAAAAAATTAGTTTACCACAACTGTGCAGAAAAGAGCACAAAATGTGCCACTTTTTCAAGATTTGTCTCTTATTTACATTTTATCCTGATGGTGTGCTTTGCTTTTTCATAAAAGCAAGTCCTTCTTTGTCTCCTATTACAAATCGACCATCTTATTGCCTCTACTTCTTTGACAACAAATGATGACCCAAGATGCAGCGCTCTTGCTGCCATCCTTTTGAAGAGCAAAGCTGAAGAATCTTTTTCAGTTATTGATACCTATATATGGTCATTGTTTGTGACGTAGGGGTATAAGGAACTGCGAGAGGGTCCACAAATATTTAGTTCATCTCTAATGTTGGAAGGTTTAATTGCCACTCACTTTCACCACTGCATTAGAAACGTTTACAAAGAAGGGGTAGTATAAAAAGTTATGAAGACAAAGAGAAAAAAAAGAATCAAAGCTATACCCATTTCTATGCTGGAAAGGGGTGTCAGCCTTTTCACCTAGACCATATTTGCCTCCTTTGGTATTGATAATGTTCCCCCCGTGTTAACAGAGTCTGCAGCAACAGTATCACTCAGACAGCTCATGAGTTTACAGAAACCTTAAAAATACTTGGGCCAATTAATAAAGCAGCTCACCGAGTTTCATTCTTCTTTAATTGAAAGCTACTGCTCTGTCCCAAGGGTTGTAAAGCCTCTGAGATTGCAAATACAACAATTATTAGCATTCGGTTTTGATTCATTGAACTCAAAGGATGGAATTCAACACTGAAACAATTTCTACAAAAAGTTGGTTTGTTCCATGTTGCCACTATTGTCTCCAGAGGACACTGGGAAGTAATTTGTCCATGTCTAAATACTTAACACTGTGGGCAGGAACATCACACACATCTGAAGATCTTTGTAGCGTAAGAGATTTTGACAGGATTGCATGATAAAGCCTGGGGCGTTGCGTTTCTTTGTTTGGAAATTCTTCCCTTTCCTCTGCTAAACATTATCTGCATTCCCCCCCAAGGGCCCTCTGCCTTGAAAGATAAACAGATAGATAAACTTCATAACTATTGCTGTAACAAATAGTGAAAGCTGTAATTGAGAATAAGAATAGAGCTTTACATAGCATCAACTAAATACATACACACAATTTCACAAATAGGCTCATGTTCAGCTGTGATGTCAGAATAAAAAGTGATTTATACATTCTTCTACTTCAGTAAAACTGGTCAGCTATTTAGACATTACACATTTTGGTATTGCGAAAGCAGATCATTTTGCAACAGTCTAGTTCAAGTGGCTGATATTAAAACTTCACAGGAAGTTTGCTTTATTGCCTTCAGCAAAAAAGATAAACTACGCATGCCAGGACATAAATCAGTCCAAACCTTTTGTACTTTAGGCATCTGAAGGCACAACAACCAGGCAGAGTAAGTAGGAGAGCCTCTTCCATTTCTGCAGAGGTCCCTTCTGAGGTTGTTTTGTGATGAGATTGATTAACTTCCAACTTAAGGGTTAGGAGTTGTCTAGACCCAGATGACTTGTTTGTGAGCAGCCCTATCTTGTCCTTTAATCCACAGTGAAAAAACTCTACGGCATTTTACATTTGGTACAAGTTATTAATATTTGCTGAATATAATGGTATTTGCCATTGTACTGGAGAGGGAGGTAGGAGGAGAAGTGATTCTAGGAGTCCACACAGTGCCTTGTGGAAGCAGAAAATTCTATGAGACTGCTCCTTTTCAAAATAGTTATCCATGGAGCAGGTAGCCTATGGAAGGATGCAAGGAAGGTCCTAATAATTGGAGGAAAAGGATCAAATAAATTTTGGGGAAAAAAAATATTAATATATACTATTTCTACTTGGCTGTATTTTTAAAGAGAACTGAAGAATATGTCAGTCTTTGTTTTGGGAATAATATAATTAGAAAAGCATGCAAGAAGGATTAAAGTTGTTATAGACATCAGTCATATCTGATGTATAATTTTAAACTATGTAAATTTAAGTATTTCCAAGTATGCAATATTACATTGCATGCCAATAATGCAAATGCAGGTTAGGACTCCATTTTTTGATGCCTCCTACTCCAACTTTAAAAAATTTAGAGGAGATGAAGAAATCATCCCCTCAAAAAAGGAAGTTAAAACAATTGATATTTTCCTTCATTGCCATAATCTAAAGAATATAAAGCAATAAAGATCATAGTATAAGTGAGTATGAACTTATGATAGTCAATATCAGGAAAGATAATGTGGATAAAAGTAAGAGACAATAAAAATGAAGTGGCAAAGGGAAATCCACAATATCAGTTTTAAAAAATGTACTGATACAGGTTTAAGAATGCATTAAAGCATCTTATCTACTTAATTTTTCCCAGGAAAGAGACAAAAGTCCTTTACATGACGATAGCCTTCGGAAAAATATTACCTACTGTGGTTTTAGCTAATCTGTTTTTTTATATATATACCTGAGCTGTTGACTTACTGAGTATTTTGTTTTATGTTCACTGAGATAAAGACTCAAGGCATTTGGAAACCTTTATTTTCTATACCATATGGCTAAATACACTTAAACTAAAAAGAGATTCTTTAACAGCTTTATCACATCAGAAGAAAATTCATCTCCCTCTGTGCTGCAGGGTTTACCAGATATATAATGACAACCATTTTGATTTAAGGATTTAGACAAAATGTCAGAAGGATGCCATGTGTAGACACAAGGAGAGAAAAATAACAGTTTAGTTCTTAAATATATGGTTCCTTGTATTTATGGGAATTGTGAGACACAGATTAGAGCTCCCTCCTTCAAAGGAAACCCGAATCTGACAGGTCAGATAAAGCCACTGTCCCATCTTGCTTATTATCTTTTCTTGGGCAGCTGCCAGTGTTTAATGTTCAGAATAATAGAGGGGAAAAACCTTCCTGCTCTGCACAAGCAATTTACTTATATTATAAACTATAACGTTGAATTACATTGTACTACTTTTCTAGCTTGTGCAGTTCAATGACAATGATCCTTTTCTTCCTATATTTAAATAATCAAAACTATCAAAATATATTATTCAGGAACTTTCAAAATTCTACTTCACAACTTTTCAAAATGACGAGTCATGCAAAACAATCTTAGATCACATGTGAAATAGCCTCACTGGTGAAAAACTAAGTATCACAAGCACAGACACAGAATTGTATGGCTATCAAATACTTTGGATGGGATCCAGTCTTAGCCATCTGTGTCATCCATTGACTGCTTTCTGGGGCTGCCACATTCTCTGGGCAGATAAGTTATTTAGATCCAGTTCTGTTTAGTCCTAAACTTTGCTGGTCTTTGTCTAACTTCATCTACACACCTATGCACAGAAATACTTATTCTGGAAATATATATGGATTCTGGGAATAATTATGAATAACAGTCTGTCTGGGATCAGCAATTTGTTTCATTCCACACCCATAAGTATCTAAAGTTCAAATATGATCCAAGCCTAGATGTACAATTGTCTGGCAAACTTTAAAAAGAACTGTGCTATGATCATTGGCCAACACCTCTGATGCAGCAAGGCTATGGAGATATGAATTTTGGGCTTTTGACTAATTGGTCTGAATAAGTACCATATTCACTTCTTCTGCTAAAACCCAAATTTAAAAAAAACAGGAGGTCAGAAGGAGAAAAAGGAGCACTGAGTATGACTATGGTCAAATTGATGAACTGAGTTCCTGATAAAGATACCTGTAGTGCATATGTATTTTATATTTAAATCAGTTTTAGAATAAAACCAGTTTAAAATCATCTTTGGGGCAGGAAACTTTCTTTTAGTATTAACCTTCATGAATTCAATCAATAAACCATTTCATCCCGTAACTCCATTTTTCTCAGTCTAATCCCATCATTCAACCTGATCTCTCCTATTTACCACAAAGAAGATCCTTTGTCTTCCTTAGGCACGATTATTTTGTTGATGATTTCAACTCTCTTACTGTGACACCAGATTCCCCTTCATAACTTGACACATTATGTTTCCTGATCTCAACATATCCACTTCTCCTCTCTTTTCCTCTGATATATTGATGGAATTGTTGATTCCCTTTGTGCTTTAAGTCTCCTCCTTGACTCTTTTCCTTATCTTTCCTGTTATAATACTTCTTTTGGTAGTTTTAGATTTGGTTCATCTTTGGCATTACTTTCTCTATTTCAACTCATATATTAGGAAATATCTATGGCAGAAATTCTGAGATCAGATGAGTTCATTTGCTCCTCCTTCAGTATTGCTATCTTAATTTTTTCAGATCTGTTACACAAGGCTGTCCTTCTGTCTGTCTTTCAGGTCTCTAGTCTTTGATTCAGGCTTCACTTACTGTTCTAGCTTTCAAACTATAAACCTTACATACTCTTTCATCTGTAAGATCAGTCTTTTCTACTCAGACACCCACCTTGTCATACAGCCCATATTCTCTTAACAGTGTGTGAAGCAATGCTGCTCCAAAGATGATTAATAAAGTCATCTCTTCCTTTGAGTCCTGCTATTAGCTGCCACTTTTTCACATCAAATATAAGCTGATAGTCTTCACTGTCAAAGCTCCTTTTGCTGTACACTCACCCTATCAACTCTGTTTTGAAATAACAGCATTTTCTACCCCACCTGACAGTTTTATTACTTTTGGAACAGTTACTTCTGGGATTTTACATGTTTCTCTTCAGACGTAGGAAGTTGTCCTTGAAGATGTTTCACTGTTTTTCTCAAATTCTCCTTATACTTTCTTCCACTGTACTATATAGAAATAAATATGGGTAACAGCCTGGCTGGGATCAGTACCTTTTTTCATCCCATGCCCATCTATCCATTTCAGCTGAATCTTGTGTTCATTTCAGCTGAAAGCTATTTTAAATAAGATCCATCATTATAACATTAATAACTTGTGAATGAGCTTCTGGGCCCTGTGATAATACAATTAGTTTTAATAAAAGAAACAAGTTCTAGGGGAGTTTTTACTCCAATTAAAACCAATTAAAGGATTATACAGGACTTTTAAAGCACTTTTCAGGATAGGAAACATGATGTGACTACACTATCCCACCAGGAGCACCCAGGGCAGAGTACAAGTATGATGCTTCCTGTACACCAAACTGAGGGACAGGGACTAGTTTCAGCAGTGAGAATGCAGTGTGTGTTTTCACCTCCTCTGTCCAATATGAAAAGGAGTAAGCCATTTCTCGCCTTCTGCTGTCAGTACAATGCCACTCTTCACAGCAATTCATGCAGCTGAGGCAAAGCATGGGTTTTAGCTATGCCTGATCCTGGCCCTTGCTTCCTGGAGTTCTCCCATCTATGTGTATATCTCTGCTCTGCTGCATGCGAGTTAGCCCAAAGCTATTAGTGATTCAGTGTAATGAGCAGAACGTACAAAGGGTACTTTCCTTATTGGTTGTACAGAATTAGAATATTAATTAGAGTTTGAACGTATACACACAACTAAGTCATAAGATTATCTCCAGAGAAATACAACTCCCTAGCTGTCTTAATCCATCCAATATGCCAAAAAGCAATTACTCCCTACAGCTTTCCAAAGGCACTTTATCTTTCTTTGAAGATAGCATCAGAAAAGGTCCAGCAGCTTTAATGGTCTAGTGATGAGTTTCTGGCACCTCTGAGTCAAAAGCTCTGTAGCACACGATACACAAGCCATCTCAATGTGAATTCAATGTGTGGTCAAGTGATTGCATATTGAAATGTCTTTGTACCACTGTATGGTCACTCAAATATAAATCAGAACTGGGATTGCTGAGTTTTATTACAGTATATCAGGATGACTGTGGCTTATAATCTGCTACCTTTTTGAAAATACTTCTTTTCCCTCCCTGTTGTAATTCAGCAGTGCTTACTGAGCTGCACCAAAATCAAAGTGACGCTTTAAGAGTTGAGTATACTAAGAGTTAATTCAACTTCATGGCTTTCTTTTGAGAAGAATGCACTCAAACATATCTGTGTAATGAAGATTTTTACACTATAGGATGGGACAAAACGATCTCCTTTATAACAATGAACTATCAAAAATAAATCTCTCATTTCTGTTATTTAATTCAAGCTGAGAGGGAGAATGAAGATGAGATAGGGAAGAACAGTAGCTGTAGAAATGAAATCAGTTTGGTACTGCTGAAAGATCATTAAAAGGAGCAATGTGGGATAAATTAATTGTGGTATAGCTGATACCCTGGCAGGTTTTAGCACTTATCTGGATCCTGCAGAGACCACTCCTGGACTATGGGAGCAGTATGTTATGTCTAAGGCCTTTGTACCTCATTTTGTTGTCAATCTAAGTAGCCAGGAGCAGGAATACAAGTTTCAGAAAATTAAATATGAATTATTCTAGTGACAAAGAGTAGCATATACGATATCATTCATACTTTAGCTGTTCAGAGTACTCAGAAAGAAAAGTTCATAATTCTTTGCTGCAGAGCTAGTTGGGTTTTGTTTTTTTCCCTCATGTGAAAGTATATAGTTTAATTCTTGATTGCATAGTGACTTATTTAGCTGCTGGCTGAAGTGGTACAGAAATTATTCAAAACACGCAGGTATCCCAAGGGTGTGGTACAGCTGACATTAAATTTATTTCTCATCTTTGTTCCCAGCCAGAGACAATACAAGAGAAAAATATGGGTACTGTGTAATAGCCAGTACTTCTTTCCCAGCATCTGAAGCTTTTACCTTTCGGAACAGTTTTTTACTTACATGCAGAGATAGGAGATTGTTCCTTTTCCTGTGTCAATGAATATGTTGTTAACAGGGAAAAAAAACACTGCAAAGATCCACAGAGAAATTGGCAATGACGTTCCAAGTGCTCTACTGCCAAAATCCAGTCAAAGCACCGTCAAATCAATTTCTGCCTTCAGAGCCATACTCTAATCCATCTTCAATACTGAGTACACTTTTACTAAACCAGTAAAATGAAAAAAAATAACAATGAAAACAGCTCTGTTTTATGTAGTATGAGAAATTTCTTCTAGCTATTAGTCCCCATCCTCTGCTTCCTGAAAACAGGAAGCCCTGTGATTCTGGGAAAGACTGTAAATATCTTGTTAATTGCTGCCTGGAAGAAAAGGAGAAGGAGCATATACTATATAACCTCTCAGTGCTTTTGATTACTGGTGTTATCTGCCCCCTCTGGGAATGGTCATCATCTTCTCCTGACCATCTCCTACTTTCCTCTTCCCTTGCAGGCTGGCACAGCTCCAGGGCTCTGCTGAACCAGCAACGGGAGTGGTGAAGGAGGCAGAGACAGGCAGGGGCAATGAGGAGGGCTGGCTCCACTGCTTGCAGTCACCTCTGGAGCCTGACAGCAGGAGCTACCTTTCGACAGAGGCTCTTTGCTGCAAATTGCGATGCGAAGAGCAGCTACTTATTAGATCATGGGCATCCATTAGAGTCACATAAAAGTGAGGGACTCATTGCAAATTCAGCAGGCAGCCAAATTCTCAGTAGTGTAAGTCAGTTTAAATTTAATTAATTTTAAAGGAGCTATGTACCCGTACATCATCTGAAAAGCAGGTCTGTAGAAGGTAAAGCTGCCCTGCCCAAGCAGAGGTTGCTTGTAGATTCTGCAGGATAGAGCACAATGGGTGAGGGAAACAGGTCATCAGCCCCAATTCTCCCTGCAGCCATTGCAAAATAGTTAATAGCAAAAGACTTCTTTCTACATTGAAAATAAGGTTAGGAAAAAGTGAGGGGAGATTTATGCCTCATATACTTTCTTTCATACTTGTGTTATGCAGTAAGAGGGAAAGGAACACCTGGGCAGAACAAGAACTGTTGGAGTCCCCTCATGAGGGGCAGGTGGGAAGACGCAGAGATGGCTTTTAAAGGCCAAGAGCACACCTCATAAGAAGTTTACAAGACGATCTGGAAATTAGAGATGTAGCTCTCAATTTAAGAATATAAGGGCAATGGGAGTCCTCCCTTCATTAAATTAAATTTGAAAGGAAAGCCCACAATTTACTTCTAGAGGCCAACGTACTTGATCAAAGGCAGGAGGAACAAAAGTCGTATTTAGTAAATGTGTCCAGGCACTCTGCAGGATCTTAAATGAGCTATTTAGGTGGATTATGTACTAATAAGTAAATTACACATAGTTACAAGTAAGGTCACTTTGCCCCTTTCTGCCAAAATCACAATGTTGCCAGATCTTTCCAAGAGTACATGTTCTCTTCACCATCTCATGTGATTTGACTGCAGCACTGTGAACCTACTGTCAGTGTACAGTATTTTCATGGAAAAAAAACACTCTACAAACATTTAAAAAATATCTATCAGCTTAATTAGAAGTTTAGCACAGTAACTCAGACTTATTAATACTTACTAAACTTATCATCAGGAAATTTAAAGAAAATCCAGGAATGATTTTCAGTGTTTGCATTGTTCTGTGGTTTCCAGATGAGAAAGAGATTCTAGATACCAAGACGTTATTCAGTGAGTATCAGAAGACCCTGGGGACCTAATTAGCTCAATACACACTACCAGGTCTTCTGTTCCTTATAAAAGCACAGACAGTATGCAATCCATATGTGTGTGGAGCAGGTTTCTTGCTTACACTCTCTACAGTTATTAATACCTTTAGGGAAGCCTGGTTGTACTGGAAAGAGATAATTGATTGTTGGAATACTACTTTAGAAGGGATACTCTTTTATAACCAATGTTACAAAAGTCAAAATGAATATGAAAAACATCTTCCAGAATGACAGACAGGAAGGATTATATACAGTCCTTGGATAGGTTTGTTATTAACAGGGCTCTACTTCTATTGTGGTCTTTAGTAATTAACCACAAAAATCTGAGAGAGTGCTGCACTCTGTCTCAGCAGTTTCTATGCTTGGTAAGTAATTGTAGTTTGGCTTTCCAGCCAGCATCTTGGGACATTGTGCTGCTATAACACATTCAGGGAGTGGGATTTGACAGGCTATTTACTAATATCACAGAATCTAACAGATCATAGATTTTATTCCCTTTCATCCAAAATCAATTAGAAATTGCAAACATGTCTTAATAATAGTAATGAAAAAAAAGCTATATTTAAAACACATGTTGCTCTTCATTGCCATTTTTTTCTCCCTCTTCTCCCAGTTCTCAGAATGAATTAAAAGAAATATTGGCCTGCAAAATTGCTGTTTTCTTCTATACAACTATTAGTCAAAAGATATGACATTAAACAATCCAATGCAAGTGTTAAAATGTTCAATAGATATATTTTATTGACTGAGAAAGGGCTTATGAAAACAGGTATGTATTTTTGAAACAATCTTTCTGCTTCTTAAGAAAATGATAAAATGGCTTTGTTTTGATCTGAAACCTGTGTCTGTAGGCTGGAATTGAAGTAAGTAGCTGCAGTGGAGAATTCTCCGCTTTATCCAACCATTGACCTTAGTTCGACAAACTGCCTTTTTCAAAGACAAGAATGATTCTTTTTTCCCCTCTATGTGCGTGTCCAATAGTCCCTGGGGTAAAAGTTTGGGGTTTTTATCAAAGAAAAAAAAAAGAAAAGTTCTTTGGTCCTTGGTCCTTCTGATGCATAGATTGTAACTCTTTTTTCCTACCGATTGTATCCAGTTAAGATATTTTTTCCAAAAAGCTGAAAATAATTAAAAGACTCATTTAATCCTTGTTGTGGTTTCAGTGAAATTAGAATCAGTTTTCTGACTCTAACTCAGTCTTGTATAAATAACTTCATTTTCTGAAAGCTCACTGCGTGTTTTTCAGACAGTTTTTCTCTAGAAGTGATAACACAGGACTTCAATGTGCAGAAAGACCAATGTTTATACTTGTTCCTCTAGTAACCAAGGCCATCCTTGCCACACCTGCAGGGAGGGGCAGACAGGACAGGTGACCTCAAAGTGACTGACAGAGTATTCTATCCCATATACATCAGACTTGGTATAAAATTGAGAGATGATGAGGGTCTTGCTCTCTTCTGCGATGGCCAACGTCCAGCAAGGACCTTGTATCTTTGGTTGCTCCTGTTTCAGGATCCGTGCATTCCTGAACCCAGTTCTTGAGCTCAGCTCCCTCCCAGCCGTGGACCCATTCCTTCATTTCTGCCCTACAGTATTTTTATCCTTATTATTATTATCGTTTCTTTAAAGCTGTAGTTTTAGTTTCCAATCTGTAAGCCTTTTTTCCTTTCATTTTTCCTCTCCCTTTCCCATGAGGAGAAGGGCACTGAGAACTCAGCTGCATGGTTTGGGCTGCCGAAATTAGCCAGATGGGGGCTAAACCATGACAATCCTTCACTCTGGCTTGCTTATGTAGGTGAACATTTCTCCTTTAGGCTTTGCTCAAGAAACTATCTACATGATTTATCAACAACTAACCAAGAAACAGAGTGAGTTTACAGTTTAACAAAGTTCTTAAATACATTCTTATGTCCATTTCTATTTGCTAAAATATACAAGGACATGATAAACTGTACCTAATTAAGAACAGAAGATTTATAGGCAGACCATTCCTTTTAAAATGGTCATATGAATGTATCTATAACCAGTATGCCCTTACAATTCAAATCAAAGGATAAACAAGAGTATTTTACAGGATCCCTAGAAAGTGATATTGAATAATTCTTTACAACACCCTTTGTATCCAGTGAAAAACTACGCTCTTTTTTTCAAAAGCAAAATCTCACAAAGAACTTTATTTTCCATAGATGAAGTTGTTCATGTAGACCTCTCTATAGTGTGGTTTCCAACAGCAGCTGAAACTTTGTTTATACTGCTTGAACTCAAGTTCATTTCTTTTATAGCTCAGTTTCTGACTTGAACTGCTTTGCCGGAGAAAAATTCTCTCTTGTTAGCAAGGAGTTCTGCCATCTGTGGACTAAATTAGTTCAACAGGGCGGAGGTGAAGGACATCTGTAGTAAGAAAAGCTGCTGTGAGGAAGGGTTTTTTAGCAAAATACAAAGCCACCTCCTTTCCTACGCAGAGACCCCCATGACTTTCTCCTAACATGGCCCAGGATTGGGTAGAAGAAGTCATGAAGCAAATAATTCTGAGCCAGTCAAATCCTTCATATATTTTTCCTGTCCTCAGAAGATCTCTGGAAGATAGTCAGAACATAGTCAAGCTAAGTACATTTTGAAAAACAATAATTATAGTAGCCAGTAGTTTTGAAGATTTTTAACAAATGTCTTTTTTATGGTTCACTACATACCATGGAGGAATAAAATTTAATCCTCTATATATGAGGAAAAATTACAGTGCTTTCACATTGAAAACTATAGTTATGGGTGTGGTAATTTGATGCAGAAAATGTGATGCTATTATATGGATTTTTTTCATTGAAATAATGTGCTCTAATGTTATCTTAACTTGCTTTTGAAACTTTTTCTTGAAAGACATTGTGCCATTCTCTAGTAGATTCTGTTTACCACCAAAATACCTGTTATCTGATCATGGTTGTGTAAGTTCAAAGAGCTATCTATGTCTGTGCCAAGGTCAGTGTCAGGATCTGGTCTCTTGCCAACATAATTTTTTCTTCACTGTTTTCCACTTTGGTTGCCTGCTGTAGAACCTGGATGAATCCGGCTTGCCTGAACCATGTCTTTTCAAGTCTGGTGAGATCACACTAGCCTGTTCATAAAGAAAAGACTATTTACCAGATATCCTGCAATGCTAGTGTTTTTAAAGAAAATGAAAAGCATATCCAGTTGTCTTCTAATGGAGATGTCACCCAGTGTCTCACTTCCTACAGGAAGTAATCTATCACAGAGTGGCCATTGCTGATATCTTCTAAGCATTGGCTTTACTGTGTCTTGAAACCCAAGAGAACTGGAGTCAAACCCAACAGAACTGGAGGGGATTGTGATCCTATAAACATAAATATTCTCTCCAGAATGTTCCATATCATTCAAGGCAGACATCTTTCAGAAAATCAAAAAGTTAGGAAGATTTAATGAAGTAACTGAAGAAATAGAGCTAAGAACTGGATGGCTCCTATTTGCTCCTGCTGCCACACAGATTAAGGGGCAGCTAAGCAAATGATGATAGCCTCTAAGTTCTCACCCAACACTATGGTGGTAAAAAGGCAAACACCAAATACATAGCTGTAAGGTTATTTAAAAAAAAATAACATGCCCATCTACTCTCCTACCTTGTGAATCATTGACAGCTGGATCTATTTTAGCACAGACCCATTTGGTCTGTTCCAAAAATGACACTTCATTCTTCCAAAAACAAACTTCCAATCATACAGCAAGGTTTCTTCATCAATGTTTTGATCCCCTGGCAGTTGGATAAAATTATTGTCAAGGAGATTTTGCTTTTAAAGTAGCTACAATTAAATTTACCTTCCCAAAAGAAACGTGTGTTTATAGAGCTTATATCATAAGCGTATCTTCAACCCACTGATTGTCACAGAAAATTGGAAAGGCTGGCCTAACCCCAATCTTCCATCTTCAGTTTTCTTGACAGGGAAAGTTGGAAGCAGGTTCTCCTGCTTCTAAAGACGTTTGTCTCTCCATATATTTTTATATTCTTCCATCTATAGAATCAATTATTCGAATGTACACAGTAATCTTCCACTGAGTATGAGTTTGTTTCTGAAAGTTGTCTATCTCATTTCATGTCATCTGATTTGATCACAGGCTGTTCCTTAAGACACAAATACAACCTCTTTCCTCAACGAATACGAAGAGTTCACTGTAAAACCTAAAATATGAGTTTCCCAGAAACTTTTGATTTCGGAGGATGTGGAGTAGACTAAAGAACTCTGATGTGTAAAAAATCTACAGAGCAACCTTAAAATCAGACAATCATCAGTGAAAATGTAAATACCAGCTTTTATTTCATTTCACCAGGTTTTATATAATTTTTTTGGCCGCTGCCTGCATCCTGCTGTGCTTCCACAGGAAAGCAGTTATATTTCTCTCCTTTCAGTGACAATTTAATACGAAATCGCAGTTCTGTTGCTGGACGTCATGCAAAGAAATGCTCTTCATGATAAATTCCAGTAATTTTTGACCCTCAGATTTCCTCAGAGAGCTGTATCAACGATATTGATAAGACTTCATATTACCATCTCAGGAGTATAACAAGGTTAAGACAATTGCTGTGTCAGCAAGATGCTGAGCTTTTGATTCACGCTTTTGTAACAACAAGGTTGGATTATTGCAATTTATTGCTGGCAGTTCTCCCAGACTGTGTACTATGTAGGCTGCACTTCACAAAAAACTCAGCAGCCTAAATGTTCAAAAATTAATACAAAAATATCCAAATATGACTGGTAGTAGCATAATCACCAGAAACATTACAGTGAAATCCTGATCAGGTATAAAAAAATCTGTGAAACATGCACTTGCAGTGAAACCTGTGAATAAACAGGTACCATCTCCTCTAAGTGTTATCTACTTGTCATTTTAGAAAGTAACTTATTGTTTCTCCTGCTATGTCTCGGGTAATACTTGGTTCTTCTTTCATCTGCTCTCTGTGGAACATCTTCTTACGCTGAGCTCAAAGCTGTTTTTTCATATTATTTTAGATTTGAAGATATTAATAATAATATCCTGGTTGAATTGGTCATTAATACCACCTAATGCTTATTGTGCTATATATTTTTAGATATAATGTTATGTAAACAATAACAAAAGGATGTATAAATTGCACACATTTTTTTAAATAGATCACCTTTTGCTTGGACACCATCAGGTTTATAAACATTAATTCAAGAATAGCCAAAATAGTCTAAATTTATTTAGCATTTTATATCTCAATCCTTGAAAACACTTTACAAATAAGTATATGTGTACCTACACATACTGTATATTTTTGCCAAACAGAGCAGATACTAATTCCCTGGTTCAATTATTATTATTTTAAATAGAAGAAATGTTAATAAAACCATAAAGATCTAAAAAGTAAGAGGTATAAGGCTTTGAGCAATTTCAATGGCTGGAAATGAACAAAAGCTTTCATTGATACTGTGTTTTCATAGCATTTGATACAGCAGGAAACTTAAAGCTCAGTGAAAATTCATTGGTTTTGGTTTAAAGTTTTAATAGGAACCACATTGCCTTATGAAGACAGAAAGATACCTATTTAAAGCCCAGCTGCTCTATATTGTCTATACCAGAGCTTGGTGAAATGACAGAAATTTTTTACTACTGCTATTGTGAAGGGACACCTTGGTGCTCCCCCTTCCTATCAACAGGTACAGCGTCCTGAGTTTCTAGGGATCAGAGCAACAGAATAATACGTGTTAGAAAGGACCTCTGGAGGTCATTTATTCTAACTTCCTGCTTAGGGTCAGTCAGGATAATTTTTCTCAGAGCCTTCCCCAGTCTCATTTTGATTATTGGCCGTTACAGAGATCCACAGTCACCAGGGACCCTCTTCCAGTGTTTGACCACCTTCATGATGAATAGGTTTTTCTTTCTAATCTGAAAGAAATCCTGTGCTCCAACTTGTGTCCATTCTCTCTCACCTTTTCCGCCTGAGCAGAGTCTGATTAGGTAGCTGAAGAAGCAGAAAGATTACCTTTAACCTTCTTTTCTTCTAGCTGGACAAACCCATTTCTTTCAGCTTCTCTTTGAATATCTGTATTCAATTCTGTGATGTTGAGGGCCCTCTACAGCACTCACTGCAGCATGCTTTTCTTGAGCTGTAGAATCCAAAACCAGAGACAGTACTCCAGATGCAGTCAGTCCCAGGTAGAAGGGAACAATCACTTCTCTTGACATCTTGACTACAGTTACTGATACATCCTAGACTACACGTGGTAACCTTTGTAGATGCTTCTCTGACTGCACATTAAGTCTCTGTCCTGGGTTTGTCCATCTGTTTACTTCCCATCTCACAGCCAGAGCAGAATTGCTTTACCCTGGACCCGACTCCTCATGTTGAGATGATAACTTTAAATTTTGCTTGAACGAATGAAAATTATTGGACTGATTCTAAGTTGGAAGGAAAAAAGCATAAAACTGGTGTGTATCTTGAAACCACACATTTTTGTAGTCGTTGGATTTATGGATTTCAGTTCCCAATTCCTTCTTTTGAAGCTCTTTTGTAGTATCCCTGAGGATCAAGACTGATACAGTAGTGGTTACTTTTGAAAAATATTCTCCTGTCTATTGACTCTGTGTGTCAGATCCTTTCTGATATGTGGAGGCTGGATAATCTCACACACATATTTTCCATGAGGACATTTAGTATAGTGGATGAAGATTTATCTGGATCAGGATTTATCTAGTATCTAGAGATAAATGCGTGCAAGACTTATTGATGTTAATGGTCTTGTTCTAGAAAAGCACTGATGATGGTGACTTCAATCCCTACTGACCTCTGTAACACAGATGTTAATGACCCATTTTCTCTCTGTCATACAGTTTTAACAGTTTGTTCCCTGCTGTTGCCTGGCTCTGCTTCACTGGTGCTAATCACTCAGTTTCTCTCAAGTTGTTTAATCAAGAAAAAGAACAGATTAAACCAGGAGCATTCAACTGCAAGATAAAGTACATGTCTGTAAAGCACATGTTCTTGACTTTAAATAAAATATTGACTTACTACTGTATCATAATCTAAAAAGACAAGTTGTCCAACTTGATTTTAAGGTCAGAATATGTGGCTCGCTTTCATCCACCAATGAAGTATTTTTCAGTGAGGTGATGTTTAAACAGCTTCTGAAATGGAAAATAATTTCCTTTTAGGTGCAGATCCTACTCAATACAAAGCCAGTCATAAAGGTTCAGGCTTGAATATTTACGTATAAAACTCCGTGTATTCCTCATATCTATTTGGTAAGGATAGAAAAATAAATTTCTAGTCTTGGCTGGAACTACTAGTATTTCCAGGTGTTCTTCTGCCAGCCCAAATGCAGAAATATAAACTCTGTATATAAAGATTCAACACTGTAACTCCTTTTGTCTTAGGTATATAGTGACAGCAATTTCAATTTTGAATTATTTTAGTTAATTTTACATGAATTATCACAGTATTAGTAGCAGCAAAATATTGGGTAATAATTTTATCAAATAGATATTAATGGCCTTACTAAAAACAAGTTTAATTTTAAAAGACAGCCTATATTATATTACAAGTGAAAGAATTTATAGTACAAGTTTCTCATGGATAATTTATTTTCTATAGAAGAAAAAGGCTTGAAAATCTGGATATATCGGAAAAAACGCAATGAAAATTTAAGTACCTCCACATATTTCTGCGTATTTCTGAAGTAAGTTTACTTCTTAATGACAGAACATTTAACTGCACAAACAATTGCAAAGATTACATAGGTCTCCTGTTCCTGTAAATTTGTTGACTCATGTAGATATAATAGCCAAAATAAAATAGGTGGGTGCTGTGCAGTGTGAATTAACAAGTATCAAGTAATAATTTTTCTCAATGAAAATGGAATATTTTACTAATTACACTCTGGTTTTCAATGTTGTAGGGATTTGCTGTCACACTGTGTCTAGCTAGTTTTCTTTCAGAAAGTACAAGTTGAGGATATTTCTTTCATGTGATTAATATAAGCAGACCCACTCTGGATGCTGCTAAAACTACACTGTCTCTTCTTCACATACATACAAGCTGCATATAATTCATAAAATTTTCTCTCTACTTATTGAAAAGACAGTAGCAGTATTTCGATGGGTACTGTCCAAAAACTTATTCAGTACAACTATAAAACCAGGTTACTGACAGTAAACATTTTTCTTTTCTTAAATTATAAAGAGAGCTCCTTATATTGAAACTTGTGGTCCATCATGAATCTAGAAAAAATAGAATAGAATAGAATAGAATAGAATAGAATAGAATAGAATAGAATAGAATAGAATAGAATAGAATAGAATAGAATAGAATAGAATAGAATAGAATAGAATAGAATACAAGCTCCCTCCAGCCTTTTCTACCTGTGAGATTTTCTGAGTTTTGTGAGAAGTTAGAACAGGTATGTCCAGATTTTATATCCAATTCTTCTCTGACTTAAAGGTATTTAGTAGATTTCTCAATGTCTTTCAGATAAGCAACCAGAAACACTTGCTTGATGCAAGCTAAAAGGCAACGAGAAGCAATTCTTTGACCACTGATGATTTGTTTTTTAGACTTCTAATCATGACAGAGAAATTTCAGTGCATCCTCTGGTTGCCTGGTGCACAAAGTCAGAAACTTTACCAAGGACAGAACAATGGCCTTCAGACTTAGCGGAGCTCTGTCAATGTCCATTTGTATCCACATCACAAAGGAGAGACTTCAGATGACGGAAATGAAACAACAATCCAAGATTTTATGATTATTATGAGTCAATATTAACTGGTAGAATCCCAGTCTCCTCCAGAGAAGCAGCATAGAAATAAGTTAAATGTTAGTGAGATGAGATTAAATAAAGTAAATTTAATTATTAAAAAAGAAATAAAAAACCCCACAACACCACACCAACCCAGAGCCCTACTAGTGTCCCTGTAGATGAGATATTTTGTGTTCTTTCTTTCCGCAGAATTGAGATTGCTGGAACTCATGATTCATATAAAATGCTAAAGATCATCTGCATTCTAGAACAGGATGTGACATTTTAACTGAGATCATATCTGATATTTTTATTTTATTCTTCAACACAATTTAGTTTTACAACAGTAACCATATAGTTAGACCAAACGGTGGGTCTCTGTATTTATTCAATATAATCTTTTTTAACCATCTGGACAAGTTCTGTTTTTATTTCATTTCTCTCTGTTAATAGGACTTCCGTTAGTGCCTGCAATTTTGGAAGGATAACAGTGACTATATCCATGTGTTACATTCTGTCCAGAATGCTTGGTAGCCTGTTAATCATCTCAAATAATTGTTAAAATCTATCCCGCGTATCCCCTTCAGAAACGATGCATACACTCATTTGCTTATCTGCATTTGCAGGCTGCCTTTAAGCCAGGCTTAAGGCACGTCTGTAGCAGATCTCCACAGGGAATTTAGTTTAATCATTGAAGTTCAGGGCTACCATTATAAGATAATGGTTATGAATTTCTTTTACATACATTACTAGGAAAGTAAAAAAACTTAACTAATGTACAAATTATGTTGATAAAAGCACACTTATCGAAATAATGTATTTGTGCTCTTTAAGTTAAAAAAGTGCATAAATTCTAAAATATTTATTGCAGGTTTTAGCTAATGTGATTAAATTACACTAATTATAGTCATCTCTTATTGGATCTTAATACTGTGTTGCAGCTGGCATGATCTAATGGCACAACTAACAATTTACTATGTATCGTAGCCCAGCTTCGATTTAAAGTACTATTAGTGGAGTTATAAACCTGGGGGGGTTGCTGCAACATAAATCTGTATTTTATGAATAAGAGGTGTATCTATTCCCTTTATGATGTACTAAAATATTTAGAGAACTCGTGAATATGTTTACGACATTCAAAACTTTCCTAGCTGACATTTATTCCTTGTGTGAAATTTGTATTTGATTATGGAAATGTAAGACAAGGTACAGGCATTAGTTGATTTATACAATGCAATTGCTAGGGCAGATTTCTTATGTGACACCATGACATTTAAGATATAATAAAAAATTACTGTGATTTTGTAGTAAATTATTCAATTTAATCTCTGGAGAGATTTTTATTGGCAGTATTTGGAAGCTGACCTTTACCTGTGTGACACTTTCAACAAGAAATGTCATGAAAGTTTACGAATTATTTTTACAGTGAATTAACAGTTTATAAAATTTATTTTTGGATCGTTTTAGGAAACCCATATACTACATAAACACTCTGCTACAACAGAAGTGTTTGACACTTAAGAGCATTACTGAAAAGGCATTTGATTTCTTTCAGATCATAAAGGAATTTGAGCAGTAAAGGCAAAACTATGCCACTTCACTTATTTTAAATTGATCTTCTCTTTATGAATGCACGTACCTAGTATAATGGAACAATTCAGGAGTAGATGCTGTTGAGCATGAGGCATCATGATGTGCCTCTAGGTACATGCTCTCACAAGGATAACACTGACTGCACCAAACATCTTGAGAACTTGGTTCGTGAAAACACTCCTGTGAATTCACTTGAGAAAAAATTCAGACAAAATGGATCCAAAGCAAGTTAGTTGAGAAGTGTCTAGCTCCATATTTCTCCCTGTACTTTTTTCCAAGTCCAACAGTTTTTCTAGAGCAGTTTTTCTAGAAAGCAAATTAGATAATCTAATCCTGGGCCAGAAAGAGTAATTCTCTGGGATTCATTTTTTTCTTGCTGTGCATATTCTAGACCTTTTCAGTCAAGTGATTACCCTATCCTCCGTCATAGCTGGTGGAAAAAATGGTCACTTTTAGGGAACAATTGATCTTTTCTTGAAATAGGCAGCTGAAATAACTCAAATGAAGCTCACTCTGAAAACACGCATTATGATCCACTGAGGACAAAAGGAGCCTGGGCTCAGAAGTACACATTTATGTTTAGCTAAGCTGAATCTCACTGCTCATGTTTATTCAATGGGAAATACACTAATGAAATTTAGTTCAAAATTCTCTGTGTCATACAGAATTTCCTTTTACATAACAGTGGAATTATCTAGTGCAATGTTATGTTAGACAACAAAATAGGCTTGTTAGTAGCAAGAGAAGACCTAAGGAAAACATTATATCGATACTTGTTGGAGATGGTCACCTGACAAAAAGAGATTAAGTAAAAGGGAAGGCATTCAACTCTTCTTTTGCCTCAGTCTTTAATATTAATGATAGATCTTGGGCTGCCTAGTCCTCTGAGTTGGAGAATCACAACTGCTGGAACTTTGAGTTTCTCTTTGTGGACACTGAAATTGTAAGAGACTAGCTGCATCAGCTGAAAGTCCATAAATCCATAGGACCTGATGGGATTCATCCCAGAGTCCTGAAGGAAGTATCAGATATTATGGTAGGACCCCTATCAATCAAGTACCAAAGGTATTGGGAGTCTGGGGAGGTCCATAACTGCTGACCGGAAGTTAGTCAATGTTATTCCAGTTTACAAGAAGGGCATAAGGGAAGACTCAGTAAACTACAGACCTGTTAGTCTAAGCTCAGTTCCCAGAAAAAATATGGAGGACATCATGCTGGGTGTTCTTGCAACCAATAAGACAATGTAATCATCAAGCACAGTCAACGCGGTTTCACAAAGGGAAAGTTCTGTTTAACTAATTTTATATCCTTCTATGATAAGGTCACATGCCTATTAGATGAAAGGAGGGCAACAGATATTGTCTTTCTGGATTTTAGTGAGATTTTTGATACTGCCCTTCACAGAGCCCTTCTGGACAAGTTGTCTGGATGAGCCAGTTCGTGGTACACCAGTTGAAGAGCTGGCTTAAGGACAGGACTCTAATGGTTGTAGGGAATAGAGCTACATCTGACTGATTGGATCCTCAGGGCTCAATTCTAGTGCCAGTTCTGTGCAATATATTTATCAATGATCTGGATGCAGGAGTTGAATGCACCATTAGCACATTTGCTAATGATGCCATACTGTGAGGAACTTCTGACTCTGTTGAAGGACAGGTTGTTTTGCAGAGGGATATAGATAGATTGGAGCATTGAACAACAATTAATGGGATGAAATTTAATGGAACTGAATGCTGGATTCTGCACCTAGGACAAAGTAATGCCACACACAAGTATAAGTTGGGAGAGGCGTTGCTGGACAGCAGCCCTGAAAAAAGTGATCTAGGGTTGCTTGTTGACAGCAAGCTCAACATGACTCAAAAGCGTGCCCTGGCCACCAAGAGGGCAAACCATATTCTGGGGTGCATCAAACGTAGTATATCAACCGGTCAAAAGAGTTGAGTTTACCACTGTATTCACCATTGTTGTGGCCTCACCCTGAGTACTCTACCATTCCAGGCCACACAAATCAAGGAGGATGTTAAGGTACCCAAATTTGTCCAGAGGAGGGTCACAAAGCTGGTGAAAGGGCTGGAAGGAGTGTCCTGCAAGGAGCAGCTGAGGACTTCGAGTTTGTCTGTTTTGGAGGAAAGGAGACTGAAGGGTGACCTTGTTGCTCTTCACAGCTTCCTGAAGAGGGGAGGTGAAGAATGACGTGCTGATCTCTTCTTCCTGGTATCCAGTGACAGGAAGCATGCAAATGGTTCAAAGCCGTGTCAGGGGAAGTTTGTACTAGATATTACGAAACACATCTCTACCCAGAGGGTGGTGAAACACTGTAACAGGCTTCCTAAAGAGGTGGTCAATACCCCATGCCTGTCAAGATTTGAAGACATTTGGATAATGCCCTTAATAACACACTTTAACTCTTGAATTGCCCTGAAGTGGTCAGGCAGTTGAACTAGATGGTTGTTATTGGCCCCTTTCAACTTAACATTCCCTCCCTTCCCTTCCCTTCCTTTCCCTTCCCTTCCCTTCCCTTCCCTTCCCTTCCCTTCCCTTCCCTTCCCTTCCCTTCCCTTCCCTTCCCTTCCCTTCCCTTCCCTTCCCTTCCCTTCCCTTCCCTTCCCTTCCCTTCCCTTCCCTTCCCTTCCCTTCCCTTCCCTTCCCTTCCCTTCCCTTCCCTTCCCTTCCCTTCCCTTCCCTTCCCTTCCCTTCCCTTCCCTTCCCTTCCCTTCCCTTCCCTTCCCTTCCCTTTCCATCTCCAAAGGTTCTCCTTTGGAATACTTCTGGTTTAGGTGCCCTCCTTCATTTTCTTGGAAAGAAGTTACATCACGATATTGATTTAACTATTAGGTCAATATGATAAGGTACTATGTAATTTTAGGAAATAGCACGTCTTCTTCATGCTTTCTCCGATTTACTTCAGTGCAGAACTCCTGTTTTACTACACTTAAATAATCTTTCACATATCTATATTATTTCAAGTATTGAAATGACTGTTCAATAGTCAGCATGAATTATGACTCAAAAAGAGAAAATGGCACTTATTTGGCTTAACACAGCAATCAGAAATTTTATGCAAAGCAATTTTTTAATTTTTTCATATTTTTAAATGATAGAATTATAATATTTTTAATTCTAATTGATCTTTTGAAAAAAAGTTCTGGTTGTGTCATTCCCAATGACAAATAACACCATTTATACAAACACATTAAGCCTACTATCAGTGATCATAAACCTGTCTCTCTTTGGCTTCACTTTTTAGTAAATATCAAGGATTTTCATTAAAATTTAATGTTATAGATCAGCTAGTGGAGAGAACGGTCAAGGAAAATTCAGACTGGATACACAATGTTGCAAGAGCAGCAAAATACCACATAACTCAAATGAGAACAGGTGAGCAGAGCCTGTCACCCTTGTTTGCAGAAATACATAACATGTTAAGTACTTCTACTTACTGAAAGAGTGGGAGATTCTGGAAGCAGGATAATTTATCCATGTTATTTTGAATTTTATACCAGTAGCCTGTAAAACAGAAGGACAGTTAAAATTCTTTGTCTTGGTTATTTCAACACATAACCAGTACCACTACGTTGTCCACTTTAACTATCAGGGTCTCTGTGTTCGCTTTTTAGAAATACTTCATCTGATGTATCAAATGCCTTTTGTGGATGAAACCAAACAGCTCTTGCAAAACAGAATAAGCTCATAGAGAGGCAATAAAGGACAGAAACACCTGATTAGCAATAGCGGAAACACTTTCCACTAAATAACCACACCATCTCTGACCTCTCAGTCTTTAACTTCAAGAAAGAATAATAAACTCAAAACAATTTCAGTCTCAGAAGAGGAGGCTACAAACTACATTTTCTTTTTATTCCACTGGAGATCAAAAGTATTTGGTTTAAAAGAAACACTGGTTTCATGGCATGTTATTTTTTGTGCTGCCTCCGGCTACAGCAGGCAATGACGTGTGTCTGTTTTACAGTGATGCAAACATTGCTTCTTCCCTTTGCCCTTTTGTTTCATAGACAGCAAACATCTCCCTTTCTTCTTGGATTGTCTTATTAACATAACTAAGTTAAACTGAGAGTAATTATTCCCAGACTATACCTAGTTTGAACCATATTGCTTCTACACCTGACTGACATCTGAAGGGCTTACGTGCCTCAAACCTTCAGGTAAGGACAAAATTGTCTAGTTTGTTCCAGTATAGGTAACGATTTGATTTGCCTGTTTACCATGGTAGAACTGACAGAAACTTTAACCATTCAGCTGATGAATGAAGAGATACAAAGCTATAAAAGATGCATCATTTGTTTTACAAATGGCATAAGCATTGAAAATCACCCTGTATTAAACAGCCCATGGTGCTTTCCAAATCATTTTGATCATCAAGAATGTAAAGAAAACTTAATGATTACTCTAATGTATTCTAGAGGGGCAGAAAAGCACTGGTAAAGGAGTCTCTGGCTTCTTCTCTCAGAAATCAATCCTCCCTGAAATAGTGAGCAATCAGAGCAGCGCAGCAGGAGGAAAGAGCAGGTAGTCAAGGATAGGTATTTCAGGAAGACTGGTTAGATCTCCCATGTTAATCCCTTATCTTCCTGCATGTGGCATGTAAGACTACTTATGTCAGCAAGATATATCTTGAAAGGAAGAAAGGTTGAAAGGGAAAAAATGCAATTTGAGCAGGATATTAAAAAACACTCAAAGAGCTATCTTTACAGCTCTTTTAGCATTCAGTTTTCCTCAGTGTTGACATTCAGCATTAGGTATTTCAAGAATATCTTCTGTATGGTAATGACTGTCATCAGTGATACCTTTCAGTGGTCTCCATGCCTTTTATGGCTCAGATGAACAACATTGCCATTACACATTTTGAAGCATAGTTCCTCTGATGACAGAGTGTAGCAGGCCTGATTAGGAGGAGGTTAACTTTCTTCACAGCAGTCCGTATGATGCTGTTTTGAATCTGTGGCTAAATAGTGTTTATCCAGACCAATGTTTTAGCTACTGCTGAGCAGCTGTGTTCAGGCTTTTTCTGTTTCTCCATCTGTTCCACTACCAGCAAGTAGGCTGGAGGTAGGCTGGAGGTAGGCAGGAGGCTGGGAGATGACACAGATGCTGGACAAGCAGCTGGTGGGGGGTTGGTTGCTGGCTGGGGTCAATGCACCACAGACAGTCATAACTGAAGCCAATACACCAGTTTATATCCTTGTAGTACATCATTTAGAACTGCCCTGATATTAGTAATTATTTCCAGCCTCATGACAAACATACAAAAAGGAATGTGAAACTGACTCCAAAGATCTCTACAAAGACCTCCTATTCTTTTATGGAAAACTTTCATTTTTAACTAAATTTGTTTCTTTATTTCTAGAATATTTTTTAAAGTAAAGACTGCACTAGTCATAAATACTTCTAAATCATTCCACTTTAATTTTGCACTTATATCAGCAGTGGTTTTGACTATGATCCAAGTATAGCCTTCTTAATCAGATTGGATAAAAACAGCAACATGATTAGAGATGCAGTGTTTGGTTTTAACATCTCCAGTAAAAGTATAATATTAACAAATATTCATTAATGTGCATTACTTCAGATTGTCATCATGATTATTGATAGGAGACTTCAGACAATTACTTTCTTTTCCATGCTTCAGATTTTCTGAAGTTAATGCTTTGCCAGTCTTTACTTTTAGTTTCAGGAATGTAACTTAACTGTCACTGACTGGCTGAATCCTAATAACACTAAAGTTTATTTATTTATTGGATGCAAGTGAGATTAATCAGTGTATGTTTTAACTTATGAAGCTAGTATAAATGACATAATAGTCCACTCTGCTTATCTAATGATTCCATTCAGTGTATGTAATCCTAGCACATAATTTTCAGGCTTAGGTCGCAATTTTCTATCTGTCATATCTATACCGAATAAAATACTTTGAAGGGTTTTGTAATCACAACAAGTGAGGTTAAGATCACAAAGTAAATTTTACTGTCCCGGTAATGTATCTTCCTCAGCTCAGAATATGTTATTTCATACTGCGCTCTATCCTCTGTCCTGGGAAATGAAGTCTGCCTGTTAGCCTTGTGATCCTTCTGTTGATGAGACAGATTCACCACACTTCCCCATCTTACCTATATCAGTTCCTTAATCTTTATTTTCTCAGGGGACAAAAGCTGTACTTTCAGTATTGTGTTCTCCATCTCATAATGCTGCGTTTTGAAGTTTTCTTCAGTCTCAAAATTACAAGCCATTTTCCTCTAACTGTTGTTTAGTACAACCTTTCATAGCTCAGTTTCTGGAATTCTCATACGTGTTTCACATTTCATTCCATCATCACTAAAAAGGATCAACAGGCATTTAATATTTTCACCATGTTATTACTCATTTCTATTTCAGTTTTGTGATGCCAAACTTAAATTTTCTGCATTAACATTCTGCTCCACTCTCTGCTACCACTCCAAAGACTTGGTAACCATGCCATCCCTTTTCTTGCCTGCCAAAATGTAAATACAAAAGTAAATTTCAAGGAACTGAAAAAAAGAAAGAAAGAAAAAGCATCATACATATTAATAAGGCTGAAAAATATTCTACTAAGTACCTTCTATTATTGCTTTACATGAAAAGAAAATATAGAATGTGAGCCTCAAAAATTGAAGAAGTGGAATTGAAGATTACACAAATACTCTCTGGCACGAGAGTTCAAGGAAATAAGTCACAATGTTAAAAGCACTCCACAGTGGTAAGTGACAGGTACCTATAAAAGGGTAGCATACGTATCAACCCTTAAATGCTAGGTGTGCAGGGTTGCTCATCCTATAAGCAGCCATTATAATCCCTTATATAGCTCCTTAGATTCATCCACTCTTAAGAATGGGGGAGGGAAAAGGGGATTACGACAAATTTTGAAGAATATAGCAGGAAAGGGTATTAATCCTTGAGGAGCTAGTCAAAAAGCAAAAAAACAACACCTCGTATAGGCCAAGTCATTCTATACTCAGGCTATGAAACTGTTGGACATGTTGCTCCTCAAGAAATTACAGTGGATAAAGAGCATGTGTAGAAAAGAAAATAAAGGGCTCTCCATGTGGGTGAAAGCATTTTAATCTGCTTCACCATGTGTCAGAAAACATTTGGAGCAGATCGAGAGCACCGCCTGTCCACACTCCCCAGAAGTTTAGCTAATAACTACAGTAAATTTGAAAAAAATGTGTTAGGAAACAAATCTCTCTTTGCTTGTGGAGTCTGCAGGGTGACACAGTGATACTGGAACTTCTGGCAAAAGTCACCAGGGTCAGGGCCCCAGTACAACACAACCTGAAATCAAATGAGGTCATTGCTTTATCTGCAGAACCTACTAGATTAGAATCAATGCGAGGTAAAATATTAGCAAGATACAGCGGGTCTGCAACTCATCATAGAATTAGATGTGATTCTGCTTTCCCTTATACCACATGACTTTACTGAATCACACTGGAAGAAATCTGTCTATGTTGGTCGCAGCAGTTATTCTGGTAAAACACAAGGATGAAATAATGAAAGCTTGTATTCCATAGCAATAAATAATAGTATTGAACACCCTGATAGTACCAACTTCCACTTATTCTACAAAAAGCTGTATGTGCCTGATCTTAGTCGAATTATCTTTAAACCTCATGTCGGACTTTAACTTCATCAAATCAGATAAGAATGTAGCAAAATGGAACCAAAACCTCTTCTTGCAAGAACTGCATTATAACCTGCAAGAGTGACACACCAGATGTGGTTTTGGAGACCACACCTAAGAATTTTTCTCTTCAATCCCAGAAGAACTAAAAAGGATGAAAATTCTGGGTATTTAGCCAAATTCATGAATATTTTAGGTCCAAGATAGTTTTATTTTCAGGGTGAAATGTGTGAAATAATAATAAAAAAATCACTATCTGGTTTAGAAATTCTAAAATTGGTGTCATCTTTAATAATTCTGAATCAAACTATATTTTTGCATCTGTTCTACTTTAGTGATGTGGGATATAATTAATAATCACACAAAAGAATTATACAGAGAGCTCTGACTGGATGCATCGTGAGTATCTAAACCTGAAAGAATTATCAAAACATATTCATGTTTGTATGTTAGATACAGTGTTTTAAAAAAGAGATCCACAGCTATTATATATCCAGAAAAGTTTTGCCATATTTTGTGGAGAAATACAACATCCCTTACCGATTCCCTTAAAAGCAAGTCCCCTAAGGCACTGGAAAACTAAATATTTTTGTACAACACTTCATAATCAGAGCTGCACAGTGTGTGAAAATAGGCCTTAGGGCAGTAATTCACATCACCAAATTCCCCTCTGTGAAAGGAGGTTAGAATTGCACTTTCTGGTGTACAGATAAAACAGAATTAATACTCTTTTATTCAGAATTGAAGCCCTGTGTTGTTTTCATTTCTTAAAGGTATATTCAAGATTTTGAGGTTGTTTTTGTAAATGATGAGCCAACATCAGCATCAGTAATCTCACATCAAAAGAGCTCTGTTTAGATCTGACAATGGAAAAGGAAAACTTGATGGGCATAATGTTTGTTGAATGGTAAGCAAAGAAATGCAGATCTTTGGTGTTCTATTCCTACAGTTAGCTATAAAAACAAGTCTGAAGAAGTTACGCTAACTCCAGAAGCATCATACATATTAATCACTGAATTGATAAGGACCTAGTCTCTCTTTCCTTTAAGTAAAAGGTAAAGCTCCCATAAATTTCAGTCACAACCCAGTACTGGTTTTCTAAATACAATGAAATGAAAGGGCTTTTAATGTGATGGAGAGATTTACTGTATGTCTTCTTATATTAGAAGTAAGACCTTGTTAACAAACAGTATGCAAAAAATGAGCTTATAGAAACGTCAACAGAAAAAAAGGAATTTTAAATTTGTTGCAAAATACATGAACAAATTACATCTTTCCAAAAATAAAGTGATGTCATGGATGAGACTGGTTTCTGGTTTGTTTACCAAAGGATTATATCTCCTGTGCTCTGAAGTTCCTGGTCTTTAATTATTTATGAATCTGAAATCACCTTGAGGCCTGTAAGCTATCCTTTGCCTAGTTTCAGGAAAAACACTGCAGGAAACAAAATGATTCTACACGGAATTTGAATGAAATATTTCATTTGACTAAGTGGTCTCTCTTTCAAAAAGGTTAATGTAATTAATGATTTATTCTGATCCACGAATTCATTCTCTGCTTCCCATGGGCAGGCAGATGTTCAGCAATTTCCAGAAACACAGGGCTCCATCATACATTAGTAGTTACTTGGGAAGACAAGCGTCATAATTCTGAATGTCTCTGCTCCTTTCTTCTTCCCACAAGTTTATATTGCTGAGCACAACATCATATGGTATGGAATATTCCTTTGGTCAATTGGGATCAGCTGTTCCAACCGTGTCCCTGACCCGCTTCTTGTGCAGCCTCAGCCTGCTTGCAGAAAAGGCCTTGATGCTGTGTAAGCACTGCTCAGCTGTAAGTAAAACATTCCTGTATTACCATCTACCCAGTTTCCACCACAAACCCAAAATATAGTCCCATACTAGCTACTATGAAGAAAATTAACTCTGTTCCAGCCAAAACCAGCCCACAGCATGCAGATGTCATTTAAGCATACATGTAGACTATGGTCAAAGGGTTCATGTCTCTTCTGGCCCCACTTCAAACAACTTCTAACAGCAGAAAATAATGTCCGTAGATAGAATAGGAGTAAAACAGTTTCCAGAAGCTTTCATTATTTGGATGATATGGGAAGCAGGATAAGGGATATACCATGCAATGTACCTACCCTATAGATTAGACGCATTACAAGAGCAAGTAAATTACCGCTCTGCCTGATAAATAATTTCATCATCTGATACCATCCATAGAGAGATTAGCTTCCTATGTTCAGCTAAAGGCCAAATGTTAGTTGGGGAATGTATTCCTTAGTCCCTTAAATGCCACTGGGTTTCCTAGAAAACCAATAGTTTCATCCATATATTTCAAAAACTTCAGATAAAAATTATACACTCCTTTTTGTCAGTTAAAATTGGGGCAGCTTGATTGAGCTCTATGTGATTATTAATATAGAAATATTTGTGGTGTATAGCAAAGTAACTGTTAAAACTGTTCTTGTGGTTCTCAGAACAGACTTTTTCTGCTAACCTGTGAATTAAAAAAGTTCTCCCTAGAGATGTCAACACACTAAAAAGGACTAAGGTTATGGATGGTTAAAGGAGAATATTTTTAAAGAAGATGAAAGACGAGAACATAAAAATTATCAGACTGGATGAGAAAAAATGTTAGTCTATGTATAGACTCTTACTATGATAGCAGACAAACCCTGATAATCAGAAGCAATTACAAGAATATGGCAAGCAGTAGTGGTAATTCCCCAATATAGCCTCTGGCAATTAAAGTTCAGAAATTCTGACCTAAAGCTAGTATTTTTTAACTTATTTGCTGATGAGGAATTTTTCTTCAATGAATTTGTTCAACTACTTTCACAATCCACCTAAAAATTTTAGCATCCCATGGTGTAACACGTCAAAGAGTTTCACAGCTATATTTTTTACAAACCTGTCCTGAATCAGCTTAATTTCTTAAAGATTCTTTCTCATTTATGAATAGCCAGTTAAAAATATCTGTTTACCTTCTTCATGTCCCTTAGGTTTCTACAAATGTTTCCATGTTTCCATTGAAATACTCTAGTTAATTTTCTCAATTGGAAATATTTAACAATAGGTCTAGTACTTTATTTAGAAATATAAGAGATTTTTCACATTTTGTATATTTTTTTACACGGAATTCTGTGTGCCATTTTCATTCTTTAGTTATTCATTTTCATGAGGTCCTTATAAAACTCTCAAAAATCAGGGTAGTCCTAATAACTTAGCAGAAACACCAAACTGTCAACTGATCTTTCAGTTCATTTTCAAGGATATTTAAAAACTCATTCCTTCATTCTTTTAGCCTAAATATATACTGAATCTATAAATCAAGCATCAAATTTTATATTAAGCCACTATTGGGTTTAATATTAACTGTGGATTTGACAATTATTCTTCAGCTCCGTGTTTAAGGAGCGGAGGCTTCTGCAGTTTCCTTGCTTGCAGGTCTGCCATTTCAACTTCTTAGCAAACTATAAATAACGTTAAAATTCATTGGCTGACTTTATCTCACTTAGACACAGATTAAAGTCTTCAAAGTAAGGTTCTTCATATGCTTGTCCAAAATTGACCCTCAGAAATTCATATTCTTAAAAAGTCAGTCAGAAATACAGTTATATCTGAAGTGTACTTATAACTTTGAGGAATAAAATGGCAAGATAAATTAATGTCTACTTTCTAACACATGTGGCTAGTGTTCCAAAATCAACTTTAACTTGAAGGAGAAGAAGAAGAGCAGAAGAAATGTTGTAATTATTTCCAAAACTCCATTCCAATCCATTAAACCTATTGTTCCTTTTATAAATCCATGAAAAGACAAAATAGAACACACAAAATCTTCAAATCTTAATACCTGTAGTGTTGTACCTGAAAAGCACAAAAGTAACAGGAATAAATACGTGCCCTGACTATAGACCAGACTCCTGAGTAATGAGTAATTGGTATTAAGGTGTAGTACATTAACAACCATCAGGGCATAATACTTCTCCTAGTCCAATTTTACTGGGGCATTTCTTTCAGGTTAATTTGCTCTGTTCCTCGAAAAAAAAAAATAAAGATGGAATAGACAAAAAAAACAACAAAACAGTAGGCACAAATGGCTTCTTCATAATCCTGTGCTAGTTGCCTTAAAGCATGCACCAATGCAAAGTGAAAAACCTGTACTGCTAGAAGGATTAGTGGAAGGGACCAGGGAAAAAAAAGTAGATGGGATGACTGGTTGCCTTCTTCACAAGTTTTTAACATAGCTGTGCCAACAGACTGAGAAAAATACCTTAAACTGGGTGGATATCTCTCCTCATAAAACAAATTGGAAAAAAGAGTATGATACCCTGATTCATCATTTCTTCTCTCATCACCCTACATTACTATTTACAAAATTATTTATCCCTGAGGGAATTTGAATCCTCCACAAAGTCTTAAATTTTCACAACTTGTGTTATTTTTCTTGCATTTTAGAATTCCATATCCTGTAAAGAGAGGCTGGAATAATAGTATTAACGCATTAATAAAACGATGTCACCCTTTGCAAGACTTCTTATTCTGTATCGTTAGGTATTTATTGATAGTTGCTGATGGAAGAAGGAAAAATTTCCACAGAACTTGCTGATATTATCATGATTAAACCTACTCTCAACCATACCTAGCAAATATATTTTGATGTTTTAGGCCTGACATTTTAGGGATATATGTCTCTAATTCTTCATCTAACATTTATTCCAGAAAGGAATTATAACCAGTGTACCATGTACTTTATTTGTCATGTAGAAAAAGCTCTGGATCTTGTATTCTATTCATTTTATATACCACCTATACCTCTGCAATGTACAAGAGTGGGATTTAGTTATGATGATAATAATTAAAAACGTTATGAAAAACTGCTACATTAAGACAGAAATATTGCATGCCATCTTGGTACAGACTAAAGCAAAATTAAGGTATTAGGAATTGAATTCAGCAAGCATTATCTTTGTTTTGTAGACTAAAATCTCTTTTCTCCAAGAGGCAACCTACAAATGGCTGCTGCCTAATAAATGTTCTTTACATAGAGAAGTATAATAGCTTCTATTCTTAACTACTTAGAAAAATAATTATGTGAGCTGATTAAAAATTTTTGTATACCTAAATATGGAGATATCAGAGACTAACTTTAAACAGACTTGAAAGAGAAAAGCTCAGGAAGCAAATTACTTTGATTCCCTCCCAGGCTCAGTCTGTGCTGCCTCATGTGCCTTTAATCTGTACTAGTTGTACTACAGGCTTCAGTGGCAGCGAGTTAGCCTTTAACAACTTCTGTCAGTTATGGAAGTGTACGGCTGAGGTTTAAACTATTGTAAATAAAATGTTAAGTGAAGGAGTGAAAAAGCAGATATTGCACTTCCATTATGCTTCTTAAAGTCATTGACTGAGACTCTAAGGCTGTATCTACTCTGAAAAATGGAAAACACGAGAAATTTTTTATCAGTTTCCTTCCTTTCTCCTTTCTGCTTTCCAGCTTATACATCTATTTATAGTTGGGGCAGAAAGCATCCTTCTTCTGCTTAAGCCAATGTTATGTACTCGAGGACTGAGCTTTGTCCTTCAGTGACACTTAAAACCCAAATTAAAAGTTTTCCAAAGGCATGTTTCAACAAAAAAAAAACGTTAGAGGATCATAAAAGCCTCATTACATGAGACCGAGTAATTAGAGCAGTGTTGCTAACATTCCACACTATTCACACATGTGGCAGATTCACAAAGGAACATTTCTGCCACATACTGCTGCAAAGGAGCCTAGAATATTTTCATAATTTTCTAGAAGAGTTCTTTCTAAATTGGCAAATTTTAATGCCAAAAAGACACCTATAGTAATCTAACTCAATGTCAAAAAAAACCCATGTAGCTTTTCTCACAGAAATATCTGGAGAACTTGTGGGTGATGAAGCATTCTTGCTATCTGTAGTATCAGTATGCTGAGGCAGTTTTGCTTTTGCACACTATAGAAAGAGCTGGCATATTTTTAAGACCTAATCCAAAACCCACTGGAGCCATGGAAAGCAAATGCAGATGTCTACATCTGAGCTACTGGTTTTGCTGCCTTCAGACTTAACGAACATAAGTAGACACTCTGATAGCAGTTTATCTCTTGCCAAAGTAAATATCTTAAAAACTCAACAGTAAAAGAAGCTTAGGATGAATAGTTCAGATCTACACATCTATATTGCACTCATCAAAAGTAAGATGAAATAAAATGAAACCCTTTCATAGAAACTTTTTTGCAGATGGTAACTGATTTTGATTCTGTATTTGCATTGCTATGGTATATGATAAAGCAACACAAAAGATGTTGTAATATTTCTCTATATATGGAAAAACCAAAAGGTCATCTATAGCTATAGGAGTCAATGGACTTTGTTTCAGACAACTTTTGAAATTTAAAAAAAAAAATCACTTACTTGATATGACCATAGCAGTGAAGATATTTGCTAAAACAACCCTACAAATACGTTTCAGTGAAAAAGAGATAACAAACATGTAGTATACACTATGCATAAAACCTGCTGATTTGTAGCAAGTTGCAACATAATAACTGATCTTTTACAAGCTACAAAATATTTGTGCTTATGATAGCAGTATGCTTTGAAGCAATATTTGGTATCTTGCAAGAAGCAGAAATGAAACTGTAAAAGACTTATAGATAAATCACAACTGTAGCATTTCATCGGTTCAGGTAATCTACACGTTACTTCTCTAAACTGGAATGTTTTTAATTTCTTCAACATATTGACTATAAATGCTGTGTGAGATTGATGGTTTTACAGTCAATGGCCTACATCAGAGATAAGAAGAATGCTGACATGTTTTTCCATTCAAGAAATATTCATTTTCATCTCCCTGGTGTTACAAAAAGCTCAAGTTGTTATTAAAACTGCTAAAATTAACTCTAGTGCTTCCTTTGTGTATTCAAATATTCATAATTAAGTCCACCTGTCAAACTAAGACAGTCATTTTACATCAGGTTTATCTCATCTAGATGTTAAAAACAATCTCATCTGATTTTATGAAATAAAACAAGCTTGTGCAAGACCTTCAGATGAAACGGAGTAAAGAATGTGCAGTTTTAGAGTGATGCTAATAATGTCTGCTATCTGTATTTATTGATTGGAGAAAAAATCACTGTTCTATTTCAGAACCGCAGAGGAATGAATTTTCTTAAATCTCTGAGCCATGTTTTTCATGAGTAATATGTGAGGCTAAAGCCAATAGCATTAGATTTATTAGGAATGTGATGCTCAGTATTTCTAAGAACTTAAATCAATGATATTAATCCAATAAAGTTAATTACAGAGCTATTCTGAAAAGTCCCATGATTATTCATGATTAAGAGTTAGCTATACCACTGTAAGTAATTTATTTTTCTGTCCTTTTTTAAAAAATAATTTTGAAAGTGTCACTAGAATACAAATGGCCTTCAGAACTTTTGTCTGTATGTTGATCCAGGGTAAAAATCCTATTATTAAGAATGAATTAGTCAGGAATATGAACATGTTAAGATTTACCAAGACCTGTTTGTTCCATCTCAACACTATACTAATGCAACTGTACTGTCTCTGGACAGACCTGGCTTTCATCCATCTAGCTCCAAGCACAGTAATCGGGAGTAGCTGCAGCTGTCCGTGGAGATACACAGTTCTTCACTAAGTATCTAAAGGTCACATTCAGATCAACCACTACAGCACCGAGGATGGATGCTGGCTCCTACTGTAGCACGCACATTCAGAGCAGAGGTTAGCAGTTTACATTGCCCTTGTAGCCAATCTGTCAGGTCCTTTATAATTCAGACACGTCCTAACGTTTTTGGAGAAAACACGTGTGCTACTGTGTGAACCCTTTTTTGTTGACTGAAGGAATAATGCTGATTAATAGACAAAATGCCTGGCATATAGCTCAATTAAAATTATTTTACTCTTCTTTAGAATGGAATAATTTTACTATTAAAAAGAAGATATGCAGTCCATGGAAGTCACTGGTCCTTAAGTCTTAATGCCTCCACTAGGATTTCCTGGGAAACACAGTTTGTATCCTGGGAGTCCCTTCCACAGACAACTTTGAGTGGAAAAAGATTACATTCAGAAGACCTCCAGTGAGCCCCTTGCTTTGTTGTCTCACCTACTGCTCCCTTTAAGTACCAGGGTCCTACTCAGCTGTGGGCAGCCTGAATCGCTCACTGCTCTTTCAAGCACAGGTAACAACTGGCTGAGTGTGGCCATAAATTTCTTTTGAAATGTGGTTGACTACATATGAAAACCAGCATTTAGAGGGATCAAATGCACGAAGACAAGGTTATAGGACTGACTCCACTTAGTCTGAAAATCTTATATCTTATACTCCAGAATTAAAATAAACTGACGAAAAGGCTAAAATTCTCGGAAAAATAAAGCAAACCAATAGACTTATTTTGTCTACTATTACCATAGTTCCAAGAAGAAATCAGAAACCATTCAAAAAGAGAAAGTGTTTAGAGGTTGAATATCATCACAGTTTACATATAAGAGTCTTTTCCTTCATATGAACCAAACATATTTTTCTGTAATGACTGAATAAAACCTACTTTTTACATCTTTCTTTGAAGGCATTGGAACCATCAATTCAACATGAGATCAATTAGTTGCGAATAATAAATTTGCAAAATCTGAGGAACTGGATTAGTGGTTTAGGGAATCACAGAATCACCTGAGATGAAGGTAACCACAAGGATCATTGAGTCCAATTTCTATGCCTACATAGCAGAAACCAAATATTCACACCATGTGTCTGAGGGCATTGTCCAAATGCTTCTTGAATAGTATCAGGCTTGGCACCAGGAGCTGTTCCAGTGTTTCACCCTTTGATTGAAGAGCCTTTTCCTAGTAACCAATCTAAATCTCCCCTGGCACATCTTCCTGCCATTCCCTCGCGTTCTATCATGGGTCACCAGAGTGAAGAGATCAGCATCTGCTCCTCCTCCTTCCCTTGTGAGGAAACAGTAAACCACAATGAGGTCTCCCCTCAGTCTCCTCTTCTCCAGGCTGAACAGACCAAGTGACTTCAGCCGCTCCACATACGACTTCCCCTCTAAACACTTCACCAGCCTCGTGGCCTCCTCTGGACACTCTCCAGTAGAGCTTGATGTCTTTTTTATACTGTGGTGCCCAAAACTGCACACAGCACTCGATGTGGCGCTGCACCCAGTGCAGAGTAGAGTGGGACAATCACCTCCCTCGACGGCCTGGAAATGCCGACTCCATCTTTTGCTTCAGCAAGCTTCGTCAGGGAAAGTTTAGGCTTGATGTGAGGAAGAAGTTCTTCACTGAAAGGGTGATCGGCCATTGGAATGCGCTGCCCAGGGAACTGGTGGAATCGCCGACCCTGGAGGTGTTTAAGGGGAGATTGGATGAGGCACTGAGTGCCATGGTTTAGATGATGGTTGGTGTTAGTGTTGGTGTTAGTGTTGGGTTATAGGTTGGAGTTGATGATCTCAGAGGTCCTTTCCAACCTTGTGATACTGTGATACTGTGATACTGTGGTGGGTAATAATTCTTCTATACTATAAATCAGTAGAAGATACTTTGTTTTAACTGCATGCACAAAGAGCAGGCATTTGGAAGCTAATATATACTTAGAGAATATAGAGATCTATATTCTATAGATCTATATCCTGCTCTTCAAGGATGAGATGACATCTGGCATATGCTGGCAGTGTTAATGTTTAAGGCGAAGAAAGTGGTAACATTGGTATTCTTGAAATCTAGGAGAAGGAGTCTTATTTCCAGAGTCTTCAAAACTGTGCTGCAATCCAACTTGCAGTGATGAAATAAGCAAAAGTTCCTGGTATCTGCCATCAGAAGACAGATTCCTTTCACGAGAAAATTGACAAATCCAGGAAAGGGTTTTGAATGCTTATGGACTATTGATCTAGCTGACATAGCACAAGCTGTTTCATGTAAAATTCTGGACTCAAATCAAATTAGAGAATAGGTGAGGGACTCATAAAACATCTATCAGCTCTAGTGTAGAAAAAAAAGAAATTGCATTGAAATGAGATGTTTCAATAAGAGGCCATACCTCTGATCATGACAGATCTTCTTTCACACTGCTATTATTTATTTAACATTTCTACAGATTATTAACTATTTACTACTACTACAGCAAGAATTTAACATAGAGTTCATCCTGACTACCTTATATCAATACTGTGCTAATAAAACGTATTTCCAACTGAAACAAAGGAATACTGACTTATGAGGATCATTCAAAATAACAAGTCTGGTGATTAGGGAGGCAATCCAAGCAGAAACTAGATTTTCCCAAATCTCAAATCTGAGATTCATCAAATCTCTCTCCAAGGAAATTCAATTTCTGTGTTATTTACAGATGTTTGCTGAGAATGAAACAGCAATTCTTCTATGACAGAGAAAAAAAATAAATTTCAAGATATAGCCAGTATAAAACTTCATAAGCATTCTGAAATATTTAAATATTAGGGTTTGTATCATATGACAGACTTACCTACTTTTTGATGTTGCACCTAGATTTGATGTATTGTGGATTTTGTACTAAGTAATCTGGCTCAAAAATAAAGGAAGGTATTTCTAATAATATCGTGTACAAATATGTACACTTGTCAACAAAAACACCTGCAGCCTGATAAAGAAGACGGAAATGAGGGTGAGGTGAAATTTAAAGAAGACATCTGTTTTTGCTACCAAACAGAAGACTTTGGGAATTAATATGCCAACAACAAAACATCTTAATGTTTCAGTAGAATATTATCATAGTTCATTGTTTGTGGACTAAAAGGTTATGAGAGTTCAAAAAACCTCAGTAAATATTAAAACAATGACTATATTTCTCATTTCAAATGCATCTTCCTTTTACAGACCACCAGAAATCATCGTCCTCGTTGTGATCATAGATTACATAAAATAGAGGATGTATATTGTCATGCTTCGTTAATTACATTTTTATTAATGGTATTAATGGTATTTAAACGATTGCAGAGTATATTTGAAAAATTGGTGCTGCATCCTTTGCCCAAAATGCTTAATGAAAGCAAACTAAAGCAGTGAAATAAATGCTAAAGGCTATCCAGCTATTGGCATAAAGATTGCAAGACTTCTTTCTATTGTTCTTGCACTGTATGTCCAATTTCAGATTTAAGCACAGCTAAGAAAATAATTAAATAGATATAAAGTTGCATAAATATTTTTTCCCAAAAAATAAACCCCCCATATTTTACAAAGTGAATCCTTTAATAGTTAAGATAAAATGTAACAGAGTCTTTCCTATAGACTATTTGGATTTTTTGTAAATCTTCATCTCAAAAAAAAGAAAGAACTCTTTTTAATGGGCACAGATAATCAAAAGAATAAACGCCTTTGCAGGAACCTGCCAAAATACAGAATGAAGCCTCCTGCAAGGCAAAAATAAGGTTGAAGAATTACATTGGCTTTTGCTTTGCAAAGTTTAAGTAGCCATGAAATGACAACTGTAAAGTTCAGAGAGGCTGTTAAGAAAAGACAGCAAGGAAGCTGGTTCTGAGTAGGCAGGTGATGTATCCTAAGCAAAAGCAGTTCTGTGTTTTAGTGAAAAAGGATTTGGGGCTGAACAGATATAAAAATAGATGTCACTGAATCTCTGATACTGTCATGAGTGTCACCTGACTGAATCAACCTCTTCCACCCTGAGTCATTAATTATCAAAACAAAGCAACAACATACTGCTTGAACATATGAATTTTTTTCACATCTTTTAAGCATAGATCTATTGAAAGTCCCCAGCAAGTTCACATCTCATTCACATGTGAAAAAGTTGATGGGAAAGACATTAAGTATGAATAGAGCAAATAATTCTTTGATTTTAAAATCTCTGATTTTAACCAAAATTTTTAAGAAGAAATTTGCATTTTTCATGTTTGCGTGAAAAACGAATGACATCTAGTGGCAGATTAAATTAGTCATTACTCTGTAGTGGTAGTGAAGGACGCTTTAAGGAAGTCCATCATCTCGTTGCAGTGGTATGGAATTCAATGGAATGGATCCTGGTAACATTTATGAGTGTGATTCACTTTGCAAGTATCAGAGCAATTACTGACCAAGTCTCTTTATTTGGAAAAGTTAAGAGAATACATGCAGGAATAGACCTGATAGAAAATAAAATACAAAAAGGGTATATTGTCAAAACAAAATATTAATCTATACTAGCAAATATATAAACAAAAAAAAAATCTTAAAATGCATCTTTGTATATGAAAAAAATATCAAACCTACAACAGTTCAAGCAACTCCTTATTTTTTTGCAGTTTTTGCTCATTTTTGTTGATTTTATGTTAGCCCAGGTACCCTAGAGTAACTAGGAATGTTTCCTGATTCTCAAATACACAGTGATTCATTGGGGCAGGTCTTGTGTCATAATAGGAAATACAGGCTACTGGGTCGCTGCCATTTCAGATAAGAGAAGAAAGGCAAAAGAAAACTCAGGCAAATTTATCAATTTATATTCTGCTGATTTCTTCTTTGCCTTCCAAAACCTGCAGTATGAATAGGTAAAAAAATCATAGTCTTCATTTGATGCTGAATGAAACATGCAGTGAATAGAGATCAGATCCTCTCAAACCTCATTTATTGTCAAAACTTGACTTGTGTTGCAGCTTTGATAAATTACAGCAATTTCCAAATGCATGATTTGGATTCAGGGAGATATGGCATGTGTTATCATGACTGATATACAGCTGAAAACTGTCAGGAAGATGTAAATTCATAAATGCATAACTTTTTGTTCTTGAGTTGATTTCTATGCAGAATATCGGCAGGTATATTTTGCTTGTCATTTTAATCTCTACTTTTAGATATATGAAGTTTTACGAATGGTTCCTCTATACATGTGAAAAGCCACTAATCAAGGCACAATGACAAGTGTTCCAATAAGACTGGCTGACAAGAATTCTGTTTGCATTGCATTTTATCTAAACATCATTAAACTTTTACATTGAAATTATGTCAATGTAAAGTCATCTGTAAGGGTCCAGCTTCATAAAACAGATTGGTTGAAACTAACCGTTAATGGACAACCAGTAGACTAGGATTATATATTCTCTGTGTCCCCCATAGAAGTGTCCCACTCAATAAGTATGTCAGTCCAATTTCCAGGTCATGGGCCAAGAAAAACTCAGGATTTTCTGGCAAAAGCTTGATAACTGACTTTAAAACAAACTACTGATTACACATGCAAATACCTACTTCTGCACTTGGCCACAGCACAAATGCCTAAAAAGGGGCAAGTCTGTTAATATCTAGTGATCACAACTAATGTATACACAGAAATATCCCTCCAACACAAGCCTTCCATAACAAGTTTGGAACTATTGCTTTTAAGTGTTATTTAACAAATATTTGAAAATTTCTCTTAAAGATTAATCCGCAGTCTTTCCTCAGGTGTCAGAGTTCTTGATGTCATAAAGAGGATTCCAGGATCTCTCTATAAAAGTAGTTACAACATCATTTCCAGCCACTGCCTCAGCTGGTGTTACAGACCTTAACACAAGAACCAGAAAATGAAATTAGATTCGGAAGGTCCTTATATCCTGATATGTTCTTTTCACTCTAAGCCTCTTTTCTGTCAGGCTTCATTAATCCTTTTATGTCCTTGGTTATCTACGTTTGTCTCCTTATCATCTTTCACCTATCCTTCCTTCCTCTATGCTGACACAGTTTTAGTGTCTTTGCCTGCCCTCCATTTTTCCTCTCATCATGTTAGTAAGAATCTAAATTTTTTTTCTCAGATAGTGCATCACAATTCTAGGTGCTTCTGAAGTCATTTTGTTATTGGAGATCTATTAACCTGGAATGAAGTGGGCGCGACACCTATTTAGGTAAGTCATTACCAAGCTTCTGCATGTTCCATTATTGATCTGATGAGTTTCATACAGCAAAACTGCTAAAGTCTTATCTGAGGTGAGAAAAAGAAATGAAAATTTCAGAAGATGAAGTCTATTATACTAACAGAATACCTTCACAGTCTCAAATCAGAAATATACTATCAGAAAATTTGATTCTCTCTGGCTGAAGTTAATGCCAAATCTTCTTGAAAATTTAATGAGACAAGAATAGGTTTCAAATTTTAAATGTTGAAGAGCATGGATGAGAGAATTAATCAACATCTCTTTTAATTTACTGCAGCAATTAGCTATTTTGCCAAAGCAGATGAATCCAAGTGAGATTCTTGGCTGCAAATCTTTAGTTTCATCTTAGTCCTGATAAAATTTTCATTGCACAGCTGTGCCAGACCACCATTTAGTATACTGGCACATATGTTTTGTTGAAAGTTAATCCTATGCATTTATTTTATTGGAAGTTTCTTACAATAAAATCAGAAATTACATAAACTATGTCAGAAATGTGTAAGGGGCCAACACCCCAACTTTGTGAAAAGTAACTGCCTCTATTTTCTCCTAATTTCTAAATGCACAAACAGCAGTACTTACTGAATTTCCACCAGCTGACAGAGACAAACTAGAAGCCCAACATGACAGAAATAAAAGTATTTATATAATGAATATCATGGAATTGCAGATGCTGGAAGGAGTGTACTTCAATAGCAGTCACTAGCACAGGGTTTTCAATTGACATCAAACAATGACTGCTATGCCAAATAAGTAGTGAGCTGCTTAACAGCTCTTTCCCTCCTCTCCTTTTCTCCTTTCTTTTTCTCTCTTGCAGTTGGAGATACAGATAACACCCGGAAAACAGCTCTTTTGTTATTATTCACAACTATTGAGCCAACTGGTGAGAAAAAAGATTATTTCCACTGTCATATTTTTCACGTTGCAAAGACATTAACTTTGAAGATCTAAATAGATACATATCCTTTCACCCTAGAGGTAAGACTTGTCCCGGATACAATTATGCTGAATCCCAATGATGTATCTCAAAGAAGATGTAAGCATCTATTTTTGCAATAGTTAGCATATTAAAAAGGCAGATAGAGTTCTTCCCTCTAATGTTTCTGTGGTTACTGCACTGTTTCAAACACAGAATAAATCAGGCACAGTAAAAAAATAATAGTTCTCATTTGGAGATAGTTTGACATAGGAACAATCTCTAGGAACTAAGAAAGCATCGGGGTCTGTGGGATGGAGCAATGAACCAGAAGCTGAAAGACCTGGATTTTATTCTTGGCTCTTCTGCTCTTTACTTAGATGTTTACCTTCAGCCAAGTCACTTCACAACTCATGACAAGTCCCATCTGTCTTGGTTGTTTTGCAGATATTCCAAAGGGTTGAGATTCTGCGTTGCTAAAAGAAAAATCACTTTTGCCGTACATGTACCCAGAAGAGTGCTGTAACTCTTTGACAAGGGAAGTTTAGTCACACTTCTAGACTTCCTGTTTTCTCTTGGATAGCTAAAAAACAGCTTAGACAGGGTGTCAAAGAAATACAGCTTTCTCCATTAAGGAGCCTACATACTGTAACTTCAACTTGCTGAGACCAGATGACTCGCTGTTAAGTGTTGCAAAATATGAGCTGCAGGCTCCTTAGTGAAGTGCTCAAACTCTCTCCTTTAGTTACATCATAAGTCGCATACTCTGCTTCTGGTGCCTCTCTGCCAGCAACTGAGAATGGTGTATGGTCTTGAAACTGTATTGCTTCAACAAAATGTTTATCACCTTTTCAAAGATAATTGACTTCTTGAATGTGAGTTTTTGTATCAAGCCATTTATTGGGTCCATCAAAAGATCTGTAACTCAATACCAAGGTCGTGTATGGTTGCTGTCACCTGTTCCCATGAAGATTGTTACAGGCACACTCCAACACGTAGGCCTGTTGCACAGCCATCAGAAATCTGCAGTAAACTGTTTGTCCTTCTAAAAACATTCAGATGGAGATCACTTAAGCATAGTAATCTTAAAGCATGGTAATTCAATAATAATACAACAGCTCCATCTGAGCTTTATAGTTTATTAGCTACATGCATATTCTATATAGGGATTTTAAAAAACACATTATTTACCTAATAGGCTATAATGACTCCTTCAGTGACTTTATAGGAGGCCATATAATTTCTTCTGACTTCATGGATCATTGACATGATAGATATATTCTCCTTTCGGCACAGAACTTCCATTATCATTAATGAGACTTACGAACACATACTGAGAAGAGAACATATCCCTTATTGGTATTTGTTACCCAAAGCCCCACGTTTGAATTAACCTCTCTGCTATGAAACAGCCAAGGACAGATATCAGTAATCAGATTGTTCCATGATCTCTGTTATCCATTGTGTATTTAGTTTGTTATTTATTATCACCATCATACTTGAAAAAATGAATGTGAAAGTAGCATTAAAACACAGGGCAATTAATTTCTAATTCCGCGTCTAGAACTAAATTGTTGTGTGACTTTCAGCAAGTTGAACCTCTTTATTATTTGTATAACAAGGGTAATGTTACTTATCACGTGCCCCTCAAAGGGACCTTCTGATGCTTAATTAATATATGTTTGCAAACCTCTATTAGATCGTTAAACAGAAGGAAATGTCTATGTGGTAAAAAAAGCTCTGGCTACTCCTTATAGGCATTTTCACGATTCAACTACAAAGAAATATTGATTAAATAAAACATTGTTTCCTGCATTAACTTTCCTAATAACATAAACAAAAAGTTAGCTGTTGAAGAGGTTAGCCATTTATTTAACAGTAATAAATATATTCAGTCACTTACTTTTGACATAGAAGAGGTTAATTTTTTTTTTTAATGAAGTAATAAAACTTCAATGCCTTAATTCATTAGATGAAAATGAAGAACAAATAACAGACCTCTTTTAACACTTCAAGTCCTCAAAACACAAATTTGAAGCTTGGCTTTGTTGACATTGAAAAAAAGTTCATAAAGTTCCTGTTAATGTTACAGTGACATAATAGTGATATTAAAAACATAATTAGAGACCCTAAATAGATCATGGGGCACATAGTTCACATGCAAATGTGAACTTGTGATCAAATAACTTGGATGAACAAGAAAGGTAAATGGAGTTTTTGTCTGGGAGCTACTTTCTCAAATCCATACCTATTATTATTTATTTTTTTTCTACCAGACCATAGAGTATATTAGTACCATAACAACCTCCTAGAGATGTTATTTTATTATAATAGTACTTTTGTTCTGTCAATAAAACCTATTAATCTTATTTTTTGTTTATTTCTGATGTGAAATTGTACCCTCTAAATGTAAAAGAGATTGAATTGCTTATGGAAATTTCATATAGTTATTTTGTCAAATTTTGAATAAGTTACTGCCCTTCTCATTTGAAGTATAAATAAATCACATAAATTCTCTTTATTATACTCCAAAGTAGGAAGTGTCTTTAATTATTTTTGTCAGTTAAACCTAAGCAAGAGAAGACCAGAAGTAATGTGTCATAATTTTAACATTGACCCATTTCTCTCTGATATATGTTAAAGCTGAAATACAGTATCTCCTCCTTCTTTTATAGTCAATACACTTCTTGAATTGGACTCATAACACAACAACAGTCAGTTGTGCATTAAACAAATCATCCATGTATAGCAGTGCTCTAGAACAACAGCTGTGTATCATGATTCCCCACAAGACATCAATGGCAAGAAAAGCTGAAAAATTAAAACATAGGCTGTTTTTATTCTAATTGTGTCAGGAAAAAGATCCAATAAGAGAGCAATTTATTGCTTAATAATGAGCGTTTTAAGTTACTCTTGCTGACTTGTAAGCACACAGGGTCAGCTTGGGAAGTCGCAGAACTGAAAGACACACAGAATGCTATCCCTCGCCTGACCTCATGTAAACCTCAGGCTGAGGCATAACTTCTGAAACACTTTCTAGGATTTCCATGTAAACCCAGAAGGTGCACATATGTATGCAATCTAATTTGAAATAAATTACATTCATTGAAATAAATAGATTCACGGGCAATAGCTGAAGGTCAAATGTATCACTAGTTTAATAAACATGACAGCATGCACCAGGAATGTTGATTGACAAAGACTATATGTAAGTCGAGGGTAAGAGGTAGCACTTTAACCTTAATATAAACTTTGGAAAGAAAAGACAAAGGAAACAAGGGAAAACTACGTGAAGCTATCTTCAGCGAACTTGATGCTGAGAAGCAGGAGTGCATTCTCAGGCAGAATTCTTCACAGAACCTTCCAACCAGTTGTGCATCCTCACTAAAAGTGTTCCAGAGTGTGGCTGCAAAGTGAAAATCAACATTATTGAATAGGAATAAAAATTGAGAAACAAGATACCATCTCTTGAATGGTGAAATATATTTTTGCATATGCTTCATGTAACTAGTATTCTGAAGATAGTCTAGGAGAATCAATAAATTTTTTTATGTGTGTCAGAATGTCTCTTGCCTCCTTTTCAAAGATCCTGGTAGGGAAAGCACAGTTAATGTAATTCCTCGTCCCTCCTCAAATGGCAATCCTAACAAGCTTCAGGGATAGAGCACATGTACAGTAAACTTCATTTTCTGTCCCCTTCTATCTCCAGTTCATGCACAAACAGGGAATATCCATGGTCTTATCTGAAGTGAAGACGGAAAAACTATATTTTGTGAGGTCTGACATTTATTTAAGATCCAAGTTAAAACGCCAGTTTCCCCATCAGGGAAACAGCACAATTGATTTCAAGGCATTCAGCATACATTTTTGTTTCTGCTGAGTCTTTGCCAAGGTACCTATTAAAATTACATTGCTTTAAAAGTGATATTGCTAGGCATGTGTAGGATTCAAATGAATTGATATTTAATTGATTGAGACTGCCTGACACCCACAACATTTTACCAAAAGAATGAAAGATAAAATATCACTTCCACTGCAGATCCATCTCCCGAGAAAGGAATATGACTAACGTAAAAGCTTTTCAGCCCCACATTAAAGTGCCAGTGACACACAGAATAATCCAGAAGCATTGTGTGTCTATGACCAGGCTGGAAAGTTTGCTCATTTATAATGAAGTACACATCAAGTAAGCACCCATCTTACACCCATGTTCAGAATAAAAAAACCCAGTGGCTTATACTGTGGGAATGAGTAGAAACATAGATGGATTTCCTTGATTAATGGGAGTAGATGCATTGCCTCACTTGTTCCCAGAGCCTGGCTTATCTGCATAATGCCTAGTTTGCCATGGCAGTAAGTTTGTGGATTTTATGGTGTTAGTTTTGTATATTCATATACCAAACATGGATTAAACATCATTTAAATTTTACTTTTCTTCTCTAATTACACTTAAACATACAAAGTCTTGGGGTTTCACTCTCTAGCAGTTTTTTTCTTCTTAATAATAAGCAAGATCAGCTCTAGATGGCTCTAACATTTTATGCAGGCATTAAACGAACCTCTTTATTACATCCTCGGGAATGTTGCCTTCTTCACATATGCTCATATACCTCCCATTAACTTTAATGGGATTTCCTCGTGCCAATCCACATGAGAACAAATATATATCTAATATACGTAATTCTATGTTCAAGGGCTGCAAGCTTTATAAAGAATTATATTGAAGGGCTTTCAGTGCCCAAGGATATACAGTAACATATCTGCCAGGTCTAAACATATGTGTTTTGACACTTTCTTTTTGCATGTGTTAAAAAATCCAGTAGAGATAGAGGATTAAACTGAAAATGGAAAAAAAACTTACTTTAACAAAGATCAGTTCACAATAAATGCCATAAATGAAAAAGGAAAAAGGTGTTAATCTACCATTTTTCTGCACTATTATATTACTTCATATTTCTCCATAAAAAGTCACAACAAAATCAGTGAGATACATCATAACACTAGCAGGGAACTGGTAGAAATTTGCCACAGTGTTTCGTAATTAATTTTGTAACTAATGATAATAATGGTTCATTCTTACCCAGATTCTTACATCTAAGGACTCTAAACATTATTACATTAGTTCTCACAATCCATCACAGAAATTGATATTGGCATCCTCATTTTACAGAGGAAAGAGGGGTATGCTGTTCTCCCCTTGAGCTACCTAAAAGGTCATCTGAGTACTCAAAAGTTTCCACAGGGATTCACTTGTGTGCTTTTCCACTGATTAATCTACTCAAAGCAAGCCTGCATCTACAGAATTGCTTCTACCTTCAGCAAAATTGTAAGACTTGTAGAGATTTGCCTGGAAGAATAAAATTGAAGGTGGCTTTTCTTTACATGGGATAATGTGCTATCCCACTGTCTAAGGGAGCTATTGTAGCATTGATTAGGCAAAAGAGAACAAAATAAGTCCTTATCTCAAGCTGTAGAGATTTCTTCTTTGTAATACAGGGTTGCAAACCACTAAGGGAATGAGAATTTTTTACTTTTTAGTAATATTTGCCATGATATTTTGGTAACAGCAGTATTATAAAATAACTGAACACTAATACGTTAAATGTAGTCTTATCAGATTTGCCTAAAGAAATATTTAATTGCTACCTAATCTGCAACTGCATGACAGGAAGGAGAACTCTAGTATAGAGGAAACATAGCCTAACAAAATAAATCTGTAACGTTGTTTTCAGACCAGCATAACTTACACTTTCTTTTCTTCTTTCTGTCAAGAAATAGAAATGTAGCAACTGCAAAACTCTGAAGCAAGTTAAACGAATTAATTCTCTGGATTGAATTTGGGTATAGGCATGGACAAAAGTCTAGATTTAAACTTATTTTTATTTCTAAAGAAGAGAGAACCTCTTAAAACACAGTGTTTGTTACCTCTGGGTAAATGTTAATCATATATCTCACATAATTCATATAATTTGTATCCACATCTCATGGATATGCCTCTAAATCTAGCCCCAGTTGCTATAAAGACCACCATAGACTTGAGAAGATATACTATAAGTACGTACTAGTTCTGAAAATACTCCTAGTCCTTGTACTTTACCACAAAACCTTTCTCAGTATTTAAGTAATCAAAACCCTTACGTTTCTGAAGTTTTTAAAAAAAACAATTACTTTCATAAAACTGCTACCTCAACAGTGCATTGATACTAATGAAAAAACTTCTGGCATGTTTAACAATAGGTTCGTTCTTACAGTTATATTATGTTTGTAGTATTACAGAATTTTAATGAAATTTAGGCATTTTACGTAACAACTTGAGTTAGAATCAAAGGTCCCTAGATGCTACTAATAACTGAAATTTTTAAATATACCTTCTGTTGCCATTTTGCAATAGTCACTTCTAATCAGTTATTTCCATCAGTGTACCTGCTGGCAAATGTAACTGGAAGCATTATTTAGAATGCACACAAAGGATTTCAAATACTATCACTGTAAATCTCTGGTTTTAAGATTAGAATTGCATTAATGCAGAAACAAAACAAAAACTACAGTCACAAGTTGAATTGATTTCAATGAATCAAGGAACACAGAAAAGCACATCATCATGGCTTGATGAGTCCACACAGGGGGTGTGTTGAAACTCAACATGATTTTCAACCCTACACTTGTGCAGCAACAAGAATTCAACAGTACAATGTTAAAGAGGCCAATCATATTGGCATGGGAAGAAAACTTATAGATCAGACAAAGTAATTTTTTCACAGCGATGAGTGCTTAGTCCTCTAAATCCAGTGTCTCACCACCCTCACTGTGAAGAATTTCTTCCTAATGTCTAATCTCAATCTCCTCCTTTCCATTTTATAACCATTCCCACATACCCTATCACTACAAGCCCTTGTAAAAAGTCCCTCCCCAGCTTTCCTGTAGCCCCTCCAGGTACAGGAAGGCCGCTATGATAGTCCCTAAAAAATTCTCTTCTCCACACTGAACAAACTTAACTCTCTTAGCCTGTCCTCATGGCAGAGGCGCTCCAGCTCCCTGATCATCTTTGTAGCCCTCCTCTGGGCCCGTTCCAACAGTTCCATATCCTTCTTAAATTGGAGATTCCAGAACTGGACACAATGCACCAGGTGGGGTCTCACAGGAGCAGAGTAGAGGGGGAGAATCACCTCCCTTGCCCTGCTGGCAATGCTTCTTTTGATGTGGCCCAGGACAAGGTTGGCCTTCTGGGCTGTGAGCGCACATTGGCGGCTCATGTTCAGCTTTTCATCAATCAGCACCCCCAAGTCCTTCTCTGCAGGTCTGCTCTCAATTACATCGTCTCCCAACCTGTATTGATACTGGGGTTTGCCCTGACCCAGGTGTAGGACCTTGCACTTGGCTTTGTTGAACCTCATGAGGTTCATACAGTTAGACTTCTCCAGCTTGCCCAGGTCTCTCTGGGAAGGAAATGTTTGTAAAAGCACAGATGTCATTTGTATCAAAAAGAAAACAAAAACTTGAGGTTAAACAACCAGTTTCCCTTTAAGAAATTTTGCAGTGGTTTTGAAATTAAGAAATGATTGCCTGTTTTTACTTTCTACAGTGAGGTCCATTTATTTATTTCTTCCTCCTTCAGTTGCTCTAAGATTTCCACTTAGTTCTTCATAGGTAGATGCTATAATACCCTACTATCTTTCCAGAGTTTCGTGTCTATTCATTAATTGCCCAAATCCAGCAAACAAAACAGGACAGATGCAAGTTCAGATGGAATTCTCCTGAATGAATAAACATCCTTCTTTACAATTAACTTCCAGACTAAAATAAACCTGGAATTCCATTCTGGAAAATACGGACCCTACAATTTTTTATAGGTGAATGTTATGCATATTAAAATAATAATCAAAAAGTTTTAATAATCTCTTAAAATAAATTTAAAAGAAAATATTATAAATTCAATGCTCTGTACAGATGATATCATAAGGACACATAAAAAAATGTAAAAATACTTAATAGGTATTTCATACAAAGAAGCAGAATGATGTATTACATTGCAACCTTAAAATAATGAAGTATCTTTCTCTCATTAGTTAGAGTTATTGAATGAATAAATCCTAATGTGCCATCATTAACAAAAAAACCCTACTAAAACTCATTAGTTTGAAGGATCAGCTAAACTAAGCATCAAGGGTATTGAATAAGGTCAAAAAGCTGTCTGAATCTCTATTGATAATTTTTAAACCACTTTGAACATTAGGAATGTTCTTATAAACATAAAAAATGACAATTTTGAAGTGATACCTCAGAAAAATGAACAGAGCAGATAATAAATTAAGCCCGAATTTACACACGTCAGGGAGAGTCATAAGTTCTAACAAAGGATGCAAGCAAAAGTGCATTCAGGAAAGACAACACAATTTAACATCTATCTTCAAAGTCTTGTGGTAAACAGAGCTTCTCAACCTTTTTTTGTGTATGAAAAGATCTCAGATTTGGTAGAAGAAAGTATCCGCAACACAGTTTACATCTGGAAGTTTCAGAACCAGCAAAGGAGGATTTCTTATGAGCTACTAGACTTGCATGCAGCTGACCATGATTCAGGTACAATCACCAGGTTTAGCCTTCTTTGCCACCTTGTTCTTCATAATACAACAGCCAGGGTATTTTCCAGATTCAGTGTCACTGACTCCTTTCTCAGCTTGCTCTTCTTTAGCTCCATGGTTTCATCATCACCTGTTGCCATGCGAAAATAAGAGAGGATCTCCTCTGTATTCCAACACCCTGACCCTTCTAACAAACACTCTTAGTGAGAGAGGGCTGAGGAAGTTTTGGAAGATGTCCTCGGACAGATAAACTGCAAAGACTTTTGAAGGCAAGAACCACTCAAAATTACTTGTCCAAGGAAGACAGCTGTGGTTTGGTCCCTGCGTTGTATGCATTGAGCAGCATAAAAAATGCCAAACATATCTGTCAAGGGGTTTGCACAGCTTCTGGATAACAACAAGGCACTGAGGTCAACAGTGTTGTGTTTTGAGCAAAGTCTTTGGTTTGTCTAAATTGTTTGCCAAATTTGCTCTGCAAATGAAAAGAGCAAAGACAATTGGTTTATAAAGGTATTTGTTTTTTTCCAGAAATAAAAGGAATGACAACTAGTCTCTTGCTTGCTGACTTACTCTCCTAGCAAATGGCCTGAATGAAATCTACCCATCTTTATCTCAGAAAGGGTTATATTGTCCTCTCCCAGATATTTTGACCTATGCTATGCAGCGAGGTACTTTTTGGCCAAGCATATGAGATTCTTGCAGGGAGAGGGTGGTCAGACCACTCTCACTAACAACCAAGAACCTGGTTGAGGGATGTTCTAACCTCTAATCTAGCCATGTAGTCTTGAATGAAAGAGGCTGGTTGTCTCTGCAGATGTTCATATATGCATCTCACATAGGTCTGCAGGGTCAGTGGGAAATATCAAAACCCACAGGGTCAGTATCTGTCCACTGGCTTCCTTAAGTAGATGTTGGCCTAGGATCAGAGAAGGCAGGTGAGTTCAGGGGTACAGTGAATGCTGGAAGGGTCTAGCAAGCATCACGTCCCTCAGGGCACCCACCAGCTCGCCTTCACTTCTCCCTCCCAAAAGATTCAGCTGTCAATGCTCATGGTCACTTCTTAATGCTGACTTGGCTTTTCCTCAAGGATTCTGGCGAAACAGAGGTAGCAGTGAGAGCAGCTAAACAGTTTACTAAGTATTTTAAAGCATGCAAACTAATTTCTGTGTGTTACAGATCTAATACAACTATGCCAACTCCATGTCACAGAAATATCTCATGCTGTCAGTTTTCGTTATTGAAATTACTGTTATTGGCACTTGAGCATATTAATAAGGACATTTTCTCTTTTCATTCTAATTTTTATTAATAAAAATAAGATGTCAAATGTTCTTCAAAATATTAATGTTTCACAAGATAACAGCAAAATTGAAGTTTATAGACTTATCCTATTATCTTTTTAATGATATGGCTTATGAGTGGCTGCATATTCCCACAGTTAAACTTAGCGTACTATACATCAAGAATTTTTAAAGCAAATTCAATTATCATGAAAGACATAAAGAAAATTCCTAAAACCATTACTACTTTACATTAATAAAATTCGATTTTAAATGATCTTGAAAGCTGCTTTTTACAGAAAATTGCATTTTAGCTATTAGTTTTTCTTTATTTTATTCCAAGAAGTATACAGAAATAGTGTCTCCTGATAGGGAAGACCGGTCACAGAGGTCAGTTAGGAAACGTTAAGAGTAGTTGGGTAGCTGAACTCTTTTCTCTGTGCAACTGAATACCAGTCAAAAGACATATGTAAAACATACAGTCACTTCTTAGGTCTGAAGTTACAACATTTTTAGGATGAAAACCTGTTTATTAGGAGCGGCATTCACTGCCCACCTGAAGATTAAAATTTTCTAAAGGAAAATCTTGTAGTTGTGTAAGGTTATTGATTGAAGTAGCCAAAGACATCTCCTGCAGTCTCAGTGTTACTGTGTGTTGAACTTCTGCCCACCTTATAAATCAGGATTCGATACTCTAGGTAATTAAATTACTGTGTATACTGCTTCTCTGAACCAAAATGTCCTATATTTTACTATAACATATTCTTCCAGCAAGAAGAAGTCAGAAAGAAACCTTTCCTAAAAGATATAATTGGAAGGCTAAAAGCCTTTGATATATTGGAACCCATGGCAGGGGAGATTGAAACTAGATGATTTTAAAAGGTCTCTTCCAATCCAAATCATTCCATGATTCTATATATCACTTCACTCCTCCAGCTGAACTGATTCCCTGTTTTCTTTAGTTTTTCTCAAATTGTGCATTCAGCACCAGGGTTAGTACAAAGCACTTGGTAAGATAGCAAGTAGTTCTCCTCTCCAAAAAGTTGATCTAATTGGGTGGTTTGCTGTGTTAGCTAATGAGAAATAAATATTGGATGATGGTTAAGGAGGAATCTTTTATTTTAACTATAGTGGTAAATAAGGGAGAGGGTTGTAATTTTTCATATTTATTTAAGACTCTTAAGATAGCCTCAGTAAAGGGATTTCTTGGTGTGAATTTCTCTTTTATTCAGAAGCCATTTGACAAATCCATTTCTTCACGCTATTTTTTCCTCATTTTAACCTACAGTTCTAAATAAGTTCTCACACTCTTCCGTTACAACCTTCACACAAATTGCATGATAATACACCATTGAAAGGCTGTTTAATATTGATATGTAAATCCTACTCTGTCTTCAGAGGAACATTGTATTGAGTCTTTGTAATGTTGAACATGGGGATACAAAATTAAATTTGGAGAGTGTATACATTTTAATTGTAGGCTTTCTACCCACTTAAAAATATCCATACTGCCCACTTTAAAATATTTTGTTTTTTTACGCTAGAGTAATGTGGAATTTGTTTTTAAAAGTCATGTCATTCAGTGGGATTAATATCCCTTTTTTATCATTTATTTTGCTCTTAACATATTTAAGTTAATAGTGTGTTTCATAGACTAACTGGACTTTTTCAGAAATTGGGATTCCCAATTTAGCTACTGTCCCAGGACAGTATAAAGGCCACATGCTTGGAATACTGTTCTTCTTAAGAGGGAAAGTATACAAAAACCAGCTTATCAGAGAATTTTCAAATGTTCTCTGCCTGCTCTGACCTTTATTCCTTTGAATTGAGGGCTCCTGTGTGGCCAGATTTCCCTTGGCCACAGCCGACAGTGGCAACAAGAAGGGACAACCCTCCCTAAAGCCCATCCTTAACCTAGAGAAACAGGGGAAATCTGTGTACCAAAGGCTGAGTAGAGTAGGTATGTAACAACTCAGCTTCTGCCAGAGGTTTCTGATCAATTGTAACTCTGGTTTAGACACTCAGTACATCAAAAAGTTATTAGACCACAAGCATATGAGGTCCAACACAAAAAAAAAAAAGACTGCACCTGTAACTTTTTATTTAACAAATTCAGAAAATAAACTATGAGTACTTTCAAAATAACTCTCTTTTGAGTTAACACACAACAATATATGATGCTGCCAACATTCAAAGCAATTCCACAGATCATTTTATGAAAGACTGTTGAGGACCTCCATCATTTTTTCTTTCACAACTTGTATGGACAAAAAATGGGTTCCTTTGAGCACTGACATGGTCTTTGGGGAGAGGTAGTTATCGGCTAAAAACTGCTTCACAGACAAAGCATTGTGGGCTGGTGCATTGTCTCAACGTTAACTCACTGTTCACTCTGCATGCTGACATTTTCCAGCTGAGGGTAAGAAAATATCTATATTTGAACACGCATCCACTCACACTGAGTAAAGCAATCGAGTTGAGCCTTGTCTCAATAGGATAGATTAGAACATGTTCTATAACTGTCCCTTTGTCTCTCCACTCCCACTCTTGGTTCCTGAGCTATATGGTTAGTCTTGGTTTTTGTGTGTCAGACCTCGTGTCAGGGATCTTAAGAACTTCTTTGTTAGCCTAGAATAAAACTTGATTAACTTGTATATTATCTAAATAGTCTCCCTAGTTCCACAGAATTTTGGTATGGACTCTGCATCAGTACTTATTGCTGTAACGAGTCTCTGTAATCAGCAGTTCATTCAGTTTCTTTAGGATCAATATCCTTTGTTTCCTTACAAGAAAAGGAATCTTCTCACAAGATCTTATTGAGTAAGTCTATTATGTGTAGTATGTAACGCTCTATAAATTTGTCTGAAATTCCCATATTTCTTCTGAACTAGCTACCATTTGCCATTTTCTATTCCTGAGTAGTGGGATTGCTAAAATACCTGTTTTCTATTAAGCCTTTCAGAGAAACACATCCCTGCCTTGGTGCTTTTTGGAGTAAGTTTTTATATTTATCTGAGAGTTTCTTCTGATTTACTGACTTGTCATAAATACAGTTAATCATAAACTTTCTAAAATGTTGTGTAATTTATTTCTTTTTTTTAAACCATTATCTCATGTTTGTGTTCCAGGCCTAAAAAGATACTGTCAGATACTGTTCACCCATGGATCCTAGGTTGTTATCTTTTTTATAGGTAGGCTTTTTCACAGCAGGGAAACTTCTAAAACAGTACTCTTGATCACTTCTTTGCCTCAATAGAATTTCTGCTTTTGATACTCTATATTTTCCATAAACTATTTTTGAAAATTCACACCTAATTCTTTTACTCTTAAGGCAACATATATCCCCATTCCAGTTTGCCTCTGCAATGACTGTATGTTTTGATTCCCGATGTTTTCACACTAAATACACTATCAAATATTCAGACTGACTGCCCCTATGGTCAGAGGGAACTTGATTTTCCTGAATAATAGATTTATAGGATAAACCAGTCCTAGAATAAGTCCTGATGAATAAGTCATGATAAATCAACCCTTGAAACTGAAATCATATCGCACAGGATCATATGATAGAAACTAATGAATACAGTCCATAACTTTCAAATGTTACTTGAATAGTATCTTGAACTAAGATAAACTTGCTCTATAAAAGTATCCCAAGAATCCTAAAAAGTTATGGAACAATGAACCAAAAAAAGAAAGAAAATTGTGAACATACACCATTGTCATTAGGGTAACTGTTGCTATTAATTTTCACTGTGATCCTGAATTAGAATCTAGCCACTCTCTTCACATCTCTTCTAGAATAAAATACGTTTGACTAATAAAGCTGTTATTTGACAGGCTTGGAGAACATTATGTTGTCTAACTCAGTTATGTTGAGGCATTTTTATCACCATCCTACAAATAGTTTTTTTGCAACAGTTTAGTGCAACACTTCTTGTCTTTTTTTTCTGCTTGTAAAAAACTGTATTTTGATAGAGGCATTCAAACCTCTTAATAGTTATAGAATGTATTTTATTGATTCACTGATTCCAAACTAGTTTACCAGCTTGTATTCTTGCATTATTTTTTGGGAATATAATTGCAGTCCTGTCATATAGGACCTGCCACTATTTTCATAGACTGCTAAGTACTTATCATCAGTTGATAATAACTTTCTACACCTCTTTTTCAGATTATAACCCCACTTCACTGAGAGTTGGGGTTTAAATATGAAAATCACAAACCTTCTCATGCACACTTGATTCTGTCTATATCTCACCAATGTAATACACCACAGAACTAAGCTCTGGCAGTAACCAGAAGTGAAAGATTTTGATAAAAATGAGCACTTTTTCTCCATGAGATACCAAGTGAAATATTTTAAAGTATTTTACAGTTCAAAAGAGAAGAATTTCCAACTTCACTAACATTAGTGCTATTCAGAAACAGTTTTACTCTTAACAATTTGTTTAATAAATTTGTGAGTAATTTTTGACTATGTAAATGTGAAAGATGACATCATACATATCTGAAAAATATAAGAAATGCCACTTTGCTTTCTCCTTAAATAATTTATCACTTTACTTTTTATATTTTCTACCTGTTATGCTGCCTAAAGGAAAACAATATTGTGGACAATGCTTGAATATGTCTTAAAAAAATTTCCAGCTAAGATATGATTTTCCAAAGACGAAACAACAAATGATTTCTCACCAGATTACATTTTCATTTTAGCCACAACTCTGTTACAAAAAAATTGATTTGTCCAGTTTCTACAGTGAGTAGAATTATGTCAAACCTATGACTTTTTGTAAAAGAAAATCCCAGTGTTATATTGAAGGATTTCACTTCCCTTAAACTTCTAAAACTATTGTGTTTTAGGAAGGCAAATGGACCATTTAATTTAGAGTTTGCTGATTTGTAAATAGGATAATTTTATTATTGAACTGCAGTGGTATTCTTAACTTGTCCCAGTCTTCAGAGGCATAACATTTCTTTTAACTCCCAAAGCACATAAAACAGTGGAAGGGTACATTCACGTAATCCAGATTGTTTTGATTCTATTTTAATTTCTGTCTTCTTTAACGTATTGAAATCACCCTGCATACGTTCTTAATACAAGTGCTAGGTGTTTGTCTGTCGTAAGTGCACCTTAAGTACATAAAACTATGGCAAGTCCACTCTCTACTGTGCAATCTATAGTGGCATTCTAAAACGTCAGAAAACTAGAAACATTTTCTTGTTTCCTGTCGCAGTTTTTTTTACCTTGTTAACAAATTTATCAAAAAAGGTCCCCCTCAGACATTGTAGTTGCATTGTGCCACGCCATAGATGTTAGAACTGGACTATCCTAAACAGAGAAAACTAATAATAGTGTCCCTGGAACTATTTTAAATTCAACAAAATAATTTATGCAAAATTATTTATCCTTTATGCAAAGAAAACCAGTTAAGTAGAAAGGTGTAATCGCACAAAGAATTTCCTCACTTTCAGGATTAGAGAAACTGCGTGTTATACTTTATTTTTAAAGTATGCTATTCCTCCTGCTTTTTTCCACAATAAGCACTTTTTTCAGCTCAAGAATTTCCAATATTTTTGCAAAAAACTTTGATTTTACATATATTCTGGGAGTTGAAAGTCATGCCATTGAAATTTTGTTGATTCAGGAGTAGTGTTTGGCGTTAAGGACAGTATTTTCTTCTGTCAAAGTGCGCAAGTCACACAACCTAGCAGAATGAAATGTTGTGTTAAACATTAGATGTTTAGAATTTCAAGGGGTTTTTATGTAGGTAAGTTCTATTCTTCCAACAAAGAAGACTCAGATGTTTATAACAACTCCATTTTGCAGTATTATTGTTCAGTCATCAACTTCTACCTTTCTACTTTCTACTATCCAGTCATGACAAGAATGTGGATTTTTCTGTGGGAATTCAAAACAAGTCTTCCTGTCAGTTAAATAAATTCACATCTTTTTATTGCTGTGTTGTCAAAGTCGTGGTTAGAAAGACATGGATTAACATTCCGCTTTGCTGGTTAAGCTTGGGAAAAAATTAAGGTGCCTACCTTAATTCCCTCTATCTGCTCAAAGTATATTTGGTTTTGATTGATATATAGAGCATGAGAGGTTCATTAGCTAAAAATCTTGCTAGAATATGTCTCTGAAATGTAATCTGTACAGTGTACTTGGCAGATTATTAAGAATATGTATTATCCTTTCAAAAATACTGGCAGCCCTTAGAAATATTTGTCTTTGTCTGATTTTTGAGAAGCCTCTTCACGCTTTTTTTTCTTGCAGGCAAGACATATTCACCAGTGTACTTGAGCAAACTAAATTCTGAAAGCTTCACCATATAAAACCTTCTCTTTAAACATTTTTATTGCTATGTGATGAAGTGTACAGATCAGAGTCTTCCAAGTTAGATTAGTTCTACAAGTAAAAAGTAATATACAAACCATTTTAAATGTTCTGAGACAAATGTAGAAATTTGCCACCTGGCAGAGTCCTTAATTAAAAATTATTAATTAGTTTTAAAGCATAGCCCGTTCAGGCTTCTTTACTACTTCCCTTTACTGAGGATACCACTTAACAGCATTCACTTTTGAAAGCAATCTATACAGTAAAAGTGGCTAGTTTAATATCAAAGTGGAAATGTTTGCCAAAGAATGCAGAAGTCCAAAAAAATCAGGCACACGTGAACAATTAAAAATATGAATGTCAGTATTTCAAAGAAAAAAGAATTTGTATCTTCACAACTCATACAATATTTGAAGGAAAGGAAACCGCATCGTTCAATTCAAAACAACTGTAAGACTCCAGTTGCACGCCTTCTCAGAAAGCCATCATAAATCTCTACCCAAGTTCAGACTGTGAATACACCTCCTCCCATCTGTTCTGTTCTGTTCGGTTCTACAGACCTTCAATGAACTGCTAGCCTTGGACAATAAAGGCAGACAAATCTCCACTGTGAACCAGAAATATCACTACTTCCTCCTATATTTATATGGAGGCTTCAGATTTATCAACCCTGAATTTTGAGATATGCTATTTCCTGGTGTGTGTCAAGACACAAAACTCAGTAGTTGACTGCAAAATTCATCCAAAACTCTCCTTGGTTTATAAATATGACCTAGATACAACATTTGCATATAGACCATCACCTGGTCCTTTTCTCAGATTGCTTAAGTCTGTCCAGAACTGTTTGTCTCTCCCACCAGCTTCCTTTTTCCTGACTTTTTTTAACAATCCCACTTGATCAAGTGACTGAAATAGGTGATCTCTACTGCTGTAGAGGGTATTAAGATAATTTTGGCAGATGTCATGTTTGTGTTGGTTTTTACATGTATCTGAAGGAAGTAGTAATAACAAAATTCCTCTCTTTCTCTTTTCCAAAAAAAAATATTCCTCTTTCAGAGTAATTCTGGTAATATTTTCCGGCTAATTTTCAAAACTGAAGTTTGAAAGTAACATGAAATAGAGCTGAAAATGCAATTATGCAATCTTAACACTGGAACAACAAAAAGGACTTCATTAAAAAACAGAGGTAAATTGTGTGTCATTGTAGTCCAAAGTTACTGAGTGTGATGCCCTCATTTTCTTCAGAACTAAAGAACACATCTGTTTTCACATCTTATTTGAGAACATATTTCCTTCTATTGCATTTTATTAAATTTAGTATTGTATCGTTGTGCAGTGGGAATACAATGCAGAGATACCACACAAAACAGAGCTGTTGTTGCTCTGCTAAGTACCAGATGTCAGGTTCAGTTTCTTTCTTGATAAATATTTCCTTTTTAAGGAAACTGAAACACATACATTGCTGCTGCAAAATTCTACTCATGTAGAAATAAGACAGCATTAAGATGTTTGTTAAAAACTTGCTTCCTTTTTACGTAAGAAAATGAATGAATATCTAATGAAAAATAAAGAAAACTATCAAAAGGAAAGAGTTGGAGTGGGTCTATGTAAACAGCAGTCTAAGGAAAATTATGTAGTGTATTTTTTTTTTAAATTCCATTCTCCAATTTCTGATCTCACTGACACCAGCATTACTTCATTGACCCTGCTGTTTCTCTTCATCAAATGCCGATTTAACTCAGCATGTTGGTTCAGTACTCTCTATTTAAGCATGCTGTTGTCCAACAGTCATTGGAATCTAAGCATTAGCTTAAACTTTCCTGTTGAATAGAGATATACACATTTAGGCGTTCTCTGAAACTGTGTTGTGTGCAAGAAGGGGTGGGGGGAATGGTGGTGGAAAGAGGGAGAGACAAAAAGAGAGAGATTGCAGGTCCATGGGGCAGCAGGTGGTTTCTCTTTCAACAGGAATTTCAGAATTTTAAACAAATGTTCTTTCTAGAAATTAGCAAAGCCAAAGCCTTTTGAAATGGGAGACAGAAAACTAGCCTGCACTTCACAGAATAACTGCTTGCCAGATGAGCTGTCTGGAACAAAGAAGACCAAGGTGCAAGCCCCAGCTGCTGAGGCCACACCAAAGACATGAATATCAATGCTAGATGAGTAGCTACTCTATCTCTAATTGGTCTAATTAAGATTACGAACAAATAGACAGTGATAACGAGACCAAGATAATTGGGATATTACCACAGCCAGGTCTCTCACTCAGAATACCCGAGTTTGAAAAATCAGTCTGAATCTGAGCTAAAAAGAGCTTTGATTTTGTTTCCCTGAATCCTGGTTTCTTATATCACATCCTGGTATTGTGTTATGGGCCATACTGGTTATGCAAGTCCTCAGTGTGACCAGAAGTCCTATCTATCTGTTCCAAAATCTGCATACAATGACAATGAGAATTTTTTATCTCTGACTTTTGCTGCCTGATTTTCACCTGAAAACTCCCAATTAGCAAGACCTGCTGCACTGAATACATACTGCTTGTCCAGCTTGAAAATTCAACCAGTGCCTATAAATTCCATAAATGTGGTTATGGCACAGGGTAAACAACATATCTGTCACTTCATTACACAGTCATGTATAAACACGTATCTTACTTTCCACAGAAAATATTTATCAAAAGTGACACTTTCTACAGAAGCCTCTGTTTTCCCGTGAGCTGTTTAAAAACACTGTATCAGTTGTCTTTCAAAGTCAGGCAAACTAGTGCTGTCAGAGTCTTGAACGTCTCTAATTTCATTCTGGTTTGTCTTCCTTCCAGAAGTCATTAATTAAGGACATTATTCTGAAGCACTACTGTCTGAAAACACCAATGAAAATTAATTTAAATGACTCAGCTTCTGAGAACAAATTTGTTTCTTTTTAAACAAAGAAGCATAGGCCTTCATGAATGCAGAAAAGCAAAAGGTTTAGAACAATCTGTTCAACTTTTGTGAGCAACTTCCAAGTTTTGCTTGCTGCCAGATAGTCTGTGGCTTTCTCAATCTGCTGAAAGCTAAGCATAAATCAAACTCTTTTGCTTTTAAATCCTGAGAAGTTCATAAATCAGAACTTTATTGACAACTTTTGCCACTGTAATATTCTAACGTCCTATAACACTAATAGTCACTTGTCTGCCCGTGGAATACTTTAATTTTCAGAAAACAACAAAAAAAACCCACAGAAACATTTATTAGTGGAGTCGTTTCCATATAAGTAGAAAATATAGCTAAAACAAACCATTAGACAAGCTTTATAATAACTGCTGCAATTCATGCCAGGGACATAAGGAAAACAGATTAAATCCACAAAGCACATCTCTTGTTGCTGTCTGCAGAGTTTAAAGAGAATGGATTGTTTCATTTCCTGGATTCATGAATCCCTAATGAAGTATGATTCTATTTCCATGATGGTTTTGTGCTAATTGAAGGAGACTAAAGAGGAAAACAGATCCTGAAAGAATTTTTTTTAAATGGGTAGTTAGCATTAGTCTTCTTTCAAGGAATCCACAGCATTTCTTCTCACCACCGTTTCTACCATCGGTCTCATATTTTCAGAGAACACAGAGATAAAGGCATAACAAGCATATAGTACGTTTTTACAATATATAACATATTAATCTTTTAATACTTCTTGCAAACAAGTCATGTTTTTAATTTGATTACGAATTTTCATTAACTTTCTTACTGGCATAAATTCAGCCTTGTATTACAATGTTACATGTTCTAGGTTGTATTTCCTGAGCCCTAATACAATAGGGAAGGCCCTGTGTTTATCTGGATGGGCACACTACTGTGCATCAAGGACCTAGTGATGCACATAACAGTTAACCTAAGCAGGCCCAGGACTGTGCTGTGCTGTATCCAGTATGGCCTTCAGGTTGCATTATGCTGCATAAATCCTTGACCACAGTATAAGCTTCACTAGCTCACCGTAATGGAGGAACCTGCAGGCAGCTCACACTTTCTGCCAGTGGTTACACCATCTGTGTGGCTTTGCCTTATCTAAAAATGATGCAAGAACTTTATGAATAGAGTTACTTTCTTGTAGAAAAATCTTACAAAAGTTCAAATATCAAAAAAGGAGATGCTTCCCTCTATGGATGGGGTCTGCACAGTGTACCATGGGAAAACCTATCCAAAGTCCATCCAGTGAGGCACAAATGCAAGGTTCTCAGGAACTGAAGGGATGTAAGATATACTATCGACATTTCTTTTCTTCTTCCGTTGAAGCACTTATTTTATTAAGCCTTCCCTGCACAGAACCCTGCACCATCTCCCACCCTTCCTCCACCTGCCTGGTGCAGAGTAGATCCATTCATGATTTCGACTTCTGACTTCTTTTTTGGTCTCAAAATTGTTAATTACAGATGCAGAGAAAAAAGCCAGGCCTTTTCTGACTCTTTTTCCCACATCTCAGACGAGCTAATTATTCTGAATCCAAGGCTACACAACAGAGATTTTAGAAATTGAAAAGAAGCAGCAAGGCAGAGGTGGTGTAAGCTAGGTTGCCTTCTTCATGACAGTAATCATCTTAAGCATTCATTTCACTTACTGAGTTTCAGACACGGAGTAGTACGTTCTTATACTGTGACAACTTAATCCATTTTCATTATATCAGTGTAACCTCAGACCCTCTTTATACTGCTGAGGCAAATACACTAGCCTTAAAGTGTCTGTACATGTAATTCACAGGGGTTTGGGACTCCTTTTACTTGGCCACAAAATATCAGAAGGCCCTAATGTATGACAAAGTCTATCCTGACAGCTCTTCTAACTGCATGCTTTGTTTTCCAATGCTGAAGGAGAATTCTCACAATGTTGTGAATAACAACAGCCCAACCTTCTTTTTGGCCTGAAGACAAGAATGCTCCAGGGAAATCTCATCAATGAGTATTAAACGTTTGAAGGGAACACATGCCAAGAATGGAGTCGGGCACCCTTCAGTGGTGCCCAGTGACAGGACCAGAGGCAAATGGCACAAACTGAAACACGGGAGCTTCCCTTTAAACACCAGAAAGCATTTTCAGATTGAGGGTGACCAAGCACAGGCACAGGCTGCCCAGAGAGGTTGTGGAGTCTCCTTCCTTAGAGATATTCAAAACCAATCTAGTCCTGGACAACCTATTGTACATGGCCCTTCTTGAGCAGAGGACTTGGACAGAGTGACCTCCAGAGGTTTCTTCCAACTTTAATCATCCTCATCCTTGACAGAAAGACAGGCTAGTCCCCATAGCTGTTTTACTCCTCTTTCTGAAGCTAAACTGAAGAGTCTCCACTTAGCAACTTGTGAGGAAAACTTTAAAAGTCTGAAATTTGATGATTGCTAAGTTATCACAGCAGATCACAAAAATATTTAGAATAACTCTCTATATTTGGTAATTGTTACTAGTTACTGTACTTTGTGATAAATTCATCCCTCTTGTGAAAAAAGGCTACCTATCCCCATCACAGTAAGCCTTTTCTCATTCACCACCTCCTATGAGCTAGATAAACCTGCTGGCTCTTTTAGGATGATAAAATATTTGTAGCTTCTAGAAGATGATTCCTCAGGTCTCATATTCCAACATGTGCCTATTTATATCTCTTATATACAAACTTCACATACACCACTCACGTTGACAGTCTTCAAAGGTGTCACAGGTTACATGACCACAAGAAAAAGTATACTCACATCCCCCAACTGTTGGTTTGGATTATGCCCTGGAGAGATCATCTTTGAGTACATAAAACTACTAATTAAAAAAGCATCACCGGTTTGGTAACTTAAAGAAAATAGATGTATTTAAGAAACAGCCAGTGTTTAAGAAAATCTTTCTTTTTGTTTTTCTTCTACAGCTATCACAGATGTCCAGTTATACAGAAATTCATGAGTATACATGCAAAAAAAAAAAACCCTTCAGATCTCATTTTGTTATTTCGACTTTTACATTGACATTTTCAAAATAATTTTATTTTAGTTCTGTGCAAAAATTGCGCACACTAAGCATTCTACTCTTTACAATACTCCGTTGGAAAGTATAACTTGCCAACACCTCACCAATCAACTCTGTAGCAAAATTAAACTTTACTCCTTTTCAAACACTTTGGAGTTTTCCTTATTCTTGTAGAGAATTATGGAGGTGACTCTGACTGACTTAAATTATGCTCCAAAAGCTTTTGAAGATAAGTTCAGTCTCTCCAGGCATTCATAATTCCCTTCATAAAGGTGAAAAATCTGACTGAAAGGTTTAATCAGGTTTGATCAAAGGATCTCTTTTCCAAGATCCATATTTCCTGAAATAGAGTAGAACTGGGATAATGAACAGTACTGCTTACATTTAAAAGGAAAATAACTCTAGGAATTTCTAATCTTAGGACATGCTTGTATAACCTACATTTCTAAATCTGCAGACAAAATTCAATGCCACTACACATCATCAAATCACTTAATGTTTCATAAACAATTATATTTCAATAAAATTTCACAGTTAGAATTTACAAATCAAATACATAAAACAGAAAATAAAAGAATAGATAACATAACCAAGAGTGAAAGTAAAAATTAAGAAAGGTATTCAGTGTTTCTTTATGGAGGGAATTTGTGCATTTTGATAGTGCTTCTGTTGACTCAGATGTTTTTATCTTCCCTGGAGATGATGTTTCACTTCACCAAGACCTCACTCTATAGTTAGGACTATACAATAAAAAGTCCAGAGCATCTCCAAAGTCAACAGAGAGCTTCTTGGGCACCACAGCTTGGCTGTGTATTATCAGCTTGAAGAGTTAATAGCTTTTTGGCTGCCTAGCCATACAACGCAATTCCATTAATCTGAAGGAAAAAGCTTCTTAGAACTGTGGTGGTTGGAATTATTACTAATGATTTATTAATGAGCTGAAATTTTGTTTTGAAGGCTCCAGAAATGTCTGAAACAAATGTTGCTAAAACTTTCCAATTACATGTTTAATACATCCATTAATCTAATAAAAAACATTGACATCTCAAAAAATTGATATATTGTCAAACCAAGCTTCCACTGCAGTCGTACTCTACCCACAGAAAGATCATCACAGCTAAATTCAAATTGCTTCCCCCTCAACCCTGCAGTGCTGTCAATTCACCTCTATAACAACAACAATTGTTTGCACTGAGATAACCATTTTCAAAAATCATATAAATTTAGGCCTTGGGATTCCCTGTTGGAGCAAGATCTCTCTGGTTATGTGGGAGACGTTTCTACTTTTAGCTATCTGATTTTAGAAATGTCTTTATCTGAGAAAAGCAGAGAACCAAATGCTTTATTTTGAGTTACTGGAGACCGTAAGTTTGCAGCAAGTGCTTTTTCAAGCTAATTTCAAAACTCAGCTGCCGAATCTCAGATTTATTCTACTAGCATATGATTGGCAAATGCATTTTCTTAGTGAGATGAACAGCTGTCCACCTATCTTTATAAACAATGTGAATTTAAATTAAGTCTTACAACTAGCATTGAAAATGGACCATGGTACCCACTGTTGTATTGGTCTCTACTTTACATGCAAATTTGTGTGCTCTAATAAGCTGCTTTTGGTGTTTAATGCTCCCATCCAAAATATTAAGTAACTTCAGCTTCTCTAAATTATTATCAAATTATATCATACTCTGTAGGCCTTATTTATAATCTTAATCTTTCCCTTTCAACTGAAGGAATTGATTTCCAGTTTTTCAAGTTCTTGTTCACCTAATTAACTCCTAATTATTTAAGTAATTACCACAAATGCCAAGAAATTACATGTGGTGGGGAATAAGTTCAAACACTTTTCCCATCACATTAGTGGTGCAATCCAATCAAATTTACATGGGCAGGGCTGGAACACGGCATCCAGAAAGCAAAACTGATCAAGGGCTCTTGTAGTACTGGCTCTATATATAAATCATGATAAGACTGGGACCTAAGTTCATTGTTTATTTGCTTAAGTAATGTTTCAGGGAGTTACTAACATCCATTTCTTCAATCCTCATGTTGCAGGGTTTTTCAAGAGGTTTTTTTTGCTTGTTTGAGGATTTTTTTTATATTTGAGATTCTTTGCAGGTGATACACAGAATAATTTTATCTACAAGGCTACATATTTTCATTAATCAGTCAAGGTACCTGAGGCTTTTGAAGCAGCCACAGAATTCTCCTATCATTTCTTTAGCATGTGGTAAAATACGCGAAATTTAATGAAAAAATTCCATGTTTCCTATTGTTTCCCATTAAAAAGTACACACAAACATGTATGCAAATCAAATGCAGTCTTGCATATAAAAAAAAGTTCTTAACTTCCTTCTCCCATAAGGTAGATCTAACTTTGTGAAAGACTCCACATTACTTAGGCTTAACACTTAACCCTGCAAATGGCAGAGTTTCCAGAAAGCATTCCGTGACTATGAACTTGCTCAAAGACGCTATGAACTTGGAGCAGATAACTCACTGACATACTGATGAACTAGTTGCTCCTGGGAAAGTAACAGAATGTACACAAACATACCTTCACACTATATCTGACTGAATTAGTAAATTTAGCTGTTAAGGATCAGTTCTATCTTACAATATCACTGTTCGTTATCTGATTATATACATCCAAAAGAGGTGTTGTTCCATTACATTGTATTTATACGTTATTGAATAAGAACATTTCTATACATTCTACAAGTATGAATTAATTACTATTTTTGCATAAATAGTTCAGAGGTATACAAAATATTTGTAGGTGCAATTGATACCTCATGAAAGCTTTCTGCAGCTTACAAATTCTTAACTAATGAATTCAATTAATCTCTGTATTTGGCTCAATCTGCATTGCAGCTGCCTTTTCAGTAAGTCCCTAAATTAGTATTAGGTGTTAAACTTGCTGCATTTTTTTTTAAATATTATATTTTTGATATTTCAACTATGAGTGTTTAATTTTATTTGCAATTAAATTAACATGAAATGCTCAATTTCAAACATCTTGTCCTCTGATTCATAAAAAAATAAGATTTCATTTTAGTAGAAGTGTTAGATTATGAAATGTTAAAGGGATTAGCTCCTTTTCCACTCACACACACAATTTGCTCCTGGAACATCAGGTAAGGTACTTCTTGGATGTTCACCTTATTACCTTGAAAATACCCTTCTTTGCTAAATCTCCCTTCTATCACACGGGCCAACAAGCAATAGATACCCTGGGATTTTAAGTGGCACGCTGCTCTTTTTTTTTCTAGTTAATACTGAAAATTCTATGTGACATTAAGTCATGTGAGACTTTTTCCAGCTCAAACATGAGGAAGAAAGTGACACTTATTGGAAATGCAAAAAGCAGAGTGCAATGACTGCCAAAAATTCATGTAGGTTGTAGGCTGACCAGAACATAAATTATATATAAAGGCCAGAGGGGGATGAGATGTTGGTCATGGGAAAGTAGATTTTAGTCTATAAAAAGATGTTCGCATTAAAATCTAGCTGAATTACTAAAGTTATTCTCTTTAATTTCTGTTATTATTTATAAAATATTATAAGTTATAGCATCTTTATGATTGCACAAATACATAAATATTTTTATAAGTGCTTAAATATATAAAAATCGTAACTTTTATGTGTATATGAATATAATAAAGATGGTGTACCTTATCTAAGCCTAGATCTCAACCTCATTAATAGGATCTCTTTTTTGTTACTAGTAGTTAAGCTAAGTAAAGAGATATAACGGGGGGGGGTGGGGGGTGGAAAGGACCTCTCAGGATATAGATCCAGAACCTAAATGTTTGTATTTCTTTCAATCCAAGAAACCTTGGTATATTTGAGGTAAACCAGAGAACACATCTTAATAATAGGTGAGAAAGGAAAGCTTTGGTGTCAGAACTCTAAGGCAGAAACCAGTCATGACAATATACTTATTTCTATTTTATGAGTTTCTGCTTTCACTGAAGAAGGAAATTTTCAAAAGAATCAAGACATCTAAGTCTCACTGAAGATGAATGCTGTATTTCCTTAGACTTCTACCCACAAATAAAAATACATTAATATATTCATTCTGACTTCATGTTATGAATATGAGATAATACACTAAATTCTCACTGGTGGTAGCTAATAATATTCTTCTTCTCTTTCTGTAATATATCAATTCTCCTGATTATCCTTAAAAATAAAAAATAATAAAAATTCAGCAGTTTAAAAAGACCTGTCATAACATAGAAAATAATCAGTGAAGCAGGGGACTGAGTTGTTTACAAATGCAGCTGAAAAACAAAATTCTGTTTGCTAAAAACCAATCCTTGCATTTCATTTTAAGCGAAACAAGTGGATCTGTGTGGCTGAACTGTCAGACTTTAATTGCTTAAAAGTCTAATGACAAAGGGGAAGAAGTGCCAGAATTTCACATGATTTATTATCTTCCTACACTTCAGTTTCAAGAAAATGTACAATCTCAGAGGGATTCTCAGCCATTTCCTGACAGCTCCTCAGCATTGAACTAATACACAAGGTAAAAGAAAATTTAATGTACAGTATCAGAACTGATTAATGGAAGTCATGTCAGCTGTCAGTCCTCTGCAAACTAATTAGGCAAAACACTCAAGAAAACTCAGTGTTGCACATTAAGGTTTCCAGAAACTTTAAAGGAGAACAGAAAAATAAGAGTAGATGATTATTACATGGAAAAATTTATTTTTAAAAAAATGAAAAATTTTTCTTCAACGTTCCATATGTATTTATTTGGCCAGTTGATATCTGTAAAGAAACTGGGTTATTAGTCTCACAAATTCATTCTAATGATTTCTGTTTGAGTTTTCTAATCTCTGGAGTAACTTTTTTCTTCAAGGCCTCTGTTTCTTTAATAGAGTTCTAAAACACTACTCGAAGTAACAAAGTCCAAAAATTTCTAGGTACAAATAGTCTCATCCACAGTGTAAGAATTGATGTCATGACAAATTAATTTATTCTACTGCATGCCCGGATTACTGAAGACTGAAATATTCTGTCTTGAAAGAACCCTGCTTTAAGCACACCCAAAAATCACACTCTGTAGACATTGACTTGATTGATCTTGAGCCATGGTGGAGCTGTTATGTGAGTGGACATAGCATGCCAATGGGAAACCACGTAAACTGTTCATATAGGACAACGTAGAGCATCTAATGAAACAGTTTGAATGTCCCTACACCCAGGAAGACCTATAGCCGACGCTGCTTGTTTAATATATTTTCTGTCCTAAAAAACGTCAATGACTCCTTTTCCTCATTGAAGTCTTTAATCACAATACAGGGCATTCATTAACACTATTTTGTCAAAATTATTAGGACTCAGTTCAGCCCCTCCTTTGACTAAACACTTTGAGCTATTGCACAGTTACCAAATACCTCTATACAGTGATATTGCTTTTCTTGCAGAACAATATCATCTTATGGTATTTTCTCTTTGGAAAGCACATCCATATGGAAGTGTCAGAAGTCAGAGCTCTCTGCAGCCCCTAACAGTAAGCAGAATTGATATGTCTACTCCATCCACATTGCCCTTTTTTGTATATTCTACATAGAATACTACATAGGACCTTTATTGCACAACTGAAGATCAAAAGCTGAGCCCAGTGTATCCATGCAACTTACATTCTTTTCATGCCATGCTCTCTCAGTGAAAAACAGGCACGTTTTTTTGAGCTAGTGAGGCAGATGGCCCCAGGCCAATGACATCCTTCTGAACATGCCTCTTGGTCTGCTTCGTAATTGCTCTTCTTGGGGTTGGCTCAGCCCTTCAATAGCTGAATACATAATTTTCCTAGTGTAAAACACATTTATAAAGTATTCCCAGCTTCGTCAGCCCATTTCTAGTCCTTGTTCATGAATCAGATCCCAGCTGAGACAATGTGGAGGGCATATGTGAAATCATACATGGCCCTGTGATGCTTAGAGATTCTACCTCATAACGAAGTTCCAATGTAAATGTACTTGACAGCCTGGTTAGAATAGAAAAACAATAGAACCATTAAAGTTGGAACAGACGTCTAAGATCATCCAGTCCAACTGTCAGCCCAGTACCACCATCACTATTAAAACACATCCCGAAGTGCCATGTCTACGTGCTTTTTGAACACCTCCGGGGAAGGAAACTCCATCGTATCCCTGGGGAGTCTGTTCCAATGCTTGACCACCCTTTTGGTAAAGATTTTTCTTCTGATATTCAATCTAATCCTCCCCTGTCACAACTCAAGGCCATTTCCTCTCATCCTATCACTTGTTACCTGGGAGAAAAGACCAACACTCAACTCCCTACAGCCTTCTTTAGGGCAGTTCTGGAGAGCAACTGCTTCTTTCGTGGTACGCCAAGTCCCTGCTTAAACTTCTCTAGAGTCAATACTTCCTCTAGACTCCACACACATTTGGAAAAATTGTAAACATAAAGAACACAACTGAATGAATGAGTGGAAAATGTTCTTTTAGCTGGTTTTGTCACACATATTCTTCATTCCCAGGTTCCAATCTCCCATCTTTTTACTCCTTCTTCAAGAGATCACTGGGCCACCTCTCAGAACTACAGATTGAGAGACCAGCTCCAAATCCTTAATTTCCAGGACACCTCTGATGCCCAATCACTGAAGATATCACACTAGAGAAAAAGAAAGGCTTCAGTTACAAGTTTATTGTTGGATTTTCAAGGGAATTTCTCTCACAGAAGAGGTTTGTTAAAGGTATCAGCTTCCACAAGGGCTACTTTGGGAACACATCCCTTCTGCGTGTAGGCATTTCAGTCCATAGAGACAGTCTGGAGATGACATATCAGGTGTCCACTGTGTTTTGGATCCACATATCTGAGAAAGACTCAGGGAGGTGTTTGTTGAGGGATTTTTCTTTGATTTTGGTCTCTGAGTGAGAGAAGGAAAGTGCTAGTAACATCTGGGGCGAAATGCCAAAATGAGGTCTGTGGCATGGCGTCTGTTATGCTACATTCTCAGGAAACAACAAATCTAAACTCATCTACTCACACAAAATTAAGGATCAACATCCAAGCCAGCCATGTCCGTTGGTGCTGGTATGCTCTATTCAGATACTAAAGTGCCAAACTGATAGGGGCAGATGTCTCCCAGCATGTTTTACTTTGTCTTGTAGAGAGAAAGAGAGCACATGAGCAATGGAGAAATGTGGTAGTTCATATATCACAGTGCCACAACATTAAACCCTCTTCCTCTCCTCTGCTCACCCTCCCAGAGTAATTCCCTGGAAAAAGAGGAGCTGATAGAAAAATGCCCCAAATGAAGGACAGTGGAGGGGAGCAGGCATGATGCATGTAAGCTGGGCACAGCTTTATGTTTAGAATCAGTCAAGGGACCTAAGAAGCCTTGGCATGACCAAGACATCCCATGGTCCGTGATATGTGCATGTAACTGGAGCACTCTGAGAGCACCCTGAGAGCACCCACAGCCCTCAGAGATCAAATAACTTAACTGATGCCAAAGACCTCTTCAAGAGCTTAGGTCTACGATAAATTTAAACTTAATTAATCCCCATAAACTTTGGTTCTAGTTCTTCACATATTTATGGCAACTAATCTAATTGTAGCCAAAACACACTCTAAATAAAAACTTCCTAGCATGGTCACAAATGTGTCAACTTGCAATAATTAACACAAGAGCACAGCAGCTATTAGTTACAGTTCCATGTGCTGATGGATCATTCTTTATTAATATTAAATATAAAAATATATTGGAGTTAAAGGTAGGCCCCACCCATTCACTGTAGCCCTTGTATTTTTCCAGCATCACCTGACCTCTTTATGAGTCTCCTTGGCTGTCTTTTAGAAAAAAAATGACAGATCAAAACAGCGTGGCCACAAGGGGCTACAGCCCACATTGACTCACATTCATTCACATTGACTTCCCTGGAGAAGAATCAGATCCATTCTCAGAAAAGAGTCCTGCACATCCTGTCTGCAAAGGCAACCTGGCAGACACAAACAACATCCTGTTAAACCACAAGGGCCAAACTTCAGCCCTTCAGCTCTCAGTTTATTAATTCAGCATGATGGCTCTTTTAAACCTCATGAAAAGTTCATATTCATTTTACACAGGGAGACTGTTACCACCATTACAGCCCTTAGGTCATGCTCATTGCTGGCAGAAGCTGCAGGACAATGTACATACAACAGCCATGTGCCTGAGCCTTGATTCTGATTTCCACGAGCAAGTGTAAAGTACTGCCCTCAATATCCTGCCAAACTTGCTCTTGCACATCCAGGCATATTACATTCTTCAGCCAGCACATCAAACGCTCTCAGGGTAATTATGTCAGTGAAACTAAGCTAACACTTCACAGCAGAATGAACTCACCCAGGCAATCTATAAAAGATTAGCCAGTTGCCAGTGGATGAATATTTCTCACAGAACAATCATTCTGTCTCTAATCTTCAGCCCTGAAATTTAGGAAAAGACTTACAAAATACCTTCCAAAAATGAGCATGGGAGCTAAAATTCATAACTCTACTAAACCAAAAAAACAGACTCAGCAGAGCTAGCAGTTTTACTGCACATAACATGACCCCTCCTTCCAGTAATGCAATCAACAGCCTGATAACTGTCTTTCTTTCAAAGATACAAATATCTTATCACCTTTCTCCTTTTACCCTTTCTTTCCAACATGGTCTACCTGTTATGTAAACTAAATTAATTCCAAACAGGTGCTCTCAAATTGTGTTTGGTTTGAAAGTCATCTGGTTTTCTTTCATATCTGGTGTGCCCAAATGCTCTTTTAATTTTTCCAAATGAGAAAAGAAATTTGCTTCTACCATACTGACTAGAAAGCCACACTAGAAAGAACCTGTAGACTTGTATTATTTTAAAGTTACTTCAGGATCCGAGTGGGATTCATAGACTGTTTCTTCAACAAAAGGGAAAAAAGGGGCATTTGCTATCAAAAAATATTTTCTGAAGCCATAATGCCAAGATGAGAATAAGCTCTGCAGGGTTTTATTTCCTTACTAGGCTGGATATCCGTAATTATTTCACCTTATATTGACTTGAGAGTAGATTGTTATCTTGAAGCAACCTGTCAAGGAATTCAGTAACAATTTTTTCTTCTATGTTACACTAGCAGAAAATTTTCTATCTTGACTATTTTAAAGGAAAATTGGGTTCTTTACTAAATAAATTCTTTCAAACAAAGGGTGAGGGTGTGGCTGCTTGCTTTGTGAAATGTCAACTTCTACATAAAACTCTTGCAGCTTTCCAGGCAAATATGTTCCAAGCAAGAAGTGGCAAATACTCAGCTTGTAAAGAGATCTTTCATTTTTACAAATGCTTCGAAATTCTTTTGGTTAAATACTCCAAACAGTTTTATTTCTAGTTTTGGCCATTTTAGGACCTTGCATCACGCTGCGAAAGAATAACTTACAAGTTCTGTACTAGTGTAATTTTAAGGTACCTGCACAGGCCAGTGAAACGGCATAAATGCCTTTTACACAGCTGACCTGCAAAATGAGTGAACGTGTCACAAACTACAGATGCATTTGGCAGCATGAATCTCAGTCAATATATAAAGTTGCAGAGTACCTAATGAGCTGCATGAGAACAAGACTTGAGGGGGAGTGTTAACTAACACAACATCAGCCATGACTCTGAAGTCCGGGCTGACAGAAGCAAGTCAGTGGTTGGTGACCAGCTGACGGCTGCTCTGCTGGCTGCTGCAGGCTTGTCGTCACGGGCGTTCTGAGCTAGGGGTCAGCACGTAAGGTAACAAGCAGAGAGGTGCAAGGCTTGAACAGCTAACACTTCACCACTCTCCTTCCTATGCATAAGGAGGATGAATATACCCAGAAGCCCCGAATCCTGCTAGCTTCAATCTTATGACACTCTTAAGCTTAATAGACACTTCATTTCATCCTTGACACGATACTAAGAGGCCTGAAGCAGAGTTTTAATTTTATCTTCTGCCTGCTGGTCACTTAGGACGTTTGACACCTCCCACACCTCCTAATGCAGCTGACTAAATCAGATCACAGTATAAAGTAAAAGATTCCTTTTCAGGCAAAACATGTAAAACACTTCTTTATCAAGGTTTTTTAACGTTACAACAAAAACCCCAGTGAGATTCAAGATATTTCTTTGAAATTAAATAAAGACACAGAATATACAAGTAGATTGACAGATGACAGAGGTCTGAAATATACTCAGCTGCTCTGAAATTTGCCAAGCCTTGGATCTGGCAAAGCTATTGAGTTGGACAGGGCAGCCTACAAAGCAGCAAATGAAATGGAGTTTGGGTTAATTTTGTTTCATCATCTGCAGCAGATGGTCAGGTGTTCTGATGCAGACATTCAAGCAAAGATATTTAAAAGTTGTTTATCACAGAAGTTCATCACAGAAGCCACTATTTGTAATGGCAGCTTAAGGTGGTAAAATATATCTAAACAACAAGAATGAAAAGAGCCAAAGGAACAGATCAACTAAATCATTCTCTCTTGATTAATGAGATGTGACTGCCACCCCTGCATTTCATCTCAGCTTATTCAGCCTTATTTTATTTTATCCTAGTCACTAGAAGACAGAAGCATATTTCTTTCTGAAACTATTTGCTCACTTTAATATACAACTACAAAAATATCCATAAAGAACAAGGACAAGATTTTTGTTCAGACATTACTTAGCAAAAGTCATAGTATTATGATATTAGTGGAAATAGGTGCAGTTTGACTCCGAAGATTACCCTATTCATTGTATTCTAGTGCAGACACAAAAGCGTAGCAAGTATTTCTATTACCCACAGTGCTATGATATTTAAATTATAAATCATAGGTAAATAAAATTAGAGCATTTGTATATTTCTTTGTTTTTATCCTCTGAAGGGGTCTTTTAATACTTTACATTGAAAAATAGTAGCTCTGAGAAGAAGCTAAATTTATTGACCTAAAGCAAACCAGAAATATCATATTTTGCTTTTTGTTCCTTTTCTACTATAAAATGATTTACAGCAAATTCTGCTATCACCTGATCTACCTGGAACAAGCAAAAGCTCCTGGGAGGTCGGCATATTCAGGAGGAAGAAAGTGGCAGTCAGACTTGGCTACACAGACCTCAAAAGAGAATCCTGACCACAAACAGTAACTGCAAAATTTTTCTAGTTGTTTTTTTTTTTTTTTTTTGTTACTCAGTATATTACAGATCATGTCAGAAAAGACAGCTTGGGTCATTCAGCCTATTCTCTGCACTCCAAACTTCACCCTGTATCATTCTCACTAACACTTTATTATCAAACATAAGTAACTTCCCAAGCAGTGCTGCAGTCACCCCAGCTGTCATCTGACTTTTCCTTGCCGTACAGCTCCAGTGGCACCATGACTGTGGGAAGCGGCAGCACGCGTACCTTGCCATGTGAGTCTGTAAGCCCCACTCAGAGGGACAGACAAGATAAAAACGAGACAGATCTCTGCCACCAGGCCCTGCAGTTTGATGCTGTCACACCCTGAGAGGCGATGCACTGTCCTTTGCATCCCTCACCTTCTCTCCACACGTACACTCCTCACCCATATTCTCACCAGCTGAGCAGAGCTGCTGCCTTTTCCAAGTCAATCTACACTTTCCTCTATCCACTAACTTTAGATCACAGAGGAATAAAAATGCTGCCCCAAGTGGAAAATTTTATGTTCCGTACATCTGTTGATACAGCTACTTTACACTACCAAAAATGCAGTTTCCCTTTCAGTACAACCTTCACCATTTGTTTTCCTAGGTGAAGTGACTAAGTATCAATATATGGAAAGTTATTTATACATTTTTAGAGATAAGATAACTGTCAGGTTTTATTATCTTTTTCATTTTCTGCAGCTAAAATTGGGGGAATTTGAGTTAACTACAATTATAGAAGAAGAGATGCACAAAAGAATACTGTACATTTTTTAAAACAAACTGAACACCTATGTATCTTACAAAAGTTTTATTAGCCCTCAAATAAAATGAAGTAACAACTCAATAATTGTTAATGATTTCTGTCTAATGCAAAATAGATGTGGGAGAGACCTCCAGAGGCTGTCTAGTTCTTGTCCAGGCAAGACTAACAATACTCAATGTTTCTAACCTGTGTTTGCATCAAAAGTTTGTGCTGTACAATATCTTTTTAGAACATAGGTTCACTGCTTAACAAGGCTAATTAGAGAAATTTTCTCCAGATGTACAGTCAGAAACCCCATCCTACCATTTAAAAACCACTAGTCTCGTCTTCATACTAACATACATGGAGACTGTTAATTCCTTTTTAATTTGTAGTCTCCTTTGAACATCTGAGGAGCATTACCATGTCATCATCTCTTCTCAGATTTCTCAACTCTTCCCTCACAGACCGCATTTTCTGTTCGTATTGCTCTACCCTTGACTTACTGCATTTATCCACATCAAGCCACAGCTTTGGTATTTTTCAGGCTATGTATCCAACTTGCCAGTTACTCTGAATTCTAAATACTGTCCACCATAGTTATACCAGCTGCTTCCAGTTCATCATCTCCATGTAAAATAAATTTTTAGAACAGGATATGACAGCCAACCAGATTACTAAGTCAGTTGTTTTTTCATCTGTCTGAACAGTCTTCTGTTCTTCATAGAAAGAAATTTAGTTGATGTGACATTATATTTTTGCCAAATCCATTCTGCCTGTTATTTGTCATTTAGCTATTTTTCAAGCTTTTTGATTGTTTGTTTTGTAACCATTCTAGACATTAAAGTTGAGCTGACTGCTCTGTAATTTTCTTTTTCTTTTTTTACTGTGTTTAAAGACAGGTAATACATTTGTCGTTTCTGAAATGTCAACCTTTCTGAATAAGTTTACAAAATAATAGTTAATGGCTCTGACATTTTTTCTGTTTGTTCCTGAAAAACTCTTGAAGAAGTTACAAGACCATTCAGGGTGAAGACACTAGCCTATGCAAAAACTCAAACATATTCTTTCACCAGTTTGTTGTTCTGGGATTCCTGTCACTGGTGTTAGTGGTATTAACCATCTGATCGGTGCACACTCAATGGAATGGCAACAGCAGTCTGTATACCAAACTCTTTCCACCCTTTTAGTGCAATCTGTAATCAGTTGTTTGGGGTTTTTAAATTATTTCTTGGTCTTCTCCTTGGTATTAGTGTACTGACAAAATGTATCCCCGTTACATTTTACACCACTACTATTTATATCTTAGTTCTTGCACTCCTGGGGCTATGCATATAAAGTCGTCTTATACTCAATACCAGACTGTCAGCTCAACATTTTTCTCAGGTCCAGCAAGCATTGCTGATTCAGTGAAGTTGTTTTCTTATCCTTCCTTTAGGTTATGACCTGGCTTTTTAAAATCCATCTTTATCCTTTTGTCCCTTCTCCTTCTTTTCCAAATAATCATGCCTTTCATCTTTAAATTTGTGTTTATTTTTTCCCTGTCATTCATAACCAAGAGTAACTAGTCTTAATTACATTCTTTTAAAGTCTAGTTTCAAGAAATTGCTTTCAGCATATTGCAAGAGCTTTTTCTATGGTTTGGTTCCATGTACAGCTCCTCTGGTAGTTTCTGGCACTCCTACAGCCTTTGATATCAGTACTATTTTCCTTGGGGGTAGCCAGGAATGCCTTTTCAGCTGTTGTTTAGAGGTGTTCCTTGGGCCTGGGGTAGCCTTTCTGGTGATATCCATCACCTGATACCACCACAAGAACAAGTGCAGTGTGAGAAAGTTCTGTGTCTGAAAAGAAGGATTGAAGGTACTCCAGGTTTTCCTCTACGAGTATGTAAAGTACCATCTCAAAGCTGCTTGCTTCAAAACAATTTTGGCCTCTCAGTCTGGAAGCCTCTCCTCCCTAGCAGAGCAGAAACAACCTTCATATCCAGTAGGCTCCTTTACAAGAGTAGTGCAACTCTTACTTCTTGGATAAATGTTAGTTTTATAAAAAAAGAACCAGCTGCTTTTCCTCTTTAAAATTTTAGTCGTAGCTAATCAGTGTAAGGACTGTTGTCTTGTTCTCTGCTTTTATCGTTAGCAGAGACTTTCACTGATTTTTGTTTATGTTCTGTCTCCTCTTTCTCTATATACTTTTAACTGTAAAAAAATATATTCTCAGCTTTTTTCAGCCCAAAATTCTTGAGCTAACTATACCCCTGTGTATCAATAGTGCAGTCATGTAAGTTATTCCCCAGAGACTTGCTTATGCCAATTAAGGAATAATTCTAATTATGTGCTGAAATTTCTCTCTCTGTTCTTCATGGAAACATGGTATTGAGCATGTGCATCAATAAATCCTTCTGTTCATTTTTTCAATATTTCATTTCTCTATTTTTATTAGATTTTGCATTGCCTTTGCTTGGATACCAGTATCCACACCATGCACTCATTGGTCTATTCTAAGCCTCGAAACACCCCTGAATGAGAAAACTATAATGTAAAGTCATAAAAATTACATTTTATATTCAAGGTGGATATTACAATACATTTTAAAAATATGTCAGCCCAATAAGATTTTAATATTTGCTATAAACAACAGAACACAGACCCGAATAGAAATATCAGAGAATTTTGCTTATGCAAAATGAGTGGCAGCATGTCTACTTTACTACTCCAGTCACTCAAAGTGTTAAATTCAGTTTCCTGAATGTGAAAGGCACGCTGTTGAGAGGTGCAGTGGGTCTGATGCTCAACTTGTTATATTTCTCACTGGTTTCCACAGTGCTAAATCAATTTTTACCAGTTCACGTTCTCTTCCTAGGACACTATTGCTTTCTTTGCATCCAATTTGCAGGCAGTCAGATGGAAGGATTTTAAGACATAATGCATTTCTTTACCCAGTAATCTATTTAGTGCCTGAATAAAATAAGATGTTACAGTATAGGACATTATTGTAATTCCATTTCACTTCTTTTTGTTTAATTTTTGACAAGTGATATGGTTGCATCCCCTCTGCACATTTTCCCTTTAGATTTTAGCAGTAAGATTTTCACTTGAAATAAACTAGCATTATGCCAAGGAAAATTCTATAAGTTGTAGTTACAAATAAAACATGGAAAATGAGAATAAACAATACAAAATACCGAGGGTCAAATTCTATTATCAGTTCTCCTCAGGGAGGCTGGATCAGTACACCAATTCAGCCGGACAGGGTACTGGGCCATTTTGTCCAGACCATGCTTTTGTCAAGAAAGTCTGGATCAGATGACGTTCAACGTGCCTTCCATCCTGGTGTTCTCTGATTCTATGAATCAAAAAAAAAGTTTTACAACCTCAAACCATGTTACCAAAATGGGTCATGTCAAATTGAAAAAGCTAAACAAAAAGATGAAGGGTTTGATGTTTATGAAATTGTATCCAAAGTGGTGTTGAAGCCATTTGGGTTGTGGGGTCTATTTGGGTTCTCGTAAGAGAAGTGCAAGTCAATAGTAATGTACTACATAGGCTGCAATGCCAATATTTATTAAATGAAAACATTCAAGCTACTTTTACTTATGTGACCACTACACTGATTCCAACTGTACCTTATAAGAGCTCTCCTGTGATTCAACCTAACAACTTTACTCTGCTTTTCTAACTCTTTGTCTTACTACATTGTGCAAATTGAAATAACCCAGATTCATCCAGCAAAATAATCTTCTTAGTTTATTCTCCACAGGGATTATTTATTCAGCCTTCTTTTCCAGGTTTTGAAATAATGTAGGCAATAACAATTTTTCCACCTGTCTTCCACTGGAAAAAAATGCTATTCTTTTAAACAAAAGACACTGAGGACAGTGCTGATCACAGAAAAATTATTTTAGAGAATACATATTATTTATTCAATTTTCAGATTCAGCATCCACTTAAGGTATTTATCAATGCCTGTTAGAAGGCTCTGTAATCTGTACAGTTATTGAGTGTAATGGGATTTACTTCAATGAAATCTAATATTAGGAAGGAAAGTGCACGTGGTAAATCCTGTTATGGCTAAAGAAATGGGTTGCATTTTCTTGTTTATTTTTCTAATCCTCCTTTGACAGGAACAGCAGCTTTCCAGGTGCTTAGGGGTTTTTCCTTGATTGTAGTTTTTACTGCTTGAAAGGAGGTAGCAGTTTAAACATTTCCCTTTGATGTGGGCAAAGAGGAATCTCATGAAGCTCAACAAAGGGAAGTGTAAAGTCCTATATCTGGGCAGGAACAATCCCAGACACCAGTACAGGCCACAGGTGAACCAGCTGGAAAACAGCTTTGCAGAAAATGACCTGGGAGACCTGGTAGGAACAAAATTTAACATCGAGCAGCACTACACCTTTGTGGCAAAGAGAGCCAAGGGCATCTGGAGGTGTATTAGGAGAAGCATTGCTAGCAGTCTGGGGAAAGTGATCCTTCCCCTCTGCTCAGCACTGGTGAAATACATCTGGAGTGCTGGGTTTGAATTTGGGCTCCCCAGTGCAAGAGAGACATGGAAATATTGGAGCAGCAAAGGGCCAAGAAGATGCCAATGGCCTTAGAGCACCTGACATATGTGAGAGGCTGACAAAACTGGGATTTTTCAGCCTGGAGAAGGCTCAGATGAATCCTAGCCATAAATACCTGATGCAGGTAGCAAAGAAGATGGGGACCAGATGCTCCTGCTACATGGTGGCACCCTGTAGCAGGACAAGAGGCAATGGGCATGAAGGGAAATACAGGAAATTCCATTGAAGCATAGAAAAAAAAATTACTATGAAGCTGATCAAACACTGGAACAAGTTGCTTAGAGACGTTGTGCACCCTCCATTGTTGGATCTACTCAAAACCCAGCTGAAATGTGTCCCTAAGCAACCTGCTTTATCTGACCTTGCAATGAGCAGGGTGTTGGACTAGGTGATCTTCAGAGGTGTCTTTCAGCCTCAGTGATTCCATGTCTCTGTGAAGTCATCCATTAATAGACTGCAAATCTGACATGAACTAGTCTAACAGAATCTCACTCTTTAGCATTAGTTTCATACACACGAAGGCAATCAGATTATTCCCCTTTAGTTAAAAAATATTAAAGATAGTTTTTCAACCATTTAACCCACTCAAAGACAAGTGCATTTTCATTATAAAACAAACTCTCCAGTATTGTTGCTTTCTGTTCCATGACCAGTTCTGCACACACAAAAAAAAGAAAGAAAAGACAAAGAAAAAAATTTAAAGGGGAAAGGGGAAAGGGGAAAGGGGAAAGGGGGGGAAAGGGGAGGGGAGGGGAGGGGAGGGGAGGGAAGGGAAGGGAAGGGAAGGGAAGGGAAGGGAAGGGAAGGGAAGGGAAGGGAAGGGAAGGGAAGGGAAGGGAAGGGAAGGGAAGGGAAGGGAAGGGAAGGGAAGGGAAGGGAAGGGAAGGGAAGGGAAGGGAAGGGAAGGGAAGGGAAGGGAAGGGAAGGGAAGGGAAGGGAAGGGAAGGGAAGGGAAGGGAAGGGAAGGGAAGGGAAGGGAAGGGAAGGGAAAGGAAGGGAACTCACTCCCCAGGGGGAATGGGCACAGTCTCTGTCCCATAGCACAGCTCACCACTTTCCATCCGAGACCAGGAGTGCCCATCTATCTTGACCCCAACCAAGCCACTTTGACATAACGAAATTTTTGTATAACAGATATCATATGCAATGGAGAACTGTGTAAAGGGAAATTCCACATGTGGCTTACAGGTATGAGTGGCAAATACTCCCTTGAGGTCTCACTTGTCCTTTTCAGGCAACCTCAGTTGCTTCTCGATTCAGGCTTTGTCTAAAACCAATACTACTCCGCTGCTGATCATGTCACCTTGTCCCACACTTGAATTGTTGAAAAGACACAGGTAACCTTAATATAAAAGCTCTAATGTCAGGTCCATGATAGTAGGCCATCTACAGAGGCTTAAAAAGGGAGATTTTGCTCTATTCTTAGGACATAATAGAAATAAATGAACAGAGGAAAGGAGGTAAGACAATATAAAAATAAAATAGACACAATTAGTTTAAAGAAAAGAAGTAAACTGTGCTGCACTGTGACTTCTTCAGACAGCTCTTCTACACTGCATTATTAGGTCCTGCACAGGAATGATAAAACCTAATAATCCTGTCAGCAACTTCACATGGGAAACTGTTCCAGTATGTTCTAAAGCATCATCTTAATAGCACACGCATTCTCCGCTGAGGATTATAAACTCCTGTTGCAATGGGAACGAACTCTCTCTAATTGGTTTTTCCATGCTTAATTACTGCATTCTGTGTGTCTGTGATGCACTGAAATATAATAGGTCTGGAGAGAAAACTGCTATATATGCACGACAGAAAGTGTATGCACAAATATATATATGTATATATATATGTGCACACATTTCAGACATTCACATATATAACACAATGGGATCACAATACTGCCAATAAGAAGACTAAAGTTTTACAAAGTTTATTTATTTACCTTTTAAATTGGAAATAGAGAGACCATGATAATGTATTGGTATAAAGTACATTAAAATCTTTAATGAGGTACTTACATTTTACAAAATTAGCACCAAACACCTGCAGTTTCGAATCTTGGTTCCCGCTCTATACAGAAAAGTCACTGAATTAAAGGTTACATCATTGTTGTCACTTGTAATTCATTTCACAATATATGGAAAATTGAGTGTAAAAGAGAGTAAGATGACATCAGAAGAAGCAGCACTCCCTATGGCACTATTCTGTTCTAATTCTATTGTCAGTACGTCATATCAGGAAGTTTTCCCTGTATTTGCATTCTCTGTATGTAGCTTCCCACTGGTTACTACCTGGGTTTGGCTAATTGCAACAGCAGAATAGAGTGCTTTATTTTGTGTATAGCTGTTGACAGTAACTTAAAAACCAGTTTTTAACCAGTGAGTCATTTCTGAGTGGGCTTCACGATGAGTGGGCTCTGTCAGGAAAGGAAAGGATGTCGTCACCTCTGAAAAGATCATCTTATCATACTGGAACTCTTTGAATAACAACATGCCTTGGTGGAGGTGGAATGACTGGTGAGCCTGGTGCTTTAATTCCTCTTCTTGCATCATAAATATGAGTTGCTAACACAACAGGAACTTTTCTCCTTTGGAATGATACCACCGTCATTTTGAATGACAAGTGGAAATGATAGTATTGCTACAAATCTCTCTGGGTTATTTAATGGTACTGATCAGAAAATAATGTTCAACAGCTGTTGCATTCCTAAAGTACTCTTCACCATTTACCCTGGGACCAGCTGTCTTTACCTCTTGCTAGCAGAAAACATACACAAAGAGGGCCTTTGTAGCCACGGTCATGCTCAGTTTGACCTCTCTTCTAGTAGTCTCAGAGCTCTGTGTGTGTGTGTGCTGAACACAGCCTGCTCCTCTCACCTCTTCCCTTAATGTGCTACTAGACACCCAGCTTCAGTGATTAGAAATACTTCTTAGTAGATAAGTATTATCAAAGGGACAGATGCTTTGCAACCACTTTGGATGGATCTGTTCACATGCACTGGACCTGCACACAGGCTGCTGTTTTCTTTGCATCGTGCACACAACAGCAGGAGGCAATGACAGCCAGTGAAATGTGACAACATAAAGCTACCAAATAGGGCATGAATAGAAATCTGACATTGCACAAGAGAATGCGCCTACATTTGTCCTTTGTGTAGGTTTAGATAAAGTAGAGGAAACTCTTATGCGATTAGCATTTTTTATATAAGTAGAAACATATTTAAGATGAAATCATTTAATAGGTTTGTGAAAAAGCATGGGAATTTGCTGTGAGCCAGACTGAAACACTTTACAATATCTTTATTCTTTCTGTATATTCTGTTCTCTAGGCACAGTTCAAGATTTATCTCCATTTTAATTTTAAATCCTTCATTTTAAGGGAGACAAGTGACCACCCTAGGGAACAAAAAAAAAATCCTACCTTACCTGCTGCTTTGGGTTATATGCTTCCAACACTGCCACTTGCTTCCTTACAAAACATTTCCAGAATGTAGCTGTGTTCGTAATTTGATATCAGATTTTTTTAAAGATGAACTTTTCACACAAAATTCCAATAAAATTGAATGTTACATTCTTGAAAATATTCCAAGACAGAGAAAAAGTGGATTTAAGAAAAATACTTCAGTAATTTAAGATTCTACAGTATCTAAGGCCAATTCAAGGGACAATGACTATATCACTTTGGAAGTTCATGGTCAACCCCAAATTTGTTACTTAAGCTTTAGGATGGCTCTGAAACCCAGTCAGGAGAGTAATTTTGACAAATGCATCAGAAATATATCCCTGATTCAAATAAAAAAACCCAGCCCATATATTCACCCCCTGTGTAGTAAAACTGGATTGTAGGATATTCACATAGCTACCTTACTCTTTGGGTATTTAGAACCATAGTTGTGTCATGAAGGTTCTGAAGAACTTTGTCTTGCTGTTACCATGCCATACAAGGCCATGGCCATCACCATGCAGAAAACCATTGAAGTAGTAACATTACTTAGTACATTACCTGAATATCCAGAGAAAGGTAAAGCCAGAGAGCCTTTAAGTAAGATAAAATCCCTTTGATGTCATCAGTGAGACCTATCCTACTGGTTTGGAATGCTTTTAAGCAGTAAGATATTAGATATTACTTTGTCTCCCTTTCCAGTACTAAAAGAAAAACTGGGCTTGAGTAGCTAGGTCCACAGAGGATACAAACAGAAAAGCAGCTGGGAGTAATTGGCATGACTGCTCTGGCAGACATCCGTACGCTACAGTATTGTCTGGAAGCTCATTATATTCTAGTGGTTTATACATGTGAATGCATCCTAGGCTCTAAGAAAACCTGTGGTTAGCTTTCTGTATGAAAACTGTTCTTACTTTTTTTTTCCTGGCAGTAAAATCAGAGCCTCTTAATCAATCTCTCATGCTGCCTGGTGGAAGCTATGGGACAACCATGGATCTGCCAGATGTCTTTATGGCTGTGTCCTGAGAGATCAATCATTTAGTGAGACTGGTAAGGTTTTCATGACTGATGGATCTGAGCTAGGCAGGAGGAAGCAGAAGCTGAGGAGGAACTAGATACGACTGATTTGAAATACCATATTACAGGTTAGGAGATTATGACACTAGAGACAAGTCCCTCCTTCTCCTCAAGCATTTGTTAGCATTTCTACATCAGGAGAAAGAGCAGCAAATGGCAAGTTACTGCTGTTTTATAGACATGGCCTCTGACCTTCCATGAAGAGGGAAACTTCTATAAACCTATCTGCGACACTTGTACCAATGCTACAGCACAGGAATAGATTAGCAAAGAAACCATACCTATATATCAGTTGATGCTTTCCTGTGCACAGAGTGGTCAGTGCAAAATGCAGGTTTGTGAAGCTTGCCTGGCATGAAGGGACAAACAACAGCAGAAAACTGAGAGAACATTCAGCTCTGCCTTTGGCACTTGGGGAGCGATGGTCTAGTGCACATTCAGAGAGATGCAGGACACTGTCGCACAGTCGCCTGGAAGACCACATACCAAAACCAGCATGTTTGATCACTCTGTAGCACCCTGCAGAACTGCATGAAGCAGAGTGGAAGATGGCATGGTTAGATTGGTCAAGTCATGCATACCCATAAAAAAACCACAGAGGCAATCTAAACACAGGAAAGAGAGATTAGAAAAATAAAACGTGTCAAACATTCAGAGTCATGCTAACTGTCATGGCTAATCCACAAACTCCTATATTATTTTGCAGGACATGTCTGCTGAGCCTATGTTGCTGTTTGGTGCTCAGAGCCTTGGCTTTGGTATTACTTCTACCAATCCTACACATTTTCTAATCTATCTACAGCACACCTATGCTCATCACCACTATAAGCACGCACTCCTGATGTTCCTGAGCTCCCTCTCCTTCCATTTCTCATGTCTAAATCTAATCTTTTAATTCCATTCAGTAAATCTTCCTGTTCAAGCATCAAACACCTTGAGCAGATTTTGGCTTTTGATGTATTTCTTTCCTGAGATGTCTTCTCCTCTGAAATAAAGACTATTAATCCTGACCAAAGCCACAGTCCATGATATCACACTTACTGGCCACATAACAGCACACCTCCTCCTTGACCAGCTCACACATCAGAGCTTCCCTCAAAACCAACAATAATTATGCAGGGCAGGAAAACTGAGACTGGTTTCCTTTAATCTAAGCCTTCTGCACGTCAGAGTGCTCCCACAACAAAGTGAGGGAAAGTTAGTTCTGGAGAAGTTCTGTATTCACCTCTTTCTGCAAACAACAGCATACCAGATGAATAACAGACGAGTACATATCCAATAGCTGAGCATTTGAATAAGTGAAAAATAAGGCCCGTGTTTGCAAACACCTGTCTGTTACTGCAAACAAACCCTGCCTGCGGAAGGCCAGCTCCCCCTCATGCCTGAACACTGTCTATGCCTCTCTCTGTAGTAGTTCAGGACACTGCTCATCAAACCTGTCAGCTTTTGCATCTCAGAAACTGACTTCTCCTTGGGGATCACTTGGCAGCACCTAAAACCTTGATTTCAGAGAAAATTAGGGCAGTTCCATGCAAATCAGCATATAATTGATCCAACAGATGTTGCATTTAGGCAACAAATGTGACAGGCACACGTCAGCAGCTGTCAAACGCTTTTATGTTCAACCTTGTTTCTGCATGCCCTTTGCTCAAAGATCTTCACTCCACTGACCACCATGCAATGCCAGAGCTGTCTGAACATACATCTTCTGAATATAACAAGCAGACACATGAAAAATCATCCTCAGTGGACACAATTTTCTTTTTGCTGTTTTTATTTGTGAAAATTCTCAGCTTTTAAAATCTGTGCATACTCTGTGACCTGAAGGCATAGGAGAGATAGAATGGAGTAGGTCAACTTTTCACTTTGTTGCTTCTTAAAAAAAGTTCTAGCGCTTATTGAACCAATGAAGTATGGTTGCCTAACTTTTTTTTTATCTTGTGGTTGGCTGCAAACTCTGATTAAGCTTCTCCCAGGGAAGGGGCACTTGTAAGAGCTCTCTCTAGACTGAGTTCTCTAATATAAGAACTCATGCCTCAGGCTTTCCTTTAGTCAGGGCACTTCACAGGTCTCCCAGTATAGCCGGCTGCCTGTTTCCACAAAACCATAGAATCATAGAATCCTCCGGTTGGAAAAGACCTCTGAGATCATTGAGTCCAACTGTACCCATCATCCACTAAACCATGTCCCTCAAAACCTCATCTACCCGTTTTTTAAACACCTCCAGGAATGGTGACTCAACCACCTCCCTGGGTAGTTGTTCCAGTGCCTGACCACCCTATTGGTAAAGAAATCCTTCCTAATATAGTAATAGAATAATAATGTATAATAATTATGTATAATAATATAATAATGTATAACAATATAATAATGTATAAGAACATAAAATTATCTTTGAATTCATTTAATTCGCCTTTAATTAATTGGACTAATTCAAAAGTTGTTACCGGCAACAAAAAAGCACAATGCGATTATATGTCAGATTGGCCTAAAAACCACCACAAGCCTTCCTTCCTTCCTTCTCTCTCTCTCGTGCATGTACACACACAAAGAAGGAAGAAAATATGTAACAACGCCTTAACATATGTGAGGAGAGAAATGAACCCTGATAGGACAGGCTCTCCCCTACCCATCCCTGGAAATGCAGTGATCTCTTGAGATCTTTCTACCATCCTGCAGACTGATGGGAATTGCTTCTGCTGTTCCTTCCCATTCACTGACTTCCTGTCCTTAAGCAAGGGAAGTAACTACAAGACACCCACTGCAACCATTGCTGGGGCAACCTTTGCTGCTAACCAACAGTGTCAAGCCCTCAAGGCCAGACCCACAATGCTGAAGGATCCTCCTGTCAGGAAAAATATACTGTGACCTGGGAAAAGACAAAGGAGATCCTAGAAAGCTTCACTTTATCTTCCTTTGTTTCATGCCAGTCTGTGTCATCACAGCTTTGTGTGTATGTAGAGAGAAGTGGAATTAATTTTTTTAAACTAAATCTCTTCTTTCCATAAAAATAGGTCAAGCAAAGATCTGAAGGATATTCCTTTCAATGTATTCTCTGCCATAAATCTAGCTGCTGTTCCAGTGTTTGTTGCTGCAGTTTCTACTTATATATTCAATCTCTTTATCTCAAGGGATTTCATTACAGTTCCACTGGTAATTACTCACAAGTTTTAGAGTGCTGTCTCCATCCAGTGGTGAAACGTTAAAAATGCTGCTTTCCTAGAGCTTCAGCTTTTCAGGCTTTTTGCAAAACATGAAATACATTATGCCTTGATTTTAAATTGTACTACTAGTAAATGGAAAATGGCACTGAAGACCATATATGAAACCTAAAAATGTCCATTCCATCTCTAAAAAAAAGGTATTTTTCATCATGAAAATCTCAACAGCAAATTGTGTTTGTTTTACTTCTTATCTTCCTTCAGTTTTCAGCTTTCACTTTGAAAACGAATAATTTTCTGCAAATGTAGCTGTTCAGGAGACAAGAAAGTCGAGTCTCACGCACCTCCCTCTCCCACTCCTCCTCCAGTTTAATATAGCTACATCAATACCTCCAGTTTGCTAATGTAGGAGGAAAGTGCTCCTGACACCTCACGCTTTTCAGACATGGCAACAGCAAAACTCTGCTATAGAGTGTGTGAGGTTAGAGGACCTAATGCGGCTTTGCCAGCTGCTGCTTCGTTGCCTTTCTTATGCCATGTTGATTTTAGCCTCCACGGATAGAAAAGAAGAACATTTAATTAGTCATCTATCAGCATCCAAAGGCATGCCAGATTTATTCCTCACTGCAGCAGCTTGTGCTTTAAGTCTTTTAGAGGCAGGATGCCCCAGCTTGACTTTTACCTTGCCCTCCAGGAATAGGTTGTTATTTTCCCTTCTCTTTATTTTTGATGTGGCCTCAGCAAACGTTGGATCCCAGATTCTCCTCGCAGAGGAAAAAAAATGATGCTGCCTCAGTAGGGCAGCAGCAACTTTATCAAAAAATGGTGTGAAAGGTTAATTCAGACGATAAATGGCCTGTGCCAGGCTCTCAGCAATGTGACATTGACCTGTTTTATGTTTTGCTTTGTTTTCCCTAATTGCTTTCAAGTATGCCAAGGTCTGTCTGATCTCCAGAATCCAGGTGCAGAAAAACAGCACAACTTCGTTTCCAACCCATCCCCTTGGACTGCCCTCAGGGCAGCACTGGCAGAGTTCAGACTCGGGGTCTTTATATTCTGAGGATGCTGCTGAAGCCTGTGCAGACGCACTGATTTTTCTGCGTGTACATGAAGCTTCACAGTGAGATTGGGAAGAAATCAATTTTTTTTCAGTGTTACTTTTCAGCATTTTAAATCCACATACAGTTCTTTGGTTTTTGAAGGTGTCATAGTTCTGAAGTTGATAAAAATATTTGGCAGTAAAGCTGTGCCTGAGATGTTTGAATAGTTTGCAGCTGAATGTTTAGTTACTACTCTCATTGGCTGCCAGGTCATATCCTTGATTCCAGAAAGCTTTGCAAATTAGTCTTGCCAGAAAATTCAGGAGTGTCTGGACCACCTCCTTGGGTTGGATCAGTTCCTAGGTTACAGCCTTATCAATCACTCGATTCATTCAAATGGTCCTTCTAATCTGGACAGGATTGGAAAACTACTAGGAGCACACAGAGTTATGTATAAAAATATGTTGAGAATCTAATTTTAATCTCTCTTTAGGCAGAGTACAAATCTGGAAATACTTAGGATAGTTCTCCTTTCATTGTTGATGTGCTAAGAAAAGCTATTAATTTCTATAGAAGGAAACCAACAATCATCAGAAAATACATTAGTTTATAATAAAACCATGAATTAAAGAATCTTCATTTTTATTTCACATAGATTTCTTTAAAATGGACAATCCAGTTTTTTGAAAAGACATGTCCTTTTGAAAATTTTTCTCCAAGACTTTTTTCTCTGAGACTCTTCTGTATCTTTTTGGTCAGCTGTACACGAACATACATCCCTCCCATTCTGAGGCTCCATTGCTAAGGAAAGCGGTCAGGCTGAATTGAACGGCTCTTTGAGGAAGACAGTAGATGCTGAAGGACATCTGCACACCTTAAACAGTCAGATGAGGGCGCTGAAAGCAGTCCTCTCCAGTCAGCAGAAGCGCTGGAAGTAAGTCCAGTAGCAGTGCTACTGGAACAAACCTGCCTCTGTTGCTATTTGGGTGGACTTGACACGAGATGTACTATCTAAAAAGTATGTTTCCTTTCCATTAAAAGATAATGAGCTAGGAGACAAAATTACTTTCCTTGTCATTTAAGGAGAAAAGTTCACACCAAGGAGGTGGTTTAACTCATAGTTAATCTGAGAGCTACCAGTAAGTACAGGTAGAATGCAGACTACTTCCTGAACAGTTTGTATTCAGTGGGGGCGTGTTGCCAGGTTCTAGCTCCTCCTCCTCAGATTTACTGCCAACTTCACCTCCATTTTTCATCTTCTTTGACAACCACATTCTCCTAACACCTTACTGTAAGGAGATACTCTGTATTTCCAGAGAATTACAGTGTTCATAGATGTATATGCTCCTATTGATGAGACACAGGCTGACTATGATATTCAGGCTATTTATCAGTTTCCAATCTTGCTACCTGTCACTTACAAATCTTCTGGCCTGATCAGCCTGCAAGAACCTGAGAGTTCTCCACTATACTTTACACAGAAGCGACCCTGGTCAATTTACAAGGCCCTTGAGAACAGTACCTGAACTGCCAAAATCTCACATAAGTCACTCATTGTATTCAAATCCTCTAATATGTGGAATTATTCATGTACCCTTTGTCCAAGGAAAGAAAAATTAGATTACAGAAGTCTTTTCATGGAACACTTCCTCTGTATGTAAACTAAAACAAGTCAAGGCAACCATCACAGTTTATTCACTCTGCTTGAAGAGTTTCCAGACTCACAGAGTTACTTATCATGCTATGACCAAGCCTGCAGGACTTTTCTTAAGTGGTCAGTCTTGTTATGAGTAACCAGAAGAACTAGCAGTGACCACAAATCACTGGATCCATGCCTGGTTTTGTTTTTCAGTCATCTCTCCTGCTCATTCCTGTAAATAGCTCCAGACTCAAGGATAAATAGAGCTGAAGAGTTTATAGACATAGCCTCGAACATGCAGAGTCTGGTGTCCATCACTCTTTCCAGTAAACATCTCAATCCCTGCTAGGGAACTCCTCTAGAAGCCATTATTGATTCCTCCACTAGTCCAAATGATGACTTTGAAGCTGAGTCTCTCAAAAAGACAGCGAAGAGCAAGCAATAGCAACCCTGAAAGAACTTCCAAAGAATCCCTCCCTTGGAGCTGGCTGCATATCTAAAGCAAAATTTGCTGTCTGTCTTCCAGGTGAGAACTGTGGTTACTGCTGCTCTGTGCTGAGTAAAAATATTCCGAGTGCTTCCAGTATATCATCAGCTACGGGATGGTAAACATTGACTTCCCTCTTAGACCTACAGGATTAACTTCTTACAGTTGGGATAAATAACTGAAACTTGAGGGGAAAAAAAAAAATCTGTTGTCAGAAATCCTTCCTGACACAGCATTATTGCACTGGGAGCTGAGATTTCTCCATTCCTGTTCCAGCATTCCCAGGTTAGCACACTTACCTGTGTCTCTAGGAACTCACTTCACTATTGCTCAGCAGGTCTCTCAAAACAAACATTAATGTTGGACAGTAAGGAAGTCAGGGTACCCTTTAATCTGACTGTACTCCACACACCTCACAGCTGTATCTGTACTTACAGCTCTGCATCACAGAGGTGGACACTCAGAGGGCACAGTGTTGCACAATAACTAGATGGGAGCACAAGGTATTCTGTGTTTGTATAAGAGCAAGTGAAAAAGAGGGGACAATCTCACATGTCCATGAACAATCCTCGGGCTTTATAAACCTAACTAAATAGAAAAGAAGATCATTTACAAAAGGGGATCTGAATCCAGGGTCTCTCTTCTGAGCAGCTTTTTTAGCCATAAATTTGGCTTTTCAGGGAGAATGCAATAACTGTGTAGTTCAAAGAGATACATATGATAAAGACTTCCGAAAACATCTTAGTAATACATTAACTAACTGAGAAAGCTGCAGCTCATCTTAACTGCTGGGCTCTGCAAATTAGCTGAAGTCATTTTAGGTAAGTAACAGTCCTTTGATCAAACCTTCTCAATGACAGCCTAACTCCACAAGCCAGGACTGGGCGTTAAATTGGCACATGATATATAACTAATCTCTGTTCTGTTTTCATAGCAAACTGTACAAAAAAAAAAGACAAGGAATGCAAATAAGACTCAATTTCTTATAGTGTTCCTGTCTGTCTTTTATCCTGATCTAATTCCTTAATTCTCTCTTTAATTCTGATCTGTACAATTCAGAGTATATAACCTATAGTTATCCATTTGTTTTATAATCCAGCAGTCAGAAGAGCAGGCAGGGTAGTCTAGGTCATAAGAAATTACCAATATGGGTGAAAATATAGCACCTTGAAGATAAAGGGATTAAAACTGACCATAGTAGTCAAGGTGTACATAAACAGTTTCGTATTGTGATGCAACTATGCTCTCACTGTTGTCTAGTTCTTCCCAAAGTCTGTTTTCCTTTCATCGTTGCTCCAAAGTCCAGAGCTGATGTTTTCCTGGACCCACTCCCTACAGCTACAAGACCTTGGTAATGGTAATAGCCAAACCTACATACATTACTTTCCATTCTACCCCATGAATATCACTTTACATTCATCTACCTTGAATTCCAAGTGCTTTCTTATTGTTCAGTCATTCAGGCTTCTCTAAAGTTTCTCAAAAACATTCATAAAAAGTGAAGCATCAGAATTTCTTGCCATTAAATTAATAGGAGATATATCTGACGCAGCATCACTGACATAATTAGTTTCAGTGTATTATAAAAGATACTCTTGAGAACCCTACACAGGGAAAATACCTAACTCAAATAAACTTTCCACAATTATATGTGCCTCAAATAGTAAATCTTGTTCTTCAATATTTTAATATTGGTTTATGTCCACTTCTGTTTCATGGAGCTCTACAGATAGTTGAGCAAATATGTCAGGTTTAGCTCCCTAGGACTGCTGTACTCACAGAAAGTTGCAATATTCACTGATACTGACAACTTGCTCACAAAAGAAATAGCTTACCCCCCCTTACAACAGATACAACAGTTCCAGCACGATGAAACATAATCTCTACATAAAAAACAGGATGCCAAGGGATTTCTGGGGGAAAATGAAAAAAAAAGAAAAAAGAAAAAAACCACAAAATATCTGAGGCAGAATAGTCTCCCAGTCACCATTTTGGGTACATGTTTGCTTGCTGGGTTTTGAGATTTGAAATGAGTAAAAGCATGTTCAGAGGAAACAAGTCCATATTTCTAGAATGTGATGACTAATAGAATTAGTCTCTAGAATTAGATGACTAATACATTTTTTTGAATCTAACTTGTGTATTTACTTGTCTTGAAATGAATCATGGTTTATAAAAATGCACTAAAGGATGGCTTGTTCTTTATATCACAGGGAAGTACTGCTGTATGATGTAGCATTTCTGTGGTCCTTCGGCTTCACGGACAGCAAGTAAACAGATTTATTATATTGTTTGAATAGACTGTGGTTCTCATGAGGTGTGACAGCAGTTATTTTATAGTACTTAAGCCAGTGTGAAGTGACAGCCAGCCACCTACTGGAAATGTTACATACAGACATAAATAACATGTATCCACATAATTTCTGCAGCATGTAAAAGCAATAAGGTAGTAAGACTCCCTCTTTCAAACGCACTCTCCTTGGCACACTGAGACTGCTTATTAGGCAGCTGTGATGCTCCATGACAAATTGCTCATTCTCCATGCTTAACCACTCTTTATCATATCTACAGTCATGTTGCATTTTCAGTTTTCCAATCCACATCCTTTTTAATACAGACTGAATGAATTACAAGTAAATCCATGATGTGAAAATAACTGCCTAGGTTTTCTCCACCAAAGAATGACATATGAAAAAACGACATTACTATCAATATAAAACAGGAGTAGCACCTGATCTACCTTCATCACAACAAAAGAAAGATGTTTTGATGAAGCGCCAGAGACACAGGACACTATTTGTAACATGACTAAAAACATTACTTGATGCAGCATGTTAATTTGACTCAGATTCAGGCAGGACCTCATTAAGTAGAGACAGAATATCCACACGATAAGGGTACAATGTTAGGAGCCAAGAAACCTGGCCTCTCATGGCTCTATTTCAGATTATTTATGTAACCATGGGTAATTCCAGTCAGGGCTCAAATGCATGACTGAATTATGTGCATCTAATAAATTACTGTGTTTCTAAGCATTGATAACTCATGATAACTACTTGCATTCTCATAGCCAGTGAAGGACATGTAAGTAGATCCAAATACCTTGCAACTGGGCAGATGTGAGAAAATACTTAGAAACCTGTTAATAAAACTCAGCTGACAAGGGGATTTCATGACGTTCCATATGCTGCTTTTGTTAGGTGTCCATAAATTGAAATAAATCATTGTTTTTAAGCCAGCATTAAGCTAACTATGGAAGTCTAAGTGATCCAACCACTTCGGTCCAGTATTTCTTATAGACCCTTGGTTATTCATCACGCATGAAAAGTTCTGTTTCCCTCAACACAGGAGGAATTTTATAAGACAAAGCAGGTACCCTGCTCGAGTTAGTTTACACACTCACTAAGGTGGGTTTTTTTCTGTTTGTTTTGGTGGCTTTGGGCATTTGTTTTTATTTTTAAACTTCAACGTTATCATGCAAAGTGCTGATTAGACATGAATTCATTCTACCATGTAATTTTTTTTAAAAAATGTTTGTAGGTTAAACATATATCAGTAGATTTTATGTAAGACATCATTTGTCAGCACTTGTCTTGCTTTATGCAAAATTTGGTGTCATTTGTCCTCCCACAGACAGAAGCAGAAAACTAGTACAAAACCTCATTCTGTGAGCTTAGATAATTCAACAGGATATGGAGAAAGACAGAGAGGACAGGAAATTAGGTTGTACTGAAATGGTTTGTACGATTTCACAAAATGTCATCAGTTTGCAAAATATGTTTTGTATGCACAGACTAAAATGAATCAATAGGGACCTGCAAAGCAAGAAGAAGAAACATTATAATTATAACCATTGCCAAAGCTGAACGGCTGATGTAGAGTAGAGCCTGATACACAAAAAGGTGAAAAAAAGTGTGAGAAGCAGATAATGTGCGTTTCTTGATTTTAATAACGCTTCTATCAACAAGCCAGGACCTCTGCACTCTGCTCCTAGCAAAAGAAAGTTGTGCTTATGCTCCATCTGTGCTGGTAATTATTTCATTTATTTGAACATAGTGATAACATCTGCACACTGACCCCAGGAACACACTGAGCACTTCCTCTGTCTGGCTTCTCCACCTGTCTACAAGTTTGAGCTACCAAGAAGTAGCAGAACCATCAATGCAAGCATGGGTTAACTCCTTTGACAGGACAAAGATCCACACTACTTTATAAAATGACTTCCATGTCACCAACTTACATGTTCAAGCAGAATCTCTGAATCAAAATCATTGTTTGAACTCATTAAAGAATTTGGATGGCGGAGAGCGTATCTTCTATCTCAGCTGGAGCTCTGCATGCTCAGCACTAAAATCATGCATTTCAATAGGTTCCTCTACTTCAGCCAGGTGGAGTCTGGCAAACACTGCCCCAGGACAGGTATTTCAGCTCCACTTTATAATTTGAGTTCTCCAAAGTGCCTATTGTTGCATGCAGAAGAGAAATGTATGTTACTCCTGCCCTGTGGGCATAATACACAACATTTCATCATATCACTACCCAAAATCCTGCATACTGAAGGCTAAAAATCCTAAAAGTGCCAGGTGCTAAAACGAAATGGGCTAAAGTCAAGTGGGACCCCTCAGACAAGGCTCACTTCATCTTTCCTATTTCCCATTTAGCGTATCCACTTCCTTGCTAGTGGGAGATGAAGAACAGATGAGAGTAATATCATCAAGAAATAAACACCTAAAATGTATTCTCTCCCTTTCTCATGTCTAGAATAATTCTAGTAACAAATGGTGCCTAATAGAAGGGATTGATGTGAACTGTAAACTACAGTTTCAAAAGACAGCAACAGAGGTATAGCCCCAGGTCAGCTGATGGAGGCTACTCAGTATTCTGCACTTCTGGAACAGGTTGGCCTCATCCATCCTGAATAGAATGTTTTATGGACTCTGAAACAATACCCTACCCTCCACATCTCAGATCAGGCTGAGGATACTATCTTGCAGCTCATCTCATCTATATCCTGGAGCACACCTTCTGTAACATTTCTGAAGTCACGCCAGGACTCGCATCTCCATACTGTCCTACAGTTCATATTATTAAAACCATGCTCTACTTTGCATTGCAGGACATCCATGTTTTGGAAGACAAGTTGCACCACCACTGCTTATGTTACCTGCATCTTCCACAATTTCTGGTCTTTCTCTTGAGCCAGGTCAATTATCCACCACCACCACCACCACTCTATGTATGTTGATACCAGGTGTACCATTAGTCCCTGGTGGACTGCTCTGGAAGAACTGCATGGAAAAGATGGTTCACAATCTCCAGCTAGTCTCTGAAACTATGGCAGAATATTGCAGCCATCCATAGTGACCTGAGCAACTCTGCATCATCTTTTGGTGCAACTGCAACCACAGGAGGAATGACACAAGCAGTAATGTTCATTTCAGTGTTGCTGTCGTTCCATATTAAAAAAATACTGTTGAGTCAAACACCATTGCCCAATAGGCAACATGCCCCATATAAAATCACTTCAAAGCAGTTTTGAGGTTTGGGTTAGTTTGGTTTGGTGGCTTTTTTACATGAACTGGAATCAGGGAGGAGTTACAGCCTTAACCTAGAATTCAGACCCACACTATGAGTGACTGACACATCAATCAATATTATTACCGCTAAGTGGCCTCTACAGAGCTGGTCTCTGCCGGGTCCCTAAAGGATCAGCTGCGCACACTACAGAAGTCAGCAGCACAGCTGCAAGAATCACTAGAGGAGGGTAGAACAGTCAGGGTCAACCACATTAGTCACCAGAGCCAAACAATCCTCCACACAGCATTTTATTCTGGAATGAGCTCCATAAACAGCATAGTCAAGGTACTTTACACAAGACTTTTTTAAAGTCCAACAATCACTTCTGATGAGTTTCCAATTTACAAATCATTTTTAAAACCCATACTCAGCATAAAAATGTTAAGACATCTTCCATTGCCTCCAACACATTTAGTCCTCAAAATTTGGTTTTATATTCTTAAGATGGCAGATTTGCTTAGGTTCCAGGGAAGATGTTTCTAAGGAGAAATACCAAATCCTGAAACTTTTATACCCTCCACCTTCTAAGGATTAGATCCAGAAAACATGAACTTTTGAGCAGTCTTGCACTTAACTTTCAAATTGGCACAACAGCATCCTAATCCTGGCTTCAGAAACTGCACTTTTCAGTGGCAATCCAGGCTAATCAGTGTTGGTCATACTGCTCTCCCACGTCTCGGCAGTGTGGTCAGAGCACAGGCAGAGACCAGGAAGTTCAACGCAGAGACTTTCAGCTGTTGTACCCACTGCCTCTCAGAAAAACATACATTTGCTTTAACAGGCATAATGCCTAAACCACAACTCATTTGGCTAAAAAGCCAAAACATGTAAAATTAAGCCAACTCCTTTCAACACCACTCCTTTCTCCCTGCCAACCCAGTCACCCCACTCAAGGAAAATGCAGTGGTAACTATGTTCCATAAAATGCAAGTCCCACACAACCCACTCAAACCTGGTTTCCACCTACATTTTGAAGAAAAAAGAAAAAAAGACATCACACAAACCATTTTCACACGTTTAATGTAATGGCACCCCAATTAATTTTACAGTACTTTCAGTTCCACTAGATACTGCATTTCAAAAGTATACTGGGAAAACAAAAACCAAACATAAAACCCCACTTTTTTTGTAAAGTTTTAGAAACTCAGCCACTTGGAGTTACATATGCACAAATGCCTTTGCAAAAATTGTTAGCCATTTGGGTTTTTTCAGCCTCACACAACAAAAAAATAGGTTTTGTTGGGTCTTTTCACAAGATATGGAGATCAAATATGGTACTTCAGAAAATTCTGAAGTCAGGGGTGTCATAAGGTTATATCAGGACTTCCGCTGGAGAGCCTGCCATGACACAAACACTATAAATAGGAAAAGAATGTGCAAGAGATCTGAGGAAGTGAGAAGCTCAACATGTTTTGGAAGCTTGTGTTCTGACAGCCATGGAACTGAAAACTGCTGGCTAAGGAAAAAGCCTGCCTGAACTTCTTCACCTAAAGTCTATTCAAAGCATACCCATCATAGAAAGCAATACATTAGACAAGCTCTCCTTTAGATTCTACCTTGGATCAACAACCAAAACAAGCAGAAAGGTCACTTTGAGAAGCCATAGGAATAACAGGAAGTATTTGTTGGTTTTCCTATGACAAGTAATTAAGAGTACCTATATGGAAGCAGATAAAAAACATGTAGAAGTCATCTTAAGGTACTATTAGCTAGAAAACTAGCAACCCTATCATTATTATCAGTTTCATAGTTTGCCTTTAAAGACTTAAACAAGTACACTTTGTATGAATAAAGTTTGGGGCATCTTTAAAGAGGAGAAGCCAACCTAAAAGCAGCCGAGGCCCTTGATTTTCACCTATAAGCCAAGCCTGAAAGACGGGAAACTTATACAGTCACTTAAAACAGATTTAAATTTTCAGGGTGTTTGCATTTCCTACAATTTACAGTACTCACTTTAGCTTTTATTCCTCTAATTCAGGATTAGAGAATGCATTCAAGGTCGTAACTGGAGAAGTCATTTGGTTCTAATAGGAACTTTATTTACATGAAGAAGATATTCACTAGACTAAGAAGTACATTAACATTTTACCTTTGCATCCTGCTTTTGGAGTTGTCTTCCATTTCTAAGTTCCCACAGTCATCATCCCTAAAGAACATTCACTAATACTCTCATATTTAATACTAATGACCAAAGTCTCATCAGTCTGAACAATTCTCCTCAAATGCAAACAGAAATGCCCTCTAAAAACTCGGTATTTTTAAAAGACAGCAATTTAGAACTCTAAGTTAAAGATTTGTTCACTGGATGCCCACATGGTATAAGGCAGATAATTTGATTCATGCACAGGACTGATGGAGTACGTTAAAGAAAAAAATGAAGAAAGCAACATGAATCGCAACTTCTGGTTGAATCATATATTAATTATACAGAAGAAACTAAAAAAAACTCTACTAACACAGAAAAAGGGTAGACAACCACACTCACTCCAGCACTTTTCCTACTACAAGGATATTGCACATTCCAATAATGTTGCACAAATTACTGGCTTTTTATAAAGACCATATATGAGGTATTAGTCTATTAATAAATAAAGAACATGAAAAAGGAAAAGCACTTAGTATAATGCAACAATCCATTCCAAGTATTTAGTGAATGAAAACTGAACAAGCGATAATACGTACCCTTGAGGGGAAGGTTAAAGTTAGTTAACAATTAGGCAGCTTTCAATATCCATCTGAGAAGTGAATGGTTAAATCTCTTGATAAAGATTTTATGAACTCAAAGCCTATTTAGAACACTGCTGGTTACAAATGCTCATTTTGCTCATGTAATCAATCTGAAAGGTAAATTCCCATATCACAGTTCTAACTAAAGGGATAGCAGTATGCAGGGGATAGCGATCTTTTTAAGGGGAACTACTTTAATATACTAAACCAGTGTTACTAGTTCAGAAATAGAACTTTTGGATTGACATCAGCAAAAATATTCAGGGGTTCTTTTGTGGGATTTTGGATTATTTTTTCTTTTTTAGTTTTAAATAGTTTAGACTGGTTATGGATTTCCATGGTGCGGAAATTGATACCCGTTAGTACTGTCTGTATTATCAGATTACATCACCATAAGGCATGAGGTGAATATGACAATATTCAGGTTTTCTCTGTATTTATGCTAAGAATTTACCTTTCAAACCACAATGCTGAAAGATTCCTACTAACAGGCAATAAATCCATTAATCTAAACACAATCTACCTCTTTTTCATTTAGACCCTTCTAGAAACACTAGGAAACTGTAGGCAAGCTTATCTTAAGTTCACAAGAACACAGAGGAGTATTTAAGTTCAATAAACTGAGCTAGAGAAACTACATTGCACTCGTGGTTAATATACCAAGCGTAAATTAAAGAGTGTTTTCAGTACGCTCCTCCAAACCTTGTTAAAGTGATACTTGTACCTCTGAAGAAAAAAACAGATTTTGTGTGCACACAAACTTATATATATGAATAGCCCTTAAATAAGTCAACAGTCATTCAAATCCTAAAATCTTTTCAGGCCAATGAAAGGCTATTTGGAAATAAAAGTAATTTCTACATTACTCTCCTGGGTGAATCACAACCTTAACATATTCCCTCTTGTTATTTTCCAGCTTTTAAAAGTGGGTGTTGTAATAATACTTCTGCAATACTGGACAGAGTAACAAAGACCCAGGTAAATCATATTTCTGATGCACAGTAAGTCTATTATCAGGTAAAAATGGCAAGTATCTCCTCTACTGCAATCCACACACCAGTAATTCAAGCAGTTCTGAATTGACATACATGAAAAAAATCATATTACATTTCTGAAATTAAAAATAACTATCTTTTGTTGAAGTTCAAATTCACAGAAAGCGTTTACTAAACTGAAATACATATAATTTCTTCTGTCTCAAAATTATTTCACTCCCATTTTAAGTAGTTACTGAGACATCTATGTCTCAAAAGCACGTTGTTTCTGTTCTGAGGATTAGTTTCATCTACAATTTCTTTAGATCAGTTAAGTGTTTTTCAGAACAAACAACTGAAAGAAACCTAAGCACAAACCCAAGAAAGGTTATGAAGATTTTGAAAGAAGAAGAAAAGAGATTAGAAGAAAGGAAACGCTACTGTCCGGAACAGTCTGTATATGTGGTAACCATGTTTCCTCGTCTCTGAGTGACAGTCCTACAGTGCTTGCTGGATCCGTGAAACCTGGTATCAGTTCGCACTGCATGTCGGTGTGCATTTTCAAAGTCACTAAATGAAAACATTTTCTCCATATTTTCAAACACCTCATCAAATAGTCCACCTCCAAAGGAGAACTCTTGGAAAGAACGTCTTTGTCGATTGTGAGCTTCTCGATGACTTCTGAAATGGTTTTCAAAGTGCTTTTTTGACCGTGAGTTCTGACTAAAGAGGTCAAAGTCTTTGAACAGATCATCAAAGTTAAAATTAAATGACTGATGAAAAGGGCTTTCATCGCTGCCTTGTCCTCCACGACGGCCAAACTGATCATACTCTCTTCGTTTATTCTCATCTGATAGTGTTTCATATGCTATTTTCAGGGGGAAAAAAGAAATTAAGTTTATTTACATTCCCATTTAGAAAAAAAAGAAAAAAGCAAACTATACACAAATATGAAGAACAGCAGTTTTCTCCTGCTCCCTCAACACAACAGATTTCAAACAAAACTTTCATTCAACATGCAAGCCCAAACAAGCTCGACATCTGTTTAACTCTCTCCAATACAAAATAAGCTGTTTGAAAGAATTATTTATTTATAATAATAAATATAGCTATACTATGAGGACAGATTATATCCTCCAAACTTTAAATTCACAGATTACAACATAGTTTAACTGGCAGTAAAGACTAGTGCCTACATTTGAAAAAAGACCAAAGCAGAAGGGATGAGTTAGGAGCTCTACTTTACAACACGAACTGCCTGCTATATTCCTATCACAGAAACACAGCACAATGTCTGCAAAATTACTTGCCAGCCAGCCAGTAAGCTCTAGCTACACAAGTTACAACAAAGCAAACAAGATAAACATCAAGGAGGTAAAATAATGGAAACTCTCTTTTTTTTTTCTCGGAAGTTCAACAACAAACCTGGATTTTGTGATACCTGAAATGGAATTAGGTTTCCATCCAATCTTTGGTCCAGAACTACAGCTACTAGTGTTAAAATGCAGAAACTCTGACACATCATATACCCATTCTGATAATATTAAGGATTTTGAACACTTTAATTTTCTTATCTGTCAAAGGTTTGTAACTATTTTATACACCTCATCACCTAAGAGTTACCAGCTCCCCTCTTGCAATGTGCACAAGTATCTAACAAGACTGTCCCTCCCTTTCATTATATTAATAATGACTTTTCTTTCAAAAGAACTTTTCTGCAGACAAGAAGGTAAACCCCAGAAATCTCTTATTAGCTTAACCAGGAGAATGACACAAAGAGATAGATGTTATAACACAGTCTATGGGGAGTAGAAGTAGCAACTCTATTTTTCAGCAAGGCTCTTTCTATTCTTGGTTATGCTCTTCCAGTTTTATATTATATCACATCACAAAACATTTTGGAATGGTGTATTCCTAGGACCAGAAGATAATAATGCTGGAAGACCTAAGAAGGCCTACTCTAACCTTCCGCTCAAACTAGGGTGAGTTATAAGATCACACTAGGTTACTCAAGGGTTTATCCTCTCACTCCTTAAAAATCTACAAGGTTGAGGACTACACAACCTGTTCCAACACTGGCCTATCCTCCAGGCAAAAAAGTTTTTCCTTATAACCACTCTGAACCTCTTGCACCTGTTTATTCCTGTACACCCATCAAGAACCACTGAAGCACCTTGCTGGGCTTTTTGATAATCTCTCCTTTGTGACTGAAAGGTTGCTGTTAGGTGCCTCTGAATCCTAAACTGGATCTTTCCAGACAGACCAAAATATAAGAATTAACCTCCAAGGGCTGAAGTTGCCCTAATGCCAAGTATTTTTGTGAAAACAGGCATAAGCCCAAAAGCCTAATAAATAGGACACTGGACATTTAACAGCACAGAAGCTGAACTAAAAAAAAAAGATATTTTTACCTCTTATTCAGTAAAACCAGAGTATGCATAAGTTACCACATTTGCTCACAGATAAAAGCTATGTATCAAATTATTAAGAGTAAGGTTAGCATGTATTACCTTCAGCAATTTCTCTAAATTTCGCTTCTGCACCAGGGCTCTTATTTTTGTCTGGGTGGTATTTCATAGCCAGCTTGTGAAACGCCTTCTTGATCTGGCGGTTAGATGCATTTTTTGGAACTCCTAAGATATCATAATAGCTCTCAGTAGCCAGTATTAATTCAGTTATCATTAAAATGCAGAGAGCAAACGTGAAGACAGACTGCGTAGTGGCCATTTCTCTGCTTCCTAGAAAGAAAAAGAAATATACTTGAAAAACAAGTTATTACAACTATAAACTGGAAGAGGAAGACCTGTATGTTTCAGGAGTCTCTCAGTGACAGACATGCAAGGGCATGGTTTCACTTGCATCAAAATCCATTCCCTTAGCTCCTTAATCCCAAACATTTAAACAAAAACACTGCAAATTCGCATTTCATACTCATTACAAGCACACTTTAGCGTTCATCTTTATTTTACACCTGTCTTAACAGAAAATTCTGCCACAGAACTACTGAAGTAAATATACAACATGTTTCGCTGTATCAAACAGTTCATGCTGGCATACCTGAACCAGCTTTAAATTAAACTTTGAGGTCTAGGATCACAAACAGAGCAGCTCTAAATTTAGGTTGCAAAAACCTACTCAATACTGGAAGACCAATTCAATGAATACATTGTGCAACAAAAAGAGCCTGAAAACACAACTGGTCTAGAAATTGACTGCGAGGTACAAAGAGGGTGCTAGACACTCAAATGAACGTTCTGAAACTGAGCATAAGTAACCTAAGGAGAACATGATAAAAGCAGTCATTTGAAGTACAGAGTACAGTTAAGTAGAACACATTTGCCTTTACTTTAGAATGGGCTGGGCTTAGCTTCATTTCGTATTAGTTCGTACACTAAATAAAAAACCTACTATATCTTTGATATCACCAAAGAATTCATCTGATAAATGCCATTCCATATAAAGGTTTACATATGAAACTCCCAATGTCTGAACTAAACTCAAAAAAGTTTTCTATACAAAACAAGCAGCTTCAACAATAAAAATTGTAACTTTTTTTTCAGAAACATATTTTTAAAAAAGTAACATTTTAAAACAAACTGATGCTAGAACTACAGGAAAAAAGTTATGGCATAACTAAGAACCGTCAATTCCAAATAGCCACATAATCCTTCATGATTTTTACAAAGGAGAGGGTGGGATCTTCCTACCAGAAGAAGAGATCAAACACTTTTTCAAGGCCTTTGCATATTATATTTAAAACACAGAGTAAAGAAACATGAATATTCAAAGACAGAATGCTGGCTGTCATCTAATCAGCAGAACATATGACAAGGCCCTGAGCATGCCAGAAGTAATATGTTACCCTCACAGGATTACACTGATTTGAGCGTATACTAAGTACAACTCTGAGATGAGCAGTATTACTTTCCTGAAAGCTGAATAAACTAACCTTACAGTCTGAGTATCATTAAAGCTAGAATACCTCTAGACATTTGTCACGTGGAGTTCAAAACCTTTGAATATCAGATACCTAAAAAAATCCTTTAATTGAAAGGCCACGCCCTATAAAGAAAATTAACACTCAAGCACCAAAAACAGAAAAAAAATAACATTTCTAACAGGTAAATCAGGGGGTTAAAATGAATGTTGAGAGGCAAGAGCAAAAACCTCCTAAGATTAACATGCCCATGCCCTCTTAAGTATTTATTTGGCTAGCAGCCTGCATGGTATCGGGTGTTAAGGAGCAGCAGTTGAAACAAACTGTATTTTGACCAGTATACTTGGATACCAAACAGGAAATTCTTTTCAGTATTCTTTGTGCATGTCTTCTCCACACATTTTCAATACAAGCCTTTCCAAGGCTTCTACATGTATTTTCTCTCATCAGTTAACCTGAAACTTTGTCATCTCAGCACCAAGAACTACATACGTGTACATCCTTCCACATTTTTTGGGCTTTCTTCACGTTCTTTACAGATACAGATTTGAATCTTAACCTCACAGGTGAAATTGTATTAATCTTCCTTCATTTCCTCTCACCTGCATCATGCATGTATAAGGACCAGCTGCATTCTCTTAAGGCTAACTTCCTAGCTTCCACTATTAGCTACTAAGAGCTAAAAAGATCAGTTTATGTCCTTCATTAAGAGCCAAATCCTCTTGTATAACTCCCAAGTCTGAGAACAAGTCATTCCTTTAAACTTTTCTTCTCTGCCTAACTATCTCAGCTTCTGTTACTCTAAATAAACTACACCAAAGTTTTGGGGTTTTTGTTTTGGGTTTTTTTTTTTACAGTTTTACATTATGATTTCCGTAATGTAGTTCCATCCTATACTGCTCCTGGTTTTATCTGGTTTTCTAAAGCACTTTTTTTAAAAGTGTACTTAAGTTTCACTATCTTTTTTAAATAATGTACACAATTTAATGCTGCCCTTGAAAAACCCAATGAAATCCAAATATAATGAAAGGCAAATTAAAATCACATATAAATGAAACTGAAAATCAATTACAAATGGAACTCCAATATAAGCAGGATTTTAAACTAGTAAGGTTATCACAAAGCCATAGTTAAGTCTTGTATGTAGACACTATCACCAATTATTGAATTTATTTTTTTACATGCTCTTAGCATCTTAGAGTTGCCACTGAAAACTAAGATGTTAAATGCCTGACCTCCACTCCGCCATCCCTGGCTATTTTCACAATACCTTTCAAAATGGAGTCTCTTTTAAACACTTACTCACTCTACTTATGTTTCCTCTCTTTCGGTTTCTCAATTGAAAAAGGACAAACAGGTTTCACTTTCCAGCTGCTTAATACATTCCTGAGCTCATTAGGTCCTGTATACTTCTTGACATTAAGCTCACATCACAAAACAATCCCTCTTAACAATTACTACATTTCATTTGGATACATTTAGAAATAAAGTTAGACATTTATTAACACAGATTAACTATTTAACTCTGTTGGATAGGTAGTCACAGATCTCAACGACTATTAAGCTCAGTGCAAGAAGCATACTATCTAATGTTTCTCAAAAGTACTATAGAGGTGATAATACTCAAGCAGTTCTCTATCAGTTTGTCAACATTAATAGCTGCATTATGAAGTGACGTTTAAGGATGATGCACCTGGAATAAGATCTGCCACATAGACAAAACAAGGAGCTACTTCCACCTTGCGATGCAAATGCCCTATTCCATCCTACTTTGAAATTAACTAGCAAAGATTTTAAGTAGATGCTTATATTCGCTAAGTCTCATATACTCAGAAAACCCATGGCATCACTACTGCTCTGATTACATGAATTGCAACGCACTATCCAGAGGAATTCTGATGTCACATGATTATTTTTGCAGACAATTTATTAGTAGTAAGAAAGTCACCAGAATTTTCCAGAACCAACTACAGAAAAGTCTGCCCAACTCTGAGGCTTGTGCTTTTCTTAGCCTCTCCTGCACTGACCAGAAAGCAAATCCAGAAGGGTCCTGAATCTCTCTCTGGAAAACAGGGAAATGAGACAGAGCCTCCCTTGGCATCACCCTGCCCAGACAGCCCGTTAAGGAACCTCGCTAGAGCTGCACTACTAAGCGTGGCCGACCCACATCTCGGCAGACTGTAACAGCGGCACTGAATGACACAGTCCCAACGCCAAGTCGGCCAGGCGTGAAAAAGACCAGATAGGCAGATGGGCCCAGCGAGAAAAACAAGAGCCCACAGGGACCCAAAGGGCAAACAAACCCACCAGACGGAAACCCAACGTCCCCGCTTGCCCCACACTGTCCCCCAGCCCCCTTTCTCTAGCCGGCCCACTGTCCGCTAATCTCTCAGGTCCCTCTGCACCCGCCTTCTCTCCAGCTCCCTCAGCGGCCTCCACCCTCCCCGGGCTCTTGCACAGCGGCCCGGGTCCCTCGCCGCAACCCTTCTCCCCGCCGAGGGAAGCCCGCTCCCCGCTCTCCTCAGCGACCCCTCGCTGACCCCGACGCCCTCCCGCAGAGACACGCACCCCCCAGTCCTCGCAGCAGACCACACTCACCGCTACCCCCGCCGCCACCAGCCCGCATGCGCCCGCACCTGAACGCGGTACACACCACTCCCTCCTCCGGGCGCTCGCGCAGAGCCTTTCCCCCGCCCCCCGCCACTAACTGCGACACGAAGCGCTGCACCATTGGCCGCTCGGCCCCACGTGACGCGGCCCCGCTAGGCGGGACTTCTCCCCCTTACGCGCCCAGCGGCAGGAGGAGGAGGAGCAGCAGGCGGAGGTGGTGTCCCCACGCCTCTCGAGCTCGCGCGGATGGTTCCGCCCTGCGCGGGTCCGCCATGCCGCGCTACTGCGCCGCGTCTTACTGCAAGAACCGAGGGGGCCAGAGTGCCAGGGACCAGCGCAAGCTGAGCTTCTACCCGTGAGTAGCCGGGGAGCGGGGTAGGCAGGGCGTGAGCGCTGGCCCCGGCGGTGCCGAGCGCCAGAGGGGCCGGGCCCGAGTGAGGTGAGGCCTGAGCCGGCCTTACAGGAGCCGGCGGAGGGGGCGGTTTGGTACTGAAAATGCCGCCAAATAAACTCTCTAGGATTCCTTTTGGAGTTTTAGAAAGCAGCATCCTTTATTTCAGCGCTGGGTGCGTAAGGGCATGATTTCCATCAATCGTGTGTAACGAGACAAGAGCTGGGTACGGAATGTGTTTCCCACTTATATGCGCTTACCTACTTCTTGTATCAGGTAAATGGCTGGGAACGTGACCTCGGGGCTGGTTTAGAGCCCTGCCTGGTCCTTAGCGGGCGGAGGGAACAACGCTCCAATCTCGGCGGGGAAAGGGGCAGGGGAGGAGGGCGGGCTGGCTGCGTGTTTGTCGCCGCCCCGCGAAGGCGGCCTGTGGCTGCAGCGGGCCCGTGAGGCCAAAACCGGAGAGATTCCACTGAAAACCAGCACTTGCGCTTACAACCATGAGTCTGTACAGCTCCTAGAGTTAAGTAGCAGGGGTTACCCCCTTCTTTTCAGTCATGACCGTGATACAAGTAATAGAATATGCATAAGGTTTCTGGGAACATGTAATTGGGAAATAGATTCTGTGACCAACTATTGCCTCAGTACATGTGATTGATGGAAATCATTCCCTCATGTGTCCAGCACTGTTACTAAAGGATACTTGCTTTCTGAAACTCCAAAACGAGCCTTAGAGAGTTTATTTGCTGGCATTTTCGGTATCAACCACCTTCATGGAAGGGGTGTTCCTGCAGGGCAAGCAGCAGTGGAGGTGTTGGCTGAATGGGGATAGAGTCAGGTGCCCTATACTTGACAGCCTGCAGGCTCAGCTGAGGGCCTAATGGAGCTGGAAAGTAAATATATCGATTCTTTAAAATTAAATATTCCCACTAGAACTATTATCATTCCTGTGCTGCAAGCAGAAGCATTGCTGGTTTGTTTAGAGGCAGCTGAGCTAGCTGGAAGCTAACTAGTTCGGTTGCCAAAGAATTTACAGTGACTTCATAGTACTATCCAGCCACCTGATTGATTACTCACCATCCCAGGCCTGCAGTAACCTCTGTACTGTTGAGGTTACCTGACTGTTGATTTCCAAAATGGTAAGTTATAAACAGTGTTGCTCAACCCTGACAGAAGCACAGTGCAGATAACTAAATACTGATATATTTCTGTAGAATAAAAGTACGATAAGTGCTTGTCAACAGAAATTTTGTAGTGTTTAAGAAAAAAAATGAGGAATGAATATCACAGCCTCAAAATGGTTTTTTTTGGTAGAATTGATACCTTAAACTAAGTTGCCAGTCTGATTCAGATGCTGAGTAGTCCTTGTTCTTTCAGATCAGGAAGACCCCCAGGAAGACTGCTTTGAAAGGCATTTTAGTTTAGATTGAAGGAAACCTCTTTATCTCAATGTGTCTCTGATATGTGATTGATCTTAAAGCAATCATGAAAATGAGGGGGAATAAATTACTTGTATTGCTTTAGAGACTGTGACTGCCATATGGCTGATAAAACAAGTCTTGAGTGCTGATATTTATATTCAAAATCACAGCTGTATTATCTAGCAATTGAATTGTGCTCCATTACCAAGTACTGTAGTCCTGTAGAAGCAGTGCTGAGATTTTATTTATAGAGATCTCTTGCCCTACGTTAGCAAGTGCTACTGACATGAATTGCAGTGTTTTACAAGTTTTATTCCCTTGCCTCTTGCCATCCCAAAGAAGGCCTCTGCTGCTCTGTGGTTTGTGGTCTGAACTCCTTCTGAACTTTTTAAGTGTGACATAGTCTCAGCTGGCCTAACTGCCTGCCTTTGTTTTATTTCCTCACCTGTCTGACTTGTGCGGCGGTGGCAGCTCCTGAATAAATTCTGTCAACTTCTTGTTTCCATTTTCCTTTTTCTGTCTGATTTACACCAGAGAAGAGATTCTGTTGATGAGTAAGGGGGTTTTGATGCAGGAGCAAGTTTTGGCAAAATTGCCTTTAAGCTAAAATAATAAATTTCACTATCAGACATTGTCTCTCACTACAGATTATTTTGTTTCCCAGCTGAAGCAGGCTGACTGTCGGGGAGGCAGTGAGTGTTGTGTTGCCAGGGCATCTGCAGTGGGTGTTCTCAAGCCTTGAAGAAGGTGTAGTTGGTGTCAACCTTCAGTCAAAAGAAGCCATCCTCTTACTGAGAGTCTTCTTTGGACCTGTGCAGTCACATCCCAGACTAAGCTCTGTTACTCACAGGGCATGCTATACAACATATGTAATACTGGTACTGAGTGTACACAATCTTAAGTAGGCAGGATTTGAAAAGGCTGAGCCTCTAACCTCTCCTTGAGAGGTTTTTGTGTTCTTGCTAGCATTATTCCTTGCATTCCTGCACATACTCAAGAGTCAGATTCATCAAAAGCTTGTTCTGTTTCCTTGGTAACTTCAAAATTTAAATGGCAAAAAATGTGTAAAAGATTGGTGAAAAGGGATGAAGGCACACATCCTGTGAATCTCAGGTGTATTTTTCTCAAAATCAGCTAAGTTTTCAGTTTTGGAACACTGTGGGCCTGCGTAAGCAAGTCATTGCCATGTAAGGATTTTGGATAAAACCTGAGCTTCAGGGATTTGAGGGTGGGATCCAGGGTTTTCCATGAAGTAGCCCAACTCAACAGTGCATTTTGTAGCACTCAAGTGACACTGGGCTCTCTAGGCTCTTTTCCCAGGTTCTGTTGTGTGTGAATATTTCACTACAAATCAAATTTTTTATGCCTCTGAAGTTCCATTGGTAATAAACAGTACTAAAAGAACTGATTGTTAATTGAAAGAAAAAAAAAGAGCTAAGGGAAGAGAGATGGATTTAGGAGTGCTCCTCTTCTATTTAGGGAATGAGAAAAAAACAGACTGGCTCTTGTAAAGAGGCTGTAGGCACTTGTTCACATCTGGATGTTTTTGTTGTCCATCATACTGCCAACAGCTAAGTTTTCACAGAGTGGTCAGGGAGGCCATCTAGTCCAACCCCCCTGATAAAGCAGGTTCACCCAGAACAGGTTGCACAGGAATGTATCCAGGCAGGTTTTGAATATCTCCCGAGAAGCACCCTCGGAAGCCTGGTCCAGTGCTCTGTGACCTTCAAAATTAGGAAGTTTTTTTCATATTCAGGTGAAACTTCCTGTGTTCCAGTTGGTGTCCATTGCCCCTTTTTCTGCTGCTGGGCACCACTGAAAAGAGTCTGGTCCCATCCTCTTGGCACCTACCCTTTAGGTATTTACAAGCATTGGTAAGGTCCTCTCAGTCTTTTCTTCTTCAGGCTGAACAAACCTAGGTGTCTCAACCTTTCCTCTTAAAAGAGGTGCTCCAGTCCCCTGATCATCTTTGTCACCCTCTGTTGGAGACTCTCCAGTTGTTCCTTGTCTTTCTTTGTCTTTATTGAGCTGGGGACCCCATAACTGGACACAGTGCTCCAGATGAGGCCTCGCTATTGCTTTCTTAACAGTAGTTATTTAACAGTGCTCAGAATTCGTTAACTGTATGTGTATATCCTACATGGTTATATGCTGAAGTTGAAAGAAACTTGATACGAACTAGAAAAATCTGTAAGCATATCTCAAATACCCTGATGTCTGTCTTGTAAGAGATGAGAGCCAAGAGTGGTCTGAGTGTCCATGTTGCCATTACTATAACTGCTTAACGGTACATGCATCCTGATGAGCCTGTCGTTTCCCTTTATTTAATGAATCGCAATACACAAATGAAATTATATATCTTCACCCACTTTCTTTTAATTTAGTTCTCTTACGCAGGTAATTTGTCTGACTCTTTGCATATATTTTCAAAATTAATTTATTTTTTCTATGAACGTCTGTACTCTTCCTTGCCTTTTCAAGAAGGTTAGATGGTTGAGAAGTTCATTATGAATTATGTAATATTGCGTGGGCGTTCAAGACTGTAAGAAAGCTTAATTGCTGAAACACAAAATATATAAATACTTTGCATTTATGTATATTTACTTTTTGAATAAAATTTAAATCCTGCACTGGGAATAATCATGTTTCCAAGTTATCAGGTAATCCAAAATGTGAATATTAATAGGTACTCTGTTAAACAAGAAATAGTAACAAAATGATTCTGTCTAGCAAATCAAAAAGACCCCACAAATTCTATTTCTAAAATGAGGGCCAGACATTACTTTTTTTAAACTGTCAAAGTATTTTATCTGACTTTAGCAGAACTACTTTCTGAGCAATGTTGCAGGATCAAGCCTTTTAAAATATTTTTCTCATGGGTTCTGAAGCCCTTGGCTAGAAGAAATGAACAGAAATTCTGTCGAGCTCTGGAGCAAATGTCTGCTAGAAATAATTCAGATAATTATTGGTTTAATATGTGACATCCTGATTAGCATTTCATAACTAAATTTTTTTGAATGGAATTTCGTAATCCTTTTGTAAGGAAAGATTACCCTGTAAGGAACAATGAGAATCTTTATTTTAAAAGAAAAAAAAAAGAAAGACTAAAACAGTTGGGTTTTTTTGCTTGTGTTTTTGTTTTTTTCAACGGCTTTCAAAAAGATTTCCACTTCATGATAAAGAGAGACTTGAGAAATGGTTGCGGAATATGAAGCGAGATTCATGGACTCCAAGTAAGCACCAGCTTCTCTGCAGCGATCATTTCACCCCGGATTCCCTTGATGTGCGATGGGGTATACGATACTTGAAACATACTGCGGTACCAACAATTTTCTCTTCCCCAGATGACAAGGTAATGTTTTCCTGGGGTTTTTTTATTGTAGTACAAAGCTAACCTATGTAATACAGATGTCCTAATTATCTGTAATATGTTCATATTTTATTTTAAAAGTAGAATTCCCATCCATCAAAATATTTTGTCAATGGGACTGATGCAAAACAAGTATGTGATTCTGTAGTGTAAAGGAAGAAAAACTTTCCATACTTTGACTGGAGCTTCAGTATCTTTTTTTTAACTGGAAATTACAGAAGTATTTCCTATAGAAAATTTCTCATAGAAAAATAAATTTCCTTTGAGAATACTATGATTCTAAATATTCCTGTGCAATATTTTAGTGTTCTTTTAAGGCCTTTTATTAATGGTACATATATACTGGCTTTGGAATTTATTGGTTTCAAATTACATGTTTCTCTTTCCTGTCCCTAACCTCTCTAACACCAAAGAGCTCATGAGGGTAGGCTGCTAAAGACATGTCACAAAGACTATTCCATCTTGTCTTTCACCAAGTTCTAGTAGCTTACATAAAAATACTGTGCTACACAGGCATCTAATCTTGATCTTCTGCAACTTGGTCTCTTCATAATGAAGCCTCCTAGAAAAAAATAAGGCACTTGGTATATAGTTATAAGGGAGACCATATCGCCCTCTACAAAAACTTGAAAGCAGCTAGCACTAGGACGAGAGGAAACGGCCTCAAGTTGCACCAGGGAAGGTTTAGATTTGATGTTAGGAAAAATTTCTTTACTGAAAGAGTGGTCAGGCATTGTAACAGGCTCCCCAGGCAAGAGGTGGAATCACCATCCCTGGACGTGTTCAAAAATATGTAGATGTGGCACTTTGGGGCATAGTTTAGTAGGCATAGTAGTGTTGGCCTCACAGCTGGACTGGATGATCTTTTTTGGTCTTTTCTAACCTTAATGATTCTACGATTCTGTTTTTGTCTCACTGACAGATATATCAAAGACTTACTTGGATGCTGATCTTAAATCTAATTGTATGGTAATGTAGTTTTTGTGGAAGAGGGGAAAAGAAGCTGGCTAAAAAATAAGCTTTAAACTACCCTCTTTCAGTAACAACTTCTGTTTAAAATCATGTTAAATTTTTATCCTTCTGTTAAAATTTCTATCCATCGAAAAATAAATTTTCCTTTTTTATGAATTGCGAAGTTTAGTTGTCAGAATTGAATTTCTTGTTTAAAAATCAGCATATGTGTTTGTGCTTGAATATGTTTCATTGTTTGCAAACCCATGTTCATAATCTTTGTTGTTATTATTATTAAATTCTCTTTAGGGTGGACCACATGACTAAAAATTTGCCAGAACTGAATAAAACAACTTTTTGCATATTTAATGTAGAAATCTTCTACCAGGTATACTTAATACATATTTAGTACAGTGTTTCACGTGGTGATAGGAGATTTTAGCCAGTCTTTGTCAAATAGGTTTGTCTAGGCAGTTCTTTTTAAGTGCTTTTAAAATTATGATGCCCCATGTAAATCAGTAAACTTCCTTAGAATTTGAAAAAGAAAACCAAAAGACAGGCACTATTGCCTTTAGAGCTATAAAATAATATTTGAACGTTTAGGACCTGAAGCTTTCATGATGCTTATGTGTATTTTCAAGTCTCTGATGTAATTTTTAAACAGTGTTCAGGTTTTTTTATATTCTAGTTACTTCCTAGTTACCAGGTGGTTGGATTGTGTGTATTTTTTTTTTCCTTCAGGAAAAAGACTCTTCTCAGAACACCTCACAAGAGATAAAGAGAGAAGACCTGGGAGAAACAAATAAAAATGTAGAGTCAGAGAAGGCATGTGTACCACTTTGTGCAGCAAAGAAAAATGCTGTAATTGCAGAAAATGTAGCTGAAAAAGCAGAAGTAGTTTGCTCAACTGCATTGTGTAAAACTTTACAAAATCAAAAACTACATTTTCAAAATGGAGAAGACTCTCAGGCAGACAGTGTCATTCTTGATTCGTTTAAGCAGCATATATGCCAACCAAATCCTGTTATAATGACATCAGCAGTCCAGAGTGTGGAGGCCACCAGTGTTCATACTTGTGTGGAGGATCCAGAAGGTTGTACGGCTACAGTGTTGCAAATTGCAGAGCCTGACTACTTGGATTCAGCTCTGAAACCGAAAGATGCTTTAGGTTCAGTTACTGACTATGCAATTGAAAATCCTGACTCTCATGTTGTAGGCTGTTCTGTTGAAGTACAGCCAACAAGTGAAAATGCAGTTTTACTGAGTACGGTCACACAAACTATTGAACAGTTCAGTGGAAGTGAGGAATCTGTCATTGCTATCATTGTGCCAGCTGAGAATTCAGAAGAGCCTGAAATAGTAAATAGTTCTTTCCTGCCTACTAAGGAAGAATTTCTTGACACAGAGGAGACAGAAACAAATAAATCTGTGTATATGAATGCATATGGTGGAAATGAAGTATTACAAACTGAGCATTCATACTGCAAACAAGACATAGACAGAGATCATCTTTGGCAAAAAATTTCAAAGCTCCACTCTAAGATAACTCTACTTGAGATGGAGGAGAGAAAAACTTTGGGGAGACTCAGGTCCTTGGAAGCTGTTATTGGACAACTGAAGCAAGAAAACCTGCTTTCTGAAGAAAAGCTTAAGATTGTAGAAAACTGCTTTACAACGCTTGAAGTGACTATGATACAGTAAAGGCTTTTGATGATTGTTCTAAAGTATCTTTTTAGCCTCTTTTGACTTTTGTTTCAGTTATGCTTTTAAACAGTCTATTGCAAGTTTTGTGAATAGCAAGTATTCTTTAAAATGTTACATCAACCACTGCCAAAGCTAGGTGGTAGAATATTGCCTATAAAACATGACTTGAGAGTAAGTTTTAAAAGAACCAAGCCTCTTAACATTTTGTTAGAAAGTGTATTAATTGGATCAATGAAGAGAAATTAAACATTTCTTGCTGCAGGCTCCTCTGAAACATGCAGCTCCTGCATTTGAGGCATCAGTAGAATGGACAGAATAACGATGTAGAGTGCACAATTATAAAACCATTGGGTTTTTTTAAAAAAGAAAAAGAAAGTGTCCCAATTCTCTTTGAAATGAGTAATGAGGAACATAATACACATTGTCCCATGAGGCCATGGTTATGCTTTAATCCTCTGTTCATCTAACATTTGTTCTGAAACTTTTTTTATACACTTCGACCTTATTAAAATTCTTTCTGCAATAAAAGATGTTTCCTTTCATTTAATTCTAGAAACAAAAATTCTTTAAGAGTATTGTTATCATGAACAGATTCGTCGCTTTTTTGGATGGTTCAGCTCAAATGGAAAGAACCATCTTAAAGAGTGATATTTTTGCTGGTTAGTAAAACGGTAATTATTCAGTGACTGCTATCTGCTTAGCAGTCTTAAAATCTATAGCTGGGTAATGCATAAATCCTTAATAATACACCGAAGAAAACAATGCAGAACAAATTGCTAGTGAAAGCAGAATCTCGCTCAATACTTTTCTCTATCTTACTCTTCAAGTAATGGAATTGCAAGACTAGAAATCCTCCACCCACTATTGATTTTGTTAACTGTTTCTAGTGTACAGGATACCACTACAGTAGAAAGATACCGATGATTCATTGTGAGGGAAATCAGTTCGCTTAAATACTTGCCACTTACTCTGTCTATATGCTGCCGCTTAGATCTGCAGTTCACTGTACAGTCTGGTACAGTGAACAAGTACTAGATAGGGTGATTTGCATCCGTGTGCCTGGGATGGTGTGTTACCCAATCAGCACAAAAGCCCAAACTCTCAAATACTATTTGAAATCAAGTTTTACTTGTTAAAATGAGAATAGTGACAAATGATTAGTAGTGATTAACAAGTTAACAATAACACCTTCAAAGGCAATTTAATCATTACTATGAAAGAATATTATAGTAATTAAGAAAGATATCATCATCCAGATCTGCAGTCACTGGGGTCCCCTTTTGCAGCAAAGATACAGAGAACCTGTCCCGACAAATGGTGGGGCCCACACGGCGTGTTCACCTGTAGGTGAGGATCTCAAAACTTGCTCCAGGGGGTCCAGCTTTTATATTGTTAAAAAAAAAAAAACCTTACATAATTCTAAAAGTGTGGGAACTTGGGAACTCTGGTCTCAGCTGCTCAATGCCCCCAGTCGAGAAGTGTGGCCAAAACTCCGGCAAAGTGGAAAAGATGACAGCTGGTTTTCTCTTATCTTTAAGTGAAGGAGGCTGTTGAAAGTGCAGCTCTTTCTCCCTTTCACACAGTATTCATACTCATGAAGCTACAGCCCAGTTCTACAGATAAGGTGATGCATTTTCTCGCACTGTGTATCAAGAATAGCCCAACACAATTTTACTGATAATATGACCGTGAGAAGTTACAGATTAAATAGTACACACAGCAATGCAATATAAATAATCCATGGGTCACTTATTTGAGGCCTATTTATCAGGCAGTGTCACTTCAGATGGCTGTAGTAGGCCCTCTGCCTTTCTTCTTCACACACAGCTTTTGTGCCAGGTAGGTGATTATTAAGACCTATAATTGACCCTTCTCACCTGAACCTATTACCTAATCTCTGTCTGAAGTAACCCCTACTGTCTTACCAAACAGGATATTATAACTGTTGAGCAAAGGTGTCTAACAAAAGATGTTAAGTATTGAAAATTTATTAACCTTGGTGTTTTCAAGTAGAGCTTTGAAACTCTAGGCTAATATTTACCTTTTTTTTTTAATTCTAAATTTGACGTGATTGCTCTCAGTGTATCATATCATAGCGTGTCCATCCCATCCAGGTTCATCGTTTCTTCACTGGACAGCATCACCAATTTAAAAAATAAAGCTAGAGATTGCCTCAAAACAAGGTTATTTTCTACGTAGTATTTCTTGTGGCGAGTCTTGTAGCAATGAAGAGGTTGAACTCCACAAAGCAGTTTGAAGGTAGACGAGAATCAATGCTGCGATGACTGTTGCAAATTGATTCCACTGAAATATTTGGGCAGAGACCTTTTGTATTCATTTTTAAATATTTAGTCTTATGTGGTTATTGTTGCTTACAGGAAAATACATCTAGGTACTTTGCTTCAATAATACACTGCCACTGAGTTACTCAGGCTAACCATGAAGAAGGAAAAATATTCTGTTGGAAGTTGCCACACCTTACTCAATTAGATGCTACATGTTGCTTTTGGTGCTTCCTAACCATGAAGCTGTATAGCCTTTACACACAATTTTATTTCACTAAACATTATGGACTCTAGAAGGCATTGTATTATTTGCGAGATCCTGTTGAAACTGCTTTTGAGCTGTTGCAGCACAGCAGCCAAGTAACACTGAGTCATTATTCCATTTTCAATGTATCAGGTTTATCTTGATCAAAGTTAAAGGTTCCTATTTGCATCACCTTTTCCTTTTTAACTTTTGCCTGCAAGTTTCCTCTGTGGTAATTAATTACTTCAACACTTTACAGATTCAACAGACGTCTACTGTTTTCTTAATTTACCTCTTGCTCTTTTAAACTGTATTTATTCTCCACTGTCTGCTGGCTACTGTAGGAATTTGACATTAATTTGGCTTTCTCATAGATCTTCATTTAAATTCCACCAATTGAATTAAACTTACTTACAAGCAGTGTAGTTCCATCTGGAACAAACTGTTGCCTATTTCCCTTGGTTTCCCAGCTTCTTTACAAGGTGGAGTGTGAAGTTTCATAAAAGTCATTCTGAATGCAGTGCCAGCTACAGGGGACTTTTTTCTTTCTCTCAGACTAGTAAGTATCCAGGATTTCTGTACTTCATATCAGTGGTGCAAATATTGTCTTGCAAGCTTCAAATTCATTAAAAGTCTTTCTGGATCTCTCATTAGATGTCTTTCATATCTTCTTATTCTCCTTTAACTTAGTGAAATAGTAATTTTTCTTCTTTTCCGCATTAAACCCTTTCCTATTCCAAGGCTCGGCTCCTACATTATCAAAAAACAACAGCAGACACGGGTTCACTCATAATGCCATCTTTGTAAATCATTCATTTTATCTGTCTTCTTTGGATTTGCCCAAGCCAGTCTATGAGGTGCTCTGGGATGATGCCATGGGGTCCAGCGGTGCCCATGTTGCCCATGGGCCAGTCACCTGCTCTACCTCCTGTGAAGTGATCCCCCATCTGACTGCAGTGCTGCTGGGCTCTGATGGCACAGTTAATGCAGTCATGCTAGATGCTGTCTTCTCATCAATAAACTTGAAGCTACATGTTGCATTTTAAAAATTACACTTCCCTCCATCTCCTAAATTTTGCTGTAATAGATTGATTTCCTTCATACCTGACTGCACTTTGGTCCAAACTGTCTTGTGCACAACGCGATGCCTCCCGTCATAGATAATGCAGCTTAATGTCCACAAATCTGCACTCCTGCACTTTGGCCTGTACCCGGTGCTGCCTTAGCAAAGCGCTAGAGGTGGTAGCCTAACACAGACCTATGTCGCAGAGAGATGGTGAATATATGAAATCTCAGTGCTCCCTGTAAACAGCAGGTGGTGCTACTGGACTGTGCTGTAGAAGTCAAAGACCTGCATTTTATTTTTATTCTGTTGTTGTTGAAATACATGCAAACAGATTAACTATGCATGGTTGTTTTCGCTTCTACTGCAAATATATCTTTAATAAAAAGGGTAGGATCTGAATAAAATAGTACAACTAATTGTCTTCAATCTTGCAGAAATAAAGCTTCAGACAAGAAGGAACTAATTTATATTCTGAGCATAAAACATGAAATTCGAGAGCCTTCTGCTCAAGTGGATGACAAAAAAAGATGTATTCACTGTCTTTACATGGAGTATAATTGCATTCCTCATTTGTTGAAGTGGGTCAGTGATTAAAGTTTGAATCCTATAAACAGTTTATCATCGCTTACTTGCATATTAAGCAGGGTAATGGTGTGAGTGTTTAATCACACTCTTCATTAAGGCTGTCTGGTTTGCTACTCAAGTATTGCAGCTATGGTTTTGAGGCTGAGAAGATACATATACAACAGCTTTATACATGGGCATAACCAGCTCTTAAAATGTCATGGGACAGAGTTTGTTCTGAGAATACACAAATTCAGATGATACAAACAACACTGGCACAGGGGAATGCTGGTCCTGCATATCCAGGCAAGTTTCTTCTTGCTTACTCCAGCCTTACTTTCAACGTACAATAGATAATGGGGCATTACAGTACAGGTTAGAAGTATCTGAATGAATGAAACAGAGCTGCAAAAAAAGTGTTATGGCAAAAACAGGTGGTGAAGAAAGCCATGTCAACATAAACGCTGGTTTCAGAGATGTATATGAGCCTCATTGCTGGTGGGGACAGGGGTTACAGCTTTTCTGAGTACACAGAAAGTGGTGCTCAGCATGTTGTTCAATGATCAAATCCAGCCACTCTACCACATCCTCCTGAAGGAAGTATCTCACATGACTCTGGATGTCTCCATCATGAGATGCACCTCAATTCAACAATGTTTGGTATTAAGAAGAAGAAATTAACTGAGGAAAGGCCTATTTACATACTGTCTCTGGCCAGGGAAATGTTACAGACAAATATTTCAGATTTAGGTATGTGTGTTATAAATACCAAAGGTATCTAAAATGAGTCTCATCTTGTGTTTCAGAATGTAAATCGCTTCCAATTCTTAGTCAGAGACAAGTTAGTAAGAGTAAATGCTAATAAAAAGGAGATTGGGACAGTAGTTCTTCCAAATTATACCTTTATTTCCTGCACAGCCAGTGACAAGAGGTAAATCTTTCAAAGTTTCTAGAGGGGATTCTGCTCAGATATTTCATTTATATAGTTAGAGCCTTTCTTCCTGAAGATTTTGAAAGACTTAATTCTCTCTAAGATATTTGAACAAGCAGGAAATCTCATTCACCAAGTGCCTGGCTTAGGGAAAGTGCATATGAGGCACAATTCTTGGTGCTGCAGAACATCCTCAGTAAGAGCTCTGCACTACTTCATAAATATCATAAACTGGTTGTAGTCAGATACATTTGACCACTTATAGTCCCTTATGACTGAAAACAACGTTGTGGCTGCAATAGCTTCCCTCTGGAGTGGCAGCAAACAACACAATGAGGTCTTTTTCAGTGATGTCTGCTTAGATAAGGACATTGTAAATCCTAGCAGTCTGATATTTGGTCTGGTCAATACACTATTTGGCCACATAAGAACAGGCTTCAGGAGCTCTCAGTGACCGGAATAGCTACTCTTTGAAGTTGAGTGATAATAAAAACATGAGAGAAAAAACGTTCCACAGCATGCAAAATACATCAGGACATCTTGTATTTACCTGCAGATATTATTAAACTTACATCAAAGCTCTTTTTTCAGTGTTTTATGAGATGAGAAATCCTGTGCCATGTACTTGTAGCCATGGCTTTGGCTAGAGGACAGCTATGGAGCAATGACCCAGTATTGCTTCAGTGCCTACTGACAGACTATGAATACTCTTACAACACTGCATGAGCCCCCCAGGACTGGCTGCAGCAGATTGACCAAGAATTTTCAGGAAAGAGTGGATGTTCTGCTGCCACTAGGTAAGGGTGAGTACAACAGCAAGCCCTCTTCAAGTCAGAGACCCAAACAACATCTTTAGAAAGGCATCCACACCTCACTAGAAATGCAGCAGCCCCTCTCCACAACGCAGTTATCTGTGTAGACCTTACAAAGGGAGGGACTCACCCCCAAAAGGCCCAGCACGTCAGCTGCTACAGAAACACTGAATCTTCCCACTGTATAGGTGGAAAGCAATACCTAATACAAGCCACAAGCTCCTGCTGGTGTGATGAGGGATTTTTCAATAGATACTTGTGTTTCAAAGGTCCTGAAATGAGAACAGTATAAAAGATGTACAAATTCAAGAAATAAAGGTAAGCAAAGAGTGTCTATAACCCCTCAGTATACATGAAAAAGCATGGATAAATCTGTAAATTAATTTCAGATTTTGAATACAGAATAAGATATCTGAAGCTATGCAAATAAAAAGATGTATAAATACTTTTGTTGAAATCTCACAAAACAGATACTTGATGAAGTAAATTGATGTGGAAGACATAAAATACCATTTTATTCAGTTTAATGACGGTGTTCTCATTATGGTAAATAGTATTTTGGAAATTACTCATCTCAAATAACAACAGTGTTTCAGTATCAACTCACAGACCAGTGTCAGTCTCTAATATATTTTTAATTAAAAATCTAAATGAGATTTGTTATTGCTTTTAATTAATCTCCATAAATAAAACTTCGGTTTGTGCTCATTATCTGCATTTTTTTCTTCTTGCAATATTTCCTACTCTAGCAGGGCTCAGGAGCTTAGTTCGTTGTTCCCTCTTTCACTACCCTAAAAGGGTGGAAAACCAAGATAAAATCCAGCATCAGTCCAGATTTTGCTGGTTTGTGGAGTCCCTGGTGGAGGCCTGAGCTATGATTGAGTCCAAAACTGATGTCCTCTCTGCCAGCCAAACTTTGAATATTTGTTAGATCACACTGTTTTTAATGAACAGAATATCTTTTAAACCTATTTCATTTAAAAGAAATTCTCCATTATGTCTGAAATGGTTTTGCTAATAATAACCCTCCACTGTGGGTTCTATAGCTCCAGCTCTCACATTGTTTATAGCAGATAATATAGCGGAATGGCAGAATAAAAGGCAAAAAAATAAAAAATAAAACCACAACTATGTATCTTTTCTATTTATTTAATCTGTTTCTTTGACAAATGCAGATTTGGAATACTGATATTTCCCTTCTCTATCAACAGATGTAGAAATAATATAATAGTGGAAAACATTGGTCTAGTTCCCAGCATGAGACCTGAAAGTTGGAAGGCATTTGGGAGTTACTGCGAGAACCACCTGTTCTAAACATCTGCAGGTTAGTTCAATTTTCTAGTTGCTAATTACATAATCCAGGAAAAAATAGTTTGACAGTTAAAGAAAATGGTAAGGTTCATGAATGATGCCTTAGCTAGCCATGAAAATTTTTCTTTAGGTTTCACATAAGTATGTTTAACAATAAAAAATATGAGTGTATAACATAAGTTTTTTTTGCAGGAGAAGTTGATGCAGTGAGTGTCTTGCATTGATATGAACACAATCCAGAACTGGTGTGAACTGATAGGGAGGCAGGGGTCTTTTAGTCTCCTTCACACACATGCACAACCACAAAACACTCAAGTTACTGTACCCGCCTTAGAAACAAGAAAAAAATTGAAATAATATTACTAGAACAAGCCACCGGTATATTGCCATCTTCTCCCTCTGAGCATTAAAACCAACATATTCTCGCTTCTTAACATTTATGGAAAAAGTTTGTTTTATTTTGTCTACAGCAATTTTTAACAATGAAGGAGTAATGAAATATTATGTGACAGAATAATAGATCCTGCCTTTTCTTTCAGGACAGTCTCTAACATGGCCCAATGTTTGAAAACGCTATTTTATGTTACCTCAAAATTTGACAGGATCAATAGCCTTCTGGGAAATTCCCCCTACTTTATTCTAATGAGCAAATTGATGGCTTTTGGAACGGAAGCAAGTTATCTTTCAGACAAGCTGTTGCTGTAAATGGCCAATTTGAAATTAATATTGACACCTGTGCAATGGTCCACATTTCTGCAACTCTCTATAGAAAAAGCAGCAGGCAATAATATTTAAGAACTTCAGGGATATTAAAAGAATTAAGTGCCTGTTCATTTTGCTTTTCTTCCCAGAAGATTCGTGACTTTCAAAGGATCTGAATGAAGACTATAAATAAAAGTAGAGTCATGAATTTTTAAAGTTTAAATCAACCCTGATATTCTTTCTTTGCCACCCAGACCATTTCCTGTCCTTTACAGCAGAAGTCCAATTCTATTATAAAAGAAATTCCCTAATCCAGGCTCAGGAAGGCAGCCTGGTGTTAGATCCCACAAACGACATGAAGATGCACTGGAGACCTAGTTGGATGTATGAAACTTATCACTGCTGTTCCTAATAACTGTCCTTGTAACACCTCCCTAGACAAAAAAGGACTACAAATTTCTGCTGCCCTTTCCCCCAGCACCCTTGCACAGTATAAGGTGTAGGCAATGCCAAGCATAGTTTTTCATACCATTGCCCTTTCTTCGAGTATTTCTACTTCTTAAGAAGAAGCTGAAGATTGAAGGTTGTATTTATAAATGTATTTAGGTATTACACATCATTCTGCCTTTACAAATCTGGTCATTAATCTTTTTCATTCTCCATGGATCTGAGATGCTTGGCCGCAGGCAGAGAGTGGTGTGCCAAGGCTGATGGCCTGGAGCCACAGCAGCCACCCCAGGCATGACTTTCCACCACAACCTTCCCCCTAAAAGGGACAGCAATAGCTACTAAGAGGAGGTAACACAATTTATACAGCTTTAATAATAATAACATCACAGCATTCGAGCATTATACTCATGAAAGCTTTACATAGCTCTGAAATAACAGGAGCACTGTTCTCAATATATTCAGTACTTCCTCTGAAAAACACTACTCCCTCTTCTCCCTGCAAATATATAAAAGCCTGCGTTCCCCCTTAAACAAAATTCCTGCTAAAGTTGTTATGCACCAGAAGCTGCCTCCCAGCCAACAGTGACCTGTGCTTGTTACAAAGGGCTTCAGAGCCACCCCAGTGAAAGACAAATATTTGCACTCTGCCAAGTTTGGTGTCACATCTGCTGCTGAAAAGAAGTCACTGTAAAGTAACTCCTAGACGAAGAAATGCAAACCTTGCCTTCCAGAGTGAAAACATTTTATTCATTTGACAAGTGAGAAGAGTAACCTGTCATAAATACCATATGCAAAATGAAGCTTTATAAGAACTGGAATCCTGGCAAAGATAACCCAAAAGTTTTGCACCATTTACAAGCTACATTATTCCTTTATTGCCAGCTACTTACTTTTAGAGCAGTTCCACACCAATACCATGTATAACATGCATGTTGGCATTGCACTTTTCCTTTGTCTTTTTAAACACTCCTAGATGGGTAATATTTTCCTTCTTTAAGTAATCATTATTAATAAGTATCCAGATGTATTAATTCTATACATAATGCTTTTCTGTTTTAAATGTTTGATGCAAAGGGAAACAATACTCGATACTGATGAAAAGGATTCTAACTGAAAATATTTATTTGAGACTTGAGCCAAAACAAAATCTAATACAAAAAATGTAAGAGAAGAGGAACTAACTCGTGATCCTGAAGGGACTATAAAACATGCTATAAAATACTTTGAAAGTTATTTAAGAGAGAATAAGGGCCAAAGTAACACAAAATGTCAAACTTGGATCCAAATTTCATCTCCTATGACCCATCACAACCACACCACAAGTGCCCAGGGGCTTCATTTTCATTACTATTACAAAAGGAACACATGTTTCAGGGTGATGAGCCCTGCAAACATACTAAGTAATGAATCTAATAGAAAAATAGGCTAGGAAGTAAAAGAAAAATGATTTTACCACCCTATTCTATATAGTATCTCAGTCAGAAATCATGAAACCACAAAATCCCGAAAATCTCAGTTGTACTAGGAGTCTGAAGGTCCCTTAAGGCAGCTTAACTCTCAAAGCAGTTCTACTCCTCCTGCTGCGCCTGCCCTGATGCTGTAGACTCCCTGAGCTGGGCAGCTCCACATCAGGGGCAGAGAAAGGACAGGAGCCCCAGGTACTGGTGTGGCTTGCAGTACCATAGTAAAACAATTTCTGTTCTACAGACAAATACTGCATAAAACAAAATTCAGGTGTTCCTGGCTATGATTTCTGAATAGAGTATTAGCAGAAAGATGTGCTTGTATTCACACAAGAGTGTATAGATCAGACAATCATTATTTTTGGTGGGAGTCTTTTACACTACTTTTTTTTTTTAATGTGTTAGTTTTGCTACTGATAAGAATTTGTCATCAAGAAAAAGGTAAATAAGATGGAACAAGAACCACAGTGGTTTACATCCATTTTTCCAGTTCTACTACATTAAGGCTGAAGAAATGCCATTTTGATTTTCAGATGGCAGGCAGAGCTCTGCCTCTGCTAGGTGAGGAGAGCATCACAATGATGCAAAACACATCTGAAGTATTGGAGAGGCTCCCATGCACTGTCCTGTATCTGCTCTGGTCAGGGGAAAATGCAGAAAAAATTGTTGTCCTAGTACAAATACTTTGGCACTAGCAGTTTATTTTTGCTAACACATAATTTCTGCTCTATAATTTTTTTTAAGGTTTCTTTGTAAATCTTCCCTTTGCCATATTTAGCAAGAAAAAGAATGAAAAGTAGGTGAAAGGCTGGAGAGCAAGGGGGCAGCAGAGTCATTTGCAGTCTTTGGAGTTGCAATGGCGTTAGAGACTTCCCAGAATGATTAAGGGAAAACTAAGAACATCCCTTTGAATTAGGGCAGTGGAACAGTATAATCCGCCCATACTAAGCCCTGCTTTATTTGCAGTTTGTGTTGCTGACCCTGAAAGAGAAATATCAGTGTGAGAGTAAAAAGAAGCTTGAATATCAGTTTATATTCTTCAGAGTGAAAGGTGCCATTCCTAATTCTGATCACATCCCCCGGGCTGCCTGTTGCCTCTAAACTTTACTTTTATTTGCCAGCCTCAGAAATCAATCGCCAAAATCTCCATAGAGGAGTTGTAAGTACATCTGAATACATATTTACGTACAGGTTGAAGGTTGTTTCCTTAAAGGTAAAAATGCCAAGAAAAATAAAACCAAAAATCCAACCTGCCACTACCACTTTCCAGGATTTGTTATGCATTTTGATGTACTGATGTGATTTGAGGAATTCTCTGCACATTCTGATTAAAAGTGTAAAAACACATTCTCAGGGGAAGAAAAAAAACCAGTGAAATCCTTTCCCTAGGGAAACTGAAACTAATTAGCACAGTATTTTCCCAGAAATGACTGAAATATACTGGAGAAAAATGATGGAAAGAAAGCAAAAGATCTTGTAATTGATAAATTCTCTTATTTCCCATATCCCATTCCAGTCATTTTATTGGGTCATGCACCCACAACTGTTAATAATTTTGAGCTCTTGTTTTAAAGAAAACCTCTGATTTTAGTAGCATGGATGTTATAATGTGCAAGGTGTCATGTTTGACAGCCTGAGCTACCCTTATAAAAGCTAATATAAATCTATTTTCCACACAAAGAGCATTTCTGCTTGAGCAGCTCTCGTCAGACATCACCACCAGCCGCACAATATGATTTCCAAGTGAGCAGCTGCCAAGCTCATCAACATGATATGGTAATACTCAGGCATAACAACCAGACAGGAGCTTACCACCTTCAGCAGACTAAGGGAGCTGTGCTGGGATGTTGTGGCCAGAGCTTAGATTTTGACAGTTTGCAACCCCCCCCAGAAATGACGTTTCAATAGCACTAATTATATGAACCCTTTTGGTTTGTGTTTTCATTGAGAACAAATTAACTGGCAGATATCTTTTCCCTTCCTGTAAGCTTTCACCTATTTTCTAGTGTTTTCTTCTATACTTTGCCATCAATATTTAAGTGTAGATCAAGTTTACATTGTGATGGAGGGTACATAGGAAATATCCTTGGAACACTATTTTCTCCATCATCTCAAAAATGTTTTCCATGATCAAATAAGAGTTGCTGACTTGCTAAATCTTACGACTACTACATTTTTGACTAATCTTGTTATTTGGTTTCCCCAGCTGTCGTCATACTCAATGGGATTTAATTTTCGTAGCAACTTGCTTATTTTTGAAGTCAGTGTTATCCCTTCATAAAATCCTTTGTGTGCAAAAGCTTAGGGGAGCCACTCGCTAGCATACTCAGCTCTTGCAGCTCCTATAGGCAACCTAGATACTCCTAGCTAACCCCTGTAGCTAGGATCACATTAATTCTGTTCTGGGGATCCAACATGCTGTTCATCAGCCTGGCTTAGATGGGAAAGCTAAAATGAAGACAATTTTGGACACTGCTGACAGTCAGTAATATTTTTCAGAACCAAGGGGAAATGAGGATATTTTTTTTGCCGAAATGGACTGAAATAACTCTGGTCTTATTCATCAGTCTGAACTAATTTAATTATTTATCTTGGAGTTCCTAAAAAAATCCACCACATTCAGATAACACTTTTCAAAACACTATGAGGCCTTTCTCTTGTCTTAGGGTAATACACTTGCTTTAGGATTAGAAAGAACAGATCATTTAACGTATTTTCATTCGAAAGTTAGCTGATTTGGCATTGAAAGAGTTACTTCATTTATCAGTCTGGCTTACAGCCAAACAGTTTCACGGCTGCTAATCAGACTAGAGCAGCTGCCACCTTCAGAAGAACATGTGTGTGCCAGGATGTCTGCTGCTTGCTTTGTAATTTCTCAGTACAACTCCACAGGCTGCTGAATCCTTCCTTTCACATCTGAATACTATGGCCAAAGAATAGCAACTTTCTGAAATGAGAGTTTGCAGATCTACAGTGCTATCCACCTAGAAAGGGGCTGCTTGGTAGCATTTTATAAGTTTTTCTATTATCTAAAGCACTCAGGTTTTCTCCATCCCTGAAGAGTCACAGTGCCACAGCATTTGTTGGCAGCAGCACTAGCAAGGCAGAAGACAGAGAGGGATCCAGCCCCTGTCACCTGCACAAGGAAGGGAGAAGATGGCTAATGAAGACCTGTTTGAGGTGGTGTAATAAGCCATATGGGCTATTTCCACATGGGACAAACCTTGCTCTTTAGTTTCACCTGGCCCACTTGTTTCTGCTTGTAAAATGTAGGAGCTGCTCAGATGCTCTGTTGACAATGGAGTTATACATATTGAATTGGTTGCCAAATATGCAGTGCATGGTATGTTTTGGTCTTACAGATGTCATACCATCAAGACCCAGATTCATAGACACATACTATAGAGGAAAACAGGAGATTACTGATATTTTTTTGTTAAATTGTTTGTAGAGCAGGCAATTTCTTCCTTATCTTACAAATATTTGAAGTTAGCAAAAGGAGGCAATGTTTCATTCAATCGGTAAAACATTTTTAGAAAAGAATTTCTAAAAATTGACCAGAGGACCCTGTGGGTGCAACTAGTCTACTCTCGCTAAAGGGGAGAATGATGATGAATTGGAAAGAAACCTACTGCCCCCCCTTCTACTGCTTAGACTCACTAGGTAAGCAAAATACATCCGGAGGGAAGGAGAGAAGTGTCATAAGCATTTGCCATGCTCTTGCCCTTCTGACTACTGTTAGAAATAGAATCCCAGACCAAGTGGACCTTTGGCCTGAGCTGCTTCAATAATTTGATGTTCTGACATTAATTTATGGTAATTATAGCAATTTTTAAGTTTATTATTCAAATTTAAGGCATTTGGAAGGACTTTGCATACATTGATACTAATAATTTTTAATAATGCATTGTTAATTACGTTTAAAGACTACTTCAATAGGACCGTTCATGATAAAACACACAAACATTGAAAGAATATTTACAGGGTAAAACTTTTGGGCATTTGCCATGCTTTTTAATGAGAAAAAAATAACCTTGCTTTATAAACATTTGTGGGATAGCAATAATCCTGAAGCTGATTTTTTAAGGAGCCATAAAACATAGCTTTCTTTTGTGCAGAAATAAAAATTCAGTCTTGATGCCACATGTTTCAGAATATGGGAAAAGGGGTTTGTTTGTGCAGAACTAAACCCGTTGTATTGTCATAAAGTCTCTTCAAACTGTCAAAACAAATATCTATTGAAACTTGAATCAAATTACAGGCAAAGAAAAAACTGATGCTATGAACCTGAACATTCGTAATCTCATATCCGTGTAGTCTGCTCCAGCAGTTCCCATGTAACTTTAACAAATACTCATCCAGTAGAATTAAGATTTTCTGTCTCCCACAGGGTACCCTCTTGTCAATTTTCCATTTATATTTTGCTTTCAGGGAACAAATGCAGTGCAGTGAAGCATAATTTTAGGTTTCTTATCGTCGCATGTAAATTCCAAGTTGTGTTTTTACTACCCTTTACTGATACACTCTATCAAGAGGCTGGAAGATATTAAAGACTACTAGTTAATCAGAACTGTTTCTATCATAAAATTCAATTTCCCAAGAACAAAAGCTTACATTTTTTTCCCACACCTGATACAGGCCATGAATTAGGGAAGAAGGTAGCGCCTAAAATCTCCTTTAGCTGATTCCTTTTCCTAACGTTCATTTTATACTTACAATAATGCTGAATCTATCAATTACAAAAGTAAAGTGAATTGATTCTCATAAGAATGGGACTTTTACCTTCTTTTACCTTCCAACTCCAAGCTGCAAAAACCAACCAGAAACATTTTCATCATCATCACTAAGCATTGGTCAGACACTCATCTCCCACCAGAGCCAGCCACTCTGGGCATGAAGGTGGCTGGCATGAAGCATGCGAGATTCCCTCCTGACCCTTCTCTGTTCCTGAATGGCTTTGTCGTATTGGTGCATTTTTCACTATATATTAGCAGCAGATGGTCCTCCTCCTCAGGGCAGTAGGTCTCTTCATGCATCCATCAGGTGTAGGATGTAGTATGGCAAGGCAGCGTAGCTCCAGGTAGCACAATGCAAAGTTGGCAGACCATCTGAATCACCTGCATTTACACTCACAGATTCTCAGCTGCAGCTTATGTGCCTCCTATACATGGTTAAACTTTTTTTCATTATTTACTTTAAATGCAACTTTTTAAAGTGTCTTACAAAATTGGAAAAAAAAAAGAAAAATGTGGTAATTTTTTTCTCTATTATTCTCTTAATTTCTCCCTGTCCAATCACTCACTAGCAGTATTTGCCATTTGCAGGGAAAGACTGGGCTTTTGTTCTGCATATTAATATCTCATTTTTTAATATTTAGCCATTGGTTTATACAACATGACATAATTGTGGAGATATTTTTCCAAGAATTTACTTTGGCCATAACATGTCATCTTTTAACAAAATGTGCTATGTTCTGACGTTTAGATGTCTGGATAAGTATTTTCCAGCTTTGAGGTGAGATTTCTTTTCATGCTGTGGAAACCATATCGTATCTTAAAGATATGGCCAGAGGCTGTCATTGCAATCTTTGGTGCTCTGAAGTTATGACAGGTGCTGCCTTTGATCTGCCATCCTTGAAAGTGTGGCACAGCAGCCACTTCTACTACAAGTTAAAATAAGAAAGCTATTCTTTATTCAGTAATTAAATAGTAGCAGCTACCACTCAAGTGATTGTCAAACTAGCTTTATTTGGCAAAATAGAAGGTGAGGCAAGCAGGTAAAAATGTTTCTATGGGATCAAAGTCAAAAATAGCCCAACACTGAGAACTGCCTCCTGCTGCTCCTCCCTCTTGCATTGTGGGAAATACACTGCTGGCTGCATTTCTGTAGATAAAGAGGGTTGTGCTGAAGAAATATTTGAATCTTCCAAGAGTTTATCTTCTTAGGAAAACCTTGCTAGCAAAGCCCTGAATATTTTGTGCCAAGTGGTAGCGCTTTCATCAGTCATGCAGAGCTGAGTGCATTTTGCAAGAAGGGAGATCACTGGGACAATGTTTCTAAACATCACCAAAAAAAGTTTATTTTCTGTGTGAGGAAGTAGAGAGGCAGTTTTTACATGGCCATATTGATTTTTATGGCTTAGTAATTTTCCTCTTCAGAATACCTCAATGGAATACAGAGTATGTTTAAAAAAAAACAGAAATGCCATATTAAGTTGATGTGCTGATGATAATATTCTATGCAATATACCTACAAACACCAAAAGGAAAATGAGATACCAAAACACAATTGACAATTCAAAGAATTAGGAGCATAACTTATGCCTGCTGTACATTTTAATTTCTCCTATTTTCATTCAGCTTTGGCCAAAGCGATTTGGTAGTGATTCTCTTAACAGTGTGACCATTGGGATGTTTTTAGATGCAGAGGAAATGTGTACCAAGCAGACAAAGGCCAAAGACAACAGAGGGAAGTAATCTAATATAGTGGGTAAAGATGATGACATCTTCTGTATTTGTTTGATTGCTTTCTTAAAGTTTGTAAAAATGTTAAGTAGGTTTTTTACTAGGGAAAATCTTGATTGTTAGAAACTTCTAAAAAAAAAAACCCTCTATAAACCATCGTAATTTATCCTTAGACACCGTAGTGTGCAGAAGATTTGAGGCATAGGAACCAGTTTGTTCTTCCCGATCTGCCCAGGCTGTGCATGGGAAGCTACGAGGGAAAGAGAACAAAAGTAAGTTCCTCACCCAGAGGTCCTCAACTCCTAAAGCACACACCGGTGTCCTTTCTTTGATGATGCTCAAATATATAATGGGTAAATCAAGAGGGGAAAATGCAACACGAGCTTCACAGTTGTCCTCATATGTCAGTTACTTATGTCTTTCTTTTGTTTTCCTCTTTGTTTTCTTTTTCTGCCAGAAAATGAACAGAATTTCTAGCTCATAACCTGATATGTTACAGTTATATTAAACTTCCAAAAGCAGAGTGTGGGTCTAATCAGCAACTCCTCTGCAGAGGAGATTTTCTTGTTTTCCACCAGAGTCTTGTGTTTCTGGGACACAGTTCAGTGGCTGGGCATGTGGATACAGCTTAGTATTCACCTTGGGAATTCCAGTATTTGATTTGCCCATATCTCTACACAGGCTGATTTTGGAAATGCGAATGCACATATTAGAACAAGAAAAAAAGCTGGTTCAAAACACCTCTCCAGACTGTATAGTAATCTGGTTTGCAATTTTTTGTTGCCAGTCACAGATTTTTAACATCCTTGCAAGCAATTTTAACAGTTCAACTTTTAAGAGATACAGCGAGTGCTCTTTATTAAGTCACTCTATTTCAACGGAGTTTTGCAGGAGGGTTATACTAATTTTCTCCAATATTTTACCCTGCAATATAAAAGCAGCTGCTAGTAAATTTAGTCAGATGATTAAATTAAATTCTTCTTTTTGCAGTCCTAGATCTCTAATCCTCTAGCGGCAAATCAAGAACAACATTCAGAGGCCATGTGGATTCTTTCACCAAACAGGGCTTGAAAAGATACTTTTCCTTATACCTATTCCGTGCTAGCATAGGGACAGGACTCTTGAGTCACATAGGACGTTAAGGTAGCAATGTCAGATGCCCTGACTTTCTGTCTGACAGCTTGTATTCAAAACAAATTGCTGCAAATACCCTAAAAGCATTTTATATATAAAAGCATTTGAACAGATTTGTATCCAGGCAACAGTTGCAGGCTTCTAGATAAATTGCCTATTACTCATTGCTGGTAAATTAGTTGTGGCTAATTTCTCTTAGCAAACAAGGTCTGCACAGGCCTGATAAAGGGAAGTGATTAAAGTGCATTTTAGGAAAGCCGACAGAATAAGTATTGTTCAACCAGTCTCTGGCCCTACTTTTCCTGTGGATTAAAAATCTGAGAAAGACCTCAGTGGGATTCTTAACAGTGTTGCATGCACATGCAAATCTGACTATTGCAGAGTTTCGAACAAGGCTGCATGTTTCTTTTCTGTAGATGGAAATGCTGCCTATTGTTTGCACTCCTAAGGATGTTAATGACAATATGAACAAAGCATAAGTCAGCTGAAAATACATCCTGATAGAAAAAGGCAAGTACAGTCCCCTGTGGCTACCAGAGGATGCCCCAGTGATCCCAAAACTTGCCACTGGCTACAGACAGGTAGTGGCAGAGTTCATCTTTTTGTCATAAACTGATCTCAGTCACCTCTGGTTTCAGGGTCTGGTTTGTGGCAGATGCCTTCAGAAATAAATATAAACCACAGCAGTTTAAGAAACACTGCTCTGTTTACAGACTGGTTGCTAAATTTTGTGGTCACATCTATATTGGTAAGTAAAATGGAGCAGGATCTGATCCTTGGTTCTGAAACAAACAGTATGGTATAGCACAGGGGTACAGCTAAACCCTCTGCCCCCCTTAAACAATGTAGTTATGGTAGCATTATATAGAAAGTAATATTACTATAGCATCATATCATTATCTATAAATAATATTAATATATCGAATCATGGTCTTAGTTAATATAATAATATAATTATTACATCTCTGTAGAACATACTATATTATCTAGTCATTAATGATCACAGTATCACAGTATCACAGTATCACAAGGTTGGAAAGGACCTCTGAGATCATCAAGTCCAACCTATAACCCAACACTAACACCAACCATCATCTAGACCATGGCACTCAGTGCCACATCCAATCTCCCCTTAAACACCTCCAGGGTCGACAACTCCACCACCTCCCTGGGCAACGCATTCCAATGTCCGATCACCCTTTCAGTAAAGAACTTCTTCCTCACATCAAGCCTAACTTTCCCTGACGAAGCTTGAGTCCATGCCCTCTAGTTCTGTCACTGGTATCATTAACTATTAAAATAATATATTAGTATTTATACTTTGTATGAATTTATTTATTTACTATATTCTATATAATAAATTAATGTGCTAATGTGACTATTATGCACAAATTTAATATATTACTCTAGAGGTTTGGGAAACATATCTGGCTTGTGATAACCACCCGAGACTTAGAGACTGTTTGAGAGGCACTAACTGACCAAGGCCAGAACTGGGCCAAAGTCTGTGCAAACATTTGAGCAGATGGTGAGCACATACCAGAGCTCAGCCCCAGCCCTGTCAAGGTACTAATGCTCACAAAGCCTATAATGCCTTCAGCTTTAGACAAATGCCTCATAAAAGATAGATCCTCAGTTTAATTCTGCTGGATTGGCATGGCTTTCAGGACACCAGCCACTGGTAGGGGAAGAAGCATCGCCTGGACATGCGGGTCTGGAAAGGGAGGAAGGTTTTTCCAATCCACCCCATATAGCACCTATGGGGAGCAAATGGCATGAACAGTGCCAGGGGTGAAGCATGATACCTCTCCCATGCCTCCTGCCGAGGGAGAGCAAGCAAGAGGATGCTCTCTCCACCGCTAAGTCTGAAATAAAATCACTGCCTTATTTGTGGAGAGCAGATCAACCCACTCAGATCAACAGCCTGTCTCAAAGACCTGCCACGATTAGCATTTGTTTTTAAAGGAAGGTGCACGGAGCCACAGAGCAGGCAGACAACAGCTTGAAATCAGAATCCTCTCATCTGGGGCTGGTGAATGTGCATTTGCTGCTACTAGAATTTCAAAATATCTGAGAAGGAGCAACATATTTTTTCTGCATGTGTTCAGACTTTTTTTTACTTTGTGCTTAGATGTTTTCAACTATAAGCTCCCTAGAAAGACTTGTTTTATATATTGAAAAATGTTAATTTGCAGAAACTTCTAATAAAAAACAAACTTCTGCGGCACATTAAAATGAGTTCACGAAGGATGGTAACAATAAGAGTTTTTAAAGCACTGGGAATCTTTGCTTTCCTCTTGAATTAACATACATTCATATTCACAAGGTGATCTAACAGTGCATACCTTCTCTATTTGCTCATTTTTTGCTCATTACAATTATTCAGGTATAATTAATTTAGATATAATACATACTAATAACCCTAGATAAAAATTGTAACACAGGAACTGTGAAGTTTATAGTAAGCTGTTAAAATACAGAATAATATTCACTCACAAAAACACTGTGTCCCACAATAGCTCTGATTGATTGTAATTAAAGCCTTATAGTGTTTAATTACAGCATTCTGATTTTTAACAGCTTTATTTTCTTTCAGTCTTTCAAGGTCTTACACCTTTCTTTGTTGTCTCCCACTAATTTTGTACAGGGCTGTAATAGAAAAATAGTTTGACTTTTACAAAGGTACTTTTAAATATACTGTAGATCTTGTTTCTGAATGTGAGTTGATTTCTATATTCTCTTCCAAGCCAGCATTCTCAGTTATACAATAGATATTTGTATCTAAGGCCTCCAGTCAAAGTATTTCCAGTGGCTTCAGCAGAATTTGGATCAAGGTTTAAGCAAGAAGACACGAATAAATTTTCTGTATAACACATGTGAACACGTGTAACAGAAACAATTCACCTGTCTCCTTCCTTGATACCACTGATGGTTAATATGCAAGAATGTCATTGAGCCACTGCTCAAGAGAAATTGTATTCTAGAAAGGGGGATTGTCAACACAAGCCAGCAGAGAGACCCAGACTTAAAAAAATGACATGCACAATTTACCTTCTTAATGGGTGAAGCTTCCAAAAGCAAAAGCAGAATCCTTCTCCTGATTTCTTCCATCAATTTTAATAGGACAAGAATATTTCCCAGCTGCAGACTACTATTTTAAAGTTATTTTGGATATTTTTTCCTAGTTGGGACTGATAGCTTAGAAATAACACTTCTCATTTTTTTCTTGCTACCTCTCCCAGCCAGTGAAAAATAGATTCTTGTTATATATATTTATAGGTAGGTAATGCATGTGTAAGGACATCTTTATGAGAAACATTGACTCAGTTGATTAGCCTACCAGCTGTTATTGCTTACTATGAACGTTCAATTTCCTCTGCTTGGATATCTACCCTGAGAGGTAGATTTGCCAAAAAATAGAGAAAAAGTGAGAATAAATGCTTAGTTCAATAAACTATAATAGTTTTTTAATGAAATAAGATCCATTGTGCTTAGAAAGAAATATATTTCCTGCTCTCACATTCTTCTGTTTCAGTTCATTTCCATTCTGCTTAGATATGTATCTATCAGCTGTGTTAGCTTCCTTTGTTATAGATTATTGTCATTTACATCATTAGTTTGCCCTTCTTATTTGGCAGCGTATGGGTAGGGCTTCTATGGCAGCCATTAAGCTTCTTTAGAAAATCCCTTCCCTTAAGCCTCTTCACAAAAACAAGAAAAGTGGCATATATATGGATGCTGGGTTTTCCTCTCAAATTTTATCTAGGAGACAAAAAAGACATTTTCATCTTTTTTTCAATACCCAAGGCAAGAAAACAAAAGGAGGGTGGTTATAGGTGTAAGCTCCAGGGATCAAACCACTCATCAGGGAATAGTCAGGGCTGTTTATTTCACTTGTGCAAAAAAAAAATCATGTTTTGCTAGAAAGTTAAATGTGTCAATATACTTCCAAGGAGCATTTTGTTTGGTTTTGGGACGGATTAAAAATTGCAGGATTTGAGGAGGAGGTGAGGAAGCTGAGTATGAATGTTAAGACAGTCAACCTTGAAATTCACAGTTCATGTTTTTCAGAGACCCACTCCACACTTCCACCTATGAAGTGTGACACACTAACCTCCTTCAGGCACTCTTCTTTTTTTCCTGCTATCAGCATACACATAGAGATAACATCTCTACCAAAATGTCATCTCTAATCGCTGCAACTTTTATGAAAGCCTAGCAAGGAATAACATGTTAAAGCCCGGGCTGCTGTATTTAAAACATTGCAGGAGGGCCTCAGGTAAGCTTCTAGTTCTCATATTTTCAGCAAAAAGCGTGATAAAATGACTCAGTCATGGACTAAATATTTAAAACAAAGTCAAAGAACTGCACCCGCCCATATACACTTGTTTGTTGGCTTAAAATCATGCTTCATTGCTTTAGAAAACCTGTGATTCTGTTCATGTTTCAAGCTGGCAGCATTATGACTGCTACACCTCTACAAACAGTGAAGTAAATGTGTAGCAAAAAATGACTGAAGCAGACCCTTCAGCAGCATATCATAATATGGTCTTTTGTAGTCAGCCACAAGTCCCGCGTAGAACTAGCACCTTCCCCAGGCTTTCTAAATGAGGCAGAAGTAAACATGAAATCCAAAGTTTGGCTCCTCATTATATGTGAAGAAGATTCTGGAAGACTGTCAGTCTTACGATACCTCTGGGACATGGTTATAGAGTGCATAAGCAGCTGTGCAACCACATCGAGCCTGGCTTTGGAGGACTTGGTCACGAGGATACAAGGAAGAAATTAATGCTGGAAGCTGGCAGAATAGGAAGCCTGTTCATTATTATTCTCTTACCCAGACTTTCCCATGATCCCTCCAGCAGCTGTCTCCTTAGGGATGACAGAGAAAATGTCTCTAGACTGAGTAGTCGTAATCTTCTGTTTGTGTTGAGTCACAGAAACCCTTTCACTATGGTTTTGAACAGGGGCTAGACAAAACCTGAAGCTTAGCCAGAAAGGAACTATGGAAGCTATTGCTTAACCAGAGAGAGTTTTAGTGCATTTTGTAAACAGAGTTTTTCAGCAAGGTCTCACTAATCTGATACCCTTGCAAGTGTCCTCTCTACTCTTTTAAATGCGCTGTCCAACCAGCAGAAGAAATAATTTAACATCTGAACAAATATGAAAGTAAATTTCATAAAACTGCTCTTGAATGCGTTCTCTTTACATTATTAAAATTGCCCAAGACAACAAGTTGTGCTAGAGTAAGTAAGTGATTGTTAAATGGTATTGTTTGCAAATATTTAGCAGCAGCTACGGAGAGCTCATCATCACCACACTAAATTGGTCTCACTTGGAAGATATCCTAATAAAACAGTTGTTTTGGCTAAGCCAGTTACAATTAAGTAGAGAAATGACACCTTCAGATAAATACAGTAAATGAACCTCAACTGGCAGCTCTAAAAGGCTCTTGTAGAAGGCATTCAGGTGATTTCAAGACAATAAATGAAGCATACTTCTGTTCAGCCTTTGGATTTTTATGGTCACCGAACTGATCAGGACTGTCAGGTATATGATGTAACAGGAATAAGCCCAAGATAATTCCCTAAGTGGGAAGCAAGAACAAGTAAAACTCTGCAGAAGTGAAGCAGTATAGTACGTTTAAGGCATTTAAAGAGGGCATCAAGACACATTTTTAAAAAGACATGAAAAATGCCTAAGAAGCTAGTAATGTTTTAGCCATTCTTCATTCAGTCAGACAGAAGAAACTAAACACAAATTCCCCTTTATCCAAGTAGTTTGACACATGTAACCTTGTATGCCACAAGTGTCTTGATCTAGATAGGCTGGGTTGGAAGGCTGAGGTCATCAATACTAAAACCAGAAGGCAGGGGACCAAAGAGAACAAGACTCAGGCTGTGCATTAGAACAGTTCTCCAGCAGCACTCAAGGTGTTAACACAGCACAGAGTAAATTTGAAAGAGCCCTTGCTTAGTCCAGTGTTGTGTTTCATTCCACTTGCTCTAAAGCAGAGTTAGAAGACAAGATGAATAAGTGAGTTGCTCATTAAATTGCAGAGTAATTCTTTTTTTTTTTATTCAGTGGAAAATTCTTGTTTCTTTGAGTGGGATGATCCACAGTTCTTTCCCTGTACAAACTTATTACTGGTAATAGTATTACTAACGAACAACATCTCTGCTGTCTCATTTCCCTGTTTAAATTATATCAGCACACACATATGGATGTGTTAGGAAAGGACTTCTGTGGACCTGCTGCTTGTGTGGATGGCCACTGCAGGAGAATTTTGAGTAAATTCACTAAAACTTCTAATAGCAATAACAGCAGTAGACTGTGCACAGGACCATTCTTCAATGCTGTATGATTTGTGAGTTTGAAGCCTCATGATCTAAACAGAAAACTGAATCTAAGTGTTCTCCTTCCTTCTCATCGTTAGACTATAATTTCACCAGATATCATTAATGTTCCACCAGATAAGCCAGCCTTTATCATAGAATCATCTGGTTGGAAAATACCTCTGAGATCATCAAGTCGTACTGTACTTGTCCCCTTACTAAACCATGTCCCTAAGAAAGTCATCTACCCACCTTTTAAACACCTCCAAGGATGGCGACTCAACCACCTCCCTGGGCAGCTGTTCCAATTCCTGACAACCCTTTCAGTGAAGAAATTTTTCCTGATGTCCAGTCTGAACTTCCCCTGGCACAACTTATGGCCAATTCCTCTCATCCTATCACTTGTCACTTGCAAGAAGAGACCAGCACCCACCTGGCCACAACCTCCTTTCAGGTAGTTATGGACAGCGATGAGGTCTCCTTTCAGCCTCCTCTTCTCTAGGCTAAACAACCCCAGATCCCTCACCCACTCCTCACAGGACTTGTTCTCCAGCCCCTTCACCAGCCTCATCACCCTTCTCTGAACGCTCTCCAACACCTCAATTTCCTTCTTATACTGAGGGGCCCAAAACTGAACACAGTACTCGAGGTGCAGCCTCACCAGTGCCGAGTACAGGGGTATAATAACCTCCCTTGTCATGCTGGCCACTCTGTTTCTGATACAGGCCAAGATGCCATTGGCCCTCATGGCCACTTGGGCATGCTCTGGCCTCACATTGAGTCACTGTCAACCAATACCCCCAGGTCTTTCTCTGCCAGGCAGCTCTCCAGTCACGCTTCCCCAAGCCTGTAATGCTGCATGTGGTTGTTGTGTCCCAAGTGCAGGACTTGGCATTTGGTCTTGTTGAGCCTCATCCCGTTGGTCTTAGCCCATCTATCCAACCTGTCCAGATTCCTCTGCAGAGCCTCCCTTTCTTCAAGCAGATCCACACTTCCACCCCACTTAGTGTCATAATCACATTTGAAAAGGAAACAAATTAAATATTAGTCCTGTTCAATTCTCTGGAGGAAAAGAAAAATGGAAAAACAAAAAAAAATAAAGAAAAAATAAAGGGAAAAAAAGAAGGCAACCATCTCCAACAGAAGACACAGGTTTGGAGACAAAATCACATATCAGAAGTATTTTAGGTCTACCTCTTCCTTGAGTATTTGCTTATTGAGTAAGTCTTGCCACCTATTCTTCCCAGGCTACTGGATGTGTAGGCACCCAGTATTGGTGCTCTAGGGTCCTTGCTTCTTCCAACCACCTAACTCACGGCAAGATCCACAAGGCCTCTTGATGGATCTTGCTTTTCTTCCTAACTCCACCTGTTCAACTAAGTGGTCTTTTTGTGTATTCAGCTCACTATCCCTAGTGCACTTATACAGCCATAAAATAAAAACTAGACAATGAAATTTCAGTAATCATTGCTGACATAAAGTACAGAAATGACATATATGGGCTTCCTGGAATCATTTCGTTACATAAATTTTTCCAGCCATCCTTCTGTTTATTTGTCAGGTCTTCACTTTACACTGTCCACATTAAAAAACTATTTGTAATAGAAATGAATTACACCATCTGGTCTAGATGATGAAAATTTTTTTAGATAAGAGCATTTGCCATCTAATGGATATACTAAAAGATCTAACTATGAGACAGTTGTTGTCAGAATGGCACCAAAGTGTACAAAGAGTTGAAGCAAATGTGAAAACAAAATGATAAATGTTGTATAGTTCAAATCCTTTGGTACCTGAATGAAATCACATCTTTTTATACATCTTGAGCAACAAGAAAAACAGATAAATTCAGATGAATTACTATTCCTAAGGTGCACTTCAGCAGGCAGGATCCCTATGGCATTTCTAGACTTGACTTGAGCTTGTTCTGAAGTCCAAACTTGCCCCTCACCAAATTTTTTGCCAGAGACCAGAGGCATACTCACACTCACCTGCAGGGTGATAGGACAGATATCACACTCCTCTGAAAAACAAAAAAGCATGTAAGCACTCAAGAAGCGCTACTAAATTTATCATTAGATTCAGTCTGCATGTCCCTAAAGAATCTAATCAGATTATTTGAACGAAGAGACTACATTTGCATCCTTATATATTATCTGTCTTGTAAAAAAATCAACATACCACTGCATTCCTTCTAGAAAGACTCTATTACTGCAGGGATTGCACATGGGATTTCTCAGCAAAGGAGATATATGTAGGTTAAATTTCCTGTAAACAAAGCTGTAAACTAATAAAAGAATACACTAACAGTGACAAGGAGAATTCCTCTTCTAATTCCTCTATGTTACAGTCAGAGATGAAAAACTTCCTATAAACAGCTCTGATCTAGATTGAATATGGAGCATAACATAGCTTTAATACTGTCAGACAGGTCTTCCAGTATGTCATTTACACACATATACAGCAGAAGCTGTGAAGGAAAGTAGCTAGAAATCAAAATCAAGCTGTGATATAGTTTACTTATTTTTCATGTCAACAGTTCTGTCCTAGTATACCTTTAGCTGCCCTGAATGGCATACACCCTTAACTATTGTTCCATATATCACTTTGAATATACCTGTTCCTAAACTAATATAATTAACTCACTAGCCTTTTCCCCTACCCTCCTACCAAGGTGTACCCTTCAGCCATATGAAAACTCTTTCCAGCTTCATTGATCCCAGACAGATGCATAAACTTTTACTGAAGCAGTGAAAGATTACCTCTGTGCCCTATAGTAAGTATCCCATCACTGTGAAGATTAGTCTGCTGGTATAATAAACAAAGGAAAAATTTCCAATTTTCTATATTCTTTTAAATTACCTCCTATGGGACAGGCTACTGGCTTTTTTCTTGCTTTTGTCACAGATGTCTTAAATAGTATTTTTTCACTTTCCTTGATTTCGTGTTAGAATAAGAAGCAAAGAAGTAAGCGGTTATTCATTTTGTGGTCCAGCTCCTCTAGACACAGCCTTTTAAAATCCTTTAGAAATCCTCCAACCTCAAAAGACTACACTCTATACCTTTATTCACCCTTAACACTAATTTCTCCAAAATATAATGTATTCTTCACAAAAGATGTCAAATTATACACCCCATCCTCAGACCTGCTATAAAGTTTTTTCCAGAGTCATTGCTATAGTCTTCCACAGCAAAACAAGTTTATTTATTCCTGCTTTTTTTTACTGCAAATTGGACACAGCTATCTGAGAATGATCTGAATACCACTGTTCATGAACTAAAAAAAGTGACTTTTTCATGCCAAGATTCTGTATCAGGGTGCCTTTTTCTTTTCTCTCTTGCCTTCTTGATTCCTCCCTTCATTTTTCTTCCTTTTTCTTTCTTTTCCCTTTTTTCTTCCTTCTCACTTTTTCTTTCTCTTCTTTCTTTCCTTCTTTCCTCCCTTTTTTCCTTCTTTTTCTTTTTTTCCCTCTTTCTTTGAACATCAGCAACTAGATTTTAAAAAAATGGAAAAAATAGTAGCTGCTTTGTGGGGACCACTTGGGAAAACCCAGCTAGTCAGTTAAGGGACTAAACAAACCCTTTCAGGCTTTAGTTTCAGCATTTCATTTATCAGAATTAATTTTTTCAGTTACTCCACAGTAATGACATTATCCTTCCACATCCGAGTACTCTTTCAGAATCAGCAAAGCACCTTGGCTGACACAAAAAAAACCACACTACAGAAAGTTTTTGCAATTGATGCTGCTGATGCTGATGGTGATGAGTAAGCAGGAGAGCTTCAAGTTTATTTTTACTTTTTTCTATCTTTAAAGTATTCATTCAAGAACATCTGCGTATCTCTAAATGCACTACAATGTTGGATGAAGAGCCTGTTGCTAGGCTACTAACAGCACGGCCCTTTATATGTCTAAAAATACATTTCACTTCTGTGTTTAATGATGGTACTTCCTGTGTGTTCTAAAGCACACATAATTATTGCAGAGCACCTTGGAGGCTCTGGGAAGATGAATGTTTTATTCCCTGTTTCACAGCCCTATTGTTAAGACTCTTAGAGCATCTAGGATGAGGCATGAGTGCTCCTGTTTCCTAATTCACATATACTGTTCCTTTCTTGGCAATCATAATAAATAGAGCTGGAAAGAACTTTAAAGGTCATATTACTTATCTATATAAGGTAGGATCAACCAAACAAATCCTGGCAAACATTTGTCAAATGAGTTTGAAAGTTTCTAGTGACAGAGATTCTTTGACCTCACTAGGCAACCTAATCCTGTGTCTAAATATACCCACTAAAAGGTATTTCCCCAATATTCAACCCAAATCTCTCTCATTGCTCTTTAAATTCTTTACTGTTTTTATGAAATGCAGTTCATGGTAGTTGCCTGACTAGATAGACTTAAAAAACACAGCAAGCAACAGGAAAATTAGGTACCAAGCCTTTTTCAGACTACAAAAAGACAGCTATTTCCAACAAACAGAACAAAGGCAGCTGCTGTTTCAGACTGAGATGCAAGTCTCTACAAAATTTTGAAAGGGAAACGTTTGTACATTCAGAATTTTGTATCTGGTTTCTTCTTTTCCTGATGGAAAGAAACACTGTAGAAGAGGTCTGATATGAACCTGAGGGATTGTTGAGGGAGGTCAACATGGAGGCTATACTGAAAACATACATGCAGTCTTACATTCCCACTTGTCCAGATTGCTCCATGAAAGTAAAAGTGAGTAAAAGTGAGCAAAAGTGAGCATTTCTTACAAAGTCAAGGCCTTGGCTGTTATGGGCTGGAGAATTGAGTCTTTGATGATGAAAGTGAATAGTGGACAGAGTCCCACAGTCCTGTATTCTTAAAGGAGCAGATTTTCCATGTCACCACAAGGAACATTGCGACAACCTGTTTCAAAAGGGTACTTGCATAAAGCCCAGGCACACGCAGGCTGGTGATGGATTTCTAATGTTGTCACTGTGAATAATGTATTCTGAGTAAATAATGGACGTTTTGATCTAGCTGCTGAACCAGAAGAGGAAAAGTTCAGAAAATTAATTGAAAAATACACAAGTGGTTGTATCAATGAAGTCTGGTGCCTTATTGATTTGTACCTTAGAGGTGACCTCAGGCATGGATTCTCCATAGCCTGTCTACCAGGTCACCAGGAGGATCTCTCTCCTCTGTCAAGCTGCTGACTTTCATGAAACATGGAAGACCATATCCTCTTTCAGGTTTGTCCAATCAAAAGTTATTTCCATGACAGACATGGAGAGTTCACATACTTTGATCAGGAAGGCCTCCAAAATTAGACCAATGTTAAAAAAAGTTATCGCTCTGAAGTTAACAATAAGCAGCATTTCTAAAATGTCACAATAAAATGGTATGATATTTTAAAATTGAGAATGTTAGAACAGCCTCAGAGCACATAAAAAATGTTAGACTGAGTCTTTATTTAAAGAAAAAAAAGCAAATTAAAAAAGCAAACTACCAAGAAAATGGCACTGTCTAGCTCTCGGCAGACTGTCTGCACTACCCTGGAAAATGGCAAAAGAAAGAGAGAGAGTTTGTACAGTACTATAAAACCTCAGAGAGGACAAAAAAATACCACAAAAGAAACCAATGTGTTGGAACATTTGAAGAGGTGAACAGTCCTTTCTTGTGACTTATTGGGGATTTTTTTCCTTTTTAATAGGGGCTGGATGGAACCTATGCTAGAAAGAGTTCAGGATTAATTGGGGTTTCTACTCAGAAAAGGCAGCTCTTCCTAGGAAAAAGATATAAAAATATCGAAGCAGTGACCTTTTCACTTTTAGCATAGTGCAGGTCTCTTCAGCATCTCAACAGTCAGACTCCCCCACAGCAGTGCTGCCCAGGCAGAAAGCAGCATAATCCCTAACTAACCATAGCTTCTTCTGTTTGTTAACTAATTGACCTTCATACAGCTATTTGAGCTAGAAAACTGCCTGTATTTTACTACAAAAGTAGAACCCTCCTACAAGATAGTGATTACCAGAGGTGCCAGAATTCAGAACACTGTAAAGAAATAAGACTGCATGTTTCTTCTATGTATTCTAGGTGTTCATGTCAAAATTCTCTTCTAGGACAACTGATACAGTAATTAGTTGAGTAATAACAACTTCAGTAGCTCTAAAAAACTTCTGACAGAACACAGATGTGATCATCCCACTCTAGTCAGTGCCTCTCAGACTGCATCTGAAGTACTGTATTCAGTTCTGGTCCCTACAATTCCAGAAAGATGTGGACAGACTGCAGAGGGTCGAAAGCAGGGCTGCTAAGATGATCCAAGGGCTGGAGAACTTGCCCTGTGAGGAAAGACTGAAGGAGTTAGGTCTCTTTTCCTTGGAGAAAAGAAGGCTCTGGGAGACCTCACTACAGCATTTTAGTACTTAAGGGGTGGCTACAAAGAGGAAGAAGGCTCTCTGTTCCCAAGGAGCCACATGGAAAAGACAAGGTGCAATGCATACAAGTTGTACCAGGAGAGGTTTCATTTGAGTACAGGAAAGACTTTTTACAGTGAGAACAATCATTTACTGGAAAACCTCCCCAGCGACATGGTAGAGTCCCTATCACTGGACATTTTCAATATGCAGTTGGACAGGATGCTAGACAAACTCATATAGGCTCTTTTTATCATGAAAGGTTGGACCAAATGATCTTCTGAGGTCCCTTCCAAGCTAGGCTGTCCTATGGTTCTGTGATTCTAGGAAAATTCATGTTAGAATCCCGCCTATTACTTTGGCTTGAAGACAGCAGATTCCAATTGCAGCCTTTAGCTGTATGCTTGCACATACAATAGGACGGATGGTTTCATCTGTGAGGTCCTGTTCAACCATGATTCAGTCTAACTAAACCAAGAAACTGGAGTCATTTTCCTGTATTCCAGCAGAAATAATCAAACATCAGAATAGAAAATATGCTGAGGAAGAATATATATGTTCTTTGGGCTGAAGTAGAGTGACCAAAGAGAGCATGAAGTAGAATGCCATCTATAGCCTATACCTGCCTCCGAAATATTCAGGAAACCTTTAGTCCCATGATCCATTGATGCTGCTATTGATACAGAAAGATATTGTTTTACTTGTAACAGGAATATTTAATCTGTCACATCTGAGTACATTTGTGGCTTATTGCTTCTAAGAGTGCTCCTTTGCACAAATCAAACTGTAACAATAAAGAGTCAAAACGCTTCCAATTTTACAATGTACTCATGACCCAGATGATATGACAGGGCAAAATACTACTTCAAAAGGTGTTTGTGGTGCATGGTACAATTTTTTCCAAGGAGAAGAAGTCATCTACGTGAAAAATATTCTACATGAACTGAGCAGCACTATATGACCAAAAAGGTAGATTCAAAATTACTTTAATTGCTAAAACTTTTTCACTGGTCCCTTGTACTCAGAGTGATTAACATTTTTCTTGTGAATCAACAAATTTCCTCCTAATTTAATTCCTTATCTAAGTTGTCATAAATCATAAAAAATTATAGAAGAATATGGCAATGTTAATAGACCAAGTTTGTCAAAGCTGTAAATAAACCAGCAATCTAACCTTTTCAACAACTACTGTCATCATATGAATTTGAAAAATAAATAATTTTTTAATATTTCCTGAATGTTTATTTGCTTTACAGAAATTAGATTAATATGACAGGCATTCCAATATAATGGTGTGGACACAGAATGTTATAAAAAGAACTTATCAAAGGCCTATGAGAATATAAATTAGTGTAGCCCAGAATTAAAATCTTGTATAATGCATTTAAATTTGGGTAACTAAAAACTTAATGTTAACATTTCTGTGCCTAATTTTGGGGAGCTAAAATGAAAATGACCCACAGCCTGAGCATCGGGAACAGTTGGTGTAAATAAAAGCAATTCTTTTTCATTTTGAGTCTGTAAATTAATAACAGCATGAATCACCACTAATACCTGGGCAGAGCACCATGGCAATAATTTAGCTGAAGACAATGTGAGGTGCAAATCTCTGAAGAACAACCTCCCATTAGCATTTAATTTTCTGTGATTGCTGCTTTCTGCAAATTACAGTCAATGCTGGCGTATCTTCTAATATCTGGTCAGAAGTACATTCAAATACAGATTTCATATGCAATAGAAGGTAAGACTGTATGCAAAAAAAAAATGGACAAAAATCTGTGGTCTCTGGGATTTATCTCAACCCATCTTTACATGAGTAAGTCTGAACTAGTTGTCCCAGGCTCACAGTATAATCTTAGAATAACAAAAACTTCAAAAGAGGGTTTTGCATACTCCATTATAGACACTGACTTAATGATGATATGAACTGCCTTTTGGAGATGCCCACTGAATGGAAAACAGACAAAAGAGAATCTGGTTTAACATCTTCTGGATTTGATACACTCAAATGGGAGACTACATATCACAGTATTAAGCACATTAAAGAGAAACACGTCCTTCTATCCATACTTAAAATAGACCTCTTCATGATATTGGCATCTTCTTCGCCTAAAGTTTGCTTTGTTGCCCATGGCCGGGGTTCAGCCCTGTGCAAATGTCCAGAACTGTTCTGAGGACAGACAACACAGCACATACCTCCACCAAAACTCTATTAGTTTCCAAAAAGAAGTTCTCTGAAGGGGCTAGTCTTTTAAAAAATGAAATAATACTACTTAAAACCAGTGCTTTCAATAACACTGAGTCTCTCACTGGGAAGTGTAAACTAGTTTTGGAAGGAGGGCAAGAATATTCCCAGTAGTCGCAGCAGTTCACACGTAACCTTGTGTCTAACCAACATTTATTAGCATCCATTCCTGAATCAATATTTGGATTTTCTGGATTGCTTCCCTAAATGAGGTGGTCTTTCAGAGCTGTGTAAAAACCCTCGTAGAAGTGGGCTTTGTACTACACTCTGGAAGATCAAACACCTCACATAGCAGCTGCAACTATCAACTTGCAAGAATTTATATGTGAGATTATAGGAGCTCTTTCAATTAAATTACAACAGCGTAAGAAGCAGATGTCCCCAGATACTTGGTTCAGTCCTTGAACTTGATATTACAGCCTCTACAGGAGGGCACTGGGATGGAGGGTGAATCTACTTTAGTGCACCATCACTGAAATGTGCATGTTCATTTTTAATCACTTTCAGCAGTGACTTAACATTGCTGGAATAGATCAGGTTCGTTGAAGTTGTCTCTAATTAAGTCTTGTGTTAATTGAGAAATACTTCCAGCACAAAGGGGCTATTTCTGGAGCCAAAATCTGCTACAAGGTGTGCAGGTGAAGCCTGACAGCCACATAGCCTTGAAACATCACTTGGAGTGTGTGAACTGCACTTAGTAGGGCATATGATGAGCAGCACTCCCAGATACTCATTCTCTGCAGTACCTCTCAGTAGTAAACAGCTGGAGTTTGGGAGAAAGATGCAATATTTTCAAATCCCACAGTTGTTTCTAAAATGAACATTCCTTTACAGTTGTAATACACATCAGGTTGGGCTTTAAAACTTTGGAGATCCACACTTAAGGAGCACCTTATCCTTGAAAGGTGCTATTGCACAAATGTTGCCAAGACAGTTTCATATGCACAAAGATTTATTAGGGTGGTGGCAGACATCATTTATAAGAGTGTAAGGTATTTCTCAGACAAAAGGAAAATTAAAAGAGAGAGAGAGAGAGAGAAAGGGAAGGGGAGGGAAAGGGAAGGGTAGAGGGAGAGGCAGGGAAGCTATCTCCCATAGCCAGCCACAAAGAACAGCAACAGTCCTCTCCTGGATGTTCACTCTAGGCAGCAACACTGTAGATACCAAGGAGGATGATTTCCGTTATGCTTTTACCCCAGTACTTTCCATTTTGATTTGCTCAAAGTGCTTGGTACTCGTTCCTCTTTATGAGGGTTTTAGCACTGATTGGAATATATTAATTAAATGTAAGTGCTGCTTATCTAAAGGCTGTTAAGCTCCTGTGCACAAGTATCACTGGAAAATATTTATCCTGTATTTAAATTACCTATTTACCTTTCTTTGCTCTGTGTTTGATTTTGCTCTTCTATAAACTAAAATCTACAAAATCTGCAAAACAAGAAGTGAAGGAAAGAGGGAGAAAAGGGTGTGATTCTCAGGCTGGTGACAACAATATAGAGGTTTGCAGGCATGAAGTCATGACACTTAAGGCAGCAGAATAACACATGGGGAAAACACTGCCACAATGGGTCTGGAGAAATAGCATCATGGTGTAAGGCTAAGATACAAAAGCACCTAGGGCACTGCACAACGGCACAGTGATACTGACCATCTTCAAAGCAGCAGAGAAATGATTGCTTTTTAATTTAGTCTATGAGAAAGTCTCACCTAATAGCAAGAACAAAACTCTGGAATACAATTATAAAGTCAGCAAACAGACGTGAACCAAGGTTTTTCTTCTCTGATATTAGGGAAAACCACATAAAACAAATCAAAACAAAAAACCATAAAACAAGCAAAAGTTAATAATAAATGAAGGCATCTGTGGAGTGATGCAGATTAAATAGTGTCTATGGGAAGCAATCATTAATATTTACAAAGAATTACAGCAGCAGCTGCCAAAGGATGAAGTGAATCCAAGAAATTTCAGACTAGCAATAAAACAAGTTAGGGTTGTAAGAATGACAAGTTTGCATATGAAAGCAAAATGTATCAATTTGCTGGAGATCTATGTTCCTCCACAGTTCCAGTATTCCTACACTGAAAAACAGAATACATTTTTAAAATAAACCACTGTACTGAGATCTGACAGGTTTTGGTGACTTGGGAAATCAGTACTGGGAACCTTTAATCAAGTCCACCAAAATATATCAAGAAGTTCAACTAAAATACAGTCAAAATGAGTCCACAGACAAAGCTTTCAAAATAAAAACTACTCTGGCAGTGAAAATAATTGTAAAAATATGTTCAATCTCTCCTACAGAACTGCTTCTTGTTACTGACACAGTTGCTGAGTGTTCAGTTGAAATTCCCACAAGTTAAGCAGCAGAGGGAATATTCCCCTCTGTAAATTGTTCCATGTAGTAAATTTTACATGTGGAAAGTGCCTAAAGGTTTTACTGTGTGAAACACAATGGAGTAAAATGTTCTGGCATAAAAATGTGTTGAAGAGGAATGAAGGAAGCAGTTAACACCAAAACTGAAGAATAGGTCACTTATTCTCACTGGTAGCAGCAATGTGCATCCATGCTTGAGTCACAGGGGCCCTTTTATTCATAAGAAATTCATTTATGTTTAAAAGTCTATCACTGCTCCTATTAGAAAACTTCCATTTCCATTTAAACATGTCATAATAATAAGTCACAAGTCATGCATATGCTTTTCACCTTGGAAACAAGCTAAGAATATTGACAGAAAAATGTGCTTTCATAGAGCCTGACATTTTTCCTGCCTTACAAATTTACATACAACGTTGTCATACTGTCTGCTTCAAGCAATCAAGTTTCTGTCAAAGAACTTTAGTTCTCAATTTGCTCTGCAGCCACTTTTAGCCCTCAGCATATCCCCTCTCCAGACATGGACCCCAGGTTTCCCCCATTACATGACAGAGTCCATAAAATGAGAACACTGCCCAGAAAGGGAGAACACTGCCAAGGAGGTCATAGAAAATTTCTCATTACCCTTCAAACGGTGATGAACACTATTAAAATCCACAACTGAGAGTAACAGAATCAGAATACAAGACTCTTCTTAAATCATATTGTATTCAGAGCTAGGGTCAAGCAGATGCCAAATTAAAGGAATTAATGTCAGCAACACTATTTCTATAATGAGATGTTGTTTCCCTCAGAGAGATTTCAAGCAAAAATAATTTTCATGTTTGGCTAAAATAACTGTGCTGGGCAGCACACTGTTTATTTTGTTTCTGAGAGACCATGAACAATTCCACAAATATCATAAAAATAAACAGAAGCAGATTTAGAACCAATGTGCAACTAAGAGTGAGCAGTATAATTAAGCTATTATCTTCTCAAACAAATAGTCGGAGATACAGATTGTAATTGCAGTAGTTTTAGACCGTTGGGATTAATTTTTTTCTTGTAAATGGTACACCTGAAATACTTGAAAAAGAAAATATAATACTACTTTATGTTTTAAAGGTCTTCAGCAAATAGCAGTGCACTGACACCCAGATGGGTAAATGATTATATTAATGGCACATGAGTGACAGAAGCAAAGTAACATCTTAGACATTGGCAGACACAATGTCAGAAACCCAAGAAAGTGCTGCTCTGTTCTTGACAATCATGAATTTGAAAAGAAATACAACCAATGAGGCATATGACCCCTTTGTTACTGATCTTAAGGTGCCATTTCATTCTTTTAATTTCCCCCACTTATAGAGAACATTTACAAATAAGAACATGTAAATTTAAGTATGTGTGTCCTGTCAGTATTGGTGAATACTTTACTGACAAATCTTTCTGTGCCATGTGAGGATGGCCACTCCAGGCTCAGTGGTTTGGAATAGACCATATTTGACTAGAAAAAAAAATCTGAAAAAGAGGCTACAATAAGTAATATATTCATACGTGTGATTTGGTAATTTTTTTAATCTAGTGAGATGGGAATATGCTATGAAAATCCTTGCTACAGAAATAAAAATCGAACTAAATATAAATGAAAGTTCCATAGCTGATACAAGAAAAGATAAAAATAAATAAAATGCAAACATTTCCAGAGGCAGAGAATTATCAGGCTGTGAATATAACCCTTTGAAAATTAAGCCACGTTTGGCCAGGGATTCTGGTAATGATCAGGAAAATGTTGAGGAAAGCTGCAAAAATGCAAAAGAAGATCTCATGTGCATATAGTTAATTAAGTACAATGAGCTAAATTTTATTCCACTCTACACATATACACACACATATGAACACTACACTACAACAATGTTAGGGCTTCAAAACCAAGTGGTTAAATGTACTAGTATCAATCTTATGTGAAACTGGATGACCATGATGCACACCACGTCACATATATTGTTAAACAATGTAAAGTCTGTATCTTTCCTGTGCCTATAATACGGATTAAATTTAATGCCTGATTGCTGCTGGGTTTCTAAGATCTTTGAGTCTTTCAGTGTATAGACAAACAGAGTTCAAAAAGCTTCTCTCGTTCTTTGATGATCGGCTTAACGCTTCAGGTGTTGCATGCCAATAGTACTTTGCATTGAACAGGGGATTTCCTCATGGACTTCCTCTATACGGTTTCACTTTCCAATATCTGAGCATTGCATAAGATATAAATACATTTTTACAGCATCCTGTTGAGACAGTGGGTATTATGAGCCCTGCTTTACAGATTTGGAGCAGAGGTACAAGGAGAACAAGATTAGAAATAGAAACTAATTTTCAGAGCATGGTTTGTGTTGAGTATTTTTCTTTATACGGGAAATCTGTACCTGTAAAACATACAACACACTCCTTTTTATGCTATAGCGTAAAAGATTGAAATATATTTTTACCTTCAAGTTTTTGATGATATTTATTGATGAACTTAGACTTTCAAATACAATCATATAAGAACTGAAAGCCTGAACTCAGCTGTGGCAAGTTAGCTTAAAGAGCTGAATGTGAATCAGAATTGCCCACAGTAGCCTGTGTTGCTGAGGAACCCATGGTCACATCATGTACTATTTGGATTTTCCTAAAAGTTGTAAATATCTCGGCTAAATATATATATGTACTTTTCTCCTGTGTTTCCCACTGTGCTCTAGTTGGGAAATGATTAAAAATAGACATAAGAATTGAAAGATTACCAGTTAGCTGTATTTTACTGCACTGCTTTCCTGCAGAACTTTAATGGGAGATAAGTCTCATATATGATTTCACTGAGAAAGCAAGCTAAGTCTAAAATGATGCGTGTTCAGGCGTTACACAAGAGATGAAGCCTGGTTTCCGATATCCTAATTAACCAGATAAAAGCAAATCATCTAAAATAAATTGGAATATATGTGAACATTTTTAAATGTTCTCTCTAGGAGGTTTTAATCATGATTTAAAATTATTCAGGACAATTTAATAATAACAATGATAGTCAGGAATACAACGATTTTTATTGATTTAAATGATTGACTGTAGAACCGTGATTATACAAGTAGGCCTCTCCACCCTTTTGAAACCAGCTGTGATGGTATAAAAAAGATCTACTCGTGGTATCTTACTTGTACTGTCAATGGCTTCTAATGAGATATTTCTAATAACAATGCTCAATCCTTTTACAAATAGACTTCATTGTTTTCCATGCCAACACCTATCAGACAAGCAATAGTTTAATATTATAACTGGAGCTGTTAAACTGCTATTCAATTCTGTCAAATTATATATCATGCCTATGTTGTACATGTCACTGTCACAGACTAATAAATAGTGTATTTTGGGGATGTTAATTGCTCTGGTCAAGTTAGAAACTTAGTCAAGCTTTAGAAATTTAGTTTCTCGTTAACATATGATATGAACTTTTTCAGTCATTCGTGCAACTGGTACTCATGGAATGCTTAGAGGAGGATTTTTTTCATATGTGCTGTCCATAAGAGGCACTCTGCTGGATATTTACTAAAAAACAAGAAAGAACTGGTTATGGATGACAGAGTTGAGGGCAGATTTGACTGTCGTGAATGTGGATCCTGGGGGAAGTGAGAAAGGTAAATAGCAGAGTACCTAGTGCAAGGGTATAGAGAAGACAAAGCCAGACTCTTCCTGAAGGTGCTGGGTGATGGGATAAGAGGCAAGGGTCACAAGTTAAGGTGAGATAAATTCTGAGTAGATACACAGAATTTTTTTGACCTTGAAGATAGTCAAACACCAGAAGAGATGGCCCACAAATTGTGTGGAAACTCTGTCCTTGGTCCTGAGCAACCTGAGTTAGACAGGACTTTCTCTGTGCGTGGGACTGGACCAGATGACCTCCAGATGTCCCTTCCAACCTAAATTATTCTAAAAACTATGACTAAAGACCTTGAATTTCAGGAAAGAAGAATTAGGATTATTCAAGCAATTGTTAAATCTGTCCTCCTGAGAGGCTGTTCTCACAGGCAAAAGTGGCCAGTGGAGCTGGTTGATCTCCAAGGCCAATCTTCGCGATGTGTAAGTACAATTCACCCCTGTTTGCAAGAAAATGAGCAAGCAGACATGAAAACCATCTTGACTAAACAAGAAATTCCTGAATTCCTAACTGAGCTAGATAATGACTGGACTAATGACTACAAAAAGGCAAATGCTACACCTGTCTTCAAAAAAAAATGGCAAGAAAGAGGATTTTGGTCAATCTAGCTTTAGTCTCAAGACAATTCTAGAGCAAATTTGCATGGAAGCTATTCCACATGACACTGAATTGCTCTATTCAAAAAGGCACAAACCATGCATTCAAGGAATGTGCAGTATTCTTTATGTGCAGCTTTAGATGCAAAATGGATGTTAAACAGATAATATAGCAGATTGGCTGTATTATTTAACAGATTAGGTTTTCAGTCTTTAGTTTTCAGTCTGAATGCTAGCTGAATGATCAGTAGACCCCTCACTTTTTCCTGTACAGTGTTATTACCTGTATCACTAGGATGTTTGCGTATTACTGAGTTGTTAAGAAGACATGGAAATTGCCTTTTTTCACAAGTCTCAGCTTGTTCATTGAAGTCCTGTGCAGTCTGTCTTTTCTCTAGTCTCCCACCACTACTGCTGCTTTCTTAGAGTACTAAAGTTTTCGTGCTTTCCTTGAAAGGTGAGATTAATCATATTATCGAGATAATCTGACAGAAAACTAACACAAATCCCCAAAATTTGACCAGTACTCCTGAGGTGTTGTTGGGGTGGGTTTGGGTTTTGGGTTTTTTTTTGTTGGTTGGTTGTTTTTTTACTGCAATCAGTTTATGAACATGAATGCTAGGTCCAACACAAGGCAGAGAAGGATACAGACAGCTAGGAATGAGTGAAATGTCATGGACCAATTTTCTCAATTTACTTTCTTGTCCCAGGTCCTCTCAGAGTCAATGTCATCACAAAAGAGAGATTGAGGATACATGATCACAAAAAGCTACAGAAAGGAACTGCTCTTTTCAACAGCATCAACCTGTTAGGTTAATTTGACAACCATACTCTAAGAAAAGTCACGCGAAAAAACTCTGCTTCAAGGGGAGCACATCTATTCACAGAATCACTGGTTTAATATGGTTTTTATTTCAAAGATTTAGTGCTATTTTTCATTATTTACCTTACTATCCTGCTTAAGCTCTCCCTGAGATCAGAACCTCACTGTGCTAGATGTTGTACCTACCCAAAAAGATATTCCTAGCTTCAAAATAGCTGCAAGAGGTGAGAGGTGAAAGAAGGGAAAATTATTATTCTCTGTTCACAAAAGGAAAACTGAGGCACCACATGAATAATGATATTTTGTTGAACTTTCAAGGGAGGTGGATGTTCAGTTGCCATCCATTTTAGTAGGAGTTGATAACAAAAAGACATGGAAAAGCTTTGTAAATCCTGCCCTGAATGGATTCCCAAGAGCCTCCCTGGAATTTAATGTATCTTCTTTTTCATAAGCTTTTAAAGCAGCATATGCATATATGCCTGTGTCCATATATGCTTGTACATTCTCTGGCTTTCAACAAGCAGACAGCTTATCACATCTTTGCCTGAGTTGGATTTATTTGTACTGCTCTGTAGAATAACACATAATCTATTTACAGGAGAGTGTTTAGATGTTTTGAGTAATATACAGGCTGAACATTTTATACTTACATACATATCCAGACATGGGCCCTGTAAATTGCTCAGCTCACTCTACTGACTGAATTTTCTAAATGTTATGGTCAGATGGTTTAGATTTGTCAGACAGCATGGGTAAAGTTTCCATACTGCTTTTTGTGACAATAGTCCCTAGGAAATTCTCTCCTTGCGGGATATTGCCATTGTCCAAACTGCAGGCACAGGCAGACTCCAGGATACAGAGTCACCCATTAGCCACAGGCGTGGCCACTCCTGCCTCTTCTCTGGCCATCCCAGAAACACTGGATGTCAAAGCTGCCCCACAGCCAGCTAGACTGTCTCTCACATATCTATGCATATATATAGGAGATTCAAAGTAGACATACATGTGATAGACTTGAAAGAACTAGAATATTTGCCACCTGTTTTGGCTCTCCAACCATTCAGTTTCCCCCTTCCCTCTTAGTCAAGCCTGTGATCCATAAAAGATGTTTCTGCTTGGAATATGACCCATATCTGTGTCCACACAAGTCCCAGGAAGATTTCACGCACCAATTGCAGGGAAATGAAGTAAGCAACTTTCTGATATGTGCTGTAGATTAATTGAGAGAATAGAGGAAGAAAACAGGCTAAGGAGAGAGATATGACTGGCAGAGGGTTTTCTGGAGATGTTTTGGGCTTAGGAGCTAGTTTTAGAGTGAGAATTAGAAGGAAGACAAGAATATGGTAAAAGGCAGTCAAAACCAAAGACAGGCAAAATACGTTGATTGTAATTATGTTGGCTTCAAGATAATGAATTGAAGAAACTGTGGGTGGAAGGAACAAATTGAGGCAGGGGGTGGGAGCTGGATACCACAGCCCTCCAGGTAGCCATTGCATCGTCTTCTCTTACCAGCCTTCCCAAAGAGGCGTGATTAATATGGCATTAGCTGAAAGCAAACACCCTCAGCTTTCTGGAGGATCCTTTCTGAAATCCCATCACCTCCAATTTTGCTCACTATTATACAGTGACTGTGCTATGTGTTGTCAGACCCTTGTCTGGGTAAAAGATGTTCAACTTGTATAGTTTAAGTAAAATCAAGATCAAACTTGCATATAATTAACCGTCAGTCAGTGCGCTCATGTTCAATACCACTCAAAGTCAGTATCAGCAATACAACAGATGTACCATAATACCAGACACTGAAAAAATATACTTACAAATTTCTAAACACCCTTCTATGACTAATACTAAAGAGTTCTACTCCCTCTGACACACATCAGCACCCAAACACACTGGGGTGCATATGTATCCTATGTGCCCTCACCTGTGTGGTTTATATGTAGCACACTCTCCTGAGTGTGAGGGTTCATTTGCTCATCCCTTCATCTGCAGATGTGGATGCTCCACATTCCATGCTGCTCCCTATAGCCCCCTCATTTAAAGCCAGTGAGAGATCATTCCACAAGCCTATGTAAGTATGCCCCAGGAGTGGGTCCTTACTTGGTGCACTCCACACTGTCACTCCAGCTGATGGATGCAGCCTGCTTATTGCATCCAATGGGGAGAACATGCCATCAGGCAGAAGCAGAACTTGCGATTCTGGTGAGACAGCTACTGAAAGTGTCAAAACAGATTTACAGTATTGCTCCATTCCTACTCCATGGTCTCTTCTGGCTGTTATACTGCTTGTAAAGCTGACTCCTTTGTCTCAAAAGTCTTTTTGCAATTCCCTGGTTCCTGCTTGATGTGGCAAATATTTATCCTCCTCTTTAGTACTGTCAGTTGGCCAGACACCTTTTTATACTGTTTGGGGGTCTCTTATTCACACACCCCATGTACACTCACACTTCCATCCAACAGCAGTTGTTATTCAGGCCATCCTGTCAAAGGTGGGCTGTGCACAGTACCAGAGCTGCAAGATCATACTTGATGAGCATATGACAACCTCATAATCAGCCTCAGGGAAACTTCTGTGAAGATGTCAGAAAAATCTGTTGGAAGATACCTCATGTTCTCTGCAAAAACAGAGCCCCTGAGGCAGGAAAAGAAGTGTTCCACAACTTTAGTCCAGGGTGCTGGGATCATACCCAGGGTGCCTGGCTGAACTCTTTATCACAGAAGAGTTCACAACCCTAAGTAAAGAAGACAGAGAAACCAACTGCAGCTGCAGTCACTTCCAGCAGCTTCCTCAAGCCATAAACACAAAAAAAATCTACTGGTATCTGCTTGCCTTTTGTTAGGAACTGTGCAAAGGTCAGCTGTCAAGTCTGTTGTTTATTTCAAATACATCAGAAAGCTATTTTATTCCCAGACTTCACTGTAATCAGCCTTTGATGTTCTATGTAGCAGGTACAATGGAAATACTGTAAATAAATTGAGGTAGTTTGAAATGGATGTTGGCACATTACTGTCAAAATAAGAAGTTCTAAAAGCTCCTTGAGTACTTTTTATCTACTGAGTACATAAAGTTATAATCTTCTTTTCATTTCCTCCAAGTACTAGAAAAAGGAAATGGTGTAAAATGGCAAAATATTAACATATAAATCACCAACCCCATTAATATTCAATGTTTAAATTAAATAAATGTTTAAAATATTTATCACACTTCCTTTGTTCACAAATCTATCTCAAAGAAACAAGGACAAGAAATAACCTGTCACTTGGTCGTCACAGGGACCTTAGCTATCTTACTCCATTTGTAAAAATCTAGCCTATTTGTCAGGCAATTAGTGATAAATGGTTCAGCTTCTAATGCTATCTTCCCCACATGAAAGAAAAAAATTGTTCTATCTACCCTGTCATGACCTTTCTCACTGAAAATTTAGTCTTACCAAAACAAGAAGGTCCTGCTGTCCAAACTTCAATTTTATCACTCACAGTATCAACTTTTCCCACCTGGTGCTTATGTGGACCTCTTAAGGTGCCATGCATGCTCATCCCTTACCCGTCTTGTCATTTTGGACATTTTTTATACCTCTTTTCAAAGGAGTCTAGCCTGATTCTCCATCCATCCAGGTTGAGAAAGCATTGAAGGCCAGCATGGTCACTTCTCTTATTTGAAGATAGGACAGCAGCATGGAGGCTGGAAGGGTGAGGAGAGTATGGTGTCCTCCCATTGCGATGTTGAGATATGGCTGGGTTTGGACTGAACAAAAGTCTGACAGCAAAATCAGACACTCCCAGGCTCAAGATCAGAACTATCACTTAAATTAGATGCTGGCTTCCAAAATGTATACTAAGAGCAAGGCAGCAAGAACTTGCACAGGTGAGGTTCAGACAATCAGACACAAAGAGTGACTTGCAAGAAGCTGAGCTGAGCGATCGTTTTCACTTCATTTACAAAATCTCTGTTCTAGCAGCATTCTAGCAGTATTCTAGCGGCAGGTCAGCACTAATGATAACTTGCTATGAGAATACATACAGACCAATCCTCCTATCATCTCGAAATTCTAGCTGCCAAAAACTAGAAATAAATAGAAACAGCATGAACTGCAATCTGAGAACAACAACAAAAATATGTTTGTCTGAAGATCCATAAAAGGTTTTCCACTGCATTGTCAGAACTTTGCAGTATTCCAAAAATAGACCACATAACTCTAGTTTAGACGTAAAAATAAAAATTTAGCCACAATGAAATCCAGAACAGGACACAACTTCTTGGCTATTTCTATACTGGCATAACACAAGTATGCTTTGGAAATAAAATATACAAGTATTATAGTCTTAGAAAGTTGACCTTGAAGAACAGAACAAATGACCTTCCTTAAATTCTCCATCATTAGATTTTGCCTAGTTACAAACACAGGGCTTTGAGCCAAAAATAGAGTTCATGAAGTTTGTAATCTCCACATTCTCTTCTGGAAAAGCCCATGAGCAACCTGAAGTGATTAGACCTGTTTTAAGTAGGGGATTGGACTCCATTTCCTCCAGAGGTCTTTTCTAACCTAAATAACTTTGCGATTTTTAGGATACAATATGTAGACCTTTTTCATTCAAAGATAATCCTACTATAAGTCAGTACAAATTCTCAATTTTCTTGCTTTTTGTAAGAGGAACAGTGTCAAATGCAATACTTGAACAAATTTTTGGAGGAAATTATTAAATGCAACAATGTTGGACTTATGTCTCAGTGAGGTGACTTTTCATTTCATTATACCATCTCCTGTAGGAAGAACGTCAGATAATTTTCTTTATTATACTGTGAAGTACCCATGTGCTAGAAATTGCCAGAACCTTCAGTTCATATTGCTAGTGTGCCACTTGGTATGAAAAATTTCAAAATGTAAAGGCATTATTTGTACACAGAGGCTTTTTTCTGTTATTATTCCATGAAAGATTTATGATACAGCTACTGTGTTGCCGGGTTATTACCTCCCTGTTCATTTGCATGAATCCAAGATATTTTAGCCCTTCATTATTTCTCACACAATACAGGTTTTGGTATCTATTCAGAAAAACAGTACATGTAGCAGAAATATCCTTCAGAAGCTCAGTTGGCTGTAACAAAATAAAGAAGACACAAAACTGACAGAGACACACAGTTATAGAGAGGTTACAACGCTGTCTCTATTTGCTAAGTTCCCACTCATCTCTGTGGTCATTTCAAGAGATGATATGAAGGTCTAGCAGTGACTACCCAGACAGTGATCTCAAAGCATTCTTCTGAACTTTGAGGCATAGCCATTCCTTTTATATTTGGTAGCATATTGTGCCAACTATTCTCCCAGAGGTAGAGCTGTTTAAATAATGGATGTTTTTTTAAGCTAGGACACTGACAATCATGTTAAATTGAAATAAATTCAAAGTGAAATATTGAAATAAAAAACTGAAAATAAATTATCTTTTTCATTTTGCAGATGATTCCTCCTTTACTTTTTCATAAATTGATAATTTTTAGATAAAAATGAAAATTTTGACATTTTGCTATTTTTTTCTTACACTTTTTTAGTTAAAACCTTCCGCTCAATTTGAATGAAAATCTCCAATTAATTTAATTCTTTCAGGAAAAAACATAAAACAAAAACCATACTCATCTTACCCTAGAGTGCTGAATGGGGGATTTCCAGAAGATCCCATAAATTCCTTTATTTTGATAGCTACAAACTATAAAAAAAGTGAAATATAGCTACAAACTATAAAAAAAATTAAATATTTCATACACATTCCTCTGGCAATGTTAGAGGAAAATTAAAAGCAATTCTTATCTCAAATCTGAGCAATAGCCCAGTATAGTGGATGGAAGACAGCTGCCCTGGCGTCACAAACATTTACTCAAGCCTGCCCATTTTCCTCAAGTAATCACACATTTGACCATAAATCCACAGCAAATATTCAGTCCTATTGCAGGTGTTGTTTGTACCTGTCATCCTGATGCCATCTGTAGCCAAACTCCACTGTGTCTGTCCCCACAGCGCCTAATGCATGAGCTGGATTCTGATTTCCAGCACTATTTCTTCTTCCCACTTGCAGTTGTCCTTGGCGCTTGAACTGGGGCAAATGCCACTAGCAACCTACAGCATTGCTACCAAAACCAATCCAGCACATTCATTATCAAATTCAGGGATAAAAGTACTTTGCACAGTTCACTTTCTTCAAACAAGGATCAGAGACAAGCCCTCAACATTTAATTGGATCCTTATTAGTTTGAGAAGTGTCTCTTCACTTAATTGACACTCAATAAGACAAGTATGTCATGCTTAATGAAAATAGGGATGATATATGGGCACTTTAACACTGTTTCTTTGATGTAGGTTGGCTTGTTAGGATATTAAAATTAGAACTGAGACAACCTTACAAGCTTCACACTCTTAAAACTTGCTGTAGTTCTTATTTAAGAACACTTTATAAAAGAATTAATGTTGTTACCATATGACAAATTACTCAGAATAATCCACCAACATGCTTTTCCAAATAGGCATATACAAAAATAATGAGTTTGACAAGAAGGCTTGTATCTGAAGCTATTAAGCTAGGCTAAACTTCTGAGGCAGCGCACTCACTGGTATCCTTGGCATCATTCCTGTTTATTCTCCATGATCATTGTATTCCTATTTTATTTAAAACAAATTTTTAAGGCTATCACTCCTTTCCCCCTATTTCAGTTCTTTCTTTTTTTACCCATTTCAGTCCTGCTGTTTTCATATTCCCGAAGACAAACAGAAGTAGCTCTAAGAATGACCATATAGTGTAACTGATTTTATTTAAAATTATGCTTGTAATTAATCTCTGTTCTTCAAAAAACAAGCTGTTCTTTTAAAGGCTTACACTTCAGAAGCTGCTTTTTGCTAAAATTGGAGATATCTGGACGTGTTCTTCAATCACACAACCATGGGTATCTAAAATACACATTCTATCTCACACTGTATTGAAACTTAAAGGAAATCTTCACAGTAGTGTTTGTACCACAGAAAGATATGCACTCTTATTTACTTGCTAGCATTAATTTTTGGTGCACTGTTGTTCCTTGTAAGTCATGTTTTGGTATCTGAGCTGAGACTGTTGAGCAACAGGACAGGCTGGAAGCCTCTGCGTTCAACAGCTGATGTATAGAGTGAAAATAAAATAAAACATGTAAGAAAAAAATTCGCACTTTCAGATTACTGCCTGACTGAAAAGGATACACAATTTCTATCTTTGGCCACCTGATATTGTTGCATTTAGTCTTAAATAAATTTGTCAATATTTTATGGGAGGAATAGGTGTATCTATCTGTTTATATAGCACTCAGTATAAAAATCTTTAAAACGTTGGTTTAAAGTTTGTTTTAGTAGCAAAGATGATAAGGGGATAATGAAGAGAATAACTGATTTTTATAATATTCTCTCCCTGCCTGACAAAAAAATTAGTTAAGGACTAGAAATCCACTTCTACATCTGCATACTCCTTGCATAATACATATAGAAAGAACAAGATCTATACGACCTCTTCCTCCAGATACCATGTACAGTGTGCCAGAGACCAGGACAGCTCCAAAGGACAGTTTGCAAAGGTTCTTACAAACCCTTGTGTTATCTTTAATCCTGATGTCTTCAGATAGACTGAAGATTAGGAGACCCAAAAATGGCAGATTTTTGTCACCCACTAGATACTCATTGACTCTGAGATTATGATTCAGTCATTGAAACTTTTGAACAGAATGCTCTCAAAGTTCAGAAAAAAGACAAGACTTGGGAAGAAAGAGTTGCCAGACTGTGCAAGCAGCAATCAATTTAAAATTGCAGGCATTAAAAAAAAAAAAAAAAAGTCAGATAAGCGGCTTAAGATTTGAACCCTTCATCTGCCAAGGAGCAAATAGCAAACTTTAATAGCTGTTACTTTATCTGGACATGTTCTCAGGAGGATAGGAAAAAAAATTAGCACAAATGCTTATGTAATTGTGTCATACAAATTGGCATTGTTAACTGACCCTCAAATCTCCATTACAATTTGCTGTTCTGTAGCGTATGTGCCGCAGAAATCTTGCTTAGCAACTGCCTGTTTCTACAGTCTATGCTTCCTTAAATATATTTGTTTGGTATTGAGGCAGGCTGCAAATGTGCCACTCAGTTACACAGCAACCAAACAACTGGCACCAAACACAACCATGGGTTAACATCGTATAGCATGGAAATGGGTCATAAACATAGTGTCGCATGTGACACATTAAGGTGTTTGATAATACTGTCTTAAAGCCTTCCCAGGGAGAAACAGTCCCATTTTCTCCAGAGATCACAAAGGAAAGGTTTTCACATGCTACAGCCTTTTGCCAAGACTTGCTTTAAACCAGATAGATGCAATAAACTTGCTGACAGCGATTTTGTAGGATAGAGCAATAATCATGTTTGCACTTTACTGGATTTCAAATCTTGTAGTAAATGGTCTAGTCCTAAGGACATGAAGAAGCTTTTTAAGTACCTTATCCCCCAATTTGTCTTTATTTTAAATGCAGAATGTGTTCGTATGTCTGAATGTGTATATGTGCTTGGTTTCAAACCTTGGTTTAGATAAAATCTTTTTTGAACAAAGACAATATGTGATTCCTTAAGCTCTTTCATCCCTGGGTGATCATTCACATTCTGAGCATGCAGCACACCTTGGGGAGCACAATGAAGCGTAAAAGTTTGTGCCACTAATGAACACTCATCTAAATGATTTGCATTACCTTTTATACCAGAGGGGTGAGACATTTTGAAAAAACTTGAATTAATAGAACTAACATTAATTTTCAGAGTTCTTGGGCATTCAGTAAAAAGCAGAATTTAAAGAAGCAGAGTTTAAAATAATTTTCAGAGTGGAAAGAAATAGTTCCATTCCTATTTTCCTATTCTCATTATTACAAAGTAAGTCATCATTGATAAAGATGGGAAATCATACATTTCTAATATATTAACTTTGAAGGTAAAGGATACTCCTATATTATTATATTGTGACATTTTCTAGCTACTTAGCATACTCACAATATATTTTCATAATGTTCAGTGATAACAGAAATGTTGACATTTCTAGGAAAAATAATACTGTTTGCAAAATTTCCTTTTCTTGTGCAGGAGATTCAGGACAATGATGAACAATTTGAATGCAGTTCAGTTCTGAGATTTTTGTCTGAATCAACTCTACTTTTCCCTCCAGGACACGAATGCATATATACACTTGTAAATGGTTGATTTTTAATCTGAAGGCAGAGAAAATATTTCAGCTTTGTAGACTAGTATAGAAAATAACCCCAAAGTATTACAATTTACATGGTTTGTATCAAATCACAAAATAAATTTTAACAAATAAATACATCCATCTCTGACATTGATGTTTTTATTACAAAATGATGGACTTACCTTAGAAATTGATTTATACCGCAGTATTCAATAGCATTCTAAGTACACTTCTTTTGTGCCTCCAGGTATTTCACAGATAATGCACATATATTTCTTTTGATCAAAGTCTCAAGTTAACTCTTTCTCTTATATCAATGAATTAATTCTATTTTACAGCTCCAACATAGCTTAAAATTCAATATGATTACCCTAATTTTACATTTATGATATTCCTCTCATCTGCTTTGATTTATAGAAAAGAATCACTGTTTAAAGGAACCTGCTGAATTAATACATAAGTCAGGTATTCAGACAGTGGCTCCTTCATTTCAGTGACTGAAAATGTATTTTTTTTAGTATCTCCATGTAATTAAAACCAAAATTCAACACTTGGCAGCTTAGAGACTGTCCTTGTTTAAATTGCAAGTAAGATGAGCTTAACTGTCTCATTCTCAGTAGAACAAAACCTCTAGCAGAGGGTAACCTCCTTCTCTTGCAGAATCATACAGAGTTTCTACCAAAACTATCAGACTACCGTGACATTGTGGGAAGAAATTAATCAAAACATAAAGACACTTCTCCATCTATATGTTTATTACGCTGCAGAGATGCAACCATATGTCATCTCCTCCTTTTAGTTCCATGGAATAATGAAGAGGTAGAGGTGGGACGAGTGTTGGGCAAATCACTTCTGCCTTCTGGGCTCCTGAAACAGCCAGTGACACCTTGGTAGGCCTTGCCCGCGCAGTCGTCTGTACGCACTACACAATGATGTTGACTTCCAATGCACTAGTCACTCACTTCATTTCATTCAGGTCCAGCTGGATATTCAGTGCACTGTTTAATCACAAACAACGCACAAGGAGTAGCCAAGGATATGTCTGCGCTGTGCTAGTCCTCTAATATGGACATCACTTGAGACACTCCTTGATTACTTTGGCTGTTTGTGTGCATATGCCCACTGGCAGATAGATTTGTTAATAAGGTATGTGGTCCAGTTCTGATCATCTGTTATCATCACTGTTAGCAAATTAACATAATATACTTCAGCCATCCAGTACGCACTTTTCATGTATATGCACTTTTAATGCACTCTGGGAGAGATTTTGTATGATATTTATTCCTACTTATCTTCCACATTCTTTTTCAGGGAGACTTTGGCAGGGAAATTTCCCAAAGATTGTGTATATACTGGCCATGCCTCATCCAGGATCTGCAGGAGTGGCAGCAGAGCATGCCTATGGCATCTCCATGTCATTAACTAGTGTTTTAAGCACATGCATACTGACACTCAGGCACTTCTGGAGCTCTAAGTGTTTGACTTCCTGCCACATCATTCTTTTAATACAGTCTACGTGCAAGTGTCATACAATCCAATATTATCCCTCTGTGTGAATGAAAACACAAACCAAGCTCACTACAGTGCACTTTTCAATATCTTCTTACGCAGCAAATGCATTAAACTCCAAGATACCCAGGTGCTGAGGAGAAAATGATTTCTTCCATGAGGTTTTGCTCACAGGTTTTTTGTGACCAGATAGCTGCAGCTGAACACATACCATCTCAGAATATGAGATTGCATCAGTCTGGTCAAGAAATGATCAGGAATATGAATCAGATTGCCAGCAGACTGGAATTTATATTAACTGTATCAATAAGCAGTGTGTTCGCATCATGACTGCGCTTGCCAGAAGGTCTGTAGTCTCCTTGATGAAGTACAATTTTTCCCACCAGTAAATCAAAAGCTGGAGCCACTCAGCATTAGATCATTTGAGGCCAGACATCTATTAACACATTTAGAGACATGGGCAAATATTTCCAGTATACTGTGATAGCTAGCAGGTAATTTATTCCTAGAATCTCTTCAAAGGTGATGATATTGATAATAACTGAACTGAAGAATAAGCTAAAGAATACATGATCAGCATTTTAAAGCAACAGTCTTGGTTTTACATATACATGACTAAACATATAAATATGGAACAATTTTTTAATGTTTTATGCCAAAATTCATCTTTAGGTAGCTTCATGGAATTAAAGGCACAGAATAATAATCCTGGAACTAAAAAACAGATCTATATGTTTTCAGCTAAATGAAATAGCCACAATAGAGATAAAAGTTGCATTTGGAATTGAATCATGCGTTTTTTATCATTTCAGCTTCAGAACTGGTCTGCATATATAGTGCTGTGTCAAGTGTATGATTTTCTAAAACTTACTGCAGCCTATATGCTGCTTTCATTTAAATAACGATAATGATGATGATGATGATGATGATGATGATGATGATGATGATGATGATGATGATGATGATGGTGATAATGATGATGACAATAATACCAAGTCTTTCTTGTATTTGGTTTTGATATCTGTTACTGCATCAATTCTCTTGAAAAGTGATAACTGGGACATGAGCTGATGTCTGTCTCTAGTTGTATCCAACTCCCTAGACACAATTTTCATAGATCTTCAAGGTCAAACTTTTTTTTGGCATTTTTTTCAGACTTATTTCCCAGATATTACAGAAATATTTCCTCTACAACGACCTGTGTTGTTAATTTAGGATTCAGGAAATTTGTTGCTAAAACCTGAGCAATGTGTAATTTTAACAATTTTTAGTGAGTTAACAGAAATGGATGCAAGAAACGTAAATCCACAATTCTTTCAGGGTGTCAGTCACAATATAAAAAAGCATTTGATGAATTCAATAGCACTTGAATATGTTTGCACTGCATGTCTAGGGCAACATTTGGGTGGAAATTCAAGAAGACTTTGGTTAGAATCTCATTAGCCCCAAAGTTCATCATGGACCTGGATGATAGAATAGGTTCATTAAATTAGTTGCTATGGCCTACTGGTGGAAAGCATATGCTTTGGTCTGCTGTGTTTCACTCAAAGCCTATTCTTTCTTTCGTTCCTGAAAAAGTGAAGCCCAAAGTAATGGAATTTTTACAAAGGGCTTGTAAAGATGCCCAAACTTTGCCTTCTTAATGAGATGACACTCAGAAACTCCTTAAGTGGCAATATCAGGAGCATGATATAAACCCATGAGAAAGATATATCTTCTGTCCTTTGGTTTCGGAGAGGAAAGTGAAGACAGCCTGGGATATCCCTGCAAGACATTAGGATGGGTAGAGTTTGGAAACTGTATTGCAGATTGTGAGGTTCTAACTGGGACCATGAGAGCATAGAGGGACCTGGGACAGGCACATATAGGACTGAAGAGGTAGGTTTGGGGATGGTAGTTGAAGTTTTAATGCACTAACATAAATTAAATCAGATTTTATTTCTGATTTTTTCACAGTGTGAGTTTCTTTCAGTTGAAATCTATATGGATCAGTTAATATAGTAGAAAATAAATTGTGACTGCCTTACTGTAAACGAACTCCCATTTGAATTGTTTTCCTTTGCAATCCTGTTCTGCCGGATGTATAAACCACCTGGTTCACAATCATGGATGTTTCCCATAGATATCCAGGGCATTCACGGCCAAATCCCTACCTTACAAAGACAACAGAAAGTACCTTGCTTGCTTTTTGGTGTGGGGTTGTGTGTGGGTGTGTGTTTCCTCTTAGAAATCCAACCAAAATGGATTTTACTGGAAAAGAAAAACGAGTAGCTGAATCATCTTGCTTTGCCTTTGCTCATGATACTCTTCAGCCAAGAATAGCTAACATTTGCAAGCTCTTGAGGATACTTTTATCCTGGCCATGTGTTTGGGAACTAGACAACACAGCCATGTCTGCATGCCATGTCTGCCTCACAAATAAATTCTGCCAGTTCCAACTTGGGTCTCCACATTACTCTGGCAGTCTTCCCGCAACAATGCAGAGACAGGAGCAGTTTATCTGACCAACTAAAATAACTAAAATATCTGACCAACTAAAATAACTAAAATATAGAGAAAAAAAGGGCAAAAAGCGCAAACTCCAACTCTCAAGAAAACCCGTGGCCAAATTTGCAGAGAAAATATTTATTATATTTTTAAACATCTTTTAAGAAATAAGAAAAATTGTGTAAAGGACAGTTTAACAGAAAAAAAGAGTTATCAAAATGAATTTTTCATTGTTTGAAAATGAGTTTTGATGGAAAATTGTGGACTAGAACAAATGCCTCATTGAGTGTGCTCGTCAGGGGTCAGTGCTGCCCACTGGGCAAGCAGGGCAGGCCGTGTGAGATAATTACTTCCATCTGGAAAATGCAGCCCAAACCACTTGATTAGGAGAAAACAACACAGGAACACCTGTATTCAAATATTTCCCGATAGAATGAAACTAAGTGTCTCCAGCCTGTAGACTGACACCATAGTACAGAAATTTTTATTTTGGTTTTTAACAGCAAGACTGATCTCAGGGGAAAGAAAATGAGAAAATCAGAAAGCAGGCACTCAAGAGATGAAAATATCATTGTTTTGAACAATACAGACAGTGAGCATTCATTATTGAACTTATGAAGTTCTAGGTTTTCATTCATTATATGATCAAAAACATCTGAAATATGGACACTTAATATTGGTCTCAGACTTTTAACTTTTATAGAACACATCCAGCCACGGCTATTTGAGAAATAAAGCTACACCAGATTTTTTTATAGAGCCAGTAAAAATATATAAGCAATGCAGAAATATAAGTATTAGAAATTATACTCTTCAAATATTAGAGGCCAAATCAGGTGGTGTAAAATGGCATAGCTCCACTGTGGTCTCTGAAAACTACTGTGACTCACAGCAGCTCTGGATCTGAATGACTATTTGCACACAACCTGAATGCCTGTTTTTCTTGTAAACGTATACCTTCAGACACTATCAGTGTGTTTTGCTGAAAATTCAGTAGAGACACAGGTAATTCCTTGAAGAATTTCTATCTATAGGTCCTTCAAATTTGCATGTTTTACTATGTAAATAACTGCAATCAAAGGAAGTAGATAAACAAAAATACCTACCATTGACCGTTGGATTAAGGCTAATTGAGACATAATTTGACTGAAAGTCTTAGAAAGTCAGTGGTGGAATACAACAAATACCTTATCAAAAGTATAGATTGCATTTTGGATGTTCAGATAAGGACACTTGAGTTACAGAATTGCTCTGACTGGTGATACGGTGTAGGGTAGAGTTAATATCTATTAAATTGAAGATGAAAAAACCCAGCAAGAAAAAAGTATCAGTTGCAATTATATAACAATAAGAGAATTCACACAGACTCTTCCCATTCCTGTCAAGCTCTGGTACTATCTTCATTCACTTTCTTCCTCCTCGTACTTGCTGGAGACCCATTCTTCTTTCCAGTTGGACTGGAACAATAGCTGTTCCCATCACAAAAATACCAATATTAGTTAATACACCTACCGGGTCTATCTATACAGGGAATAGAAATGACAGAATATTCAATTATATCTGCACACATTAACCTGAAGTGCACAGCAGCACTTCTCACAATTCCATCAGCATTTAGTTTAAATCAGCATTTCTTTGAGTATAATTTAAAGACTACTTAAAAACCCCACTTTTATAGCTTTTCCATTGAAATTTTATATTGCTAGCACTCATAAAAATGAAATGTGAATAGCATTGATGAAACATACTATAATGAAGGTAGATGATATGCAAGTATCACCAAGAAACTCTGTGAATGCAGCTCAAGTCTCTCCTGAAAGGGTCTTTATGATATTCCTGTCATGCTCCTCTGATTAGATTGTAGACACTGAAAGGGTAATAAGTGGCTACCTGCATAAAACACCCACAAACCAGCAAGCAAATGGCATTTTGAGATAAAGATATGCAGATTTATTTTTACCACAAAGGGGAAATAACTGAATTTGAACCTGAAGGAGTTCTAAGCACACTCTGTCAATAAACTGCGTACCAGAAAATTAAGTGTGAATACCAAATGAAAGTGTACATTCCTAGCACCTATTTTTATTTAAAGTACATATATGCACGCATATATGTGGGGAGCTTCAGTTAACTGCTGATTGTTAATTCAGGGAATGCCAGACTCCTTCCCAGTTTAGTTGGACCACATAGTTTTAAAATTTTATTACTTAGAAAAGCAGAATCACAGAAGAGAAAGTATTTTAGGACACAAAATACCTAATATATTTTTATGTATCTTTATCAGTCTTTACAAGAATTCATTCTGATAACACAGTGGTGATGGAAGAAATGCATCACGTGCACAACATAGAAAATTCCTGTATATGCTACAGAACTGCAGACAAATATATTTATAGAACAAAAGACAATTTTCCAGTGTCCTTATTCACAAAAGAAGGGATGGTGGTAAAACATCAATATGTCTTGCGAACACAGCAAGAGTAACAAAACAACAAAACACTCAATATTTATGCAGAAGTACTGTTTTCCTCAGGGTCTCTGTCTACGAGTTGAACGCTCCCTGTGATCGCTGATTCCTCTTGAGCTGAGTTGTTCTCCAGCTGCTTATTCGCACAATATGGAATGTGGCCACAAAAATACATGTAAATCCATGGGTTGGTACAACTATTTAAATTTCCAAGGAGCATGATAATGGTGAATGCCGAACCTATAATGAAATAGTTAAAGGAATAACAGAGTAAAATAAAGCACTCATACAAACAAGTAACATTTTCACAGTCTGCTGCTTTAAAGTTACCCTAACAGTAGGAAATTCCCATTTATTCAATTTGTAATTGTAGAAAGTATGAAGAACACTATATTGCATTCACTTTAGAGTTAAATAGTTTCATATAGTTCTTTTTTTGATGTAGCTGCATTAAATTGAAAAGCAATTACTAACCTGCTATACACATACACATAAATACAGGTATAGATATTGATAGAGATGTACGTAGTATATGTCTCAAATTCACACTGACAAAAAGAATTCTTAAAACAAAGATCAGAAGGATTTTTCATCAGGCAGAACTACTATTTTTTTTCCCCTTTGCTTTATATCTTTGAGTTTAAAACAGGTGAACTTAAATAAAGTTACATACATAATCGATCCAGGATTTTCCTTTTAATCATAGTCAAATAACCACATGTAACTTTTACACAAAAGCAGACTGCAAATACAAAGCAATATAGCATTGTGCTAGCCTGCTACAAAGTTATGAATGAGAATGGAGAGTATCTTACCTTCAGTCACAACACTGGGGAACCATACAGACCACAGCTGTGCAATGAAGAAAGGTGACCAACAGAGAACATATGCAACAACTGTCACCACTGTCATTTTTACAGTCTTGATCATAGCCTTTGAAATACAGTTCACACTGCTTGCTCGAGATGGTAGGACTTGCTTCTGATCCGTTATTTCATATTCATTCTGTTTTTTCACATATATATTTCTTTTGATTATTTTGCAAATCTTAACTTGGCACGTGATAAGGATGGCTGAGGGAATGAAGAATATAACTACAAAAATCCAAGTCACATATGCCCTTGGGCCCCATGGCTGAATAAATTCACCCCAACATTCAAAGATACCGGGAGATATTTCAGTCTTAGAGAAGATAAATACCTGTGGTAGGCTAAGAATCAGTGATATGGACCAGCTGGTGCAAATGGGGATGTTCCAGAGAGCTCTCTTCTTTTGGAAAGTGACCATAGGGTAGCAAACCGCTTGATATCTGTCCACTGTCATGACCACTATCATATAAGTAGAGGCAAACATACCCAGCAATTGTAGATACTTGATAATTCTGCACAAGAAATCTGGCCCTATGAAAACGTCTGTAATATCCCATATGAGTTGAGGCAGCACTTGAAAAAAGGCTACCACTAAGTCAGCAATGCTGAGGTGAAGCATGAACACATACATCCTAGAGAGCTTCTTTCTTCTTCGCCACAGCACCAGTATGAGAACAAAATTGCCCACAGATGCTGTCAGAAATATGACCCCCAGTACAGCAATCTCTACTTGAGCTAATTGCTCATCTCTCTCTGGTCTTCCGACAGGATCTGACTGATTTATCAAACTCAGTAATCTGTGAGGAGAAGGACTCTCGGTCTGATGTGTGTTATCCTGCACAGTAAATGAAAAATTCTTCATAGTGCACAGAAGCTACTTACAGTAGCTGCTACTTGCGACTCAGGTTGACAGCTGTGAAGTACTGGCTAGCAAACAAACCAGCCTGGGTTCAGGTTTCGGTATATCTTCCAGCAAATCTCTTCCTGCTTGTATGTACTAAAGCAATGGGACCTGAATCTTGATAAAATTCTGTCTCTTGCTGGCGTGCAAAAAGGCTTTATATAGGCTCCCAGCAGACAAAGCCTTACGTAACTGCAGAGCCCTCGGGTAGGCTGCAGGGACTGCAGCCAATAGCAGACTGAGCCACACAATTGGGGGAAATATATAAATAAAAGGCAAACTTCAGAGGCTCAACGTAATTCAATTACTCACTTCAGTCAAAACCTGAACTTGTAAATAGCTGTGGACAAAATCATACTTAAATGATCTTACTCAGGAGAGTTTTTTTTCAAATATTTGTTTACGCCAATGAGAAGTGCATGCTTAGATTGAAGCAGGAGGAATGTTTTTACGTAGATGGAAAGTTGGACCCCTGCGCTTATAGCATCATAACTGCAATCCTCTAGGCTCCTGGGGCACGACCACATCCTAAAAGCAGCAGACACATTTTTCCACAGCTTTTTTTTCTTCTCTTTTTCTGAGTCACCTGATTATAAAAAAAAAAAAAGTAAAAGATTTGAACTGCCCTAAAAAATAATCTTTTTATTTCAAGACAAGGTCATGACTTAAGTGGTTTTTTCTCAGCAAAATGAAAAATAACACATGTAAAATAAATGGGACTGTGAATCTACTGAGAATTTTATAGAAAAATAAGTGAAAATTCAGTGGGAAATCCAACTGACGTAAAGGTCTCTGCAATGAAACGATTTCCAAGGTCTCTATTCTACTATAGTGCTAAAGGCTGGGAGGTCATTTTTCAGTACCTAATCCTTTTTATTTTTGTAAATCAAGTTGTATGATGACTACAAGAATTTTGTTGTACTTCAATCTTCCAGCGTGACTTTTGCATATTGTTAGTGGCAGCTAAGAACAGCAATTTTGATTTAATTTCATTTGTTCTCTCTCAGTCTGCCCTATTAATCATAAAAGAGAGATTTAATACAATGAATTGATTTAGCATGAAAGATTACATATACTTTTATGCAATCTTGTTTGAAGCTAGAGCACTCATATCCTTTTGGTTACAGTTGGGAGACTGGTAAGTTGAGGACTTTCTGAAGAGGGAACTGATAAGGTTATAAGAATGTCCATGTTGGGTGTATAGTACATAATATTTGTAGGAAACTTGGATTCCTGAGGCTGTTTCATTTCAGTTCTGTCTTTATTAATTAAGGAACCAAATTTGGCTTTACCCTCATTTTCCCCTCACTCAGAAACAAGCAGAAGAGTAACTGAATTGGTCAAAGACCATGAACCCCTAGCAATTCTGCTGATAGCAAACAATGCTCTGTAGAGCAGGCTGGTTGATCTCCAGTTCTGCTTTCAGATGGAGACAAAATTTCAGGTGTGCACTCTGAAATTATTTACCTTGACCATCCTCACTCCACGCATTAACAAAAAGCCAGGTAGGATCTTTATTATTCTGGCAGGAATAAACAGATACATCTAGGCAGAGCTAGTACTAAGTGGGTTGAAACAGGGACGCTTTGCATAGAAAGCTAAGCCCTGGGTCATGTATGGAAGGTAAAAATAAATCTACATTTCATGTTCTGAAAGATGATCAATAAATTATACGTAAAAATACCAAGAAATGCAACACAAGTCACTTCTGGGATACTATTGGAAGACTAACCAGAATATAATACCAGACACATATCTTTGTACAATTTTCACAACGCATAATGTATGAGTAGACATACATTTCAGTCAAATCTGTCTTATCACCTATACCTAGCTCAGTTCAACAAGATCTCTGGGAACATACAGCTCCTTCTAGGCCTAGACATACACAGCACACAGTGTCTGGGCTGCAGACACACTGTAATAGGGGTCATGTATGTGAACATACATGAAAAGGCAAGCACGCTGTGCAACAAGTAGGCTTTGCCATGTGTATAAAAAGGGAAGTGGCCCTCCTTGTACAAATTGTCATCGTGATGTAAGACTTTCCTCCGTTGGTTCTATATATGGTAATGGTTTCATAACCTTATAATTGTGCCCTTTTCATCTTTTTCATACACACTAGCAGACATTCATGGATATTATATTGAAATTGAATCCACTCTAGGAATACAACTCTGAGAAAAGAAAAACAGGACAACAGATGAAAATGTTTAAGTAGTCTTAGCTGTTCTTTTACCCCAATAGTGTGCTTCTCCTGTTGCCCAGTTTTGCTTCATTCCAAATTGTATCTGTCCAAGTTAAATTCTCTCCCTAAATTATTTACTTTCAGTAGTGTGGAAAGGCACGTTTTAATTAACTTCTGCTGAACTTCTCAACGTGGGCTTTCACCTAATACTTGGTGGTTAGCTAGTAGGGAGGGATTCAGCTAACGGATTAAGACTTAAATTTAAGTGTCTGCTCAAAGCAGGGACAAGACTGAATTCAAAAGAGTTTAATAAGGGTTTGTCCAGTCAGGCCTTGAAAATCTCCAAGAGTTTAGACCTCAAAACCTCCTTGGGTAAGCAGTTGCAAACATTGAATTATTTTCACTGTGAAAAAGTTTTCCTTATGTGCCACCAGACCCTCCCCTGATTTGGACCACCTTCTCTCGTTCTTCTACCATGACTTCAGTAAGACCCTGGCTGACACCTCTTGCCAGTCTCCCTGTAAGCACTAGGAGGTACTGTTAGGCCCCCTGAAGCTGCCTGTCCTCCAGCCTGAACAAGCTGTACTAGGAGTCTTGCAGAAAATGTTGCATTCGAGGAGTTAGTGATCTTGAACAGGACATGTTTGCTTTACTGAGCCTTGTACTTAAAGCCTGTGATGGGGCTGGTAAATGTTGTGACAGAGATGACATCCCAGCCTGTCAGGAGAAGATATATAATTGTTTGCTTCATAAAATAAAAGGCTCCACAGCGTGGGAGGGCAGAGAAACCCCCCAAAGATGTTATCTATGTAGTGTGCTGGGGGAAGATCCATCTGATGTCTATGTGATGCTGCACAAAAGCAAAAGGTTTCTAGCATTGGAAGGGACCAAAGACTTCCTCGCTATCTGTATTTTGGGTTTTACCATATATTAGGAAAACAGCTATTTTACCACACCTTTTATTGTTGCATCCCCAGCCCTGGTCAGAGCACAAGCCCAGCTCACTCAGCCTCCTCACCAGGTTACGTCTTCCAACCCTTTGATCATCTTGACGGCCCTATGCTGAGTTTATCAACACCTTTCCTGTGTAGGTCCTCCACAATCAGAGGCAGTATCCCAGATGTGGTATAATGAGTGCTGAGCAGAGAGGAATAACTCCTTCCACTGACCTATGGATAACGTGTGAGCTGTGTGTGTCAACTCCTATCACATCCAAATGGAATCAAGGCTTCAGTGCATAAACGTAGGTACAGAGCATTGCTTAAGTTGCCATAGGGTATATTGAGATAGCTCAAGACTCATTTAGCATCGGCTTTACCCTATCATTGTGTTATCACTGTGAAAAATTTTAACTTTCTAGAATCTTCCTATGTAGTTTCCTCAGTGTATTCTTTTTTTAATACTAACTTGGAAGATGAGATATTTCCTAATTTGTTGTTATTGTTGCAATTCGCAAAATTCCAATATTATCCAAATAATAATTCCTTAGTTAAGAAAAGATGAAGTGGAAAATACTGTTGTCTGCTTTTGATTTTAGAAACCCAGGTCTGCCTCTTTTGTCTGTGAGATTCTACAGATATGAAGAGATACTAGATTATTGCTACTGTGCTTGTCAAGTCGTGAAAACCAATTAACTAAGAAAAGCAAATTTTCACATGGCTGGCTACATCTCTAGAGGATTTTAGATAAATTAAAATTATTTCCTTATTGTTGATGTGATTCTATTTCTTTTCAAGCACTAAAATGTGAAAAGCAGCTACCACAGACCTTACAGGGTAGAAAGAACTATAGTGTGCATAAAAGATTCTGATATCAAGAAGATGGTAGAAATATTTACTACTAAATATATTTTTATATAAAGCATTTGCTTATTAATATATTCTTAGGTAGATAAAAAGAGTTAATATAGTTTTGCATTGAAATTGCCTTACTGATAGACAATACATTCCCAAATATGTCTTAAATAATATAAATACATACCAGTAGCGTGAAATGTAATGAGAACTCCTTTTGGTAGGAGTGTAATGGTTCGTAAATGGATTCTTTCATATAGGAGATTAGCTAAAGTTACACGAGTATCGTTCAAAGATTTAGCCTGTAGCATGGATGCATTTATAGCAAGATAGATTCGTATTTTTCAACATCAAAATATTGCTTATTTCCAGAATGCTTTTGAGGTATTATACTTATTTCCAGAATACTTCACTCTAAGCTGTCTTTACTGGACTAAAATTATGCACACCTTTTTGTTGCATATTGATACAACTTTTTACGGTTCTGGTTTCTTAAAAAGAAATATCCCAGTGCTAATTCAACAGTTATTTTAACATATAAGGTCCTTTGGACTAAACCTAATGATGTACTTGAACCCTATCTAGAAAGTTATGAGAGAGGGTATATGGACCTAAAGCAGCCTTAAGAGCAACAGCTAAAGCCAATGCACCAAAAAAAGACAGAGAAAAATGTATTGCAGATTATATTGCAGACAGCACATAAACTATAATGCAATGTGGGCAGCTACTGATGGCATTTTAGCAACATGAGAAGACACAAAATGATGAAGAATGTCAATAACTCCATTCCTCAGAAAGACTTACGCTTTGATTTGGACAAAAACACTTTTGGGCAGGAAGGAGAACTTTTAGGCAAGCCAAAAGACTACTAGAAAATGTCAGGACAAGCCCAAATCTCATCCATTCCCAGTCCAGATGTACTACAAACTACCCTTAACTTTTGAAATTAACATTATAATGAACATGGAACAACATTCTGTCCTGCTACCCTTATTTATATACCAAAAATGGAATTTCAACACTTCGAAGTGGATCTAGATCTTGGATGTGCACATGCCAATGTTTTGTGTACATGTGTATGTGTGAACAAATGCTGCACACACACGCAATCTGAAAGCCTTTCACTTTCCATGCAACTATGTTCACTTCCTACACAAGTAAGTTAACTGTGTATTTAAAGATGTCACTTTAGTAAGACTAAAAGCTACATAACAACAAATTCAGATTTATAGCCTTAAAATGTAGGACTGCAACACATCAAACTACTATAATTATTGTTAGGCAATATTTTGGAACAAAACTTTCCTAAATTAAGTACATCCTTCAGCAGGAATTAGCCACAGGCACTAAGGCCAGAGAAAAAACACTGGCCATGCCCCCCCTGGGACTCATAACTAGGCATGTCCCAGGTACTTACTGTAAAACAGCACCATTAACTACGTACATTACTACGTGCCTCTTTCGAATCCCTAAGGAGATTACGTCTATAAGAATAACTTTTTAATCTGTTTCAGTAAAAGTTTGATTATTCACCAGTGCTGACCTCATTGTTTGGGTATGTTTCTGATTTCACAGATGTTACTGACAGCAGTGAGTGAGAGTCTCACTCAGTCCAAAGCCTGGAAATTGGTTTGCTTAATTTTTGTATTTGAATTATGGTGGAAGAATTATCTTCCACAGCTTATAAATCATTCTATAAATAATATCTTTTTCCGATTGCTGCTATAAAATTTTGCACGACTTTAATAAATAGTGTTTACCGGTACAGAACTGAGCTCTTACTCATACTTCTACAACTTTCATCAGGACACTTCAAGTTGAGATAGAAATAAATCATTACCCACCAGGTATGTAGGCTTCTGCCAAAATGTATCTTTTTCATTTGCAGGATTCCAGATAGTCTGGATTCCCCATTAGGACACTAAATAGCCTGCCAGCTTGCCTGTCACCAGGGCCATAGAAAACAACTGACAGATTAAGCAGCCTCACCAAAGCTGGTGAGCACAAAGAAAAATGGAGAAATACTGTGTAACTTCAGGAGAAATTATGATGGACTGGGTTTGAAGAAGAATAACAAAGTACTTCTTGCACAGATGAGAAGTTATAAACGGAGGAGTTTTTTAATAAAGGGAAAAATGCTAAGATGGAGTTTAGTATAATACCTCAAAATCTGGTGCAAAGGCCAGACGTATTTCAGTTATTTAATTAAAAGACAAAGTAAATAACAATGACTCAGTTTCTCTGACAATACTGAATAAGCAGTTGCAAACAAAGTTGACAGTAAACTAATTCCAGTGGACCCAAAGAGACTGCATGTTTTGATTTCCTTCCATTCATGCTAAGAACTTTATCTGGTACTTGCACAATCATACTCTCAATCAGCAGCAACAAAATCACATCTATCAGCTCTTGAGTGCTGAAAGATAACACAATGACTATTATAGTAATCACAGGGAGCTGAAAACGAATTGTAATCTGACCTCTAGAAGTCTGAACTTCAAATTCTAAGTAATTAACTGCATTATTCATAACTACTATATAATTATTTGATTAGTACTCTTGAGTTTAGCAGTTAGGTTTCCAGAATTCACAAAAGTGCTGATCAAGGCCAGAGACCATTAACTACATTAACTAGCTGTGGAGACACAGGAAATCAAGACTAGCTGCATAAAGGACTTCAGGTACCAATCCACCAAGAACCCTGATTTAGAGAACCAAGCTGCTTCATGTTGTGTGGGAAGTAGGAAACTGCTTGAATTTAGCATAGCAGGAAAATGAGCAGAGGAGAGCAGAGCTATTATAAATCTCAAAACCAGTTTCTAATCTAGAGTCTTGACTGAAACAAGAGCCAGTTAGCTTTATCCATGCAAAATGCAGAGCCTGTAACTCTAAAGGTGTCTTACAAGCATTTCTTCAAGAAAAAGGCTGGGACTTGTCCAGTTCTTTCATATGGAGTGAGAAAATGGAGAACTCTAGGCAGGGAGAGGAGAAACAGCAGGAAAAGGAAAGACAAAGAATAAAGAGAAGGTCATTGATAATACCTAGTATAACACTGCTCTGAATAGAACATTTGCCTAAATGATGACAGAAAATAGGTTCATTGCTATTTTCAGCCCGAAAAGGTTTAAACATGAATTTCTGATTTCCTAAGAGAATTTCCAGTTTATTAGTAAGGCTGAATGGAAAACACTTTCTCCTTCTGTTGAAATTAGATGACTATGCAGAAAAGAAAGGAAGATTCATAGAACCAAGAGAAAACTCTGGAAGGACATAGTGTTGTACCCTTGTGACTAAAGTACTCCCACAGGAAGAGGAATGCCACAGTATGATGTTTGCTCCTATATATGCATTTTATACCAAAAGCTATTACATAATGAGAATAATCTGAGGAATCAAGACGAAAAGCTATGGTCATCCTTATAGATGACTCACTAACCATGAGGCAGAAAAGTCATATTTTGCACTTACCCTTCTTTTCCAGTACACTTACTTTTCTCATTTGGAACAATCCCAACAGGAAAGACACTATAAGAAAAACTTGGGTCTTTCTGATTATAGTTCATAAGGCTGCCGAAACTGCACAAAGTGGCACTGAAGATAGCCAGACTAGCTTGGAGTCTCTACAGCCACAGTAGCCAGGTGGGATTTGATGGGCTCTGTTATGGTACTAGCACTATATATGCACACTATGGTTTAATAGCAATGAAGTCTGTGATGGTTATCAGTCCCATAAATGCCCTACATGTCCATATATAACAGACAAGACAAAGCAGGATTTCGTATAGCAGTTCCAGATTGTCTTCTTGCTTAACAGCACTTCGTGTGTGTGCAGAGAGCAAGTGTCATCTCCACAGTGCAGACAGTAGCTCAAATCCTGCAAGCAGTCACATTAGTGTGGTGCTACAGCTCGATGAACTCCCACTTTAATGTGTGATTCAGTGTGGATGTACCCTTGGCGATTTGAGACCCTTCTGCTACACTTCTTTAGGAAGATGTATATGGGAGAAGAATGGAGTAACAACTCAAAATATTCACTGGCTGCTAAGTCAACTGATTACAACAATTCATGACATTCTATGAAAATAAGTTGTCTCCTTAGCAAACGTGTTACTTCCATACTATTATCTATGATTCAGTGACAATATGGAGCAAAGCAGCCTAATTAATTTTGATAACTGATGTAAGACAAAGATACCAAGTAGTTGCAATATAAGTCATCTCACCTGCTTTTTGGATCTACAGAAGGCAATTTTGCAACCACATGACTAACTGGCAAAAAGAGTTTCCTCTGAAAGTTTTTCTTCTATTTGAATTGATAATGCCTTTCTGAGGTTTCCAGAACATTTTATTCTTCTCTGACAAGAGGAAAATATCGAAGGGAAGTAATGGAGATAAAAAAGCAATAACGAGGTAGAAATGTTTCTCTTGATTATTTGTGGTCTTTGTGCCAAAACCACAACCAAATGAAACGCTGCAGAAAGTATCCATGATATCATAAGCTTGATATTTTGTGTCTGTGTCCAATGTTCTTCATTCTTATCACTTTGCTAACTTTCAGTGAATGTTCATTCAAGCTGCAAATTAATTTTTCAATATTCTGACTCTGAAAACAAGGAAATGTTTTTCCACTTTTGTCTGCCATCTAGTGTTAAGAAACAGAATACCTGTGTTCTGCATTTACAAAGCTTAAAATACCTGGGAGCACTACACAGCTTCTGGCTATGTCATACTATGTTGAAAACAGAAAACAGCATTCTCCCTAAGGTTTAATTTAAGATGTCAGATTTAAGCAATTATCTCAGATACCACTGTTAGCAGAATACTAACCTACCAAAGTATGCTAATTTGTCATAATCCTTTTAAATACTTGGGGTTTTCTAATTTGTTTAAGTCTCTTGGTTCACAGTGCTGTGTTTTCAGGATACCACCCATAATCAATATGGCAAAAATATTATAAAATAAACCCCCTGCCTATATATAATGAAATGTTATTCCTATAATATATTTGTATCAAAGTTACGGTGAAAGTATATGCAAAATTATTTTCTCAGAATTAATAACTCACCCCTGGAAGTTGTTCTACTGAGGTTTAATTCATCTAAGCTGAAGTGACTGAACTCTGTAACTGGAATAGTAATAAAAAGTAAGAATTTTATAAGGAGTTCCAGAATTAATTAATTTCAGTGGTTTTGAGCCACCTTTTATAGTGAGGAAGAATGTAAGAAAATAGAGAACCTTCTGTTTCATAGATCAAGAAAGAGAACTGTCATGACCCAGCCTGGACAGTCACTGGGGTTAGACCTTGGGTCTCCCCATAAAATTCACGGGTTCAGTGCCCACCGGGCTCAGTGAAGGCAAAACAATGACAAATGATTGATCCAAAACCGAAGTTATTTGTACAGGCATTCTTGGGAATAAGATTGGTATTGGCTTGCTAAATCTTTGTTAAGGGAAAAGAAAGAAAGAGAGAAACGGAGGAAAGGAGAAGAGAGAGAGAGAAAAGTGCAAGGACACCACCTGAGCTCTGGTCCTCTTCTCTGTCCCAGGATGGCAGGTGCACTGCTGCAAATGGCCTGTCTTCCAGAGTATTATTTATATGTTTTGGTAGGCCTCCTGCACAGTGCTTCTTCTAGGAAAGTTCTTGAACTGAGTTGGGGGCGTGCTTAGGGGTCCGAGATAAGTCCAAGGTATCGTTCTTCCCCTGCTCTCCCTACTGGCAAGACTGCAGCACGACCTCTCTGGGCAGCAAATGCAGCTGGGCTGCTTGAGAGAGTGAGATAAGGTTGAAGACACTGCCCTTGCTGCAGTCAAAAGCAAGTGCTTTAAGACAGTCAAAAAGGATCAGTCTCTTACAAGAACCCTAGAAAGGCAAATTTTGTAACAATTATTTCTAGTAAATATCTAATTTTCATCAAACTGCCTCATAATTATTATGACTTCTTCTCCAAGTAGCAGTCCAAGACAAACATTTAAATGTGAATGTTAAAAATAATTAATGGCACTGAAAAGTATAGCATATATAAAAACAAACACAGCTAAGAAGTCACTTGTAGTATGGACATGACAATACTTTGACTATAATATGACAAACATACACCAAAGGACCCACTTTCATGAAATTAGTGAGATTTACCACAATTTCCGATGTGTAACTTGATTTCCAAAATTTTGTATCTTACCTACAAAAACATATATAAACATGTAGGTTGAGAATACGTTTTGAAAGTCTTTTTGAATTTTTAAATTAAGTTACAGCGATAGCACTCAGTAAAATCAAACTACTGTTAGTGCTTTCCTACACTGGAAACTACTGTGTTTTAAAGGACCACCTCTGATAAAGCTTGAGTGCTGGGTATGTAATCTAATAGAGATCAGCAAAAAAACCCCACCAATAATTACAAAAAATCCTTGATTAAGACTTCCCATGGAAAGCACTGAAATGAAAGTATTTTTAAAACAATTAATGTGCTTCCTATTAAAATCAAAATATATCTCAAAATGTGATAAATGAGAACATTTCCATACCATGGGAAAGCTACTGTAATTGGAGTTAGCCACCCTCTGAATACCGGAGGTGGATTAAGGTCGCTTATCTAAAAAGTAAGTGCTTAGTCAAATGGGAGGAATCAGTTCACTTTTGGCTATTAAGAGAGCTTACAAAATTAGCTTAGTTGAAGTGTCCAACTTTTAAATAAATAAATAAATTTGAGATAATTTCTTCTTAAAATCATGATCGCAATAAAGAGAAGGCTAAATTGGCAAAATGTTTGAGAAGGTGTGGATGCAGCATTTGTGCCTGGCAAATATAAATTTGTATTTTTCATCCAGTATTTTTCAGTTCTTTTGAAGAGTTGCACTGTTGTTTTCAGAAGTTGATGAATCATGGGCCTTTAAACATGTCAGATCAGATAGGTCTGCTCATCCTCAGGGACAACCATGTGGCAAGAATGCACGGCTTCGGGATTAGATCTAAAATGTTAAATCCTTTAATCTTTTCCTTAGCAAAGCTAAAAAGCGACATATGACTGTACCTATCCCAGTGGCGAGATGAACACCTAAGCAGGCATAGAAGACAATTTTACAATGAGATTATGGGAGAAAGTGCGACTGCTTAGGAAGGAGCTACGTGCAGCTAGAAACAATCAGCTGCCTCCTACCTCTGGTACTTTATTTGCCAGTCAAAGAGAGGCAGGATGTGTCCTGGCAGCATGAAGCTTAATGTGGCCAAACTTCCTACTTACTGAAGTTGTAGGTCCTGTTTTGCCTAAACCTTTGTTGCTGGAAGAATGCAAGTTAACCTGTTTAATGCCAGCTCAGAGAGTGGCTTCAGCTGGGCCACCACTGGGCCCTGAGTCATCTAATGAGATCCAATTCAGTTCACCACATCAGCAAGCAAACAGAAATCCTGGGGCCTGTACAAAGGCAGACACAGCTGGGGAAGCTGCTTAAGTTAACACTGCTACACATATCAGTACTGCGTGGCCCTCATAACAGAATGGGGCCTTTACCTGAATACACTGATACAACGTGTAGCAAAACCTCCCTGCTTTGCTATCTCTGAAACCTGGGGCGGATACCACTACTGTTCGAATTATTTGGTTTAAAAATGAGCTTAATCATATATAATGAAATCCCATGATAAATTAAAGAATAGCACAGAAGGCTTAAAAACTGTTGCCAGGCGTAAATCACCATAACACAACCAGATGTGGTCATCTACAGACAAGGCAAGCAGACCATACCTGCAGAACAAGCCATTGTAATCCAGAAAGCAGCAACTGCAATAGCATTCAGGAGGGAACAGAGGAGTACCTGGGAGTGAACCACCACTGTCCTGTGCAATAAAAGATCCTAGATAATACAAGTCTTATGAGATATTTGTGGCCACTGAGTACTTCACTGAGAAATGGAATACTTTATTTATGCTATACTGGAATAAGGTCTTTATGTGTTGCCTTAATACTCTCTTAACAATGCAAAAATTTCATTGCAGTGGGTTTACATTACAACATTTTTGTAGCAGGGGGGCTAGAGGGGTGGTTTCTATGAGAAGACACGAAGGTATTGCCCCTGTGTTGGAAGGAGCCAGTTCCAACTCACTCCAAGATAGATGCACCACTGTCGAAAGCTGCATTTATCAGTGACGGCGGTAGTGTCCCTGTGATAACATATTTAAGAAGGAGAACAAATGCTGAGCAACAGCAGCTGGAAGAGAGGAATGAGAGTATGTGATTGAAGCAACTCTGCAGACAGTAAGGTCAGTGAAGGAGGGGGAAGAGGTGCTCCCAGTGCTGGAACAGAGATTCCCTTGCAACCCACGATGAAGACCATAGTGAGGCAGGCTGTCCTCCTGTAGCCCACTGAGGTCCACAGTGGAGTAGATATCCATCTGCAGTCCATGGAGGACCCCATGCCAGAACAAGTAGATGCTCAAAGTAGGCTGTAACACCAAGGAAGCCTGAGCAGGCTCCTGTCAGGACCCGTGGACCTGTGGAGAGAGGAGCCCATGCTGGAGCAGTTCACAAAGAACTGCAGGCTATGGAAAGGACTCACATTGGAGAAGTTCATAGAAGACTGTCTCCTATGCGAGGGACCCCACCCTGGAGCAGGGGTGGACTGTGATTAGTCCTCCCCCTGAGAAGGAAGGAGCAGCAGAGACAGCCGGTGATGAACTGACAACAAGCCCCATTTCCCATCCCCCTGTGCCACTAGTGGGTGAAGGCAGAAATGCTGGGAGTGAAGTTGAGCCTGGGAAGAAGGTAGGGGTTGAGGGAAAAGGTGGTTTTAGATTTGTTTTTATTTTTCACTATCCTACTCTGTTATTAACTGGTGAGAAATTTTAGTTTCTGTAAGTTGAGTCTGTTTTGCTCATGACAGTAGCTAGTAAGTTATCTCCCTGTCCTTATCGTGAATTTTTAATTGTTATTTACTCCCCCTGTTCTATTGACAGAGGGAAAGTGATAGAGCAGCTTGGTAGGTGCCTGGCAACCAGCCAAGGTCAAGTCACCACACTGACAGGAGGCAGAAAATGAACTACAAATGATTCAGTTAATAATCATAAAATATTCAAGAGCTGAAGAACATCTTGTAGAAAGTTCAATCTGTTCAATTTATTAAAAATACGTGATAATAATTACAACAGGCAATGGATATACATTTTCCTTTGGGGAAGAAAATACCAGGTAAGAAAATTAATTTTACTTTTTAATTTGTAAGACAGAACAGCAGCAGGTGACCGGAATCATAGAATGGCTTGGGTTAGAAGGGACCTTAAAGATCATCCAGTTCCAAACACCCTGCCACAAAGAGGAACACCTCCCACTAGGCAGGCTGTTTAAAGCCCCATCCACCCTGGCCTTGAACACTTCCAGGGCTGGGGCATCCATGACTTCTCTGGGCAACCTGTGCCAGTGCCTCACTACCTTGACAGCAAAAAATTTCTTCCTAATATCTAATTCTAAATCTCCCCTCTTCCAGTTTAAAACTGTTACCCCATGTCCCATCTCTGCACTTCATGTTAAACAGCCCCTCCCCAGCTTTGCTGTAGGCCTCCTTTAAGTACTGTAAGGCTGCTATTAATCCTCCTCAAAGCCTTCTTTTCTCTAGGCTATCAATCTGAATCTCAAACTACAAACAAAACACTGTCCTCCTAAAGGTCCACGCAAGGCATGCAACACTCCACTGAGGCCCACGGTGCAGTCATAACTTTTCGCTATCATCACCGCCAGTTTAGGCAGTTCATGAGAGCTGCATTTCAGGCAGCTCATACAGGGGAGGCTCACGGCCCTGCGCTGGGCTGCTCACAGTGCCCATTAGCCTGCCACATCTGTGAAAAGCACAGTGTGGGCCATCTTTCCCCAGGTGGGAAATGCAGAGGGCAATGCCCACAGTGCCAGCACTGACACCAAAAACGCTGGCAAATGAACTCACTAAGACTTGTTTTTGGAGTTTTAGAAAGGATCATCCTTTAATAACACCACTGGATGCATGAAGGAATGAGTTCCCCCCATTTCTGGGGACAGAATATATTTTATAAGCATAGATGTAAATTTTCCGAGAAATGTTATACATTATTCTATTACTTTTCAAGGACTAATTTTGTTATGAACTTCACTACACCCAAACCTCTGCTAATCAGAGCTCTGGAGCCAGCTGTATGACTTTGCATTTTTAAAGACTGCAGACAGAGGTGATTATAGAAGAAGACACATTTGTTCAGCACAGATCATACTTAACACAAGACGTTAGGATTTCTCAAAGAACACTGGAAAACTGCTGTTTGAAAAAAACACGCTACAAAGCAAACATGCTAAGAGAGGGACATGCTGTCCAGCTTTCAAAAAAATGTAGTTACTTAAATGAAACTTAGCTGAAGTTAGTTAGAAAACTAATTTTATAGAAAACTAATTCCACTTCAGCTTAAACCAAAATACTCCACTTTTTGCACTAGTAACTACTTCCTGTACTAGGGCCAAGTGGCCCCAGGGGAGCTGAGCTGAGTTGAGTTGAGTTGGGTTGGGTTGGGTTGGGTTGGGTTGGGTAGGGACCCTCCTTCTCACGGCCCCTCACTCCCAGCGCCTACGGCAGTGGCGTAAGGGGAGCACCACCCAGGAGCGACCCAGCTCTCACCTCCCGCACTGGAGGGACCCGCCCAAGTCCCACCCGCCGCGTGCCGCTCCGCACGTCTCCGCCCGCGGCCGGGAGCTCCGCCCCGCCACACGCCGCGCGGCCGCCGCGCGTCACAGCTCCCGCCACACGCCGCGAGGCTGAGATATTTCCGGCGCGCGCGGCGCAGGCGCAGCAGTGCGGCCTTGCTGGCTGCCGCCGCCGTTGTTGTTGTTGACGCCGGTGCCGCCGTCCCTCCAGCCCCCCCCCCCCCCCTACTCCGACCTCCCCCCCTCCTCCTCCGTGGTCGCATCGCGCGGGTTGCAGCCCCTGCCGCTGTTATTTTTCGGCCCTGCTTGGCGCTTGGTGGCGGCCTGGGGAGTGGGGGGAGGCGGGAGCCGTTGCCCGAAAAGGCAGGTACCCCCCCCGCCCTTCGCCGCCGCTGCCAGGGTGGGCGTGAGGGGGGCGGTGAGCGCGTGCCAGGCACGCGGGGCTCGCATGCGTGACGCGGAGGCGGAGGGGGGGGTGGGCTCCTGACGCGGGGCCGCCGGGGAGGCACAGGGGCGAAGGAGGACAGGGACAGGACGGGACAGGGACAGGACAGGACGGGTGTTTCCGCGGCCGCTTTTGAAATAGTTTTCTGCGAAACGGCGCAAGGTGGAAGCGGAGCGCTCTCCCCTCCCCGGGGCAGGAGGCGCCCCCGCCCCTGTATATGAGCCCGCCTGCGGCCGCGACCTGAGTCCTGGCTGCGCGGCGGTGACCCAGCAGGTGGGACGGGCACGGCGGGGACTCGGGCAGCTGCTGAGGAAACCGTGAGTAACTGAGGCCGCTGCCTGCAGCGCCGCCGCCTCTGCTGTTACCTTGGTATGGGCCTGCCTGAGCTCCGCTGGCACTTGTCACAGGAGCCAGAGGAGTCCGAGCGTGCTGTAATAATAGAGCTGCTTCTGGGATTTTAGCACGATTCTTGCTTAAAATTCTGATCCACCACGGACACATCTTATATTTTTCTTGTAGAACAGGGATTATATACTGCCCTTAGCTCTTATGGTAGGAACGTTTCGTTCATCTTGTGGTTTTACACTTAAGTTTTGCTCAAGGAATTGTGTCCTTTCCCCTTCTGGGAGAAATTCTCCAAAGGAGGGGTAATATAATAATAGTTCTATTTGAAATTTGGTCACTGCACAGGATTATTTACTAAAGAGATACACATTTTTCTCTATTGGAAAGACCGGTAAGCAATTTTATCTGTGGCACCCAATGCTTTTGGCATGTATTACAGATTGCTCCAGCTGGAGTTAAATTGGTCTTTAAGGAATAACATGTTGAAATTAAAATGTTGAAATAACACTACTAAATGCCTTGAGTAGTAGATCTTTCTGTGATATTATTTGATTTGAATGTTTATCTTTCTTTACTTATAGAATAAACAAGCTGCATCTGTTTTAAGTAACTGTGATTTTAGTTTAACTTTTTAGTGGGTTTGGGTGACCATTGTTGGTTTTGTTTTATTCTTTTTTCAGATCACACCATGATATGAGATTTATTGAAATTTATTTTCTGGAATGAAGTAGACAAGCAACATAGCAAAGGTGTAATTATTTATAAGTAATGACAACTCATTTGTCTTTAGATACATATTTGTTCTTTGTGATTAACCCAAAAAGTCTTTGGTGGAAACAAAGAAACAAATACCTGTGTTTGTATAAACCTACGGTCTTCTGGAGGATAAATCATGCCATTCACCCAAGAGATTTTCATACAAGTGAGCGTCGGTGTAAGTGGGCCAGAAGCAGAACATTTTGGTATAACAAATACATTTACAGTCATGACTTTTTATACTACAGAGTTTCTAAACTTTTAACTTCTTCTTCCAAAGGACTTACAAAAGTGAACAATCGCATGTCACGAATTAAGAACACTATAGAATCTGTTTCAAAGGCAGTATCTGGCACTCACAGTGAACTGGTTTCACGGATAGCTCGACTGAAATCACATTCGGGTACCCTGGGAAAAGCAAATAAAAGCAGTGCAGATGGAAATAACATCAATGCAAATCTAGAAAATGATAAACAAATCACAGATGCCAGAACTCAGGAAGATTGCAACACAGGCCCAGCTGCAAAGAAATCTACTTGTGCAACTGAAAACTCAGCATCCACATTGGTAAGTTTAAGTGGCACTGATCAAGATACTCCAGAAGATTCAGCGTCTGCTCAAAACCACCTTTTTCATATAAGCTACTTTTCTACAAGTTTTGGACAGACTTACAACTTTGTAGCTGATCATATCAACTGGTATTTTAACAATAATTCCGTAATGGATCAAGAGAAAAAAAGGAATGCTTTATTACAGGACTCTGAAAGTGAAGAAAGGAATAAGCTTGATTCATCAGAAAATACTGTAACGAGTGAAGAAAAGACAGTGGAATCATCGGCTACTGTAACTCCTGAAGCACAGACTCTGGGTCCTGAAAAGACAAATACTGCTTTTCCAGTTTCCACTAAAAAAAGTATTGCAGACTTTCTTTCATATCCCAGTAACAGTGTACAAGCTTTTGTAGATAGTTACATTGGTGGGTTGGTTCCCAAGTTAAGATCTGATACAAAAGTTCTTTCTCAAGAAAGGAGTAAACAGCCAGAACAAGAAGTGTCTAAGAAAGATGAGGAGGACAAAGCAAAAGAAGCTAAGACTGTAGAAGAGAAGGAAAAGCATCTGTCTCTTCAGAGAGAAAAGGCAAGTCCTTGTTTAGTGTTGCTTCTTTGTGTATTATTTCTATGTATATTTTATAAAGGTGTATATATACACTATATGTACATGTATATACTTATATGTAAACCTACATATACATATATGCACATATACTTACATAAATAATTGTATACCTATGTACCTACATATAAATACCTCTATAGGTACATTTATGCATGTTTATATATGTACATATCCCTACATATGTGCTTATGTAAATAAGTATATATACACATATGTAAAAACTACAAACATATATACATACAACATGTAAGTTATATGTAATCACATGTATGTACTTGCAAATAAGTGTGTGTATAAAAATGTGTATATATCTTTATATAAGTACGTATAAGTATATGTACGTTTGTATGTAAAGTGTAGAGTAAATTTGTGTATATGCATGTATTTATATAGATGTGGAGAGAGAACACATAAATAGGGTTAGATCTCATTTTTTTTTGTGGTAGTTATGGCAGTCTTACAGTTCTTCACGGTCCCAATACTATGATTTCAGAGTTGCCTTGAAACATTTGGTTGGTGTATTGTCTAAACAAAGTATCAAAGGGTTACCTGTTTATATTTAAGCAGTGTTTACTTGGAACCTGTAGCAGATCGCTAATACGACGTGCTGACGGTTAGTTCAGAGAAATCTTAAAATAACAGTCTTGGGAAATCTTACACGTTTTTTAGAGTAGTTTTGTGTTACTGGTATTACTTTATCTTTTTTAGATTATTGCAAGAGTGAGTATTGATAACAGGACTCGAGCTTTAGTTCAAGCCCTACGAAGATCCTCTAATCGAAGAGTCTGTATCAGCAGGGTTGAAGAACTGACTTATCATCTTCTAGAATTTCCGGAGAGCAGAGGAGTTGCAATTAAGGTGCAAAATAGTCTTTATGCTTTGGCAAAAAATAAATATCTGACACGTGATTGATACAGAATAACATTAAACTTTCTTTTGTGCTTTTTTTGATTGGTCATATTTTGTGTTAGTGAATATTACAATGTGAATGTCTCTTTTTATAGCTGTTTTTTTATCTGGTTCGAGCAGATTTGTGTGCAAACTATCAATTGTTTAGCTGAAGGCTCTTAAGGTTACAATGTTTAATTTAGAAACATACAGCATTGTCATGTGGATAGATAGTATAACTTCAGTAGTAGATGAAGGTTGTAGACTGTGTCCTCTGTCACAGTTGACCAGATGGGAATGTACAGTACAGTTGATCTGCATATGCACAACAGTTTTTATGCTTGTTTGCATGCTTCCGTTGAAGAGAGATGAGAAGAGTGGAGTATAACCGTCCAATAAGTTCATGTAATTTAGTCCTACTCATTCCCTTTCCTGCAGTGAGAGGACAGGAGGTGGGTGGTAGACTGTTTTAGCACTACTAGCCAAATCACCGCTTTTGTCAGTCTCATGCTTTTTTCCACAAGATTGTAACAGTTGTGTTACATAGATTGTAGAATTGCTGGAAAAGATATCTTTGGAAATGGAGTGCAGGCTAGGTGAATCATCCGGGCAGGCTACAGGTTGGGCATCCACATGAATAGATGTGAATTACTTTATTGTGAAAGAGTACATTCATACCCCCATTTGGTTTATGGTTTTTGTTTTATTTTAATAGTAATGTACTTAGAAGGCATTTCCTCTTTTGAAGCAGTGTGATACTCAGCAAAATCTTTTTTAGGTACAGTTGGTGTGCTCCATACTTGAGTTTGTATTTGGCCTATATGACGTTAAAGTCAGTAAAAATAAACTGCTTATAAAGACAGTTTTTCTAGCTATTCAAAAGACTTACATTTCACCTTAATTGTTTAATTCTGATAGGTAATTACTGTAACAATGACATATGACATAATGTTGGAGTCTTTTCTTTCCCTCGTTAGACAGAGAGATGGGAAATACAGATTTAAAGAAGTTTCCTTTTAACTAGTTTAGCTTTTCAGTACAAAATTAAATTTAAGCGTGGATTCTTTTGGTATAAACTTATATTTAGAATTAAATATCTTTATATTTCTCAATAGGAAAAAATAATCCCATGCCTACTGCGACTGAGACAGGCAAATGATGAAAGTCTTCAGGCTGCTGTTAGAGAAACTTTAGCTATAATTGGATATGCAGACCCTGTGAAAGGCTGGGGAATTCGAGTTCTTGCTATTGACGGAGGAGGAACAAGGTAAAACTTCTGGGTTTTTTTATATACTTGTAGCATTTTTCTTACTGTAACTAGAAACAAAATTTCAGCTTCTCTTCAATAAGTTTGTGCTCAAAGATGCAATTTATGATTTACAGTTCTGTTACGTTTTACTATTGAAATGGTGGATGGTATTTTTGTATATATTTGTGCTTGAATTTCTATGCATTAATAGTCCTTTGACACTGAAATTACCCATTTAAAGTTGGCTGCGTACTTAAATATTGGGTTTTTTTTCCTTTTGGAAGTAAATGGTTATTTGAGCTAGTCTGCTCTCAAGTCTAATCGCAGAAATACAACAGTGGTGTGAAATGCTAGAAGTAGTTTATATTCTTATGACAGTGTTGACTTAGGAATACAAAGATGTTCTTGTACTTGTCTGGTGGGTGACCTGCCTTAGCAGGACTGGTTTCGTGTGAAAGAATGAATAAGCTGGTAATGAAAGCTATTCTAGCCATGCTGTTGATTTATACTTTTTTTATGATACAACAGCTTTTCAAAAAAAAGCTATGCACCACATGTGCTTAGTTACATGTGTCCTAGTTCTGCATGAATTTATGCACCTAAAACAATTTTATGAAAAGTAGTGGCAGAAACACGTTCATTAAAGTCTTGAATTTACTGAAAGCTGTGTTTTCAGGCATGTTTGAAGAAATCTTGTTGACAGATAATTGATTGGTAGAAAATGAAGTATGAAGTCACTGCAGAAACAGTTTCACAAAGTTTTTGTTTCCCCATAGTATTTCTTTAATTACATCAAAATCAATTGTCTTAAGTAAAGGTTAAGTGTATGTCGCAAGTTCAACATTTCTGTTTCCGAAAGTTCATGGTAAACCCTAAGGATTTTACAAAGTAGAAAGAAGGGTTCTATATATATAAATAAAGTGTGTTCATTTTTCTGCTAGATTTCTAGCAAACTTCTTATCTTTAGAAAGCAGTATCTACATTTATAACACTAAATGAAACAAATCCAGAGAGCGAGCCCAAATACTGACTCCTGGCTGTTGCGCCACTCAGTTGGTGGTGTTTGTCTAGTTACATTTTTGGACTGGGTTGACTGCTGCTTTTCAGCAAAAGCCAGGACAGATTTGGGGGCAGCATGCAGGAGGTGCCATTCTCAGCAGAATATGTTGGCCAGATGGTGCTTGGTTTGATGCTCCTTTTGCTGTACCCAGCTCCCTAGCTCCAGCAGAGTTAGCACCTTTGTGTACCAGAAACTGTTTCATGCTGTAAAAGCACAAGTCTCATGGTCTGGGATGAATCTCCCATTATTTCAGATACATAGAATTGTAGGCAAAAGAAACGCAGAGAGAAAAATACTACTTCCTGAGGGCCATCATATAACCCTGGTAAAACCAAAAATTAAGTGCTGTGTGGTATGGATGCAGCTAAAATCTATCCTGAGCCTACATCCAAAGAATGTGACCATCCCTGATCCTACAAACCAGTACAGCTACAAAACAATACGACATTAGCTGTTGAGTACTTTTTTGATATGCCTGAGTATGTAATTTATGTTTAGTATTCATCATTCCATTTTAATTATGTTCTGCTGCTCTTTCATTCCCTGAAATATCTGGGACTATTACTGATGTAGTTATTCAATAATAGTTATTAATTAAGCAAAGATGGGCTTAGAACTATGTAAGATAAAACTACCATTGTATGCAAAGGGTTTTTTTTTTATGTTTCAGGGGTTTAGTTGCCCTTCAGACTCTGCGGAAACTAGAAGAACTAACTGGAAAACCCGTTCATCAACTTTTTGATTACATTTGTGGTGTAAGCACAGGTAATTGTTCATCCACAAGCTGGAATTTTACTGTGAACATAGTAAAAGAAAATCTGAGAATAAATGTAGATTTTGCAGAACTTGCTGGTTTCTGACATTCAGTGTAAATTGGGAAAGTACAGGTGTGACTTCTGAAGTCTTTTTTCTTTTGAGTAAGAAATTTGGGTGATTCATGAGACACTTGAAACTGATTTGTCATTTTTTTCAGCGAACATGGATCCTTTTGTACAGAGATAGAAATATTGTAGACTTTTATGAGGCTTTCAGACAAATAAGGTAACATCCGTCAGGGACCGATAGTGGGCCAGTGGTGTTTCCTGCCTTTATTAATGACCTACACAGTGAGATGGAGCGTGCATGTAGAGAGATCTTGGATGACATTAAATTAGAGGAAGTGGTCAATAGAGTGATGTCCTCTGTTCAGATCAGCCTGTGCAGGATGGAGAAATGGCTTGACAGTTACCACCTCAGGTTCAACAAAACCAAGGTGGTGAGTGGGCTGGCTGGCTGGCTAGAAACCAGCTTTGCTTAAAAAAGCCTGGTCCTGTTGGTACAAGTTGAACATGAATCAGTGTACCCTTGCAGCAGAGAAAGCTGACCACTTACTGGCTTGTATGAGCAAGAATGCACCCAACAGATTAAGGACCTCTGATGGCCACCGTCTATCTAGTTTTGAGCTCCTTGGTAAAACCTTGATCTTTTTGGTACATTCTTGTACGTGCTGGCTGAGTCTGGCAGAGGGCCAAGTAGATGATCTGAGGACTGGAGGTCATGGCAGTGGCAGAGTGCAAGAACTGGGTTTATTCAGCCCTAAGAAGAGAGGGAGAAGGGAGGCCTTGCTGCTGTTTCAAGTAATGGGAAAATACAGAAAGGATGGAGCTAGTCTTTTCTTGAAGGTGCACAGGGAAAAGAGAGGAGTGAACAGACAATTTGGAATATGGGAAGTTATAATTAGGTATAAGGAATCATGTTTTCCTTGCAATGATGGTCAGACACTGGAGGGAGTTGCCTGCATAGGGTGTGAAATCTTCATCCTTGGAGATATTCAAAACTCGACTGAACAAGTCCTGAGTAACCTGTTATAATTAAACCTGTTTGAACAGGAGGTTGGACTAGATGACTTCCCAGCATTAATTACTCTGTGACTTGATAGTAAATTACTCCTCCCTAGGAAGTAGTAAATGCTAAAGCATAAGTTTCTTTTTAAAACACAGTCATCTCTTTTGGAAGTGATGCTAGACCTGTAGCACCATAATATTGGTTTGTGATGTAAGAGGTATATTATAGTTTCCTATAGTTCAGTTTCCTTTAGAAACCCCATAATCTTTGAATTTTTTTCACTATACTTTCTCTTTTATACAGTTTAATTTGGAAATAACATTGAATGCATATCACTGTGAGTAGATATAATGTACGTTACCAAAGATTTGCTTAGTAGGCTCAAAATAGTACAGAAGAGGACAATGTCTAGGTCTACTAGACAGAATTTGTTTGTAGGCATGGTACAGTTCCCCACTTCACCTTTTTAATAATCTTTGGAAAAATTTCTTTGTTGGTTAATTTAGCAGTAAGTGATTGGTTTTTTTTGAAGATACTTTCACTGCAAAAGACTTCTCCAATGTCTCCTTCAATTACGATAAAGACATTTTGTCTTCGGTAGAAATGCCTGTGTGTTCTTAGTTTGATCCCACTACTCTGATTAGAACTAACTTTATTCTTAATTCTTCACCAGAAGAATTTGTGTCTTGTATCTGCTAGCAGGTCCTTAATGTGTTCTTTAAGGTTTTTTTACACTATCAAGTTTCTGCAGTGGTCCAGCTTGCAATAGGTGACGAGACATGATTGGGAGAGGTTGTACATATCTGTCAGGGTGTGCTAGTGGTGTGCTTCACCATTTCAGTTTGTGTTGATGGTACATATGCCAGTAGGATTTGCAGAAGCTTGCAGCTGAATTAATTGTGGTTTACAAGAGCGATGTATTAAATGAGAGAAAGGATGCCTCTTGTGTGTTACTGTTCTTTTGTTTTCCGCTGTGCTTTTCGTATCTCTTGATATTGTTTAGCTGTTTTTCCTTTTGAGTTTAGAAATAATCAGTTTCCTGTGAATTAAACACTGCAAAATCTGAGTTTGTGGTTAGCTTCCCTTATGGTGGCCATAAGGTGTAAATGCAGGCAGTTGCAGAGAAAGATGACTTTATTGATGCTGTAAGGGGCCCTGCATACTTTAGGTCACCTGCCTATTGCCAAGCACGATATCTGCGCATGGAGGCACCAGAAAACTCTTTAAGTACGTGCAATGCAGTGATAGCCACTAAACTTTTTTATGGGGAGCCAAGTTAAAGTAAATTGTGTATGGAGTTTGTGCCTGTTCTGTGTGAAAATCCGAAGATGAAAACAGAGCAGTTTAGAGGAAGAAGTGCTATTGCCGTATGAACTGAGCTGCTGGGAATTGTGTAAGTGAGGTTGATTATCGCTGTTCTCCAGTGTACTACCTCATTTCTAGATGAGCAGTGCACTTAACCCATCGAGGACAATTTATCTACAGGTACACTGTGGATGTGGCTTGTATGTCCTTTTCACTGCTCATGCAATCTCATGGTATGTCAAAGATACTTCTCAATAGTGGTACACTTTGTGATTCAGTCACAGGGAACAGTTCATAACATGAAGAGGATGTGATCAGGCAAAGTGCATACTACCACATTTTCAAATGTAATGGGCCTGCTCCAAGAATTTAAATTTTTTTTTTCCTAAATTCCTATGGCATTCAGATGCATCTTATGAGGGTTTTGATCATTGATGTAGTGTGATCAAATGTTCTTTAAGCATATTGTTTTCCAGTGCGTTTAACTACAAAGACATCCAAATTCCACAGGTGTATAAGATCATCACTTTTTGATGTATGTGAAGTTTTCTTAAGGACATCATGTAAGGATATTCTCCCCAAATATTCCTCCAAAGTTTTAAAGAACAACATAGGGCTAGTGCTCTCATGTATTCTTCCAGCCTTCAGTGAAGTGGAGATGAGGAGCCTCATTAACAAAGCCAGCATCTCTCTGTGTTGATGATGGGTTTTTTTTACTCACGATTTCTTTTCTTCCTTGCTGATGGAAGTATTTTTTTTTTCAGAACTCACAAATAAGTCAAGTCATGGTATTATAGATCTGGAAGCATCCTTAGGAGACTGTGTCGTTTCCCAAGGGAAGGATCAGCAATGTGTGTTTTACTGCTGACCGTTGTCTAAGATTTTGAATCATGTCAGGTCTCTTCAGCAAAATCTGTGCTAGTGATCAGTTTTTACATTTGGAAAAAAATTCCAAATGTCTAATGTTGGTCTTCCCATTGCAGTTCAAATTTGTTTCATCTTCTCTAACTCCCTAGGAACACGGATAACATTCTTTGATTTTTCTTTGCAGCAGCCTTGTGTGCATTTGAAGGCTTTTGTCATAGCGAGATTATTAAGGCTTTCATTATAGACTGATTTCCTTGACTTGTGATTATTTCTGGGTTTTTTCTGTATTGCTTTTCTTTTTTTCCATTGTTCTACATAATTTTGAAGAACATAATTCAGGTCCAGATACAGGTCTTCTGCTGAAGTTTTACTAGTACTGAAAAAGGAAGGAATACTTCTGTCTTTCAGGTTATATTGCTGCCTGTCTCACGTCTCAGTAGCGCGCTCTATCCCTGCATTACTGCAGATATGCTCCTTGGCCTCCTGGGTTTTATTTAGGTATTTTTTTCCCCGATGAAATGTTGGCCATCAAGACCGAGATGGTGTCTGCAGTGTAGGAACTACAGAGCAAGATGTGGTGGAAGCATCAGATGCTTTTTTTCCTCTCGACCATCTGATTGACCCTGCACTATATCTTTGGTTTTGATCTTACTCTCCTGTGAGCATCTTGTTACCATCCAGCAAGTTTCAGCAAAGCTCTTTAGTGTGTACCTTGTCTCTGATACTACCTACTGTACTCCTGTGCTGAAGCATACTGCAGTTCTTAGTGCTGTATCTCAGGAGATGAAGTGAAAATGAGTTTGCGTTTGGTATGATTTTTTGTTTCTCTTTGGCTTTGAAACTGTTCACCAAAACAGCAAATGTGTGATATTATAGATTGGTGCTGGTGAGTTAAGAGGAAAAATAGGCAGCAAAGGATTTGCATTATTCAGGAAAATGGTGTTTCTCTGCTGCTAAGATTTTTAGTTTGTGTTGAATACAGGCATTTGGTGATTTGGCAGTTGAGTGAGTTTCTGTTGATGAAACTTTGATGCATTAAGTAGGCCTAGGTTATATTAAGCATTGCTGCATTTTATTATAAAAAAATGAGACCATAGATCCACTGACAGTCAGATATCATGGCAGTGGGATTTGAGAGCAAAAGAAGCTTGGAAGTCATGTTTCCTTTAAAGCCATCTGTAACTTTCTTTATGTAGTTATTTCTGCATATTTTATTCTTTCTCTATTTCAAGAATTTATTCCTTTTTAAATTCATTTTATTCAAACCTATTGCATTCATTTTCAGGTTGGAAAAGCAATCTTGTCTTGATTATTCCTGAAGCTTAATTACACATCACAGTATTGTACAATTAGATTTAAAGGTTGTATATATCCCTTTCAGTTTACTATATCTAAGACTCTTAGTGATGCGTTAATTGTATTTTTTCAGTCTTTAATAGTATTCTGCAGCCTTGTTTTTTGGATACTGTTCTTTAGTTTCTACAAGGGCAGGTCATAATTTTTTTAGGCACGCACTAGATGGCAGTATGTATGAATCATTAATTATAAATAGTTGCAAACAGATGTATTCCAAGCTGGTCAAAATTCCCTTCTTTTCACAGAATTTTCATAGTTTTTCTTTACTGACTGAGAGTTGCCAGATAGCAAATAATGCTCCAAATATATTTTTAACACCACAGCACAGATTTCTCTTACCCATTTCTCTTTCCAAGTAAAGCAGTGGGCATAATTTGCTTTCTGCCATTATACTTATTTTCAAGGATGAAATCTGCAAAATTAAATAATGCCATTTTGCAACTTCTTAGTTATGTTTTTGAAAGTAGACTCTTCCTATCATGTATATGTCCTTTTAAAACTGTTTGTGATCTCTGAACAGGAATTCAGTGATACAAATGTCAATGGATCTTCCCTTTTCAAGACAGATATTCTGGTAACCTATGAACTACATTAATTTGTAATCTGTCTTTATAATCTTTGCTTCAGGCTATATTTTACATTTCAAAATGCTTCTTTTTCAGGAGCTATATTAGCTTTTATGTTGGGATTGTTCCATATCCCTCTGGACGATTGTGAAGAACTGTATCGCAAATTAGGATCAGATGTTTTTAAGCAGAATGTCATTGTTGGAACAGTCAAAATGGGTTGGAGCCATGCCTTTTATGACAGTGATATATGGGAAAAAATGCTCAAGTAAGTAAAAAAATGATCAGGTGAAAAATAATATAATGTCTGAGAGCCTTCTTTTTTGTTATTGTTTCACTAATAAGCAGATTCTTAAAACAACTAGAACGGGTTAGCAGATACTGTCATTCATTTGAAATGGCTGGGTTTTGTTTACTCAAACATTGAAAGCCTTTAATGTAATAATTTCTGTTTCTGGAGAATAAACTGAGCTTTAGTGTGCTGATTTCTGATTATATTCCTGTGCGCTTGCCAGCTCTGCTCGATCTGACTCATTATGGATCTGCTACAAATTTTACTAGCCACCTGCTGTGCCTTTTTCTTATAGGAGTCATGGTGAGAAATGAAATAATGTGCTATAGTAGGGATTTTCGATCTTAGTTGCTATATTGAGGGAGTTTTCCCATTGCCCTTTTCTTTGAGAAGGGAAATGAGCTGTAAGGATTGCAATAAAAAATATCCTTTGTGTCAGAGTTGCCAATGAAATGGCATTTGTTCATAGATATGAATACACGTGCATTAATGGCTATTCGGGTAAAGTCACCGGAAGAAATTATAGTATTACAAGTTTTATTACTTAGTTTTATTCATCTGTATTTGTATTGATAGTTCCATTGTCTATCATTTTTGCATACTAATGTCATAGTTTCCCAAACAGTGTAAGCTGCCACTGCTACCGAAAGAATTAAAACAGCTTTCTTTGAGTGCAAATGTAAAGTGGTAAAAAGTAATGACAATGTTCCGTTAGGAATGTGATTGTGTTTTATGGCATTGAAAGAAGTTTTTTTCCCATTATAGTGGAAATACCTGTACTACCTGAGTTTTAAGCATCTCACTTCTTTGCTGAAGTGGAGAGAGAGAATTCCAAGCACCATGTCTCTGTGCTTTTGCAAATTTTTAGGAATAAGTGTGTTTATCAAATTAATACTATGAGTTTTCCTTGTCAGATATCTGGATTTCCTCTTTTTTTTTTAAGAAAAGATACTTTTCTTTGCCTATCCTCTTTTTCTCCCTGCCCAACTAAAAGAAGTCTTGTGAAAATTATAATTACCTCATGTGAAAGGTTTTTACGTCTTTAATTAAAATGCTATTATTATTTGCAGCTACATTTAACACATGAGGGAGGGAAAGCACTCTATGAAATGGACAGAAGCTAGGCAATTATTATCAATAGATTAAATGAAAAATTAAATTTACTGATCAACAAATGACATTTTGTTGACCTATTTCTGCAATGGTGAAGGGAGATGCTATGCTTACACAACATTTTATTGAAACAACAGGGATTGCTGGAGGCTTTCTTGTGGTGTGGAAGTGTAGAACTAAGAAGGGAATTGAAAGGTTATATAGTATCTCTTTATGGCAGTAAGACGGTCAGGGCTAACTTTCAGTCATTGCATGGGGAAAACGCTTTATGTTTTGTTTTCAATTTAAAAACCTTCTGTGCACTGGGTGTGATTTTGTTATATAAATGGTAGTAGACCTGTCAACCTTGCTTGACTATTTGTATATTATAAATGCCATTTCAGAAAATGACAACTAATTTTGGTTAACTTTGTTCTGGGTGCTGTAGGGAATTGATTTTGTCTTACTTATACGTAAGTGTTAAAACAAACATATTCCTTGAATTGCAATTTGACTGGTGTTATTACTTTGTGCAGAAAATTATAGTTATCATATATCAGTCTCTGAAATGCTATATTGAATTGCTTTTGTTGCTTTTCTTGTTTACATGTCCAATTTTCTTTTTTCATATTGTCTTGAGAAACTACTGGCGAAATTTGGTGACCAGCTAGGGGTTTTCACAAGCTAACTGCAATCCCACACTGGGAATTTGTAATCTTGAGAAGCAATCAAGCACTGTATAGAGGATAGGGTAAAAGTTACGTGTTCCCTGTTGGTAAGAAAATGCATGTGTTTGAGATTATAAGTAATAATACTTCAAACCAGTATTTGTTACGCAAATTGAGCTATAAATTGAGACAGATCTCCAGTGGCTAGACAGGCAGCACATTCTGTACCAGTTAGTCACTCCAGATATAGCAGCGGCATCAGTGAGAGGTTCTGTAACCTTACGGTACATGCAATGAAAATCTTTCCTATGGGTTTGGTAAAGTTGTCATAGCTTCCTGATGCTGCTGTTGTTGTTGTTGTTAGATGGGGGTAAAAGTTACAATGTTTCGAATTGAATGTTCTTTCTCCAGACTTTGATTGCACCTTGGCTTTAGCCCATTAGAATGTGCCTTTGAGCATATGGTTGGCAATATGTTCTTACAGCATTCTTGAAGTAAGTGTTGCAATATTAAGTGACTTGAAGCAATGAAAGAGCAACATTTGCAAAAGAGACTTGTTTAGGTGGTCATGCGTAGAGGATATAGGTCACAAACAGACACAAACAAAGGAGGTAAATGTCAAAATAGGATAGCAAGTGAAATTATGTGTAAAGTAATAACCCATGAGTGAAAAAATGTAAAATGCTTACAGGATTTAACCTAACTTTAATATCAGAAGTGATTTGGGTGTTGTTCTGGACAGTTCAATGAAACATCTGTGTATTTGTGGTCAAACAAGATGATTCAGTGTGTGATGGCTGGGTTTGAAAATACAGAAAATATGAATTAATATAACAGCATTTTTCATAATCCAGTTTCATTTGAAATACTATTTACAGTTCCAGTTACTCTATTTTAGAGAGTGTTTCTGTTGCAAGATTGGTAAAAAGTAGCCAGTAACTTAAAGACAACTCACACAAAGGGATCAGGACTTCTGTCGTTAAAAACATGAACAATTTAAATCAGTAATTTGAGACAGTAAGATATCCTGAGAAATATTGTTCTCACCTTTTCTTCAAGAACAAGGGACTGTTCAATAAAATTAGGTGGCTTACTATTTTAGCACAGTATGTGAATAAACTGTGGAATTAATTTTGCTGTGACTTCAGTAAAAATATTTGAACGTTGAGGCTTGACAGATTTATATAATATGCAGCTACAATATTAATGCTAGCAACAAAACTAAAATAAATTTGGAGGTGATATTAAACTTTTCTCTTTAGACTTCAATGTCTAAAATTGCGTAGTAATTTAAGGTTGTTCTTGTACCTACTCCGAAGCATCAGTTCCTGGCCTTCATAAGGAAAAAAAAATGTGAGAAAACAATTATTCAGTTTGGTTCCTATAATTAAGCAGTGGGTATTACTTGTGCAGTTTTGTAATCTTTACATTGAGGATTTGAGAAAAAATATCTGATGAAGATACTTAGGAAGAAGTAGATGAAACTGATGCAAATCAGTAGATGTCTTTCATATCTCACTTCTGTCAGTCTTATCTCTTATTTCTGTATATGATTCATGATTCCGTGTACTTTTGTCTCCTTCTGTAATTAATTGGCGAGTGAAGATGGCATTCTTCCCCTTCTGTTTGGTGACTGGAGAGACAGGAATTAATGCATTTAGTGGAAAAAATAAAATAAAACAGTGCTATTGGTGTAAGAATTGTCAGCAGCAGCCTTCAGTCATAGGACTAGAAGCTCTCTCCCTTCCTTCTTCCCTGTCAAGGATACATACATAGCTGTCCTTCAAGTACAGATATCTGCTAGTGGAACAGTAAATTGTCCTACCTCCAAAAAACAGTTTACTGTCTACGTGGAGGACTACTCTGTAGCATTAAAAGCTTCTTTTATCTTCTGACCTGAAAGATTGATAAAGGTCTTGTTTTTAACAGTGGAAATGCTACTACCTACTGGCATAGTAGTGCAAGCTATAAATGAATGATCTCTTAACAACATCACGTGGAATCACCTTACTTAAAGTGTTGCAATACTGAAAACCATCTTTGCAGAATAAGTTAGATGCGCCACCTGTGTTTGTGTGAACTGTGTTCAAGGAGAGGAAGAAAATGTGCTGATTTAAATGAAAGCCTGTTTGGAACTGTTATGGGTCGTGAGTGCCCACTCTGTAGAGTGTTATACCAAGTAAAGGTAAATAACCAAACTGAAGTTGAAATAGATACTGGTACTATTGAATAGTATGCTGATATCCTCCAGCCTTCTGCACTATGCAGGAGAACTACCTTTTAGTTAGCAGTTAGAATACTGACCTTAAGGCTGATGTGATAAGTTACAATGCTGACCGTTTGTGTGATTTCACTGTCAGACTTATAAAAATGTATGCATATGAAAAATTCAAGCTCGAAAATGAATGTTAAATGCATATTGAATTATTGTTATGCAAGGTTACATGTAGATCTTTTAATTTTCTCCTGGATCATGTAGAATGGCATCTTTCCTTAGCTTTTGTTTTCATAACAGTTCAAGAGAGTAATTTTCAAAACTGTTTAGTAAATATGTTGATTTTTTTTTTAATTCTTAAATGTAGCAAAGTACTTTGTTTTCGTCTGACAAACTGGTTGGGTAATCCTGATGATTTGTGGTTAAATATGTGGTGAAGTAGGTAACCAAATCAAGACCTCAGTCACTCTTCAGATTTATTTCCAACAACATAAAAGGTTTCAGGTATTTGTCTGTTGAATTCATCTGTAGAAACCTGATTATTAAAGTGAAATCCAAGCGTAGCTTCTTTTAAATGCAAATTTCTCAGGAGTTAGGATGATAAAAATTTGTTTTGTTCATGCTAAACTGACGTAGCATTTTCAATTTTTTTACACTTACTTTTAGAGAAAAAATGGGTTCAAACCTTATGATTGAAACTGCAAGAAATTCCAAATGTCCAAAGGTAAGTACAGTTTTCTATGCTAAGTACTACATGCGTATTCCACAAGTACTTTTAATAGTTCTGAGTAAGAGTACTGTCCCTAGAAGAATATTGGGTAAACAAGTATGAGTGTTGATATGCTCTCCAGGCCGTCATGAGATAACCCATGCTTCTAAAGGATAAAAATTCATTTGATTCTTAAACTTCTGCAGAAATTTCTCCTATTTTTATTTAATACTTTAGGTCAGGAGAACTACTAGGTCAACTTCTTGAAGTTGTACGATGTTTGTTTTTTGATGTAAGAGAATTCTACTATCTGTTGTGGCAGTTGTGATGTGTCATTGTGTAATGAGATAAGAGGGTTTATCCTCCCTTTATGTAAACTACCAGATTCTCCTGGTCACATTCATGGGCCTCAAGATATCTGCTCTTCGTCTGTGATAGGAAGGATAATTAATTGGAGGGGTGTTACATACAGCAGCAGTGTGAGAGTGAAATATGAGAAAGCATGGGTATTTTATTTTTGATGAAGGATAGAGTGTGAAGAAAGAAAAAGAATATAACATCACATATTTCAGAACAGTCTGTAATTAACAGATGTTTTGGTGTTGTAGCACTATACTCAATGCTTTAATGTTAAATGGAAGATATTCACATTTTTCTAAACATAGAAACATGCTTTACTGACTACATTCCTAGTCCGTGTCTAAAACAAGGACATGAAAAGGCTGGAGTGGTATGTTGCTTTCTGAGAGAGAAGCTTTCCTACGTTGACTTGCAAGTTATCTTTGAACCAGGATCTTTGGCTTCCTTCCATGTTCTTCAGCAATAAAATGTGAATATAAATAGAGTTGAAACTAGCTGTTCCCAGTAATTGCTTTGTAGTGCTGGCAGTGGTGGCACTCTTTACAAGGGATAGCAAAATCAAAATAAAACATGCAGTTGTGTGCTCTGCCAATGTTAAATTCGTGGCGAGATGGATTTTTCTAGAAGGTGCTCAGCACTACATAGCATAAAGTATGATGAAGTGGTAGTGCGTATTACAAAAAATAAATTCAAGCATTGGGTTTATAAGTTTTCTGTTACATTTTCTAGTATTTTTTCTTATAGTAGTGTTTAGAACCAAACCTTCCTTTTGGCAAGACTTGGAAACTTTTCCTTCATGGAATGATGGAGTACAAATTGTGCATGTATTTTGTTTCTGCATTGTCATATAGAAGTTATTTTCTTGTTTTCTTTTGTGGTAGAGATGGACTTGCTGTGAATTAAATGGTGTAACTTACGTAGCTGAAGAATGGAAATGAATACAGTGATACCACAGTGTCAGTTGCTAGTGCTGTTGAGTAACGTTACACAAAAACACCCTACTCTCCAAAAGAATAATCAGAATAGAATTGAACACCCCCTTGCTGCTGAAAGTATTGTTCTGACTGGGTGCATCATCACTAAAAGGTCTTGCATATTTTAATACTCACCCATGATGATAGGTACTTTCACGTCATGTGATTGTATTGGTAAGATGTAACATTTTTGTAGTCACACGGTTTGTTTTATGGAAATAGCATTTTGGCTTTTCATTTAGATTTACCTATGTAATTTTTGTTATTGGCATTTCGATGTCCTTAGAAAAAACAGTGAAAGATTTATGTTTCTTTTGTTTTTTTCTTCTGGAGAGATTTTTCCTGCACTCCTTTACCTCACGTTGTGATATTAAGTAATCATTTTCTTGAAGAAAGAAATTAATTGGTATTCCTAACATTAGTATTTAATGACTTTGTTGCATTGCTGGTTACAGACTTTTAAGAATGAACTACCATTCATAAAGGCAAAACATTTTAAAATCACATAGATGACACCAGCTTTTTGTTTAAATAACAATGGATAGATATTGGTAGAAACACATTAGGGAGTTTGGTCTTATTTGATGGGTTTTTTTACTTTTCACTTTTTAAAATCTAGATAGGCATTATAAAAAAGTAATTAAATAATGAACGACATTGGATTCCAGAGATGTATTTTATGTATAAATTTAATTTTATATTGTGGGAAGTTGTCATTGTCATTGTTATTGTTATCATCATGTATAACTATTTTTGTTCCTCATAACTCACTAGGTGGCTGCAGTAAGCACCATTGTAAACAGAGGAACACCGCTGAAAGCATTTGTTTTTAGAAATTACAATCATTTTCCTGGTGTTAAATCTCATTATATTGGAGGCTGTCAGTATAAACTGTGGCAGGCCATTAGAGCATCATCTGCTGCACCAGGATACTTCCAGGAATATGTTTTGGGCAATGATCTTCATCAGGTAAGTTGAAATCTTCTTTAGTAAATGTTTTCCAATATTATACCTGAGAAAAAAGTTTTCTGAATTTCTGATTCAGAACTAAGCAATAAGTTGGTAGCAGAAAGAAAATCTAGGAGAGATAGGAGTAAGAAAGAAGTGGTTTAGCTTCTGGTATTCTGTTCTTCTGTGCCTGGAAGGAAACCCTATATGAGTTGTAAATTGCCTGAGTTCCTGCTTATAACTGGTATTTCATTGAGCATTATTTCACTGAACAGATGGTGCGACTTAAAATCTAACAATACTGTAAAGTGTGAAAAAAAAGTTACACATTTTAGTGTTCCTTTTATTAGTGCATAATTTCAGTTAACAGTCTGCTTTTAATTACGTCCATTGATAGCTTATTAAGCTCTATCCTGGTTCTGAGCTAGGAAAAAGAATAAGAGATGCCACAGCAGTAAATCTAATCTCAGAGGACAACTGCAAAAGAAATTCCCTTGAGGATAAAGCATTGTCTCCTATCAACAGCCTATGCAATCTTATTGTATTGTAGCTTCTGTTGGTGACCCTCCTTGAAGAGCAAGGCAAATTAACTTCTTCAGTAGTTTTCTAGCTATTGTGTTCTTGTCTTTCAGTGCCCCTTTATTTTACAGTTCTCTGAGTTTTAAAAGGATCATTTTTACAGTGCATAATAATTAAAAACATCAAAAAGATTTGATGCATATCTGTGGCAGAAAAGACTACAGAGGGTGACTGAATGTGAGACAGCATAGGATTCTATTAGTTAAATTTAAAGCATCTATTACATTTCCATCATATTTATTCATATGATGGCATTAGCATTGAAGTACTAGAAAGTAATAATAGCATATTTTGAGTAATAAGATGTACCTGGATCACCTACAGAATTTCTCATGGTGTTCATTAAAAAGTTGTGTAATCTCATTAGCATTGTAACATGCGTAAGTAATACTGAAGTTTAACAGATAAATAAGGAGTATGAGATGAAATAGAGGAAAATTCATTAGATTAATGGGCAGAAGCATTGATGCAGAGGAAGATCTTGAATTTATTCTTGAATGTACTTCTACATTTTGAGTTAATATTTATAAGGAGATGGAATATTTATATTCAGCTATATAAAAGCTTTACATAAGTTAGCAGGCTGAAGGGGAAGGGTTCCCATGGAGGACAGGATGGTGCTACTACATCAACCAGATTCTGAGAGTTCTTCCATTTTATTCAGTTTCTCCTTTTTGTTTAGAGTCCTTTCCCCCTCCCCCCCCCCCCCCCCCGCCAACCTCCACAGTATGGTACATCTTGGTATCCCGGAAACATTTTGATCGAATACTACCTGAAATAAGCAAATAAGTTTTTTGTTGGTTTAGAGCTAAAAATTGAGTAATGCATCAGGTTTTCCAAGCCTGAGTACTGCCTGAAATCCTGAAACATGTTCATCTTCCTTCTGGCCAAGCAAAATTGGAAAGGGAACTGCTTTAGCCTTTGGGGCTGTTCCAAGCTGCTCCTTAACTGTTTGGATGGGTCACTGTTTAGCTATGTGAAGCACTTTTCTTCCTCTTCTCACCTTTCCACCCCCTTTCCTTGAATTGAGAGTACCAAAAAATCTGTCTGTGCTTCTGTATGAAGAATAGCTAAATAGACAACATGATTTTTAACTCCTACACCGTGCCTAGACAAGTATTTATGTCATTTAATGTCATTTCTGAATTGCAAGATTTGTATGAAATGCAGTAAGGTGGATATTCTTTTCATCTATATTCACTTCTAAATCTAATTTACCAGGCTAGAGAGTGTGTGATGAGTGTTAATAGCGATCACCTCCAGTATTCTTATACACAGAGCTAGAATGAATACTAGTTCATTTTTCCTTACTCCCGTGTCTTTGGTCAGAGCCCTTCCAAATGATCTTACCAATACTGTTTCACAAACTCGCCAATCTTTTCTGTTTGACATATGTTAATTACTGGGAAGCAGGGGCTTAGGATGTGGTTCACCTTTGTAAGTCATAAAGAACTAAATGTGTTTTCAGTACTAAAACTGTTTAATGTAGGAGAACTAGACACTAAATTTTCTGACTTAAACTTTCATATCATTTGAAAATCTCTCTTCTACTCAGGTATAGTATTTAAACACTTAAGAATTCTTTTAGAATCCAAAGGTTCTCCTCTTTATGTCTTTCATGCTTTTCTTTCCCCAGAGTACACCATTTTTACCACATCTCTGTGTCCATAATTATGTATTTTGTGTGGGATGTGCTGTTTTTTTTTAACGGACAGCCAGCTAGCAAGGTGTTAAATGGCAAATGCTACGTAACTGTCTTCATACAGATTTCTGTCTTGGATTATAAATTCACTACTGCACACCAAAGCTACCTTGAATTACCTTGTTTTAACCCTGGGGTAAGAGCCTCCATGCATGTAGCAGACTGTTACCCTTACGTTCTTGGTAATGGTATCTCAGTGGAAAATGCAAGGTAATCGAGTGTTTTATCTTTGTTAAAGTATCAAAGATTAATTGAAAATAATACATATACGTAAAGATGATTTTAAATAAATAGAATCCCATATCTCTGTTTAAAACAGCTCTGTGAATATTTTTAAAGTATGTTAATAACTCTTAGACCTGAGTTATAGCTCCTATCGTTGAGATAGTATATTTTTGTTGAGCATTTTTTTTTTCTAGAAGTGCGCTTCAATTGTCATATGAACTTCCTCGGCCAGGATGATACTAACATTTGTGGTTTATATGGAAATTCTTGCTCTTTTCTGTTTTATCACTTTAAACCTGTACTATCCTGCAGGTTTTGAGCTATAGAAATAAATGAAGCATGACATTATTAGACATTCTCAATAGCACCATGATTTTTGAGAAGTGCATCAGCAGAGTACATATTCATTGTAAAAAATAATTTATGCCAAAGGCTTCAGTATTGCAGTGCAGTGTCAGAAAGGTCATGATCTTTTGAGGATTTTTTTAATGGATTGGAAACTTCCGTTAATTATCTTAATATCTTTTCTTAACAAACTATGCTAGTTTCTGACTAACGTATATAATCTGCTTCAGCAGTGTTGGTATTTCTAAATAAACCAAAGAATAGAGATGGTCAAAATGTGAAAATGATTGTAAAGTATCTGTCAAAATTCAGATTAGTAAGTAGAATGAGATTTGTTTCCAGGCTTTAAAGTTTGGGACTCTAAAGGATTAGATATCGAGATGAGATTTTTGTATTGGTTTATCAGTCAGTTGTACATTTAACTCTGAATGGAAAGCACTCTGGCAGTTGATCTGACTTAGGACTCTTCAAATGTGTGAAAGTATTTAATTTGATAATGGCAATTTAGTGGATTTGTTTTATGGTCAACCTGTGTATTCTTGTCTTATGCTGTCTAGCTTTTGTTGAAATCGGAGTCTTCTCGCAAACTGTATGAAGTAGTTGAATAGTGCTATGGGTAGGGTTGAGATTAATTTGTAGAGATTTTATGTATGACTAGTCATATGTGACCGAAATGAACTGTAGCTGCTCATTTTAACACTCCCTTTTCCATAATCTGTATGTTTGTATACGCTTGTGTATTTCTGTACGCACATCCATTCCTTTCTCTTGGAATGTTTCAGCTTGACATTCTGTGCCAGTCACTGTGAATATTTGAGGGAATTGTAAAGTGTGGAGTTTTTTTAAATAAGGTAATTATTTTTACAGTTATTTTACAATTATTTTTATTTTCATTCTGATGTAATTTTGAGAAAGTGGTTCCTAGGTGCCTGAGCACTCTTTTTTTATTTGTGCTGCCGATAAGCTGATGTTTGTTAAATGTCCACGAAAAGTAAGCAGTTCAAAACCAAATAGCAATATTTACAATCGGGTCAATCATGCTATGCTATCTGATTCCACCCTGTCAAGTAGGAAAAAAAAGTGCAGCTGTTCGTAGATGAGGGGAAGAGGATTAATATTCTTTGTGGTTCAAAAGAGGAACACATTAACATTCAGAGGGATTTAATCCCTGTAACATGCTTCTCCAGGAACCGTGCAAGTCATGAGAGACCAAGCCATGATGTTACAGTATAGAACTGTATTGCTGTATGTCAGGTTTTTTTATTTTAAAATCTCTTCATGAAGTACTGAGGGTCTTAACCTCTTCCCAGTCCTGTTGCAACCAGTGACTTTTTTGTCCTGCTTCCCATGAAGGGTGTTGTTTCTTCTCTCTGTTCCTCTACTTTTCTTTTATGTAGTGTGAAGAACACATGGGGTACTCAATAATGTCACAGTTGTATGCTGAGGAAATTACCAATTAATTAAAAGAGCAATTTAAGATTTAACTAAATCATTATGCACACTTCATTTACTAGGTTTTACAGTAAAAACTTAATGTGTCCCACGGGATTATTTAAAAGGGCGGCAGGGATTGTGTGTGTGTGTATGTGGTGGTGAGTTTAACATAGCCACAATTTTTTCTCAAAATAAAATGTATTTAATTTAATACAAAGGACTTGATTGCCTTTCTCTTGATAGCTTCCCATGATTTCATTGCTGTGTTACAATTTCATTTATTAAAATGCTGGTGTTGACTTATGTACTGTTGAGGTAATCATATTTTCTTTGGGCAAGATCAGATAGAACACAGGTTAAATTGGCAGCTAATCTGATAGTGGAATTTTAATAATGCACATGTAACAATGGTTACAACCAGGAAAATAAAATATATAGAGAGTACAATAAAAGGCCGTAACTAAAAGTTCAAGTCTCACCTTCATTAAAAAAAGATAATACACATTTTCTTCATATTTTTCAAACTTTTCCTTTTATTAGGCAGTAAATTTGTAAAGCCATTTCATCTTTGTTGTTTGTTACAGGAGAGGCCTTCAAAAGTGATTTGCCTAGTGGATCCTACCCTAATTGGTTTTACACGGTAGCTTTTAAAATTAGATTCAAGGGTGCTTCCCAGGCTCTAAGAAGACATAGAATATAGGTCACATTGAAGTTCTTCTCATTCTTAGGATATGCCACAGTGATCAGTATACACCAGAGCTTATACAGACGGCAGTTTAATAGGTGTATCTTGTTCTCACAATGATAGAAACAAGTATTTCTTTGTTTCTCTGTCTCCTTGTTGCCATACACATTTTCCTACAGCCTTGGAGGCGATGTCGCCTACTGTTTAAGGAGGAGGGAGTTTACCGGAATGTGTTACTGTGCTCATGCATATCTGCATGTCTTTTTATTTTATGGATTTTGAAGTTCTGGTTAGCAGCTTTTCAGGTGGATGCACATGGTGCAGTTTACCACCCTTTGTGAAATTGCTGTAGTTACTGCACCAGCGGCCTTCTGCAGAGCAGACTGCTTGCATGATTCCAGGCAAGGACTTGTTAAGTGAGGTGTTATTGGAAGATTTTTTTAGTGAAATGAAATTGAGAGTATATTTTGTTTAGGCATTTAACTTGAACGCTTTATAATTTTTATCTCTAGTGATTCAATGGTGCTTTGCTAATGTAATTTTCAGAGTGTTTATTTGAAAAAAAAAAAGTCCCACTCTCAAATGAGCTGTACTACATTTAACTCTGTTTTTGCTTAGACTTCTGAGTCTATGTATCTTTAGTGACACTGTTTACCATAAAACAAATCCTGCAAAATTAGAGGAGGCTGGTATAGTGAAAAGTTACAAATCAGTTTCAGTAATTTCTGTAGAGACAATGTAGGCTGCTGCTCTCAAGTTCTGATGTTACCTGCCATCATTTCTTAGATCAAAAAGAACAATTTGCTGTCTATTCTTGATAGCTTGTAATTTTTTTTTTCCTAGATTGTCTATCTATCTAATACAGAACTTGAATGGGACCATATTTCCGTATGAAATAGCCTTGTGACATTCATTGAAAAAAAACCCGTAAGAATATAATGGGGCTGTTGATAAACTCTTACCTCCTCCCTTAAGAATAGCTTGTTCATAATATATAGTGGTCTGGTGCTTAATGTAAATGATCACTTCATGCTTTGTTGGGTACCATCCAGCCTCCAGTTTACCTTGTGTATTGTAGTTTAAGAAACTGACCTCTTCTTGTAATGGATACAGGCCTTAGTACTGTGTTGGGAATAATTTGCACTGTGTGCACAAAATGTGTAAAGTCAATTAGTTCAGTACTAATTTCCGTTAGTTAGGCACAATGTCTAAACCCTGTACTGAGCTTTTCTTCCAATACAAGGATTAATCTATAGTGTTAATTTTGCAAATCCCAAAGCAGTTGGCAATCTCTTCAAAGAGTATTTACCTTGAAATGTTTATTTTACTGGTGGTATATTTACACTGCTGGTTTTAGTAGTAGATATACTTTTGATTTTTGGCTACAGAATTTGGAAGTATTTCAGCAGGCGTTTCCTTAGAGAAGAAAGATGAGGAAATATAGAACGAAACAGTTTCCCTCAGGTCAAATTCTGGCCACTGTCATGGTCGCCAGCTGCATCATAGACTCTATTTCATAAGCATGCAAAGCGGTCTGTGCTGTTTCTACCCTTGTAGAAAGTTATTTCAAGAAGATATTTCTTCACTTTTCTCATAGCTAGAAAATTTCTGATTTTCACTCTTAAGTTTAGCTAATGGATACAGATTGTCCTTGTGCTAATACTGTTGTCTAGTTTAATTGAACTTTCTTCTGTAGTATTTACCCTTCTGATGTGTATATAAAAAGCAGTCATACCCTTTTTTTATTTTGCTAGTCTAAATACGCCAGTCTGACTTAATTTTGCAAAATAAGCTCTGTGTTCTCTTGATCATGCTAATGGCCTTTCATTGCACCTGCTGCAGTTTGAGTAATCTTTGAAACTAGACTATTCAGTGTGTTTTGGCATGACCCAAGACATATTGTGCAAAGTTGAATGATATACCAGACTGAAAATTAGCATTTCTAAATTAGAAGCAAAATTCAGAGGAGTTAATGTGGTTGGACTGGAACACTAATCTAGATGATGTCTTAACTGTTAATGTATTTCCTTTTTCAGAGGAATGTGCTGCTTAGAGTTATGGTTGCCTTTTCAGCAGCTGCTTCATATATAGGTGGTTTAAATCAGTCTGTGATAGTGCTTTACTGAGATCTTTCTCATGATTGATCTGATTCAGGTGCCCACCAAAGCTCCTCTGTCACTTCCCTCCTCAGCTGGATAAGGGAGAGAAAATACAATGAAAGGTTCATGGGTTGAGATAAGGACAGGAAGAGACCACTCAGCAATTACTGTCATGAGCAAAACAGATTTGACTTTGATAATGAATCAGAAATAAAATCAATCAGATTTAATCAGAAATCAGAAATAAAATCAGAAATTAAGAATAAACCTTAAAACACCTTCTCCCTTCCCTCCCTTCTTTTTGGGCATAACTTTACTCCTCATTTTCTCTACCTCCTTCCTCTAGCGGCATAAGGTGGTGAGAAATGGAGATTGCGGTCAGTTCATCACACATTGTCTCTGCTGTTCCTTCCTCCTCAGGGGAAAGACTCCTCATTCCTCCTCTGCTCGACTGTGGAGTCCCCTCATGGGAGACAGTACTCTCTGAGCTTCTCCAACTTGAGTCCTTCCCATGGACTGCAGTTCTTTATGAACTGCTCCAGTGTTGGTCCCTTCCATGTGGTGCAGTCCTTCAGGAAAAGACTGCCCTAGTGTGAGTCTCCCCACAGGGTTGCAAGTCCTGCCAGTAAACCCTCTGCAGTGTGGGCTCCTCTCTTTCTGGATCCACAGGTCCTACTAGGAGCCTGCTCCAGCATGGGCTTCCAACCAGGTCACAGCCTCCTTCAGGCACATTCCACCTGTTCTGGTGTGGGGTCCTCTGCAGATGGATATCTGCTGCACTGTAGACATCCATGGACTGCAGGGGGATAGCCTGGCTCATCATAGGCTGCAGGGGAATCTCTGCTCTTCTCCTTTTCCTTTGCTGACCTTGGTGTCTGCAGAGTTGTTTCTCTCCTATATTCTCACTCCTCTCTCCATCTCCAATTGGTGATACAGAGTAACTTCTTTTCCCCTTAAATATGTTATCCCAGAGATGCTACCACTGTCACTGAGCCATCGGCTCTGTTGGACGCAGGGGAAGCTTCGAGCAGCTTTTCATAGAAACTACCCTTGTAGTCACCCTGCTATGGAAACATTTACATGCAAACCCAAAACAGACTCCATCTTTGTTCTAAAAAGCATGGGATTGTGCTTATGAGCGCTTTACTTGACTGTATGTTGTTTCCTTTGGGTTTCCTTAGACCTTAGAGTCATTCTGTATTTACAGTAAGGCCTTTGTATTTGCAAAGCCTGTTAACTTTCTAGTAACATATTTCATTAGCAGTTGCATGCTTTTGCGAATATAATGAAGAGGAGGAGCCCCAAACCAGCCATTGAGTAACTGATAGAAAGCAGTCTCAGCCAAAGAGTTCCCCAATCAATACAGACTGTTGTCCCATCTGATTAGCCAGTTCTTTGTGATCTGTCATCTCTTGCATCACTTCCAGTGGTCTGGTATGAAAAGTGCTTTTTAAATCCAGATTTTCTTCATCTAAAAATTTCTGTTTCAATTTTTATCTGCCTTTAATAAACTCATATTTTGCCATCTTGGCATGTACTTCTTAATATAGAGGACTCATGAAAGTGCAGAACTATGGGTCACTACTAAGTCTTCTTACTTTTCCATATTTTTCTCAAAGCCTATTGAATTTCCAGTCATTTTACTATTCCTTAATAAACTGACAGCTAAAAGCATAGACAAATTAGTTAGCAAAATTAGTATAAGAAATATTAATAACAATTAGGGGTTTTGATATAAAAATTATTCTTAAGAATATTTACATTGTTATCATGGAAAACAAAATTTGAAGAATTTTTTAATTCTGAAAATCTAACATAGTCAGCTTTCACAAGGGTTACCATTTCTCTGGATCTGGAATTTCTTGCTCACTTGTGGAGGTTTATAGTAATGTGGTTCTTTGTGTAATTACTAGAGCTTTCTCCTGAGTCTGATACATGCCATCACAGCAAATAGAGTTTTAATATCGTTCCTAAGTTAAATGTTGGGTTTTGTTTGGTTGGTTTGGGGTTTTTTTGTGCTCTTGAACCTTGCCTGTGCTCCACAAACTTCATATAGGGAACTCGAGCTCGGGCCATTATAGATTCAGCCACAGGCCAGTTTTTTCTCTTGCGTTGTGTGCTGTGATCTTTGCTTGTAATATTACAGGCAATTCATCATTTAGGAACTGTAGTTAAAATGCCATTTTAGTGATGTGTTGTTCATTACAGAAATTGTGTAACTAAATCTGCAGTGCACAGCTTGTGCTTTTAATGACAATATATTTTATTGCCAAATAAATCTTATTTTCATTATGTCTTCTAATATTTAGCAAATCGTCACCAGTATGTTTTCTGTATCTGACATAAAACCATGAATTCAGTAATGCCTTCAGAGCATCTGGTCATTTCCTGTGAATTAATGATTCACGGGGATAGGTTAATAATTTAAGATAATCACCTAGCAGTCTACCTCAGCCAGCCATTCATTCTAAGGAAAGTCAAGAACAAACATGGCTAATGTAGGTTAAAACAATGTAAAATATATTATGAAATGTTTAGCTTACAATATCAATAGTATTGATAGCTGTAGGAAGCAGTTAGTGTAACATTTGTGTGTATGAAAACAGTGTATTACAAGGTTGCTAATTTTTAGGAAAAGATACTGTATGGGAGAACAGTACTACTGAAAAGGAAGCTTTTCAGTAAACTTTGACTTTAGATTTTTTTTTTGTTAATGTAATGTCATCTGAGTGTAAAATGTTTGCTTTTTGCAGCAGGTGTAGTAGAAGTGCAGATGTAGCTTGTGTACCTTCAAACTGTCAAAGACAGCCATAATGGAAATTTTAATACTAGTGTCATTCGATAATAATACATTTCATTTTCATTCGCTGTACAAACATTTTCTAAAGAATTTTTCCATTAGCCAGTTAAAGGGAAATCCCTTTTTCAGTGCCCACTTGAGCAGTTACTTGTCACAGTTCTAGAGTGTTTGTTTTTCTGATGTCGGGAAATCATAATGTTGAGAAAGTATTGAGCAGAAAATGTTGTCTGAGGAATTTAAAGGAGCATCTCTGCCTCTTCTTAATGGAATCGTTCATTCTGAAATTGTTAGAAATATAGGAGGATCTCATTAGTATCTCTCCCCAGTTAGGGCCTCTGGGAATCAGGATAGTGCAGAACACATTATAAATTGTATGTGGCTGACCCAGTAACATCCCTATTAGCATGGTTATGAAGCAAGTGTGAATCTTTCTAAATACATCGCATGAAATGTTTGTATAAAGAGATAAATGTAGGTCATTGTATGCCTTATAGAAAATTATCTAGTTCCTTTCTCATGTGTCATGTAGAATAGTGAGTCAGACCCACCACTGGAATGAAGCTAAACCAAATTGTTTCAGTGCAGTATGTATTTTAGAGCTTTGTTAGAAAAGTTGGCACCACCACCCATTGTGATCACTAAGATAAAGAGGAAACATTTCTATTTCTGTACTGTTTCATGTTTATAAATCATGATAGATTTTATGGGATCAAAATGTTTTGTGCAGGGACACAGAGATTGCTAGGAACTCCTCTTCAGCACTTTCATCCTCAGTAGCACTGTGAGCAGCCTGATTACTCGCAAGAGGAGAGCCATAGTTAGGGTACACGTTTTTTGTATATATTTAACAGAACAGGATAACCATGTGACCATTGTATAGAGGAGAGTATATTTGTGCTGAGCACCATAGGGGCTACTTTATTGCACAGCCAAGTCTGAACATAGTTTCCTTTTTCACAAAGTGTGTATTAAAACCGGTAACGTGGTAGCCCAGTGATGTTTGACTGATCAAGCTTTAAAGCTTTATATGTAAATATGCTAACGTTCTCATAACGGCACCAGGTGACTCGTGCAATGAGAGGAGTAGGTGGGGATGTGAATCTTAGTTATCTGTATGAATAGATGAAAAACTCTCCTGTTTCTCATTCCTGTCTTCTAGTCCGAGCACATTTGCTGATAAAATAGTTATGTAAATGTATTGTGCTGATTTTACAGAATGATTTGTCAAGGCACCCCCATTTTACTTACAGAAACTTACAGGAAGTTAATGTTTTCAGAGTAGTTATTTTAATTTTTTGAAGACATAGCCCCTTGTAATGGTGCAGCAACTCTTCAGACTCCTCATTTGAAGCTAGAAGCCCTTTCATTAGTTGGTATATTCATCATCTTTAAACATCAGATTTGAAAAATCCTTTTCAAAAGTTCATTCAGAATCTCAGCCTGTCTTGTCCCAGCCTGTGACAGCTTTGTACTGATTCTGTCTCTTTTTCTACAAAGACAATGAAAGTAAACAACAGAGCAAGTCTGTAAAAGTGAACTAGAATGCAAAGCATGTCTGCATAGGCAGTGAGGTGAAATGGTTACTATGGAGCCAACAAACTCAGCTTCCAAATATCACACTTGTCTTTCTTAATTTAGGTATCCTTCACCCAGTGCTAGATTATTTTCTTCACAAAACTTAGCATCATATAAGTGAAACTGTGCAGCACACAGGATGTTACACTGAACAATTACAAGGCACAATGTGAGCCTAACAAAATTAGGAAATGCAACGATAGCCTGTGAATGAACAGAGTATTATGAACTTTTTAGAAACTGCCCATAGTAAAGTATGGTTCAAACTGATTTTTTTCCAACATCTTAATTTTGAATAATTGTTTCTAAACTTTTTACGTAAATATGTGAGTGACAACTTTAGGCACATTCACTGTAATTCTTTAAGTGGGACACGATTTTCAGAAGGTTCTGTGAAGCTTTCATGAAGCTTTAACATGGCAAGAAAGCTTATAGAAACTAATATGGAAGAGGATGCTATTGTGTTAGTTACCAAGACATTCCATAACACTAGCAATTGTTCAATCCTTTGGTTATATTGTATTTTGGTTAATGTATTTTTATAAACATCTTTTAAAAGCTGAGTGCTTATAGTAGAAATATTTTAATTGGTAATTTATTATAAATTTAGCTTTAGCTTTTATGTTATATAAATATATAATACTTCAACAGAATTGGGAAAAAAACACAACCAAACAAAAAAAACCCTAAAAGACAAGTAGCAGCTCTCTAAAACAAATTGACTGATTAAATACTTAAGAATTCACAGCAAGGATCAGTGAAGGTTCTTGTGATCTCAGTATGTCTTATCTACAAAATTGCAGAACCAGTCACCTGGAATTGTATTCCAGTGTCTCAAGGACTAGCAGGAAGAAGGGTATGTCCTCATTTCTTAAAACTACATTTTAAAAAATTCAGATGTGGTTTTCATATTTCTATATTGATAGTTTCATGTATTTCTCGGGAATGAGTTCTTGTTCGGTTTTATGAAGATGGAGTGATTACTTGCAGTTAGACAGGTTAGTTTCTTAGAACTGGACCATTCTTTGTTGTTTACAGTTTTCTTAATATTCATAAGTGAAATCATTGTGACTAATTTTAATACTTGTGAAATATTTTTCCACAAGAATTTCAGCCTTTGATATAATTAGCTCTAAGGTTATTGGAGCTGCAGAATCAAATAAAATTATTGCAGTGTTTCCTTCATTGAGTCCTTAACAGTCTGATTTAACTAATAACGTTATTTACTGCTTCAGTAATTGATCATTGTAAGCAAAAGAACAATATGATGACCATCTTTTTTTAACAGAGTAAGATGATTTGAAGCAGAATCAGAATGTGGTCATTATCAACCATAACTTGTTTAGAAGGAAAGAAAAAAATCAGTTGCCTTCCTTACTGAGTCCTGCTTCTAACTTTCCAAAAACAACAGATCTGTACAAAAGCTAGAAGTTATGTTAAAGGTATTTAAATTGAAAATTCTTAGGAATGGGTATTTGCTGTAATTTTAATAAACCTAAGCTTGAGAATTTTTAGATATAGAAATCCTTGCACAAAGCTGTTGGCTATCATCACAATACGCCTTTGGTATCTGTAGGTATGTGTACTTTACCATCCTTTGATCTTTTATTTGTCAATATAACAAAAATACTGTGGGTATTCTACTGTTATATACCCTCTAACTTCTGATAACATTCATTTTCCCTTGGCGAAGCAATAATGTTTGAGTAAATTATATTGACAAGATCAGTGGAAATTATTTGTTAGGCATGATTTTAATCTAGGATTTAAAGAAAAAAGTAAGCACCACAAAGATAACTATTATGATTATAGATTAAGATTCATGGGGAATTATATCAAGGACAAAAACACCCTTGTGTTTAGTTTTCTGTGTAGAAGCTAATTTAAAAATAAGCAAATGATAATACACACTGAAAAAAGCATTCATTTTAGCAATGTTTTGAGCAAAGTGGACACTATCCAGAAGGAGTTCAAAGAGCTTTTTGTAGTTTGAAATGAAAGCTTAATTAAAATAAGAAAAATTCAAAAACCTCAGCTCAGTAACCCTATTTTTACTTATTACAGCTGTGCTAGATGGATTAAATGGAGTTTCTCTAAAATGTCCAAAACATTTATTTTTAAAGCTATTCCTGAGTAGAGTTGCTTATCTGTATTGTTCTTGGAATGTAACGGTCAGGTATGGGATATAGAGAGTCCAGGGAGCTCTAGGACTGCATTATGTTTTTGCAGCTGAGGATGCGTTTGGAGAACTGTGTCTAGATCCCCAGTATGAGAGACATGAGCATACTGGAGAGTCTAGCACAGGGCAGCAAAGATGATTAAGGGACTGTAGGAAAGACTGAGAGAGTAGGAGCTGTTCAGCCTGGAGAAGAAAAGGCTTAGAGGGGATGTTACCAATGTAGACCAATAAAGGATGTGAGGGAATGAAGAAATTCTTCAGATATTCCAGTGGATGCTGCTGTTTCAGCCTACCTCTTGAATACAATACTAACATTTGTAATTATTTTAATTTACAGGATGGAGGTCTGCTTCTAAATAACCCTTCTGCACTGGCAGTTCATGAGTGCAAATGTCTTTGGCCAAATGTTCCTTTGCAGTGTCTGGTATCACTGGGCACTGGTCGATACGAAAGCGAGGGAAAGACAAATGTCACATACACAAGTTTGAAAGCCAAACTCACAAATGTTATCAGCAGTGCAACGGATACAGAAGGTTGGTGTCTTAAGATACATTTGTACTGTGGCTTTTCAAGGGTTTGTTTCTTATAATAATAATAGTTACAACTCAGAGAGCAATCTGCAACCTTTTGTCTTTCCACTTCTCCTCTATGCCCGTCCCATTGAAACTAAATGAAACATGCCTCTTCAAAACTCATTATGTATAGTTGGGGGTTTAGTACCATTTTTACAGGTTTTCTGGAGGTGATAATATGAATGCATTTCTTGGACATATCTCCATGATTCTTCATCTTCACTATGTTGTTATGAAGCTCTACGTTTGTGAGGTGTCAGCTGTTAATGTAAGTTTGATGATGTAGGTTTACTAAAGGTAAAAGATAACTTACAATTTATCAGAATGACAATGACAATCCAACAGAGTTTATATGAAGTTTTTACTTGTGCTTCAGAATCAAGGCATACTCAGGAATTAGTTTCATTAGAAAAATAATATTTTCTTATATTTGGTTTGGTTTTTTCCATAAATAGAAATGCTTAACTTATTGTAGAACATCTGTTGATTTTTAACAACTTCAGAAAAAGTATTGTAGTTCTATTCTCTTCTATGTTTTCCAAGGACTAGAACGCATTTGCCAATGATTGTGACTTCCACTGCTGTCAGGAGGAGCTAAGCACGTGTTTTCTAAAATAAACTCCGTTCCTAGGATGGGAATGCACTGGAACTCTCAGTAGCAGTTTACATCTGTTTTGTTTTTATAAACAGGAAATACTGATATGCAGATGCTTTTTTTTCCTCTTAAAAAGGGAACTGAGACTGTAAAAAGCTAGGGACCAAGAAATACTCTTACGGTCTAGATCCCTTGCTGCAAGATCTCCGTCAACTATCATTAGTAAGAAAAAGCTAGATTTTGGGCTACCTTTATTTTTTGCACAGTCATGGAATGGAAATGGGAATAGCAGGAAGGATAGACATGCTGTCCACTTTCTGTCAAGGGGAGACAAATTTTCATTGCAGCTGAAAAATCAGAGAAGAAATTTGATTGGGGAAGAGGAGGAAAGGAAAGCTTATCGTGGTGACCGAGGGGGAGGAAATGTCAAGAGGAGAGAGTATATATTATGAAGGAAAAAGGGGAGGGTATTGAATAGGGCAGGGAAGATGAGATGTGGCGAGACAAGAACAGAGATGCAGTTGAGTAGTTTTCAGATTGGGGGACCAAGCAGAGAAGATTCCAGGTTAACAAGAATCTTTTGCTGTAGTCCTGCCCATTGTGGGTTTTTCACATGAAATTATTATGTAACAGTAAAAGAATGGGGAATGTGGTAAGAATGCAAAGAAGATGGAAATAAGAGAATGAAAGATGAAAGAAATAATGGAAATGGAATTTTAAGGGAGCCAATGAATAGAAAACAGATCTAAAAGGAGAAGGGAAGTAGGTTATAAAAGAGAGGAAGAAAGGAAGAGAGGACCATATTAATACATTACACCCCCAGTTTATAGCACTAATTAACTGTCTAATTTAACATGGAACATTTTAAATTAAACGAAGGTTAAATTCAACCCAAAAATCTATCATAACATATATAAAAAAAACCTAAATGCAAACAAAAGAAAACTTTAAAACTACGCATTTTTTTACTGCAGTCTTTGAAATTAGGGAGTAATATATAGCTATCAGGTTTTGATACCTACTTCCATTAGTACTGAGTGTAACAAATCATGGATATCCTCAATGGGAGTACTTAAGTTACATTCCTGTTCTTCAGAATGCACTCTCATTTACAAAGGAATGGAATGTAGATGTAATTAAAAATCTGGATAGCTGCAAAGCCTTCTTAATTGTCAAACCAGTGAAGTTGGTCTTAGAATAAAAGATGAAACTTTGCCAGAGTAAGCAAAGCTACAGGGTCATTTGCAAACCTTCTAACAAGAAAAGGGGTTTGATAAGGCAGTGGTGGAAAAACAACGTTTACTCAGCAAAGCAGCACATATTTGCACTTACTGTGTCACTCTAGAGTGCTTGCTGTTCAGAGACTGCAGGACTATTTGTCTGTCTCCTGTAACTATAAGTACTTTCCTTCATTTTGTTTTCAATACAGAAGTTCACACCATGCTGGATGCACTGTTACCTCCAGATACTTATTTCAGATTTAACCCTCTTATGAATGAAGACATAGCTCTGGACGAAAGTCGTAAAGAGAAACTCAATCAGCTGCAGACAGATGGAATTCGTTATTTAGAACGAAATGAAGAAAAACTGAAAAAAGCTGCAAAAATATTAACACAAGAAAAAACAACTTTGCAGAGATTTCAAGACTGGATGAGATTAAAGGCTGACATGTACGAAGGCCTTCCATTTCTTTCCAAATTGTGAATATATAATGCATGAAAGGTTACAAATGTAAATCTTGTACCATAAAAGCCATTCAGTACTGTAAAGGGATAATATTTATTCGAGTAAATAACAGCTTTGGAAAGCTATCAGAATTCTGGAGAAAGCCATTCAGAATGGCTAGTTTGTGCACACTTACTTGATATGAGATTTTATGGTGTTAATTATTTTTTGAAGTTTATGGATCTTACTGTTGCTCAACTTCAGTTTCTTAAAGTCAGTAAAACTGAAAATTATGAAAATAATTGTGCTACGTATTTTTGGGTGTATGTGTCATAATCACGATGGCAACTACTAGATCTATTCAAAATTAACTGAAAATAAAATCCTCTTTCACTTTAGTGTTGACAATGTACCTGTTAGGCTCTTACGTAGCCAGTGAATTTAACAGAAATGTAACATTCTTACAAAAACTGTGTTAATTGCACTTTTACATTTGAGAGAGAACATATAAATTCTTGTTTTATTTTCAGTGCGTTTTGTACATAACAGTATTGAGTAAGGTGTTTGGATGACTATAAATATTAAATTATCAAAATTAACTGATACTTTTAGGACTTGCTACTTATTGTTTTATCAGGATGACTTCAGATTGGTTCATTCATTATTTGAAAGTAATCCCAGGCCCCAAAGCTTCCCTTCAGCAGCTATTCCTGTCACAGGATAATGAAGATAAAATCTTGTAGTAGTTCATGTGAGTGAGAGGCTTAATATAGAAGTCTCAGTTTTGGATGTCAAACTTCAGGTGTTTATAGTCAAGAAGGAAATTAGCAGTTGATACATGAAATGATTAATTATGCATTTCCTTTTGTCTTCTTTCATATATGCATCCTCTTAAATTTACCTTAGAGTTATGAAGTTAATACTTAGAGCTTACTATGGTCTCACTGCTTATTCCTTTGCACCTTTCTGCTTATGTCCAGAAGGGTGGTTCTGGTAAGCTACAATGGTACATCAGTGGAACAATGCGTTCAATGACAGGAGGGTACACCCCAGTTCTTGCAAACAGTATGACTGCAGTGAAGTTTGAGTTGGACACAGCTGCAGTCACCCATCGGGTGTGTACCCAGTACCCAATCACTTGACACATTTCTGGGTGAGTTCTTGCCTTAGTACACAGTTACAGTACATGAAAATATTTACTATTTAAAGTATAGGTTTTATGCGTCAGATGAAATATCCAGTTTTGCCAAAACCCAGTGCATTTGTCACTTTGTCTTTCGGTAACAATCAGCTGCCATTGCATGATCTACTAAAAAATAACATTTACTTTAATAGTCGCCTTTTGTACTTGTCTTAAAGCAGTGAAAATGTTATTAGGCTGCCTTTATGAAAGCAACTTTGAGTAAGACAACTGAGATCCTTCCTTATCTTAGGAGTTGCTACATAGAATTTTGTGACTGCAACAAAGCATATGATTTGAGCTGTTCCTTTTTTAATTCTGACATATTTTTAATTTTCACCTGTGTTATTTTACTAAGATGTCCATACTTTCCTGGTGCTCCCTCAGTTGTCTGGCTTGTTTTTGCCATTGAAGCCAGTAAGTGTCATGAATGTATAAGCTGTAGTCTTCATTTTTTTTAAATTGTTCCCAATGCAAACAAATTGCTAGGTGCATAAGGACTAAAGAAGCCTTCATCATTCAGTATGTGAGGAAGGGAAAAGAGGAGAAACAGAAAATTTAAAAAGCTACAGCAATTTAAAGATAAGTGAAAAAATGTTATGTTCATTTTCTTCCCTCCTTTTTTAAAAACTGTTCACACCAAAAGTAATCCTCGAATAGGGCGATAAAAATAGTAACAAGGGAAGTTTTATGATCTTTATGCAACTATGCTTTTATACAATTTCCCTTCTTCATTCCAGTTACTAAGAACTGAGTAAAAGAATAGCAAGAAATCAAGCCTTTCACATTGGTGTGAAGTTTAAGCATAAAAAAAAATGTCAACATTATACAAGGTGCCTTGATCAGAATAGAGCTAAGCTGTGTTGCCAGCATCCTAAATCAAAGTAGACAATACAGTATAGTCTCATGTAACAACATACATAATGTACTGCTACCTCCTCTGGCAAAGAGCAAAGTCATAGCATCACCCATAAAGCTATCAAAAGCATTACCCTGAAGTCATAAGTTTCCAGACATAGCTTTTTAGGATAAGCATTGATTTAACAAAACGTTTACCTGTAGTGAACAAAGGGATAATACTTCCATTTAATTTTTATACACGTAAAACCTTTGAGTAACTTATGTTCAGACAGTGGGGTAAGCTTTTCAGGTGGAATGTAGTTTCTGTTTTCTCTAATGCAACAATTGTTCTTCATTGAGAAGTTCTCTAAGTACTCTATACTCTTCTCATGGATAAACTTAACATTACACTGATTAGAGAATATAAACCAGGAAAGCTACCTGTTTTTTGAGTGAGTGCAGAATATCTCAAATTAGCTTTATTTACATAGCAGGTTATTTTTAGTTCTTTACAAGCTGCCAACAATACTTCCAACTACAGCTCTGTTGAAGAACAGCCTTGGTTTTTCTAATCTGCCTTCCAGAAGACTACATTAAACATATTTTAGGCTGATGAGTGCAGCTATTTGGCTGACTGTTGAGATCCCATTTTTAGGAAGTTAAAATACACTTGTTAAGACATTTATGTTGTTTCCATGTTACTTATCATGGCCTTTCCAAGTGGAAATGCATTAATCAGCTTGCAGGAGTGAAGGCAAGTAGCGTTCTGCCTTCAAAAGGGTCCTTGCAAAATGGTACTTTCAGCTGGTTGCTTTCTCTATACAAAATTCCAGTGTTTGTAGCTTCAACACACAAATGAGGACAGAAGTACATGGGCTTTGTGTTAGCCTTCTTTAAAGCTTGATTTTAATCTCTTGATTTGCACTAAAGGAAGTCTGGTTCTGAGTCATATAAATATTAGTATTTGAGATAGAGCACATTCATGTAAAGATACGTGACAACCACACAACCAGGTTCACTCTTGTGCCTAGAGAGGGTAAAAATATCAACTCTTAAAGCAGGAAGGTCAAGGCTACATATAAAGAGCAAGAAGAAGAGGCTGTATTTAAATCAGGTTCATTCTATGAAAAGATTCTGATCCAGATTAAATGTATTGCTCATTTTTTTACATTGCTGCCTTGAGAAGAGGGAGGGAGCAGTTTATTTCAGTTAATGCAAGATCTGGATCTGTGATTACACTGTTTATGCTGGAAGCTACTATTTTATCTTCATTCACCCTTTTTTCCTCTTTAGTGCTATAACAATATTTTTTTCTTACTATGTGGACTTTTAAAGCACACATGGAACTGAGTTGAGCTGTAGAGTAATTAATTCAGACTGTTTTAGGCCTCATATTGAATCCTTTCAAACTGAACTCTTTGATCCTCAGTGCTGCAAGTGCTGCACTGTCTTATCAGGCACTAATTAGAAGTTTGCTTTCCCCTCTAAACCACTTTAACATGTGCAGGCGCAACAGTTTTATCACTCTAGCTGTAATTAGGTTTTAGTTACTTCAAAAAAAATAGTGGCAGTTTCCAAGGAATGCTAACTATCATGGATGTGTTCCCACAGCACTGTATATAAAGTGAAACTATTTTCAGGAAGTTTATTGAGGTGTTACCTGTGGAGTCCCACCTGATACTTTAATAGAAGAAAACAGAATAAGGAGAACTGCAGAGGAACCAGGACTGGCTAAATAAGGAAAAAGAATTTTAAAATACGGAGTTTTATTGATAGGGAGCAGAGGGATTAGTGATGGGGCAAATACTAACATATTTAAATAATCATTTGCAAGGATTGAAGAACATGATAATTTTCATCACAGGTGAGTCTAGAAGGGATCATGAATATTTTGAACAGGAGGATTTCAGTGCAGCATGGATTTGATTAGAATGAAAAAAGTGCCTCTAAAGAATAAAAAGGTAAAATTACCAATTGTAGAAGGATAATACGGAATATCATGTTAAAGGAATCCGGCTTTGAAGCAGTACCCTTGGGAATGCTCTGCAGTTAACAAACTGAAATTGAGTCAGCAGTCATGGCTACAGAAATAACTGAGTGTATCATTGCATCAGAGAACTACTTGGCCAGGGAATCGTGAACAAACCTAAAAAAATGAGATATCAATGGGAATTTTTAATCTAGAACAAGAAATCACGAGAAGATAGCAGATAAGCATTCCAGGTCGCTCATAAAGTCAGAGAAGACAAGATTTGTCTGCCCAGATGAGTGTTCCCACTTCATGTGCCAGGTTTGCATCCTGGAAAGAAAAGCAGGAAGTTCATGTTTTAGTTTTGGAAGTGATTCTGTTGAATCTTTGCAAAATTGTCATAATGTCCTTGCTCTGATTTTGAAAGGCAGGAAGAAAGAGTCGGGACCAGGAAATTAAAAGGTATAGACATAAAATAGTCTCCCTTTATGCAAAGTCAGAATGAGATAAAGCCTCTAGGTCATCTCTTAGTTTCTAATTATCTATGCAGAAGGAGATTTTAATTGAAGAATGTTTCATTACCAAATGAAAGAAAATAAAAATTCTCAATGTTGAAGTGCGATCACTGATGTTAGGATATTTTCTGTCAGTGTCCATTCCAGCGTGATATGAAGGTGTTCATTCTATTGCACGAGGCACAGGCAGCAGCACTTGAATGTAATTATAGTTTTGGTCACTGCTATTACAGAAAGAGATATTCAGACTAAAACAGATGCAAAGAAGGGCTGTCAAAGGGAAGATGAAGAGAGCATGGTTTGTTTCATCTAATAAGCGCTAGAAGGACGGTACAGATTGCTGTTTAAAAACACTTCAAGAAAGAAAATAAACTGAGCTAAATAGCAACGCTTGCATAAAACCAAAGGTGCTCAAAGTGACCAGAAATAAATTAGCCAGAAAGTAAAAAGGTGCTAAAGCCTCAAGGAGCAAGATTACAGGATAGTTACATAGAGAATTAACAGAGCAGAGGACCCTGTTTTAGTGAAACTAAGCTTATTAATGGAGTTCTATTATGCACTATGAGAACAGCTAACAATGTCTATGTCCAACTGAATCCTTCTAACGTATGTAGCAGGTAAGAATTCATTAACTCCTTATATATTATATAACAGAATCCATAGGTTTATGGAAGCTTCTAACATCTCCTTCTCATTAGGCCTAATAGATAAGGATTATGTCTTGGTTTTGATCCATCACTTACAGAGTATTTCATTTATTTTGCTTTCCTTGCCGAGCTGGTAGAGGCTGAAGTAATACAAGACATCAGCAAGTTTGCAGACAATACCAAGCTGGGAGAAAGGGTTGATCTGTTAGAGGGTAGGATGGCCTTACAGAGGGACCTGGACAGACTGGAGAGATGGACCGATTCTAATGGGATGATGTTTAATAAGTCCAAATGTCGGGTACTTCATTTTGGACACAACAATCCCATGCATAGCTATAGACTGGAGACAGAGTGGCTGGAGAGTAGTCAGGCAGAAAGGCACCTGGGAGTGCTGGTTGACAGGAAGCTCAACATGAGCCAGCAGTGTGCCCAGGCGGCCAAGAAGGCCAATGGCATTCTGGCCTGCATCAGGAATAGTGTGGCGAGAAGGACCAGAGAAGTTATCGTCCCCTTGTATTCGGCACTGGTCAGGCCGCACCTTGAATACTGTGTACAGTTCTGGGCCCCCCAGTTTGGGAAAGATGTTAGGATACTGGAATGTGTTCAGAGGAGGGCAACGAAGATGGTGAAGGGGCTGGAGCATAAGCCCTACGAGGAGCGACTGAGGGAGCTGGGGCTGTTTGGTCTGAAGAAAAGGAGGCTCAGAGGAGACCTAATTGCTCTCTACAACTACCTAAAAGGAGGTTGTAGTCAGGCAGGGGTTGGTCTCTTCTCTCAGGTGACCAGTGACAGAACTAGAGGGCATGGACTCAAGCTTCATCAGGGGAGGTTTAGGCTTGATCTTAGGAAAAAGTTCTTCACTGAAAGGGTGATTGGCCATTGGAATGCGCTGCCCGGGGAGGTGGTGGAGTCGCCGACCCTGGAGGTGTTTAAAGGGGAGACTGGATGAGACACTGAGTGCCATGGTTTAGATGATGGGTTGGTGTTGTGTTGGGTTATAGGTTGGACTTGATAATGTCAGAGGTCCTTTCCAACCTTGTGATACTGTGATACTGTGACATATGAGAGGTGAAGGAAAAATCTGGGGTGTGCTACTACTCATTGGCACCATTAGTTTTTCTGCTGCTGGGTCAACAAATAGGACTTCCATTAAAAGACTATTCTTGAAATGACAAGTATTAAATACAAACATAACCTGTTGTAGGAGAGGCTGTGCTAAGGTTTCTTCTTTCTGCTTAAGGACTGCAATCCTAGGCTCAGCTGGGATATAAACCCATCATCCCTTAAGCTCAACTTCACAAGGCAAGAAGGCAAAACCACTTCCTTTTTTGCACTGTTGCTTAGAGCGAGTCAAATTTTCACACCTTGCAGAACTGTTCCATTTGAGGGACAGTTCTAGCAGTAAGGGATATTCTTAGTGCAATCATACTTATTTACAAAAAAATAAACATGCCAAATGCCTCTTCCTTGAACTCTGTAGGAACAAGATGAGTAGGCTCTTTCATTGCTCCAAGCCACACATTACTGAGGTGTGAACTCAAGCGGGTGCTGCCTCATGATTCCCTGATCACTGCTCAGCCTCCTCGCTCCCAGCCTCATCATTCCCATACCTGCAGTCATGTATTCTTCTGGTACATACCAGTTAATTCCAGTGCACCACTTGGTCCAATACTTTCCTGATGGCCTTCACTGCTTACAGCTGCTTAATTAACAAGAATGGAGGGGTTGTTTTTAAATTGTTCTTTCTTCAAGATATAACAAGGACAATTCTAATAATTATTTAAAAAAAATTGGCAGACTTCAGTAAGGGGGAACCATTAGCAATTTTCAGCATAATATAAAAAATTAAACAAGCACTGAAACATTTTGGTACTTATACCCCTGCTAAATGCTTGCTTAATCTTTAGTAGCAATGCTATTTGGCTTTTCATTTAGTATTTCATTTAATTTGTCCATTTCTCATAACAAATCATTTTTACCTATTTCACTATATGGTTGCAATAGCATGAAAAATACAGAGTAGCATTTTGAAATCTTTACTTTTCAGGAAGAAGCTTTAATTCAGCATTTTCATGTAAAACCAAAGAGGCAACCTGGAAAGATTACTTTAAAGTGCAATGCTGAGTTCAGCAAACTTCTGATTTTTAGTATTTGAAAGCTTGTTTTTAATTTTTAAAACCTTGTAAACTGGAAAAGGAACAGCTTTTTGTGCTCATACCATTATTTTTAATTGAAGAAGATAATCATCACAACAGTGAAATAGTCTTCCAGAATATCTCAAAATTTTGATATCAAGCCCCCAAAAGTTATTTCTTAAAAACCTGTTCTGTGTCCACTCTTTGGTATAATTTCAGCAAAGCTACTGTTCCCTTCTTCCTCACTGGCTAGTCCTGTTCTGTCCTTTCGTACAGCTCATTTGAATATATTTTCATGTAGGCAAGTCCGTCAGTCATGGAACACTTCTAAAAATGAAACAACAAGACCTATATTGTAAAGAAAAAAAGCAGAAATGTTGGAGAGTTTAAAAGCTGAGCAGGAAATGTTTATGTCCTCCTACAGGGAAGGCAGATCTCTCAGGTACTGTTTAAAATGTGGAGTCAAAGGACAAACCCATTGGAACTGCTAAATCTGACTTCAAAACATTACTTTACAGAGTCTACTAAGACATAAGCATGTGATAAGCTCAAAACTTGAGCATTGTGTCCTTTCTAGCTGGTTTATTTCTTGCTAAATATTAGATCTAAAACCTGAACAATACTTAGACAAATCTGGGTATGAATACAGCAGGAAAGACAATATTTCTATGGCAGACTGAGTTTTAAATAATTTGCACTAGATATGTCATAAATCTTTGGGAAGAGCTACAGATCAGGAAGGAAAGCTTAGATGAGACTGTTAGGAAGCAAGTGTACTCTGGACAGCTGTTTATTGCGTGGGTTCATGTATGTATAAAAGGTTGTGTAGGTTAGAGAGAGTAAAGAAAAACACAAGACAGAATATTTCCAGCATGATGCTGTTCCTATGTATTTTATGCTTGGCCTGTAAAGTGTATTCACTTCAGACTGTCTTTGAGAAAATGAAACCTTTTCCTCATCTATTATGCGGGGCTCAGCACACCACAGCCTCTCAGGTAAACATCACCTCTTTTCAAACCAATCCATTTACAGCAGTTACATCATAGTTCAATTTAAAACAAAAGCTGTTAAATAAAAGATTACTTTCCAGAACCAAATACATGCAGCATGTGTTAGATCAAACAGAAGGGTTGCTACTGCCTTTTGTCAGTAACTGGTACAAGGTGGCTGGAAGGTACCGTCATGGTGGCACACCCAGAAAGCAGCATTATTTCCATGCAGGTTCTGCTGCACGGCCACTCGGTCCCTCTGCAAATGTCCCCTGCTGGCATGGCAGCCGGCGGCAGCAGCAGCATGCAGGCAGCAGCCGGTTACTCAGCAGATATCCTCTTCCCCCACATTAGAGTTGTGGCCACTTTATATTACTAGTCACTCCAACCAGTCAGGCCTCTACAAAATCAAACCACACAGAAAAAGATACTTCTCTTTCCTTCCGGAGATAATGAGGAAGAAGACTCAGATCATTATTACTGTCCAGGACACAATGCCTTTTCTTTCCTTCCTCACAATAGCTACTTGTAAAGAAGAAGCTCTTGCAGCCAGGCCTCAGAAAACAATACTCCATGGTCAGTGTCAGCTGAAAATCACTAAAAGCACTGGAAAGGACTACTTCTCAGATCTCCCCAAAATTTTGAAATGTCTGATTTCCAGTTGAGCTTAGACTGCCAAACCCTGAAGGCATTGTGAAATACTGGCTGTGTCAAGTTGTGCCTCTGCAGTAGGTCCCCACGCTAAGATCCCCCTGGCAAAGACACTTCAGAGGAGTGGAGTCCCCAGAACAAGTAAACTACAGCTGAGAGTGGGTACCTTGTTATGACAACCTTTTCTATCAATCAAGAGCATCCCTGACAGACCTGGTATGAAGTGCCCAGCTGACACACAGGGCTGTTTGTGAAACGAGCAGAGTGCCATTTTTAGCAGGGAGCTGGTGCCAAACTTTTTCCTTTCTGTCCAGGACAGTTCCTCGAAAGAAGACTTCCATGCCTACCTTCTGTGCCAGAGAAATCTACTGTACAATGAGACAAAAAAGTTCCCAAGCTAGATCCAGCATTGGGTTGAGGGGTGTTAGAGCAGGTTTTCAGGTGTGTGAGGAATGGAGCATGTTTCCTATGTAAACCAAAAGATAAGCACGGGTGCTGCTTTGCTAACCTTCAAGTCACTTGCCTGAGTTTTGGCTGTCATCATGGGGTGACTTGGGGATAAGCAAGCTGCTGTTCCAAACGTCAAGTTCTCTATTGTGAGTGGGAATTCTCCTGTTGGTGGTGGAAAAACATAATAGATGCCAGCCTGTGCTGCCATGCTTTTGCAGAGATGTGCTATCTGTGTGGGCAAAAGTATCCACTAGGGAAGTGGCATGGAATGCGTGCCAGCAGTCTCAAATCACATGAGGAGGTGATCTGAACAGCAGCGTAAGAGTCCTATTGCTTGAGGTACATGGCCCTTGGACATCAGCTAGATCTTTCTCCAGAGCCCCAAAGCATTATGGGTGCTGACAGAGTCATGTTAAGGGAAGACAACAGGAACCTAAAACTGAGCAAAGCCTGTACAAAGTAGCAAACAGCACTTCTAATTAGGTGCTCAGAAGTATGTACTTTGTTTATCGTGACAGTTCCTGGACAGCTTTTCTTCCCCAGTTGCCTAAAAAGAAACAAGAATAAAGAGCTGCTTCAGAAGGTAAGTCACACTGTCAGACAGTATTTGTAAAAACAAACACACTGCATCTCATAAACCCCTTCTCCACAACAGTAAACAGATTAGAAAATGATTGAATGCAGTTGATTTTCTAATCTGACGCAGACATGCTTGAATAGCTTTACAGCGACATAGCACTGCAGCCTTCATTTAGCTTGAATTAAACGTTATCTCCTAAAGCTATATTTTAGTGTTAGCCTCTTGTCTGTATTCTCTAACTGCGAAGGTCAACAAATCATATCACAGAAGCTTCAATGTTAGTATTTTACATCTTTTATTCAGGTACTGTGTCAGAGCTGTGGAGCTCTAATCTCTACACACACTTCTCGTTACTAAAAGAAGATGCCACATTAGATGGTGGCAAGTAGTCAGCTGTGCACTCAGCTGAATATTCTCTTCCACATCTCTGTGAAGATGTCTAGGATTTCACAGTTTTGCTCAGACAAGTCATGGTGCCTGTTTTCATCTTGCTTTCAAGGTCTAGAACAATAGCTGTTGTGAATCAAGGTCTAGATTTACTTCCCTAGGGACAAAAGGTATGATAGCATTTCTAGATGAGCTCGTACCTGAGTGCTGCTTCAAGATATTCCCTTTCACTTTCCCAGAAAAGATTGGGTTTTTTCTATGTAATTGTTCCATATTCTGAAGAACTCTTTTCTCTTTTTTCCACTCTGCCCTATGGACTCCTCTACACCTGGTTTGAATTCTGACACCTCTGTACCTCTGATGCTGTGTTTTAAAGTCTTTAATAATTCGCCTAATTTTGAAATCTAATACTGCTGTTATAAACAATTGTTAAATGGTTTATAGAACATTCTTTGTGCTCATCTATTTCTTTGTTTATTTCTGGACAAAAGTGGATGCACACGTACAGAAAAAATTACATGTATCCATTTCCAGTTAAAAGTTCCCTGAAGGAGTACAGGCATTCTCCTGGCTCTATTTTAGGGACTGCATTAGATTAAAAAGGTGATTAGTCCCATAGATCCATGGGTTGTCACTACCTCTCCTAAGGTTGGTTGACTCACCCTGCCTTCAGCTCTGGGCACTTCTTTGCACGACAGTTGGTGACAAAATATCATATAGTCTGTGCTCTGCCACTTCAGTCTTCAGATTTGAGGGCACGTAGCTGGTACCTACACTAATTCGCTTCTGCAAGTTTTCAAAATATTCAAGAGAACTCCTGAGCTGAGGAAACTGCTGGACTCTGGTAGCAGTCAGCACCACATCAAGCAGAGAAGCGGGTTCCAGCACCAGAGGAGGTGAGTGATTATCCTTTAAAAGTGAACCCTATTGAGAACTTTGGAAGGAGCAAAGGTAGTTAAGGAATAAAAGACTGACAACCTTAGGAACACAAACTGCAAAAGTCCTCACTTCCAGTGAAAGGAAAATGTGAACACCATGGATAATACATCATTAACTAAGGTTTTTCATGTATTTCAGTGACATACAGCACATAGGTAGAAGATACCCAAGCTTCACAATAATTGCTGTATGTGATAGTAGCTCCTCCAGCAAAGTGTAAATAATGAGACAAAGAAGACACATTTCCAGAATTCTTCTCAGAAATTGTGTCAGGAAAATGAAATTATATGCTCTTGCCAGAAAAGAAAGGCAAAATAATCAGCTCAGGAACTATGCAGCAAAGGGCAGAGGGTTAGGGGAGATCAAGCAGAAGAGCACAGAGTGAAGCATTCGGTTGGTTTACTGAGGAGTGCTATGCCAGTATACCATGAATTGAAAATGATCAAACAAAAGGCAAAAACACAGACAGAAGATCATTTTCTAGAGACAGAATGGTAAAACTAAACAGGTCTGCTTGCTGTTTATGTATCTGTGCAATTTTCTGTTAGGAATGAGGGGATAAAAGAAAGGGTTTTTTCTGTTTATGCCGAGGCTCCCATCTGCACATGCAATGGGGCATTCGCAAATTTACTGTACCTCAATTTAATCTCAAAAGCATGGGGAAAATTATTTCCAACAGGATGCCACCTGTCAGCATTTGGAACAACTCAGGGTGTTTTCACTTTGAAATTCCTTTCCTTTGCTAAATGTGTAAATGATACATTCCTTGTGATACATGAATGCTTTGTTTTTAATTCATTTGCTGTGTTCCACATTAACGTTTTTGGTTTGGATTATGTTGTTTGTTTGTTTGTTTTTCTGAGTCTTTCAAAGTATTTGATTAATTTGGTGCACAATTCTTGAACTCTTCTAAAGTCCCAGTGTACACCTAGAGGTCATCACAACTAGAATGTTCCCAGGGGGATCTTAGCTCCTTTTCCAGGCTTCCCAATGGGCCAGTGATTAGCTATTGCAGCGATCATCAACCACACTGTCTAAATACCATTTGGTGCCTGGACTGTGACAGATCCTCTGAATTATTAACTAACCTCACTGCCAGTTAAAGCTGAGGATACTCACATACTGCCTTACAGTATGCACTGTTATGGTAGTGATGCGTTGGGCAGGTATTGCTTTTCTTCCCATCCTGAGTGTTTTGCTTGTGTGAACTGTACATTTTCAGGGTTAGAAACCTTACAGTTAAACTAATTCTAGTTTTCTGTAGCTTTAAAAAGACATTATTATTCTGATATGGTGACCAATACAAGAGAATCTTGGAAATATGTTTGGTTATGCAGAAAAGAATAAAGCTGATTGTTCACTGTTCTGCTTCAGAAAACTACAAGGACCATGAACTGATGTCTCTCCCCTGGGAACCTAGTACAGTCAGCCAATTTATCCAGAGATTTTCTCACTTGAACCACTTCAAGAAATCCAAACATAAGCCATTAGGATAATGGTGAATTTGTAATTTAAAACTAATCTCACTCTTAGAAGGTCTAACAGATTTAGAGAACAAGGTGTATTCTAATCAAGCGGACTAGCAAAGCCCTTTGGGCATTTCTCTAGTTCAAGACTAAAGGATAACTTCAAAAGGACTTAATTGATGCATTTTTTCACCAAAGTTTTCGTCTCCTCCTTCTCACTTTCCCAGGCAAAGCCTTTCCTTTATTCTAAGACTTACTACATGTAATGAAAATTCATACTCATGCTCATCAACTTTGCTCTTTTTCTCTGTCATCTGAAAAGACTTAAATATATGCTTTTTTTTGTGTGTGTGAATCATTAAGTATAGGCACAATAAACAAGTGCATGAACATGGATGGTGGATTGGAATGAAATTTTTCTAAGGCAAAGTTAATAGCTCTAATAGCTATTAGTAGGCATTTTCCAGAATCTTGGAGTTGCTTCCTAGCTAATTTCCATAATGGAAAACTCCCCACTGAAGACAAACTCTCTTAACCTGTGAGACACTTTGCTGGAAGATGTAACAGGTTAAATCACATCGAGCTTGACTTTAAGCTCCTGTTTTTGATAATGGAGCTGCTTAGTATTCAGCACTTCAGAAGTCCCTTGGAAAAACTGCCTGCTGTCTGTAGACTTTTGATCTTTGTGGAACAATTCAAGAAACTTGAACCATGAATTAGGCTTGTAATAAATTTTCAACTGTCTCAGTCAATCTAATCTCTTCTTATAGAAAAATGTGAACTCTAATCATGCACAAAAAAACGTGTTTGGTGTTTGCAGACGGTTTAATCCATTGTGTATGAAGGACTTCCTTCATATTTATATACCAGATAAAACACTGGTCTTGTTGAACTCAATATCAAATTTCCATTGGCTTGAGCCATTTCACTGTATTGAATACACTGTCAAAAATAGATGCAGTTTCTGTAATATGCAATGGATCACCCTAAACACATATTTTATACAATCCTTTCTCTCTCAAGTTTCTGACATGTTTCAACGGTCCTTTATGTTCCTTGAGATCACTTTCTAAGCGTGGCCAAAAGTACTGTGGTCTGCATACTTTGGTGTCTCTTTTAAAAAGTTCACCTATCTCTTTTACCTGAAAAGTGTGAGCTCTTAAGCATTATCAGAGCCACATCCATCAGATTGACTGATTAAACTTGACATAAACCCAAGCTGGTGGCAGTATCCTCCTGTGATTAAAAGTGTCCAGAGTGTGTGAGACATATGCTTAACTCCTTTTTCAGCCTTTGCTAACTAGCAGCTAAGAAATGGAACATTAAAAACCAAAATAATGCTGTCACCTTTCCTTCTGAAGATATTTCACTTTGCATAGAATTATACTCATAGACACAAGAGAGAATGCTCTAATCATTACTCTACATAGTCAAGTGACTGGGGAGCAGGGAGGCCAGTTACAAACCCAATTAAAAAAGACACAAAAAAGCAGGGATGTATGCACAGACGTAGGGACAGATTTCAAATTTCCCCATTCACCATCAAATAGATCAATTACAGAGTTTCTGTTTGATTGTATAAGATGCATTTTATGTTTATAATCTTAAGTTTTCTCAGCATTTAACTATCCTGCACAAGGAGGAAGAGCCTCAGCTCTTTCAGATTGAAAACTCATCCTCAGATTCTCCTAAATGCTGTTGTAAGGTTTGTGCCCTGAGAAGTTAAAGTTCATTAAGCTAAGGAAACAATTGAGTCCAGACCTCCTACTTCCTTTCTCAGCACTCTAATGATCAGATAATGGAAGACGAGACAGGTGATAGCACTGGCAGCTCCTCCTCTCCATCTGCTCCTCGAAGAACAGGATCCTCTCCTTTCACTTGCATTCAAACATCTAATTCCTGAGGGAAGTTTCAGCCCAGTGTCTCCCAGCAGCTTGGAATATCTCAGGTCTTAAAACTGCAAGATTAAACCCACAGCATTTCCCCGTGGCTGTTGCTAACTGGCTCTTTGCTTAGCCAGCCAGCCTTCTTAGGTGTTATAACTCTGATTTCTTGTAAGGGAAGCCTAGCTTATGTATCAGGCATGGCAGTACCTAACTGTAGCCACAAATTGTCTTTCAAAAGAATAGTTCTGAACACTTAAATCAGGTACTATTTTTCAATTCTTGACAGCACTTCAGAACACTTTGGTGCAGTGTCTTTCCTATACGACTCTCTTGCTAGCCTAGTTCTCAAGATATTTTACATCAAAACATATCCTCTGCCTGGTTGTCTGTGTAAGCTAATTTTGCTACACCAAACAGTGCAGCTTTCAACATCTGACATTATCAGTCAAGCTTTTGATCTTGTCTTTGGTCTCTTTTCTGCTTAGAAATCTTTACAGTTTATGCTGCTATAGTAAATAAACACTAGCTTCCAAAAAGTATTAGTCCAGCAGTATCAGAAGATCCTCCAAAAGAAATCTGAAATGCCCATAAATAAATCAGATTAAAATATATCTCAAACATTGCTCAGTTTTTGATTGGGAGGGCCATGTAATATACTGAATACGATTAGTCTAATTTTTTTTTTTTTACTTTCAAAAAGTGGGGTATTCCTCACCATTTTATTATGCGTAAAGTACTCTGCATGGTACACTGTGCTCCATTCACTACTCTAAGACCTCAAAACAAGCGGAACAGTGGGACAGTGGGATAACTCATGTTAAAATCACATGGGTGGCATTCAGCTGAGTAAATGCAGACTTGTAAAATGTAGACATTTACAGCTGAATGAGATACCCGCTCGTCCTGTTAGTCAATAGAGTGAAACAGGCATTTCTAGGATGCAGCTCAGCTTATCCGAACTTAGATATCTAAAATAGGTTAGATGAATCATATACTAAAAAAGTGCCTATTTCTGAGTCCCTTTACTCAGTGAAGAGAGTGACTAGCCCAGATGCAGACATCCACATAACAGACATCTAAAGTTAGGTGAGATGAAAAATTCAAGATCTCTTTCCATATCCCTTAAAAACATCTGGTCTAGAAACAAAATGTCAAAGAACTCCTTTCAGCTAACCCTAGCCTCTTCCAATGTATCAGCCCTCTGAATATTTTATTTGGTAACTTCTTCCTAAAACACTTTGCAAATGTTCAGATCATGACTGATAGCCATCACAAGACAAGTTTTCAATAGCTTCTCCTGTGTCACAATACTGCACTAATGTGTGTTAATTTCGTGTATCAATTAAATGAATATGTTTTGTATCTGGTCAATTCTTCCCTAAACAACTACAAAAAAACCCCCTAACACATTAATAGAGAAGATGGTGGTAGATAGTTTAGTGAATCAAGCTTGATATTGAAGCAAAATGAAGACTAGGACACTGTATGGAACTGCCCATCCATGAATATAATTGCAGCAGGCAAAGTGAGGAGAAATGCTACAAAATGCAATATAATAACTACAGAAAAGTTGCAAGGCAGCAGAGAACTCTGAAAGCTAATATTCCTTTGGCAACACAACTTCTGCTTATCATAAGAGCTGTTGTTGTTTATGCCAACAAGACCAACTGTTTCTTTTTGCTTGGTGCCACTATTTAACTGCCAGTATGGCAGTTAAACTGCCATTCATCCACAACAGTGGATGCCATCACCAGCAGTAGTTCCTAGCTCTGTAAAGGCTGTATAAACCTTTAAATTTACTTGTTTACTGATAATTATATGCATGACACCATTTGGAAAATTCTGCTTTGTGCTATTGAATATGTGCATTTGTTTATCTCAGTGATACAAAACATACGGAGTTTAAATTCTTAGGGGAACCTTAAGGCTATAATCATACCAGCTGCAATATTTGAGCCTAATAATACATTAATATAGAGTTGATTATTACATGCTCCTTGCAGCAGTGAAATCTCTTCACTCATTTGGTTTCTGTGGTCTAACTTGCACCAAGTGGATTGCCACAGCTCATTGGTTTGTGCTTATAAAACTTGATACATTTACTATCCAAATACTACAGATCTTTGCTCCTACATTGTGAGAAAGTTAAACTTTCAACTCAAGTGCTTCCTCTGAAGTGTGCTGATGTTCTTAAGTCCATCTCCTGAAGGTTTGGCTCAACACATTCCGCTAGGAATCTGGCAAGGATATAAAAAGAAAGCTCTCTGAGAAGTCATGCTTCTCTCAGCATTTTATACTCATATTTTCTCAAAGTCAGCAGTGGATACATTTTCTCCTTATGGAACACGGTCAGGCAATACTCTAATGTTTTAGACTCCTTGTTTACATAGTGCTGAATGTTTACTTAGACTGTGTTTAAGATTAAGCAAATTAATGGGGAAGATGGAAGTTCTATAGTAAGAAAAAATGTAAAAAAAAACCCCAAAAGTAAAGCACATTTGGGGGTACACAATAAATTCAAGCACTTACTTCCTTCTCTTCATAAAAAATATTTTCTTCACATCTATCTAATCTTCTTCACATAGTCAGGTCTCAGACAACAATATCCTGGCCTCAGACTGATAGGAGCTGGAATACCTCCACAATCTGAAGCAGTAGTGTCTGACTTATTGTTTAACCCTTGGATATTTATATGCATGTGCTATATCATTTACAGAATCTGTTATTCATCTAGAGTCTTGTTTTTCAGTAGGTCAGCTGTTCAGAATCTACTTGCCAGAGTCGTAATGGGGTTTCTGCAGAGATGCAGGGTAAGGGCTTTCTGTTCATCTTGGGTGTTGCGTTTTGCACTATTAAGTTATCACCATGGAGTTCACCTTGAAAGACATTTTCTGAATGTGTAATAGTTAACCACCTTGCAATGCACAAAAGGCTATTCCTAAAATGGCAAGTTCAGCAGCAGCAGATAATCACATTTACTATGTTAAACATGGACTTGGAATATTCCAGCAATACTGAGCACAGAAGTATCAAAATCATATTAAAGTGCTCTCTGACATTGCACATTAAAAGAACTGCAAGATGTGAAAGGGAAGGGGAGCGCTTCAAGCTCTTCTTGATGGAGAAGCATGCTCAGCAGAAAGGTTTATTTGAAAGAAATAACCCTCATCCTAAACTCTTCTCCAACCGACCTCACCCACAGCATCTCTCTAAGCGAACGCATCTGCGCGCCCGACTCTCTGAACTTGTGAACTGGTAATTCAACCTAATTTGATTTTGCCCCGACTGCTGGAGAAGGCGCTGGCGGGAGCTGTGCACAGGATATTTGCGGCAGGATATTTGTGAGGATTCCACCGCCCCCCAGAAGCAGCCGGCAACGCGAGCTTCTGTCTTTCCCAAGCCGGTTTCATTACGGTATTGTTGTCCCAAATTATTGGCTCCAATCCCGCAAACACCCGTTTAACTGCACATGCGAGCGGCGCTACCGAGTTCAATGGGGCCATTCTCGAGTGTAAAATAATATCCTTGTCTCCAGTTTGGGAACGATCCGAAACCGGCTATCTGGAGTGGGAATTGCCGGGCTAAAATAATGCGGCTATTTAAAACGCCGCCTTTGCCACCGCGGAGGGGGGGCGGGTGCGGGGGTGCCCCGGGAGCGCAGGGAAGCGTTCGGCTTTCCCGACGAGGGGAGCGGAGGCGGCTCTCGGCGGCAGGGTCGGTTGTCATCCCAGCGGGACGAAGCAGATGAGAGCGCCGAGCACAAGGAGCGCTAGCAGAGCACGGGGACAATTTCACTCTGATTTCCACGCAGGTGACACAGGGAGAGAGGGAGGGAAGCGACGCCCAAGATGGAGGCGGCCACCGCCCCGCGGAGCCGCAGGTGCGAGGGACCCGCGCCTCCCCCAGGCGCCGCTCCCCCGCCCTGCCTCCCCCACCCGGCTCCGTCCGCGCGCGCCCCCGCGCAGACGCGTGCTTTCCCCGCCCCCCCCAATCCGCGGTAACGGCGGAGGCGAAGGGGAGCCGGGGAGGTGATGGGCGCGGGAGCGCGCTTGTCGCGGATCTGCTCGCCGGGCTGCTGAGCGAGCAGGAGCAGGAGGAGGAGAGGGTCCAGGAGTAGGAGCGGTAGGAGAAGAAGCAGGAGACCAGTAGAAGGAGGAGGAGAAGAAGAAGGACCAGGAGTAGGACCAGAACCTGTAGAACCAGTAGCGGGAGAAGGACCAGGAGGAGCAGTAGAAGCCGTAGCAGGAGGACGAGAAGCAGGAGCAGGACCAGGAGGGAGCAGTATAGGAGGAGGAGGACGACCAGGAGGAGCAGTAGCAGGACTAGGACCAGGGCCAGGAGGAACAGTATAGGAGCAGGAGGAGGAAGACCAGGACCAGGGCCAGGGGTAGCAACAGTAGCAGCAGAAGCAGGAGGAGGACCAGGAGCAGCAGCAGCAGCGGGTCCCTCTTCCACCCTCTCCGCGCGCGCAGGGGCTGCAGCTCACCGTGAGTACCAGCCTGAGCATCCCCATCACCGCTGCGGGTGGGGCTCTCCCCGGCGCTCAGGACCTGCCGGGGCTCCTCTCCGGGCAGGTGCGTGGTAGCGGCTGCGCGGGGGGATCGCACTCTTTGTTGATGCGGGAGCCCCCAGCGCGTCGCAGTCGCGGAGCGGCCGCGCACGGCCCTGCGGGGTCGCTTCGCGGCTGCGACGCGCCCGCATCTTTCAGCGTGTTGGTCGCCATTTCGTGCGGTGAGCGCTGGCATATTTGTTTAGGTCTGAAGTAGATAAAATGTTCCTTTTTAAAAATATGTATATATGCCCTTGTTTTGCTTCGCTTCTTCTCGGCGGCGATGAATGCAGAGAATCGCGTAACAGTTTTGCGTGGAAAAGATCTTTAAGACCGCAGCCGTAAGCCTAACGCTGCCAAATGTACTTGGTTTTCATTTAAAAAAAAAGTAATAAAGTGAATTATTCTCTTGGTCGTGATGGTGTTAGGTTTGAAGCCTGGTATCTCTTTAAACCAAGGCTTTATAGTCTTAATTGTAAACAGTACCTGATTAATAAAGCCAAGCTGTTTAAATATTTAAGATCATGGTGTGCTTCAGCCTGGTCAATAAGGCTGTTTCATATTGGCAGTTATGCTGGGAAAGGAATGTTATTTTTTAGCTGTCTGTATAGTTAGATAAAACAGTGGAAAATGTCATATGTAACTCTACAGTGTGACCTATAGATCGTGGCAGGGGTTTGAAACTATGTGATCTTTAATGTCCATTCCAACCCAACCCATTCTATGATAAGTTCTTTTATCCATAAAGGTCCAGCTTTTCACTATTTATTCCAGACAACCAGAAGCCAGTATTAACCATATGCTTTTATTTTTTTTTTCTAGTGTTCACTGTCTTTATTTCTTTCTCTATTCCTGTGTATAAAAATGTATTTTGATTATTAATGTTATTATGGAAAAGGTAGATGAAACCTGAAAACTTCATTGTATCTAACAGGTGCACTATTAATCATTTCAGCTGCTTCCATAATTTAACATAATTGATGTGATAATTTATTGATAGTGATTATACAGCTGTGCATAGAATAGATCAGTGTACAACATCAGAAGGCATCTGGACTTAATTTTGAGTTTGAGAGTAGCATATATGCCAAGAGATGGATCTTGCTGGTATTCTTTGGCGAAGGATATCAACTGGAAAGAGAAGGATTCTAGTGTTACACACTGTCTCAAAGGACCTAGAAGTCAGAAAACTGACTTGCGAATGCAGCATATTTTTATGTTACCATTTGTATGAATACACCTTAGGCATTTGTTTAGTTGATGACTGTCCTTATTTTTGAACTGAAACTGCAAAGCAAGTGACCAGAGTTGCTAAAGAGGTTGATACTGAAGTCTGTGAGTTACTTATTTGTCTTTCAACATACTGTGAAATTCTCCTGGGTGTCTGAAATTAGCTGTCAGACTATATCAATACAGAATTGGTAGAGTGCTGTATTCAGAGGATATTGAATGTAAAGAAGCAACACCAGAAAGTTGGTTGATGTTGACAGAACTCAGGATCCACTGAATGAATTCACATTCTGGATTGTACAAAGGTGATGTAGCTAAAGGAAAACCATACAGCTGTGTGACCACATTGGGTGATAGGGTAGTGTGTACCAGCTGGTGTTAATGATGGATCTAAAACCCTCTTCACAACTCATAGAATAAATTCACAACTCATCATACTCGTATTGATCTCATAGTTCTGTAATTTTTTTACTGTGGCCGCTAAGACTATACTCAAAAGTAATAATGTTCAATGTGCGTGATATGGCCAGACTCTGAGCCTTAGTTATCTTTATCTTCTTGCAGAAAGCATAATATTTATCACATATGCAACAAGGGTTATAATAAGAAGGTTCAGCTTTTTAGATGGTCTTTATTTTCAGGAAATGAAATGAGATAACAAATCCAGTGGATGCTTACTGATACATCCTGATAGCTTTGTTGTGCTTTGGTGTTTCTCTTTGGTGCTCAAAAAGGTGATGGCAGAAGCTTTAGTAACCAAGTTAGAGTTTCTTGAGGTTAAAGAGGTATCTTTCTAATTGACAGATTTTGTTAGTTTGAGGATTCTAATTTCAAGTCAGGAAAAGGTAATGCTAGTCTCCTCTTTCTTCCTGCTGCAGGGAAATGACTCTCCATGATATCTGGACATAACACATACTGAATACGATAGAGGTTTGGTTTTTTTGTGAAGATATTATTGCACAGCTCAAATAGTCCAATCAGCCTAAATATTAAATCTGTTTTGGCTGCGCCTGTGGAATTGCTGTTAGTCTGTAGTCTTATTCAATTATCTCAAATCGTCTTGGATTTTGATTAGTTACCTTCCATTATATTGGAATAATACAGTAAAACTGTGCTGTTCGGTTTTCATTGGATATGCTCATTTTGTTATGTTTTACAAACAGAGTTGGTGAAATGGGAAGCCATACAGAGAAAGTATATCTCGATAACATAAGCTGAGGGAATAATGTAGGAGGTTGTCTGCTGGGCAATATGCAATGAAGTTGATTTTGCCTTTGTGAGTGGGCTGACAGTATTCAAAAAATGCAGTTATACTTTCTCCACAGTAATGATTTGTTGCAATTTAAATTGGTATTTATATTGCCTACTCAGTTTAGTATTAATGATATTTTAACTTATGCGTTTGTGAATACTGTCTTGTAAATATAATATTAAGGGAATTTGTGAAGAATTAATCTCCGATAATAAGGTTAACACGATCCACCATAAGTTTTGTCGTACTGTTTGTTAACCAGGAAAGCATAGTTGCAAGCTAGCTATATTGCTTTCTTCTGAGCTACTGGAGGCTGGCTGAGCTTTCAGTTATTTACCTCAATAGAAGACTGAAAGGAAAAAAGTGAACAAAGGAGGTCTGTTTTGCCTGTCCCACTTGCTGGGCTGTTGTCTTTGCCCTTTTCAGTGAAGGAGGGGGTAGAGCTGGGTCAAAGTTGAAGAACACTGAAAAGGAATTCAAGTCTTATATTGAAATCTGAATGATAGCTTCGTTTGAGTGTTGAACACATTTGTTTGAATTGATTTTTTTTTCTTATCAGTGGAAGCTTTAACTGACAGATGGTGATGGACTGGCACATAGACTGCTAGAAGGTACAGCTAGATATAGCATGTTCAGACCCTGATTAAGATGCTCAGTAAACAAGTACATATCTGATGAGACTTCTAATACTGGAGATACTGATGCTAGACACTGTGTGACACACTAGACATTTGATTGTGTGAATTAAGGGCAGGCGCCTGCAGCTGGCATACATTCAGACTTACTTGTCTAACCTAATTGCATTGCAAATACTCCTCTGGATTGCTCTTTAGCTTCTCCCTTCTAGTAAATGTTGAATAAGTACAGAAATGTTCATTTGGATCCTCTATTAACTGTTGTAAGTAGCTTTCATTTTTTTGTTTTGCTGTATGAATTAGGATAAATGTATATTAGTATTCATTTTGTGAATATACTGTTTTCCTACAGTGTTTGAGTTTTGAAATGGCTCGATTCATAATGTGGTTGCAGCTTTCCCCTTGTTAACTTTTTAGTATGGGAGCATGACAGCTTGAATTATAAAATGTTTCTGTAAGAGCTCACAGTACCCTCATTCTACTTTAAGCAAGCAAACATTATATAAAAAGCAGCATTTCATGCAGAGCATCTCAGATGCACAAAAATAGCCAACTGAGGAGAATAAAGGCCAGTTCAACTTATGAGGACGTGATAACTTTAGAAAACAGCTGCATTAGAAAGGAACTTGCTGTCTAAATTGACAGTTAAATTGGGCAAAACCAGTATGAATGTAGTCTCTCTAAATTCTGTAAATACTCATGTAAGATTGTTGAATTTGGATGTATCTCAGCGGGAATCTAGTTGTCCTCATGCTTTGTCTGTAATGTTAGGTATATATGACCTTTTAATTTCTTCTGGTTTGAAGTATGTTATGGTTACTGATTAACAGGGTTTTTTTGAGGGGAACAAAATTTGATCCATAACTTCCTGGTGTATGACTTCGTCTTTGGCAACTAATTAGGCTTTTCCGTTCAGCCACTCAAAATACTGACATATTTAGATTGTTACCTAAATGAGGAGCTGACAGTCTTTTTGCATGAGTACAGATTTTCTTTGTCTTTCTGAACTCTGCCTCTCACTTCTAACTTCCCTTTTTCCATGTTTTCAGTGCTGCTGCATTTGTCCGCCTTGATTCTGAGAGTTCATCTAAAGGAGCTCCTTTACAGTGTCACAATGCTGTAGGGTTCTGTGTGTTTCTGAGTGTATGCAAAAGCATTGTATATAATCAATTAGTGAAAAAGACAGCTGTTGTATTAGATTTGGAGTTGGGGAACAGTTCTGTTGGTGGAGGGCAGTACGATGGAGTTAACTGACCAGTGCATAGGCTGTGACCAAGGGAAGTCATCTGCTGAGTTTTGTAACATGGACAGGGCGGTAGAAATGAACAAAATTCAAAGAAAGAGGCTGAAGATAGTGAATTATGAAAAAAAATCTGTGAGAAGAAGTATGAAGAACAAAATGTATTATTGACTTTTAGATTTGAAAGAAGTAGTAGAAGTGAGGGAGTTGGGAATATGATTAACTGGAAAAGGCACCAGTGTTGGGAGCTCTCAGTAGAGTAGATTTGACTGGGAATGTACATGCAAGTCACGTATAGAAGTGTGTGCGATGAAGCAGGGGATAGCTTCTTGCTGTGGGGTAGGAAGTGCAAGCAGTCCTGAAGGAGGGAAGGATTTTGAAGAGCATGTCAAAAGCAGGGAGATGAGTTACTTAAAGAGGAGTAGAAGAAGATAAACAAGAATTTGTCTTATTGTTCATGAAGGGTTGTGGGGGATTTTTTTTTCCCCTAGGAATTAACAAATCAAACAATTTGAAGGGAAACATTACACACCCCTGTTATCTCCGTGGCATTTTTCCTGTCGTTTAAAGGGCTTTTCAAGAGTATTTAAGAATTCAGCTTTGTTCATCAGTAGGCTTGTACACCACAGGTTACTCTTCATAACAGGATAGATAGTCCTCTTCACTACTTCTCCAGTGTTGGAAGGACTGCTGCTGCTCACATCTCCAGGAGAATCAAAATGTAGGAGGTGCTTGATGTGCCTTCCTCATGACAGTTTTCAAGTGATATCAGAAGATATAGGCTTGGTCATGGTTATTCTTCGGGTGGGATGAGAAAGTTTAGTGACTTAATTACTGCCACTTTGAATAAGATGGAATCTGGGGGTCGTTCTACTAAGCCCCCTCCACCTGAAGACCAATTTATTATTTATAGTGAAGTTCAGAGACACCTAAAGATGGGGAATGAAGGTGAAGGGGGGAGCCCTGTTCTTGAGATTGTTGCAGTGAATCCATGGTCTTCTGAGCTTTTCTTTCTATTGCAAGTGAGATTTTTCTTCTCTAGGCATAGGTTTTATTAGGGCATAGGGACAGATGAGAACTGTTATCACTGTTACAGCAACCCAGTCCAGGTAACACTACAGAGATGTTCAGGACATCTGTAGGGGTGTGAAGGAACCAACTGTTCATATTAGAGCTGTACGTACGTTATGTGTAGTTTGATTTTGTCTACTCATGAGCTGTTTTTTAGTTAAACATCTAAGTTGATGAAGAAATCTGTAATCAGTGTTCTACTACTGGGTGTATTTTGGATCCTACAGAAGTTTTTGTGATTTTTGCATCATGTAGTGTCTTTAAAAGCATCAAATAATGAGGGAGAGAGGATTCCACCTACTGCTTATCTGACAATGAAGGCTTAGAGCTGGGAAACTCTTTTCTCTAACTTTTTCTTGGGTATATAGTACAAAGTAAGGAAGTTGCATGACTGCTACCCTGTCGCGTGAACTAACACGTGGCTGTCAGAGGAGCAGTGCTAATAACTTAAGTACAGACCCTGATCCTTCCTTATTGAATATTTTTGTCCGTATCAATCTTGCGTGCTATGCAAAGACACGTTTTCTGTGTAGTGCAACTATGACAGCTTTAATGTGCCAATAGTCTTTTAAATATCCATCTTTTCCTTCCAAAGCATTTCATGTATTTATGGACTTTGGAATGTAGTAGCTAACACTTCAATGTATTGCAACATCTTCTCCCAGACAACACCAACCATTTAATCTCAATATAAATTGGAAGTTCAGATGGTATTCTGGGGATTTTCTGCAAGCTTTATACTTTTCTGTAGTTTGAGTACTTTAAAAATTGATGTTTAAACTTGGTTCTAGACAGGGACAGAATGAGGAACATCATGAATTGTGTGGGTGATTTCTGCATGAGAAAGTTGAAATATAAGCAGTTGCATAACTGAAAATCAAGCCAGCCCAGGGTGACTAAAAGCTAAATTATCTGTTAGACCTCATTAAGTGATGTTTCTATGGTGTGCATTTTTAATTTAAAAAAAGGTAAGTGTGGGAATATATAAAGGTGAGTGTGACCACCAGAGGGCAGACACATTGTTTAATGTCTCAAAACCAAAATTTTTAGAAGGGAGACTGCCTATGCATGTAAAAATGCAATGAGATAATGACTGAATGATGCTCATAACTATGAAGTCTTGTCTAAATTGACAAAGAATTGTTTTTAAAAAAATAGTACAAAAAAGAATGAATTGTATGATCCTTCTCAAAGTCTGCGCATCTGTTCCTTGACTTGCTGCTTACAAGTGGAAAAATGACCTTTCACTGATAGTGTCTTGATCTAGGCTCCAGTGATTATACTACACGCTGGAGATTATATGTATTTGTCTATTTAAAAGGTCTGAATTGTGAAAGAATGCTGAATGAAATTGCAAGTTAGTACAAGCACATTTCTCTGAAGATACATAATAATGCTATTCCCTAAAGTTGAGTGCCTGGTTTATCCTGGATGGTAAAGGGCAGAGTGACACATCTCTTTGAAAGCATGTCTAAAAGAATGATTGAATATTTGTGTTCATTTGCATTGGGAGCTTTAATCTGTGGTTGTAGACAATAATTCACTATTCACTATGATGAATTAATGCACTACTTTGAGTAGTATTTGATATTTAAAAATGTAATTGATATTAGTGGAATTATGAATTTGGATTTCATAATTAATTACTTGATTATGATTAGATTAATTCCCCCAGTTTCAATATTAATTTAGTTTTCTTATTAAAAAAAGGAACTAAATTGATATTGGTTTTGCATTGCCTTGAACATGATTTGGAATTTAAAGCATTTGGCATACTTTTAAATATGTTGCCATTCAACATTAAATATTACTTATTAAAAATAGTAACTGATATTTTTTAACTGTAAAGATGGGTGGAAAAACAGCCCATCACCTTTCTGACAGAACACGAGATGTAACTCAGTTGTTGTAAAGTACAATTTCTGAACTCTAATCCTCAAACAAAGACTTGTGTGGAGTCCAAAATGAAACACTTGCAAGGCTGTAAGTGGGACCCAGAAAAACAACCTTTTTTTTTTTTAGTTCCCTTGTCTTCTTTATCCCTTCATTGCTGTTTCTACCATCCTGTGATAGATTTTTAAATACCTGCTATTCAGGCACAGGCAAGTAATTACTATGTAAATCTTGCTTTGAGTGCAGTAGTGTAATAGTAGGCACAGAACTGTAAAACAAAACTTAAAAGTTCCTTTTAAGGAGGCTTACATGCTTAGATGCATTTAGACAGTCAGACTTTGAAGTACCTTAAAACCTTTGTTTGCCGTATAATGATTTTTCATTTTTAATACAGAATTATTTTGCAAATTTCTGTGTGTTCCTTGGAGCTGTGGCTGTCTGTCCATGCACTGCCAGCCCTAATAAGATGGTAATTTATGGCTACAGCTCCTAGACACAGCTAATGAGTACTATGCGGTGTGGTTTTTGTCACTTACTTTTTTAAGGAATATTAAATCTTCCTTCATTAAATATATTCATATTAGTAAAAAAAAATATTGTTATACTGTTCAGTACCAGAGATTAAAAACAGTGTGTGAAAGGACATGTTTAGTGCAGGTATTCCACTTTCAGAAACATTTCATATAGCATGCATGCCTCACTTGTCAGAGGTTTTCTTTGCCATTAATGAAACTGGATTTGAGGTCCTTAATCTTATTGGCAATGTTGAAAGGAAAACTTGGATTTATATCCAGCTAATTCAGTTCTGAATAGTACTTCAGTACTGGAAGGCTAACAACTGTATTGTAAAGAAAATAAAATATCCTGGAGGTGGTTGATGGAGTTGGCATCATTATAGAGCATGAAGAACCAGCGTGGCCAGATTTATCCTTGCTGACTTGATCTTCAGCATGAATGGAAGATATTCTGTTGTAATCAAATTACTGATTAGAGTAACAAATACAACACATGAGCACCAGTTCCCAGCTGATCCTTAGGTGTGCAAGATATACTGCCACCCATCACTAGCAATTCAAGACAATTGTGTTACATAGGTCATATCTGAGGAAAACTGTTGGAATCACATAATGGTGTATATAAAGAAATAAAAATAAAAGCAAGCTTGGGTGTTGTGGTAGATTTTTTTTTGAGAAGCTAGAGTTATGAAGCTGATTACACTCAGACTGACCTGAGGGCTTGTAATGTGTTAGATGCAACCTTCACTCGAGAAACTGTTCAGATCCTGTCTGGGCAGTATTTTAAAGTACTTGCAGGAACACTGGTGATACAGTGAATTTACATGAAGTATTTGAGAAAAATGTGTGAGAAATATCTGGGGTTTTCTTTTTTACATCTGGTTTTGTTACTTCAAGATTACATGAGACTCTTTCAGTCTTCAGGGCTTTTTCTGGTCTGATGTCTATGTCAAATTGCAGTAATTGCATAATCTGAAGCTTGATTTGGGTTTTTGATCACATTCTGTTATTTAGCTCAGTGCTAACTTTAAAACAAATATTACTAGGTATTATGCCAAAAACTTTAATCTGGAAACCATTAAGGAAGCAACACAGATGCAGATGAAGTCGGCTTAGTGTGATGGCAAATGTTGGGAACTGACTGTAGTATTTTCCTTGAAAAAGACAATGTAATCCTTTGTCTCCAAATAACTTTCCCGATACTGTTGCAGGGTTAGACACTCTTTCTTTAAAGGGTGGATGGGAAAAGTAATTGACTTATTTCTGTTGTGTTGAGTAATACTCATCTGGAGAATCAAATCTCTCAGATAGGGTCTGATAGACGCTTACTGGATGGTGATGGGAGTTTCTTCAGCTGGATTAGATGAGACTCCGCAAAATGCTTTCTGATGTTTATGCAGGACCTGTTTCTCTTGGTTACATTAGGCTCTGTATAAACCCATTTCCTGGCTGTCTTGCATATGTACAGGAGGCTGCTATGTAACCAGGAAAAGTTTTGGCTGCCTCGGGGAGTCTCTGGGAATGTCTGACTCTCAACCTGGGATGTTAGTCATTAATTTGTACATAGCAGGAGCTGCCTGGGGAAACTTTAGGGACTGTCTAGTGTTCCCAGATGAACAGATCCTGTTGACCAGCTGCCTTGTTGTCAAGGCAGGTGGGAGTTCAGACAGTCACCATGCTGCGTGGGGGACACAAAGGGCGGTGTGAGACATTTCAGCTGAACGTTTTCTGGATCATGCTCGGAGTTGGTGAAAGTGGGCTGGGGGTGCACACGGACACAGTCCTGATATCAAAGACTCTTAACTATAGGATACACTTGAATTTCATTCTTTTTTTTTCCTCCACAATTATAAACTCTGTAGGCCGTGCCACAGCATGGAGTATATTGTTTTAGACCATAATTTGATAGTAAAAGCAAGACAAAGAAACTGATACACACTTGAAAAAACTGCTCAAAAAATGTATGGTATTTTGCCTTTTTTATGGAAGCACATTATGTCTTAAGTGCAGTTTCTGTACTGGTGTGTATTGTTGACTTGAGAGCCATTGCTACTAACAGCATGTAATGTTTCAAATAGTGTACTATAGCTTCTAAAATTGGAGGTTTTTATTCTGATGACAACAATAGTGTAAAAATGTTAGTACTTCATCAAGACGGTGTAGCAGTAGAGTTGAGCAATGGGAAACTGCAGCAGGTCTCCGAGCTGATCAATGCTGGAACAGTATTGCCACAGAAGTATCCTTCTCCCTTGGGCATCTGCTTGTAGCTGCTGTCAGAGATGAGACTTTGGGCTTGGTAGATCTTAATTATGCTAAATGAATGTGAGACTTGGTAGGACATGCAACACTTGTTTTGCAGGTTTAAACAGAACATGAGACAAAACTAAACAAGCTCAGAGCTTGAAAAGCTACTGGACTATATCTAGGATATATCTTTCTGATCAATGTTAGAGCAATAATTGAACACATCTGCCAAGTTAGCTCTCTGAGTATGCATTCTATGGCTGAATTCCTGTCTGCCTAACTTAGGCTTAGCTGTACCAGAAGTTGGACTATAGGGTAGCAAGCCAGCCTACCCAAACCAACTATTTTTTAGCATTTTGCCTCATGATGAGATACAAGAACTCTCCGAAGACCAGTCCAATGAAGTGCTTGTCTTTCTTTTATTAAAAGCATTAAGTAATCATTAGGATAGAGCTGTTAGAGTCGTCTAGCTTTGAATTTGTTCCTGTGCTGGACAGAGTGGGAGGCAAGTGTTTAAACCTGGTGACTTTTGGAAGTCCCTTCCAACCTTAACTACTCAATAATTCTGCAGTATGCCATCTCTCCATAGAAGTCTGTCTGTAGTTCTTCTGCAGGTGGACATTTCAAAAGTATTGGAAGAAAGAACACGCGTTTTCCAGTGATCAGGGCACAGAAGAAGTGGGAGATCTTGGTTTTGTTTTCTTTGCTGGCCTTCACGGGGTCTCAGTCACTTCTGTTCTCTATATCCTAACTGCCCAGACTTAGGGAATGCTACATGAAGGTTTCCATCTGCTCTGAGTACCTCTGCAACAGGGAATAACTGGAAGAGGTGATATGCCAGATCATGCTCTCTGAGCCTTCATTCTGTAGTAGATCGTCATTAGCCCTTCTCAACCAGCTCTTCTCACGTGGGGCTTAAACTGCGTGTACCAAACTTAGATACGTGCTCTAACCACCTGGCTGAGAAGGTGGGCAGAAAATATTGTGGCCTCTGCTTCTCAGAAGTAGTTGTGATCCCCATCACATTTGATTTTTCTATTTCTCCTAGAGCACTCTTTTAGACTGCAGGTGCTTAATCACATCTCTTTAGAGAGCTGTGGAGCGCTACACAGAAGGTAGATGTTTGTCTACCCAGAATATGTGCTTCTGTGCAGAGGGGGGTGGGTGAAGTCAACTCTAGGAAATTGTAAGACTGAACGGGGACTTGTGTAGTATATTTGCGTATCTGCCTGTGTCCTGGAACTTTCTGATGCCACAGACTGCATTGCTGTTTATAATTTAAGTGGGATAAGGTGAGATAGCATAATGTGTAGTATTACTTTCCAACCATAAAGTTATAATCTGCTTTATTAATGGCAAACCTTTGTGTTACCATACCATCCCCCTGTGGATGTGAATAATTCACCAGCTGGAACATCAGGCTGCAGTTTAATTTCCTAGGACAATTGGTGATAGTTCTCTAATTCAACTTGTATTTGAAGACTAAACTTCGGTTCGTATCATGACTACATATGTATGCCACAACTGCCACAAAAGTACTGCTCATAAAATAAAGAAAAAACCCCAAAGCAGTTTTTCTATATGAGTGCAGCTTCAGGTTTGGATGTGTGTTTGTGAATAGAAGATATTGATTTGATGTCACGAGTATTTTTAACAGGATTACAAAATGCAAATAGCATTATGTAAGACAGATTACCTGTGGCTTTAATACAGGATTGTTTTTAAGCCAGAGGCTACATTTTGCTGGGTTATGTATATTTGTTTATAACCGAGCACATTAGGATTAGGCTCAGCAGAATACTGTTTTCCAAATCCTTGATATTTTCAGGTTAGATTACTCCTTTTTTTTTTTAGATTATGAACTTTAAATCTGAATTGTGATTATTTTTAATAGCTTTTAAGGTGGATAACTTCTTTGTTTAGGATCATTACAATCTGATTTGTGTAGGTAAAATTGGAAATTGCTGTTGTCCATCATTCTGCCTATGACCTTTTTCCTAAGGCAGAGAGCCACTTTGTTCAAAAACAACACAGAAGACCAAATGCATTTCCAACATGGCAGAACATATTGGAATGACATGTCACATGGCCAAACAAATCACTGAAATGTTAGTTTTGTACTGCAGCGCAAGGAAAATCTTACAGGCAGTTGAACTCCAAATAATTTCTAAAAGGCCTCGTGTGTAAAGTACCACAAGTTCTTGACCTTTTAGTGAATGAAATTTCAGGAAGCTTACACAGCTGGCACAGAACAGCTTCATGTGACTCTGCATTGTTGCCATTGCTTTATGCTCTGAATGCCTGAAATGTGCCACTCCCTATTAGACACAAGAAAGAAAGTCTCTTACAAAAGTAGTGTTTCCTTTTGAAAAGCTAAAATCTTTGATATACTTAGCAGCCAGAGTTCCCTGTTTAACAGACTTAACTGGAAGCATCCTTTTTGGTCCCCCAAACTAATTTCAGTTTTTGTGGTTCAGTATGGCTTATGCCCAGTTTCATTCAAATATGTTGACATCTTCTAGTTTGGGCACAAGATTTCTTCCAGCTCTTTGTTACGCTGGTGTTTTTCCCAGGAAAACATTTGGCAGTGTTTCCTGCATTGCAAGGTGCATTTCATATGTACAGGCTGAGGAAGAAAAAGTATCAACTTAAGAGGTAAAAAAGGGATTTAAGTACTTGTGAAATGTTAGCGTTGCACATAAATACACAAGCAAAGAACCCCCAACCTGTGGCTTGCATGTAGATAATTTCTTCTTTCTATTTTAAAGAATAAAGGTTTTCTTGTATTCCGTGACTTCTGTTCATATCTGTTATTGCAACTAAGTGATTTTTCCATGGGCTTAGTTTTCATTTCTGCAGAGCTCTCCTCTGTGAGTACCAAAATATAGCTACCAAATGCTACAGGCCATAAGGAGTTGGAGTGTTATGGAGATAATCGGAGCATATCCTTTTAGAAGATAAAATCCTGTGCTATTCTCAATCTACCATCTCTAGGTAGTGTTTGGATAGATAGTGATGTACTCCACAGGGAAATGGTGATTATTTCTGAGAGACCTGAGAAGAGGGATGCTGACTTTCAGGATTTTGTGATGGTAAAATTTGGCTGGAAGGCACTTTGAAAGAAGCTTTTTCTAAGTAATTACATACAGTTTATATTCAAAGAGATAAAAATACAATGGTGTATAAAGTTTGATGTTTCTCAAATACCAGGGAAGCAGTTGAGAAAGCCTATGGCTTCCTGCTAAGCTCAGCTCTTCCTGTACCCCTCAGTTTCAAGTAGGCAGGAATTAGTCCTGAACGCATTGTGCGCTCTACTCCTAAGTGACAGCCTGATCAAGGACATACTTGTGATTTGCATGGCTTTTACATTTCTGCTCTTGACTATGTGGGACTTAGTGGGGGTAATGCTTTCTTGTTGTGCTCATGATCTATCTGCCTTCTGAAGTGCTCAAAGTGTTGAAACAGAAGACAGGCAGTATTTGGAAGGGGAGAATGAAATCTCTATAAGAGAGTCATATTTGACAGCATGCTACAGATAGTAGTGATACAGACATTTCCTTTAGGTGAAAATGAAGTGTGGGTATTCCGCTGAAACAGGATTATTCAGTGATGGTTGAATGTATTTTGGTAAGTAAGTCTTCTCAAACAGAAACAAACTATAGTGTGGGTTTTTTTTACCTTACGTGTCCTGTGCCCCCATGTTACCCCCAGACCTTTTCCATGCACTCTTTTAAAGGTATTTGAGCAAGTGAAATTATCATGTTAGGTTATGTGGCAAATTCTTTTGAAATAATTGCTTAAAATTATATTTTAAAGTGACTGTTTTGAAATGCCTGAAACACACATGCAATACAGACCAACCTGGCTCTGTGTCTGTTCTTGTTTCCTGTACTAGACTTACGGACCATGAGTTCCTGATAAGACCAACCTATTCACTTTCCTTAACCTGCATGAATTAGGCCTGTATGAGATGCTTAAGCAAGGTTTATAAAATATTATGAAATAAACTGAAAGTGGGAGATAGACTAAAACTACAACTTACCTTCATTTCTGAATTAATCTGTTCTTTCATTTGACATAAGAGGCTGATATTCTTGTGAATTTATAACCTCTTCCCTAAAGACATAATTATAACTCTAAAATTTTTCTATTACTCTTGTATAGTATATATTTTTCCTGTAACATATGGGATACAAATGAATCTTTTGGATCAAGATGTTCTGCTGGCTTTTTGTAGTGAAGACTACAACACTTGCACATAAAGTTATATTTAGTAACATATGGCTTGACGTGTCTTTATTTTGAGTGCTTTCATCCATTGTCAAATTTGGCATTTATTAGTAAATTAATTTATCTTTAGAATTGATTTAAAAAAATTCTTGTGTCATTCATATAAATATAACACTTTTTTAAAGATATCTGGTTTTAGCAGGTGGGTAGTGTTGATGAATGAATGGGACTGTCTGGTTCTTAGAATAAACTGTCTGTTGACATAACACAGTACAAAATTTTTAATGAGTGCTTCCTCCTTCAAAATTAAGCATGTATTTCGCCTGCTTGCCTCTGAGTGCAAAATCCAAGGATCTGAGATGACATAGCCCTTGAATACATTGCGTTTCTGGTTCTTGGCTTTCCTTGGTTCTTGGCTTTCCTTGCATGCACCCTGAAATGTGTGCGAGGTGAACAGGTGTGAAAGAATGCTGTGATGGAACAGTAGAAGGAAAGCAGTCATCACTTCCACAGGTGAAAGTGCTACTGGAAGAAATGGCCCCTTTCTCTACTGCCTGCACTCTTACTGAGCTACAGGTGTCGGCTTAGGTCTTGTTCCTTGGTATGACTCCTTGTAACCCTCTGTGTTGCCTCTCGATCTGGCTGAGCAATCTGCACATGCTGCTGGCATGTGTAGAATGAGGCAAGATGCAAGCAGGAGGTTTGACTTTCTCAAGTCAGAAAATATTTCCTCTTTTTTTTTGGAATGATACAGGAAAGGGGTAAACGTAGGGAGGTGTGATACGTATAACAGCAGAGTGACACTAGTTAGCTTCCACCATGTCTTTACCTCATAAGCTCATATAACACGGGAGAGAAATTGTACCTCACTGAATCTTGAGGCACCTGACAGCTTTTCTCATTGGTACTGATGAGCCAGAAATCAGCAGTGAGTTGTTCGCAGTGTTAGGTAGTAGAGCTGATGTAAATACAGCAAGGGTCTAGTAAGCTCTTTACTACCTCCATCTCACACCTATGCATAAATTGAAGGTGGTGTGTTCTCTCAGAGCAGAGGAGTGCCTCTCCACTCAAGGAGGGTAGAACCACTGGTCTGGCAGCTCTAGAAATGTTAAGTCTGAATGCTGAATTTTGTCCTTCTGGTTGCACTCTTTCCTTGAAGAGGCTGACGCAGCTCCCTAACCAAAAGGTCATGGGTTTGTTTTATGCTGCGGATGTGAGTATGGTGATGATCTGGTCGTCTGTTTTCTAAAGCTGTATTAAATCAGTGTGGCCCAGCCTACATTACTGCTTACTCAGCCTGTTCTAAGAATTCAAACAATTAGCTATAGATATTGCTTAATTCCACTGTGAAATGAAAAAGAATGGGTGGTCAGAAACCTCCTGACAGGAGCTGTTTTGCTTCAAATAATGCAAATGAAGCATCCTAACACAGTGAGCAGGGAGCTTTTCTCCTGTCGCCACAGGTCTTTGTTCTCTTTTCTGACAGACTGCATATCCTTTCATCTCCATGATTAGCAGAGCTTCTGCTATGGTCAGTCTGAAATGGTAAGTCTACATCCAGCTGATGTTGGTCTGTCTTGCATTTAGGAAGTCACCACACAAGCATGTTTAGCTGTCTTTATATCCAAGCTTCTTAATGATCGTAACAAGCTACAATAAATTGATTTGCGGGTCGCCACTTTGTCAGAGATGTAAGAAAAACTAGTATCTCTGTGTAATAGAAGTGCTAAATGTATTACAAGAGAGGGAATTTTTAGCATAAAAACTTTTTTTTTTCCACTGGCATATGGTGTTTTTAATGTAATCTCTTCCATAATCATTTGGAGAAAACAAAAGTCGGATTCTATTAGTTCATCATGTATTTGGTGAGTCTTAATGTATCCCAAAGCCAGTTTTGCAGACCTCTGTCTATTAAAAAAGTTACCTATTAAGATTATACCGTGGTATTTCTGATAAGAGAAATAACAATTTCTGTACCTGAGAGAAAAGAGGAGGCTGGAAGATTGTTTTCAAAAATGTTTTCTAGTGTGAATGCAGGTTTCTTCCTGAGATTTAAGGGAGGAAAGAGGTCTTTGAGGAAGGGCCAAGATTACACTCCAAATACAGATGCAACTTCATCATGGTTTTATACTGTAATTATCAGATATGTATATACAGTACACATAGTGCCTGTTGTGTCTGTTGCATTCCCAGTACTTGGTTTGTTTTTTTTACCTAGTGAGGAGGGTTGCACTGACCTTTTTTAGAAGCACTAACCACGAACCAGATATTTAATTCTTGATTTTTTTAACAATGAATTCAAAATTCATTGTATAGGTAATTTTTATTTTTATAAATTTTATTTTATTGTCTGCTGACTTTGTACTGCAAGGTCTTCTTAAGTTAGTTGTGATCAGTCCTTGTCTTTACAGTTGGAATGATCTGAGAACACCAGGAGGCTCAGAGTTTGCTCCTTTTCCAGGTCATTTCTGAGTACCATTGAACACCAGAAGCCTGAGCATGAATTCCTGCAGGACTCATATAGCCTTGCTTCCTTGTATGCTATGATTACCTAGTTATAATTTTAAAGCAACACGTGATAACCAGAATCAGTAATGAAGGCTCCAGCCTTGTACTTTTTCCTCTCCATTACTTAAAATCTAGTCTGCATGTAGCAACCAGTGTTTCGTAATGACAACTGCAGTTGGATTCTTTCTCAGTCTTCTGACACCTGTGCTTTAGACTTGCTTCAGTGTACTAAAACAGACTAAAGCAGTTAGACAGCAATAACTCAAAGCTACCTGAACTTGGAATGGGGAGCAGGGAGAAGAGTGTGTGAGGAATGACAGAGATGAGATCTGCTCTATGTAGTAGCTTGCTGGAAATGGTTGGGAGGAAATTCATAGCTGTGTACAAATCAGTGTCTTTCTTGCGAGGTCTAATGCTATAATATGTAAGGATTTTAAAATAATTTTTAATAAAAGTAATGTAAAGTCTGATAGTTGATTTTTCCATCATCTTTGATAGCACAGCATCTTTTAATGCTTGATTCATGTTTTAAAACAACATTTTAATAACAGGGAAATGCATGCCTGGACTGACTTACAATTATTGTTTTGATTACTTATGGCATAAATATGCAGTTCAAAATCATGTGGTTTCTCTCCCCTAGAGATGTAATCATTTAACGATAGTCACATTTTTGTGTATTTTTTTTCACAGACACTTGTTCCACTTCGGTTGGTTGATTTAATATATGCCAATAGTTAAAGATGAGATCACTTTGCGCTCATTCTTTTATCACATGTTACTTGCCTTTGCATAATAAAAGCAGAAAACCTAGGAAGTGTAAAACTTGCCAGATGGCTAGGTGTCTGTGTAGTGATGGTTTTAGGTGTTTGAGTAGCTACCAGGTCCCAGAATCGGGCTGTGGGTGTGGGGGAAGCAGTAGCTCAGGCTGTGGATGTGGGGGAAGCAGAAGCTCAGGCTGTGGGGCAGAGCTTCACGCCAGGGAGAAGACGGTTTGTCCCGATGCTCTCCACAAGCATGCTTGACTTTTAAATGCATTTCCAATCTTTTTGTATATCAAAATAGCTGTAACTTCAGGGCAGCCTGACCACATTGCTCTTCTATGTGGTCATGTTGAGAATGCTGACTGATTCAGACTTCTTTTTGAATAGTTGCACGTGTAGAGGCTCTTCTGGTTTTGCAGTGCGTTGGTTGTTATGTGCTGAGTTGGACTGGCAGTAATTCTTTGCTATAATGTAGTCTTTTGGGTTTGTATTTTTTCTCTTATGATTCAAGTTTCCAGTAAATTGCAAATAGGCATCTTTGTGCTTTTTCCTTCCCCTCCTTTCCTTAGTCAATGTAAGTGTTAGGGTTTCACTGGGCAGGAGAGTAAGAAAGAGCAGAGAGTTGGAAGCAATCAGAAAATGAAATCTCAGAGCTCTTAAGGGGATAGTAAGTGGTTTGTAATGGCAAGGTAACAAAAGATTTCTTCAAAGAGTTGTCTGGAAGAAGCGGAGAACTAAAAACATTTTCAGCTGTATTGAGAGAAGAAACAGTCTGCAGACTAGAAAACTACGGAAAAAATGAAAGGAAAAGCACATGGATAGAATTGTCTTTAGGATAAAATTTAAAATGAGAACAAGAAAATAGCTTTGTATTGTAACTTTTCAATATGATTACATGATAATGTAGACTTTCATGTAGGTCATTGAACATCAGCTTTGAACAGAGCATTTTGTGTGTGTGTTATTTTCTTTCTCATTTGAGTGGACTCTTGAATGTGCAAATTCCTTCTCTCTAGAAAGCAAGGATCAGTTGTCAGTTTTAATTCTTTCATTTGTTATTACAGACTAGCAAATATCTGAATGTATAAGGAGAAACAAGGCCATAGCCTGACCAAAGTGTAGTCAGTAGAGGGAGTTTTCCTGTGTCTGGACTTCAGATTAGAAAGGCAAAGGGTAGCTTGTGTTAAGAAGAGATAGCCAATAGAATATGAAGCAGTTGATTTAGTGCATTTAGACATCTGAACTGCATGGAAAGATGCTTAAAAGTTGCCCAAAGGTTGAATTAAAATGGCTTTGTCAGCATCCTCTAGAAAAAGGCTGTGGAAGTGTATGTACTGGGCGTAGATAGGTTTGCAGAGCTCATTGTTGAGAAACAATGTTGGAGATAATAGATAAAGCCAAGATACTGGATATTGTTTTGGATAGCATATTTTGTCTGAAGAGACTTTTTATAGCTAGAGCTTTCCGTGTCTTTTTCTGCATTCATTTGCTGTAAGGCTTTATGTGATACTCTATCTCAATTAATCTACTCTTGCCAACAGATGTCCTGCTTGTTCTCAACTCTCCATTGCCATAATTTCCATATTAATCAATGCAGCCAGTATCTTTACTGAGAGTGTTAGAATTCTAGATGTGCTTGAGATCTGAGCTGCCATGGTCACTTGGAGAAGAAACGGTGGCCTCAGGGATCCAGCCAGACATTACATCCCCCTCCCCCTCCTCCCCTCCCCCAGTTACTTTGTGGGCATGATTTCAGTTCTCCAGCTGAGTTAGGGACAGGTGATGGAGAAGAACTGAAGAAGAAATTAGTGAGTGAAAGTACCCTGGAGGACCGAGCTGAGCACACTCATTTTAGGAGTGAAGTTAACATTTCACTCCTAAAATGTTAATTGTCCCTGTTAAGTCAAAGTCTTCAACCTGTGCTTGAAACCGCTGGTGTGGGCATGACTCTTCAGAGTCCTTGTAGTCTGACAGAGATTGGGATAACATTGTTCATGCATAGTTTGTAGTAAAGCATCAGTTCTTGTTTTAGTAAAGCTCATTGAAATTAAAACTGCCTTTGTGGATGAAGGGAGAGGAGAAAGCTGTATGCAAGTTTTTTTCTGCAAATTAATTGTGCTAGTTGTTTATCTGTTGGTTGGTACTATCTCATCTCTTCTATCTGTATCAGACCTATTTGTTCAGCTCCTTTTTCCAGTTTTGTGAAGCTAGCACCAGTAGTATCTTTGCATTGAATTATTTAGTGGTGGCACACCTTTTAAATTAATCATCCCCTTATAAATATAGGAAGCATGCCTATTATTGCTGTTTTCTGATGTTTATTCTAGTTAATATCAGCAGGACGTTTGTACAAAGCTGTCTTAAAATTAAGCTGGGAGCAAAATATGAGTTACTGTGGATTAAGAGTTATCTATACAATATGCATTTGTGTATTAATTTGCTTTGAAATTGTGTAGTATTGCTCCCACGGCATCTTTGGTGCCCTGTTACTCTTAGGCTCATGCTTATGTACTTTGAAAGGAAATGTAAAGATTCCTCACTGTCTCCAGGGCAGAAGCCTCATGTGCGAGAGGCTTCCTCGCAGTCTTTTTCTTATCAAAAAAATATGCAATTAAAGCACAAAGGAAAGCTCCTCTCGTATTCTTCTCTGGGCTGGATTTTTTAAAAGTGTAACAGTTATAGCACTGTTTCTGTAATCACAGACGCGCTGGTAGAGGATAGAGCTGGCAGATGAAGGCAGCGTGATGCACTGCTGAAGAGGAGTCTGTCCCATGTCTTTTTTCCCCACTTTCCCTGAGGCAGTTCTTCTCAGCACAGTAACCTATTTCAGTCTGACTGAGTTCTATTGCAAATCTCATTAAAATATGATTAAAATGAAATACAAGAAAAGTTATAAGAAAAACTTGATTAGAAGATGAACTATTAAATTCACGTTACCCCTAGGTGTTACTTGATCATTATAATTTACATTTGATTTGTATTTGAGAGCAGTTGTCTGTTTTGGCTGTGTCTTGATTTGTTAAAAAAAAATCTAGATTTAAAATCTTATATTTTGGAATATTTAAAAATCTTAATTTTTGTTCTTGATTTATGTCTGTTAGAGCCCAAATTTTTTCATATATTTTTAGAAGTCAGACTGTGTGTAGTGTTTGTCTTCTGAATTGAGACATCGTGCGTGCAGTTAGGAATAATGTTGAATCTGCAGTTTATCTTTAATGTTGATCTTGCAGTCTTGCAATGATAGTAAATTCTTATGTTGGATGACTGAAATGGGCTTATGTGTTCAAGGAAAGAGGTTAATATACCCTACCAGTTAGGTCCTAAAAGATCATAAATATATAAGATGGAGATGAGTGCGGAATTCTCTGTTGGAAACATTTGTGAACAAAGAGGAACTAAGGCTGTTCTGCCTGCAGATGCACAAATTCAGGCTTGAGTAAATGACACTTTCTTTTGATTCTGCCCCAAAAAAAGAAGCTTATGGCACTTCCCTTTTACCATATTCCTGTGTTCCATGGGTTCTCATCTATATCTTGTATTACATCATATATGTAGGTCAGACAAGACATATTTTATCAGACAGAGCTGTAATTCGTCATCTGTGAGCAGTCGTCGGGCCTGCTGTAAAAGGAGCAAGCTAGAATAAAAACTCCTCAAAAGTCCTCGCTTGTTCTGTATCTGCACAATGTCCCATTCCCTCTGGCTGACTTGCTCACGTGTGACCTGGCCTGTGGCGCAGAGTTGATATGAGTTTGAAATGGGCAATGAGCCACCCAGACTTCAGTGGAAGGTTATCCATTAGTCTTGTGTAGATCTAATGGTTAATACCATGAGGCTAGCAAGCAAACAAGCCTTTTTCCATTCCATTCCTGGTGAGATACCTACCTGTTTTCATCGATTTCTGTTGACTGGATTATTAATTTTTAAAATGAGCTTTTTAGAACAAGAACTTTTATGGTAGTGCCTGGTTAGTATTAATTAACTTTGCTGTAGGTGTGAAGAATGTGGTGGTAAAACCTCTCTGCCAAAGATTTCCTGCAGTAGTGCAGATACTTAGACCCAGAACTTAGTCTTACTTGCATTGGTAAGTTAAGAGCCAGCCTATTGGGTCAGACCAAGGGTCCCAGTACCACGGTGTCCAGAGTCTGACACTGGGTGTCCAAGCGAAGGTAAGAATATATGTAATACACTCTGGCAGGTTTTCATCTTGTTAGCTTTCTGAGTGGGGGTCTGTTTTGTTTGTTTGTAATATCCTTTTATACCTTTATTCACTTCATTTATCTTATTACTTTGTGAACCCATGCAGACTTCTTTTACAGCATCCTGTGTCCTGTCATAGTTATATTTTGTGATGAGTCCCTCGTTGTTTGTAGGGTTTACTGCAGATTTTGTATTTAAGTCTAGTGCATAAATACCATTTAATGGTCACTATATCCTATATTAAAAAAGAAATATTACTAAGTCACTTCTTATCCAACCCTTTTATGCCATCTATTGTCTTACCTATTCTAGTTACTACCACTCTAGACACCTTTTCGATGTCCTGAGGGTTAAGTGGAAATGGCAATTTTCTTTTCAGAAATCATTTAGTGGGCATAATCATCCCTGCTGATCATCCATAAACCAATTTGAACAGTTACCTTGTTCCGAGTTGAGCAGGTGGGATTGATGTGCATCATTCGGGGTACAGGTATACTGTAGAATATACTGTTGAGTAATGAAGTATTTCCCTGTTCCCTTTTGTAATTCCTACCAATTCCTACCTTCTGGCTTGCTTTTTCTTATTGTTTGGGGGTTGGACTGACATTGTTGAAGGACTTTGGTGTGGTCCCGCTGGAACTTGTTACTGAGCCTGTTCGTGGAATGTGTCCCAGTGTCCATTACCGTGGTCTTCCTGCACCGAATTTCATTTGTTGCCATATAACCCAGATGGTCAGTCTTACAGCTGGCCTGCAGTTCTCCACAGCTGGCCTCTGTCCCTGTGGTGGCTCTGAGCAGTATCCTCAGCACTGTGCCTCTCTCTGCATCTACCTCATCCTTCTTGTTTCAGGTGATGGGCAGACATCCTTATCTCTGGGAGGTTTGACATGGACTCTCTGACCTTTTCCAGTGTGAAAATTAACTGATTGGGTTTAGTCTTTATTTTGGAGGGGCTTTTCCTCCCATCTTTTATCCAGATATTTGCCTTTCCTTTTATTTATTGATTATTTAGTTTTTCTTTTTTTAAGGGCTTTGACAATATTATTGAAAACTTAAAAGTTTGAGTAATGGTATTGTCTCTTCTCTGCCTGCGAGCTAATTTCTGCTAGGTTTACTTGTAATTTATTTTTTGAAAGATGTTATTTATTTGTACTTTTGTATCTGTTCCTTTGACTGTAGTGAGAACTAAATTGATTTCTCTGGAGTCAGGGGCTTAATTCTTGGTACTGAAAAGGGAGGCTTGAATGCTCAGAAGAATTTACATGGGAATTTGGCAAACCTTGATGGAGTTCACAGGAGGGGAAGGTGATATTTATTTTAACTGAAGTTTAGTCCTTCTCACTAATACCCTAACATTGGGTTGATTTCTGTCTCCATATGCACATACTCACCAGCACCAAGATTTTTGTTCATGCCCCTAGATACTCATATGTAAAGAAATGTCCATCCATACTTAGACCATTACCAATCTTAATGTTCGTTATAAAATTTCTGCTTCCACAGAATCAACAGTCCCCAAGAACAAAACTAAGTTTATAGATGTCTGTTGTTGCAATCTTTATTATGATGAATTAGAATTTCAATTTAATTTGGTTTTGAGAATAAGATGATATTAATCTACAAAAAAAGCCACCTTACTGGAATAAAGAGAATCTTCGTGGCTACCTTCTGGTCTTGCTAGAACAGATCCATGCCCTTCCTGTGCTGAGGACTCCGAACTGAATGCATTGCTGCAGGTGGGGCCTCATGAGAGCAGAGTAGAAGGGAAGAATCACCTCCCCCGTCCTGCTGGTCACACTTCCTCTGATGCAGCCCAGGATAGGGTTGTCCTTCTGGTCTGCAAGCACACATTGCTGGCTCATGTTGAGCTTCTTATCCACCAGCGTCCACAAGTCCTTCTCTTCAGGGCTTCGTTCTCCTCCCAACCTGTATTTATGTTTGGGATTGCCCTGACTCAGGTGCAGGACCTTGCACTTGGGCTTGTTGAACTTCATACATTCACACAGGCCCACCTTTCAAGCCTGTCAGGGTCCCTCTGGATGGCATCTCTTTTCTCCAGTGTGCTGACAGCACCATACAGCCTGCTGTCATCAGAAAAACCTGCTGCTGAGTGTGTACTCAATCCTACTGTCCGTGTCTGACAAAGACATTAAACAACTCCAGTCCCAGTACAGACTCTTGAGGAATGCCACTCATCACTGGTCTCCATTTAGATATTGAGCCATTGATCAAAACTCTTTGAGTGCGATCATCCAGACAATTCCTTACCCACCGAGTGGTCCATTTGTGAAATCCATGTCTCTTTAATTCAGAGACAAGAATGTCTTGCGCGACAGCGTCGAATGCTTTGCACGAGTCAGTATATAATCTATCATATTGTTTTGGCTTGATGTTTCATGCTGTCCCCCAATGGTGGTCATGATTTGGGACTAAGAGATTCTTTCAGTACTTATGAACATATTGCCATAAGCTCTTGTGGCTTATTAAATGAGGCTTAATTTTAGTGAGACTCAAGTTTTAATACTGTGTTTTGAAATAAAACTAAGTGATTATTTTTAAGCTTTTTGTTTAATTAATCATTAGTCTAGAAAAAAATGTAAAAGTTTATTTAGGGAGGTGCTAATAACTGGGAAGTAATGCTACTTGACCTAGTATTTTACTGGGAAACCGTCTCTCTGTTATTCACAGTGTAAAACTAAACTATCTGTCTGTCCTTGTATGGTAAAATCTTAACACCTCGTAATGACCAGAGTTTGCTGCTGCCAGAAAGCCATTCTTACCTTGACAACCTTTGCTGTTTACCTTTGTAAAATCATAAGGCAAGTGGGCAAGTGTTTTCCTTGTGTTTATGTGCCTAACTAGCTGACCACAACCATGTAAGCACTTGTGTGTTTTGAAATCTGTTGCCGTTGCTGTAAAGTCCTCCAGCCACAAAAGACAACTTACGCTAGGTCCAAGATCTTGAAAACAAGATGGTCAGGTGTTGAAAAAACTACTTTAGTTTGGAGGATAATTGGCACAGATCCTGTCATTCGTTCAGCCCTGCCTCCTGCTCTGTGCTGTCAGAAGAGCCTGTGGCTCTGATAACAGCGCACTCCGGCTCTTCACAGGCGCTCTCTTCTGGTTGTGCCAGCCTCTGTACCATTGATTTTGATCTAATCTTATTACTACTGTGTGCCTGTACAGTCACTCTCCCCTAACTCAGACAGTGAAGAGTCTGAAATGCCCATCCGAGTTGGAAGGCTGTACAAGCTAGGTCAGAGGCTGTGGTGGCATAAAGGGTTCTTATTTGGGGCTTAGTACTGGCCCTGCCTGGACTTGAGCTGGCTCCTGCTGGCTCCAGATGGGATGTTTCCGCTCTGCAGTCCTCAGTAGGTGCCAGGAGGAGTTTGGCTTAGGTCCAGTATTAGAACCAAGCCAACTTTATGCATTCATGCATTAAATGTGCAAGCTAACAAGCTGTTTTGGAGCTCAGGGAGTCTAAACTCTTCCCAGGTAAGCAGCTCAAGGCCCTAATATGAGATTCAGGGATCTAGTCTGACTGCTCACACTCCCCTAGGCCTGGCAGGTTTTACTAGCCCAAGGCTATCACAGAGCACTTAGATAGATGCGCTGTTTCTCACTGGGTATCTGAAATTTTCATAGCTGCTTTACATGACTGTAATGATGCTGGGCACGCCTGTGTTGTACTGCCTCTAATACCAGTAGTAGCAGCAGCATGAAGAGGCCAGTCACTGTGGCAGTCAACACCTGGTCCCACGCTGCCCTGGAGTTGGAGTTTTCTAGCACATGAACTTTTTAAGGCGTAGTTACCTTGTACTGTCCTGCGGTCTGAGACAAAGCAGTTATTTGATTCAGTCTGAGGTTGAACACTAACTCAGTTTAATATTAAGAATAAAAGTGAGAACAGATAGCTTGTAATCAGTGGGAGTGGGACATAAGAAATAAGAGAGAAGAAAACAGAAAACAGTATGTCAAAAGTGCATCTTTGCTTAAGAGAGAAACAAGTTTCTTCAGCAAGGGAAGAGAGGATAGGAGTAGTGAGGTTTCCCGGTTGTGAACCCTGGGCTGTTTCTGTGTCTTTCCTACTGATAGTACTTCAACAGAAACGTCTTGGGGGCTAAACTCTGTGCGCTATCCTCCAAGACAAATATCTTAGCCCAGCTCAATGTCCTAGGCAGGAATAAATTACACCTTCTGGACCTGCTGAGTGCCCTGGGGAGGAGTATCTGACACTTCCTGTAGTAACGAGTTTTTTTGTGTGCTAGAGCATGCACTGGCCCAGCTACAGCAAGAGGCTTTGAAAGTGCTCTCAAAGAGTAATAGCTTCCTGTAAGTTAGACCAGTGCCCTGGGTATGGGAACAGAGTGGGTTATGCTCTGTCAGGGAGGAGAGGGTGTTGGGCCAGGAAAGGGATGGTGTTAATATGCATAAGATAATTGCAGTCTCCACAATGTTTGGATTGCAAATGACTACCTGACATTGCATTCTCCAACACCAAATCAAGACTAGAATGATAATTTCACTAGGCATGTGAAGTAGGAAGACTCTTCCACTCCTTGGGAAGTAGTTTCTTGAAATTGAGGACAGAAGCTTTTTTCTGGACTGCTTTGTGGAATTCAGGATTTTAAATTTCAATCAAGTTGGAAGTCCTGGTTAAATCCTTGGTTAAATGTTTATCTAGATGAAACAGGGAGAGAGAGAAACCCCAGTTGCTTTTGCAGTTCAAACTAAAGGATAATTTTTTCTTGATTTATCCATTCTACTTCGCATTAAAAGCAATAGTTGCAATGTAATGTGTTTTTGTTCAAGCCCTCAGGTCTAAGAAACTCAGACTTCCAGAAACTAAAGTTTTGCTTTAGATGGAAAAAAGCTGTTGAAACATGTAGAAAATTTCAACATATGTGTTTGTCGTTGAAGGCTGAACAGCGGAATACTTTTAAATTAGAGAAAAAAGGTGTGATGTTTCAGGGTGCCTTACAGTAGTACAAAACTTCCATTTCATATTTATTGAAGTATGGAAAGTGCAACTTGAGTGTCAGACTCGGAAGGGATTCTTAATGCTTTCTTTAATGTTTCCCTCCTGCTTACTCTCCTAAATAAAGAGAAATATCTTGTTATGCTTCCACATAACCTCAGCATTTTAGGCAATGTGTGTTTGGTAGATGTCCTAATTTCTTCAGTAAATATTCGCGAGTGACTAAAAAATATCCTTTTTTTTCTGCTACATTTCACTTACTACTTGTTAGGGAAAGCTGAATAACTTTGTTGTTTTCAGCCTATTATTGTAAGTTGTCATTATTGTTCTGTATTGAATTCTAGAGTGTAACATTGTTATTGTTTCAGACTCTTCCTCTTCTCTGTGCAAGACAGCCAAAGATGCACATGCATTAGAACTACCCTTGTTGAAATAATCAATAAGTTTCAAGATGATTTATAGAAAACAGTGGGTGATCCCTCTTTGTTGGAGCGTCCTTTGTACTGTTAAGGATGGGGTGTCAGTGTGGTGCAGCAGTGAGCGGGCTGTAAAGGGCAAGGCTGCATATGGGGTGATTCACAAAGCATTGAAACAGAATGATCGCAAGTGAGGCTTTTCTAAGTTTAACTTCAGAATGCAGAGAAACATTTTCTGCAAGTACAAATACTGTGGTGAGAATATGTGAAATGTTTGTTACTGTGCATTTCATTTAAAGTATTAAACCAGCTTTAGACGGTTCTTGAGTTTGTCTCTGATTTCCCTTCTCTTGGGAAATATATTCTCTCATTTAACTTCCTGGCCTTAGCAATAAAGACCTCAGAAAGACTGTTGCCAGATGGATGATGCAAAGGCATAAATACAGCATTGGGAACGTCTTTAGTGTCTTTCTTAGTGGAACCTGAATATAAAGGCTTGTGTTTTTAACTAGCACGATTTCAACGACTTGCATCATTGTTGGGGACTAAGTGTATTTTTTTTTTCTTGCTGTACTCTGCTAAGTGATGTAATGAGAAGTGCTGTAACTTTTTTTTTTCCTGAGGCAGGGAAGAAAAGCACCTATGGCATCTGAGTGCTGGTTTCAGCATTTTTTTAGTGTGAAGGAGAATGATGACAGCCTCTAGTTCAGATAATGATTCCCGGTTATTCGTTATTTGTGAGAATGTGCTCTATTAAAAATCCTATTTTTTCCTGACATCATTTTTTATTGATTTAATAGCTGTTAAATTCGACTTTATCTCTCTGTGCCCTGCTAGCATATCTTACTTTGGAAGGCCTCTTTTTCCTCATTAGTTGTCTGTATCTTCAGTTATATTCTTTCTGCCTGCAACAGGATTGTAATTCATTTTATTGTGCTTTCTAGCGATCGGTGATATTTAGTCAATTATCAGATATTGTTTGACTAACTTAAGTAAATTTCTCCCAGTGTCCCCTAACGGACCTTTGAAGCCGTGTTGCCTTCTAGCACTGGACCTATAAATTATTTTTTGAACAAAGTGAAAAGAAGGATTAGTCAAGGTGTAAGAAGAAGCATACTCAATTTCTTTTTTATCCAGAATACTTGTAAAGTTTTTATTGGAGAAAATATTTTGGGTTTTGCCATTTTTCTCGTGTTGAATTTACTGTGGTACCTCAGATGTCACTAGAAGATGACAATACAGAAAAGTGAAAAAAAGTAAGAAGTGATGTAGTAGGGAAGAGTTGGGCTTTTTTTACTTAAAGGCAATCTTCCTGTTCAAAATACTAATCCTTGACAAAGAAGCTTTTTCTCAAATGAGCATTGTGTGAAATACAATATTTATTTATGCTTCTAAAATTGTAGAATCTAAAGGAAAGCAGATTACTCTGCTTTTCCAATTTTTCAGTTTAGTTGTTTAAATACCAGTTAATAAATAGTTTTGCAGTTCTTAATTCCTCTAAAAATTTTAAATAAATAGCTCTGCATCAGCAGATAATTTGTGAAACCTGATAGGATGACGAGTAATTCAATGCAAGTGTCACCTAACAGTTTTTAAATAGGCCATAACAACCTCCAAAACCTTGACTAATTTCAGTAATTAATATTTTGAGACCTCCTCAGAGTGTCTGTCTGACAATTGGATTTGAGACCTATATATGGCTATATTCTATTAATGACATTAATTTTGAGGGGTCCTTTCCTTATTATTTTTGAGCTGTCAACACTGTGACTTTCATCACCAAAAACTAATCAGAGTCCTCTAATTTCTGTGATGCACTGGAAGTCTTCATAAAATCTTATCATGATGTGGAAGAAGACAATTATTGGCAGCGATTTCAGAAATAAGTATGATCAAATGCTCACTTTAATGTATTGTTTGTGCATTAGACAGTCAGAAAAAAACTCTTTTATTGCAGACAGGCCTTTTATAAAGGTTAGCAGTAAGAGCATTTTAATCCTGTATGCTTATTACATTGATTAAACAATTCATTGTGAGAATGGATTATGTGGAATGTATTTTTGCACTTTGTGTGAATTACTCAAACTCTTGTCATGTAGTCTCAGTCCCAGTGTGTAATCTGCAGGTGACCAATGGAGGAACTGTCCATGCAAAATCCCTGAAAGACCTTCTTCTGGCAGTTACTTGGTTTGAATCCAACCCCTTACACAAGGAGTTGGTGACAGTGTGGTCTGTGAACAGATTCAGAAAGATATCTCTGCAGAGAAGGCAAGCTGGCAGAAGGATTACAAGGCAAAACAAATCAAGAAAATGGGAGGGTCTGTGTGGGACTGGACATGTGACTTTTAAAACTCTTACACATCTAAACAATAGAACTTCAATCAGCAGTCAGTGTGTCTTGTCCTCACACTCAAAGCTTGGTTAATTTTAAGGATTTGGCTTTTTAATGTGAAAAATTTCTGTATGCTCTTTGTGAAAGCTGCAACATCAATTTTAAGGCACCGGGTCACGTAGTGCGCTCTTTAAGAGGGTGAATGTTTTAAAATGGAAAAACAGTTCTTACTTGGATTCGGATGCTTCTTTATGGGTTCTTAGCCCTGACATTGGGAATTTCTTACTGGTTTTAGTTTCTCTATTAACTGCAAGTTAAGAAGTTTTTGTAGATTTTTCTCAAAATGTAATCAAAACCAGAAACTGAGTGGGAGGGGGAGGGTGGGAAGACCTTTATTTAAAATACAAATCTCCACCCACCGTGCTTAAACCATCAAATGTTGAAGTGCCTCCTTTAAAGGCTTATTGCATAATTGAAAGAATCATATACTTATTGTTTCTAATTATCGATCTATTTAGTTTATTGTGATATGAGTGCACACAGCATCTGTACAACAGTCTAACTTCTGTGGTTGTGCTGAACAGTGTGTGTATTGCGGAGTTCCTTATACTTAAAAATGTCTTACTGTAGGGATGTGGTGGAGGTTTGCTTTTGTTAAGGTCATCCGCCTGGGAGTTCTCAATTTGGTGAATCATGTAGGATGGTGCAGTGATTAGATGCCAAGTCACGATCCAGCACTTTGAGCTAATTTTACTTCCAGAGTGCTGCTTTTGAATTCAGAGCTCTTCTTATTAGCACTGTTGTGCTGCAGACAGGAAAGGAGATCTCCTTTAGCTCCTCAGTATTGCTGTTTGGTTCTGGGCTTTTTGCAAGGGTCTGCGCATTGCAGCACAGGCTGCCTGGACCTGGGGGTGTAATTTGTGGCTCCAAGTTCGGGCTCTAAGGATCCCAGCTGCTTTTCCAGTTCTTTACTGGATAGCATGTATATATGTAGTAAAGGATAATCTGCTTATGCTTACACTTGCTGCAGTTCTAAATCCAAAGTAGGCTCCTATGAACTTGGCAATGCTGAGCTGAAAGTCAAGTATTACTTGCTTGGAGCAGAGCAGATGCTGCTGAGCCGTCTGAGTGAGTAAGCTTTGTGCTGCACCAGTTCTGTATGCAGCCTTTCCTCCAGTGTTTTCAAAAGCAGCCGAGAACAACTGTCAGACTTCAGCACTTTGATGAAAATTATGTCTGAAGAAACTGTTATACAATGCTGAGGTAAAATTAGAGCTCTGTTCAAATGTGGAGATGAGGTTTTGTTTTGTGTTCGTTCCTATTTTGAATTATTTGAGTTCATATGGGCACAGTGATACAAAATTGCATGAGAAAAATATAACTTGTAACAGTTGATTGTGTCTCCCCCGTTTATTAGTATGGGAGGGATTTTAGTGCTGTCTGTTTTTAAAGCTGTTTGACACTAGTGTTTGCTGCAAGCTAACTTTATTTGAAAAACTTCAGCTGAAGTAATTCAGTCACTTGTGAAGGTAATGAAAGAGTATTACCTTAAAAGACAGCTTTTATTTAAAACCTTACCCTTTCTGTGAAAGTTTGCTATTTTGCCATATGCGTGAACGTTTGCTTATTGCTGTCCCAGTTAAAGAATCCTTGATAAATTTTGGCTTGTCTATTTTCAGTAGCAACACAAAAACTGTATCTATGCTGAATGCATCCCAGATCATACGTGCAGGTGTCTGAAAAGGTTTTCTTTGTAATTAAAGTAATAAAATACTTAGGGCTGGCTAAGTCTGGGGCTTGGCAAAAGAACTGGTGGTTTAGGAGGCAAAGGAAGTTTTTCCTTTGGTCTGTAATGTTGCTTGTCAGTAATTTAGAGGGGTGAATAGCTGGTAACATGGAGGAAAAAGTGGAGTCAGCAGGAAGGGTGCATGGATAGGCCCAGAGTCTGTGAGGAGCTGAGGAGCTGATGAAACTGGGACTGAGAATTTCCAGTCAAGAAGAGGATCTTTGGCTGGTAGGTGATCAAAGTGGCTGGCTCAACACTGGTAAGGGCTGCATCCTCTCGTAGCCTGGCAAGTTCTACTCTATGTGGCATTTGGTGCTGGGTCTCCTCCAAGTCCTACATAGTAATTCTGTGTCTTAAATCAGTTGATGATTTTGGAACGTTGAGTTACAAGAGTCTGGGATAATGTTAGGACCCAGCTGCAGCTCAGCAGGATTTTTTTTTTAATATATGGACTTGGTTATGCGTATTGTGTGTCCTGGGGACTATCAGAGCGTATTTGTGGCAGGAGCTGCCTAGGATGGTGTTGGAGCACTGTTGAATGAACCAGAAGTAATGTTGTCTCATGAACGCTGTCCATTGCCAACGGCTCCCCAGTGCTGTGATATTTTAGAAAGCTAACTGAAGGGACCAAACAGTATGGACAGTTGAGCAGCTCAGTGCTTAAGCTCCTGCACATGCATTTTTTGTAAGCAATATGCATGTGTTCGACGTGACTGATTTGGCAAAGAGATTAGGCCTGTGAAACTAGGAAGTAGGGAGAAAAGGATTGGCCTGAAGAACTGCAAGCTTCTTTTTGCGCATAGATTTGGAGGATGTAAAGGATGAGTGGGGTAACTAAGAGTAAAAGCTGGGAAGAGAGGAGATACCAGGAGAAACGTTAAGGAGTGGGAAAAGCTGAGGCTTGATTAGTAGAGAGCATGAGACAATGTTAAGGAGTAGCAGTATAAGAAAAGAGGGGACACAGATGAACAGGAAGTTTATCTGGGCTGAAATGTGCTTCTGAACAGTATCCATTATACAACTTGAAAGGTTCACTCCAAAATTCTGGGCTCATCTTACTACTGCTGTGTAATCCACTGCAAAAGCATAAATTGTCTATTCCACTGGTGGTGTTTTCCAAAGAGTTCACTTTTTGATATTTCATCTCTTTAGAGGTAAGATCAGTGTTTAGATTACTTGCAGCAGACCTAAAGTTCCCAACTCTGCTTCTAAACTGTATCATTTATAATGGTGATAGAATTTCTCTTTCCAAAAATTTCTCTGTAAGTCTAGTATGAAGGTTTTGTTGAAAGAAATCAGAAAACCTCAAAGTAAAGCACTCTATAGAAACATCAGAATAAATTTGCAAGTGTGATACAGCTTTAGTCTCATAATACATGTTCGTTATAATCATTACATGATAAGGCACGTAGAAGTTGATGTAATAAATCATCTGATTATATAAGGGGCAGGGATTAAATCACTACTGGAAAATTTGATTATTGTTATGGGTATAGAGATCAGCTTAAAGATAACAGTTCATCCTGCCATATGCTGTTTATGAAATGTATATAGAATTGGACTGTGGGGGAAGTGCCCATAGAAGGAACCAGCAGACACTCCCAGAATGTTAAAAATCAAAATTTTCTGGAGGAACACTTTGCAGGAACACCCCCATTGCCTAGGACTGAATTCTCTATGACTTCTGGTGTGGATGACTTGACTCTTCTATTTTCAGATACCTATTGGTAGTCTTGTGGGTGTCTTTTTCACTCTCGTCTCCCAGAGTTAGTTTTTGCAGAATTATTAAACCCCCAGCTTCCAGGCTTCGTGGTGGTGCTGTCAGTGCAGCGCTGGCAGGTGCTCTGTCAGCTCTTTTCCTGCCAGTCAGTGGGGGTTTGCACCACACGAAACCCCAGTTTCCACTGCCCTTTGGGAAAGCACAGAGTCTGGCAGCTTTAATCATCTGCCAGCTCACAAAAATACGTTGGGTTTTCCAGCCTTATAGCCAAGATTAGAATCTCTAGTGGAAGCTTGATTTTGGTAGTGTTCCTTGCCCTTCCTCTCGGGGCAAAAGCAATCCCTAGGCATTGTGAGGGAAGAAATAAGGGGTTTATTTTCTTCATTATCTTATGCTTTGCTGTTTGTTAGAGAAGCCAGGTGGCTTCTGTGGCTTGCTCACCTTCTCAACAGGTGGTGAAAATTAATTTGAAGCCCTGCAGCTTTGACAGGTGTTATCAATATATGTTACATGTTGCAAAATGAAAATATCTTACTGTCATTTTACACAGACAGTATTGCAGACTCTGTTATTATAGTTTATAGTCAGTCTAAATCTTTTCAGGGTTTCAATACTCAGATACCTGAAGTAGCTCAGAAATCCAGATGTGTTTCTTGCTTGCCTCTGATATGTAAAAAGAGGAAGGATATGCTCTCCAGTGATTTCAGTGAATGCGGCAGATTTTATTTGAATGGGAGGCTAATTTAGGCTGTCAGACCTGTTGAGCAGAGAGCTCTCCTAACACAGGTACATTGCAGTGTTTGCTAAAAAAGGGTCACAACTTAAGCATGTGGATTCTGGCCGCTGCTGGTGTTTAAAAATAATTGCCTAGTTGAAAAACAGTTTAGGACTTAGAGTCAGAAGAATTGGGCTTGGGAAACGGTGTGGAGTCCTGGTAGTTGCAGAATGAGGGGCAGAAAGAAGGTAGAACCAAATAAGTTTGGACCTGCAGGACCAGGCAGAACAGAGTGAAGCCGTGTCATCAGCTAAGTTATTTGGGTTTTGAAGCTTGGGTAATAGACATACTGGACTGTATCATCTTGTTGCTGCTTTGTAGCCCTAAGTAATTTCAGCTACCAGTAGAATGTGTAAAATAAGAGCTGCTGTACCATGTTAATTGATGGTTTGAAGCTTGTAGAACGCTCTGTGGGATAGTCTTGTACTTACATCTATGTCAAAAATTTTTTAAATTTTCATTTTTAGAATAAATGGAAGTACTCAGATTTCATTTTGTGCAAATCTGAATTTTTTTCAAATTGCATATCAATACAGGAGAGATGAGGGAACATCTCATCTGACAGATACTGTTACTGTACTGCTTGATTTCACCTAAATTAATCCAAGTTCAGCATCATTTCTTTGGTTACGCTGAGGAGGTCAGGCCTTTGTGAAGCTGGCAGAAGAGTGTGAGCTTTTTTTAACAGAACTGTCCTCAGCGTGAGGTGTCTGTGTATTAGTTCTCCTTCAGTTCAAACATAAAACCGGAATGATGTTCTTAAATTATCTTTTACAAAATGTATAAGTAAAAATCAAAGCACTTTTTTAATGCAGACATCTTCATTGAGCTGGTAGCATTGTAACTGTTGTGAATGGACAAGTCTTAAAAAGTCCTCAGAAACTGCAAAAGTTCAGATTTTTTAATGGATTTTTTTATTTTGATAAAATAGACCACTTGTCAGTGTTTAAAGTCAAAATAACATTAAAAATTAATATCACCACAGCTTTAACTTGCTGTGTGTTTTAAAAGCTATCTCAGTATTTCAAAGTGAATTGGTAGCACTTGGTGTTAACCTCAATCAATACGTGCATGTAAATTGTTTTAAGGAACCTGCAGTGACTATTTTTATTCTTGTGCTATTTTTTCCTTCCTTTAAACTGCTTGAATGTCAGTTCTCATGTTGGATTTGGCTTTGTCAATAGTATACACTTAGTATACTGTTGTCTGTAGCATTTTAAAACTGTTTTAAAAATTATTTGCTAGCTGTGGTCCTTGCTTGAATATTGTTATTTTTTTGATAAGGGAGAACTGTACATGCATAGCAACGCTGTCAGTGTTGATGGATTATCCTAGACAGATTACACCACCATGGCAACAGCAGAGAAAAAGTGATTTGCACTTGAAACACAGTTGTACAGCCACATTGGAATGAAATATACTTTTTATTTCATTTTCTGGATTACTATAATATGTATTTAAGTCCCCAGTCTTTACTTTTACATAGTCATCCTTTGTTTGTTACTTTTATGTTCCTCATAATCAATTTTACTGTTTCTTAAAGAATGTGTAATATTTAAGCTGGTTAGTTTTAGATTTGTTATTTTTTCAAATAAAACCCCCTGAATCTTAGCAAAGTGAAAAACCTTTAGTTCTATGTTTGTAGAAAAGAATTACTAAAAGCTTGTTTACCAAGTCAAGAGGTGACCTACCTGAATAATGTCTTAATTTAAAACCAGAAATAAATACTTTCAGTTTTTTAAGGCTAATTCATTGTTTATAATAGGCTATATTTGCTAAGGTAGTTTTGAAATGTGTTTTGTGGAATTCCTGTGCGATTCGTGTTTCTCATAATGTGGCATTTCACCCATCACAGCTCCTGAAGCAAAATATTCCTGCCTGATAGTGAAATAACATCTCTGTCTGTTTTTCTGTGCTTTCAGGAAAGAGTTATATGTTGGTGTCCACGGTCCATAATAATATAAGTAAAATTAATAGCTTTGAAATTTCCAGGACTGACTCTTCTGGTAAATAATGAAGTTAGGAGAAAGATGTGGAGCATGTTGGAAAGTAACTCGTTGGGACTGGGAGCTTTACTAATATGGAGAAGTGTTCAGTACGGACAGAAAAGGAAATCAATGTACCATATGCTGAGTGGATGTTAAAGCTTTTAATGGAGTAGTCACAGATCCATGATTTTCTTTGTGTGTCAAAATAGTGACTGATCTGAGTACATTGAATAAAACATCAGTTTTAGTCATGTCCTTACAAGTCCCTCAAGGCAAACCCCTCACTTTGAGTTCAGTTTTGATTATTGTATTGTTGTCAACTCGTTGATCTTTGAATCTTGAGGCTGTATTTGTTACATGCGTTATCTGCACTTTTGGAGGGGAACACAACACTCTTGTGTTACCTCAGCCACCTGCTGGAAATGCTTTGTTTTCCTGGCCATAGCCATTTGGAATCCAGTGCTGCAGGCTCTTGTACAAGTAAAACCCGTCCTAGGGATGGAGATGTCCATTGGGTTTGTAAAACAGGTAGCTGTTTTGCAATTCTGTATATGGCATACAATTTGGTAAGCAAAAAGTCCTTAAAACAGATTAAATACAGAAATTATATGTAAATTATATTCCTCCTCCAATTGAAAAGTAAAATAATTTGGGTTTCCCACAGTAATACCTTTGGACTCATGTCATACGCTCCTAATGAAAGGAGGAGACAGTGTTATTGCAGAAGGACTACCTGGCTGCAGGAGTTAATCCAATAAACTGTACCTGTTGTTGTCATTGTTACATTTGTGCCATTTTTGCAGCTGCTCCTGCTCTGTCTCTGCAGCAGTTCTAGCTGGTGCTGATCCAGACCAGACTTGCTATACAGAAGATAAATAGTAAATAACTGAAGTAGACATTTGGCAACTCCAGCCTCCTAGGTGCAGAAACAATTTCAAACACCTTGTTTTTCAAGCTGCTAGGAAAAAGTGAGGTGCATCTGCTGCTCATCAGGCTGTTTGATGCCAGAGAAAACAGGCTTCTACAAAGGTCAGATTCCTATGGAAACTTCTGTAGAAAATAATATGACAAATACATGAAGTAAGGAAAAGACTATAAAGGACTCAAGTTCTATTTATTTTAAGCAGTTTTTGAATGTCCGTTTATGTCTATTTAATCTCTTTTTGTACAGAACACAAAGTCATGCAGTGCATGCAAATAAAAAACTGAGCCTCCTGTGAGTTTGGTTATTTGGGAATTTGGCTGGAATGATGTTAGCTAATATTTTAGTAAAAGTTCCATAATAAAATATTTTAATAATGCTTTATCTTTATGTGACTCATGCCCTCCTTTTCAGTCTTTTTGTATACCTTATACATCCTATTGCTTTTTTCCCCACTGCTAGTATTTACGTACTGTATTTTTTGCTGAAACTCTTTTGAGTGTGTGATTTTATTGTTCAGTTCACCTCTATTGCCATATAGTTTTACTGTCTTTAAAAAGAATACAAATAGCTCCACTTTGTTTTGTTGCAGAGGTGAAGAAGCCATTATGTTTGTGTGGCTGCTGCTTAATATTCTTCCAGTTGTTATTGTAAAAATGAAGTGTTTATTGTATTCATGCAACACTAGTTCAGAGAAGTCATTCCTACACTACATTTGACAACTTACAAAATACCAGTAATGCATAGTCTTTGTGCAGATACGAATGGCGCACTGAGACAATACTTGGAAACTGGGAGTATAATTGCAAAGGAAAATGAAATGTGCTCTCTCTGTAAGTAATACCAAATTATTCAAATGTATTTAAAATAGGACTCGGGGGAATGGCAGGAAGATATATCTTTTCGGTTTCGGTTGGATATTAGAAAAATGTTCTTCACCCAGAGGGTAGTGGAGCACCGGAACAGCTCCCCAGGGAAGCAGTCATGGCTCCAAGCCTGACAGTATTCAAGATGCGTTTAGATAATGCTCTCAAACACACGGTGTGAATGTTGGGATAAGAGTTGGACTCAGTGATCCTTGTGGGTCCCTTCCAACTCTGTTTATTCTATGATTCTCTGAAGATCAAATGCAGTTCTGACTAGAATGCAGGAATGAATGGTTTAAAGTGTTTGATTTTTTTTTTTAATCTCCAGATCCACAGTTGAAATTCCTTCCTGATCAGTACCTATCATAAGATTGATAAGAAGACTTTTAAAAATTGAGACCTTAAAGTCTTTATCATCCAATATGAAAGGGCTCTGCCATATTGGAAAACTTGGAAAGCTTTAAGAACCTACACCTGAAGGCAGTTTCGTGTGTGATGATCATAGGTGTTCATGGTTTAGCCTCAGAATTAGAAGCCACGTTCCAAGTGAAATTTTGGGGAAGATGGTTTCCAGAAACGCATTTATGTACATTGTGCACCTTTTCCCTTTAAAAATGGACAAATACATCAAAACAGTAAAATGAGAGCTTTCTACATCCCAGCCACTCTGCCATGTCTGGGCGTGGATGTGTGCACACAGGGATCGTGTATTGCTGCTCAGTTTATAACACTCCTTATTCCCACTTCATTTGCATCAGTTGCTGATGCAGGTGGTGCCTTGAGGACCCTACTCTGGGGGCAGCAGTATGTAGCTACAAAAAGCTGGGCCACAGGAAGTCTGAGGCAGAGTCAGGAGGTATCTCCATCTGTTTTTCTTTTAAGGCTCTGCTTTACTGCTGGGTGCAGGGGTTTTTTGAGCGAAGCTCTTAATTCTCCCAATAAGTTTCAAGTTTATTACATATTTGTACCTTTTCCGACAAACAGCCATGACACTGCAGTATTTGCTGGAGGAGAGACTTGAGATAAAATATATCTTTTTTCGAAGTAGATTCAAGCCCACATGTCTTATCTCTGAGGAGAATCTCTGTTCATCATGTTTTAGAATCTTTGGACAGCAAGGACAGAGGGACAGAAAAGAGAGCACTTTTTTCACTTGAATGTGTTCCTCAGATGTGACCTGCAGGGGGAAGGGAGTATCTTCTCAGTCTTTCTACAGAAGCTATGCTGCTGAGGGCAAAATGGTGAAGACTGGGTGAGCCGCAGCCCAGGGGAAAGCACTGCCATACAGCACCTTCTCTGGCTGCTACTTTAAAGAAAATCACAGCTGTGCCAGTGCTTTGGGGACTCCGGTCCTTCTGTGTGCTAGGCATGCTCTGTGTGGAGCAGTAGGAGTTTCAGGTGGATAAACTTAGTTCCAAATTGTCAGTCAAGATGCTGGCACAATTCAAGTAGAGAACTGCTAAATTCTTTCTAACTGTTACAGAGAAAACTGGAAGATGACTAGAAAGCCTTCAAGTGAAGTTTGACACTGGTGAATTCGGGTGCTTCTAGGCATGATGGAAGACAGAGTTGGACTGGGGATCATCAGGAGTGGAAAGAGACCAGTTCCAGCCAGATTCTCTTTAGTAGTGCATGTGTCACAGGTAGACATTCAAATAACATGTGCCTCACCATGAAAAAGAAAACTCTTAGGCAGCTGAAGCATCCCAGAATGGTTTCTGCAACCAAAGATTCACTGTATCTTTTTTTAATCTCCCCTTGAGCACTGATTGAAGACTGCATATGCCAGAATCTTGATTCAGTGGGTTTGGGTGGTTGGGTTTTTTGGTTTTGTTTTCCTGCTTGGCTGGTTTTGGCTTTTTACCAGAATCAAGATAATCAAGATTCTAACCTCCCTTTGCAACTGTCATCTTCTTATTTTTTTTAACCTTTTTTCCTCAGGCTTGATTTTGTTCAGTTTTTTTCATTGTTGTTGTTTTTGTGTAGTTGATCTAAATCCATTTAGATCATATAAGCTAAATATGTTAAGGAAGGCTTTATTTTCAGTAGCTTCTTCCCTAGTTATCTACAGGCAGTGCAGCATCAGCCAGTCTGTTTTGTTCCTGAAGCTGCAGTGTTTTTTTAGCTGCTGATAAATAACCTCATCCTGAGGTTAGAAAGTGTACACTTGTCTACACTTGCACTGGGTCTCTGTGACCCATGTGTTTAAACTGCTTTAGGCATCTGGCAGACAAGGACGTGCATTGTGCACAAAGAGGAAGGGCAAAGCGTTTGTTACTTTATGAAAAAGGATGGAGAACAGTACTAGAGAAAATCTTCATATAGTTAAAGTTAATGTTGTGAATCCTATTATGTAACATCCTCATCAAAAAGTAACATGACAGCGAAAAGAAAGCCCATGTACTTGAATTTTTGGCAGTACTAAGCTGTATGTGCTCTAGCTGGTAAAATAATAAAGTGAATGAAACTTGAGTTACTTGAAGAGGACTCTTCTCAGTCTGTTGTGCTGGAGTTGCTTCTGGGAAACCTCACTCTCCTTGACAACTTCTGTGTGATAAACAGTTCATGTGCCTCATGTGTGGGAACAAAGTCTCTCTCTGTGAGAGATTCAGAGAAATTAAATGAGTATGAGTCTGCATCCCCCAAGTATTCAGTAAATGATTTTCTGTAGCTGGCAGATGGCCAGCCGTGGCTGGTACAATGAACGTCAAGAAAATGTAGGAAGGAGACAGGAGAGTCTAGGAATGATGATCAGGACATAGGTGCTGCAATGATTTTGGAACAAAAATAATAGGTTATTCAAGTCTAGTTTAAAATTACCTGACCTGCTTTTGACTGCAGTAAACTGTTGGTGACTGTAGTAAGAAAAAACTGTCTATTTTCTGGTATAGAACATCCCTCCTATTTGTACAAAAATCCAAAATGGATAAATTATTATGAGGAAGCAATAGCAACGGATTTAATTCAAGTAAGCCCATGGAATTTTCATGGTAACAGCTAAAACCAGTAGAAGTGGTTATGCTGATGTTCAAAAGTAAATAAATCTAAAAATTCTTACAGGATCCTGATCTTCACAATAGCACTTAACTTAGCTACTCCTTAAAATTTACCTCCCAATGCAAATATTTGGAATGTGTTTTTGTGGGGAGGATACACAGCTGACAGCAGATAGTCATCTTCTATATCTTGTTATGCCCATGGAGCTATGTTTTTGCATGTCATATGCACTTTTCAGAGTCCTTAATCCTAAAGGCATTTTTCATAAAGAAACTGGAAACTATGTGGATTTTACTTTTTCACACAAAATTATGATCCCAGAAAACTTTACTGGTGAAGTAAAAGAAGTTGAAGGTGGAAAATTGCGAAGAAAATATCAGTTTGCCTGAGCAAAAGTGTGAAAAATTATGATAGATGACTCTACCAAAACATGTGCAAGGAACAAACCTAAATACGGTTATGAATTCCCTGAATTCCCATGTAGGAAATGGAATTATTTTCCCATCTTGCTTTTAAAACAAAGAAACAGCAGTAATAATAATAATAATAATAATAATAATAATAAAAAACCTCCTCCAGCCACTTAGTTAGCATTACAGCCTCTTGGTCCTTCTTTGATCATCAAAATTGAACTTTGTTAGTCAGGGGGGGTGTGCCAGAAGGGACAATGGATGGAGGTAATGATGGACAGTTATACCTTTCTATACATAAATCTTTACTCTGAAATCAGCAATTTTTATTTGACTTCAGCTACAATTGCTAGGCGTACAGAAGCTTTAAAAATATTCAATGTCCCAAACAACAGGTGAAATAACCAGCCCATAGCAAGCCTTCTGTCTTCTTCACTGTGCTGACCTAACTGCAGAAGCATCTTTGGCCTTGGGTTTGTCGTCTTGTGCCCCATACTTGTGAGCCGTGTTGTCTTTCTTGCATTACAGATTCCATACCTGTCTTCCCAGTTTGAGCTACCACAATCTAAGGCCAGCATCTGGGGTTAAACTCTTGAAAATTTCGGCTGAGTGTTGCAGTAGCTAAATTTTGATGGGAGTATGACTTTGACCTTAGAAAGAATGAATGATTTGTGGATTTTCCTGAGTATCGTCATGTGTATGGAATGAGTTGAGGACATTTGTAAGGGAAAGCCAAAAATGCATGAGGGAAGAAATGGAAGAATAATCAGCATCGTCATCCAATTGCTAGATGTTTTTCAGAATCTGTTTTTCATTTGTTTTGGCGAGCAGATTTCAAAAGTAAGGAATTGTGCACTACATGAACACATCACAGTTATTTTCAGCTTAAATGGTCCAGTAGGTTAAAAAATAGTTTTGTTAATATGTAAATTGTGCAGTAAGACATTCCTAATGGTTATATTAGTTTAAAGGCTTCCTGAGGCTAAAATGGTAATAAGATGTAAAACAAGATGCCATGGGTAATGTTACGATTACAAAAAAATGTGCATATCTCAGTGAACATTTTCAGAGGCAGACATGATTATTTCTGTCATAGAAAAAATAGCTGCTGTGGCTGAAAACCTTCTAATAAAAATGTTTTGGGAGGGTAAGAGAACGAGTTCAAAGGCCTCTTTTAAGTCTCCATCACAAAGAGGTGTTTTATTATGATAGCTGCTGTCCTGACAGTCAAGTGACAGATTTTGCGATGGGTTTGAGCTGTCCATTAAATGTAACACCTCCATTTTTTTAATGTTTTGAGTAGCCCACTGAGTAGCTACCAGCTGAAAAGTAGGATTCACAGTGGGAAGCTGAAGGAGAACGGGCCTCCAGAGCATTGAGTGTTTAATGGGTCTACAGCTGTAGTGAAGCAGTGTGCAGAAATAATTCTCATTAGACTTTGTCAATCAGATAACAAAATGAGCCCTGACTCTTCGTCATCGGCTCTCAAATTCAGAAAACAATTTCTGCTTAAACCCAGTTAAAAAAATAAAAATCTGTTCCATCAGTTGCATTTTACCTTATTTCTTGATGTAATGTACTGCCAGAGGCAGAGGGGAACAGATAGTTAGGCAATGAATTGGCAAAATTGGCTTTTTCATCTAGGACATCATTTTGGACGGAATAGTCGAAACCATGAAACCAGCAATTTTGAGAATTGAACATTTACAAGAATTAAATGCTACTAAATACATATAAAGATTACTATTGTGCTGCATTTGTGGCATGATAAGTAGTTTCTTATTTACAATTTCATGTCAGCTGTTGTCATTAGAATATGCAGTTGTAAATGTGCCATTAAAAGGCAATAGCTTTGAATGGCAGATATTTTGCCTAATCAGCACTTCTGCTTGGTGATAAATATTCACATCCAAAATAAATTGCCTGTAATTGTGGTTTCTGTTTTTCTAAGTTTTTTAGCCTTCTCAGCTAAGTCCTTTGCAGCTCTAGAAGCATAGTATGTGTGTGAAGTGGAAGCTCAGTTAAGATACTCTGTTTCTATTCAGCAAGTTTAAGAGGTCAGGTGGATGTAGTCATTTCTGAACCTCACTACCAATCTCCTTTGAAGTAGATTCTTCAGTAGAGGCTGTGCTTTTGTGAAGAAAAGCATTGTTCTAATAAGCCTTGAGAGCAGAATAGGTTTCAAAGGAGCAGATGAGGTTATTGTTCTGAACTAATGCTGCTACTAATAAATGCTGACAGAATTCTTACTGCTACTGTTAAAAAGCTGCAAGCCTCCTGAAGTTAGAAGCGTTTTAACTGGACTTAAAAAAAAAAAAAAAAAACAAAAGCCCAAACCCAAACAACAAAAAATAAAGTCTGGATTTGTGGCAGAACAGAAATGAAAAGTTTTAAATTGGGTTTCTGTAGGGGCTGAAAAGACCCCACTATTCTGTACCAATGTTGCTTCAAGGTAGTTCCTTGAAAAGCAGAGGTGGTCCAGAGGTTCATGTGGTCTGTGAAATTGATGACCTTAATACTGTGGGTAGGTGCATTCAACTCCTTGGAAATGGTTTTATTTATTTCTCAGTATGTCGAAATTTTCTTTCTTGTACTGGAATTTCATCATTCATCAAACTAATTTTTTTTCTATGATGTGCATCTCAGATACTGTTGATGGAGATGGGGATAGCCTCACGGGCAAGTCATAAAGTTGAATGGACGTGAAGGAAAAATGAAACTAGAGCTCCGAGTTGAGACAAATCACAGAGAGTTGCTTAGGGAGAAATTGTGGATAAGATATGTATTAAAACCTTTTTTTTTTTTTTTTAATTTTACTGGCTGCATTTTTATGCACTGTGTATAATGAAAATGAACTATATTTTTGTTTTGTTGTTGATCGAAGCAAATGACAGACAATCAAATGGAAAAATGCTTTAATACACAGTGGGCATCATTTTACTAAAAGGTTCATGCAGCTAAGCAGATTTAGCTGTGCTTTGAAATAAGTACAGGGCGATGTTTAACCCCTATTGTATGACCACAAAGCCTGTGCTGATCACACAGAAGCTTGGGAGGGCTGAGGACAAAGCGATGGGCTACTGGAACTGGCTCTTGTATCTGCTTCTGCGCACAGTCCAGCAACAGCAGGGTTTAACAGCAGAGTTTTGTCAAGATTACAACATGAAAGGGAGCTTGTTACAAATTCTTACCTCTTGCTAACGAAAAGAAAGGAAGGACAAAAAAAAGGGAAGAGGACTAAGAGGCGTATATAGCTCTATGCACAAGGTACTGGCCAGCTTCCCTTTTCTGTTCTGATTCTTCTCAATCACTTACACAGTTGAGATTTGTGTGCCTTGATATTGGCTGTTTTGATTTGCTGGAATGGACTAACATGAGGAAATAGAGTTAATAGCTGTGAAGAGGAGAATGAACCTATTCTATGTAACTTAATGAAATATTTGACTTTGGTTAACAGTCTAGGAATTTAAATCAATGCAGTTTTAATTTGTATACATGGAGAAAGAGAATGACTTCATAACATGTTAAAGATTACATGAAAATTATCTTCTATTTTGATTATTATGTGTCAAATTAAGGCATTGTTCTTATGGCTGTTAATATAACCTAGGTTAAACTACTTGCCTTAGGAAATGTCTTCATGAGGATATGTGTATGAGAAATTAAAAACCAAAAAGTTATTTTTTGTTGTATCTCCATTTTCCGTTATTAGTTTGTCAGAATCATCTGGGGTTGAGCACTACTGCAGATAAGATAGATGTGACAGAAAGAAAGATGGATCACTGTCCTCATCAAACAACAGCCTAGTTTCTTCTTTTCTTTAGGACTTCTCATCACTCCTTCGTTCTGAAAGAAGAAATGACATGAGGGTGAATAATGGAGCTCTGCAGTACTGGATTGCATAAAACTGCACTTAAATACACTAAATAAAGTGTATGTGTCACAAAGAAAATACTTTTACAGGTCCCCTGAAAATGTTTTGTATTAAATAACTTTCTGAAGTAATGTAAAGCGAAAGGAAACTGAATTATGCGTGTGTGTATATAGATATAGTATATAGGAGAAAGCTGCATAAATGTCTTTCTGGTTTTTTTTAAGTTTACATTAAGAATATGAAAGTGTCTTAACCTTTTAATGAATATTGTGAATACATTTATGTAAAATCATTTGGCCAATCAGATTATAAAATAAAAATGGAATTTTGGTATTTTGAAATTTTTTACATAACTATGTGTTACAATCTATGTATTTTTCATTCAGAGTTTTATTTCTCTGAAGTCTGTCAACGCTGTTAGTAGAAAAGTTTGTAAGGCGACAATATTATTTAAATTTCAGTTATTTCACAAATTTTTAAATTAATATGTACACAGGAAGCGTGATGTCAAGTGTGGAAAAGTAAAAAGGGTAAAAAGTGTGCTTTACATTTCCACAATACACTAGCAGCTAAATTCATATGCAGAAAATCAGAAATTACATGACCAGAAAGACATCTGGTGAATTTTAAACCCATGTTTCATCTGATCTGTAGATTTTTTTAAAACCCATTTTTGCCCTTCTCCTTGATTTTTCTTTCTTCCTTTCATTTTCTTTTCACTCGTCATTTTCCTATAAGGATACATGAGGATTAACTGTTTAGAATGAAATATATATGACTTTACCTGTTTGATTCTTTAAAATCATGGCACCAAACACTTCAAAGTATCCTCATCTTGTACTTAATATTGTGAATAAGAATGCAAAACTTAAAACTCCTCTGAGATTGCTTCTTCTTCATTCTATCTAGTTGGGTTCTGGATGTTCAGGTGCTCTTCTGTGCATGATTTACAGAACTCCTGATGTCTGTGATTTCCTTGGAGTTTTGAGCTTTTGTTAAACTCACTCCTAAGATACTATCAGAGAATCTAAAAAATCTTACAGTGTAATCATGAACTGTAAATGTTAAAGCCACGGATGTCAAGAAGAGCTACAGCAAATATTTATTGTTGGAGCAGCATGTGTGTAGTGCAGGCATCCAAAGAGATTGATAATTCTGACTATTTATTATCCAGTGATTGAAAACAGTTTGGCCGTAACACAGCTTCATTTCTCCCAACAGAATGCTGAAAATTGTGATTCATTATGATATGTCCCAAACCATATATATAATTACACAGAACATGTTTACTTCAAAAAGGTTAAGTGGAACCTAGTGGTGAGGGGTTTTTTGCCTACTTGTAATGAGTGTTGGAAGTCTGGGAAAGGTTACCCACAGTGTCAACAGAGCTGTGGTTTTCTGTTGTTTGTGAGGTCTTATAAAAGCCATCTCTGGGTTTAAAATCATGCCCAACTTTTAAACATAGCCCTCGGGGCTACAGGCATTCTTTACTGGTAATAACAGCTGGACAGGGACAAATTTCTGTCATTGAGGTAAGCTAGTTGGCGAGGCCTGGTCTGCCTCTACATTTTAATGTTTTAGAAAATTAGTTTCCTGTAAAATAGGCTGATCACAATCTGAGTTTCGTCTGAATGCAGTGGTGTTCTTGCTGCCCTAATGAGCTGCTGGTTTTTAGTTCAGAGTATCTAAAATAGTGAGAGCTGTACTGCAGCCCATCGAAGTTAGGATTTTGCAACCTAGTACTGCAAGACTGTGGCGTGTGCTCTGAAGTGTCACATGGTGGCAGGTGGAGTCCCCAGCAGAGGTTGCAGTTCCTTTCATGGTTGAGTTGCAGGACTGTCTAGAGTGGAGAATCAAAACTTATGCAGTCTCACCCGTACTGCCCTTTGAAAGGGACCCATGGGGTGGAGACAGTGAGCTGGTGGACTAAACCAGCCAGGAAGCACTGTCAGTAGCAGGGAAGATGTAACTGTTATCTTTATGTAATAAAATATGTGTCATCATTGTCATTCTTGAGTGTTTTGGTCAATTAGGAATTGCATGCACATCACAGTTATGAATGCAAGTTCTGTGTTGATTTAGGTTCACCAGTGTCCTGGAGGTTTGCAGGCAGTTGTTCCAGCTGAATATAGAGGTGAGGGGTAGGAAGGGATTTGTGTGCCTGAATAAAGACGAAGGTAATGCATGAATTATCTAAGTGAATTTCACCCCAGTGAAATAAATTATATATGCCAAACTCCCAAAGTTACATAGATAATGTGTTCTTTCCAGTGCTTTGTAATGTAGTAGCAACAAGTTGATTAGAAAGAGCATGATAAAGAACAATTTACGAGGACTGCTGTTTGTTACTGGAAGAAGCAGCTACAAGAGAGTTCTGGTCAACAGTTAGGGCTTTGCCAATTGGCAGACTGATTTAATGAAGAGAAGGCTTCTAAAAGTGTACAGAAAAAAATTACACGCTTGCATAATCAATTTGATGGGAAATGAAACTAATCTTGCTGTATCACTATTGTAAATAGAGATTTTGCAGTCTATCCTGGTTTACCTTACAAAATAGTCCCAAGCTACAGTTATGAATAAGCAACTTTACAGATAAAATGTATATTTTTATGTACCGAATATGAAATAACAGGTGTTGCAGTTATGCCAATCTTGCTATTAGCTTCACTTTATCACCAATTTGCTGGAACAAGGACTACATATATTGGCAAGCATAGCTCAGTTTGCAGATAAGCAATATGTACTGTAAAATTAAAAGGGGAATCCTCAACTAGAGATTTTTTGAAGCTCATTTTCAAAATTCATTATCCTATTGGAACCTTGCTTTCTTGAAATTTCAACTCCACACATGCATTATCGTGGAAGAATAAGCAACTACCTTCTCAATCTGTTTAAAAAAGGGGATTCAAGTAATAGGAAGTAAGAAGAGAGGAACTATGTGCATAATTTTTGCGAAAAAATGAAGAAGGTAGCAGCTGAATTCAAACTAAAACATCTCCTTCTGTTTCCTCTTTGTATTGCGCTTTCAGTGTGGAGGAGTTGGTTGAAGGGGGAGGGGATTTGTTTGTCCAATCCCTCAACTAGAAGTTAGGATACTCATGCAGAAAGTGGGAGATCAGACAGTTTACAAATTGACTGTAAGCTCAGAGCTGTCTTTTTCTTGGCAAGTGCTGTGACCAAAGGCTTTTTCTGAAGTACAGGCTTGCTTTCAGCTGCTGTGACCTCTTCCAGCAGATATCTTTGGGCATCTGTATCCCAAAGAGTACTGGAGGAGAGGGAGGTATCTGGTGGGCTTTAAGTTAAGCTACTGAATGTTAGAAAGATGTGCTTAGGCTTCTCTATTGGCTTGTCCTAGCTTTGTGAAGCACTGCCTGTTTTTCACTGATGATTCAGCAAACCTGGATGACTGAGTGGTCTGGTCTGATCTGATGTGACCAGCTATGTTATTTTGGAAAGCTAAATGCAAAACATGATTTTGAAACCTAAGGAGTTTCTTTCGTTGCTCATGCTTACTTTTTCTTCAGCCCAACACATATTAAATTACTTCCTATTAAAATCCTATTCCACTTAACTGGATTTAGAATTGCAGGTTTATCAAGACACATCTGGTGTATTTGTTGCAGTTTAACAGTGAATGTAATTATTGGCCTGTATAAATATTTCGACTTGTATGGGTTTTTTTAGGCAAGGTGGTACCAGTAAGGCCTGTCATGCAGGGGATGAGAAAGAAGGAAAAGTAAAGAGATAGAACATCTTGCTCTGAAGCTATTTGTACAAAGGTAAGATAATTTCATTTTCTCTCTAAATTTTAATTTCCCACATTTACTGGGGAAAAAAGCTACTGATGTTAAGATCCTGTCTGTTAAGTTTCTATCTTTCTGTTGAGTTTCTGTTAAGTACTGTCAGGGTGTTCACATAATGTGTTCTGCATTTCCATGTTCGGTTGAGTTAACAGTTTGTGATTAATATAGTTTTTAAAATGTCAGCTCAGCTTTTATCTGAAGGGTTAATAGTAAATATATTGACTAGAAATGGAGCTAAAAGTATTTCATAGCTTCACATCATTGAAGATAGACTTAATCATCTCTGATGTTCCTTGCTGGAGAGAACAGGTGTCGGGACAAGTCAACTAGTAAAAAGGTGAGTCTGGAAAAATGGGCATAAAAGGAACTAGAGATATTTTTGTACCAAAAAAACCCAGAAGTATTTTTCTTCTAGCATAGATCACGGATCTGATGACATTTTGAATTCTGGTGACATTCTGAATTCTTCACTCTCACAGTTTAGGTCCTAAGGTTAAAATGCTTGTTTTGGAATGTTTTGAAGTAAGCTTTGACTTTTCTTTTTTTCTTTTTTCAACCCTCCTCCAACCCCTCCCTGCCTTTGTATTTGAGTTGCATAAATCTTTCAGCATAAGAACAGAGAGATAGTCTTACTTGAAGTCAGTAGTAGCTGCTGAATAGTCATCTGTGTTTTAATATCTGATTTCTTTGAACAAGAAATCTGATTTGCAGTTCTTGAATAGTGTTGTATACAGTCTACTAGAACAGACCTTTTCTGTCTTTTATAGTGCACAGGCGTGGGTAGCTGTACAGTGTTTTGTCCTTCATTTATGTGTTCAGGCAGACAGAGATCCAAAAACATTGATAATATGTTTAAAACAGAGAAGGGAGGACATAGGCATTGAAACGCTGTGACTTCTGAATTACATGCTGGCAGTGTTACTCAAAGTAACATTTAGTGCATCCTCTCCCTGCAGTGAAGATTTCTTTTTAATCTTTGAGGGATCTCTTCTGAAATGGTTCTTGTGTTAAGTCACTCGAGAGTTAAATGTAGTTTTGGATAAAGAGGACTCTTACTGTAAGTTTTTCAAACTAGTTCACTCTGAAAAAACGATAACCATTGAAGTCTCTGAAAGACTTTTTGGATGGTAACCAAGTCAAGGAAGCTCTGAAGTTCTTTGGCTTTTCTGCTGACTGCTCTCGCTCACCAGGATCCTGGCACTCTATGACTGTGCCCTCATTGCCTCCATAGCTCCAGTTCTCCTGTTAGGGAATGCCACCATACAATAGGTCCCCTGGGGCTACTTGGATGAGTGACAGCCAGCCAGCTCCAAAGTGACAAGTGTTTAAATGTCTAATTGGGTCAGTGCACAGGTGCCTGGTCCTCATGAGTGAGACGTTCTAGCTTTTCGCTGTGTCGTTCTCTTGGTTCCTCTCATTTTTCCTACAGCTGTAAAAGAAAACTGCTAGTACATTGATGTGAACAAACAGACGTTGCAAAAGGAGAAGGATAATTTCCCATTAGCCTGTTTTGGTTAAACTAGCTTTACTGCTTGAGTACTGACTGGAGGGGGAGGCAAAGGAATCTGTTGAAGTGATGGATGTTTGCTGATACAAATGGACATTGTAGTAGGAAAAGTGATTTATTTGACTAGTGAAAACAAATACATTATCTTAATCTCTGTGTTAGGTAGTTCTCATACTGGTTAGACCTAAAAGCTTGGACATCAGGAAGTGTATGTGGGAGAAAGAGAACTTGTTTTGTTTTATCTGCACAATGAGACTTTTCCTAAGTCTAATAAACAACTTGCCTTTGTTTGACTGCATTCTGTGAAGGCAATGGATGTGCAAAGAAACTGTTTTATCTTATTGAAGGCTTGATCTGTGCAGAGAAAACAACTGACATGAAGTCCATAGTCCATATTACTCAGTTATGTTTGCTCTCCTTTTGGCTCTTCCTCAAAGAACCATAGAATACCGGAGTTGGAATGGGTGTCTGAAGATCGTTTAGTCCAACACCTCTCCTGCTCAAAGCAGGGTCATGTAGAGCAGTTTGCTGTTTAGACAATTGATTCAAGTGTTTGACCACCCTTGCAGCAGGAAGTGCTTTCTTTTATTTAGATGGAATTTAATCTGTTTTAATTTGTGCCCATTGCCCTGTTGCAGGACACCATCGAGAAGTGTTTACCTCTGCCCACATGAGGTATTTATACCTCACTGAACCTTCTCCTCTCCAGGCTAGGGTCCCAGCTTTTCCTGTCTCACCGCATATGTCAGATTCTCCTGTCCCTTAATTGTCTTTGCACTCCTTCGCTGCATTCGCTCTAGGATGCTTACGTTTTGCTTGTACTGTGGCGCCCGTGAGTGGACACAGCACTCCAGATGTGTCTCACCAGTGCTAAGTAGAAGGGAAGGATGATCTCTTCTGACCTGCTGGCAACTTTTTTCTTAATGCAGCCCAAGATACTATTTGTCTTCCTTGCTGCAAGGGTACACTGCTGGCTCATGGTCTACTTGGAGTCCACCAGGATCCTCAGGTGTTTTTCTGTAGATCTGCTTTCCAGCTGTTCATCTCCCATCCTGTACTGGTACCTGGGCTTATTCCTCACGAGGTGCAGGACTTTGTATTTCTGTTATTTGAACTTCCTAAGGTTCCTGTTGGCTTATTAGTCATTTTTTTGAGTTTCCTCTGAATGCCAGTGCGACCAGCTGGTGTATCAGCCACTCCTCCCAGTCTGCGTCATCAGAAAAGTTGCTGAAGGTGCACTCTATCCCATCATCCAGCTCATTAATGAAGAGGTTAAACAGTACTGACCCCAGTATTGATCCCTGGGATACACCAGCAGTGACTTTCCTCCAGCTGGACTTCATGCTGATCGCAACCCTTTGAGCCAGACTTCAGCCTATGTCACTGTCCACTTGTCTAGTCTGTACTTCATCAGTTTGTCTGTGGGGATTTTACAGGAGACAGTGTCAAGTCTTGCAAAAGTCATGATAAACAACATCTGCTGCTCTCCTGTCATCCCAAAAGCCAGCCGTTAGCTGGTCTGTTCTGCTCAGAGCGTCTCAGTCCCAGCAGGTGCTGCTGGCAGGGTTGCTCCATGAAATCGGTGTCTCCCCAGTTCATGGTTTGTTTAAAACAACATTGTCGGTTTTGGTTTGGAAAATAATTTGGAAAATAATGCTTTTTTGAAGGGATATTTTTAAAATATGAAGAGTAGTCATTTTAACGTTATGATATTTGAAAGTATTCTAAGTGGTGTGAAGTCAGCAACATGGCTATTGCCAGCATTGCTGTTACCATATAGGATTCTTTATCAGAATAAATTGTGACTTAAGTCCTCCTGAAGTTTGGGAGTCAGTGAAGTTTACATAGTTTTGTTAGTAACTTTTCCCCCGTAAAATAGTGATGCCTCAGTGGAAGCTTAGGTGGAACTTACGCACTTGCTCTTACTTATTGCAGCTACTATGTATAACAAATATATATAATTCAAACTTCAAAGACTCTTTAATCTATGCAGTTAGTGGAATAATAAAATAATTTAGTTTTTGAGGTCTTTTGGTGGGCCTGGAAGTAATCCAGTCCAACATCCTATTCAAGGCAAGGTAAACTTGAGTGTCAGAGCAGATTATTCAGAGCTTTGTCTCATCCAGTTTTAAAACCTTCAGGGGTGGACAACTTATTTGGACAGCTTGCCCTCCTCGGAGAATTTTTTTATTAAATTTTGATTGAATTTTTCTTTCCTCTGATTTGTGAGTGCTGCCTCTTGGCTTTTTGTAGCGTACCTTCAAGAAGCCTATCTGTGTGTCTTCTGCAATCCTCCTTCCTCAGACTTTAGAGATTGGTATAGGGAATGTAGAAGGACCTTGGAACACCCTGACTCAGTGCTTCATAAAATACTAAGATGCTGTTGGGAAGTATTATACTTATCTGTTTAAAGTCTAATTTTACTAAATATTTTACAGAGCGTGTTAACATGATGAATGGGCAAAGAAACATAGTTCTGAGAGAAACTGCAACATTGTACCAAGAGTTTTTGTAACAAAATCCCAGAATGCTTTTTTTTTTCTGAATCTGTCATGTGGAAGGTTTGGAAATGGTGAATTTGTTATAGAATGGTTTGCCAGCATGTAAGCTCATGCTCACATTTTCAGGAGTATGTAGTAATAAACAAAGAAGCTGAAACGAAGAACATAATCAAGATTTCAGAAAAACTTGTCATGCTGTATGACGCAAAAGATGAGCTTACAAAATCTGCTGGGTAAAGAGCGGTGGAATGAATTAGAGCAAAAAATAATGGATGAAGGATAATGGTTCAACATGGGGAGGAATAGATTGGTTTTTAAGTTGCTATTTTTTATTGCTCAATAAAAGAAGAAAAGAAGATGCATTTTTTTGTCTTTATTATAAATTTATAGAAGAGTTAATAAGTGTAACTAACAGACATAAAATCAGTGGATGATCTGGACAGACCAATGCTTCAATAAAATGTAATGGATGTAATAAAGGCAGACAGTGTGGTGCATTTCAATATCTGCAGGGCTTCACCCTTTGTTGAAGGCCAATGTCCTAGCTTTACTAGGGTTTTCATAACTTAGTTTGCTTTTCTAATTTGCAAAACAAAATGAGAAATTTAGTTCCAGCAATATAGATATTGTTTTTGGATGGAAGGCTGGACAGCTATCATGTTCATCTTTCTACTGTGTGTAGGTAGATAAGCTGTTCAGACATTGTTTTGTATGTGTTCTGCGACAAGCAATCCTTAGCCTTTCCTTGGTCTCTCCTTCTGGTAGAAAGCAGATTTTTATATTTGCAGATTTTCATTTAATTTTTTACTTGCAAGGCTTTGTTTCTGTCTTTCCTTGTACCATCTCTAAAATGTCTGTGTTATTTGTAGTAGATAGTTTTCTTTCCCTTATTTGAAGCCTAGCCAAAGGCATTTTTGGGACTTTTTATCTCTTTGCTACCCCATGGTGTTGCATATGGATAATGCAAGATTCTGACTGAGGATATGTAGGAAAGTAAACTGGTCAGGAGTGCCTGTTAATTGAAGATTAAAAATAAGTCTAGCGGCAGACCATAGACTTTTCTCTAATATCATTGAATCATAGCGTTGTCTAATGGTTTGGGTTGGAAGGGACATTAAAGATCATTCAATTCCAAGCCCCATGCCATGGGCAGGGACTCCTCTCACTGGACATGGCTGCCTAAGGCCCCATCCAATCTGGCTTTGAACACTTGATTGGCCATTGGAATGCGCTGCCCAGGGAGGTGGTGGAGTCGCTGACCCTGGAGGTGTTTAAGGGGAGACTGGATGAGGCACTGAGTGCCATGGTTTAGATGATGCTGTTAGTGTTGGGATATAGGTTGGACTCGATGATCTCAGAGGTCCTTTCCAACCTTATGATACTGTGATACTGTGGGATACTTCCAGGGAGGGGGCGTCCACAACGTCTCTGGGCAACCTGTGCCAGTGTCTCACCACCCTCAGGGTGAAGAATTCCTAATGTCTCCTATACAGGTGTCAGGTTTGTGGGTTTCTTTTAAATGAAATAGTTATTTGAATACTTTTGAAAGTATGGTATAGGAATCTAATTTTGGATCTCAAGAAATGCAATCTCTTTCATTTTTGACGTGCTGTATTACATATGAGTTCTGGTGTAGTGTGTGGACTTGACGATTTCAGGTAACAGGAAGTGGTAATGTATTCAGTGTGTGTGGTTCTGCTTTCCATTCAAGACAAGTCTGACACCGATACTCTTCTTGATGAACTTTACCCCTGCAAGGGGAAGGGATAGATGCTAAAGGTTTATCTTACAAGAAAATGTACAGTTTATTAAATGTCTTTGGTGTGTACAGCCACGCATTTCACTGCACATATGTGTGTGAAGGAGAGAGAGATGTCATCTTGAAACCACAAGATTTCAGTGATTATGAGATAGTCTCTTCCTTCTGGGTACCTGTGGAAGGTTGAAAACACGATCAGTAATGGATCAGAAGACCTCCCTGACTTTCATGTTCTTTCTGTGTCTTTGCCAGACCTAAGAGGTGCTGCTTGCTTTTCTGGACCTACAAAGTGTCCTTTGTGTCAACAGTTGCTGTACATGTTTGGTAATTCTCAGTGAGTATCAACCTATCCTATTGCTGAAATGAGAACGTTTCCAAGCCATTTTTCAATCCTGTTTGACCTTGAATATATATTTCGAAATATCTTTGATTTCACATTATCAGACATGATCAAAAGCTTACCAAAGTTTCCACCCTCTCACCCCTAATATTCTGTATCTGTTTTACTTAAGACATTCTTTCTGGATGGTTCAGCAGGATACGAGATCTTGCCAACTTTGTAGATGGTACTGTAACTCTGGCATTGGGGCTTTCGTGGTGACAGAAAATATACAGTTAGTGCCTTAAAAAAAATAACATGCTATGTCAGGATATTATTGCAAGAGGTACATAGATAAATTTAGAGAAGACAAGAAAGATAATGAAGGAACAAAGAATGGTTTTCTCTTTTCAGAGAAATTGACTGAGATTAAAACACAGAAACCTTATAAGAAAATCAGTTCTTTAAATTAACACTTCATGGAGGATAGTTAAAAAAATGACTTCCAAACTTCAGTTGCATTGCTTAGTTTTAGTCTCAGAAACCCAGACTCTATGAAATCTTAGGATCAAAAGCAGATGTGCCCTAATGGGCCATCTAGTTGTGTAACTATTACAGTCATATCAGTCCACTTCTGGGTGGAAGATTTAAGTGAGAATTCAATAACAGCTTGAACTTTGTAAACAAAAGTCAAAATATTATTAAATCCAGTTGGTAGGGATTTTTTCAGGTTATGACTTAAGAGACCCTTTCTTGTTCTCTGTTCTTCTTTATCCTGCAATTTTACATATTTTGATATTTTTAAAAATTACAGAGAATTCAAATAGAAAGATCCAGGGAATATGGAGGTATGCAGATTTTGGCTTCTATTGTTTCTCTTAAATGATTTAGCCTCTTCGTGAATCTTTCAACGTCTGCTGCTCTGTATTTCTATGCCTTTTTACCTGCTGTGTTGCTAGGACATTCTCAATTAGATGGAAGAGTTACAAAGAAAATTCTCAGTGAAATGGGAAGAGCAGTAGGAATTAAATTGTATGAAGATTCTGAAGTAAAATATAAGAAATATTTGAGCTATTGGTGTGAATTTCCATGCAAAAAGCTTATCTTTAATTAAAACTGCAGTAGCACAGTTAAGGTTAGCCCTTCACGATAATGTATTCCAACACCCTTAACAGGCCTGAGTATCAAGCTTTTACAAATCTTGTTTTTTCTGAATTGACAATTTAAACAGTATTCACTAAAATACAATAAAATATGTTGTGAGTGATTAACAGCCTGTATTCTAGCATAAACGTGGTTTTGGTAAAACAGTTGTTTCCAGACAACAAAAAATAAGTAGCATATTCATACCATGCTAGGCATTACTGCATTTCAGTGTTACCTCAATTTATGTTTTTCTGGCAGAATATAGATTTTCCAGAACTGCATTGGTATTATGAGATGACATCAGCAGTTTTAGGATTTTTAGTACAGTTGTTTAGCATATTCTTTAAAAAAACTACTCCATTTTAATTTTCATATATCCTGTCTTGGAAGAATTTTGAGTCCTTCTGCTTTATTATGGAAAATTATTTATTTTGAGAAGATTTGAAATGAAGAATCTAGAACTGTTTCAGTTACTAAAAAAAAAAAAAATTGTTTCGTAGCTTAATGCTCCTTTCCACTGTCTGCTGTGTCATCATTTGAACTGTGCCAACTTGAAATATATGGTAAGTGGTCAATTTGGAGGACCTGCCAAGAATGGAAGTATGTAAGAGAGTTTAAATAACCGGAGAAGGTCAAGTTGTCTAAGACACACATTTTCAAATACAAAGCACTTTCAAGTTTGAGTTGTAGTGCTTATGTAGCTGGATCCTCTAATCCTGAATAAATACCTGAGTTCTCAAAAGTGTTGCTCCAACGTAAATCCAGATTGTATTTGGTGAGAACAAAAGCATCAGTGAACTCTGTCCGGTCAAAACCCAACTTTGTGGCTGGAGGCCTGTAGAGCAACTCTACCCTCGTCACGGACTGTGGAAAGATGAATTAGTATTATGGGCTGTTCTCTCTGGAGTCTCTCAGAGCTGCTCTATGACTTGAAAGTTTTTTTGGGAATTTACTGGGCAATTAAATTCTCAGAAAGTACTTCAAAGGAAAATGGATGTTTGGCAGGAATGGATGTTTTCCAGCTAGAGAAAAAAGTTGCAAGGAAGATTTAAACCCTGTAGGTATTTTTTAAATAACCTACCACCAACTGTCATATCTTCCTATTAGGTTAGATTTGTTCAGACAAGTTTCTCCAGTCATCTACATGAAATGATAGCTCTCAGCCTACACAGGCTTTGAAGGTATTGAAACTCCTTTGTGCCTAGAACAGCAGACTGCAGGAGAGTGTGCTTCTACCTGTTGATGTATTTGAAGCAGTTGTAGAACTTGCGAGATAGAGATGTATCTTGAATGGTGATATGGTATAACATACAGCAACCATTCTTCCAAATTAGTCACATACTTAAAGGATAGCATTAGTTTTGCCTTGGACTGTTTGCAGGGCCCTGGAGAATCAGGCAACTTCAGTTAATGCAAAGTAAATATTTTAATGTTTTTTACCACTATACTTCTTCATATCTCATTGATTCAGCTAGCACCACTTTTCTGTTAAAAGAGTAAAGGAAGTATTTTGTTCTTTTTGGACCTTTGGGATATTTACCAGAACAAGGAGATGGTTGAGGAATGTAAGAAAGTGTAAATGTTTTAGATGCAGCACTTTGGATCTTTGGTTGGTGAAATGTTGATGAATTCAATTAGTTTATATAAAAGGCTGGAAAGACACAAAGTATTCCTGCAGCCTGCAGATGTAAAAAGTGGTTGTGGGGTTTAATGGGAACCATAAGAGTTATTTTTCTTCACTAACAATGGAATCTTGTTTCTTTCCTTATACAGTTCCCTCAAAACAGTACTTGGTGGGAAATGCAATTATGATCCTCAACAGTTTTACATGTATGCTGTAAGTTTTTAACTTACTTTATAAGTAAGCTTTTTAAAGCGAAGCTTTTGTAAAATCAGTTTGCTCACTGTAGAAGTATGCTTTGTTTAGTCAGCTGAAAATTAACATGTTTACAAGAGCGTAGCCTTAATGCAGAAAGTGGTTAGTAACTCATACTTAAACTGTAAGGAAACTGGATCCACACCTGTTCTTTCTAAAATCAAAGTAGTTCTTTCAAGGTATTTGATGCGTGTTCACTAGTGTCCCAAAAATATGTTAGGATTTTGAGAGCTTGATTCTTCATACTGTCGTTGCAAAAATCGTGCTTACAGATTGCGTGGAGTTGCTGGAGTGCTTTTAAGTAGGAGATAAAACTGGGAAGGGTGGTCCATATATTCTATTGAAACAATTACTCTTAAGAATTAGAGAGAGCTTCCACAAACAGCAACCAGTCTGTCAGGGTATTGGGTTCCTGTCAGAGGGTAGCCCTACACAAGAAGATACCTGAATATGGATGATAGCATACTGCTATTACTTCTTTGCTCTATTACTCCATAGAAACAGTTACTTGTGTTTTCTGGACTGCACAGTGGCCCATCTTCAGGAGAAATATAAACTCGTGTGAATCTTGTGGTTGAGACCTTTTGCTAGATTAGACATGAACTGGAAAATGTCTTGCCTGCAAGTTTCCTTCTACTCCATAGTTGCATTACCACACTACTATGCAAAGTGTTGCTGCATCCTTCTTCTGTACTCAAAGTTGGGTGTGGTCTCATGACTGCATAACAGGTTCTCAACTCTGATTTCTGGTTTCATGCTGGTATAATAGTACTTCAAACTCTCAAGAGAAAGACAGAATTGAAAAAATTTCAGTATTTTCTGTTGTCTCTGATAGGCATTTCCTCACTGAGATTCCTAGTTTTTGTCAATAGTGTGCCCAAACGTGTCTCTTTTGTGTTCGATGTAGTAAGGAATGCAAATGCCCAAACGAACAATGTGAGTTGTTCTGTGGAGCTGGGTGCTTATGTCCTCATGGTGTTCAGTGCTGGGAAGCCCAAGTCTGTTATCTCTGGTTTTGGTCCAAGTTGTTCAAGTAGCATCTGGTGGCTTGCACGTACAGTATTTGATACTCTCAGTTTGTTCATCATCTAGCTATTGAATGCCCCCAAGCTGCAAAGTGTCCAGTGATGAGTGACCTCACCAGTCAAGAACAAAGTTTTCTTCCCTGGAAAAATACAAATAAACAAATTCTACAAACAGAGTTGCAGATTGTAACAAGAAGTGTTGATGCACTCGATTCTTCTTGCAGCTGCAGCACAACATCTCCTCTTCTGGCAAAGCTTCAACTCTTCCCCTACACCTGCTGTTCAGTGGAGGTCTCTGCTGTAGGATGTAAGTCTTGCCCTCAGGGCTGCAGGGAACCTTGAAGAAGACAAGGTGTTGCACAGATAAGTGAGTGTATGAGAGAGGTTACAGAGAACGCAGGCTTAGGACACAAACAGACTGTAAGGGCAGTATGTTTGGTGTGTGCATTTGTACCTTGGCAGATGTCAGCACTTATCTCTGTTATGCATGCAGTTACCTTCCATGTCTGTTTAGTACAGTAACTGCCTGTGACATGTTGTGTCTGACAGTAGCTTCTCTGTGGAGCTTGTGAGCTGTGGTTTGCACAACACCTTTGCTCTCAGGCACTCGCACCCTGCTTTCTTCTCACAGACCTTGGGAAAGCAGATTACTTGACTCACACTCCTCTCCTGAATCTAAAGTATATTAGTTCAATGTAACCTCCATTTTGTTTCCACAAGGCACCCAGTTTGTACCAGTGTGTGTAGCTCCTTTGATACTTGTACTCAACCAGGTAGTAACAACCTTATTTGATTTGAGGATACAATCATGTCTAATTGACCTTAGCGGAAGAATTCTTATTGTTGTTACTAAGTTAGGATTTTGTTTGTTATCATTGGGTGTCTGTGATGAGATTGTATTCATAGTTGTATATGAAAACTGATGGAATTAGGTTATTTAATTTACTTTTCCATATGATTTTTGTCAAGCTCTTTTTATCTGTACAAGTCTACACAGATAGGAAGATCCATACAAAGATATCTGTGCTTTTTTTCAACGTTTTTGGAAAGGAGAGTGGCCATGACAGGATATAAAAAGATTTCTGTGAGAAACTGTGTGACATTTCGTACAGCAAATAAACTTGACCCTTATTTGGACATTGTCACTAAGCAGCAGTTATGAAGCCTTTGCTTTTTATGATACCATAATTCTTCACCAATAATTCACAATAGGAAATGGCTGAAGGAGTATACCATCCTGTATCAATGTAGTTTGCTTCCTAACATGGTGACTTCTCATGTAGACAGATGGGTCTACAGCTTCCAACAGCTAAGACAGCAAAAGATCTTAACGCCTAGCAGCCTACCTGTCTTTCTCCCTGCTGATGGGTATTGCCTTCTTATGAGAGGCAGCTAAATCACTCCTTTGATATTTTACCTGTTAAAAATCTTGTTAATTCCTTTGTTAATTGAGCCAGCTGGAATGCATTTGTCTGTAACCTTATAAAATCCATAGTAAGTTAGTGATGAAATTAAATTGGGCACAGACCTGTAGTAGTGGACCAGAAGTCAATATAACTTGATGAAGAGTTAGGGATGGTGGTTCTGGTTTGTTAGATGGATTTGTCGAACCTAATCTAATGTGTCTAAGTCTAACGATAGAAAACTAAACGTTTTGGCCTTATACTTATGAGGCAGAGGAGGGAATAATCACCTCAGTTTTGAACAGAGCTGAGCCAAAATCTCCCTGAACCTATCACTATGTTTAGTAAAGTGCTAAATTGGACTATGTGGGCACTATCATCAGAGGAGAAAAAGTGCTTGCAGTACCAGTGCATTCAGTTGGGATCAGGATTGGAATAGTAAAATGACACAGGTTATTTCAGATTTCTAATTAAACACCAGGGATTGCATTCCCTCTCTTGCAAAAGGTGAAATATAAAATTTGTGATATGAAAATTCTCCATTTATGCCTTTTTTGCGACCCTTGTAAGTCCTTTGTGAAATAGAAAACTTATCATTTGGAAAAGCATCTATGGAGCATCAACATTTTCAAGCTTTTGTTAAATGATTCATCTACATAGGATTTGTGGAATCCAAAGCAGAAACATTGTTAAATAATGCATGCTGAAGAATACTTAATCTCATATTTATTCCACCGAGGCTTTTGGTTTTGTTTTCATGGGATTCATGAACTCTCATGGGTCTTCTAAAAATTAGCAGATGTAAGTAGTGTAATAGCTCAACAATGTAATCTGTCTGGCATCAGGAGCCCTCTTTTGCAGGAGCTAAGTGTCTTTTGATATGTGACGCAGTCGGGTAATGTTGTAAAGCTCTCTGGCTTCGCTAAAGAGTAAATGACCAGTATCAGCAGTTTGTAAAGCCTTTTAATTCTGCTGAAAGAACAGATAATGACAGTGTACAGTGCTAGAACAAAACAACAAAGAGTGGATATAGAAATGTTGATGGCCAGTTAGTTTCTAAAATAATTACAGTTCATGTGTTTTTGGCTTTTACAACTTCAGAGCTATAAATCCTTTTTGTTGAATTTCTATAAAGTGTTATTCAGGAAACACATTTCTGCAAGAAAACTGTCAAATGTTTAGCCACAGAAAGCAAAAACATTTATTTAAGACCTATCATCCAGTCATCTGTCATTATATTCATTAGTTTTTGAAATGCCAGCAATAAATTAAAGAGGGAAAATTTGTTTTGAAAGAGAATATTCCTCTTATGTTAAAATTGATACTAAAAGTTTTATAAGTAAATTACGGACCTAATGAAGTGGCAAAATGGCAGAAGAAATTAAATATTCAGCCTGACTAAGTATGATACAAATTGAATCTGTGGATTATTCACAAAATGCTTTTATCCCTGCCTTGCTTTGTAATTTCTTTAAAGCAAGAAATGACAGGCTGGAAAAAGGATGGACAGGATCTCTGGGAATAGGAGGAAGTCCCCTTTGTGTCTGCCTACTGCAGCACTCCATCTCAGTCAAGTAGCAAAAGGAAAGACTCTACCTACTTTCTCTTCCAGAGGAGTACATTCATGTCCGTTCAGAAACTATGCTTTCCTTTATAAAGAAGGATTAACATGTTTTTCATTGCATTTTGTATTCAATAAGATTGTGTGTAAATTAATTACGAATTTCTGGGCAGAACATCTTTAAAACTACAACTAATTTAGAGAACTTCCTGCAAAAGGTCTTGCGCCAATCATCATTCTTCTAAGATTGTTAGTATTGCAACTGGTTCTTCTTTCATGTTTAAAGTACCTGACTTAGGGTACAAAGTAAATGGTTATTTATTGCCATCAGACAAAGCTTCTTGATGCTTATAGACAGCTACTGCTGTGTGTTGCAACAATGGCTTTCCACTCAGAAACATCTTTCCACTTGGAAAGCCCAACCAAATAAAGAATTCCTACAGATTTGAGAACAAGATTATTTGTATGTGTGTGCTCACTTGCACAGGTGAGGATGACATCTACTGAAGACAACAGCATGCTGGAAGGGAGGGAGGAGCTTCGACACAGCTCAAAAAATGTCAGTGCATGACCTGGGCAGAAGCGGAGGCAGTGAGCTGTTTGGTCAGGGGGTTGCCTGAAAAGGATGTGAAGCTGCACACAAAACCAAGATCTGATCTATTTTTGAAAGAATGTCACGTTAAACTCTCATAGGTGAATGAAATGCATTTCTGAAATCTCCTTTTTGGAATAACCTAAGCACCATAATGCCTCTTGGCCAGCATCCATGTCAAAAGTGGTGTTTCTTTTGTTTTACTGGATTGACAATGCTTTGAGAATTTTTTTTTTCTTCCTAAAAGCATACCAACAGTTGAAATGAAATTAGTAACCAGAACCTCCTGCAAATCTTTATTCCCCTATGAGCTTTTCTTTAACATGGCACACAGTTCAGCTGATTATTTAGCAAAAATGGATTTAAAATTCTGATACAGCTCAGTGAGTTTTGATGGAGAATCTTGGAGTAATTCTCCCTCTGTGTCACATTCCAGAGTATTATATTAACCTCACAAATTCTGTCTGCACCCCATTTCCATAAATACCTTAAATATTACTTTTCAGTTGCCTTTTTAATAGCTGATTTGACTTTTAGATGAAATAGTGGTTCCTATATCATTTTCAAACTGGTGTGCAAATGGAATGGCTCTGTTATGCCAGACATGTTTGAGATGCAAGTGAACACAGGAAGTGCGCAGTCAGAGTGCTTTTTTTAAAGGAGAGTAATCAGGTTCTGATTAAGTTGAGAAATACAGTTCTAATTTATCACAGAGTAGACTAAATATTGTTTTCATATATATGTGCATATGTATGTACACACATATATATTGCTAATTATAGAAGTATTGTAGAACTTATGTATACAACTATTTTTCATATCTTTAGAAATAAAAGCCTTCAAACATAGAATCTACACTATTTATAAAAAGATCATGGTAAATAATGCAAAGAATAGTACTACATTAGAATGTCCTTTGTTGGAGACCGCATATATTGCTGTGTGGTAGTTGCTTACGTTTTTTGAACTACTTTATTCCTGATAAACCAAATAAACCTTATTTGAACAAATAATTGTAAAAGATTGGTCGATATAAAAGTCCAGGAAATCCAGTAAAGGTCTGACATTCCTTTTTACTTGACTTATGGAATTTGCAGAATATAACGCTTCTCCTCAGAATTAAAATTTCACGTATCTAACAGACTACACTAGGAGCAACACTGCAGCTCATTAGGAAGAAATACAGGGAAGGGACATGCTTCGAATCATAAAGATAGTAAAAGTGAAATGTCATGGCCATTTTTTAAATGGAAATGAGCAGTGCAATTTATGAATGCGTCTGTCTTGTGAAATGTGTCGGAGACATGATGAAAGAAGAGTCAGTGTGGGCATTAGAGGCTGCTGTGCTGTGCTGTTGCAATACAGACACATCACAGGAAACCGTATGAGAACAGAATATGCATTTCTGTTCTCTTCTTCCCCATGTGCATCAGGAGTAATTCCACTGGGGTTAATGCAGTTCTGTGCATGTGAAGTGATGTAAATAAAGTAGAATTCAGTTCAAGCTAGTGTTCTTGTTAGCTAGTTCTTGTTGACCAGATCATTACATCACAATCATTTTTCTTTGAGGTAGAAATTTTAGTGTTTAATTGTAGGAAGAATGTAAGATGCTTATTGCATCCTGTGCTTGAAAGTATGCAAACCTGAAAGTGCTGCCATCTAGAAGGAAATAGGATGTGTACAAAAAGCCTCCCTTTATGAAGGAAGGTGAAGAACAAAATATTCAAAACCTTTGAATATTAAGGCCACATTTCAATTGCTGTTCATGAAAGAAGGCAAGAGGAATTCAAAGACAAGATGAGGTTTAAGATGAAGTAGATTGATTCTGAATTACTACTTACATGATATAAAGCTATCAAAGACTATTCTGGACTTAATGAAATGTCCAGTAGGTAGAGAGAAGTTTAGCATCGCTTCCCGTTATTCAGTTATTCTGTTGGAAGCCTGCTGCTTACAGTCTAACACGCTGTGTTGAGTTTTATCCAACATCTTGTCCCGAACATCTGAAAAAATGTTAAAGACTGTTCGTGTGTGTTTTGAAGTTGCTGAACCTGAGACGGGGATTCCAACAAGTTACCTCAAAATAAAATGCATCTCTTGTTTTTTCGATAGCTATGAGCATTAAGGGATTGAATAGTACAGGATTCTGTTAAAGTCAGCAAATGGGATGCTAAAGTGAAAAGTGTTTTAAAAAGAATGTATAGCTGTGCATCACAGGGACATGAAGAAACTGGGTCCTTGCTGAAGGCAAGTAGAAAAGGCACTTGTATGGCTATCTGCATTTCTGCGCAGCAGTCAAGTTAGTTCAGTTTCATTGTGTTCATTTCCTCAACTCAGATTTCACTGGGTACTTTTTTTTGCTGCAGGTGCCTTGACCCAGTACGTTAGAAGTGGTTTGTTCTGTTGAAAGCAATGCTTTAACTATACCTCTGTCCTTTTTGAATCTTTGAGTCTTTCCTTCCTCTTTTGTTTTCCCCATGACATTCTGTATCTCTGCTAAAGCAGTGCAGTGACTTAGGTAAAAAAACTGATTAAACATGTGAGAAAGCCTGCGTGTGAAGTTCAGAGTGTCTCAGTCATGCCAGCTGTTAGTTTTATGTCTGGAAATTCTAGGGTTTTTTATTAAACCAAAGGTGTATCATACTTTCTCAGCATATACTGATGTGAATACATCTTGTGATGTTAAAAATATCCAAGACTGCCAGACGTTGTGGAAAAAAGGAATGTGGTTTAATTAAGCAGAGATTTTATTTTCTTACCTGGCAACAACGCATCAGTAAGCATTGTATGTCAAAGTGCATGTAATTTATTGGACCCAGACTAATGCTGGGAACCCGTTATCAAGATTAGAGACTGAGAAAAGCTCTTTCTTCGTCTTTACTCCCTCCACGATTCAATGGGGGATGCTTCCAGGCAATTCCTTTTTACGGCAAACCGCTCCTGTTACAGAATAAATCGTGAAGTTAAAAACAAGGCATGAGTGTGAATTGAGAAATCCCTATTAAGCACTGTGAAAAATTATAACATTTAAAGATAAATAATACTAGGTGCAAACAGGTTGGTTGCTTTTGTGTTCCACTCTTGGTTCAAAACCAAAATGCCCTACAATGTGAATCTTAAAGCAGACAGATTCTCCCTTTTCTGCTCTTCAGGGTTATAAGAAAAGTATTCCTGTCCTCTACTGAAAAGCCCTAAATGTGTTGATGCTTATTATCTGCTTTTTTCTTGTGGAAGAGGAAGTTTGCAAGGGTTTCCTTGGCCATTGTTGTTCGGTGACTGCTGCACAGGCAGCCAATGTGACATAACCTCTTTCATGAACTTCATCCAATTCCATCTAAAATATAGAGCAAAACGTTTGCTCCAGGGTCTCAAATGACAAAAATTCCAAACCAAACCCACAAAAATTAAACACCCTCCCCAAACAACAATGACAAAATCATTCTTGAGGCTTGATATGAAAACCATTGTTTTCATGCACTTAGAGTTGGAATTTGATTTGCTACTTTAAATGTATTCTGATGGAGAGTTAAGCTATTTGTTTTAGTTTAGATGTTGTCTGGACAAATTCAACCTGACTAGGTCGTGGAATACAGTTATCAATGTAACTTGTAGTTTAGGCTAGAAAATGGTAAGCTATTTGTCACATCTTTGCAGTGAAACAGCTTGAGTCAAGTTCCTGCTAAGGCAGGAAGGAATCAGGGCTGGGAGAGGGCTAGCCTTATTTTGCTGCCTGGTATTGTCAGGCAGTCTTGCTTGTTTTAACTGCCCTCTTAAAGCCTCTACTTCAGTATGAAGTAGATTGTTCTTATTTGATGTCCTACTGAGGTTTTTTTCCTGGTGAACTTTATTTCCTATCGCTGTCTGCCTTCATAGATGGCTGCAGTCTGGAGACCAACTCTTCCACCAGTCTAGTGGTGCCTGGCTAGCTTACAGCTTTTAGGAAGGAAGAAAAGGCAGGATTTGTCTTATCTTCAAGGAGGAAGATTGCTTAGGAGAGAGCAGGATTGGGGAGGGTGAGATGTAGTACCTGCACAACTGGTTGTCTAAGGTTCTGCCGTGATTTCTTGCTCCTTTTTGTAAGGAGGCTCTCTAATTTTGTAGTGTACACATGCAGTGGCAACCTTCATAAACATCATGAAACTACATGCTGGGTAGAGTTGCCTTTTCCTTTTGCTCCATTAATATACCCAGTGATGCATTAACTTCTTCTCATAGACCCTATGGAAAATTTGGTAAGATGTCCCCATTTCCACAAGTCTGGCTTTCCAGAAGTACTGCTTTGAGATACATTATTCTTCTGAGCAAATCCGACTGGGAAATGGAAGCTGTGAAACCCAAGGGAAAAATGCCTGAAGGGAAGTGAGACTAAAAACCAGCTTGGTTTCAGAGATGTAAGAACAGCAGATCAAAAATTAGTTTCTTCCCAATGATGCTATAGTTTCTACATGTCCTTACAGACCCAATTAAAATATCATTTCATTAAAATGAATACAAGAAAGCAGAGTTTTAAGTGGTGCTAAATCTCTGAGTAAATTGAAAAACCAGCAAAGTTTAATTTTATATTAAAGATTAAAGAGTACACTCTGGTCTTAGTTATGGTTTCTCTGTTGTAAAAGCAGTAAGGCAATTTAATGTAAAATTAAAAATCCTTGGACAACAACATCTCTCTCAATTAAAATTAACATGGCTGAGAAAATAATTGTAGCCTTTAGTATTGATTTATAGCAATTCTACATTCTTTACGTGTTGAGATCCAGCACAGTATTATGCTAATACAGCTGTATCACCTGCAGGTGTTGCTTGAGAGTTGAGTGACCAGTCCTTTCTTTGAAGAATCAATATTTCAAGATGTGCAAAGGAGAGGGGTCTGGCTGACAAATTGCCTTGATACACTGTTATTCTAACTATGACTGGATTGACTGAAAATTGCCTCAAAGATTAAGACAGTTAATAAAAACTATAAAGCATAGCCAAATATTTAAAGTGATCAAAGCTCATTAGGAATATTATTTATTTTCACTTGTAAATGTCTTGCCTTTTCTTTTATAATTTCTTGAATTTTTTCCTTCTGAAATCTTCATTTTTTTCTGCATTTGCATAAAATATGTATTAGATGCAAAAATTAGAACTGGGAGAATTTACTGAAATAATTTATAATAACTGTACTGGGAGAAATTACTGTTGAGTCTACCCATACTATTAGAGGGAAATGTGTTTTTCCTTTTTTTGTGCATGTCTAGAAATTTAGGAAATAACCTGGCTTAAGGAAAAAAAGGTAATTTGGAAACAAAATGGTTGCATATTTATAAAACAGTATCTTTTCATAAGAATGAGAAATCAGATGTAGGCTGAAATCATGCTGCCTTGTTTCTGTGCCTAGCTGTATTGTCATAATAAACAGATGTTTCATTGGATGCTTCATTGTGTGATACAAATATTATATATATATATTAATAAACTATTTTTATTTTTGAGTGATTAAGTATAGTCATTCTCTAGTGGAGATAAAATAATATGCTTATCAGTCTGCTGGTACTAATACACAGTCTGGATTATAAATTACGTAGTAAAGTGCTTTTGTAGTACCGTCAGCAGAATTTCAGAAGGTTTTTTGTAGGTATTTTGTAATATGTTTTCCTATGGCAATGTCGTTTTTCCCTTTGCCTTGAAGAATCTTTCTTTTTTTCAATATTTGTTATTAATTTTTTGTGAGGTTATCATATATGCTTAGAATAATCATAGAACGAGAAAACAGACTCTTTAAATAGAGTACATTGAATGGAAAAAAAGTTTTTCCTTGTCCATTGGTGCAAGTGTTCAGATCTGCACTGAGCTTAATTTAAACAGCAAAAAAAAATTCTGCTCTTGCAGTGTGTTCTGTTTGCATGTGAGATCTTGATTTAAAGGATAAATTAGTTGTAACAAGCCAAAGAAAACAGTAGTGAACATGGCAGAATGAAAGAAATTTCTTTTATCTCCTCGGCGGTAATGTGTGAATGTGAAATTCAAATGAATCTGTGAACAATGTAAATTTTTTCATCAAAGTGTACTGCCTGCTTACATAGTAGATATGCAGTCCTCGGTAAGATTTGTTTTGTTTCATTAATGAATGGCATACAAATACAAAAAATGAACAGAAAGCTATTTCCTAGTTAGGCAACAAACTGGATTGACTTCTTGATGAATAAATGAGCTTTTTTACCCTAAAGGTTTGAATTAATGATTTTTATGAAAAACCTCAGTCAGGCCTTATTTATTTGCTTTGTCCTATTGCTTCTTGCTTAAATTGTACTTAAAATTATGTTATTTTAGTGATTTTAAGTGCTTTCGCTGAATCTGATAAACAGAAAATCGAAAATATTCTTAATATTTAAAATGTATTTCAAATGAAAGGGCAAAAGCGTGGAAATGTAGGTTAGCACATCTCATTTACAAGGGTTCAGTTTGATAATGATGTTTTAAAAGTGCAAGATTTATTGTGAGAGTTAAGCTGCAGGGTGTTATTTTTGATACATTAAAATAAAAAATGCATTCAATTAAAAAGCCGTATTAATCCTTTAACATCATAACAGCAGAGAATTTTTCCACATTTACATGAATGTGTAATGCATAAAAATAAGCCCTTCATTTATACTTTTGGATTAGTTTTTTTTTGTCTTTGATAATGCAGATAGAAGGAAATGGCTGGGGGACTTAACAGAATCAGCTGCAGTAAAGATTATAAACCAAATCTTAAGAGTTTTAATCAAGCCAAATTCAGATGCAGCCAGTGGCAGATTTGGTTGAATAGCACTGGCAAAATGAGAGATTAATCCTAAAACTATGGATTTTAGTACCTTGTATCTGTTATTTGAAGTTGTCCCATTAAAATAATGTTAACGTTGGGTCTATCCATTTGTGTATTTAGGCAGATGAGGTTTACCAGTCACTGGCAGTAAAACTGGCTAAAATCACATTGTGTAAAAAAAAAAAAAGAAGGAAAATACAGTAATGTATGGAATTACTATGTGTAGATTCCAGGGGAATTAATAAGAGGTGAAATGCTTGTTCATCCAAAATGTTGTCTTTGCTTCTAACAGTTTCATCCAAGGCGCTTTTCCTCCTCTTGAACTAAAACCCTTCACACATGTCCATCTGGCAATAGAATTGACTAATGAGGAGGAGGATACCCGTTAGCTGTACTTCAGAGTCAGAGGTCGGAGTGGTGATAGAGTCACAGCGATCTGTATTGTAACCCATCTGTATTTTTTCAGATCTTCTGGAGTTTGCCTTGCGATAGATCTGTAGTAGATCGACAGTGTCTGAAGACCTTGAAAATATTTCCTAATTAGAGCAACATTGGAGTTTTTACCTTTCCTATGATTCTTCCATTGAAAAATCTGTAATGCTCTTGTAGCCTTTGTTTAAGGGTGAAGTCTGTGCCTAAATAATCTGTCACTGTGAATTTTCTGTAGAAGAGGGCAGAGCTGTAGCAAATACTCATGTGCAAACCACTAGGTTGTTACTGGTTCTTCTTTTTTTTGTCCTGTCATCTTCCAGATTGTGGCTTTCAGAACTACTGGAAAATTAATTTTATGCTTCCGTGTTAATATTATGTTGAATACTTCTAATTTCTCTACATCTGACTTTAAGTATATAAAATTTTAATGTGTAATTCCAACTTTAATGCCTTTAAATATGTGCACAATTGCTTTCCCTCTTGCCTTTCCCCAGAACCCAAAAGGTACTATTTATCTGCTATCTTCTCAGTCCACTGCAGTGTTTTTCTTCAGCAGCTTTCTGCCCTAAATCCTTCACCCTCTTCTCCCCTCACTTCCAAGCTTGGGGAGGCACCTGCCATATCCTCTCTCTGGGTCAATCTGCTGCCTAATAGGGCGCTGGCATTGTTGTCAGTATTTATATGCAGGAGATCGTGCATCCAGACAGGTCTGTTCCCTACTCATTGGCAGTGGGAGAAACCCTGGAATAATCTACCCATGTTGTGAGCTCCTTGTGTGAGCTTTTGAGGGCAAACACCAGGTCTCCCTTGCTTTCTCAAGTACCAGCTGAGTAAGTCAGCACTCAGTGTTAGGCAGTGAGGTTGTGTCATTCATTGTTCACTGTGTGGTGTTGCACAGACACAGTGCATTTCTTCTCAGGCCTTGCCTTGTTGTATTGTCCCCATTAAAGCTACCACAATGTCCAAGAGCCTATGTATTCAGGGAGCTGGAGACTCTACTAGTTAACATTAAAACAATGACACAAAACTGTGTGGCATGGTTGACACACTGGAGGGAAGCGTGTCCCTCCCATCCAGAGGGACCTTGACAAGATTGAAAGGTGGGCCTGTGCAAACCTCATGAAGTTCAACAAGGCCATGTGCAAGGTCCTGACCTGCGTTAGGGCAACCCCAGGCAAAATTACAGACTGGGTGGAGAATGAATTTGAGAGTATGGGTGCTGGTGGATGAAAAGCTCAATATGAGCCAACAGTGTACATTTTCAGCACAGAAAGCCAGCTCTATCCTGGGCTGAATCAGAAGTGTGCCCAGCAGGTCGAGGGAGGTGATTCTGCTCCTCTACTCTCCTCTTATGAGACCTTACCTGGAGCACTGCATTCAGTTCTGGAGTCCTCAGCACAGGAAGGGCATGGATCTGTTCAAGGGAGTCCAGAGGAGGGACACGAAAATGCTCAGAGGGCTGGAGCACCTCTGTTATGAAGACAGGCTGAGAGAGTTGGGCTTGTTTAGCCTAGAAAAGAGAAGGCTCCAGGGAGACCTTACAGTGCCTTTACTGCAGCCTTCCAGTACTTAAATGGGGCCTATAGTAAAGCTGTTGAGAGGTTCTTTATCAGGAAGCATAGGAATAGGACAAGAGGTAATGGTTTTAAGCTGAAAGAGAGGAGATTTATATTAGATATTAGGAAGAAATCCTTTCCTGTGAGGGTGGTGAGGCACTGGAAAAGGCTGCCCAGAGGAGTTGTGGATGCCCCATCCTTGGGGGTGTTCAAGGGCAAGTTAGATGAGGCTTCGAGCAACCTGATCTAGTGGAAGGTATGGCAGGAGGGTTCACAGGTGCCTTAAAGATCATCTAGTTCCAACCCAAACCATTCTATGATTCTACAAAAAAATTAAGAAAAAAATAAAAGAATAAAAAAGAAAAGACAACAGAAAAAAAGGAAACCTGAATGGCAACCTTCCTTGGTTTACTTTATCTGTAGAGTTGAGGGGGCCAGCTGCAGCAGAGCAGGCAGGTTTTATGAAGGTAACAAAGCTAGTTAGAACTTTGTGTGCTCATATAAGTTATTTGAGAGTAAGGAGGAACTACAGATGCTCATATAGACAGGTGATAAAGTCACAAAATCTAAAAATTGGCAAGTTCTTTCTGACCGTAGTTAGGGCGTAATCATCCCTGCTCATATGATCCTCAGTAGCATAGTTGAACATATTGACCTGGTTATGATATGTACCAGTGATATCTGCTAACAAGTTTTAAGGAGTTGGTTGGTTTGCTCAGGTCTCGCATCATTCTGTTGGGAACAGTGGCAGCATGATTTAGTCTTGTTTAAAGCAGGGATAGACTTGGTTTGCACAGCTATCATCGGCACTTTTAGAAAGGCAGGGATATTTCTAAAGTGGAGAAGTGTTTTGTGTCTGAGGTCTTTGTTTCAGTTTTTAATGATGGGCAGAGAATACAGATGTAGTTGTAACTCCTTAAACAGAATTAATTAAAATTAAACTAGCGAACATGCTAGCCTTTGCTTATTAAATAGATGTTCCACATAGGGTGGCCAGTCCCCAAACCCCATCTCCAAAAAATCTACCCAAGATTGCTGGCTTGAGTTTGTACAGTTTGTTCCCTCAGCAGTGTTTAATCTCCTTTGTTTGTGTACTTGTTAGAGTTTTATGCCTGACAGAATGCCTTAGTCCTCAGTGTCTGGCATTGTCCCTATTCTGAGTGACCTCCTCCCTAGCATAACTATTCTGGTATTTCATGCTGATATTAGTGGTTTCTGCTCTACTTCCCAAAGGGAGGATTTTCCCTGTCTTTGAATCAGATTCTGCTCTTTTGCACAGTATGCTTTTCACAAGAACATCTCCAGGATTGCAAGAATACTTCTGGACAGATAGTGCTTTTGGGTTTAGCTGTAGGGATAATTAACCAGAGTAATACAGAATTTAATACCTTCTCCTAAATGAGCTCTCTGAAGCTCCTGCTCTGAATTCTGATGAATTAAAAAAAAAAGGATAAAAAATCCCTTTCATCGTAACTCCTGGGTAATGAAGCTAATATTTCAGGGAGCGTTTCAGCTGAACGTCACTTTTGCATATTTACAAGGAACGAACTATAGTCATTGAATTGAGATTCTTCACTCAGAATGATGGTGCATTTTCCTTCTGCCCACTCTGAAGTTTTCCTTCTGGTTCCATTTCATAGTATGGTATGGCTGTAGTAGCAGTCTGATGATGCTAGGTATTTTTCTCATAAGCAGTTTTTTGCTCTGTTGCAAAACCTTTCAGAGGGAAAGATATGGAATACTTGTCAACCTTTGTCTTGTTGAAGTTTGATCAGAATCGAATCTCCTGAAAGTGGGCTTACTGAGTGACTTGATCATTTGAATGCTTCTAAATATGTCAAAGCATAGCCTAAAGAGCTATCCTAATGATACCGTCATGTGGCTACCTTTTTTTTTAACATCCAGGTGCTGTAAAAATGTATTTTCTTAATTTGTTTTCTCTCACCCACTCTGAATTATTTTTAACTTGCTGAGAAATTTAATAATTAAGCTGAATTCTGTACTCTCTTTGATCACCATACTTAGCGATTCGCTTCAAGCCAAACCATAACTTTCTAAACCATACAAGGGTATGGTTTTATTCCCTCCTGTATAAACCTGTAGTCTTTAGCAGTTTTGCAAAGATGCACTCAATTCAACCACTTCAGTCAAGTCTTTGACAGACAGCAAAGTATGAATACCTTCAAGATATTAAGAGTATTTGTTCAGGCTATAATGACTCTAAAGGGCTACTGAAGGAAACAGGACTAAACCATTATTTTTTGCTTCACTCCATCTTCTGTTTTAAGTGAGAAGATAGAAGGTGAAAAAGTCTGAATCCAGTCAAAAATTTAGGACGCTGGAAAAGCACCCAAGCAAGATTTAGACATCTGAGTTTAGATTTGGAATCCGAAAATGCTGTTCAGTATCTGGTTTGACTCTGGAAGTAACCAAACTTGGCAGGCTTATTAAGGTTACCTCCCTGTTTGAGGGCTATCCACAGCTTTGTTCTGCCACGTATGTAATCGCCCCAGCCAAAGCAGCTTATAATTTAATCTGAGCAGGATCTAGAAAGTAAGTGCTCCTCTGTTTAAATCCTCAGAAGGGCCAAATCCAGTATAGGTCCTCAGGGGCTGTGTAAGGCAACTGTGAAAGGACAGATCAGCCCTGCTACAGTCTTTTAAAAATCAAGTCAAAATGGCTGTTCTCAAGAGGAGATTTGAGTCTTTGGATCATGACTGAGTTTATGGGTTTACCTGCAGCTCTTAATTAGAGATTTGAACTTGGTGCTTAGTTGGCTTTTTTACCTTGTATTTTGCCACTCCTAGGATGTGACACTTTTACCTCTAGAGCAGACAGTTGAAATAAGACTTTACTGAGTGGAATTTTTGAGGATCTGTGTCCTTGCTGGTTTAGCTGTACCCCAGTGCTGATAGTGATTTACTGATGGGCTGCGGTTATCAGCTAAAAAATTTCATGTTGTTCAGAGAACAATACTAGAGATTCCCAAAAGAAAAAAGGAAAAAAAATTGGAGAGAACACATTTTTTACAAAACTTCATAAATCCCCAGAAACAAGTAAACAAGACAAGATCCAGATTGCCAATGCCTTTTTTTCCATGTAGAAAGATTCTGAGCTAGCCTGGAACCTACAGGTTTTCTCTTGTCTCATATTCAGTGGGCAAGTGACTGCTGGAGGGAGAATGTCTTACAGAATTACCCAAACAGACGTATCTTCATTTATACCCTCACCTGCCCTAATAAAACACTGTTAAAGGACTTATTTGGTGTTGAATGTGCTTAGGTAGACCCTCAGCATTAATGCCCTTGTAGGATGCTGCTCAGTCCTGGCTGGGCCAGAGAAGTCAACCTCGTACAAGGCTGCATTAGCTGGGTGGGTGTCAGATGGCTGGGAACAAGTGCAATTCAGTAGCAATGCAAAATGGGTGGATAATGAAGCTGTTTGACACTGATAGTTCAGTAGTTGATACTGAAGTTACTGTGGAAGCCGTTTGGACCTCATTGTGCTGGGGCTGTGCAGATGCACAGTCAGTAGGATGCTTGCATGAAAGAGCTTCTATTCACATGGCAACTAGACAAATATTGGTTTTATTTTTATAGGACAGAACAGAAACAGGATTAGCACTGTTTTGTGAGCTACTTCACAATCATTTTCTTCTTTTGCTGTTGATTTATTGTTGCATGTAACATGATGAATTGGAAGAAGAATATGATGCTTCATGTTGGGATTGAAAGCTTTTTCAGTGATAGTAATCATTAATGGGTAGTAAGTACTATTTATTGAAGATACATACTTTTAGTCAGCAGGTGTAGGTGCGGAAGGTCTGCCTGTGAGTTCTAGAGGACTCAGCGGGGGAGATTTCTGTTCACAGGTTTTCATTTTTAATACGTTCCTTAAGACTCGAAGAAAGCTGGTGTTCTGCCCAGATTCAGAGCAGACAAGCAGATTGAGCAGGGTAAATATAGCCTGATATAAATCACAGTGAACATATGGAAAAAGCTGATTGGGGATTCAGTTGATAGGGAATTAAAGGCCAGAAGTAAAATTAATCTGCTCAACATAGTTTTTTGGGAAGTAGGGTTTGTGAAACAAATGATTGATGAAAAACTTGATTTTAATATTTTAATATTTTAATATTTGATAGAATTACAAATTTGATAAGGTAATGCTGTCAATGTAATAAACTTTGAAAAGCATTTGACTTACTGCCAAGTGAAACCAATTAATAAAAACGTAAATTGAAGTATATAATGAAACAGATCAGACTTGAATAAATAACAGAGCAGCTAGCAAGTCTTAACGTAGGATTATCAATAAAGCAGTTCCAAGGACTGAGTGGCTTTCCCATAGTTTTCTCATGCAGAGCAATGTAAAGGCCAATGATATTTAACATTTTCTTTGCTGATCTTATCAGCTGTAATTTTACACTTTGAAATTAGCAAGTGCTCTGAAAATTGACAGGACAACAAAAACCCTGAAGACACATCAGTTAAGAGAGGTTGAAATGACTGAGTGAGCCAATTTTTTTGGTTTTAGTATGGAAAAATGCAAGTAACCCATCTACAAAGAAGGAAACCAGCAGCCCTAGCAGGCTACACTTGGCAAATAGAGGATGAGAGTAGAGAGACTGGAAATTGTGCCTGGATGGTGGGAAAGGAGACCAGTGTGAATGCTGAAATATGATATTGGAGCCAAAAGAGTAATGCTGTGTGTAGGGGAGGGTCCGTGAGTGTGAACAGGATGATGATTTTATGCTATATAGAACTGCTAAGAATGTTTAGAGTGTGTTACACAGCTTTGCTGTCTGCCTGTGTCAAAAAAAGCTTTAAAATGGCTAAAGTGCATATGAACATTTATGACTAATAATAACCTGCAGCATCTGAATTAGTGCTGATGAGTTCTTTATTGGATTCAGGAGTTCTGTTGGCACAGTTTGTTCTTGATCCGGATTTCTTCACCTGGATGTCTGGTGTTTTCCAGCATTCTAGAGGATTAGAAATAGTTCTGATTTCATGTATTTTGGAAAGTTTTAAAAATAATTTCTTTTTATGTGCACCTATGTTCAGGTTCTCCAGAACTCTACATCCTGTGATAAGTAGATTAAGACCACATATCAGTAAATAGACCATACCTTGGACAATTTACATCTAATGGGTAAGAGATGGATGGGGAAAGCAAACCAGTTGGGGTTGAATTGACTAGATCATTTTTCAAGATCAGAATTTTTGAATAGGACATGCACATGAGTGTTTAGTCTATTAAATCATGCTGCCTCCATAACAATAGCTAAAATAAAAGCAGTATCTAAATAGCATTATTTTTTCTATTAACTAGTACTGTGTTCATGTCACTTAAACTGTATACCATGTAACACCAAGTGCCTTATTATCTGTTTCTATTTGAAAGGTTTTAAATGAAATAATTGTTTCTATTTGGAATTTTCAATGTTACCTTTTACTGTAAATGCTAGATAGGCTAAAACAGAAGTGTGAAATTTGACAACAGTTGCTCAAAAATATTTTAAATCATTTTATTGATACTTGCATAGTTAGCATAGTTGTGTAAAATACTTAAGCCCTATAAAGATGTGTCATTAAGTTAAAAAGGTATTGCAGTTATCCACAAAAGCAAATAATTTTGTGGTTTTCATCTGTTAAAAACATAAAATAATTTATGGGTATTATCACCACTCTTTTTTTATGTACAAGTCTTTAAATCCATTTAACTGATTTGAAATTGCTTTTTGTGTTTCTGTGGAGCTTTATATAAGGTTGCTTTGAGAAAAATTTCCTTGAAAACTGTTCATTTTTCCTATATTCTAATTACATAGGTCTTTCATTTTCATATCAAAAAAATGGATATCAGATAAATGAAGCATAGGAAGTTCTTTACTCAGTAGTAATTTTCCTCTCATTTGCAGTGTCTGATTTATTCCACATTAATTTAATAATGACTGTATAGAAGATAATGCTTTTTTTCCTAATGTGTATGAAGTATTTCAGTTGTTCTTGCTTGCAGTTTTCAACCCTTTCACATTTTTCACACTGATTTTGATTTCATTTCACGTTCGTAGAGACATTTTTGTCTTAAAATAATGTACTTGAGTAAAAATGCGTGATCAGTTGACGCACCAAAACTCTAGAACAATATTACATTAAGAAAATACTTTATTTCTCTTTGCACTAGGCTGAATTTCAGTAAATACACTCCCTTATACTTCTTACACCCTACTAAAGAAGTATTGCAGCGCCACTTAGAAGGAAATCAAAGATGCTATTTGCTTATGTTGAAGAGGAAAAATGTGTTCTCTCTATCAGCTGGAGCCTTAAATGATTAAACTTTGAAAGGTCCATTGAGAGTGTGTCTCTGTTAATTACCCAGTTAGGAATTAGTAAAACTCAGTACTACTATAGTATAGTAGGATATACCATACTATGTGGATTCTTCAATCATGTATACTGTTCAGTCATTAGCACTCTTCCTGACCTGAGCCAACCATAATTCTCTCAGATGATACCTGGATGCCTGGCCATCATTGAGAGAGTAGCATGGTGCGTTGATAGTATGGGAACTTCCTTCAGAGGGAAAGGATATTAAGTCAGTTTCATCTCCCAAGTAAAAAGTGATAGGACACATAAGTTTGGGGCCCCTGAGTACAAAAAAGATATTGAGCTGTTGGAGTGTGTACAGAGAAGGGCAATGAGGCTGGTGAAGAGTGTGGAGAACTAGTCTTATGAGGAGCAGCTGAGGGAACTGGGATTTTTTAGCCTGGAGAAGAGGAAGCTGAGGGGAGAAGACCTTATTGCTCTCTACAACTACCTGAAAGGAGGTTGTAGCAAGGTGAGTGCTGGTCTCTTCTCCCAAGTAACAAGTGGTAGGACGACAGGAAATGGCTTTGAGTCGTGCCAGGTGAGGTTTAGACTGGATATTAGGAAAAATATCTTCACTGAAAGAGTGGTGAAGCATTGGAACAGGCTGCCCAGGCAAGTGGTGGAATCACCACCCTGGAAGGTGTTCAAAAAACGTGTAGATGTGGCTCTTTGGTTTACTAGGCATGTTGGTGTTGCATTAATGGTTGGACCTGATGATCTTAAAGGTCTTTTTGAACCTTAACGATTCTATGACAAGAGGAAACCTCCCTCAACTTGCACCAGGGGAAGTTTAGACTGGATATTAGGAAATATTACTTCACGGAAAGGTCAGGCAGTGGAACAGCTGCTGCCCAGAGGAATGGTTGAGTCACCATACCTGGAGGTGCATGAAGACGTGTAGACGTGGTGCTTAGGGACATGGTTTAGTGGTGGACTTGGCAGTGCTAGGATTACAGTTGGACTCTATCTTAAGGGTCTTTTCCAACCAAAATGATTTTATGTTTCTGTGATTCATTTGCTATTAAGATCTTAAAATCAAGGAGAAGGCCCCTGTCCCATAGTATGAAAAGGAATCTTGGATTCTGCCTCCCAAATGATCCCTCAGTATGGTGCTGTTTTCATTGTTTTCGAAATCTGTGGTTTTGTGTTGATGGCCAAAAATGTCCAGACATATGAGTCTCAGTGAGGAGATCACTGGCACCAAACCATTTTGTGCAGCTCACTGATGTTTTCATTCTTCCAGTCATGTCTTTCTGTAGCTCATCTGTAAAAACTAATGATATCTTTTTTTAATGAAAGTGAAAAAAAGTGGATATCTCTCACTTGATCCTTGTTCTTTTGTCATATGTGAAAACCCCCTTGAAGTCTGATATTATAATATTTTACCACAAAGTATGCTTTTCTTATGCATTCACGTTTACCTTGAGTCCTGTTTGCTACACCACGACATCAGCCTTTAGTCCGTATTTTTATTCACCATCAACATCTCAGCAAGAACCATAGGAGACAATTGATATGTTGTTATGTGCATAAGAGGTATGTAGCTATAGAGAACCTTGTTTTGTACAAGCCAGTGAATAGACTCCTGAACGATCTGTTGGAATATATGTGGTTTCCTATGAAAAGAGTTGGGCAAAATGTCTGAGTTATGAGAGATCTTAAATAAACTATCTGGAGGAAAGGCAATCTGCTGTATAAATATATTTCAGGTTTTGAGATGGAGCCTTTACACTGATCTGCATTTAGAGGCCTGGCCTTATTTTGTAGTGGATAAACTTGTGTCAAATCAGTGTTTAGTTCTATTCAGCAGCTGTTGTGTTCATACTAAATAATGTCAGATTTAATCTTGAATGTATTCCACGAGAGTACCCAGTTGTGCTGACAAATATAAAATCATTTTCAGTTAAATATGCTCTATCAAAAACCACTGGGACACATTGCCTGTCTGAAGAATGGCAAAGTTGGTGTGTAAGCTCAGCTTTATAATTCCTGTTGCCTGTTGAATTCCCATCTTATATCCAAACATGCCAGCAGTAGATTTAACAGGTATCCTACTAGAACATTGCAATAACAGAGGAAGACAATGTGAGGCATTTTCTCAAGGGTATTACATTCACAATCATTTTAATTGCACATGCTTGATTCACCGCTGCTTGCGTATTCATTTGTACTCGTTCAAAGGGAATGCAATTTAATTTTAAAATACCCTCTAATCACTACAATACTCATTTTACATGGTGAAAGAACAAGACAATGAAGTGGATTATCACGTTCTCAGAGTTTTTTAAAGACAAGTGAAAATTTGCTTGGCGAAGAAACAATAAAAGTTGAAGTTCACTTCTAAAATACTTCAAAGAGTATCCTGTAAATCTTGGGTCAAACACATTGTGCGGAGAGGGCACCTTCTTAATTGCAGCAATGTGGTAATAAGGAAATGACATAAAAATCAGAAGAACACTGTGCAAGAACCTGGTTTAACTGTAGAAGAGCAGACAGCTGTAGTCGATGGAAAAAATCAGCTCTTCTGGAGAGCACTTCATTGCAGGAAATGTGGTAGAGTGGTCTCAGGCTCTCTGAAGAGAAGCCTTTCTCCTTCCCCTACCTCACTGCAGCAGGAACATAGGAAACTATATGTGCCAAAAGTGGCATGAGAAAAACACTTCTCCCGTTCCCCAGCTAAAACCCTAGCTCTTTAGGGGGTTTATTTAAAGTATAGGAAAGTTCAATTTATTTTTCTAGGAAAGTCTGAGTACTTATCACACTTCACTGCTGTATGCCTTAAACTCTTTCTGTATTCCAGTTTGTATAAATAATTATGCAAAGGCTAGAACTCAGGTTTTCTCTCTTCTGATGAGTTTTGTAATCTTTCTCATCTACCATGATGAGTACTTAGTTGTTTCATTATGGTGTGCAGTACTGTAGATAATCTTGAGTGTGAATAAGCAACTTGCCCTCTCACCTGGTGCCTCAATCAGTTCCCAAGAGCTCCAAGGAGCAGAAGGTCTCTAGGAGCTTAACCTGCTGGGGTATTTTGAAATAAACATTTGTGTTATAAGTATTGACAATAAGAATAAGGGAGTTTGATGCACTAGGGTAGGATGAGAGGTTGAGCTCTAGACGTCAGTTCTGGTTTCCTATTCCAGTCTCTGCTCAGAAGACTATACAAAGGGAAAGTCCATTTACAGCAGCAATTAAGAGACATCATTTCTCTTTTAACCTGAAGATTGAGGAAAGTTCTTAGCATAGACTAGTTTAAGTAACTTCAGGAAGCACAAGTAACTAATATTTCCAAGGCAGCTGCTTCTTTGGAACTTTTACTCCTTTTGGACTTGGTAGCATAGTCTTTCACATCTGTAGGCATAGCTGGGGAAGTGTTCTCTTCAAGATAAATTAATGCTGATCACTGTGAATTCTCTGATCTATCTGGCATCTCGTCCGATGTCCATTTACATTGTCTAAGCACTGTTTTGATTTCTAAGGCTATATCTTGTAGCCCTTTGCAGGTCACCAGTGATTATGATAGGGCTTGCAGGCAGATAGTTTTTTCTCCTTCAGTATTCTCCGAAGTTAGAGCTTGGTCCTGAATGCAGTAAAAATCCAGAGGGAGACAGAATCATTCTGCCATGACTAATATGTTTTCTCATGCTTGGTTGAGGGGAAAAATCTAGCACATTTCAAAGAGCAGATTTCCCTTAAATTTCATTTCTGCCACCTCTTCACTTAAGAAGAGAGAAGAGAGTTTGGTAGTGTGATGCCAGTTAATTAGATTTTGGTTTCAGCCTAGAAATGATAAATTATTTTGACATTACGTATTTTGGAATACGTATCCAGGAATAGGAGCCTAGGTTTCTGTACAGTATGTAAGCTAGCACCTCCGTGTGGCAATTCATGAAGTCTTCTGTATTCAGCTGTCTATTAGAAAGACTTCCAAATTAGGGAGAAACTGAGATACCCAACTCAAAGCTGCATTAAGATCCCAAAGTTTACTTAGCAAATTTGTGGCTGAATGTGTTTTCACTGGAGTAGATGCCTAAAATAATTCTGTCCAAGAGTTGTGGAGGATGTTTGAAAGAGAGACTGGGTGGACATTCAGACATTTAATCTCCTAAATCTACTTCAGAGGTCTGTTATCTTTAGTATGTACTAGTTTTTAAGTAGCTGGACTGATGCTTTATCCTTCTTAAGAGAAGTATTTGTATACTTATAGAAGTTGTTCACAAGCTTCCTTAGGAAACTCTTGTGATCTCGGTGTCCTAAGGACTTTGTTAGAGCACATGGTGTAACTTTTATCCCTGGGTATAGTATGTAGATTGCTGATATTTCATAATATTATTCACGTGTGATCATCCAGCTCTCCATAATATGTACATATTGTTGTTCTATTGTTTTTGTTTACCAGGTTTCTTGTGTATATTTACATAACTATTCCAAGCTACCTAGTCTGATGAAGTTGAACTTCATTCAAGTGTGATTTACTCAATACAGCCTAAAATCACGATGAAAAAGAAGAACGTATCTGCAAGCAAAGCTTCCTTGGTCCTCTTTCTGTGCCAAATGATTTCTGCATTGGATGTACCTCTTGACTGTAAGTATTAACCTGCTAAATAAATGCAGAATAATGGAAAGTTAGTCAATTTCTTTGTAGGAAGATGAAGGTAACTTCAATATGGAGTGTGTTTGCTCACTTCAGTCAGGACATTATGAATATGTACACTGAAGATTTTCAAGAACCGGGCATGTAAAATTACTTGCATTGTTCACTAGAGAAGGTTTTACATATGATTCTCATAGTTTAATACGTATTTATTGAACACTTTGATGAAAATGAAGGTCAGAGAAATCCAGTTACTTGTGAAATTAAGATCATATTGACAATTTGCTGAAAATTCCAGGACAATTCCTGTTTACTGTAAACTGTCACCCTTATCTTCATATAAGAGGTTTCCAGAAGCTGATACAAGATCTAACAGAAGATTCGAAAACCTAAAATACACACACTGGAAGCATCTTTTTGATCTGGAAGAGTAGGTTAGACGCTTAGATTTCCTAAGCAGTGCAGTACCTAACTTTAACTTAGAAGCTTAACTTTTAAGTGCTGAGCAAGGAGCTCCAGCATTAACCAGTGAGGAAACATATAGGAGAGGGAGAATCCCAAGATCTGAAATTCTTGTCTAATATAGGCCTGGGTTGGTGGGGAACTTTGAATGTAGCACTCCATGCTGAAAAGGAAGCAATGGTAGCTGCTATGTTTTATAGCCCTAATAGCTAATTTTATGAAATTATTCATGCTTCAGGTTGTTATTTTCTTCTTAAGATAAGCATGATCACATTTTCAGAATTTAGTGAACCGTGTTGCACCTCACAGTGATTATTAATTTGTTAAGCTAATTACCAGAGAAGAGAACATTAGGGCTAGTGTTAAATTGATGGATTAACACATCAGTAAATTTGTCTATGATTCTAATCCACATGGCTTTCTTTACCCTCATGATTTCAATACCTTCCTACCTTCTAAAAATGCATGGTTTTCTTTAATAATCTTTAACACAAATTTCATTTGTTTTGGTGTTTTTTCCCCTATGCATTATTGCCTTTCAAACCAGTGACCTGTATTTCTGTAACAAGATCAATATATCTGAATCACATTAGAGTTGTGGTGCTGTGAATGCCTTTAGAGCAATAAACTGGCTTAAAGAGGGCTTTAAGAGTTTGAGGAATGAATGTCTTATTTCCTAAACTTAATTTTTCTCCCTAAGTATTTTTGAAGGCTATAAATAGTCTTTTGAAGCCTTCTTATAGTTTTGGAACTAATGTAAATACTATCTTTTGCATAGAGCAACACTTCAGGTTAAATTAACCAGAAATGCATCAATAGACAGTAATGAGTAGCCCTTTTAGAAGTATCATGTTAAATCTCAATTAACTTGTTCCATGCTACATAATGTTTAATAAGTATGTTAGGTCTGATAAAGTCAAATACTTGAAATTTTAGCCAAAAAAAACCCGTTAACAAAAATTGCATCTATAATGATGTTATTGATTTCAAAAATACTGATTAGAATGGACTCTGAGAGAGAACAACAAGAGAAGGACTTAAATTTTCTCTGGGTCTTCCCTACATACCCTCCACGGAGACCTGATGGTGAGAAAATGCTTGATTAGTTGGAACTGTCCAGGTTAGCACTTCTTGTGCTTGTCAGTGTCTCAAAGAAGGAAGGGTGACTGATAGTAGAGCTGACCAAGAGCAGTTTGACTTGCTATAAAACATTATCGATGAGGAGACATCTATGCAAAATATTTGAAGTAAGCAATAAAGATGTGACAACTAAGATGATGCTTTTTGTTTTAATAATTTTTCAAACCAAAAGAGATTGCATTTCTGTTAAGTAGAATTAGGTGCTTTCAAGAGTAATTTCAGCCTGAAGCATTCTCTTTATTCTTCCATATGATCATATGGGTGGATTGATTTTGACTGCAGCATGAGGGCAATGCACTCCATTAATTCTGATTTGCTGTCCCGTCAGTACAAGTGTTTTGAGTCCTTGCAAGGCCAAACCCACATACCACGGTTGCCCTTAAAAAGTCAACAGTTCAAAGAAGTTTTTTCTAACATGAACTTTGAGATAAATGTGGCAGTATCTGACACAATGGAATTCATGGTTGGAATTTCAGGCATCGCTGCATGGGTTACAGTGCTAAATGTTTTAAATGTTTTCTTTTTAATGGTGACCAATGTACTTGTCAGACACTTATCTTCCCTCTCAAAAATGCTAATTTTCTTTTGACTAACAAGTGTTTCTCTTTAATCTCCATTTGTCCACTGCTGATTCTGATGGGGGAATAAAAGCAAAACTTCTAGAAGAATGTAAGTTGCTGTCCACAAAAACTGGGCTGTGTGCTGCTTAAAATTAATGCTTATTGTGTTGCAAATTGAATTTGCAGTCCAAAACTGTGTGATTCTGACATTTTTTTTGATAATTTGGTTTGCTGTAGCTAGATGTTTTGTGCATGCAGTGTTCCGAAAATACTACTGTACATAAATCAGTGTTCTTATATTTTGAACGAATTAATGGTGTGATTTTTTGATTGTGTGCTATCTGAACATTAAGATCTTTACACAATAGCAGCATGAGCAGGATTTTATTACTACTTTCAGGAGTAAATATATTTGATAAAAAATAAATTCATTGTCATATAAGTACTTATAGAACTGCCTTATAGAGGCGAAAAGACTGCATTCAAAGTGTCTTTCTAAAGAAATACGCAAAAAGTCATCATCATGTAAAAATGTCATCTTCCTCTTTTAAGCACTCTCCTCTCTGCAGTGAGGAAGAAAACCCAGCTTTGCGTGGCCTGTTCTCTTGTGCTTAGCTGCTATACCTCATTATGATTCCATGATTTGATGCTTTCCTGGCTATTTATTGTGGGTAGGGATTTACAGACGGCTGCCTCTTTCTGTGCAACAGAGCACTTAATGTATGATGGTAGGGAAGACTTAAAATAAAAATGCCAGTTTTACAATTTTAACTGTCTAGAGTGAGACATGAGAACACAGCTAACTCACGATTGAAATATTTTGATAAAAGTGGCTAGAAATTACTCTGACGAAGCAGCAAATTGTAGTGCTGGACAGACAATTTACAACATTTAGACAGGGTTGTTATTAAACTGGTTCTTTTAGATGGCACTAAACTGTCAACAGATGACTAATGTTGAAGAAGGCACCTTTCTCATTATCTTAATATCAGAAACAGCAATTTATTTAATGCAAAAATGACCATAGATATGGTAACAGATTATAAACTACTTTATATAGGTAGGCACCAGCTACTTTGTCAGGTAAAAAAATCTGGTTTGTGCTCCTGCTTCGAGAGTACTTGGTAAATTATAAATGTGAAAATGTTTGTTTATCCTGGGGCAATTCACAGGACTGACTATGTATTTGTTGGGGTTTTATAAGGAGAATTGGTTCTAGGCATTTCCTACGTTTTTAATCTATCTGGAAAGTAGTTACTATCTTTGTAATTTTTTACAGAGCCTTTTACTTATAGCATTTTTTTACTCCTGAAAAGTAGCTTCTAAAAGCATGCTTTATAAATTATTTCAATATGTGGAGCACAATAAATATGTGAAAAGTTTACACCAATAGAGAATCTGGAAATAGGTAAAGTGTTCAGAGATAGAAAACATTGTCTTTCTTTTTCCTTCTGGGTGGTAAAAAACATTTTATGTGACTGTATGTCTTACAACTGTGCATTCAGGATGTACTGGACTTAAGAGTTCAGGTGTTTTTTGGTTTTGTGAAGAATTTGTTGAAATTTGACGGATGGAAATCATATTTGTTAAACTTTTTGGCCAGGATCGTCAAATACTGTAAATCAATATAGTACAGTTAGTGTAGCTACACTGATTTACAAGAGTAGAGGGCTTCAGCCTCCTAATACAAAGAATACTGTAATCCCACTCTTCTGTCGATGATTTGTTTACTAATTGCAGTTCTGCTTTCTTTGCTTACAAAACTGTCTCGATGATACTTTGAAAATATTGTTAAATTCCTCTCTGTTTCTTATATTCCATAATGAAGTGTTGCAACCTCCTACGATAATTCAGCAATCTCCAAAAGATTACATTGTTGACCCTCGAGAGAATATTGTAATACAGTGTGAAGCAAAAGGAAAGCCACCTCCTAGGTTAGTAGCATTTTGTTTTGCTTTTCTTGGCTTAACAGCATAGGATAACTTCGAGAAAATAGTGTAACTTTTTTAAACTAACAGGTATGATATGCATAGATATGTGCTTGCACACTCAGAAACGTGCATGCACTCCTACTTTTGTAATTTAAACAGCTACCAGATAATAGCATAAATTTGACCATTCTCATACTTGACTATGGAAAAGTTTAATGTCATCAAAAAACTGTACTATTTTTTTTCTCCTCAAAGCTCTAAAAATAAAATAATAAAATAATACTTGATTATTACAAGAGCAGATAGGTAAATGCCCATGGAAAGCACTAAGAGATATCCCATCTGGATCATTTTCCAGATTTACGCATAGTATCTAAGAAGAGTGGGTGTTGAATAAGTTCAGAGTAACACTGGTAAATTCAAATATAATGTTTTGTAAATAATAGCATTTTGCAAGGCTTTTATTGAAATACATAAGCATTTTGTCAGAAATTATGTAATGTGTATGAGTTTTAATGATCAGTAAGTGTTTTTCATAACTTCAAGTTTTGATTTTGGCAGAAATGGTAACCCTGTGTATATATCAGATTCCTGATCATCTTCCATTTTAAGGCCCTGTTTCCATATTTTCTTCAAATATTTGAAAACAATTCATTTCAAGATACTGAGTACCTGTACTGGAAACAGCAGTAGTCATACTGTGTTCTGGCATTGCTAGGAACTGCTTCTGATTTCAGAGACTGTGAAAAGAAATGCACATCTCTTTGCTCTCAGTAATGCTATGCTACAACCTAATAGCAAGATTAGTCTATAACTGTTCATTCAGGCTCACACAGAGCTCATTGAATGTACAACTGCTGAATAACCAGAGTTTTTTCTGTATTATTCCTTCGGGTTGCCTTGGGATCATGGTCGTTATTATGCTGGGCAACAGAATGGAGAAGATGGAGTTTATCTATGATCCTGTTACTCTTTCTGGTATTCTGTTAATGGTAGGAGTGCCATAAACCTGCTGTGTTTAGCAGTGTTTTAATTTAGCAGGCAGAGTGCCATTTTCAAAAGTCCAGTTGTTGACCTGGAGGATCAGATGACTGTTGTGTGCTTTGGGAGAACTGTACTGCTTTTACAGATGTTTATCTTGAACGCTTTTTTTCGGTTCATTTACCTGAGAGGAAAAGAGCACTGTCTGAGAGACTGACGTATCAGAGTCATGTGCCAGGGCTCCCTCATGTACAGCCTCACCTTCCCTGTCAAATCTGTGTCTCACTTTGTTCCTCTGTTCCAAAGGCAGTGACAAGATTTAAGTGCAGAATTTTCTAATGAGTATTATAACCTTGTGCTTAGTTTGTCTTATTTTTAAAGATAATTTATCTCAATAGTTATACTGGTCCATTAGTCTTGATGACCTGCAAGTGCATATTGGAACATGAGCTGCTTCAAACCTCTGAATATGAATTTTCTCAGATCAGAGGGTGAACTTTTTGTTGAAACAGGGTAACTTATTATTGAAAGCAGCTCACGTAACAGTTTATGGGTGTGCTGCTACCTATACCTTGAGCAGCAAGGAGTCTAACTTTCAGTATCTGAAATTTAGAGTTTGTACCACATTTACCACCTCTCATTTGAAGCTACATTACAGTTCCTGTATCCTTTGTTATTACTGGTAGCAGAGGGTTACAGAAACCCCACGTTCTGCAGCTTCACCCACAAGGTCATAAGAAACAGGTTTGCTATTGTTTTGCCATGCATGCCAGTCCTCCCCAAAACACTGCAGTGTGGTGCAGTGCTGCTTGTCAGGTCCAGTTCTTTTGCTCTCCCCACCACAAAGTGCAAATACCACATCCAGTCCTACCTTCCTGCTACCAAAGGTCATCGCACAACTGGAGTCACTTAGAATTTGAGCTTTTCTGGTACCATGCAAGTTTATACTTTAGGAAGCATTCTAACCAGGAAGCATATCAAGAAATTGGTGTTTACAATAGCTTAAATCTCAGACTGTGCATCTCTGGGGTTTTTTTACATTTTTTTTTTGTGAGTTCTGATAGTCTTCATTTTTAGTGACTACTTTTCAAGACAACTCTTACTTTGAGTAACACCAGTATAAATTTCCTACATTAATCGTGGGCTATCAGACTGCTAGATTTCATTTAAAGAAACATGGTTGTTTGCATAAGAGTAGAGAAAAGAAATCACCACATTCACTTGCAAAAACTTCGAAATGGCCATACCCATTAAAGGCAATGATCTCCTGCTGGGACCCAAGATGACACATTTCAGCCCAGAGCAGGTTTTAAAGGCAGGTTTTTAAACCCTTTCAACAGTAGGTTTTATAATGGAAATGCTAATGCAGCTTTAGTAATATCAGTTCTTGCAGATGTTGCTGTACCACCTTTAGTGGAAAGAAAATCAGTTCTTTCCCATACACAATTACCTTCAGAATCTTTTAATGTAATTTTTTTAAAAAAATACTGACTTTGAAATGGCTCCTGTTAACAAGTTCAGCCAAGCCTTTTATCTTAAAGAACTGACAGATTCTTATATTAAAAAGTGCTCTATTACTTTATTAGTTAATTCAATTCAGTTTGCGCATTTTTTGCGCATAAGTATTACTTATCTGCTAAAGAAAAATGCCAAATGCCATGTATTATTAGAAATTATTTTTTTTCCCCTCTCCATACAATCTGCAAAAGGCAACTGAAAAATAAAAATTTCTTTTATTTTTATTATTTTAGCTTCTCCTGGACACGCAATGGAACTCATTTTGATATAGACAAAGATGCATTGGTAACAATGAAACCAAATTCAGGGACCCTTGTCGTAAATATTATGAATGGTGGGAAGGCAGAAGCATATGAAGGAGTCTATCAGTGTACAGCGAGGAATGAACGAGGAGCAGCCATTTCCAACAATATCGTTATAAGGCCTTCTAGTAAGTGAAGCTCTTAATGTTCATAAAATGTGAAACGTTTTGATTTGTTTATTTTCTTATGGATGTTTTATTTTTTCTTGTCTTAAAATATTTAATAATCAAATTGATCATGTTAGATTGTATTGTTGAGTTTCTGATATTCAGATTCAATAATGTATTGCGTGTTCTCTCCAATCTTGCTCAGAAAATTTAATCACCAAAATACTTTCCTGATTTATTTTTGGCGATGTTTGGATGACCTGTCATGTTTAAAATTGGGTTGTATATATGACGCTAGAGTAAGAATAAAATGTTTAAATCCTTAATGCATGTCATTGATGAGGACAATTTTTATTCTCTTTCTAATCCATGTATTTCATAATTTTTATAATAGCTTTAGTACGGAAAAGATTGGGACCAAAATGAAAAAGCTGTTTCTACAGCTTTTTATATGATTTTCATCTCAAATTTTTTTTTTCAAGCTTCTCAGTTTAAAATATGCTGTTCTCACATTTTAATAAAACTGTGTGTGTATGATGCTGTTTCAGGAAGGTCTATCTTTTTCTTATTTAAATTGTGCATAATTTTTATTACATTATCATAGTCAAAAATTTCCATGATACTGTTACAGAACATTTAATCAGCAGCCAAAATAATTTGAGTCAGTTGATTATAGCTTCAGCAAATAATTTCTGCACAAAATGTTTTTTAAAGCTCCTAATTTTATCCAGGAAAACATAAAAAAAAGAACAGATCTTCAGTAAACATGACAGGAGTTAACATTCTGCTGCATGTAGTTTTATGTATTTTTCTGTGATATTATGTGCATTTTGCCCTTAAATTCTGGAATTTTTGTCTGTCAGTAGTTTTTATGTGTGATAAAATTCTATCTATAGGATCCCCTTTGTGGACTAAAGAAAAACTAGAACCAAATCATGTTCGAGAAGGTGATCCACTGGTACTACACTGCAGACCTCCTGTTGGTTTACCACCACCTATAATATTTTGGATGGATAATGGTGAGTTTGTTTTATGCAGAATTAGTTTACTTTTTGCAGTTTATCTATATTGTTGATCATTGCTTACCAAGACCACAGATGTTGGAGTTTCCCTCTAAATTAAAATGCGAAGAAACAAGCACATGTGCAGCCTAAAGCATGAAGCCAAAAGTAGCTGGAGGTCTTAATGTAAGTTGTAGATTAACCCACTGGGGAAAAATGGGAAGAGCTAAAGGGAATTTGAGAGGAAACTCAGAAAGGTCTAAATATTTACAAACCCATAAACAGCATAATTGAGTGGATGTGAAGTCTGCATATCATAATAATGGTGTGGGTATTGTAGTTGGGGTTAACGTGTTCTTGTTTTCCCTTAGCTTTCCAAAAGCTGCCTCAAAGTGAAAGAGTTTCCCAAGGTCTGAACGGAGACCTTTATTTTTCTAATGTACAACCAGAAGACACCCGGGAGGACTATATCTGCTATGCAAGATTTAATCATACGCAAACTATACAGCAGAAACAACCCATTTCTGTAAAAGTCTTTTCAGGTAGGTATTACGTTAGTAATTACATAATTGCACAGTATTTATCCAGCTATTTGCCGAAGTTGAGTAGGGAATTTTGTCATTTTAATTCTGAATAAGAAGTTACATTACTGTATAAACTTAAAATGTAATCGCCAGTTTTCCTGACCTAATTAATTTTAAAAGCTGTAATTTTTTTCTTCATAAGGCTTTGTCTTTTGAAAAAATGTTTTGTAAGAGTTGAAATATTGAAAAAAATACAGTCTAAAAGGTAATATATGGATTTTATCTCCAAGAATATCAAGTTACTATGATTATTATAACTATCAAAACAAATTAATCAATCATTTGATTAACTCGCTGTGACCATATCATCACCTTTGATTCCCAGTACTTCAATTTATCCCACTTGTATGCATTCTTCATGATATTCTGTTTATTTCAGTGGATTCATTGAATGACACTATAGCTGCTAATTTGAGTGACACTGATATTTATGGTGGTGAGTTACACTGGTCCCCACTGATAGTCCCTGTTTCACAGTAGCATTTAGTTAACTAACTTCATCTCCATGGCTATTTAACATTTTGCTCCCTTTTCAGTTTCTAATAAAGGTATCTATTAGTGCTGGTGATAATAAATACTTTAGAAAGGGACTACACAGTGTGATTTTTAAAATATTTAATGTTCCAATTTTACTGTAACATGCAGCTCATAAAAATATAAACTATTATAATAAATGATTCCTTTCACACTGGGCAGATTTTAAAAATGTCTGATTGCTTCTATAGGGTTGCTTTTTTTATATTTTTTCTCCAGTTTACCTCGTAATTCGGTATGTTCATTATCACTAGGACTATTAATATCACATGCTGCATAATAAATAACTGCAATATTTAACAGATGCACTGCATGTTTAATAGCTTATTGAATGTAATTAATTTTTAACATATTTCATAAAAGTTAAACTGGAATTAATTAAAATCTAAACACTTTAATACTATCTGTAGAAATAATTTCATAAGGGAAAGATTAGTTTTGTTTGTCTGGTGTTTAAGCTGGTCTTTACATTAATCTGTGTTGAATGGTCTTTTGTATATTGTGAATTAAATCCTCCCAAACAAGTGTATATATGTTTAGGGAGTCTGGCTTTGGAGCAACACTGATACTGTAACATTTGAGGCTGTAGACTCTTCACTTGATACTGTGTAAGATAAATAGAAGATACATTATATTTATTCTAATTTTGTCTTTTTTTTGTCAAATGAGACTTTGTATATATTAAACCATAGCTTACGGGAATCTAAAATAAAACAGGGGTGCTGAATAGTTTAATTCTCAGCATAAAAATAAAATGTCATTCAGGAGCAAACAAGAAATATGTACCTGAACACAGAATGATTAACTACAGTTAGTGAGGAAAATCCCATTTGGTTGTCTCACAACTCAGAAGTACCAGAGGTAATTCTTCTGAATTTTTATAGTCTTGCAAAATGAGTCAGCAGTCCTTAGCAATGCTGAAACTGGCTACATTAGTTATTACCTATGGCCATTAATTGCTTTCTTGACTCTAGACCTCCCTTTCATCCCAGCTATTAAGTTGTTTGTGTACAAGTTTTTAAGGAATTAATAACACATACTGTTTTAAAATCGTGTTCTATTTATGTGAAACTATCAGTAAATCCTGTAACCTAATAAACAAGAGTTTATTATGTTTCTGCTCACATTTTTAAATAATACAGTAATTCACTGTAATGATTCAGATTGCTACTGCACTTTAGAGCAATTTAATCCTGTATTTTAAAATTGCTATAGAAGAATATTAGAGTATTTACAGAAAGCACTCTATTAGAGAAAGTCCTTTTATTCTGCTGTCCGTGAAGGCATGTGAAATCTATAATACTTCAAAAGCCAACAGACTGTAATGTCAGAAATGGATCTTATATTTATAGCTATCTGTTTACTGTGATTATTTCATGTGGGTTAATCAATGGTTCTTTATTACCTGAGCGAGGAACAGCTTGAATGAAAGTTAAATATATAGTAATTAGAGAATACAAAGATTAACTTCTGAAAGATGTCTCATATTGTCTAGAAGATATTGAACAATGAATATTGCAAAGTATAGTGTACCTTTCATCCTTCTGGTTTATGTTTCTGAATACAATAATGCTTTAATTCTGTTTTGGTGGAAGCCCAGAAATTGTTGGTAACTATCAGTCTTCCACTATGACTCACATCAACAGTCTCTTACTCCCTGGACTAGTTCTGCTGAAATGAACAGGAGCTGCTTAGGATTAAGCCTCAGCATCCATCTATCAGGCTGCATGGTTGCCTATGTGAAAACTATGTATCAATTTCTCCCATCTTTAATAATAACGTTTTTCGTGTATGTGTTCAAAGTTGTAGCCTTTAACAAGTTGAGATGTGCTATGTCTGTCAAAAACCTAATTTGTTGAGCTGTGTAGTTGTGTAACACAATTATTTTTAATTAAATTGCCAGTGTGGAGCAAAATCTCTGTCCTACATGTGACAATGGATGTATGCATTAGAAATTAATTATTTTATTTTTTCTTGTTCCAGCAAAGCCAGTTACAGAAAGGCAACCAGTTCTTCTAACACCAACAGGCAGCACAAGTACCAAAGTGGAACTCAGAGGAAATGTGCTTTTGCTGGAGTGCATTGCAGCAGGATTGTGAGTTACTTTTAGACAGCGATTTTATAAATAAAAATACAGAAATGGAGGGAGACATTACAGAAATGCTTAAAACGGTACCGTGCTTAAAAAGGTATTTCAAAGAAACAGAAATGTAAAATAGAAAGAGCTCTTCTAAGAAAGTCCACCTTTTACTTGGGAATCAGCAGATTTTAAAACTGAGCATTAACATGAGAATGGCCTCTGCTTTCTCATATCTCCAAACCCTAAACGCAGGTTTCAGATTGTACCGTAATATTTTTAAATGACACAAGCAAGAAATGCTGTAGTGTAAACTCAGACACAGATCTGCAGAATTGTGCTTAGGAATCAATCGTCTTATTTTTTTCCTAAATTTACAATCGTAAGGCTCTCAAATTATATAAAAATAGATAAGAATCTGCTGGTCTAACCTGAAAAAGCTGCTTGCATATGCTAATAACTGCTTAGCAGATCAACTAGGTGGGAGTTGTTTGAACATACCTTCAGCTCCTTATGTGCAATTTCTCATTATAATTGAGTTTAATTGGTACTTGTTTCTTCGATGTAATGTAAGTTTTCTTCTACTGGTTATTGTGCAAGTAGGAAAATTACTAAAGAACAATTTAACTTCATGATTTAATTTGATCTTAAATCAGTTTCCTTCTCAGGAAGAAATCTTAGAACAGATTGGTTAGTGCAGAATGGAAAATCTTTAATACCTGTTTACAGTGCACAAAAGCATATAATGCAGAATCCAGTGAGGTAGCCATGAGGAAAGCCAATAATTGCAAATGATGCAGCACAGCACCATGCACAGGTATTCACTTGTGTAAGTTCCATAGGGCACGCTCATGCACAGCTTGACACAGCTTGATACAAACATCAGTGCGCTTTTTCTGTCTCAGCTGTGGTCTGCTCGAGTGTCTTTGCATCAGCACCACTAGCAAAAGCACCCTGATGAGTGGGAGTAGCATCAGCTCAGGTAATCTTCATCAGCAATATAGTTATGTGATTTTGACAACCCTGCAATAAAATTCTTAGCAATCCAAACTCCAGTAAAATGGATGGATAAAACGGGGGTGGGGTGAGGGAAACTACGGTATTATACATTGTTTTGCTTTGTGTCTTTAGCCCTTGTGTAATTTAGAAAAAAAGTAATTCGGTGAGGGAGGCTTACGTAGTTGTCCACAAAGGGCCAGATTCCGATTTTTGTTTGAAACAACCATTCCTGATTACTGATACTATACTTGAAAGTAAACTTTACTAGGAGTCCATGTTAGAAAATATGTGATATTAGACTGCGAAAGGAGTACTTGGCTTGAATCATTACTGTCCGAGAGAGGACATTCTACTCAGTAAGCAACACTTTGTAGTTTCTTGTAATATTAAAAGTATATCTCCGTGTATTTGGACAACTTTTGACTTCAGTGGACAACATGGGGCATATCCAAGCTTTAGACATGGTGCAGTGATGAGAAGCTGTACTTAGGTCAGCACTGATGTGGGTTTTTTCCTTGATTTCTCATAGGAAATATTTCTGTCTCCTTACATCTCAGCTATAAAATTTATCATGTTCACGAAGCATTAGGGTATTGCTCAAATGAAAGACAATTATAAACTTGTCATTGTCTAGAAACTACCTTTTAAAGCACAGTGAGCATTGATTTAGTAGCATAAGTGCAATAAGATTTGCAATATACTTCTATTCATTTCTTAATCATCAGGGCTTTTAGATTGATCAGCAGACAAATGTATTCTATAATTATTAAGCCTACCACCAGATGGCCATTGTCAGTATTAGTGAGGCTTGTCATTCCCAAGAAGCAAATGCTGCCATATTCTGCACATTTGCTGGACATGCCCCAAAATCTGGTTAAAGGCTCTTAAAATAATTATTTGTAAAAAAATAATTATATGTAAAAAAAATTAATGTATTGAGCTCTTATCTTCCTTTTCTCCAATCCTTGAATTTGATCGGTGCTTTTGTTTCTCCAGACCCACACCGGCAATCCGCTGGATTAAAGAGGGTGGGGAACTGCCAGCCAACAGAACATTTTTTGAAAACTTTAAAAAAACTCTGAAGATTATAGATGTTTCTGAAGCTGACTCTGGGAACTACAAATGTATAGCAAGAAATACATTAGGTTCTGTTCATCATGTCATTTCGGTAATTGTGAAAGGTAATACAAAAATAATCCTTAATGTAATATTGTCAGTGTCCAAAATGGAACACTGAAGTAATCTTTCCAGAATAAAATATAGCTGGAAGAACAAATGATAATGGTAAAAAAAACCCAAACAACTGAGGAAATGGTCATTAAAACAACTGAATTCTATCACAGGAAAAACTTTACCATCTCTGCTCTATTTTTCTTTTTTTTTTAATATGACATTTTGTAAAGCAACAGGCTAAATTGAGACTGTACTCTAACAGTAGTAAAATAATTTCTTATCTTGTACCAGTGCTACATTATTAGCTGTCATTAGACTGGTCCTTTCCTTTGTTTTTTGTGTCTTCCTCCCCATCTCTCTTCTTCATCTCCTTATTTTCTCCATCTTTTCTTCTTTCCATTCATATATCCCAGATTCTCTCTCTCTTCTCTGTTTATTATTCTATTTGTCTTATGGCCTTACTGTCTTCTCCCTTTTCCCTCTAAATTGACATTTCTGGTTTTCTATCTTCTTCATGTTTTTTACCCCAGGTGATATCTTACTAGTTCTAAAAACACTTACAGTATGCTTGTCCAAATAAGAAGTTTATTTTGAATACCATTGAACTAAAAACCCTGTAATGACGTCTAATTAGTCATTGAAATGGTCCACTTCAGCTAAATAGTCATTTATTTTATTGTAGACCAACATAATTTTATGATTGCGTTCAAACTCCTTTTTAACAGCAGAAGTTTAATTTTCTGTTGGCATCTGTCTGTCGATCCAGTATCTGAAATTTAATTGCAAGATGTGATAAAATATACTGTTTGTGGTTATTTGTTGTAGAAGAGATGGAGACATAGATGAATATCTCTTGGTAAGGAGTGTTTTCAGTTGTCTCAGATAAACATCTGTCCCCATTGCAATCACCCATTAAATTCAGTGAGACCAAGGAGTTTGCAATTTCTGAATTTCACCCTTGACATGAAGTCTTTTTATGTAATTGAACCTAAATTAATTTCTGACAGCCTACTGTAAGCATGGATATCTCTGAAATTAATCAAAAGGCCACTTCTTGTCTCTGCAGATACCATACTCAGATAAGTTTTTCTTTCTTTAGGAAAGGCAAATTAGATTCAAAGCAGGCAACCCTAAATGAAACAAACAACCTCTTATTGCTTATCTCAGAATTTTGAAGTAAACACTGCTCCCTTTGTAATGCAGTGGGTAGAAAATAGGTCAGTTTAGCCAAAGTATAATCTACCACTTAGTCATTGAGTATCACATACATAAATGTACTTAAAAAAATTAGCAGTGTCTACATCTATATAGACCTTATTTGAATTATCTTCTCGTTACCATGACTGTGCCTTATGATTTTCAGTACATAATTTTGGAAAATGATTTCTGTGTTTTTCTTCCTAACCCTAGCTGCCCCATACTGGATAACAGCACCCAGAAACTTGGTCTTGTCTCCTGGAGAAGATGGAACACTGATCTGCAGAGCTAATGGCAACCCAAAGCCTGATATAAGCTGGTTAGCAAATGGTGTTCCTATAGCAAGTAAGATTCTTAATTATCTCGTGGGAGGATGAGCAAGAAAACATGAGGAATATCAAGGTGTTTTTTTCAAATATAAATGAAGAGCGTGTATTGAAGTAGTTTTTTTTTCCTGGCAGGTAATACTAAATTATAAATGAGGTGATAAAAATACTATGGTTTGCAGAAGTGGAACAATAAAATGTGCCTCCAATGTGCTTGACAGCACTAAAATTTGTGGCTATATTCCTGGTATGGTGTTCTGCTGGTAGTATCCTGGCAGAGATGGGGCCATAGTAACTGTTTCCTCTTTGAAAGGGTTATTCCTAGGGTTTAATTTTTACCAATGTGTTGCCATGGTAGTTTGTTAGATCTCTCCTTTGACATCCTGCTGCAACACTTAGGTTTGTCTAGGAATCATAAAGGTGACATAAAAAGTCAAGTCCTCACCTGTGTGGATGTACAGAGCACTTTTGCTGGTTTGGCAGCTTGGAGTCTTCCAGTCTTCGGCACTAAAAAGCAGCAGCAGCAGCAAAACTGAATGCGTCAGCAAGTGCCTGGCAAACAGCTTGTGTCAAGTAGATGTCAAAGAAAAGGAACCCCTAAGGCAGGAAAACAGCTGTTTCTGTGTGCATGGATAAGAAGAGCAACCCTGAACTGGTGATTAAGTCACTTAATTGTTGCAGTGTTACGACTGGCAATGCTTGATATGACAGACACAAGACAGCTACTATATATAGCACAAGTTTACTTGGGGAGAGCTTGCTGGAGGACACTGCAGTGTGTTGTCAGTTGCGTTTGCACTCGGCATAGCCTGTAGTATGAAATCACACATGGTTCTTCTATCTTTATCCATCCTCTTTCACAAAACAATATTATAAAAACATCACCCCAATGACTCGTGACAGATAGTGTTCTCCATAATATTGGGGTGTGTGGTCTTTATTGAAACTGCAGCAGTGTAACTGTCAGGAGTTTCAAGAGGTGTTTAAGTTTGTCAATGAATGTCACGGAGTTTGGGACATGGAGGAGGATTCTTTACAATGAGAATGTGGGAAGTAGCAACAGGTAAATATATTAGATATATATAGAAGCTGGACAATGCTCTCAGTCACATGTGAATGTTGGGAATACCCTATGTAGTAGTAGGAGTTGGACTCAATGATCCTGTTGGATCATTACCAACTCCGGTAATTCTATGATTCTATGAACTGCAGGTAAAAATATGCAACTTGGGGACAGGGGAAAGTAAGGATATATACTGAAACAGATAGAAATATTTAGCAAAAACGTGTTTCAGAAATCCTAATTAAATGAAAGTTGAGATTTTTAGTCTGAGATTTACCATGAGAAGTTTCCATTGGTTAAATAAGTTATGTAAGAAGACATCATCCAGAGGAGGGCCACGACAATGATCAGAGGGCTGGAGAACCTCCTGTATGAGGACAGGCTAAGAGAGTTTGGCTTTTTTGACCTGGATATGAGAAGGCACTGGGTAGACCTTGTAGCAGCCTTCCAGCACTTTAAGGAGACCTACAGAAAAGCTGGGGAGAGTCTCTTTATCAGGGAGTGCAGTGATAGGATGAAGGGTACCTGTTTTAAGCTGGAAGAGGAGAGAGATAAGATATTAGGAAGAAATTTTTTACTGAGAGGGTGGTGAGGCACTAGCACAAGTTGTCCCGGGAAGCGGTGGATGTCCCATCTTTGGAGGTGTTCTAGGCCAGGCTGGATGGGGCTTTGAGCAGCCTGATCTGGTGGGAGGTGTCCCTGCCCATGGCAGAGGGTTTGGAACTGGATGATCTTTAAGGTCCCTTCCAACCCAAACCATTCTAGGATTCATGATTCTGTGACATCATCAAACAGTGGGTATTACAGGAAACCAGGAAAATATCAATGTAATTTTGTATTGTGTATATTGCATGAAAATATATCATATTGCCTGTCTTATAGTTAAAATTTGGTACCTGTCCTGCTCTTTCCTTTCTGGCTTTTGGATGATCCTATCTTGCTTACTGTTTTCTATGTAATTACCATGAACTTTTTCTGGTATGTTTTAAGGAGATTTCTATCCTGCTGCCCTAGTACTTTAATTCAGGCCTCTGACTAGTAAAATCTTTTTCACCTGGCTCTGAGATTCACCTTTTCACTTCGTACTGCCTCCTTGTCAAAACTGTGGGACACGCTGTTCAAAAGACGGTACATTTTCCAGACAAGCGATGATGTGTTCTGCGTTCTTGCAGAATAGCAGTGAAACAGTAAGAAGCAGAGTTTTCAGAAGCAGCTGTAGGATGCCACCAGTTTTCTCGTGTACAAGGGCAGCATATATTGGCTGGCCGGCCTGGAGGAATCAGTACACAGAGTCTTATTGAAGGGAGCAGAAATTAAGAGATATTAATTAAATTACCCACTCAACCTCAGTAGGGGAAAAAAAAAAGAGAAAAGAACACAGGAAAAAAATGACTGGGCAGCTCAGCCTTATGTTACAGGTCAGTTTCCCTGCTGAGAAAAACTGATGTTACAACCTTAAATATTTATGCACGAGTTTACTGGATGCTCCGGTAACAGTGAGTCTGTCTGGGCGTCTAAGAAAGGAAGCATCACGTTCACAGAAAGTGCAGTTCTTAAGATTCTTCTGATTTTCTATTATTCTGAGTTATTAAAAACTGGTTTGGAAACTAGCAAGTACAGTGTACCTTTTTTGTTCACTTGTTACTAAATTATAGAGTTAAGCCCAACTTCTTCCAGCTGAATGATTAGTAAATCACTGTGAAAGGAAACTAAAGCAGCTGTTTCAGCTTCAGGGCAGTGCTGAGAGCGATACACTCATGGCAAGATTTCAAACAAAAAGCTACATTTGAATTTCAAAGCCCTGCTGTCATCATGTATACCACAATGTGCCTCCTGTGGCCCAGTAATCTGTTTGCAATACTTCAATTTTTCTATTGGAAAGCACAACTGGGAGATGCTTAATTCTTCCGGTTTTGTTTTTCCATAAAAGAGTCAGACAAGGAAGGAAGAATGTTGAAGAAAGAAGCATTCGTCCGTATCTCAGTCAAAGAGTGAGACTTAAATACCAAAAGGGAAAAGGGAAGAATAAAGAAAAATTTGGTGTGTCTGAAGCACCTATGAAAAAAATTGAAATGGTGTCAATTTTGTTCCAGATTATATTAATCAGAGTAAAAAGAGATTTTAGGTTTCTTTGAAATATTTTAATTAATTTTCTGCAGTAGTAATGCTTAAAAGAAAAACTCAAACATGTCTGAAAAGCAAGCTGCTTCAGATGTGCTGGAGTGATACAGACCTAACTAGTGTTTACTCACAGGACTAATTTGAACTCACATGCACGGTCCCGTTGAGGTCAATTAGAATTACTTCGACAAGTAGCAATTGAAAGTTCAGGCCATGGCTCCGCCTTGCCTTGTGCTTCAGTTAACGCTCAAGACCTGCATTATTTATACTGCTGCATAATCCTTTGTGTTTCATTGCTTAGATATTCAGCATGGTTTTACAAAAGGGAAACCATGCATAAAGTATCTCAACTTTTAAGAAAGTAACAACCCAGATTAATTGGGAAGGGGAAGTACTTTCATAATTGGACTTCAGAAAGGCATTGCAAATACTGCACAAAAGGCTAATTTATTGCTTCACTGGTTTATAGTTCATGATGAGCTATTAAATATTAAATGCACACAATTAGATTTATACAAAGTAGTGCACTGAATGGTGCTGTTTATGTTCTTTCAACGAGTTCTTCACTTGTTTATATCACATTTCACACAATCTTAGATTTTAGTTAGTTTCTGTTAGAAATCACATTGAATTTAAGGGAGAAGGATTGGCCCTTAGATTTCCTTCATGAAAGGCCTTGATAATCCCTGGCTCAGAGAATCATGATCCATCATGTTCTCTGTGAGTACTCACACAAGCTGCTCAGCACAGCCATGGGATGGTAAGGAGAAATCTGCTGGATCCTGGTGCCTTGAGGAGTTCAGTCTCAGAGAAGAGAAGAGAGGAGTGCCAGTGCCAGGACAGGTGTTTATCCACTGCTTAGGCTGTCATTGGAACCGTGCATCTGGGCTAGGAACTGGAACAGATATGAAAACCTTTCATAATCAAATTTTTTCATTCTGCGCTTTATAGTCAGAGGACAGTCACAGAGTCATAGCTACTGTGGATAACGGCTTGCTGTCCCTTTGTAGGCAATAGCATTATCAAAATCAGAAATTTGGAAATAAGGATTTCAGTGATCACATGAAGGCATTTTGCTGAGGAACAGGTGAAACTAGTAAGAAAAGGAAAAGGGCACCTTCTTCTGTGTTCCATCTCTTCTAGAATTAAGTCTTCGTCAGTTAACTGTAAGGGGTAGAGTAAGGCAAAACTGAATTACTTCAATTTCCTGTTTTTCTTGCTTAGGTTCAATCCTAGTTTGACCCTAGAGATTCTCAAGTGTCTGATGCACTGTACTGACAAACCTTGCTATTTCACTATGATTTGTTTTTGTTTGACTTTGAAAGCAAAAGCTCTATGTTGCCCCCTGCCAAAAAAAAAAAAAAGAAAGAAGGACTCTAGTCACATGATATTCCCTAAAGACATAATGTGGTATTTAGGCAATGTGATCAGAGATCCTAGACTGGTTTGGGTTTCAAAGAACATTAAAGATCATTTAGTTCCAGCTCCTCTGCCATGGGCAGGGATACCTTCCACTAGATCATGTTGCTCAAGGCCCCACCCAGCCAGGTGTTGAAAACCTCCAAAGATGGGATATACACAGCTTCCCTGGACCAGTGCCTCACCACTCTCACAGTAAAAAAATTCTTCCTAATGTCTAATCTCTCTCCTCTTTCACCTTAAAACAGGTACCCTTGTCCTCTCTCTACACTCCTTGATAAAATGCCCTTCCCCAGCTTTCCTGTAGGCCCCTTTAAAGTGCTGGAAGGCTGCTATAAAGTCTTCCCAGAGTCTTCTCTTCTCCAGACTGAATGAGCCCAGCTCTCTCAGCCTGTTGTTGCATGTGAGGTGCTCCAACCCTCTGATCATCCTCATGGCCCTCCTCTGGATGATGTCTTCTGGATCTTATGCTCATTTTGCCATGCTTTGGAATGTGATAACAATATAAGGAACTCTGATTTCAAGAGTGATGAATTTCACATTATTAACTTTTTTAAAGAGCAAAGTACAAAATCACAATCAAAGGTATATACCTCTTCCCAGTGAATTATGCTCAGTCTTTGTTGTTTGTTATGTTATTTTAAAAAACATTGTATTACAGCATAGTTGGGGGTGGAAGGAATATCTAGTCCATCCAACCTGCTAAAACAAGGTGTTATCTGCATCTGGTTGTTCTGGACTCTGCCCAGACAGATTTTGTTAACCCCAAGGACAGAGAGTGTATCACCTCCTTGGGCATCCTGTTTCGGAATCTGATGACCCTCACAATAAAAAATTCATTTGTATGTTAAAGTAAATTTTTTTAAAAAATCACAACTCCAAGCAATGGATTTTTTCTCTAATTTTACACAGAGCTTAAAGATCTGAGCCAAGGAATTTAAAGTCGTTAGACAAATTTCATGTCTTAATAATTTCTGCCCAAAATACGTATCTTTTTTACAGATCAGAATGAAGTTTGTATCATTTATTTTGATTGATAACATTATATTGTATATTATATTAACTGGTATGTATATTATATTAACTGCTTCATCAGTTGACAGTTGTTCTGTTCTTCATTTTATTTCGCTTCCTCAATTTGCATGAATATACATTAACCAGCAATTAAAATTGACCATGAAAAAGAATTACTTTGACAGAAAAGGTTAAAATATCTCAGTAAAATCTGGATTTTTTTTCCTTCCAGTTTTAAGCATAATACTGTGTTTTAACTGCTTCTGTTTAGAGACCACGTTTTGTTTTGTCTTTTTTTTGTCTAGGGAAAAAGTAATAACGGTGCTGTAGTGGTTATTTAAACATACTAATACAAGTAATTGCTTGGGCTGTTTAAAGTTTATGAAACAGATGGAAGTACGTGTTCAGAAGAACAGAAGGTGTTCAGGGTGCTGGTGACTAACTATGACAAATTATCTAATGGAGGCTATACGTCCTCCGTACAGGAATATGCTGTACATAGTAGCTACAGAGTTGAGAAGTTGTCTTGTTATACAAAGTAATGGAAAAATTAGGGGAAACCAGGCAAGAAGGTCTTTATCCAAAAAGGATATAACTACATTCTTAAGAGGAGAATCGATGTTATTGCAACTAAATATTGGCTGTTATAGGGCCCATGTTCAACTGTCTATTACAGCAGCAGAACTCCTATAACAAATCTATACTAAGTGTCATTTAATTCTTCACTGTTTTGTTTATCAGTGCCAAATTCAGATTTGTCAAATGTGTCGAAGGCATTTTCTCCTTCTTGTGAAACTGTGCTGTAATGTGATCAGAATCCTGGTAATGGCAAACAAGCAGTGCTAAAGTGACACTGTCATCACTACCTTTCCCAGGAAAAATAAAATGAAAAGGACATGGAAAAGACTGAAGTACTGAATGCCTTCTATGCCTCAGTCTTTATTAGCAAGACCCGCCTTCAGGAATGCCAAGTCCCAGAGACCAGGGGAAGAGGCTCGAGCAAGATGTACGCATGCTGGAAAAGGATCAGGGCAGAGAGTACTTAAGCAAACTAGACATCCATAAGTCTGTGGACCTCAGTAGGATTCACTCACAAGTGCTGAGAGAGCTGACATATGTCATTGCAGGGCCAGTCTTGGCAATCCTTTATCAGTCATGATGATTGGAAAAAATGCCCAAAGGCTGGAAGAAATCAAACATTACTCCTTTCTTCAAGCAGAGCAAGAAGGAGAACCCAGGGAACTACAAACTGGTTCACCTCATCTTGATCCCTAGGAAGATGATGCAGCAGCTGGTCCTGGAAACCATTTCCAGGCACACTAAAGACAAGAAAATCATCAGGAGTAATAACAAGTGAAAGTTGTGCTTCACCAAGTTAATTAATTTCTACGCTGAAATGACTGACTTGGTAAATAAGGGGAGAGTAGTGGACGTTGTTTAACTGAACTTCAGTAAAACCTCTGACTGTGTCTCCCGTAAAATCCTCATAGAGAAACCGTTGATGTACGAGCTGGATATGCAGGCAGTGAGATGGATTCAAAGCTAGCTGAGCAGCCAGCCCAGAGGGTGGTGATCAGTGGCACAGAGCCTGGTTAGAGAGAAGTAACTAGCAGTGTATCACAGGGGTCAGTCCTGTCTAAAATCTTCATTAAAGATATGGCTGATGGAGCAGACAGTTTTCTGGTGACACAAAACTGAGAATAGTGGCTGATAGGCTGTAAGCTTGTGCTGCCATCCAGAAGGACCTCAACAGAATCTTACGAAGTTCAGCAATGAGAAGTGCAAAGTCTTGCCCTGGGGGGGAACAACGCCGTGCACCAGCAAAGAGCCGTGAAGATGGTGAACAGACTGAAGCATTTCACGTAAGAGGAAATGTTGAGAGAGAAGAGGAGATTCAAGGAGGATCTTATTAATAAATATAAATACCCAAAGGGAGAGTCCAGAGAGGATGGAGCCAGGCTCTTCTCACTGGTGACCAATGACAGGACCAGAGGAAATGGACGCAAACTGAAACACAGGAATTTCCCTCTAAATATCAGAAAATAATTTTTCACTGTAAGGGTGGCTGAGCACTGGAATAGATTGCCTAGATAGTTTACGGGGTATCCAGCATTGGAGATATTGAAAAGCCACCTGGACACCGTCCAGAGCTCAAGGTGGCCCTACTTGAGCTGACAGTTGGACCAGATGAACTCCAGATGTCTGTTCCAACCTCAACAATTCTGTGTGTGTGTTATCGCTTAAAGTCAATAAAGCAGCTGGATGATACAGCATCTTGCTTCTAGAGTCTGGCCTTGCAAGATGCAGTGTAGCATAGGCAGACACATAGATTCTCTTGGTGTTGTGTAGGAGGACGAGGTGTGTCGTAAGATGGTTGAACAGATGCCAGGCTCAATAGGGAGCTTTCTAAAATCAACGCTCTTTGTTATGCAAGTGGCTAGATGAGTCAAAAGGAAGCACTAACTAGCCCAACACTTTCCTTAGGTTTGTTATTTATTTTTTTTTCCACTTTTGGGACCCACATCTTGAAAACCTTTTTTGAGAACAGACACCTACCTCTTTTTCTACAAATAACTGAAGACAGATATCTCTTTTTTTTTTTTCCTCAGATACAGCAGTCTGAAGGGAGGATGCTAGCCTTTTTTATATGTGATAATGTAATGGCTACATCATTCTTTTAAGATCCAGTTCATTCTTCAGTCATAGAGGATTGAACTAGTGTCTTCCATCTTTCTGAAGGGGCCGTACCAACAGCCTGTAACATTTTATATATGTGTGAAAGGGGAAGTCTGTGCACCCATTAAAGCTCGTATGTGTGTGCAGAAAACACTGCAGGATTCAGAGGACATGAGTGGAGGAGTGCCCAGAGCCAGGGGCAGGAAGTAGTGGTGATTGGAACAGCCGTGGGCAGATCTCCTACCTCCTGAGCGGGCAGTTGTGCGTATTTTCCATTTAACGGTGATCCGTATGCAGAAACAGATCACTTCTCACAGCTGACTGGCCTGCCTGCTGGGCTACTGACCTGCTCCATCTATTTTCAGCCCATGAATCTTTTAATGAAAATGGCATTTGTATAGTATAGGAAGCAATGTGGAACATGGAACACAATAGGAAGTAAAGCAAAAGAGGAGAAAAATAAGTTCCAGCAGTCCAGAGAATAAGTATTTAAAGTTCCACTAGTACCTTTTTCTTTCTATCTGAATTTTTTGAATTTGTGCTACTGATTTGAACTCAGAGTGATGAAAGACAAGAGTTAAAGATGGAGCTGAAAACTGTTCTTGAGGCACGTGTTTGGAAATTGGTGTCATTATATTACATACAAAATGACCTTACAGTTCACCCACGATAGAAATACCGTTAAGCAGGAGGACAGAGCTGTGGTCCCTTTTGCCTGTTCCCTTTCAATCATCTCTCCTAGAGAATTCATAACAGATGTTTCAGTAGATCTGAGAAAATGTAGGAGAAATTTCTGATTTCTCTTTACAGATGAGCGCTGAGATACTGTCCAGACCAAAAGGGCTTGCCTATTAAAAAAAATGTTAATTTTATTAATTGATCTTTTCTATGAATCCAAAGAAATGAAAAATGATTTTATAGGAATGTCTTCCAAAAATATATATGTTTTCTCAGGCTCCAAATATATATTAGGGTGTCAATTTGGTAATCAAGCAATAATGCATTAATTTATAAATATATACACTTATTTATGCATATATTCATTTATTTTTATTATTAATATATAGAGTGTCGCCATTAAGTTTCAATATTAATAATTCATTGATGTGTTTTGCTTTAATATTTACAGTTTGTGCATTTTTATGCAGTGTGGCATTACAAGCTAAGTTTTTTCTCTGTTAAACCTATCCAGTTGTATCATAACTGACAACTTCTATTTTTCAGTAATATCTCAGAATTTTATTTTCGGTTATATTTCCAATTCTTCTGAGATGCAAGAGCTATTTGACAGCTCAGGCTACTACAGACAGGTTGAGATAGGGCATTGTATAATTCTTATAAAAGGGAAAGAGTGCCACCTACTGAATTTCTATCATTGCTTTTGTGAACACTTGATTATATGTGAAAGAATTATTATAGAATAATTATATAGAATTATAATATAGAATTATTATGTTTTAGTCTGAATTTATTCTATGTTTGGACTGGGTAAGGGTATTTTTATGTTCGGATAATTGTTTATGGTATAACAACTGATTTGAAAAACTCAAATCTTTAAGTCAGAGTGGATTGTAAAGTTCCAGAGTAATTCTAACGGAGTTTCCTTTTAACGCTCAGAAATATTTCCTGTTTTTTTCTAGATACTGTTTGTTTGTGCATGAATCTTGTCATATCGGTATTTTTCTTCTGTAATGCATGCAAAGTATGATCTCAGCCTCACTTATTTGGAAAATGAACAACAACAAAACCTCAAAAAATGGGAACTCTACCATTCTGAGTTAAATACTTGTAGAATTGGAAGAACTTCCTTAATCATATTGAAATTCACGTCTCAACCAGTAAACAGTCAGTGAGGAAAATAGAAGAAAGGCATACTGGTCTTTCAGATGCTTTCTTATTTTCAGAAATATGAAACAGATCATCCAACGCCAGTTTAGGAAAAAACGTTTATTTTTTCTTTATACCAACAGTTGCCCCAGAAGATCCTAGCAGAAAGGTAGATGGAGATACCATTATTTTCTTACATGTGCAAGAAAGGTCGAGTGCTGTCTATCAGTGCAATGCTTCTAATGAATATGGATACTTGCTGGCAAATGCATTTGTGAATGTTCTGGGTAAGAAGCAGATTTTATATTTTTCAGTTTTCTTTCATATTCAGTTGTCTCCTGCTACTACAAGGATTGCATTCTCAAGCCTTGATTGAGATCTTCAGTGAGAATGGATTGATTTTCTGAACCCTGTAAAAGGCGTGGGTGCACACGCCTTTATAGGATATTCCTGAATTTCACTGTTCCTGAGAAAGAAGGATAGTTGAGAAAGCTGGGGAAAACTTAGAAGAAATGGTATCTCTTTTTTGTTTGTTTACGTAACTCAAGCAAACAGAAACCTAACAAATGAGGCAGCTATTAATATTCCTTAAGTTTGTATATTTCAATACACTTTCACTTATAGCAGGTGTTTTGGATCAGTTGAATAGATCATCTCTAAATTACTGTTGCAAGGGGACACAATCATGCATTTATCTTGAAGGCCTCCCAAGAATGTTTTTGTAGTTATGAAATGTTTTGGCCTTTCTAATTCTTCTCTCTGAATTTAACAAAGCTGGTAGCAAAATCCTCTCCTGCAGGAACTAGCAGATCTTTTGATTGAGAAACACTGTCTTTTAAATGAAAGAACCCACTGTAGTTCTGTGGTTCCTTCAAAAAAAAAAGTAGGTGTTTCACCAAAAATACATCTTAGCTTCTTTCTGCCTGCAGGTTTGTTAAGAATTATGTAGTTCAGTCTGTTCCCAAGAGTTTCTCTTCTGGAAGTATGTTCTGATTTAAATTTTCCAACTGAAATCATTGTCTTTGGTGCCCATCCCTGTTACTTGTAAAGAGGAAAGAAGCATTTGTTTTCAGAAGATAATTCTCGTATATTAATGTTTCTTCAGGCTACTGGCAGTGGAACATATTAGGGCTTAGACAGAGACCAAAAATCAGTTCAGAGAAGGATGTTAACATATAATTCCTTAGGTCATTCTTGATGTCTTACTATTTTGTGTTGCATCTTTGTACCTATATCCATGTATCTTTGTCTTGTCAGCTGAGCCACCAAGAATTCTAACTCCTGCTAATAAACTCTATCAAGTCATCGCAGATAGTCCTGCATTGCTAGACTGTGCGTATTTTGGTTCACCTAAGCCCGAAATCGAATGGTAAGCTTTAGTTGTGCTTAAGTTATGTAAAAAGAGACAATTATGTCTATGGGAATGAACGTTCAAAGTTTTAAAACTACTTCTATCCTATTTACAATTTTAAAAGTGTGTTTTAAAATATATGCTGATTACATTTTGCTAGTACAATATTACATATACTTAACATAGCAACAATTAAGTTATCCCTACAGAGTCAAGTTTAAATTTCAGTATATGATTCTGTCTGTATTTTCTAATGTGGCAGTCCCATGTTTGCATTTTCTGATAACAAAATACAACCGAATTTAACTATGTTACTGGATAATGATGTTAATTTTTATATGAAAAGGTTTAAGGGAGTGAAAGGCAGCATCTTGCGTGGAAGTGAGTACATTTTCCATGATAATGGAACGTTGGAAATTCCAGTGGCTCAAAAGGATAGTACTGGTACATACACATGTGTAGCAAGGAATGAATTAGGAAAGACACAAAATGAGGTGCGATTGGAAGTTAAAGGTAAGAAATTAATCACTCTTTAATCACAGGTTAATATAACAGTTCAGACCTTCTAAATATCTAATAGTAATTTTAAATTTCAGATCCAACAATGATTATTAAACAACCGGAATACAAAGTGATTCAGAGATATGGGCAAGTTTCATTTGAGTGTATAATAAAACATGATTCTACCTTATTGCCAACAATTATTTGGTTGAAGGACAACGAGGAACTGCCAGATGATGAAAGGTGTGGACAAAATAATTTGCCTTTATTTTTGATTTTCTGGTTTCATTTTTCTACTGCTTTTCCTGATCTTTCAAAGGAACATATTGACCTATTGCCATTTTACAAAGACAACTGAAAAATATTCTCCCTATCCCATATTTAGTGACTAAAGGACTTAGCTAATGTGGTGAAAATATTGAGATAGAATTCAAAATAAAATGAGATATGAAAATTTGCAATTGTGTAAATGGATCATGTATATCAATTGTGAGAAGATAATTGGCATGAGAAGCCAAAAAGATAACAGAAGACTATTTTGCTGTAGATCACAAATGAATTAAAGTTTGTTTTAGCATATTTGGAAATAAAAACACATTAGGATAGACAGTTACTGTGGAAAGACAGCCAAAAGCAGTGTAGGAAAGGCTGACATAGTCCCATAGCTTACAGTGCTGCATAGGTATTTGTTGAAATACACAAGTATATGGGATTTGGTAATGTCATCTGCAAGTTTCTTATAACAGTACCAGTAATTGAAAAATCAGTGGCTGAATGTATTGTGTTTACAGGTTTCTAGTTGGTAAAGACAACTTGACCATTATGAATGTAACTGATAAAGATGATGGAACATACACTTGCATAGTTAATACTACTCTGGACAGTGTTTCAGCAAGTGCTGTGCTTACTGTTGTTGGTAAGAATACTCTCACACTTTATGATAGCAGAACTGTGTTTAATTACTGTTAAGTATGAAAACAGCATTAGATTTAAAATTACAAGCATAAGCCTAGTTTTGGTTTCTTGGACAGTACAAAAGAAATGTCACCTATTTGCAAATGTATTTCATTTTTTAAAATACAGTCTTAATCTAAAGTTTGCCTTTGAATCCGCTACTTGAAAGGGGTCCAGTAGCCACAGTTTTGTACTGTATAATTTTTTTTTTCTAATTTTGATTTCATCTGAGCTAATACAGTAGATTACGTATTGCAGAGTATTTGAACATAAACGTGTTATCTCAGGAATTTGTTTTACAGCTAAATTATGCTTCAGAAAGACTGAGTGTGCTTGGTTGTCTGACTTTTCAAGGATTTTCATTTTAAATGTTTGCTCTCTTATTTTTCCATGATTGCAGATTATTGTAAAATACATTACTTTGCCCTATCTCCCAATTTGTAAGAAAGTTTTGAGTAGATGTCCGGAATGGTTCGTTCAAGCTGAGATTCAAAGTCAAATGTGCTTGTGGTTTAAAATTATATTGAGATCTTATGCCGCTACAGGATTCACATACGGCAAATGTCTAGTACTTACTGAAAAGTTTTTATAAGATTGCTTAGTTTATTTATTTCCTTGATCTACCCTTATTAAAAAATGGATAAAATACTCAAGAATACTTTTATAACTTTTTAGTGAAAAATGATCAGTGTATTATAAAATTAACCATTTATTCTAATTAAGTTAACTTTTCTTTGTCTCTAATAATTATAGTCTTTAACTACCTGCAGTATTCTGTTACTTCGGCTACTAACTTATTAAATCCTTTATATTAATGTTCTTTTCAGCTGCTCCCCCAACTCCAGCTATCATTTACGGTAAACTAATATGAAGTTCACTTTCTACATCATCTGCCAGATATATTTCTCATTTGCATATTGCAAAGTTCAACATCTTTTCTGTTTTTCCCTTTTTCCTGTGTTTGTGCATGTGTGTGGTTTCATTCCATGTTGCCAACTGCTTCGTTAGTGAAGTAGTGGACTTTGAAATTTTACAGTGTAGGCTGTTTTGTATTTTAGGGAACAAAAAGTTTTCAGACATTAATTATTTTTAGTTATAGTTGGTTACAGTGCTATAATGTTTTTCTCATAGAGAATGCTGTAATGCAAATTAATTATATAATAAATGAAAGATCTGAAAGGTAAATCCATGTGTTCCTTGAAAGTTAATTCACTATCAAAGAACTTACACCAAAAAAATTTAATGGGTTTTGACATCACTTTTGGTGACCGCTTTGTAGGCTGGGTGTACTTTATTTTATAGTATGTTTATATTTTCTTCAGTCATAAAAGGTGTAGGACGATATTGAAAAGCTTGATTTATGATTGATGTAATTGCTAATACGCATTTTAAAATCAAAACTGAAATTTCTGTCAGTCAGTAGAGTCCTAGATTTGACAATATACAGTCTTTAATTTGGTAGCATTTTTTTTCTGAATTTGGATTTTAAAATGCAATATAATATGCTTAAAACATTCAAGTATGAGTGACTTGAGCACATTTATGTAAGTCCTATCACATTCAGTGACAGTACTTACGTATTCTTAAATGAACCTACTCATTAGCCTTGAATTTTGTTTAACAGATCACATAATACTTTCAGCAATTTGGAATGGACAATTACAGCTCTATGCATTATGTGGGTGTATAGTAACAGCTTCTTGGTGTTCCAAAGTTTTATAAAACTATAGCAAAAAAAATTTACTTAGCAACGTGCAGTTAGTTTCTATTTGAACAATACTTGGTTTGAATTCACATGCGGAATATTTGCAGTGATTTCAGAAAAGTTTCTTTGATGTGAATACTACTTTATTTTCCATGTTTTATTAAGTATTTCTAGTTACAAGAGATAACCACCCATAATCATTTGAATATAAACTAAACATGCTTTTCATATTTCTTTGCATCTCATTACATTTTTGTAACCCAGTGCAGATGTAGATAAAATAAAATTTAGGTTCTTGTTAATGTGTATAACTTTCCAGATACATCAGATCTCCATTTTATCTCTATTTTGTTACAATTGCATGCTAATGGTCATTAAGTTGTGCTTATGTGAGTGGATCTGCCCTGCTGTATTTGTAAAATTCTTTTGATTGGAATGTAAGGATTTTTTCAAAGGTGAAACTGCGTATTCTGATGTAGCTACTTACTTTGTGTTCATTTGAATTACAGCTCGGCCAAATCCACCCTTTGACTTGGAATTGACAGGTCAGCTAGAAAGAAGCATTGAACTCTCATGGATACCAGGAGATGAAAACAACAGTCCCATTACAAGTATGTTTGTATGTAGTGCAGTACATTAACACCATTACATTAACTGTTCTCAGATTCCAGAGGGTTCTGAGATAAGTTTTGTATGGCGTGGAAGAATGGTAAATTAATTCACCACAGTTGCCATTTATTTACATAACAAAAATTCATTGAATATTCCCTACCATCCAGCCAAGCAGAAAGACTGACTTACTGGTGTAAAGAGCTGGGCTTTTGATTCCAAAAGCTGTGCTAGTTAAAATAGAAGCTGATACTGATGAGCTCTGTCTGACAAGGTCCATTCTTATCAATATGTAGAGAGTAAACTTATTCATTAGTTGTATGCTTCTGAAGAAGAGGGCTACTAACAACTTGCATTAACTCTTCTGTGATTCCCATGAATTTGAAGTAGCATCAGTAGCAATATCTATAGGGATTATCTGTCACTTCTGATATAGAATCTAATTCTTCATGACAGTGTAACATAGTTTTTCCTGGTGTTTTTTTTTCTAGTCTAGACTGTCCATAAGACAGAGAAAATAAACATCTATAGATTTTGAAGGCTGGAAATTGATCTTAAATGCTATTATTCCTCCCGGTCGAACGTGATGAAAGATACTCTTGCTTATATTGAGCGTAGAGGGTGGAGGGCAAATTTAGAAGGAAGGAATAAGGGCGTTACTGTTTGTTTTCCAAGGAATAACTGGATCAGAAAGATCCACGGCGGCAACTTTTTCATCATGAGCAATTTAATGTAATTAATTATTTATGCAATGCATTTTTAGCTAATAACTGCCACAAGGTACTGAGATCAGTGTACACATTGTATTTGGAATGGATGAGTTAGACTGAGTGTTGCTGTCAAGGGTCTGATGCTGATCAGTATCAACACTGAACACAAGCCATGAGGATCAGGCATTTGAAAAGAAAGTTTTGTAATAACAGAATTTCAGAGTAAATCAAAGATTTTGATTGCATTTTAAAGAAACACCAAAGGATTATGCTGAAATTTTACCCTTTCAGACTTGTCTAATATATATCAACTAGTAATATACTTTAAAGCATATGGTATGTAAATGGTCAGTGTAAATAGTTGAATTGTATTTAAGTTATGGCTTATTCATGTACCCTTGTGTCAGTATTTTCAATGTTTTTCAGACCAGAAGACACAAGTTTTGCCTTCCTATAGGAATGAGATCACACTGTTTAAAAAGAGGTGATACTGGGTGGTGTTGACTCATGTTAGAATTTTTCTAGAGGCAAGATATTGCATACACTGCTATTGGAAACTGACTAAATTCTGGTTTTAATTATGGTACAATTGATATTGCTGCATGATCCCTTGAGAGCCTGCAAAATGCAGAATTCGTTTCATAAGTAAGCCTGTTATTGATGCTGCTGCTATCACATCAAAGGGCAGATAAGACTCAAGGATAGCACTTCATTAGGAGTGATCCCTTTACACAAGTATTAGGATTGACATGGTAGAACCTCTGAAAACTCGAATAGATTTTTTTTTCCTTGAAGTCTCCTGTAAATTGTTCTATTAGAGTTGCAGGCAGAATGCTAGTTACTAGAGAAGCAAAAAGCAGTAGTGAAAACTTTGTGGTTGCCTTTTTTTTCTTAGCATATAGTATTAACACCTTTTCAACAAAGGCTTTAATCCAGAAAACATCCTATGCCTTGACCGTTACCTCTGAACACACACCACCAGCTATAACTCAGGCAGTGATTTAGAGCCAGCTCTCCCTCTTTCTTACTACTCAGATGTGGATGAAATCTGCAAGCCTGGAGGCCAGAAGGCCATGATTACTATTACTACTTATTTATTTTACTTCTTTAACATCTTGGCTTCTTGAACTCTTGTGGATTATTTCTAGGTGGTACTGTAAGTATTATTCTAATAGCATTTTCCAGGTGCCCCTTGGGATTTCTTTTGTATTGCAAACAGGATGTATTGAGAGTCATATTCTGGCTACTTGTCCCCACATATTCATGAGATAGGGCAAAATTTGTGCTACACAACATACACATTTGATGCTCATGTAGATTTTGTAAATCTAAACTTAAGGTTCCATGGAATATACACAGGCTATGCATTTTTCTCCCATTTTTCTACTGCATCCTAACAATTCCTCTTCAGTGTTTCAAAATTTATATCTTACACCTACGAGAAGGAGCTTTTTTGTCAGTTTCACAGCTGGAAAAAAAATGTCCTTTTATCCTTGGTAATGAATCTATTTATCACTAAGGTAATATACTCTGTAGGATCTTGACAGTAGTCATCATAATGGTCACACAGAGAACTCTCAAGAAATTTAGCTTCTGAGCATACATTCCTTGACTTAATTTGAAGATACTGAATAGTGCTCTCGAAAAACTTCCTCAAGTACTAGTTCTATACTTTAAATAGTTCTTCACTAAGCTAGTCTCATTGGGGAAAATTGAATACTCAGAGAGTTTTAATATTGTACTGATACTACTTGCTGTTAGCTTGATACAATAAGACCAATGTATCTATCAGCCAAATATTACTTTTACATCAAAATTTCAATCCTGTCTCTTGCTGTGATAGAGTCAAGGGTTCCTGTTACATTAAAATCCAGTAGCTGAGAGAGAGCTCTTGTAATAACGTGTTACCTGACAGGTGGCTGCATTACTGAGAATACCAAATAATAAAAATAAGAGTGTTTCTATTATGTGTCTACCTAGGCGGTACTTTTGAGATCCATATTATAGATTTTTGTTCTGGTTTATGTATTTATATTTCCGTTTCCATGATTTTTGAAAATGTTGATTGAATTGCTCCTTTCTGATTAGCTTGTTCAGAAATGCCTACACTGATCTAGGTGTTGCAAGTTTTGACATAAAATTGGATTCAATTTTTGTTTACAGACTTTGTGATTGAATATGAAGATGGGCTGCATGAACCAGGAATATGGCATTACCAGACGGAAGTTCCTGGAACTCAGACAACAGTACAGTTGAAGTTGTCTCCGTATGTCAACTACTCATTCCGTGTGATAGCTGTCAATGAGATTGGCAGAAGTCAGCCAAGTGAACCATCTGAGCAGTACCTGACAAAATCTGCAAGTAAATAACTAATTACCACTTACCAGTGATTGATTTATACTAAATGGTGTCAAATTTACTTGGAATGCAAACAACAGTCATTCTTGTTCACATGTAAATATTTTATTTTTAGGCCCTGATGAAAATCCTTCTAACGTACAAGGGATAGGCTCAGAACCTGATAATTTGGTAATAACGTGGGAGGTAAGTTTGGGGTTTGAGGTTTCATGTGTTGTTTTCAGGTCTGAGAGTAGCATCTTCTTTTGAGAAATAATCATTATCTAACTGTGAATGTGCTATGAGAATGCTCATTGCGTTGCTCACTTAAAATCTTCTTGAAAGAGACTAAAATGCTTTTTCATTTTCAGGGAAAAGCTGCATGCATTATGAAAAAAAATAAGATACTGTATTTTCCTTGAGTGATTTCTCAAGATAAGTTGTTAATTTGGTAATACAGGATGTTTTGCTGCCAATTAAGAAAAGTTTAAATATGTAAATTGTGATTTATCTCAAGTAGACTTCTATTTTTAGAATGGATTCCAATATGAATCCAAATTCTGCCCTCAAGTTTTGTGAACAACTAAATATTTTATGCTCTTCCACTAAAAAACTTTGGTGGAAAAGTTTACTCTGTCATGCCCTTACCATCATGACAGAAGCTCAAGGAGAGACATGTAAAACCAATTTCCCATCCCATGCAAGAAACTTTTTCTAGGTAACACTGTTTATAGCATATTGGTGTATGTCGGGTTTTGCCTCTTCCACTTCTTAAGAAATGTTTGAAAACAAAACATGTATACAGAAATGACAACGTGCGGTTGTGTAAGAATTAGCCAGGATCACCATTCAACGTGATTTTTACTAATGAATGAAAACCAACTGAACTGACCTCCTGTAAAAGCTAAATTGCTTAACTTGGAAATTTCAGCAGCCCGTTTCAGTCACAGAACAGTGGTAAATTTTCAGTGACATTCTAAAGAAGAATCAGTAAATTTCCTTTGTGACCTTGGATTTTTCAGATGTTTCAGACTATTTTTAAAAATACTTCTTTTCATTTCAGTCTTTAAAAGGTTTTCAGTCTAATGGACCAGGGCTTCAATACAAAGTCAGCTGGCGTCAGAAGGATGTTGATGATGAATGGACATCTGTTATAGTTGCAAATGTATCTAAGTATATTGTCTCTGGTACACCGACTTTTGTTCCTTATGAAATAAAAGTACAAGCTTTAAATGACCTGGGATATGCACCAGAGCCATCAGAGGTGATTGGACATTCAGGGGAAGACTGTAAGTTTTGTAGTTTGACCCAGTTGTACTAATGAAAAGTAACTAAATGTGTAACCTGAATGGATTTAAAATACTGAAATATTGAGAAAAGGGGACAATAGGGTTTTCTTTTTAATTAATGTGAAATAATTTAGAGAAAATACAGCTTCATAATACTATGTGGTATTGACCCTGAGGTCAGCTTTTTAAATTTTTTAACCTGCTCCTTGGGTGCAATGCAAAGACTGATTCTGAAAAAGTATGTTCATGTGGTGTCTCATTCTAACTAGGTACTTGTTGCATCCTTTCCACACAGTGCCAATGGTTGCTCCAGGCAATGTTCAGGTTCATGTTATTAACAGCACATTAGCAAAGGTGCATTGGGACCCAGTTCCACTAAAATCTGTCCGTGGACACCTTCAAGGGTATAAAGTAAGTACAGTCAAAAGCTTTCTGTTCCTTGCTTGTTAAAACAGATCGCTCTTCCTATATGAGACTGTGTCCAGGTTGAAGTAACTGACATGTAAACAGACTCCGGCTTTCCAGTGAGCTCACAGGTTTTGCTGATGAGCAATTTCCAGTTCAGTAAAGTTCTAGCCTTGTAATATTAGCCTCCTTTGACACTGTCCTTGAAGAAAAATGTGATGTTTGCAATTAAGTTTGCATGCATTATATAGAGTGAAAAAATATAATGGTTTTACATGTATTATTCCAAAAGGATATGTAGAGGATGAGGAGAAATACTTCCTGTAGCAGTCTCTTCTAGGTCTAATATGCTAAGATTACTCATCTTCTACCATAATATGATTAATTATGTCTTCAAATTTCTGAATAACTGGCCAGTAAACTGCTAGTTTGTGCTGAGTGCTCTGTCTTTTTGGAGGCCAGCAAATAGCTCATTTTAAAAGCTCAATTTAAGGAGATGAAAAATGGCAGAAGATTTGGAGTGTACATATAATTGAAGGAAGCTTAGTGTACAGGGGTGTCAAACTCCTGGCTCCTGCCGTTCTCCTCCTGTAACATAACCCATGTCACGCTCTGCACACATGACCAGCACTGGCAGGAGTGTAGGGGCAAGGAGCTCGGTGCTGCCACCGGGTAGAAACAAGGCGCTGGGCTGGATAAAACAAGGTGCTGGGTTGGATTCGGCCTGTGAGCCTTGAGTTTGACACCCCTGGTATAAGGTAATGTGCTGGCTTTGATGGTAACTGAGAAGGCTGTGGTGGAGACAGAAGACTGCTATCAATGGAGAATGGGAGACAGAAGGACTTCAAGGTTAGAAAGTGGGGAAACTGGTATCCCTAATCGATAGGGAAAACCTGGTGGCAGAAATTGTTTGAATGGTTGCACTAGAAGCCCATCAGAAGAAAATCAAGAGTGGAAACTGGAGAATCATGGTAGGCATTTTTGAGATAAGAGTGGAATGAGAGAATATAATGACTTCCTATGCAACAATAGAAGAAAATTAAAAAGTGATTACTTCTTTGATCCTCTGCAAGCATACTGATAAATATGTTCTGACAAAACAGCCTAGTGACACAGCCCAAACAGACTCATTTGAACTACTTCTGTTTAAATGAAAGGAGAAAAAAGAAATACTTCAAAAATTAAAAAAGTAAAAATTTGGAGAATTAATTTATGGAGAATTATTTGGAAAATTAATATATATCTTACCTATAAAATGGAAGACTGTACTTCACTGCTTTACAGCTGGTTACCACATGCATGTGAGTTCCTGTCACACGAATGGTACAAAATATCGCCTTCCAGAGAGACTTAATCTAGTTCTATATGAGCTAGCATAAGTATTTGTAGTTAGTGTGATGCTCTGCCGTATGTAGTAAACTCAGCTGAGAAACAGAATTTAATAGTCTATGAGATGTTTAGCTGTTAGATGACAGTCTTCTATCAACCTGGTATTTCACACACAAATGGGCAACCATAAGAAAACATCCATTATGTGAGGTTAACAAGTTAGAATTTAGTGAAGTTAATGCTTGTTATTAATCCAGTTACAGCAAAGCTAATGCTCATAGTCCAAATCACCAAATTTCTGTTAAAGATCATTAATAATACAAAAAAATAGATACGTGTAAATGTCTGCCCAGACATCAGGAGTTAAGTTCTCACCCATCAAAGGCATGGTTACAGTGAGTTATCATCCCAAATTTAGGTGGAGCAAAATCCTACTAGCAAACTCAAGCTTTCCTAATTAATACAATTATTTCAGACAGTAGCGCAATATACAGTGTTGCATTAGGGGCACATTTCTTAATATAGAGATCATGAGGACAAATGTATGAACAAAGCAGGAAGACATCTAGCTAGCACCAGTCTACAGCACATCACTCTTCTCTTGCTCTTGTTTTAATCTAGCTATTACTCAATATACTGTGGTACTGTAAAGTATTTCGGACCAAAGAAGCAGTTTTAAAAATAATCATTTTTATTGTTTCTGCTGTCATTTTTTTCTTGTTATTCTTATGTATTCTGTGGTTATTCAATATAGTATGTGAAAAATGTGATGCAGTCTCTTTTACTATCATTTTCCTCTTCCAAATCACTGCTTATCAAACCCAGCTTATTAAAGCTCTCTCTTCATTTCAGGCTGGCTAGTGACATATGATGGCCCAACTTTAATAATGTGTTTTGTGAAAAGTTACTGGATAAAAATTATTATCATGAACCAAACCTGATGAGTGTCAATACTAATAGTACCAACACTTGAAGCTTTTGTTAGCTTGTAAATGGCTTTCTGCACTAGTTGATGGGATGAGAGCTACAGGATGATAGCTGACAGTGCTGAAAAAATTAACTCAATCCACGTAAATGACAGTGACACTTAACAGTGATTAGAGTGCAATGATATGTTGTTAGCAATAGAAAGCTGGTATTAGTGTAACAGTGTTTTAGAAGCTGTCTAGTTGGGCTTTGTATAAGTCTTAACAGTTCCCTTTTTTGAATTTACGTGTGAAATCCTAGATTCCTTAATTAAGGAGGTGTTTTGCAGTTGGCCTAAATTGAACTAGAATTTTACCCATTTACGTTGCTTTATCAATTTTAGTGTGTGATCTTGCATGCAAGAAGATTAAGCTGTGAAAAATGAACAAATGATGTATTTGAAGGTCCTAGGAGTAACACAAGTCCATAGGGGCAACTGTTAGTCTCTTTCCAGATATCATGCTAGAGAGACAGTGCTGAAAAGAGAGCGAAGTCAAGGTAATTACCTCTGAGGCTCATCAGTAGTTTCGTAGAAACTCAGTCAGCAAAACGGACACTGGAATCAGCTTTGAGGTCTGATCTGTTTGTCACATAAAGGAAGAATAGTCTTCCTGTCCCTAAGTGGAGATCATTCCCTGACTGTAACCTCAGAATCCCTTAAGAACCTGTGCACTTTTCCAGCCTAGACAAATCTTTTGGTTTCTTTCCTATTTAAAAATATCTCCTTGGGTTCCACATCACAGAGAATAGCATGGCCAGGTGTGTTTACATAACAATGTGGCAAAGTGCAAGTCTGCTTTGGAAGCTGTATAGACATCTTACTGCAAGAATGGATGGTATGAATGAGTCCTGCCCTCAGATGGACTCTCCGATGAGAACCATCTCAAACCAATGCAACAGTTTGCAAACAGAACTTGTGTCAAACTGGCTTTGAGCATTAGCAGAATTGTCAGGTGATAATCTTTGCCCAGTTGTGTAGATATGACTGTTTCTGGGAAAGGTCTGTTTCTGGAGCAGCGAAGCTGTATGCTGTGTCTCACCTGAACTTACTAAAATTGTCCTTATTCCTATCTGTAATTCATGGATACTCATGGAGAAGCTTAGAGCTTGTAAAATCAGAACACCTAAATGCTCACTGTAGATTTTCTTTTGTCTTTAGGTTTACTACTGGAAAGTGCAGAGTCTATCCAGAAGGAGTAGGCGGCATGTAGAAAAAAAGATCTTGACTTTCAGGGGAAACAAGACTTTTGGAATGTTGCCAGGGCTGGAGCCCTATAGTTCTTACAAGCTGAATGTTAGAGTTGTTAATGGTAAAGGAGAAGGACCAGCAAGCCCAGACAAAGTATTTAAGACCCCCGAAGGAGGTATGGAATTAGAAAGCTAGAGAGTAAACTCAATGTGATGTATTAAAAACCAGGACACTAAGGGTGTAATTGCTGAATTTGCACCGTGGACATCATAAAACAATAATCTGACTCTATGTAGTGATATTCTTAAAAGTGAGTAATTCATGAACTGGTTTAAGTCAATCTACGTATTTACTGTGTATTCTTCTTAAAAGTTCCTAGCTCACCCTCCTTTTTGAAGATTATTAACCCAACGTTGGACTCTCTGACTCTGGAGTGGGGTTCCCCTTCCCATCCAAATGGTGTTCTGACTTCATATATACTGAAGTTTCAGCCAAGTGAGTTAATTATAAATATGTAACTCTAACTTAGACAATATGTCTACCAAATAGTAATGCAAGAAAAAATTATGTTGAATTTATAATGTAGAAAAGATTGCATTGTAGATGTCAAGTCTGAAAAGGATTAATGTATTTTGACAATGTAGATGACTCAATTTGGAAAATTTCACCTGTTTAAATACAAGGTTGGCTTTTTTTCCATTACTTTTATTTCTTCAAACCATGCTTCACAGAAAAGTGGAATTGCAGTCCTACATAAAATTGACAGCCAGGTTAGAAGAAAGGTACTACCAATTACAATCCCTGTATTCTAAATGCAATAAAAATATCATTATAAGTAGATGAAAATACATGTAATTATATTTTTGTCTGCTTCTTCAGTTTTCATGGTATTTTAATTTTAAAATGAGAAATTAAAAATGTGCCATTTATTCATATAAGAACTATAAATCTCTTCCTTAGGATCCCCGTGCCGCTACTTACTTGCCCAGCAATTTGTCAGCACTGACACTGGAAATGGAGAAATTTGTGTACATTGAACAGTTTAAGAAAGTTTGTTTTCTTCCACTTACCAACTTCGACTATTCCATAGCATTAGCTACAAGTCTCTTCATTATTTTTTTTGCTAAGCATACTGAATTTATTATGAGGCAGCTAGTATAGACTTCCAGAATTTTTTAATGAGTAATGTTTCAAATGTATGTAAATTCAGATGATTTGATGTGGACTCAGTTATCTTGGATTCAGACACTTAGCAGAATGGTGCTTGAACTTAAAAAAACATGTAGGTGTTCCCTATCTCCCTGTTGAATTTTAGTCCCTTGTATAGATTCTTCGTACTCAAAGGTGACGTTCTCTTGAAACTGCAGATTATCATTCATATAACTTGAAGTTAACAGTACAGCAGACAAACAAAAGAAATAAATATAAACAAGAAACCCTGTTTTAACACAATGGTAATAAAGGCAATTTTCCTAACTCTTTCTTTTTTTTTCTCACAGTTAACAACACACATGAATTAGGTCCCTTGGTAGAGATAAGAATTCCTGCCAACGAGAGCAGCTTGATATTAAAAAATTTAAATTACAGCACACGGTACAAGTTTTACTTCAACGCACAAACTTCAGTTGGATCAGGAAGTCAGATAACTGAGGAAGCAGTAACAATTATGGATGAAGGTAAGATGGGTATGTATAAAGAAAGCTCATTGAGGTTAAAAACCCCTGCAAATTTTATTGAAAATATTACTGCTACTTTCTTCCATTAGGGAAATAGTCCCTGGTAAAAATAGAACTGTATTATACACTAATAAAAGAATTTAAATAGTTTGTAAGAAAAGATATGCAAAGGTTTTCTACCATAGTGGAAGCCTTAAAAAAGGAATAAAGCCCCTGGGTTTGATATAAAACCTAAAAGATCTAATACTTTGGCTTTTCTGGGCTTCACAGTTTCATGTAACTTTACATTTTAAGGGGCTTTCCTTCATTCATGTGTTCTGCTTCATTGACCTTCTCTGGTCACAGACAACAATACTGAAATGATGCAGCTTTATGGCTAGAGGAAATTATTTATCTTTTGAGGTATGCAATGGCTTCTGTGAGGTCTAAATTTTTTTCACAGAGCTGGCAAAAAACCTAACTTCAAAAAACTGCAGAAATATTTGTCAAATAGGTCAAAAAATTGTCATCAGTGGCCCCAAGTAACTGGTGACATTTGCTAATATTAAAATACTCTTAAGTATATTATTCAGTCCTGTCACTATTGATTTTTACGTTTATATCCATTTGAGATCTTTGATTTTCACAGTTCTTTTGTTGAAGATGTTTATTATTTAAATATGATTGCTTTAAATTACTCCTATTTTATTAAGCTGAGAGGAAGGTTGGGGGAAAAATGTTTTGTGATTTCACACATCACAATATTCAGTCTATTTTGATACCATCTTTTCACATATTGTTCTTCTTAGTAAAATTATTGATTATTGACATTGCTCTTATGATTTGATATGCAATCTGTCTCATAGTGTATTAAGGTTGCATATGAACTACATTTATTTTAAATCATGAATCTTAATAAGCCTGAGCAATAAACTTTTGTAAATGCATGCATATTAATTTTTGTCTTGTAATAGTATGTCAGTGTTAGCCTAAGTGGATTGTTTCTAATACATTAATACATTTTACCTGGTCTGCATGCTTTCATGTTTTATAATGAAATTATATATGTATGTTCCCTTTGGTGTTGTATCTAATTATATAGTGTTCCTATTCTTGTTTTCCTCCATTAAAGCTGGTATTCTCCGTCCTGCTGTAGGTGCAGGCAAAGGTAAAATGAAACTGCATGATTTGTTAATGTGTGGATTTTGAAGTATTGCAAATGGGGAAATTGCAGTGGTAAGGACAGAAAATCTTGGACTACACATTGCTATAGAAAGTATTAATTAGTGCTGGAAGAAAACACTTGTGGGTTTGTTGTTTTGGTTTGGCTTTTTTTTCTTTTTGTAAAAAAGAATCCAGAATGTGTATTAATACCTTTAATCTGTTTGTTTTGCCACAGAGTTCCAGGGGAATTCATTAGCTTTGCTTCAGCAAAGTCTAATTATTTCTGAACATTTAACAGATGTATGTCATTGTCATAAATATTCAGGATCCAGGTGCACTAACACTGATTAACTAGAGTAGAAAAAAACAGCACTTCTGCAAAAGAGATTTTTTTATTGCCAGTGCCATGTTAGTTTTTTGTTTTGAAAAAGTCGGTGCATTCATGTTCTTGCTGATGATTTTTGCTACCTTTTTGATCATATTTGTTTCATTTGCAAGCCAACTGTGCATAGGAGACAGATGACTGATAATATCCTCTGTATGCTTCTCAGTTCAAGTATCAGATTGAATATACAGGAAAATGGCTTCCTACTGTCTTAGACTCACAAGATCTGTGAGCACTTGAGGATATTTCAGTGAGTGGCACTTACCATCCTTATTCTCGAATTCAGTAATATTAAATTCTCTATGATTCAGTTCTTCTGTCAAGCAAGGTGTTCTTCCCGTTTTTGCTTACAGTTTTTATAAATTCTGATACCTTTCCTGTCATCAGCAAAGATTGTCCTGGGACTGTTAGGTAGCTGTAAGTCAGGAAGGTGTCCCTAAACATATGTGTCATTTTATTGCAGAGGTGTCATTAACACTAATGTATATCTGTGCTTCAGATTCTCAGACCATAAACATCCCAAATCAAACTCTGTACATGAAACACACAACAATTTTTAGAAATTTGGAAGAGATAGCGTAAGTTTTTATATGTATTTTCTTTCCACTTGGTGATGAGCTATTTTAAATAATAGTAACCATAATAAAAGAATTTCATTCATTCGGTCTGGTATAAATCAGACTATGCATATGTCTGTATCTATGCATTTATGGATATGTAACATATATGTACATATTTATATATATAAGTATATTTTAATATCAGTTGCATATCTGGTAAGCGTATGGAGTTGTGGGTTGATTTTAATGACGAGTCTTTCTTACTGGTTTTTTAGTCTACTTCTAGCTGAGAAGTTGACACAGATTGGAACAATCAAATTGGCATGTAGTCCTGGACATTAACAGCAGAAATGCAAATTAAGTTCTCATTATTTATAGTTGACTATAAAAACTCGTACAAGGAAAAATGGATTCTCTGTGTGAAACTGAGGTCTAATTATAGCTGTATCACAGTCTGTGGCTAGCCAAAAGCATCTTATTTGTAAGATCAGCTGGAACAGCTTATGTTTCAGAGCTGACATCTCAGATTCTCTGAAAACTAAGCAGATGTCATCGTTTGGTTCCATGCTGTTTATGGTTTCAAGGTTTTCACATATTTCTGTAGCATCCAGCTCTTATGATTGCAAAAAAAACTTTGGAACTGCAAAAAGGACAGAACTAAAGCCATGACATCTGTTAGGACATCTGAGTTGCTGCAGGTCTGAGATGAACGTTCTCAGTCGTTACTTCCATTAATGTATTAACTCTTTCACTATTGATCAGGGACCATGAAGAAGGAAAAGGAGGATCATAATGTCAATTTCAAATGCCAAGTTATTTGGTCTCATGAATGGGTAGATTTAGAAAACAGAAATACTTAGCCCACTGAAGAAGAAGCCGTACCCAGTAGAGAATTTTTACTCCCCTGTTAAGTGTAGAGGGCCTTTATATATATACAGTTCTTACTAACCTGGACCCAAAACCAAATCGTGGAGAAGGTGAAGCTTAGATATTCCCAACCTTTTTGTGATCTATCCAAAATACTGCATTTTTTTTTGTTTTGAGAGGCAGAACTTGTCAGAAAAATGTAATTATCCTTTCTTGTTCAATTTGAGCACATTCATCTTGGAAGTTAAGTCAATAGGTCCCATATTCAGGCAGCCTAAAGTGCGCTGAAATTCTTTACTTGATGTTTTCTCCTGGCTAGCTGCCCCTAAGGAGCTGCTGCTTGGCCAGTCAGAAACATTAGACACAAGGTCCTGGAGGAACTCAGTCGTCTAAACCTGAGCGAGCTGTGCCACATATATTTTAAAAGTGCAGAGGCAAATACTGGTACAGTAAATCTGAGGATCTTAGTGTGTCTCAATATTTTCATTGTAGTCCTGAAGTACAATGTCTCCATTATATTGTGCCAAGAGACAGGGAGACCGTTATTTTACTAGATGGGTAAGCAACTATTCTAGTTGATACTCCTATTTGACTTGCACCATCTTTTTTCTTTCTAATGCTGTGATGTTATGAATGACAACCTGTATTCTAAATGAGTTTGAAAACTGCATAATGTGTTATACCCAGTATTAGATAAGCAGTATGCACTGATATTGCCATTTATGTATTGACATCTAATGACAGGCATGAGGTTACAGAGGTATGAGAAAAAACTAGGGAGTAAGGAACTGGTTACATATAAAATAATGATAGTAGCTGCTGGAAAGTGGCTCAAGCAATTGGTGGAGTCAAGTCTTTCTACCCTTTTCCATTAAAAGTTTTAAATAATTGGAATATAGAGGGGAAGGAAGCAAATACAAATTTACCAGCACTAGAAATGAAATTTGCTGATTAAAATAAACAGTCATAGGACCTTATTATTGTGTTTGTTTTAAGCTGAACTGTAAGGAGTCATGCCAGGACACGTCAGTCTCTACATTTCACAAGCCTTCTTGTTTCTTTTTAATTTAGTCTACATTTTTACTTGAAAGCAAGGTCTTGTAGTCTGCATGCACACAGGCACTGGTACCTGGCAGTCCTAGGCTGCAATTGAAATAAAGTTGTGAGATCACAGTTATCTTTAATTGCAGCTAATGCTTCCTGTCAGTGCGGTACTCAGTCTGGTCTGCCTTCACCGTGCACTTTGCATCTCAAGTGTTATTGACAGAAATACTTCTCTTGCAAAAGAGAAAAGCAAGTAGTCTGGCCTCTGGATTTGAAACTATTCTTTTTTTTCTGACTGAACCTCCGATATGTAGCTCTTCACCATAGGCTGGAAATCATTTTCACCTGAGTTGATATCTCTGATTTCTTTGTAGAAGATATGATCATCTCAGTGTTCTTTGTTCTTTAAATCATTTTCCCTGCCCACCATCTGGTTTCCCTCCCTCTGTGAATCACTTCACACAATGTCTCTATACCTTTTGCTAACAGGTTCTAGTTGCTTTGTCTTTTCAAGTTGATTATACTGTTTTTGTACTGTTCATTCAACTAGTGTCTCCCTGCGGACTTCTCCATGATAAAGCTATGCGATTCTTTCCGTACAACCTACTATGCAGAACCACTGTCTTATCCTTTTTTTAACTCTACTGGCAACAGTGTTGATGTTTTGCATTCTAGACTAGAGAAAATGATGATTATTGAAATGCTAAAATTCCTGCAAATATCTTTTACTTCATAGATGCCATACAAAGTCCATGCCACCCCAAATGCTTATAAGTGAAACAATTTCTTGGATTTCTTCTTTGTTTTCTATATTCTTTGTAGTCAGGAAAGCTCTTGCAATGGCTTAAATAATCTTAGAAGTGACTAATGTCCCATCTCTCACTGCCAGAAATGGAATCCACTTCTACAGTTATACTAAGGCTTGGATTTCATACTGTAAAAGTTATAGGTCAAAAGCAAACAAAAGCAAAACCCTTCTGTATGTCTTACAGGCTCTGGCAGAATCTGTTTCTTTTTTTCTTTGTCTTTTCGTGTATGTGGGTTTTTTCCTTTGAATTTTTTTTTGGCTTTATATATGCATTTTAACTAATTGTCTACAACATACTGCTTTGCAGGTTGGTTTTTTTTTCCATTTGACCCCAATTTTCAAATGAGTACTTGTCACTTACCTGCCATTTTTTTTCCTGGAGATCAAGTAAATCTCAGGAAAATTCCTAAAGTTTAGTCACTTTGGGGATTATTTAAGTTATTGTTCTGCTGAACTAAATCTTGAGAGAGAGAGTACCTATTCTGTTGTTAAAAGCTATTCGTATCTCATGTCATGTCTTATTAAATTTTATTGAATTTGCAGCCGAACTGTAATTGTGTTATTTGGAGGAACTGTGTTCCTGAAAGGCTGGGAGATTAAATACAACTCTACAAAAAAATCCACTCAAAAAACACTGGAATTAATTTGAAAAGCAAGAAAAATTTTACTTTGAGCTTAGGCCTCTTTCTCAACAATTGGGGAATGCTTTTATACCGTATCTCGCTACAGGAATGAAACCCTGCTTAGAAGTGCCAGCTAAACTTTGCGTTCTATCGTAGCATGAATAAAAGAGCCTAATTTTCTGGAGGTGGCTGAATAATATTTGTTCTGTATAAAACCTGTAAGTTATTAACAATCCATTCTCATCAGTTTTAGAGCGACGCTTTTGTCAGCACTGCCGCACAGCATTATGCATGGTTACAGATAAAGAGAGCACAGCACTCCGCTACTGAAAAAGCCTGTTCCCCGAGACAAAGCTTTCTGCCTCCCTCCCTTTTATCAACTGGTGCTTGCACACACTGAGAATTTCTGCCAGCTGACAGTTACACATTTTGCATTTGTGAACAGTGCTGGCAAACATATTGAAGAACTAAGAGGTTAATTATAATTAGAGGTGTGCTGATTTAGATGACAAGAATCTGGGTAGATAGGAGACAAGCTTTGACTGTTGTAACTACTTCATCTCTAGGTTTTCATCACCTCAGGATCCATCAGCCATCTTTTATCTTCTTATGTGTGTATTCATGTTGCAAATATGGCACGTTTAACAGACTTAACTAAAACTTTCCAGGCCTGCTGGAAAATTATATCAGCAGTAGTGAAAAAGAGGCAGAATTACATAAATAATGATTTTGAAAATAAATGTGCTACTGAACAGATTTCTTGGTGCACTGTATTCAATAGGGAAAAAACCAGAACTTAAATCTGACCAAATACTACACGTGGATAAATCTATACAAACAACTACTGTTAAGAATCAGATAAGAGTACATCTGGTAAAAGTAAGCGTAAATCAGTCACTTGAGAGGGTTCAGAAACTAAGACACCAAGAGAATAAAGGTAATTTTCAGAGCCAAATTAATCGTTATATACGGTCATATAAACAGAAAGACGTTTACCAGATACCAGGTCTTCAGTCTTGCAGGCAACTCTTTAATCAGTGCAGAAACTGGAAATTGGAGATGGAGCACAACACACACACCACCACCCAAAACCACAAGATAAGATGGAGGTTTTACAGGAAAGGTGATTATTGAGTTTGCTTAGTGGTACAGAACGCATCTGTCGGTTTCCTTTATCTCCAAGTGCTTGGGCATGAAGAGGGAGAAGTTAAGTGTAATTCTGTGGCATCTCTTTGCCAGAGTTTGAAACAGATTATTTCTAATAGTTTTTTCTGTCTTTAATATTGATGATAAATATCAGTCATAGAATGATAGAATTGTTTAGGTTGGAAAAGACCTTTAGGATCATCATGTCCAGCCCTTTAGTAAGCACTGCCAAGTTCACCAGACATTTGTGGAAGAACAAAATCCAGGGAAATATGGATTTGAGAAGATATGATTTAATGAAACAAAATGAAATTGCATTTCAAATACAAACCAGTTGTTTTCTTGGCACAGAACAAATGCATCAATGCTGATTGTAACTAACACCTGTTCCTATGTGGAACTGAGGAAGGAAGTTTATATATCCTGTCTCCAGTCCCACACTGTAAATCTCTTTCTAAGTTTAGAGCCTGCTATTCTTTCCTCTGGCTACCTTCAAGTGGTACAGAGAAGCAGAATCTAATCCCCTTGCAGTATCGTATTGTATATGGTTACATGCTAGATTTCCCATAGACAGCCCTGGTCTGGTATTAGTGGTCTTATTGTTGACTTATTAACCTAGATTTTTTTTTATTAAATCTAGTGCTTTCCATCTGATTTTGTTCAGATGGGTTTAGTCAAGAAATAAATATAGTCTTTATTAATAAAATAGTGTATTTCTTATTATTTTTGGTGGGTGAAAGAAATTGTATAGGAAATATATAATCACAACTTACCCACAAAGACATCAAATGTGGCAGTAATGAGTTAATACAGATTGAAGAGATTAATGGGTACTACTGGAATAATAAAGTTAAAAAGAAAAAATTCATGCAAGTATGAGGATAAAAAGTCTGATATTATGAAAACTTGTAATCATGATAATACATTTTTTGGAGAATTAATGAAATTTGCATAATTTAGGTATTTTTTTAAAAAGTAAAGAAACTATAGTTTTGTAGACATGGTACCAGTATTGTTCAGTCTGTGTTAAAGGCTTGTATATACAGATTTATTTATTTTACTCTGCCAAAGTAAGCCATTTTCTTTTTGAATCTAATTTGGAGCTTCTTCCAGCCAGCCATATGGTCAAGATTGTCCTGTTTTAAGGAGAAAATAATTAAAGTTCATAGATAAAATCTGTGTAGCACCTTTTGCCCATTTTATTTTCTGTTGTGGGTGAACCCATTGGAATTCTGTTGTTTATCTTTATCAAGACTAGGTTTTTACATCTGATGTTTCATGGTCCCTTGGGAAGTATTTTTATGCTGTTTCCAATATAAAAGATGTTTTTTTTAGCCAGATAGCAATGTCAGTGGCAGACAGAGTGAGACATTTTCATTGAGAACTAATTTCATGCTTTTGAGGAGCATCCTCTTTGTGTCTGCACTATTTAAAGTATTAGAACTTTTAAAATATATTTTTCATTTATATTGAGCAAAGAAAAATATTAAAAAATATGTCAATTTGTAACAAATATAACTGGAGAACAAAAAATTAAGGAATGAGCAAAGAAGTGGCTAATACAGACTACTGAGGAGAGAAGCAATTCTTTTCATAGATATAGGCATCTGTGAAAAGTAGTGTTGTCTGACAAGAATGTCAACAGTTAAGACACAGTACCTTAAAATGAACAGCTTCTTGCATTCCAGTGGTTTGTATCCTTCACACCAGAGTGTGATATTGGCTTTCCAATATCTGATGTCTAATGTTCCAGTGTCTGAAGGTTCCATGAATCCATAACGTTAATGAAGCTGATTTCAGAAATGTTCTGTGAGTGAAAGTGTCCATACACACATACTTCAGTTTCTTTTCAAATACATGTGTATTATTTAGCTGTTTCATATTTAACAAGTAAAACTAATTGATTCCTGCATGAACTTAAGAGTGTGCATGTGTTATTCATGTAACAGGTAAGATTTTACTGGATTATTTAAATGTTACTTTTTGATGCAAAGTGTTTTTACTCTTTATTTTTTCTTTCCTACTATCTCTGATGGTGAAGGATATTCTGAAACCCTTTTTGCAACCTCCCCAGTCATGCACACTGTCCGTCCAACATTCTATAAGGGTATTGTCTTCCTTTTTTATCATTATCAAATGCAATAGAGACAAAATCCTATAAAGGCTTGCAGTTGAGGTATTTGCAATCCATTCAGTGACACATGGCATAAAGGGAGGTGTGTACCACCTTCGTAACTCCATTTCCTGTTACACTGACAATGTTCTCACTTTCCAGCTGTCTGTATTTTATTTCTAGCAGAATAGAAATAATGTTTTCCAGAATTTTGGCAATTGAGTATTTTTGAGTATTTGGGAGGTTTTCATGTACAGGGCATGCTCAGTAGAGAATATAGATTTTACGTTATAATTTCATGGTGTATTAAATGCCTAGGATTCAATTACCAAATATACTACTTTAGTCAGTAATTTCCAGTAATGGAAGAAATGACAAATGTAGTATACTTTCCCTGTATGTGCTCAAAATTAACATAGTAGCTTCTTAAAATGTTTTTTTTTAATGTATGAAGTCACAATTTTGTATTCTGTTTTGTTTTTCTATTGTGTATTCAGTGCAACCACTTTATCCAAGGATCAGAAATGTTACAACAGCTGCTGCTGAGACCTATGCCAATATCAGTTGGGAGTATGAGGGACCAGATCATACGAACTTTTATGTTGAATATGGTGTAGCAGGCAGTAAGAAGTCATTTCATTAAGTTTTGCTGAAGTGTTCAGATATATTTTCAAAGATTTTTATAGTAAATCTGATCTTAAATTGACCCAGTGTTAATGATGGCTCTTAAATGTCTAGAATAATTACTTTATATTTGATCTTGGAGATCAAATAATTTTTATTTTAATAAACATCAATGTGTAGCAGGTGTTTGATGCTTAGATAGAATGTCAGCCTTTGTTCCTTTGTATTATATCAAATTCTTTTGAACATGAACTTCTAAAATTGTAGTTACATGTGTAAAAATATGATTGTTTGCATTAAAATAGGATATAACAGTTGTTCTAAATTATGCCCAGTTCAAGAAAGAAAAGAAATTAGAGTCAATAAAACCAATATTCTTTGTTAAATTAAACCTTAAAATACGGTATCAACGAACTTATGTACTTTTATTGGCGTAAAAACAGGTTTTATTCTCTGATAATACCAGTAATAATTAAAACACAGTTAGCTAATAAAACCAAGATACTTCTATTAAAATACTGTATTGTCCTAAAATTATGATTTAAGTTGGCCAATATGAAAATTGAAATATAAAAACATTTTTCTGCATATTGGTCAAAGAAGCAGCTGAGACTGTATAAGAAAATGATACAAGAGAATGATCAGACAATATGACAGGTTCAGATTTCCAAGTGGAACTTCTCAACTAAAGTAAACGTTGACTGAAACTACAGAAGTGTAATTTAACTAAGTGATTAAAATCTATTTTAATGTATTTTATAATTGCAAGTTCAATAAGCCTTTTAAAAAAATAAGTGAAAATAGTATTTCTCTAGTACAATGGAACAAATGTTTAAAATATTGTCATAATTCATGTGCAATGTCTTCAATATATTGCATGCAATATATTATTTGAAGTCATACTTTATTATGATTTTAATAGACTTAATTTTTAATAGACTAGTTTTTTTCAGCCAATCCATAGTTTAGTCAAGTAACTGTTGATAGTATTCTGTCTAGAAACTTTCAGTAATACAGAAAAAATTAAAATTCCAATATGTTGTTTTCCTAAAATTTTTGTAGGCAAAGAAGATTGGAAAAAAGAAATTGTAAATGGTTCTCGGAGCTTCTTTGTGTTAAAGGGTTTAACACCAGGAACAGCATATAAAGTCCGGGTTGGTGCTGAGGGCTTATCTGGTTTTAGGAGTTCAGAGGATGTGTTTGAGACAGGTCCAGGTGAGGCACACCGTACCAGTTTTGTATCGTAGTCAGAATTGTGGTACACCAAGTGCTGAGACATTGAATTGCTTCTAGCTGAAAGATGTGGCTAGCATCTTCGCATGTTCTTTTTTTTAGAGCAATGTTGAATTATTTCATAAACTCCTAAATAATGCCAGCACATTTATTACGTAAATTGTGAATGTTTTCATCCTTTGCGTTCACTCTGTGTCTGTTGTTTATATTAGGGGCAGGATACTCACAGCTCATGCTCCATCTGTGTGCTGAGCACTGAAGGTGGCCTATTTCATTTATTTCTAATTAATATAATTAGATGGCTATATTTAAATAACATGTACTTTATTAGAGCCAAGTATATATATATGAAAGCTGTATGCAATCAGTTTTAATACAAAAAATCTGAGCTAAAATGTTTGCATAATCAGAAGTGCAGATTTAGTTTGATGTCTCATGTAATCTATTTATGAGTGTTAAGAGATTCCTACTTGTAAATGTTTCTTTTCTTGTCATATGCTGAGTTTATATAGATATTGATGTCACATTTCTATCCTGTGAAACAGTAAGGCTGTTTAAGTTCCTTAGGTACATATTTTAGTCGTATTTCTTCAAATTTCTTGATCATTTGACTGAGAAAGGGCTTTATTGGAAGTTTTTTGATGTTGTGCTGAATGTTTTCACCATCACAGCATGTTCTTGTTCAGCTGTTATTATTTGTTGTGTATTTGCTAGCCACTTCTGCTGATTTCAAGCATTTTGGTCAGTGTAGTTATTCAGTAGCAGCCTCACCAGCTCCAGAATGTTATGATTTAAGAAAGTTGTCTAAATACAAAAATAAACTTGAACAATTTGTAATAATTATCAGACAACAAACTAAATAATGAATGTGCCAGTTGAAAAGTGAGCACTTTCTAAAATCATAATTTTTGCTTTGTTTTGTTCCATTTCTGTTCACAGTTTATTGTGATGCAGGAAGGTTTTGAAACCATGGTGCTGAGTAACAGTGCCAAGCATATACTCTGTTTAGTCCATATATGGTTATTTATGCCAGAGACAGCTAGTGGTATAAAAGCAGATATGTAAAGTTTTATGCAAATACACGCTCAAACCCTAAAGCAGCAGTAAAGCAAGAATCAAGACTATAGTATAGTTCAAAACAAGTTGAATGGAAGCCTTCCCAAAAACATCTTTCTGCACAAAAAATACTGAGCTAGTAGACAGGGAATCCTGTATGTACCCCATCACCTTGGCTTGTGTCCTTGAGCAGTTTAGGAAGAAAGGAATTTAAAGACACACTTTTCTGCTTCTTGGTAATAGAAAGGTTCAGTGTCTAGCATTAAATTCTATAAATAGCATATTTCTTACAGAAAAATGTTTTGTAATGCCGTCTTCAGCCTAGATCAAAGCTTTTAAAAACAACAAAAAATGAAGTGGATAAAGAGGAAAATATTAGAATATGGAATATATCCTTAATTAGGATGAAACGACAATATTTCATATATGAGGCTTTTGCCACATTTTTTTCTCTCAGAAGCATTTCCATAGGGCATACTCATAGTTTGTGGGCTTACCTTTTTGATCATACCAGTACAGGTTATTGCACTGACTCCTGCATTAGCAGTTCACCAAGAATAAATGTCTTTCTGCCTGAAGCAGATAATTTACTTAACGTAAGCAGGAAACTGTGCCATTTTCTAAGTTGCACTGAGATCTAGAAACCCTTTCCTACTGGATATGCAATAAGTTAAAGAATACAGGAAGCTACATAAGTAAGTTTTCATGTTTACTCGCTCACATCTATCTTATATTTTGTTGCGCATGAGTTGTTTTGCTTGATGCTATTTCTTACAACATTTGAATGTTAAATGTGCTTTTGCATTTTGTCACAATATGTATTATACAACCTTTAATGCCTTATTATTATGTGCAAAACTCAAAATAATTTTAAGTGGAAACAAAAATTTATTTTAATTTGATTTCTAAATCAGGATTTGTGATTTTGATTTGTGATTTGTTTTTCATAAAACTACCACATATATATCTATAAATTTATATATAGTATATGAAGTATAAATGTAATATATATATGAAAGTTATAAATGTACAAATCTTCATGCAAAAAATAGTTAAAATTTCTGTGCCTGTAAGAAACAGTTTCTTAAGAATCAGAAGGCATAATCTTAAGCAATGGCTGGAAAAGCTCCTAATTGTAACTCCACAATAACTAGACACATTCATTCATTGATCTATTTAAATGAAAATGAAGAGTTTGTTTTAGCCTAATACTTCTAAAGTGGAATACACATAGGCCTTCCATATGGAATGGAGGGCAAATAATGTTTCACCTACATCAGAGGTACTTTTGACTATTGAGAGCTGATGCTCTCAAGCTAACTGTCTCATTCTTTGTCTTAACTTATAAATAATATTGAGACATGGAGTTGAATTATGGCCTGTAACGGTAAGAATATTGTTCTTATTGTTAGTGTGCTTGCAAGCCCAGTGCAGTCTCTTGTCAGGTAGCTGTCTGCCCAGCAAGGCTCAGGTATTGTTCAAAGGACTGCACCAGGACAGGAGAGTAGTCATCCAACATGTTTTGTAAGGGGAAGACTTTATGCTGTATCTCCTAGAATTGTGGCTAGAAATTCAATGCTGCATTGAAAACATATTCTCTCTGACGTACTTTTATGAGCCTTCTGATATAGGCATATATTCTCTAAGGCAAGGTGGAAATCTTTATAGTGCTCTGGGACATTCACATTTCTGTTTTTAAAGCTATTCATGCATTGTGTCCACTTCAGTGGAAGTAAGTTTACAGACCTTTCCTAGCGGATGTGGGTGAAATGTGTTTTGCCATGAGAGCTGAAGTATTCACAGCATCCAAAGAGACTGACTGTGGGTCTCAGGTATTATTTGGTCCTAGAGTGAAGTGTCTGCTAAGCTGAGATCTGAAGTAGTATTTGATCCTTACTAAAAGTTTAGGTAATTTACTGGCTGTGAGTAATCAAATGCTTTATCTCATCAAGCTAGTAAAAACAACCCAACACTGAACTAAAATGCTGTATGACGTATGCATAGGAAATGCTCTGCTTGTTATTCATGTAAGAAGGTGATCTTTTGTCTCCATTTCCCAAATAAAGAGAGGTCTATTGAGCGACTCTTGATAGAGTTTCAAACTCTTGGATTTGGGGACTGGAGGAGAAGGTGGAGAATGAACATTATAGATTTCGCTGGATGTCCATCTTCCTCCACTTCTTGTCTTCTTTTCGTAGCACACATCCCTAACTCCTCTCACCATTCCTACTTTCTCCCAATGCAATATCCTAAGGCCAGTTGCCTGTAGCGTGTTTCCAGTCAGGAGAGTAGAAAATAAGCTTCACCAGGAAGATGGACAACTGTATTGAAAACCAGTAGGAGGGTTCCATCCTCTGGACTGCACAGATAATTCCTGTCCTTATTAGTGACAGTAGTTTTTCCTGTGTAGTTTGGTTAGCATTTACATTATCTTCCAGTTAGAGTCAGCATTTAGAGAGAAACAGTGCCAAGGAAAGGCTTCCCAATTTCATAGTGTTTAGCAGGAATGCTAAATCATGGCAATCATGGTAAAGTTTAGGATGAGGTACAAGTTTGAAGAGAGGAAGAAAAGATGATGCTTGATAAGGCTTTAAAGGACACTTCATTGTTGTCTTTTAGTTGAAATTGAATTTTAGGGTCTTGAATGACTCACCTGTTTCCCCATTTCAGACTAATGGGGGTGTGTTTGCTAATGAGTATAGGCTTTTTATTCATTTTGAGAATGCAGTCAATGTGGTTTTGTGAATTATAATTTGAAATTTCATCTCAGTAGTTTAATTAATGTAAAATGGTTCAGAATAGTTTTGAGGCTTGTGAAAAGCAATGTAGTACGTGCACAGGTTTTGCAAAGTAGTTGCTAAGCTTAAATGTTGGCAGAATCTTATATACTCAAAAGTAAGTTCTATGCACGTGTACTTGGAAACATTTTAAATAATGAAAATATTCACAAAATACAGTATCACTATTTTCTTAATGCTGATTTTCACATTGAACATTATTCCCTAATTAATGAACAACGTGTGCTGGCTGTTGTTTATTTGAATTAGCACAGCATTTTAATGCAGCAAAACATCTCCTTTTTCTTCTTTTATTCTCTAGCAATGGCAAGTCGGCAGGTAGACATCGCTACTCAAGGATGGTTCATTGGTCTTATGTGTGCTGTTGCTCTTCTGATCCTGATTTTACTGATTGTTTGCTTCATAAGGAGGAATAAGGGTGGCAAATACCCAGGTATGATATACAACAATGACAGGAAAAGTCATCTGTTAGTAGTGCTTTAAGATAGACTTCAGGTTTACTGGAGAAATTACACTTGCTGCTGGTTTACATTTATGTGGTGTATATGGTAAATTAGTCATCATTTGGTAGGCTTGTGAGAAGCAATCTACCTATTGGTAGAAATCCTTAATCAATTTAAGCATAAGAAAAGTATCATCTCCTTCATTCTTGGAGGGTCGTATTACTAAATTACCACTCTAGAGAAATTTGAGCTTTGTTTGAGATACTTGTTCGTCCTGCACTTCTTTGAGAAGTCTAATGTGGATTGGTTGAGCTCACTAATATAAGCTGAGCTAGAATGTAATTGGTCAGAAGTTTTGGAAACATACAAGATCACAGCTGCCGTGTTACTTTAATGTACTGGGAATGCATTTTATAGGACAAATCCCTTCATACATTATTTTGTTTCAAATACCTTACCCTTCTCCTCAGAATCTGTGTCTTCAGCTTCTGCATTTTTGCAGCAAAATTTGAAGTTACCACCCTTCATTTAGGCAGGTTTTTCTTCCGTAAGTTTGTCTTTATAAGAGTTTTTATTTCTAGGGTTTTTTTTAGTAGGCCTAGGAACGGCCAAGTATTTTTATAATTTGTAACAAAAATTTGAACTATACAATGCACGTCTTCTATCAAATCTCTGATTCATCTGGTTGTACATATTATAAAAGGTATATATGTATGTATGTATGCATGCATGCGTATAGAGTCTTATACAAATTGTTCCCCAGTCTTGGATTTGTGTTTATGGAGCAGATCCATAGACTAAAGCTCTTTTGAAAGGATAGTGGCAAACAATTTGCCTGATAGGATCTCAGAGCCTCTGTGAGGTGTGAGTGGGTAAGAATGCACTTCAACTAGACATCAAAGACTAATTTGATTTTTCTTTTTCCTCTCCTACACACAATAGAAAATATTATTGCTAATTTTTCAAGTAAAATCCTGATTTCAGGAAAAAATATCTGTTCTATATTACAGATTCCAAAGGTTTGGAAATTATATAGGTATCCAGATACTGGAATGGTTATTCAATGTGATCTCAAACTTAAAGTTCATCTTGTTAACTGGGACGTGAAAAAGGTGGATGTGCTTAAAAAAGTACAAAAGAAATAAACCATATTATGTTTTAGTTTCTCCCACTTGTTTTGACCAGTGCACTTCTGAAAACTAGTGTCGGTGAACATTTAAAGTTTTCCTCTTCATAGGCAAATTGTTTAAAGCTGAGCTTAGGTTAACAGATTATTTTTGTGCCCGCTCAGTCCAACTGTTTAGGTTTTTTATGGAGACAACTTTATAGTGACAGAAAAAATTAAGTACGAGAAACTTCTATCCCAGCCACATATGCCCATGAAGAAAAGACAGAAGATTAACCAACACAGCACTGGATATGAGTTTAATGACATGCTGAAGACATCCTTATAGGCTTTTTCCTAATATTTGAATTTTTTAAAGACAAAGTGAGCTTACAAGAGGAGAAAGGAAAAGTGACTCTTCGTGGAGAGAATTGAGAAAAGAGAAGGAAAATCTGGAGGATGAAACAAGTGAAGTGATGAAACTGAAAAGAGTAGGGAAGACTTGGAATAAGCCTCCCTGTAGAACAGAATGAAACACAGTTTGAAAGTGAAGAAGGCAGGGAGATCCCTGCTATGCCATTCTTTACTCTGCTTCTGCAGAATTAGTAGTTGTAAGATTCTAATTTTTTATTGCACACATACATATGCATATACACACACATATATGAAAATGCTGTCCATTGAGTTGATAAGGTAGACCTTGTCTATATATAAGATTTCCAGATTCAGTATATACTCACGTTACACATTGTTTTAATTATAGACATAGAAAATACTCTCAGGAATGATTCATATTATCTTAAATTGCAACATACAAACTAATGATGTACAAATTAAGTTTTGAAATTAGCAGACTAAAAGGTGAAAGACTGTATACTGGATACTAAACAATGGAAAGATTTTAGTAGTAGCCACAGAAACAGGCATGAAGAGACAAAGGGAAGAACCATAAAGGTAATTCTAGAGCTCCGTGTATTATTTTACTCTTGTCATAATTTTAACCTTTAGGAATATATGTCTTTTATAAACACATGTCATTTCAGGTGCTAGTGGGTGTCTGTGTCAAAGGACACAGTGCTATATATTTTTTTATATGGACAAGTTATATGCATGGATTTATTCCCATCAATGAATGATGACTAAAGTTGTAACAAGGATGTACAAGAGATAAAATGGTTTTAAATGTAGGTTCCAGTGTAGGTGGGTTTTCTTTGCTTTTGATCTTGTCATACAAAAGAAGAAATTAATAGACCATCCCCGTTTTTTCCAATATTCATAATTATTAATATACTATTTAAAATTCCCTGGAAATGAAAGCATAAAGTGTACAAACTGACAGTGAACACAAATCAGTCTGATTCAGTTTTATCAGTGAGTATGAGGGGAATATCAAGAGGAAATGCGAAGTATGGATAAGTACAACTAAATTATTCAAATTTCAATAAACAATCTCTCTCTTAATAACATAAGTAAATAAATTATTTTAGTAGAATTTTAACAAAATTTTAGTGCTAGAAATGTAAGGAATAAATTACAGAGACAGAATGACGTATGATATTTTGAACTTGATTTAAACAAAATTCCATAATGAATCAGCAAATCTTCTCCTTCAAAAGAAAAACCATAACAGCTGTAGGTTCCAGTTCAGAAAATGTTTTTTACTCAAACCCTTTCCTGCCAAATATGATCAGTTTGAGAAATTAACATCTTAGGGTTTCTCATCCTGCAGTTTAATGATAAAAATTACTATTTCCAATATTTTAGTGAAGGAAAAGGAGGATGCACATGCTGATCCAGAAATACAGCCTATGAAGGAAGATGATGGAACATTTGGTGAATACAGGTGAGCAACTGATGTGTTATGGTCCCTGTTCATATCACACATGTACTGTGTGTAATATCATGTTTATTAATTCCAAACTAACTTTTTTCCTGTGTTGACAAAGATTCTGTATCCGGTGTTGTATAAAACTATAGATAGTATTTCAACCACACCATTAGAATAAAAACATCCAAGCTTAGAATAAGCTATTCCCTAATGTGAAGTGAAATCCAGATTCTAACATGATTGTCTCAAAGTGAGGAATCTTTGTTTACCAGCTAATCTTTAGACAGTTAAAATACCAAATATAGTGTCCTTTCAGTTAGGCACATTTAATATTACGTGTTTTGAAAATAACATTTCTGATTGTAGCCTAATAAAGGCAATCTTGTGTTACATTGACTGGAAAACAAATGCATTTAAAATGTCTGCCAGAACTAACACCTAATCCAGTAACAAGAAAATTGTGTTATATACAGAGGTGAAGAAATATCCTCCCAAGAAAAAACAAATCTCCCTTTCAGTACAGCTTCAAAGCATGCAAGACAGTTCTTATTCCTCACTCTCTTCCTTTATTGTAAATGTAGTCTCCTGGCATCACAAAAATTATGACTTGACAAGTCTGTTCATATAACAATTATAAAAATAGCTTGTTAAAAAAGAAGGATTTTATTTGTTGGTTTTTGATTAGTACAGGAAATAATATAATTTTCTAAGTATGTCAGTGCCATAATATCTTACATGCATATTATAATAGATTCTATAGTGCATTCCTATGTCAAAAAGCATTGTAAAAGCCCTTTATTACGTTGAAGATGTGACAAACATACATAGAAAAATCTTTTTTTTTCAAGAGGAAATGGCATTTTGATCTGACTGGAATAGATTCACAGTTCTAAATGCTAAAGAACAGTTTTTATTTGTTATTCTTTGATTTAAAGAAATACAGTACTCTTTTCTTGGGTTAATGAGTTCAGAATAGTATTTTATTACAGCATTAAGTGCATATGGGTGAATTAAATGCAGCAATTAAAGGCAAAATTTGGCAGCTGATGTCAATAAGTATTGTATAAGTTTTCCTAGGCAGTCCAGTTTCTCTTCCGCTTTATTACTTCTCTGTTTTTCAATACTTGGAACTTCCAGCAGCAGAAAATGAACTTCTTACAGAACTGTACAAATTATGTGACCTCAGTACGTGTTTTCTCAGGCCTAAAATAAGATTATTCAAGTCTACTTTGATGTGTGACCTGTGGCAAGGTTTGAATTTATATGTCTGTATTAAAGTGGCTTGAGTTAATCTAAAGAAACATCTAAAACTTTATTAAATCATTTTATAATGCATTTATCCACCTTGTGTCTGGTGAATAAGGACAGATGCATGCCACGCTTTCAGACTTGTTCACATGAAAGAGCTCATTCTATTTACCATGCAAAAACTCCTTTCTAAAATGTATTTCCGCGTAATTAGTCCATATTGGGCTTTCCTCTTTTTTCCTTAGAGACAGGGCAGCAGCAGCAACCAGTCAGATTACAGAAGATATCTTGGCACCCTCTCTGCAGCCCAGCATCACTGCAGTCACTCAGTTCCCAGTTTGTCTGCCACAAATGGCACTGGACATGATGCAGTGCTTCTTTGAGGAAAAAGGGTATAGGGTTTTCCTTGAAAAAAATAGTAATTTTTGATAGATCTAGGAATTCGAGTATTTTGAACTTTTTTCATCACTTCAGGTCCATATCTGCTTGGACAGGAAAGAAACTGGACAAGGAAAAGAAAAGAAAAGGTAGCTGTGCCAATTCTCCTGAAGCAGACCCTGTCTTTACCAAAGCAAAGTCTGTGATATCTGACAGATCCAGCTTCTTCAGAAGGTCAGGGGATCAATACTCCAGCACCAGATCAGAGACCTCCTACACCAGGAGGAAGGCTAGGCAGTCTTCAGAGCTTACAAGGGTTAGTTCTGTCTCTGCTTCCCTCTGCCAAGAGGAAAAGAGGTCAGACGAATGGAAGTACAGGCATGGCTCTAGACATCAAGCTTCTGAGCAACAGATAATGGGGTCGGAGGAGGGCTCAGTTTCTCAGGCAGGACAGCCGTCCCCTTTCCAGCAACCCCTCAGCTGCAACTCAATTCATGGCTCACTGACAAGGCAGCATTCTCTTCAACACTGGTTCAGCCAGACCCCAGACTACAGCTCAGATTCAGAAGACACTCAGAGCTCCTACCACAGGAAGGTAAGACCTTCTCCTACTACTCACTTCTCTGAATCTGAAAAGAATTCATTAATGAAATCTGTAATTTTGCCTGAGCTAGCTACTGTCTTAAAGGATGCTTTGGCTGCAGCCAGACAAAGCATAACATCTGTGGCACAGGCTAGGACCCATTCAATAAGGCATCCCAGAGTACCAGTTACAGAAGTTCCAGTGGTTCCTCTAGAAGCAACTGGGACCAGTTCCCAAACTTTTGAATCTGACCATATGGACAGTTCAAAAGATCAAACAGCTTCTGGGAAGGAGAAATATGAGGCTGACAAGGCTTTTTTGGAGGTTGTGTCATCCCCAGAAGATGAGAACATGTCATCTGAATCCCCTGCAGAAGACCAAGAAGGACCAGTTCTTCTGCGTAAGTTTGACATGGAGAATCAGAATTACCTATTCAAGCACATAAAGAGAGTGTTAATGCTAAAATATTCCAAATCTGAAGAACTGCCTGTCGCCTCTGAAGAAGGCAAAGTAGATAATGCTCTTCCTATCCATTCAGCAGTGGAAGATCTTGTCTGTAGGATTTGGGGTAATCCTGAGGCAAAGCATGAAGCCCCAGCAGTCCTACGTAAGCTCTATCCTCTTCCAGTGGATAAAGCTGCTTTGTGGGGGACCTTGCCTCAGGTGGACAGGGCATTGGTTACTGGTGATTCTGTACTATCGATGCCGGCTAATAGGGATGCTTTCCCTAAAGATCCTACTGATAGAAAGGTTGAGGAAGCAATTAAAAGATCTTTCAAGCTAGTTGCAGCCCAGCTTGGAGTATCTATCTACTGCGCTTACGCTTCAAGAGCATTACTAATATGGTTGGAGGAAGAACGAGCCAGATGCAAAAAGAAATGGGTCCCATCTGGTGCCATGCAGAGGAAACGCAGGCTATGTGAAATTGCAGCTAATTTTATCCATGATGCTGCTGAGGATTCTCTTAGGCTCACCGTTAAAAATATGGCATGCCTCACTGTAGCCTGGAGAGCTGTATGGCTACGTCCTTGGACATCATCGCTAGATCTAAAACGTAAACTGCTGTCTTTACCATACACAGGCGGCAATCTATTTGGTGACTCCTTGGTTGAGATCATGAAGGATTTCTCAGAACACAAATGCTCCTTACGTCAGCTGAAAAAAAAGAGCTCTGTTAGAAGCTCTTCATTTTGTTATCCTCAAAAGTGTCTGGGCTCCTTTCGTTCTCCCCCAAAGTTTAAAGGAGGGAAGGGAAAGTATAAAGCTTCACAATCATTTCATGCCAAATATGAAAGGACATCTCACTTTCAGAGAGACACCAGATCATCAAGAGGAACTTTCTAAGGACATAGATGTACTTCTTCCTTTCTCAGTAACTGGGAAGAGGGAAAACTTGGAATTTTATACTGAATAAAATAGACTTCAATATTTCTGGACAAGTAAGCTTAATGCTTTGAAGATTAGTTGTTTCAAGATAAGATTTCAATTATTAAATTACTTAAATCTTAATGACATTAAAAACTTCTAGAGAATTCATAGCTCTCAGTTTCAGGGGAGGTTTTTGTAACAATCAGTTTCTAGGCCTCCCAGTATTCTTGGGATGGCTTGGACTTGTTTGAAGTTCTGCACTCTTCAACTTCATCTAAGAGCATACTTTCTGCAGAACCAGCCAACTTTGGATTTTCCTGCCTTGTCAATCTAACAGGAAATAATGCTTTAGGAAACACAGGTGTTTCAGGAACCACAGAATGACCGGGTACACTATGTTCCTATAACTGAAGGCATGCCTGCACTTTCGCATAACAAGGAAAAAGAGTGCCTCTGTAGCAAACTGCACTACAATCCCAGTAGTTTCCTGAGTTGTAGAAGACTGAGATGGTAAATTACGGTCAATGCTCACACCAAGAAACTTCAAGAAATACAAGAAGCACTACAAATGTACTTTTATTTAAATTCAAATTAAAGACTATCTAGAGCTCCTGTTCATGTCAGTGTAGGTATATAAATTAGCCTAAATTTCCACCCTGGGCCCTAAATCAAGAGAAATTAAGAAGTTATGGCATCTACAGATCTGCAGATTCATGGGTGCAGAGAGACTGTGAACTTCAGAGGAAGTATGAAGGTTTAAGGTCTCATTTCAGTCTGCAAAATGTTCTTAGGAAGATCAAACAGGTCAAGACAACTACAGTAGAAGGACTGCTAGTGTGGTAACGCAGGGTGTTTGCACATTTGTTTGATTTATTTTGCCCCTTTTCTTTAACACTTTGACACACACAATAGTTTTCCTAGAAATACTTGGCTACCCTATGAGAGACTTTCTGGAAATTGTTAGTGGAGAGTTCTGAGATTGCTAGATAAAATAGTACTCATCCTTCATGTTCTGATTGATTAACAATAAGAATATAGTTTGTAACTGCTTCTCTTGTAGTTATTCAAATTTTATTCCAGCTTAGGTGTGTTTTCATGGGGACCTAGCAATGATTTTTGTTCTTCAACACCATAATTCTAAGCTTGGTCCTTTCTAGTATAAGAAGTGATGTCAGTGGACTGCCTAAAAAATTCTTCTCTCTAGCTTGTCCGATTGGATTTGGCAGCGATCTTATTGAGTCCTCATTTATGCACATGTGCTTTCATTGACAGTTCTTATTTTAATTCTTAAACACCTCTATTATGGCTTTTTAAAAAAGTGCTTTGATTTCCCTTTGTATAATTTTCCACCAGAAATAGCGAAGGTGGAAAGTTGATTGAATTTCTCTCAAGCAGATTTTTCTTTAAAATTTTCACGAGGAGTGGGTCAGGTTATTTGACATAAGGAGTTTTTTCAATGCATTGCTATTTAAAGCCAGAGTCTTATCTCCCACTTTTTTCAGCTTCTAACAGTATCGAAGAGATTGAGTATTACAGAGATGCTAAAGAAAGACTTCTCAGAAAGCTAATACAGATGTATCAATTATGGGTTGACCCAGGTGTCTAAGCGTATTGGGAAAGTGTTTTTCATCTGCACAGCCCTATCAGTTTAGGAGCAGGAGCAGAAAGAAACCTGTTAGGTATTGAGTCAGAGGTTCTCCTGGAGGATACAGGAAAGCCATAGTGTAAGGTACTTCAGTGACTTTACATGACTGCTTACAATTAAATATTTCTGGGTTGTTGACCTGAGGGCACAAAATAAGGAATTTATCACCAACAGATTTCATCTGCATCTTCTTTCTGTGTCCAGTAACCCAGAATGCTGTACCTGTTTTGTTTGGTTTATGTTGCCTTTTGTTTGACAGTTGTGTTATAAGGAAAAGTAGTATATTGCTAACCATATATTGAGTCTTTTTGCATGACCATGAATGTGGCAAAATTTAGTGGGAACTAGTTGCCTGCTGGACTGCAGAGGCCTCGTAAAACTGTCTTCCCCATTCTGACTGGTTGCTGCATGTTCCCATATCTAAGGAGGAAAAATTGAAAGAAGAAAGGAGATTTCAAGGTACTTATTTCTTTCAATAACTGATGAGCTTGTGAAATAGAAGTACTTTAAAAAAAAAATAAATTTGTACTTTGCACTTACACATTATTGTGACCTCGTACTTCTTATATCTCTTAATCATTAGCTGCCAGTTTGAGTTTCATTAAACTAAGAAGAAGAAACCTTTATTCATATATTAGCAATCTTTCATGAAAAATATTTAAGTATGCTTTAATATTAAATACTGTTCTTACTAAAAGGACAAGAAGTATATGTGTGCTTATCAAAATGTCTGGTACATATCAATGAGAAACTTTCATCCTTGAAAAGCTACTAGTAGACTCTATTTGTAAGGACAACAAATAGTAGAAGTTATTACTAGACTTAGCTTTCTTGGCTGTCTGATGCAAATATAGCATTCACCCTCATTCTTATCTCTTGTTCATTCCTGTATATGTTGTCTTGCTGTTAGTTGTATACACTCCATACACACACTTCTCAAAAACGTCTTCAATTCTGCGCTCTATTTTTAGTCAACCAAATTTGCACTTAATTTTTTATTTCATGATGTTATATTAAGTCAGTCTAGAAGTCAGCAAGCAAAACCACAAACAAAATCTAGAAGAAATTATGATCTATCCTGGTTGCATTTTGGAATAGTTCTATGAACAATTATAAGCAAGATAAGCAAATCTTGCAGATATTGTATAAAAATCTGTGGTTTTAACATGTTTTTGCAATGTATCATTTTATGTTCTGCAGCCTAAGGTGTTTTATAGCTCTTTGGGCATCTATTTATAGTACAATTCAGTGTCTTTTGCATTTTGTTTTTTGGCAGGAGATGGAAAATACATTCATTTCCCCAGAGCACCAGGGTCTCCTCTCTGTTTTGCAGCCCCAGGGTTACGAAAGTGCTGTCCAAAACATTGATGCCTTCTTCGCTCTCCTGTTTGTTGTTTTGCTTATTATTTGTCAGTTTCTTTCCCTTCCACCCAAACATTGTATTAATCCAATACAAGAGTCATGATCCAGTTTGGTAAAGAATGAATGGCACCATGGTATCTATTTCCTTTTCCTGAACAAGGAGTGGAAAGAACCCTGGATAATCCCGCATCTTTTCCACTGCCAGAGTCTTGGCAGAACTTCGTTTTGGAACCGTATAGTGCAATAAAGGGAGGGAATCCCCAGATTCGCGTTTGATTTTTGCATCTGCTGTAACTGTGATATTACACCAGTCCACACCTCGGTTGCAGGTACACTCCAGGGTAAATCTGCAGTTTTGTTTGTTTGATTTTAATTATGCAGACAATAGAATCTGCATTTTTCCTAAACTATAGAAAAATAACAGACACAATGCAACCAGCTATGTAGACATTTCTGCATTGTTTGGCTTATAAATAAACTTTGTTTTCAAAAATTGTACTCTAAGAACAGAACTTCCCTTACCTAGTTACTTAAGTTATAAATGAAAATCAAGCTTTATATTGGATTAAACACAAAAATTTGGATAATTTTAATACAGTGATGGTGTATTATTTTTTTACTGTATATTCTAGCCTAGTGAATTACACTGGGTAGGGCCACACTTCAGAATTTGCACAGAGTTTCTTGACCAGGTGGAATATTGTACAAATGCAATTTTAATTTATTGTCATTCCTACATATTACAGTGTAAGCAATTATGAAGTCATCCACCTAAAATTAAACAGAAAACCGTATGCACAATGATATTTTTAAATGGTATTGCCCAGATAGCATTAACCACTGCAGATCATTCTTTGGGAGTAGGACTGGTCTTCATTTGGCTCAAATAGCCTTTTAATGACAGTAATGCCCTCTGATGAGGACCGTGGAGAAACTATGCTGTGTGTAATACTCAACTCAAACTCCAACGTTTTGGACTTGCATGCTTTGACACGTTATTAGCCTGTATGTTTGCAGTATCAGTGAGCATAGAAGATCAGTGATGCAGTATTTATCCTCATGCCATGTAAACAGCAATACTAACATTCAGGACTGATACAGCTGAGTTTAGAGGTTTTGCCTTTGTGTATTTTAAACACGAAGGTTTGTGTGAATGTTAAGATGATCGATACTCCTACCACTTCTTTCTTATGCGAGTATAGAAGAATAAAACCTGTGGTATGCTTTTTGTGTAAGTATATGCATATTAGAGGCATATTTCCTTTGGAATGGTCAACATGGAGCCCAAAAAAGTGATGAGAAGCAGCAGCTTGATGGAAAATTTGTGTAATGGTTTTCTAGCAATAGTGAATTGTTTCTCAGCAGGACATTTGCTAGCTAACAATATAATTTGCATGACATTATATGTGAGAGGTATATATATGTGGTTTCTCTGGGTGTTCAAAGATATTCATTAGAAAAAAAACCCCATAATTATTGGAAGAACTAAGGTATATGTTTTTAGGAATTACACAATTATTTTGCTGGGTGTATGTTCAGCCTAATATTGGGGATATTGTAAATATATTTTTATTTTCTTGATATTCCATGCGTGTTTCTTTATCTTTTCCATAAGCTGGGAGTCTTTAAAGAACAAAACAAAAATCACTTACTCTTTTGTACTATATATGCAAATAAAGTCACATGTTCTGTTTAAGACAAGGTGAATAATTGCACCCAAAATTGCAAGCTGGCAATAGTGATTTTTAATTGGAAAAGCTTTAGAGATACTGGTGAAACCTTCATTTTGAAACTGAAATGCAGAGTAAAGGATTCTGAAAAGACCCCAGCTACATCTGTTTCAGGAAATACAAGCTTACCACAGCTGCAAATTTATTTGGGGATTCTGATGGTGCTGCAACTTTTCCACTGACAAGAGAAAGACCACAGTATTTTGCTGCAGGAATCTCTCCTCTCTCCCTTCCCCTTCCCCTTCCCCTTCCCCTTCCCCTTCCCCTTCCCCTTCCCCTTCCCCTTCCCCTTCCCCTTCCCCTTCCCCTTCCCCTTCCCCTTCCCCTTCCCCTTCCCCTTCCCCTTCCCCTTCCCCTTCCCCTTCCCCTTCCCCTTCCCCTTCCCCTTCCCCTTCCCCTTCCCCTTCCCCTTCCTTTACCTCCCCTCCCCTTCCTTTACCTCCCCTTCCCTGTTGTCCTCAAGATCATTGTCATCATTGTCAGAACATGTTATCAGTTATGGACTAGGATAAGAGGATGGATCTGATAAGTAATGAAAAAAAAATAAGCATGCCCTTCTGCTCAACTGTAGCTACTGTAAGCTCAATTGTTGCTTTATCTGTAGACAGCAAATGTTTTAGCAATTTTAAGAGCAACTTATTAGTGATAAAATACTGATCACTATCAGGATATGGACTTTGCTTTTCTTCTTAGGCTATTTTCATTTGTTTCTTCTGCACCCTTTTAATGGAATATGTAGGTCTCTTGAAAGGTAAGGTTGAAAATTGCAAGTCTGGCCTGCATTATGTAACAAATTATTTGAAATGCAGCACTTTGTTTTCTTTATTCTAGTAAAGAAAATCAGTATATGTCATTTAACCAAATTCATTCTTCATTCATGTTCAAGGAATCAAAGAAATTAAGGAGTTTAACAGACTAACTTCATGGCTCATCATAAGCTCGTTACTTTGGAGAACAAATAAATTATTTTTCCATATATAACTGTACAACCCACTTTTAATGCTTGCAGTTGCATCTAAATTGCTTCCAAGCCAAGGGCACAGGTCTTATCATTGAGAAGTCATGCACGATGAGGGGGGAAAAAAAGAAATGCCTCCCTCCACTGAAGACATTATCTCTTTAAACCATTGCTACACCATGTGTTCATGTCAACTGCATCATATTGATTTGTCTCTACAATGTGATGTGGGTTTACTAAAGGATTTTAGGGCTGCACACATGATTTTTAGAAATTTTGCATGCATGGCTGATTCTGTCTTCATATATAATACATCAGTTAATTCCTTTTGTTTGTTTGTTTGTGTCTCCAGTGATGCAGAGGACCATAAACCTCTAAAAAAAGGAAGCCGGACACCTTCAGACAGAACTGTGAAAAAAGAAGATAGTGATGATAGTTTAGTTGACTATGGAGAAGGTGTAAATGGTCAATTCAATGAGGATGGCTCCTTTATTGGACAATATAGTGGTAAAAAAGAGAAAGAACCTGCAGAAGGAAATGAAAGCTCTGAGGCCCCTTCTCCTGTAAATGCCATGAATTCATTTGTGTAACCACAGAACTTGATCCCCTTGTAACTCCAGTTTGTTTAAAGCACTTGTACATCCTCCTTCTCATACTATGAACATGCAGGTAACGGAGCTCCACATCACAAGATGTTTATGCTATGAGAATGTGCAGGTCAATACAGTTATACAGCATAATGACACATTAAGTGGTTTGTTAGTATGAATCAAAATACAAAATTCAGATTTTTTTCAAAATGTGGGTATTTTTACTTTCTTAAAAGGAACTGACACAAACAATAACATCAACTTATGATTTTGTTTCTGTTGCAAATACAGTATAATGCATGGGAAAAAAATGCTACACAATTCACGGATGATCTCATGTACACTACAAAAACATGTTATGCAGTCCTCAGCTGAATCCCTGGGTATGAATACTGTTTTCATTGTCAGAGTGTTATAGTAGTATTATATAGAACTTCAATGTCTTTGTGGACATTGTTGTGAAATTGGTGACTTATTGTCTAGCTATCATATGTCTTTTTGCAAGACAGTTAGGAACAGTATGTACAGTATATAATTGCTAAATGATTTAAGTATGACACTTGCATTTGCTGATGCTTAATGAGACCCTATTATCTGCTCTTTGCTCCTATAGCCTTTTTAATCTATCGAGTGTTACAGCAGTACAGTGTTCTATTTTTACATCAAAACACATTGGATTGATTTTAGGGCATACAAGACACGCATTGCAATGCATTTTGGACTTTGTACAGTCACTGAAAGAAAAACTTTAAAATAAGAGAAAATATTCCAGAAAACACAGGGCAAAATACATTCAGTGCCTTTATACAATATGCATTCCATAATATGCTGTACTACTAAATCAGTTGGTGCAGTAAACTGCAGTTAGCAGAATACTGTCATTGCCAAATAAAGTAAAAATGTGAATAAAGAAAGTGTTACGAAATTGTTGTGCTAAAAAGGGAAGGTTTAAAATATTTTAAATTACGCAGAAAAGAATATTTTTTCCTTTAAAAAGAAAACAAATGCTTTCTACACAGCTACAGCACAACATGTTTTCATGGCCTTAGATTTAACACAAAAACAAAATACAACCAGAATTTAATTATTTACTAACACAGTATGGTTTAAGCTCTTGTAAAATAAATAGTCAAACCAGCCAACTACCAGCAAGAGTGCATTTCCCTCTGTGTCCCAGCCTGATCAGTGTGGCAGCTTTATAATTATCTACACCCTGAAGCAGTGTGGGGGTTACCACTCGAACCGCAGAATTCGATCTGACAAGTGCTAATATTGTTTAGTGGTAAAGGATTACCATTATCAGTTACAAAATTCTTTTCTCACATACTATTATCAATCAAATGTTTACCTCCAAATATAAATTTTTATAACAACCTATGGTTGAAGGAATGCTCAGTTTCATTTGCCAATAAATTGGTTTTTCATAACTTGCATCAAGTTTAATTTTAAGTAAGCTTTTTATATGTAGATATTTTGTTGAATTTGTAAATACACTTAAAGTGTAGATGCTATATGCTTCTAGGTGTTACGGACAAATAAAACAAGAAAGCTTATGTTGTACTGTGTAAGAAGTACTGTAGCCAATGGTGTGCATGGTATTTTAAAGCATCTACTCAAATATATATTTTTTTTTGCTGTGAAAACAAAATAGTGAACTGTTCTGCTTATTTACTGCAGATTCGTAATTGAACCATTCAGAGCTTTTGCCAGTGCATTACATTAGACCATAGTACACCTTGCAGCTTTCATGTGTATATTGTAGGTAAAGCACAACTGGGGTAATCACAAATATAAGGTAGCTGTAATAAGCTTCTTTTGCATCTTTGAGCTTTCCATTGATCAGTTTTCTTAATGGGAACCGAAATAAGAAATTAATTCTACAAATGTTGATTACAAAGCACAAAGAGAACGCTTCTTAATAAGATTTGCCAGTGGTTTTGGTAGAAGAGAAATACAATTTTACTCTTATTTAACTGTAGATGCTGAATTATCTGTGCATGTGGGGGTAAACATAGAGGCTCACTTCTGTAATAGTGCAACAGATTTTGTATTGAAAATAAATGTGGTTTTAAAATTTCACTGTTTGTTCTGTTTACACCAGCAGTAAAAACCACATCTGAGACACCATGTAACTAAGATTTCGAAGTGGAAAAAAGCACGAAACAGCTCTGGCAGAAGGTGTTCCCATGATATCAGACTTTATGTACCACAGCTAATTAATTACAGAAAGTTGCATATCTTTACATGCTACCATTTAATGTGAATTTGTCTGTTTCCCATTGAAATCTCCTGCTATTTACATTTTACTTCCATGGATGTTTTATTTAGAAATATTTATGCAAAGAAAAAAACCTAAACAGCCATGTACCATACCTACAAGAGTAAATAAGAGAAAATAAGAATGTTTATTCAAAATTAGAAGTCTTCTAGATAGGATCCCACATCAGGATTTCATGTCCTAAAGGAATTGTCTGACAGAAAAAAAAAAAAGGGCATCTGTTTATAAATAGAAGTGATGAAATTATTTAAATAACACCTTTCACAGTACACAAAATCCATTGCAATGCTCATTTCATATCTTATCTATTCGGCATATGAATGGAAACAGACTGGACAGGAGGGCAGCTGCTCTGCAGAGAAGACTGCAGGAAAGCCATGGATTCCAAGAGATACTGATGCTTCAGGCGATACAGCAGAAAGTGAATGTTTGGCCATGAGACATGAAAGAGGGATTTTATCACTGAAGAAGCCATTCTGTCAGCCTTCTGAGCCACCAATGCGTAACTGGAAACCCCTGGCTATTCCAGCTTGTGTCATTTGCAGTCTCAGTTCTTCAGATACTGGGCTGCCTGTTTTTCTGTACAGGTATCTGTTGATTTTTCCAGCAGTATGCATTGACTGGGAGACATGAAACACAGCTGTTTCTGTTTTGATCAAAGAGTAGTTCCTGAGAAGAGAGGTCTTTGTTCCCTGGGCTTTGTTGGGACTAAAGATTTCATATGATAACCATTTTTGGAGAGACAAGTACGTTCTCTGTGCACGTTCCCCAAAGTGTACTAATATGTATGGTTGCTACGTTTTCCTTTTAGTGATATACCTTTGCTTTTGGTTTTATTCTCACTGAAGTGGTTGTGTAAATCTGGAGGGAATTAAAGAGGCTACCCCAGCAGTAGTTTTTCTTGTAATATTCTATTCTTGCATCCATTGTAGGAAAATACTGTTTCCTTGTGGCTCCATGTAGCAGAGGCAAAGTGGCAAAATATTTGGGAACCAAATTCTCTTCATATGCTATCTGCCCCATTTTAAGACAGAAACTAGAGAAACATTGAGGAAATATTGCCTAGAATGTGAACAAGTTTTCTTCTCTGAAAGAAGAGTTAGGGAGAAAGCAGGAAGATGAGATTTTGAGAATTTCTGGAAAGTAATTGCCCTTTGTTGTGTTTCTGTCTCCCTCCCTTTCAGTCTTCCCCCTCCTACTACCTTAGGAAAAAATGTTTCAGAGAGCTGGCAGAAGCAGCAACTGGTATCATGGGAAGGTGGAAATAACTGAATGTACTACTTGTAGGAATCTACACTCAAATGGCGCCCCGTGGGATGCAAATAAATCCAACTGGCCATCATTTTTTAATCTCTGAAGGCATCTCTTACTGCTCTTTGTACATACAAAGTGAAAACTCTAGACCAAATTGTCATGATAAATACATGTCAACAGGACTTTGACAGACAGTAGGTGTGATCCATCGTGACTGGAAACAAGCAGAAACATTGTTATCTTGTGACTTTTGGCAAAAAAAAAATACATACAAAGTTCCTTACTATGCTCACATGTAGGTGAGCAGATAAAAAACTCAGTTCATGTTTAAGTGAAAGACAGAGCCTTCATTTGGGGTTGGAGAAATTTACCCAAGTGTGAATTTGGCAGCATTGGTTTTATCCCCTGGGGAGGTCCTTTGGGATAAAATTGAAGCCAGCTTGCAAGTAATGTGTTTGCATGTGTCACAAGTTTGAGAGTGAGGTATGGCAGGAGCCAGCTCCTGTCATGGGGACCAGGCCATCCTTTCATCCTGTTCTCTCTTATTCTGAGATGCTTGGGTAAAATGAAGAAGTTTAAAAAGATAGTATGTTTCACCTGTCAGTTGAAAAAACTACTATGGCATCACGTAAAAAATGTAAGCTGTAATTGTAAATTAGATTTAACTCTGCTTGGCTTTTAATTACATTTTGGATATAAGTGAAGAGGAAGAAAAATATGCTCATCCTTAGCCTGCCATGTACGCGTACGCACACCAAGGGTTCCTGACTCGAGCCTTCAGACAGAGAAGGTTTAAACAGCTTGATTCCAGTGCCTAATTTCTTAAAAATGGCTAGATTTTGTGCTGCCTTAGGGAATGAACTACATTTACCTCTGATAATAAACTGTATTTTATATATATCTCCCAGAGGGTACTGCCCTGTTTCCCGGTCCACAGGCCTCTGAAGAGGGAAATTTTGATCTTGGAACCCAGCATGTTGCCTGGCAGAGGATAGCAGCCTGCTCCCTACATTGCTTATCCCTGTGTTGGTGAAGATCTAAAGGGCTTCAACTCTTCATAAGACTAAGGGAATAAATTAAGTTTTCTAAATGTCAGTATTCAGAATATATTGCAAGTAATGGTCTGCGTGATATGTGCGGTGGTGAGAGAGGCCTTATGAGCATACCAGCACGAAAAGTTGGCCTCTGCAGCATGGTAAGAATAAGAGGAAGCAAAAATGAAACTGTTGGGACAGAGAAAAGGAAAAACATAAGTTTAATATTTGTGGTTTCTTTTAAAGATTTGAGGAACACCAGTAAGACAGCTGGCCTGAAGGGGAACGGAGGAGAACAGCCAAGGGCTACTTTACCTACATGGGTGACGCAGCAGGAGCTCTTGCTAGGCTGGAGCAGCACAAAACACTACAAGTAGACTAGACTGACTGTTGTTGACAAACAGCATGAAATAGATTAATAGTGTGTCATTCTCCTTCCAGAGAATTTTACACTTTGTTTTGTTGTTTTCTATTTATCCAGCTGTTATTTCAACGGGCTTACAAGGACTCACTAATTTCTGAGACTTCTGTCATATTTAATTGAAAATTACCAGTAAGATTGCAGGTTTGGTTAGGGGAAGTGCTCAGATGGGTGAACAAACACACGAGGCAATTGCTTTAATTTCCTTACTTTTTAAAGCAAGATAAAACTCCTGGGAAGGAACTGCTTTCTGTAAGTACTGGGCAAGGCTGACTGAAGAAACCCTTTTCCCTTTGCTTTGACCAGCATTGTTCCAATAATTTGAGGAAAGTGGACATCTTCAAAGTTGTTGAGATAAGGAAGATACAAGAGAGCCATACAAACTCTTTAGTAATCAAGAACCTACACAATGAGGACTCCAACCCTGAAATACCAAAATCAAAGTTTTTGAAGAGCTTCTTCAGGAAAAAAAATGAGGTAGAGGGAAAAAAAAAGTCAACTGACTGAAACAGTTTTTGGCCAAGTCAGCAGACAGATTAATAGAAAGAAAAAAGAAGACCCTGCCTTGAACTGTATTAGTTTGATTTCTGGTAAGGAGAAGGAAATTGCTAGGCAATCTGATGGTCTCTAGGAACAAACATCACAGAGGGAAGCACTATAAAACTGCCTACAAGTGAACACTATGGGTTTAATTTTGTAGTGGTCCACAAGACAGTTTGTAGGTGTTATTATATAACTTGAACAATTAGTGAGCCAGTTAGCCAACAAGATCTTTTATTCAGCTGAGATTATTTTTTTTCTTTCTGGATTTTTACTGATATCTGTTAAATTTAGGCAATGACCAGCAGCTTTATCAAAAGGGAAGCATATATATTTTTTCTAAAAGAAACTGATTTTTTTTTTACTGTGAGAGGCAGCCCAGTCTTTAATCCTGAGCGTTTAAAGATAACAATTGACCACTAGGGGGAAGTCGTAGTTGTTGGTTAGCAGGGGCCTAGGGAAAGCTGCTACCCAGAGAAGTTCACAACCCATGTGAATGCATATATATATATACACACCTATAAAGCCACTATAAAATAGTGGCCAATAAGAATAAGACACAAATTTATACTGATTTGCTTGTTTTGCAAAAATCAAAAATCCTATTTATGTAATCAATAATATTAACGTCACTGTTCTAATTCTCCCATTTCTTACCATGATCATAAATTACAGGGACATTTTGGGCAGAATTGCTGTTTGAAAATTAAATCAGTAAGAACTCTGGGGCAGGGATGCTTGGCATGCTGCAATTCAGCAGCCCTCCCTGTCCTAAAGGCGTGGAAATAGTGCTTTTTGGAGGCAGAATCAGAAACCAGCTGAATGCCCAGCTTGGTTGCAATTCCCAGGTCAGTATCTGTAGGGACATGTGCTGAACAGCTCTACAATAAAAAGGTTTAAAAAAATCAATGTTGATTTTGTTAATTTGCAGGCAGTTACTTCAGCTTTTGCAATTCAGGTGAAGGCTCAGAATGGGTTCAGAAAAGCATGACATGATCGCACAGTTGAACCTGCAAAACCAGAGGTGATGGGTTCCCGTGAGAGCCCACCTTGCGCCAAGTAATTTTCAGGCCAGTGGTTCATCCGGCCAAAGTACCGTACTTGATCTGGTTTTGAATTTGTCAGGATTGCCCTTAATCTCTGTGTCAAAGGAGACAGGCTTAAGGTCTTGATGCATGAAGATGGGCACAGCTTGTCACACAGCAGATTGTGCTCAAGCAGGGTGGGTGTCACAGCAGCAGCAGCAAAGCTCAGGGCTGTGCCTGCTTTGCCTGCCCCCTACACTGACACTCTTTATGTCTCTGTTTTTAAAGTGTGTCCACAATGATGCCCACTATTAACCCTTTCAATCAGGACAGGCAGCGTACAGCGTATTTTCACTGTCACACCACCAGAAGACACATTGGTTGTGTCACTCAGTTGCTGAGGTGAGCAGGTGTGGTACTGGTAGGATCCACAGTGGATCACTCCAGTGTGGTTCACAGGGGGAGATTCAGAACCGGGCAAACCTTAAGGGGAGCCAAGAGAGCCACCTGCAGCCCACAGCTCTCATGACAGTGGCTGACAGGACTTGGGCAGGGCCCGGTACAAAAGACAGCCTTAGGGAGTGCCAGCAGGTGAATGGTGGGGCTCAATGATCTTAAAGGTCTTTTCCAACCAAACGATTCTATGATTTTTACAACATGAAGAAACACTGAATTGATTCTCATTGTCAGACAGCATCATCTTCAGAGGAATTGTGCCTGAAGGAACCACCTCAGCCCGTCAGGGTCCATTTATGCTAGGAGGACAGAGTCTCTGCCTTTCAGGATTAGCATCACACCATCCTTGTGGTAGCAGCAAGAGATGGAAGGGGAAGGCATTCGCAGGGTACACATGGTTTTGTAGAAGGACACTTGTTGCATGGATTGAGGCTGTAGAATGAAAGTGAGAGAGCCTAAGGTGTTAAGAATATAATAACAATTTTCAAAACGCTACAATAGAAAAATCATCATTTAAGCATCATAAAAAATAACATAGGTACAAGATGTTTGAGGTTAGAGATGGGAACACAACCACATGTTAATTATTAATAACAAAGAAAATTTGGCAAATTGTTTCTTTTTGCTAGTAATGAGAGCAGAGATCCTGAAAACTGGAGCCCAGGACAGCTGTTTCAGAGCAGACAGTCACCTCCCTGTCAAAGCCATTGGAGCCATGTTCATTTACACCAGCTAAGACTTCTGCTTGTGGCATTTTAGGCATGTCTTCGGGCAGAGGTTTGCATAATGAGTATTTTTTAGTGAGTAACTGTCTAATAGAGTGTTAGGATTTCTCCACTAATGACAGCAGCCTCCGGCGGACATCACAGCCACAGCCAGCTTACTTACTGTGATCTTTCTTTTCTAAATCATGTATTTCAGGTTGCAACTGAAAAACATTCTACTCTAAATATTGAAAAAAACAAACCACTTTAATTCTGTACCTGATGTTGGTGAGATTATTGCTCACCAGTTGTTCCCTAAAGATTTGTAACAATAAAAATAGTGTATTAGGATCATTGCAAAGGCGTAGTCCATGTTTTTAAGAGGTTTGGCCTCAGGCTGCACATTTTAATTCTACATACAAAATCTTGCGTAGAATCATTGAAAAATCCTTAATTGTAGATTTCTTTTTACTTTTTAGTGCTTGGGATTTGATATTCTATGTAAAAGATAACAAAATAAATAGAATTAATTTCCATGTCACTCATCTCAAGCATTTCTACAGGTTTGGTTCTGGTTTTGGTTGCCTGTCAGGCATTTATTTTTTTAATACATCTAGTAGGATAGGTTTCAAGACTGATTTAAATCCATTCATCATTAGATGATGTTTTCAGTAAGATGGTAAGAGAAAAATTGCTGTGTGCCATAAGAGTATGTCTGTCAAAAATCAGATGTGACAATCAATGCAGCCTAGTCCTGCATTTAGCAACAGTCTTCCTACTTAAGTTTTAAGTAAGCTTTACATGTGATACTTGAATTGATATGAAAATACACAGGTATTTACTCTGAAAAGTTCGACTACTTCAGTTGACAAACTAAAGCTAAACCTAAGGATTACTCTAGTTCAAGGTAAATGGAAAGCCAGTAAATTAGGGGCAGTGTTCTATTAAAGATAGTGTCAAGTGAAACCTATAGGAGCAGAAATGATAGCCTTGCTAAAAATTTTGTCATTAATTTATGTCTCAAGCCTCACATCATGTGCCATGTTTCTTCTTCCTCACACGCAGTCTTGAGAAGCCAGCTCTGCTCTGAGAACTCCCTGACACTGCAGGGCTATCTGCAGCAGCCTGGTCTCATCCAGGCTGGAATCCCACCACCACTCCAAAGAGGAAGAGTTACAGGGTGTGAAACTCACCAAAGGAAGGTTAATTCTTAAAAGCCATTTGGTTTTCCACCCTTTCCAAGTGCTAGGTGAACCTCTCGCACCCTAACCATGCACGCACTGGAAACCGTTGCAACAAACAGGGCAGCTGCAGCCACTTGGTTTAACTTGGCCTTAACATGCATTTCATTACACATTTTGAAAATCTGGATATCTTTATAGAGAACTGACTCATCTGGAGCTATTTCTAAAAACAGGTGAAGGAATAGAGGGTAACCCAAGGCTCTGCACACCTTTTACTCAGGCCAGCAAATACAGACCAGTATGTTACTCATAGTAGGTCAAAGACATATGAAGACACCCACCTAAGTCAGCAGGATCACTCTCTTTCTCTATAGAGGGCAGAGATTTGCATCAACAAAGAGATGAACATTTACTGAGGTCAGGAGAGATCAGTCTGCCCAGTGTCATGAATATGCTTATCATGGGAACCTTCCCACATTGCCTCTTTCGCACACTCAAAGGAAGTGCTGCATTAATTTCCAATGACTTAGTTAGTGTTTCCTTTGCCAGCATGGGAAGAGCCTGCTTGATCAGAAAAAAAGAGGGAGCCAGCAGCAGCAAGTGTCCAGTCCTTCTGGACTGGTATGATACTGGTGCTGGCAATTAAGCTTTCACTAGAGCAAGCATCCAGTTACTCTGGCCCAGGGCAAAACCAGAGATGGTCAAAGTAGAGCTTACCTAGAGCTTGTTGCCTAAACCCCTACTGAGTTACTCTTTGCCTGGAATGACTAATCACAAGTGAAGTGTGCTAATAAATAAAGAGGGTGATGGAAACACCCATGGCTGTGTAGGCAGGGCATGCTCTGGTGGGTAGAGCCCTTTGTCTTTCTCAGGATCTCTTTTGCATTGCCATAGCTGTTGACCCCTCAAGTAATCTCTGGGTTTTGTAAAAGTCAAGTCACTTTTCTGTTAATTCACATTGTTATATGTAAAAAAAAAAAATTGATATGGTAGCTGCTTGTAGACAAGGCAATAAAAGTACTGATAATTAATCCCCTAAATATATTGTGCCACCATCCATTGGTATTTTATTTGTTACTGACCTTGTGGTAAACAGACAATGATTTTACAGTGTGCTACATTGCTGTGGTTTTACCTCACATGGTGGTCAAGAGCACACTTAAACACAACTACTGTGTCGACTTTTGGCCTTTCAAATTCTGATAGAGACACTTGGGACATATATGAAGGAGGAGGAATTTAGATATCAGCAAGTATTGCTTGAGCAAGTCAACATTACAGGATATCTTCACCTGTGAAACGTCCTTCAGAGATCATATAATCATCTGATTGGAGAAGACCTTTGAGATCATTGAGTCCAACCTTACTTGTCCACTACTAAACCACATCCCTGAGCACCTCCTCCACCTGTCTTTTAAACACCTCCAGGGATGCTGACTCAACCACCTCCCTGGGCAGCCGTTCCACTGCTTGATAATTCTTTCGGTGAAGAAATTTTTCCGAATGTCTAGTCTGAACTTCCCCTGCTGCAAATGGAATTTCCTCTTGTCCTGTGACTTGGGGGACGAGACCAACACTCACCTCGCTACAACCTCCTTTCAGGTAGTTGTAGACACTGATGAGGTTTCCCCTCAGCCTCCTTTTCTCCAGGCTAAACAACCCCAGTTCCCTCAGCCACATCTCGTAAGGCTTGTTCTCCAGCCCTTTTACCAGCTTTGTTGTGCTTCTCTGGATGCACTCCAGCACCTCAATGTTTCTCTTGTAGGGGCCCAAAACTGAACACAGTATTCCAGGTTTGGCCTCATCAGTGCTGAGTACAGAGGCACGATCACTTCCCTGGTCCTGCTGGCCACGCTGTTTCTGATACAGGCCAAGATGCCATTGGCTCTCTTGGCCACCTGGGCACACTGCTGGCTCATATTCAGCCGGCTCCCAAACAACACCCCCAGGTCCTTCTCTGCCAGGCAGATCTCCAGACAGTCTTCCCCCAGCCTGTGACGCTGCACGGGGTTGTTTAGTTCAACAAGTACACTGTTATGTTATGCAAAACAAAAAAGCACATGGAATTATTTTGTCCTCAATGCATAAAACACTCACAGAGCTAAATCCTGAGAATGCTTGTGTCATACAAAATTAGTACATTCCTGAGGTGCTGTAGGTTGGCCACAGCCATGTGCTGCGAATCACACCGTGCAGCTCAGGAGCGATCTGTAAATCTCTCCATCTTTCATTGCTCCTAACAACAGCAGAAAACAAACTGAAAATGCATTGGCGCAACTCTTCTAAAACTGTGGGGGTTTTTGTATAGTTTGGCTGGATAAATATTTTCATCAAAAGCTATTGTCCAGATTGAATAGCCCCAGGTATTCTGCTTCAGTTTTAGTATGGGTTCATGCATCATCCTTGCAGGTAGATTTGTCAACTTCATTAATCTATGCACTACTGATTTTTTCACCTTCTAAGATCTTAATAAGCTGCACACATGCCTAACCTTGAAGTGATAGTCAAATCGTATGTGAGGAGCTGTGTTCGGGAATAAAATCACAGATAAAATTGAAATATAAACTGATTAAAATAAGTGGCACATATCCTACCTACATGTGACCAAGTGGTGGTAATGCGATATTGTAATTACTAATTGCACCCCCACCTTTTCAAAAGGTGTGCTCAAAACACATCCAGAATGTATATATATTTCCACTAAACTATACATATATCCAGACATTGTCAGTCATAATTTACCAGAAAACTCAAACAAGTGCTGAAGCCTCTCCATGTTTCCTGCCTAAGGGTCAGTGTAAGTTTGAAATGTGTTGGTTTGCCTCATTCTGTGTTTTGGCAAACAACTAAAGTTGAGCCCTAATGCAAACAAGTGTTTGGAACATTGTTGACTTAGCACTGGCCTCAGCGGGTTTTTCTCTACTGTTCATTAGAGGAACCCCTAGGCCAGGCTCACCACAGGAGCCCTGATCAGCCACACAGCATTGTTGTTAGCTCATTACTGGGCTCTGCTTTGATGGGCTCTGTGGGGTCTCAGAGGTACCTGCTCCCAAAAGGCGATGGGGATGGGACTGTGTGAGCTCTGGCTCCCTTCAGCACCACCTCAGCATGCTCCATATGCCAAACAGCCAAGATACACCACATTCATCCATAGGAACAGCAGGCTCTCATACCACTACCACAGCTTTAGACCTGAAAAAGAAGGTCAGGTTGAGCCTCAGAGGCTGAGCCTCAGTGGGTGCAGCTTATCCCCTGCACAGTAGGGTCTGTGTAGGAAGCTCACAAACAGTTCTGTACTCCTTGGATTTGGGACGACCAACTAATCCTACCCTCTTTTATTTGAGGATGTGCATATAGCTGCATTGCTGTGGTCCCGTTGATTGACTGTCTATGACAACTGTGCCACCCTGAAGAGAGAGAGACAAAGAGAGAGAGGAGACCCCTCAAAAAAATAATTGCTTTAAATAAAATAGCCCAAAGTGACCCAAGGTTATTTTCTTGTCACATTGAGAAAATAGTTGGTTTAGGAAATCCATCTCCACATGTCTCTTATTACAAGCAGAGTGGTGACAACGCCCATCAAAAAGTGAGATTGGAGATCCCACAGAGTTCATCCCAGTATGAGATACACAGGGAGTGACCAGGGAGAATATTCCACTTTTGTTTGAGGTGTTGGAGACTCCTCCCAGCTAAAGAGAGAATACAGGGAGGTCCTAAAGGTGTTAATTGAACTCATGTAGCTGGTGTGATCTATTGCTGTACTCAGCTTTTGTTCTCTTTGTAATCACAAATGAGTTTTACCATAGGTTATCTTGTCAGAGACTGATTTCTTCTCCTCTCTCTTTTAAATCGCATGATCTGTTTCTGAAGAGAATATGCAATTAAACTCCTTTACTCATGTGAGACACAAGAAATCATCATTATTAAATATATATATTTAAATTGTGGTTTTTAAAGAGATCATGAACATCTGTCCAATGATGTTGAGAGTGGATATTCCAGGTAAACAAAATATTTTTACTTTTAAACACATTGACTAACAGGAAAAAAGTGCATAGGCCAGAGGACATGAATGTACTCTATGCCTGGGGGGGGGGGGGGGGGGCTGGTATATATGTGTGGCAGAAGTAAGATATGTTTTATGTATGCATTTTTTTCAAGCACTAATGCCTCGGCAGAAATCAGGGGTAAGTGCCAAAGAAGAGGGCACAGGAGGAATGAGTATCGTGAGTAAATTGGTAGGCACCAGATCTGAGAAAAAAAGGAAAGTGTAAGTGACCAAGACAAGACTTTTCTAATACAGATGTATTTACTTCTAAAGCTTGGAAAAAAAATAATCTGTAATATCTTCACATTGGTTTCTATGAATAGGCAAGAATAAATTCATCTATAAAAACTTTCTTGCCACTAAAACATGATGAAAGAAGGATTAACCATGAGGAAACAAAAAGCAGACGTGAATGGCTGATTGCCCAAACGTGAAAGGAGACTTCCATGTACACTTGTGTGGTGCCTTAAAACATTTTTGTTGGAGGGAAAAAAACAAATTTAGAACCAAGTAATTGCCACTCTTTTATTGAATAGTAGTTAATAGGGCATCTGGGGAGAATTGAGTTGATTTAAATACTTTATTCTAAAGGGAATTCAGCAGTCCTGCTCTGACTAAATGGATAATCAAGTAAGTCACACTCTCCATTTAAAAATGCAGTCATTGTTAATGGACCTAATATCTGAGCATTCAGCTTTTTGGCAGCATCCAGACATGGGCAATGTTAAAAGCACAGTCCCTTCGGAGGTCCACACCACTCTGAAACCAGCCCTGAGCACCAAAGAGGACAAGGAAGTTCTGCTTGAAAGTTCTGCTTCTGTTTTGGATAGTCAAACTGCAGCGGGTAGACTATAGACATGTAACCTATCAGCTTCAAAATGAGTAACTTCCTGTGGTTAATAACCTTAACAGTAAATGAAAATTTATGTGGCAGTGAAGTTAATGGAAAGAAGATCAGATTTTCACTGTTCTTACTATATACTTTGCTATCTTTTAATCTTTATTTTTATTACAATGGGTCCAGCTTTCTATTGTATTGCCTCTACACTTCCAGTAGTGAAAGATAATAGACTTGATGTTGAGCTAGTCCATATTATTCCCACCAAGCTGAGTAGGACTAAACTGGTCTGAAATACCCAGGTCTAAACACTTTGTTAATATGAGAAACCTGGACTGCTGAAATCCAGTCAACCTGGAAAAGAGGTCTCAAAATCTTTAAATAAGTCTCCTTTTCCTACTATTTTTACATTTGTGATTTTCTACTGTGAGATCAGATCCATAACCAGAATGAATCAATTGTTGTCATTGTTATCTACGTTACAATAGCACAAGAAGGATTTTGGAGATCACAATGTGTCAAGCAAAACTAAAAATGAGACAGGACCCCTCCCATCTCATTTAAGTTGCTTAGAAAAACAGCTTAGGTGTTGCCTTTAAGTTAATCTTTATCCTCTCACAAGAGACACTGATAAGCCATTCCCCTTATTTGTCAAGAGGATTTGTCATTTCTCTTGAGTGGCAGCCAACCATTAGATTCAGGCCCATGTCTTAAATCCTTCTGCCAAGAGTAAAAAGGCACATTACCAACTGGGAGAGGAACTGGAGAGACTGTAGGACCTGTGTGACTTGCAGCTATCTGCTTACTTGTCTGTTTATTCTGATCAGCCCTTGTCAGCAGGAGGAACCAGCTTTACTTTTTTCCTATGCTTTCCCAAGAACTGAAGAGGTGTTGGTTGCTTAAGGGACAGATTTTATGTAAAAAATACTCATCTCCAGCTAAAAGCAGGAGCTAAGGTACATGGCTTGTATAATTTATACTGTTTATAGACACCTGAGGGAACTGCACAGCACTGCAGGACCTGTCTTTCAGGCTGTGGTAGGGAGGTGGAGAAATGGAATTGTGGGAGGCTTTTGGTGGTCATGGGATAGGCTCTCATTTTCTTCTTCTACCACCACTCTTACACCTCTTATCTTCCCCAGCCCCATAAAGTCCCAAGCCCTGTTGTAGGCAGTGTATTCAACAGTGAAGCTGAGGGCTTTTTGAATATTAGTTCATTGCTGCAATTTTACTGCTTAATCCCAGGGGAATTTAATTTGTTGCTTTAGAAATGGGAGTGTCCTTTCAGCATATTTTGAGCATACAGCCACAGTGTTAACTTCATGAAAGCTGGGTACAGTGTGTATTTGTTTTGTGACTTCTGTTAAGCTCCTGGCCCTAGAAGAACTTCAGGAACGGGTTTAACATGTCTTTTTCATACTGAACATTAGATTTAAAAGAAAGCAGATGATTTAGCAGCTCAGGTTAGCAAACTAAGAAGTAACACTACAGAAAATTAAAGCAGGGGTTTAACAACAAATTCTACGTAGTTATGATTTTGAATAGGAACAGAAATCAAGGGGATTTACAGGTTGTAAAGCCTCATGAAGTCTGGCTGTAGGTAGCAGTAATTTGCAATGTGACATTAGGAAACTCAGAATGTGGAAAAGTTTAGCAAAACAGGATACATGGGAAACTGCGCAAAAAACACCACTTGTTTTTTTAATCATAGTCTCTATAGGAAGTCAAATATCTGTCCTTGAATAAATTGAGACAGATATTTTAGTCTGTTAAATCTGGCAAGGGCAATTTTAGTCAGTTGTGTCAGAAGTATAGTCATCTCGTTGGAATAACTCCAGAAAAGAGATTAGTGGTTGTTCAAGCAGGAAGTAATAAAAGCAATTCAGCCTCCTCCAGGGAAAGGTAATACCAAAACAGTGTGATGCTCCTTGGATAATGAAGCATTAAGCTGGTGAGCGAGTTGATGTCATTGATAAAAGACAGACTGAAAACCCTGATTACCCCAGTGAAATAAGTCTCACTCCAAGAGAAAGGGCATAAATCATGATATGTACCTGAAAAACAGCCTGACAGTATGCCCCAGAAAATAAAATGGCTACAAACAAACCTGGGTATAATACAAGAATTTTAAGTTTTATGATAGTGATATTCTACCACATAGTATTTTAGTTATGCAGTGTGAACCTCTAGGTCCCATCCAAAATCAATGAATTACGGACAACAAATAACATTTCATAAAACTTCTAGTTTTGCTCACACAACTGTGGAACAAAAAAGCTGAATCCCGACCCTTTGGCTCCCTTGGACCCCAGTTCTGTTGTGCATTGATGCTCCTAAATGGTGAGGTCACACAGCCCTCTCCCACACTGTATCCATAACTATTGTTAGTGATATTAGTGTCGCACTTTGATGAATGGCTGTAGAAGATGGACAAGCAAGCACCCAAGCCTGCAGCTGGACATACCACTTTGAAAAAGTATTATTTCAAACAAAAGCATGATGCATTTTTAAATTATCATTCCTAAAAGGACATAGAATACAAAAAGAAACTGAGCCAGTGGGACATCAAGATAAGTACAAACTAAGAGTAAAAAGCACTGATGGCAATTTGGCAACCTAAGGAGGGGGGATGAAAATGAATAGGAACTGTTCTTCCAGGCACTGAATACAGCTACTGTGATTCAGATTTGGAAGCTGTCTAAAGGTCTGAGAAGAGTAGGGAAATACCCATAATTGAGACTCTAGTTCTGAGCAGATCCTGCACACCTCTAAGGGTCAGAGCTTGGTGTTACGCTAATGATGCTGACTGCTTAACTGGAATGTTTCCACAGCAATATATAAAGTTGTTTATAGGAAAATGAACCTGGAGCCGATCCATTTATTACTGCTAATGGACTGGCTTGGTTCAGACTATGTTTCATGGGCAAAGGTGTTTCCCATGGCTCTAAATTCAAAACATACCCATTAGTGTAAGACACACATGTTCACTCCATGACCGGCACTCTTTTCCTGTGCTTTGGAAACTAAACAAATCTGGCCTCTGCAGTGGCAAAGGATTCCTTAATGCCCTTACTGGTCCAAAATAGTCCCTTTCCAATTCCAGGGGCTCTTTGTTACCAAGTGTGGAAAATACACGGACAAAACACCTCAAAAGAACTCCAGTTACCGTAGAGATATTGTCAGGTCTGTAGCTGGAACTCTGTCCTAGACTAGGAAGAGGGACAGGCTGGGACAGAAGCCTGAATAGAGAGAGGCAACAGGCAAAGGGTTATATCTGGACAGTATCAGGCTGGAAGTGCAGACTGACTCCAGCTAACTAGATAAACTAAGCAAGCACAGGAAGAAAACAGAGTTGAAGCATAGGAGAAAAGTGGATGATTCACAAAAGAGAAAGAGATCTGAAAGAGAGGTCAGACAAAAAAATAAGGTAAGATGCATTATAAAAAAAAATATGCTGGTTGCAAAGCTGAAGAGATATTGAGTTGGATGGCACAACTTTTCTTCCTCCAACAATGCTTTAAAAGCTCTGTGCAGAGGAGTATCAAAAGGGAGGCTGAGTCAAGCTCAATGGAAGCAAGGGAAGAGCTGGGCAGAGGAGCTCTAGGCAGCAGCTGTAGACAGTTCATTTTGGTAGAAATTTAAAGGTAAGGATAAAAAGGGAAGATACATGGAGCAGGCTGACAACTGCTCTTTTGGAATGGAAATTAGATACCAAATGGTATTTATACTTTACTATTTCTATTGCATACATATACAATGAAAATTCTTTACGAGTTTATGTGATAAGACTGGCAAAACCCACTTAAAAATGAGATAACAGATATATTTCTGAACTATTCACTTAATAAGAGTTTCCACATTTTGCAAATACGAAGGCTGCAATGTAATTAAATGGGTACATAAGCCGAATAGATATCACGGTCAAACAGACATAACCTATTGCCGGGAAATGCAATTGAACTTGCCCTATATAATTAACAACCAAACATCAGCTTGCTCAGCCCCTGCAGAGATGTGCTTTCATTAGCCTGAGCTGGCTATTGATAGCTTCCCATATTTCCACCATCCCCTGGAGCATGAGGCAGCCTTTCACGTGTGTCTGTATTCGGGACTGGCTGGTCAGATGTGGGGAAAGACTGCTAGGGGCCAGCTGGGATAATGATTTTTAACAGCTGAACTACACAATCCAAGGTGATTATATAAAATAAATTCAGGTTGTGAATCCAATTAAAAATATATTTTAGCACCATATCAGATGGCAAAGCTAGTTATTGCAATTGTAATAAGAAATATGTTTATGCTAATTATTTTTCTCACCAGAATGCAAAACAATGATTGAGGAACGTAGTCCTGTACCATCAGCTGTTTACAAAAACTGTAGAATTTGTGCAAGTTTCAAAGCTCAGCCCTGGTCAAGTGAGGAACAAAGCAAGTCTGAGCAAGTTCCCACACAAAGCTTGGAACAGGATGAGGCTTTTGATTTAATGGCTCCGGGAGGTATATGCAAGGTCTGTAGCCAGAGAGATTCTCACAACTGAAGAAGCAGTTCCTTGTTTAATAATTTTAGTCTGCCCATCTAGACTGGCTCAAAGCCACAAGTTTGAAAGTAAATGAGTGCAGCTTTTGTGGGAGTGCAAAAGTAGCTTCCAGTGACTTTGTGATTACTGGGTTTTGGCATTCATCTGATAAACATGATCAGATATTCTAACCTAGCACATTAATGTTATAAAAATGGGATTAAATAAGCCTTGAGTAGTTCACCAGTGTAATTTTTTCTGTTTTACTGTACGTGATATTGCATATCTTTCATTCTATGAAGATTAAAGAAAATAAAGCAAAAAAACTTTACAATAATCCTATTCAAAATTGCTATGAAATATCCCATTCTCTAGGAACGACTACAAATTTATCATCCGAGTTCATAGACAACCTTGGCAATTTCAATTTACTTGTCTTTGTCTTCAAGTGTAAGGATAAGGTTTTCATGATGAGAGATGCCCCAGACACAAGATATATCTTGTAGTGTGAGCGATATACACTGGCACTGACTTGCTTTTTGAGGTGAAGGAGTGAGTACTGTACCTAGGCAGAAAAAAGATAATAATTGAAGCACAGTTGAGCACTTATCACTATTGGGACTAATCCAAAAAGATCCAGGTATTCTCTTTGGTATATAATTTGCAATTTTTATTCATCTGATTAAATTTCTCTTGCTGCCTGTCTTAGCACAGCTCTAGTTGCTATACACAGGATATTGGGTAGGTAGAAGACATATTTAGCTGTGAATCCTGATCCTCATTAACTCTTATTTTCTTCCAGATGTCTCTTCAATGTTGGCCTTTTCATAATCACTCAGAATCTTGTATTACATCTCAATATCTTCCATATCTTTTTCACTCTCCTCATAGTCCTTATCAACCTTGAAGACCTTGACCCATTACTTACACTACAAGACTCAAACTTCTTCTAGCCAGGGAATACCTACAATGTTTAACAGTGTTGCCAAGCACTTGGTGGCTGGATAACGGTAAGGATAGAGGCTTAACAAACATGACAATTCTTTGGGAGGCTCGTTGCATGGGCTGGACACTAATCCTGAAATCTGAAGTAGTCAAACCACTGATACTTACTTTTTAATGCAGCTGTCTAAGATGGAACTTGAGGTTCACAGAAGGACTTTCCTCTCAAGTATTTTCAGAACGTGTTGTGCCCTCCCATAAGCAGGAGCCACTAGGGAGTGTTGCCTCTGGGACATCTGAACATAGCATCAGAGCAGATGGAAGGAATCTAACATCTGTGTGTGGGCTACCCTCAGCTTTGTTGGACTTGTTGAAAACAGTGGTGGCAGCTCAGCCCTTCCTGAGTTCAGCCCTACTCCTTCCCCAACACACTGCGGTTAATATCAAATGATGAGAAAATCTCAGCAAGCCTGCCTTCCCTGAGTAGCAAGGGTTCAGGTGAGTCCTGGCCATCTCCCAGCGTAGCCTGTGAGCCTACCAACTGATGAATGAACCTCTTCTGCCATACAGGCACAAGACATGCATATCTTTTGAGGGGAACTGCAATGAAAAGAGATATTCACAGTTTCTTGGAAAAGACAGTAATCAAACCAGGTGTCCTTGCATTTAGTAAGCTAAGAGAGTGTCCTTATGTTCTAAGGAGGATATGCTACAGACATAGCAGACTTGTATGACATGGATGTTTCTTTCAAGAAGAAAGGAATTTGGGGAGTTCAAGGAAAGGAGAGCTCCTAACTCTTCCATCTAAAATGAGCTGATAAAACACTCAAACCCCCCAGTTATTTCCCTTTCCTACCTGCTTATTAACTGTCAAAACCACTTGACAGCCTTCTTGATAAGCATTGTGCCAATGACAATGAGGCGTCTATGGGATATAAGAGGTGCTTAAATATCACTTTCCAACTTGTTGACAATGTTCCTCCTACTCTGCTCATTTAAATGATGCTGAACCCACCATAGGGGCAACCCAGGGAGGGCTATACATATGCAAATGAATTGGTAGCTTGGTTTGCATTTTCCCCACCTTTTTTCCTCTCTGTGGAAAGAGACATGTATATAGATATATGTATGGAATATCAAACATACTGCCATCACCTACTTCACTTCCTTTGGCTGGCAGATGGTGAAAGTGCCAATTGTTTTGAATCCTGGTGCAGACACCTGAACATTCCTCATATTTGGATAGGATTTTTTTTGAGCACTCAGTAAAGTCAGTTCTGACTCTGGATCCTGGCATCTAAGTATTGTAGCATTGTGTGCCACCATGTCACAAGTACTGTGTTGAATGGCTGTCCTCTTCTGGCTTTATTAAGTGGAAGGCTAAGACTAGGTCAGCCTGGTGAGATAAGGGAATACCTAGTTATGCATCTCACTGGCATTTAGGAGTTACAGATATAGCAAAGCAGCTCATTTATGTAATGTAGCCTACTCAATTCAACGTGCTCCAAGGGGAGATATTTGCTGGAGAGTGTTGCCAAAAATACATGCTTAAAAAATTTAGTAGCTCTGGGGGATTAAAATTGGACTTGAGCAGCTACAAGGATGATTAGCTCCTAAAATCTCTTTCTGTGAATCCTATTAAATCCAGCTTCCACAGCCTGAAGAATTTCTGTCCTCTCCCCCTACCAGCTGCCTAGATAATGGGAATGTGTTGTGCTGGACAAAACATTACTCTAATAGAAGGCTTCTCTCATAAGAAAAGCAGGAAAAAGTCTCATCAGATCCCTGAATTACATGGGATTCAGTTCTACATGCACACATCTTTTTTGGCCTGTCTTTGAGCCAGTTTTGTCTCTTCATTACTAATGTGCAGAGCTGTTTGTGAACATTTGATGGCAATTTACTTTCCTATACAACTTCAGAAGCAACCAAGGAGAATGTTGAGAACCATTCCATCTCCAGGTATTTCTTTGTTGTTGTCTCTTTGTGTGGAAACAAAGAAAACTAGAGCCTAAAATGATTCTCTTTTTAGACTTAAAAATATTACAATAGTGTACGATGATGCAGATGGTGAGAGACAGAGCCTGTTGCTGAGAATATCTGTTTCCTTTCCTAAAAGCTGTGCATTCACTGTGACCCCATCATCCTGTCTATATTTAGCTGAGCTATCTGGACTCAGGAGAGCCTGGAGTCTGGACTGTCTCCAAGATGTCCCTGTGCACACTCAGCTTGTCCTTGTAGGGAATCTGAAATCAGAGATGCAGTTTCTCCCCACCCTAAACAACCCAGAACGTGCAGTAAGTATTAACACTTTGACTTATCACCAATTTACACTTGCAACGATTTTCCACATACATTTTGATAAAAAGAACAGACACATAAGAGCTTTGGACCTAGATTTTAAGAGCACATGGAGAGCTGGGACAGGAAGGTAGGGAGCAGCATCTGGATAAGGGCCATGTGGAGCTGAAAAATCAATCATCTCTTGAAAAATGGGCAGACACTTCAGAGAAAAAAATTATCTGTTTTTAATGTGGGACAGATACCTTGAAAAGAATTCTCTTTTTAATGTAGCTATAATTTGGGTTAACACTTAACAGTTTATAACTAATCTTTGATATTTATTGGAAGCATTTCTCACAAATAAACAGTCATACAAAACCACACAGCTTGTCTATTGCTCCCTTAATGAGCATGTGGTCGCAGTTAATTTTGAATTTTAATCTTAATTGTGGACATTTTCCCCCCCTTGAATTAAGCATACTTCCCCAAGCCCAGTGTATGAACCCAAGCATCTTGCTGTTTGACTGCCAGCCAAACCCAGGTCAGTCTGATGGCTGTTTCAATCACATACTGACCAACATGTTCAAGGAAAATAAGGCAGTTGTGTCTGCTAATGATGTAAATCTGTGTCCTCACAGTGGCACTGCAATTTCATCACTGCATCTGACAGTAAAATACACACACGAGTATGTGGAGTCGTGGAGAGTCTACAGTGTGTTCTTGGGAGATAAGGGAACAGTTTTTATTCCGAGGGAAGCGTCTGGATTTGCCTTATGATATGTGCATGGATAATCCATTTCTTATGGAATTGGTCACTTGCATTTTAAGACATAGAAATAATTACTGAATGCCAGATGTGCCAAAAAATTGTAATCACTCATCCTGACTTTGACCTCATTTTTAATCGTGTGAGCTTTTTATTTAATATACACTTATAATTGAGGTCAAACAATAAGGGTTTTATACCTTCGTGACAGAATGAGTACATATTGTGCCTCCAAATCTCATAACTGCAATAAGGAATACAATGAATAAATAAAATCTAGTGTAAGCTCTGTATTAAAATATTTTAAGTCTCCCTGTCTGACCTATTATCTGAGAAAATCTCATATATTCCTACTGTAAAGCAAAGGGTAGACTATATTAATTATTTTATAGTACATCTGATTGAATTAATATTTTTTAAAATTCCAAATCTCATTTGTATTTTCTGAGCACATTAGAGGTCATCACTCATATTTCCATATTGAAAATTGTATGTGGTTTTGAATTAATTTGACACAGTCTCCCTACCAAGAAAGTAGGAAAGGCTGTTTAAAGGATGATCTCATTTGTGGATAAAATCAACACTGACTTTCTGTTTTGAATTTGCACAGATGCTGATATATAAGCCAACACAAGAGTTCAAGTGACTTATCCGGAGGCAATTCATTACAACTCTAAGCTCTTCATAGAACCAGTGAGTCCTTAATTTTACAATCACACAGACTCTGTCAAATTCCTCCACTATGCCTGGCACTAAATATAGAATATCTGCCCTGATTCTTACTGGAGAGCTCTCAGATGTGAGCATTTTTTATGTTTGTCATTAACTATACCCTGTATTTGTTCTCAACTATTTTTTCCAATATTAAGGCAACGTGCTGCTCAGTAGCTCATTACTACGACTATAAATTAGTAATGTTTGCAGGTACAAATGAAGCAATGCAACAGTGCTTATGTCATCCTCCCAGAGTTCTGCTTGAAGGATGGTCTAGGGTGATTGTATCTGAAACAAACAAGCTGAAGTTCTTAAACTATTTAACTGCAAATGTAGTTAGCTAAATTTTTGATTTTTAAATCACATTTCCTAGAGTGTTTTGGCTTGGCCATAGTACCCAGCATGCTCACAACATCCCTGTGCAGATAAAGGATGAACACATATTCATGCATTTTAACGTAAATGACAAATTAGCCAGAAATTCTGTTTTAAAACTAAAATGTCTCAGCAAAAATATGTTGTGTAGCATACAGAGTAGCATCATGAAGCTGCTCTGGGAATGGGGTGCCACTGTTTAACAGGGGCTGCTTCTCACAGGACTTCAAACAGTTGTGTCCACCTAGTGCTGTTTCCCCTACTCAGACACTCCCGATCTCTCCAGCAGCAGTAAGCAGTAGTTCTCCCATGTCTTCCTTTGCCCTGGCTGGTTCAGTTCCCACTTGCTCACAACATCAGACCTGGCGGGTACTGAGTCAGGCTGCTTTTAGCACAATTCCAGGAACCCAAGGTGAGGAGTAGGGTTTCCTAATGTCAGGCAAAAGAAGCTGTTTCAAGGAAAGCTTGGTTTGCCCCAGTAAGTCTGGGCAAACGTGTATGCTTTGTATGGGGACTGTTCATGCCACTCAAGCTTTCTTAGGAACAGGGAGACAATGAAGGGTGTTTGAATGTGAAGATGACATATGGCCTTGGGAACTCTGAGTTTACAGCTCTACTAATAAATTAAGCAGTCTCAGGGCAGTGATGATTACCTGTCTATACTCGCAGGTGATGGCATAGTTTGGACCTGTACTAAGCACTCCAACAAAAAATTCACTGGCATATCTGGAAATCCGCATAGCCAGGGACATTTCCCAGCAGGCAAAAGCAATGAGGAGCCCCATGCTGTAAGGAGAAAGAGAACTTAAAATGATGCTATGGGTAACACAAGGCCAGCTGGTCTCCTGAATATACTCTGAGAGTCTCAGTCATGCTTATTGCAACCTGACTATTACACCTTTAACCTGTAAAACAGCAGCAGTCTTCACTTACTTGGGCAGTCAGTTTGCCTGAGCTTAAACCAACATTACAGAAGTAACAGCACAAAAACTACCTGCCTGTCAAATGACTAGCTCTTGTTGAAAGCCCTAGAGTTTCCTAAAGAGAAAAATCAGCAATTTAGAAATTAACTAGAGATTATATTCTGGGCATTTGGACATGGAAAACGTCAAGACATATGCCTGAAAAAAAAATATTTCCATATAAAAATTATATACAAATTGAATAAAATATCTTAATGCAAAGTATGAGGTGACATTGATAATAAAGTCACTTCATTAGCTACACCTGTAAAAAGCTCCTTCACAGAAGGAGCAGTAATTCTGCAGAGATTAGGTTTACTTTTCTTAGTTCCACCAAAAGAGTACTCATAAACCTTAGCGATGTATAACCTGTGGTGGGATCAGACTGTCTGTCCGCTACAGCACACTGCTAGCTAGTTGTTCCTATCCAGGACTCCTTAAAGCCTTAAATAATTTTCAGTGGGTTTACCTTCCTTTTTGGTCAGGCAGGAAACATTCCTTCTGCAGTATGTCTCTTAAAGGTCATCTCATCAAGTGTGGCTTTGAAAAGCTGCTGGAATAGCATGTGGGCTGCCACATAAGGTGTGAGCAGCTGGGGTTTAGCAGCTGTGAGCTGAAAATCAGTACAGAGCTCAAAACAGCTGCTACCAGACTGCTAACTTGTTGATTTAAAAAAGAAAATAAAATTACCTTGCAGTGTTTTTATTTCTCCGCTTTTTTACTTGCTTTATATGTGACATTAAAACTCTCACTTGCTATTCAGTCATTACTGCCAATTCCACCTCTCATGCTTTATTAATGTCAGGTTTGTACATCTGAAAGCCATTAATGCCGTTGGACTTTACTGGACAGCTGATTTTCAGATTCTGCTTGAAAATAGAAACTGGATGGAAAAATAACATGTGATCTCAGTTATCACCTATGGCTGCTTTAGTGAAAGTTACCTGGTGTGTTAGAGTTCTTCACACACCAACTTGTACTGCTGCCAGAGCCCAAACCAGGAGCAGCCCAGCCACAGCATCTGCTTCTAAGAGATTCCTTGCTTCCGCATTCAAAAACAATTTGCAGGTTGCTGTAACCCAAGACAAATGCTTGGGTTGACAAGCCTTTTGCATTCCCTTCTGATTTGCACTCAATATCTGTTCTCTGGTCTTTTATTTGTTTGGTTTGCATTTTTACTGCATTATGGAATACCTCACAGGTATTTGAGTTCTCTGGCTCGGAACACCTGCTTCTTTTTAGGAGACAATTTAAATCACAGGCAGAGGATGTAGCTTCATTCTCAGTCTTAACTCTGGAGAGTGATCATCATGTGGAATTCTGAAATCTGCTTATTTACAAACCCATGTATTTGGCTTTTCCTGTTTATATTGTTTATTTATAATACAATTTCAGTGACCGCAGTCTGGAACATAGCAGTTATCTGGAGGTCACTGGAAAATAAGTAAATATGTGCATAAAATATTGATGATTCATTTTTCCTATGGCATTTAAAATGCTAAGGAGGAAATTAAGAGCTTTATCTAGCAAACTGTACTATGTAGGTATTTTCACTTACCTCAGCAGAGATGGCAGGCCTATGTGTGTGAGGGCCTTCAATCTTTGCATATCACAGTGACACCAAAGTGATTTGAAAATGAATACATTTCTCTTAGCAGTTTACTTTAGGGAAACATAGCAGCTCTATTTGTGATGCATTTCAGCAAAGCCACATTCAGTGTATTACTGGTTAAAATAGACTGTTGGTGTTTAGTGAATATAGACATGTAATTGTTGAATCAAAAGGCAATAGTGTTGCATACTGTATTTACAAACACTCCACACTGCAAATCATGTTTAGTATTTTTTACAAGTCACAGTAGTATTATTTTTCCCACCTTGAGCAAGATTTTGGGGTTTTACTTTGGAAGATCCATGGAAAATTTTGGGGGATTCAAAATCTGATGGTCAAGAACAGAAAAGTTTGCAGCTGCTACAAAAAGTGTGGAATTAATTAATAACTCTTTCTCCACACAGTATTTTTCCATCTCAACACGAGTCTCAAGGAGCTATCTAAAACCTTGTTCATAATAAACTCTAGGGACTGCTGCATAACCCACTGTTGTTCAGAGAAGGTTCTTCAGTCTGATTTTTCAGGGCTTAAATGTATCTGACTAATATATATTGTATTCTCAGAAATCTTTTTGCAATCCCTAGTTACTCCATCAGGGCATTTATTCAGTTTTATATGCAAAGTATTTCCTAAAATACTTCATGGATTTTTTTGCAGAAGGCTTAAAGAAATACAGTCTGATGATGTGTAAATTTTCAGGACTCCATGGGGAACATGTCTAGAGGATGGTCTTTGTCCGTGTGATTGCCTTCAGTATTCTGGATCCTCAGGCAATCAAATAGCAAATAATCCTCTATGCATATAAGAAAATGTTGCCCCTAGTAGCCCCAGAGCTAAGTTTTCTTCTATTTTGCTCCTGCAAATAATTCTTTGTCAGTGACTCCAGCACTGTGCAAAGCAATATTCAGACTGGAACTTGACAATGAAATGCTTCTGCCAATTAAGTACATACACAGTGGCTGTTAGCGTGGGTTTTGACTGTCATAGGCAATCCCAGAACAAAACACTATAATATATATAAAGACAAAGAAACATATTAGGGGGAAATACTGAAGAGGGAGGAGGTGAGAAGAGAGGAGAAGGGCAAGGTGGAAGAGCCAGGGATCATGGGACCAGTCAGGATACCTGGCCTTTGAAGGAAAGAACTGGTAAACCCTTCTGTATTTATAAACATTTCAATTTTACTTTATTTACACAATACACAACAGTTGTTGAGTCCAGAGAAAAAGAAAAAGATCTGATCTTTTAGAGGGAAGCAGTGATAAAGACCCAAAGACTGAGGCTAAAATGCATTCTGTCCTTTCCTCAATTATAAAAGTGTTTTGCTGAAAATATTGAAATAGGAGAGGCAGCCATTTTCCAGGAAAAATCTTGGGGCTAGAAGTGAGGCTAAGTGCTCCCCTCTTCTAAATATTTTTGGTTTTAATGACTGAAAATATAATAATATAATAATAAATATATTACTCCAGATTTAGTGTGAACCTGACCTTAATGCTTCATCTGGACAGACCAAGGGAAGACATACTATACTTTTCAATATAAGTGGTTGCTCTAATTAAAAATAAACACCAGTGCACTGCAGTTGTGTACACAGCAGTTTTAAACAATAGACTCTTCAGCTGAAAGTTATTGGCCCTGATTTTACATACAAATCATCTGTTTTTAACATAATTTGTATGATCATACTCCTTTCTTATGGGGTAAGTCATTTCAACTTTATATATAATCTCTGCATCCTAGCTTTATCTGCTCTTAACAGCTGTAGGAGTTAATTGAGAAGTAGAGTGAGATGTCTCTATTACCCTCTCTGTCAAACAACTGCTAGTCAGCACTGTTGTGTACCTATATTGTTATGTGGATACTCTTGGACTCTGAAATCCACATACCAGACAAAATTTATCTAAGGAAAGGAAGATATTTGCCATGCAGATTTTCCCATCTAAGCTATTTATCTAGTCTGCATCTAGTCAATGGAGGAAAACAAGCGCTTCTGTTCATCTCATCCTAATATAGACATCTAAAATAAGTCAAATGAACTGCATCCTAAAAATGCCTGGTTTTCTTTGTTCACCGTGAATGGAGATTAGAATAAGTGGTGTAGCTGTAGACGTTTATACAGTAGACATAGAAAAGTAGATGAGATGAATCTGGTCACTGCCTTGGTATTTCCAGCAGTTCTCTCTGTTTCATAATTGACAGGTTATGATATGGCTGAACAGGTCCCAGGAAGGGCTATAAATGAAGTAAATGCTGCCTGTGTTGTAATATCTTTCTAAGAAAAGCAGCAGGTGCTCCCATCATTTTTCAGTTAATGCAGAGTAATACAGCCAAAATAGTCTTTTACAGCTTCAGAATGCAATATTACTGTGATCTTGATAACCTAAAAAAACGTACTGAAGATATTCAGGATTCACTTTTGCTATTGCTTGAGGCTTTTGCTACAGGAAAACTGTCTAGTTGAGGTTTAGACATCAATAAGACAATCACAGGGCTGAAGGATCTTTAAGGAGATCACCTAGTACAGCCAAATTCCTGAGGCAATATCATCTTTAGTGAGATTATTCTTGCTTTTACTAACCTCTCAAGTTCGAAACTTTAAACCACTAGTATCTAAGCTGATGCTTTCTTGTTGTATTTTACAGCCATTGCTTCTTGTCTTCTCTACTATGGGCTTGAACAACATGTGAGCCTCCTCTTCCACCTTTTACTTAATAGACTGCTGTCATGTCACCACTTAGGCCCATCCCCCTATGCTAAACAATCTCATTTTGTCTGAATTTTGCATATGGCACAGTGACTTTTCTCAGTCTGTCTCAGTTCTGTCCAAGTGTTCCATTTCCATTTGCTGTCGCAACCAAAACAGGACATGGTACTGTAATAAGGCTTTGTCAGACCTGAGTAAGGTGCAAGGACAGATTCATGCATTCTACAGCTCGTGGAAGTACAGCTGTAGATGTACAACATGTTGCTGTTTGTAAATCCCAGTCTGATGTTTGATTTTCTTGCAGCAATATGATGCTGTATGCTTGCGCTTGGGAAGCATCTCAGATAACCCACAGATCCTTTCTTACAGTGCACTACTATTTTTCAGATTGAATCTCTGCTTGTCTGGTCTCCACTTTGAACTCAAACTTGTCCTCTGGCAAACTAGCTCCCTTCCTTCTAGATCATCTTTGAATTTAGCGAGCTATGTAGTCTTTTCTCTCTCTCCTCTCAATAAAACAAATATTAAACAATACCATGCTGGGACAGGCCCTTGACAAACATCTCTCAGCACACCTCTCCATTTTGACTCTGAGTCAGTGCTAATTACTCCAAATATGCTTCTCCAACTGGTCTAGTAGTCAAGAAATAGCATTTTTTATCTAAACCATCTTCCTCAATTTGCTCAGAGTCCATTATGAGAAACCTTAAAAGATTCTTAATATTTGACAACTACTGCCTTTTATCTATCCACAAGATCCGTTAGGCTGTTGCATGAGGAGATTAGATTGGTCTGATACAATTTGGTCTTGTCACATCTGCAGAGAAACAGACACATATGTTAACAAAAGGATTTAAGTGCCAACTGTCAGTTCAGATATCCAAGACCCTTATCCTCCAAACTCATCGTTTCTAATTATCTAAATTCCCTGGCGTTTACATTTCTTCTAGGAAGTGTGCATTTTCCCAAAAGCAGTCTGAACCCCATTAATAATTACTTCTTAAATCCCAGCAGGATTAAGAGTCTCTAACTGGAGCTATGTGGAAACTAAGTGAAGATTTAATGGGAAAGATATGAAGAACAAGAAATTATGTCACTCATCCAGGACAGAGACCTTCAGCTTCTGGTTGCTGTTCAGAACAGTTTCCATGTTTTCCATTAGAATGTCACTGGATTAAAAAAAAAAAAATCGATTAGGCTGAACTTAAATTTCTCTTTCTAAACTACCCTTTTAACAGAGGAATTGTGTGTGCTACAAGCATAATGTTTTAGCTTGTTGTGATTAGTCAGTAAAATGTTAGGAACTACAAAGGCATTAATTGTAAACTGTAATTGTTGGAGTTTTTCCCCCGCCTTGAGGTATAGCATCTGCTAAACATAAAAAGCACCAAGCCACCAAGAAACAAATAACTTCACCAGAGCTGTAACTTCTGTCTTCACATATTTTTATAGGCTTGTTGACAGTAAATGAATTATTATATGGATAATACTGCATTTATCTCAGAATTTTTATTTCTGTTGTGTCTATTGTCTGTCACAGCTAACTGTTAATCAAGAAGAAAAGCATGCAAGGACCAGTGTGTAAGCACAGAATCAGGTAGTGGTGGAGCAAATCTCAGACACTAATTCAGCATGGTTTATGTACCAAGAAGACCAGACTGTCTAAAATTAGGCTATTTCCCTGTGTTTTACTGTATGAAAAAAATCTCAGTTTTTAATTAGTACTGTAGTAAGCTTACATCACTGGAGACAGATTTTTCTTGTGGATAAACTTAATGGGTTATCCTTGGAGCAGTTTATGTGGATTTTGGGACTTTTATAGGGATGCTCTGTCTTGTGAAGGCTTTATTATCTTTAATAGAATGCAGCTTTTCCTTGAATCAAGCCATTTACAAAGTATTTCTACTCTGCCCTGCCTTCACAAAATGTGTAAGAATTTATCTCTGACACTTCAGTACTTCAAATTTGGCCAGTAGGTTCAAAGCTTTTCAAATGGTCACACAGACAGTGGGATGAAAAAATATACTGTAAGTATAAAAACATCACTTCTATAAAAATTGTTAAATACTTAAGAAGTATATAAATAAAGCTGACAATGTTATTCCTAGAGCCCCTGAAAAGATCCACCTTAAGGAAAAATCTGGCAGTTTAAAATGCTAAATATGGACTTTTACTCTGAATTCTAAAGAGTGGAGGTAAGAAACAACTACACTGAAAACTTCATGTGACTATAATTTATGTTGCCAAACTTTGTGAGATTTAATTTATGAATTACCCATGTTAATGATCTTCTATTCAAAAGATTAGATGTGGATAGTTTTTTTCACTTGACAAATACTATGTCAGCAGAAAGCAAAGACTTCTAGAAAGAACACAAGACTGTACGAGATCACATGGATCAAATACACTCCTCCTGAATGGCAGAGAAGTAGACAATTTATGCTTACTTTGAAATAGTCCACATAGTACCCAATCATGCCATCATATGCAGCAAACCACAGAACACTTCCTAATATATACATTCAGTGAAAGACTCAAGCGTCATGTACACTGCAAAAATAAAGGGGAAGTTCAAGAACATGGCTAATGCCTAAGCACTTGAAATAGTGTATAAATATATTATTTTTCTGCCTGCTTCTGAAATTAATTGTGCAGGTTTTATATCAGAGTTGCTTGTCGTAACATATCCCACTTGGAAAAGGAGGTGTACTTCAGAGAGGGATTAAGTAACGCAATCAGTAGAAATATTACAGTATCTGTAATGAATGCATTACCATGCCTAAAAAGAAATTTAAATCCTAATTTCTGCAAATACTTATGGAGGTATTTAACCAATATAAAATCTTTATTCCTTTTGAAAAATAAGGAATGTTGAATGCTCAAGCAGGTCCATGTCTTTCCTGTACTGAGGACTCGAGAGCCAGATGCAGTAATCCAGGTAGGGTCTCCCAAGCAGTAATCCAGGTAGGGTCTCCCAACAGCGGAGTAGAGGGGGACGACAACCTCCCACAGGCTGTTGGCCACAGTTCTGATGCACCCGAGGATATGGTTGGCCTTCTGGGCTGTGAGCACACATTGCCAACTCATATTCAGTTTTCACCCATCAATAATCCCAAGTCCTTGTCTGCAAGGCTGCTGTCAATCCACTCATTGCTGAGCCTGTATCAATGTTTGGGATTCTATATTGAATGTCCTGTATGAGTCAAGTCTTAAAATTATGTGGAAAAATCTTGTGTCCTGGACATGTTGAGACTGTAGAATTGTATTCATTGTATTTTAAAAATAGAATTTCCAGAAATCATCTGGTCCAACCACCATGCTCAAGAAGGGTCAGCTAGGGAAATTTGCTCAGGGACATGTCCTGTAAATGTTTTAAGATTTTCCTCAAAGATGTAGCCTGTTTAGCCTCTCTGGACAATGTGTCACCGTATTTGACTACCCCCCCCCCCCCAGTAAAGAAGGGGGAGTTTATGCTTAAAAGGAATTTCTGGTAGTTTAGTATGTGCCCATTTCTTTTCATTGCGTCACTAGACACCACTGAAAGAACTTGAGTCTGTCTTCCTTACTCATCCCCCATCTGCTATTTTACACACATTTATAAGGTCTCTCTGAGCCTTCTCCTTTCCAGGCTAAAATATCTCAGCTTTTGGCACTAGAGAATGTGAGCCCTCTCTTACATCAGGTGTTTCAGTCCTTAATGATCCTTGCAGTCCTTCACTAGGCTTGATCCAATACGTCCCTGTCTCTCTTGTACTTCAGAGCCCAGCACCGGGCTTAGCACTCCAGATGTGTTTCACCAGTGGTGAGGAACAGGAAAGGATTGCCTCCCTCAATCTGTTGGCAATGCTCTTCCTAATGCAGCTCCAGATGCTGTTGGCTGTCTTTGCTGCAAGGAAGCAATGTTGGTTGCTGACAGTTGTGTCAGGTTTCCTGGTGGAAATTCTGCATCTACTACCACTGGAGATGGGAAAATAGTTTAACACGATTTCTAAGTTTTAAACATTTGAAACTTGAAAATTTGAAACACGTTGTGCAAAATACACCACAATAATTTTAACTGTTGTTTTGAAAAGAACTTTATGAATATCAATTAAACTTTCACATAATCAAAGGTTTAAGAATGCTTTTTTTAAAGTGTCTCTTTGGTGAGCTCTTCTAATCCACAGCAACATTTGCTAAAAAAAATTCAGAAAACTTATTTGTAAAATACATTAAAATATTAATGAAATTGGAGGAAACTTTAAAATATGAGTCTTTTAAAGTATGAATTTTATTACAACTCCTTTTCTTTATTTCTTTACTTTTGCATCCTTTTAGCAGGAAAACACCTTGCTTGAAAAAGCATGAGTGAAAAAAGTATAGTCTTTTGAAGTAGAAGCTCCTGGTCTTTGTAGTTTGATTAGCCTTTTATTAGATGATCTTGACTGCTGAGCAACCGATTTGTGTCAATCCCATGAGAATTCTTTAAATTAAGTTTAGCCATACATTGCTGAGAAGATTAAAGACTTTCTGGAACTCTAAAAGAAAAAGCTACGTTTAATGAAAATTAGGACATAGTCCTTTTCATTATTTTCTTCCTGATGAAAACTGGTGTGCATTCATAGGAGCACACACACGTCTGTGTCTGTATCTGTATCTGTATCTGTATCTGTATCTGTATCTGTATCTGTATCTGTATCTGTATCTGTATCTGTATCTGTATCTGTATATTTACCTATATGCAAATGCAGTTAAGACAAGGTGAACAAACACATTTCAGATATGGAGGTTTCAGGGTTTTAGCCTTGTCATTAGCACAAGCAGGGATGTGACAAATTCCTGTGTCACTTAGGTTGTAGCTGTAGGGGCCGAGCATGCTTTGGAGAATGTACATTGCTCACATAAAAGCTTGCTACAGCACTCACACAATGCACGGTCTTGTCAGGACAGAAGGAAAGAAAAACTATACTAGATATAATACAACTGATGAATCTGATAAAGCTGGGATTAGGCCATCTAAAACAGGATATGAAGAAAATGAAGATACAAAGAGAATGTGATGCTTAAGCAAGTTTGCTCTGCTCATGAAATAAGAATCAAAATTAAGTGATGATGGCGATAATCTTTGGGGAGGTATTTTGATGCTGCTCCAAGTTCCTTGTCACCAGTACATCATTTTGATATGCCTTGTCTCTCATACTGATGATTATTAGCCAAATGTGTTAGGGTTGCACCAGCAAGCAGCAAACTTGGCCTCGCTGTTACCATCAAGATGATATTGTGGTCATTTCATTTAAGAAGTTTGAATGGCGAGATCTTCTCACAGCAGCTTTACAAGTACTGCAGCACTCCAGCCTTAACACAGACACGTCAATATTCTGTGGCTGAAGAGAACAGCAGTAAAAGGAAACCATCTATTACTGACCTTGATGGCAATTAAGAGAACAAATAACAGTAGCCATTCAAGTTTTAGAACTAATCTCTTTCTCACATTTCCTCCCACAATCAGACAGGGACTGCATTGGCTTGTGTACCCTGTCCTGTCAGACTGATTTCAGATAAGATTTATGAAACAATAGAGTTTAAATCTCACATCGCTACTATATGATGACTAGCAGGCTAGTGAGTGTAAAAATAAATGTGCTAAAGGTCTAAGGTATTTGTAACACCTTAGTGGAAAGTATCCAATAGTTAATGCTAAGTACCTAATACCTAAATACCTACTGTGATTGAGATTTTTCTTTCATATATTCTCCTTCTAAAAGAGCTTCTGAAAATACAACCAAAGAATAGGTCAATAATCTCCAGAAATATGGAGCATATTGTAGCCTCTACAGATATCCTGAACTCTACTGCACAGCAATTCTTCTCCTTTGAAGTAAATCAATACTTTCTTTATGTATCTGATGAATATTTTATCTAAAAAAGATAAATCTAAAAAGTAACATACAAATATGCACTACATATTTCCCTCCAAAAATGATCCTGAAAAAAGAGCAAAATCCAAAGGTCAAAGTAAAGATTACGTATACTTTATTACTGACATGTGAATGAAGTGATTTTCTTTGAAATGGGTGTGTTTTCTTGCAGGAGCCTTACACTGCGTGCTTTCAAATAGCAGGTGTTTAAAACATGACTATATGTTATCATGCACAAATTCCAAAGAAAACAGGTGTTCTTTATTCTCCATTCAACCATCTTGAACTGCCATCCTCAGGCCTGATTTTGGGGAATATTTTCTATCTTCATACTTCCCTCTAAAGAATATGGAAAATGTTTAGCATTTCTGAAAAAAAAACAGGCTATTAATATTTTGAGTTGGATATGTAATTGCTGAGATATTCACAATTTATTTAAGAATTTCCACATGTCATTTTGTATCTCAGTTGCATATAGTGAATTGAAGAGACTGTAATCTTTCCCTACCGTTGTTTTTGGAAGAAAAGTTTCAAAGCCAGGAACCTTGGAGAAGCCTCAAGAACTGCACTTATCAGCACAATGGAAAAAGAACATGAGTTTTTATTTACCACCATTTAGCCGTAAATTACACCTGAATCAATTTATTGGTAAGAGCATAAAGAAATACTGCAGAGACGCTGTATCATATATACTCAGACTTTATACTGAATGAGACAAGAATATATACAAAAAACCACCTAGCTCATGTAAAAGTTTACATAATGTGTAAGAGTAGTGGGACAAAACTAAATTTAAAGACTTGCAACTGCAGTATTAGTACCTTTTTTGTATAATGTTTATGCAGATTTTCATATATAGAAAAGTAGAAATTTCTTCCCAATATGCAGAACTGCCAGTAAACTGAGGAATTTTGTTTTTATATCATGATCATCTCTCACCTGGGCTGAATGAATGACTGTGGGCATTAACAGGTATTAGCATGTGTGAGAAATAGCCAATATAGGATCACACAATTTGCTTTCTGAAAATGTTATTTATTTTGACTTTATCCTTTATTTTGCTATGGGAAAGCCGTGGCTACATGCATCTGGCTTTATGCCTCCACAGAATATGGGCTAGACTGGTGAGAGATTGTATTTTTGACTCAAGATCAAATCTTCGCAATTTCTGCTTCTCTATAACAGATACCTGTTTTATGGTACAAACCTGATGTCTTGGTAATAGCTTATAGAGAAAACAGTTTCATGGAAAAGTTAAACACTTTAATTTGTAGGACTAGATTCACCGGAAAGTTGAGATCTGCTTAATGAGAGGAACAGCTAATTTTATAATCACCCAATGCATGACCTGATGTGACTGCTTCTTAAACAAACCCCAGTGTAACTTAGAGTAAACTAATGTCTAAAATTACAAGCTCTGGACTAGTATCTGGAGCTCACAGTACCAGTTAGTGATCAAGAAAGTGCAAACATACTCTCATGTCATCCTCTCAGTTTCTCTCTTGCTTTGGTTCTTTGTCAGATATCAGTATTTTTGCTCTGAGCTCCAAGCTACCTTTTTGCCAGACCTCAAGTTCATGCCCTCTCCTATGGAGGGATATAGGAGCAGTATTCCCATTAAAAGAATGGTTAGAAAAGTTGTTTCTCATTAAAAGTACATAATTTTGTTCCTTTGCATCTGCAAAATGTCTGAATCATTTCCAGAAACATTTGAGTCAGGAAAGAGATCAATCATCAGAAATAATAGCTTCAATGATAAAACTACAAGCTATTCTAGAGAGACTTGTAATAAACAGAGGCTAATTTGAACCTTAAGTCTTGCTGTATGCTCTGTTTTAAGCTCTATAATTAAAATTATCTTTCTGACATATTTCATTCACTTTAGAAAGTTTGGAATTGAACAAGAGTACTGTTCAGCCCAGCGGTGTGTGATTTCAAAATTCTTACTTTAATTTGAAAATTTTTAATATAATGGGAAATATTTCCCATCATTTGGGAGCAATGAAAGGGAACTTGCATACATCAAGTTTATGGATGATAGACTTGGATATAGTCAGAGTTCAAATTATCTCTGCAAATATACATCTGGAATTCAAATAACCATGGTTTTATAAATGGATTGTTAGCATTGTTAGCCTTCTTACAGCAGCATAAGATGCAGTAAGAGTTTTCAAAGAAAAAGTACTCCTAAGCCATTTTAATGCTTAGCCTCAACCAGGTAACTCTACAGCAGCAGAGTTGAAGGGCAAATTAATTGTTTCTTTTTTTTTGTAAAATTCACAGTTGGAACATGGTTCACATTCTTTGCTTTTGGAATTATCCCAAGGCAGCACTGGAATATGGAGTAACATATGGGCATTTCTGTATGTTTACAAGAAAAGCTATTTTGCAAATAAACAGCCATTAGCAAAACAATAGAGGCTTCTAATCTTACTAATCCTCTAGTAGATTGCTGAGACTGGGTAGGGGTATATAAAGGTCATGCTGGCCTGTGTCTCCATTTTATTATAATAACAAAAAGCTGTTGTCCCCGCTTCATATTTCCCCATCCCCCCTTCCTCCCTTGGTGGATGCTATGAGTGTTTGTGTTAGGAAATACGAAGCTAGGTCAGTGGCTGCTGTTCATCCATGAGTGCTGCAGGCTGCAGCTATGCCTCGTTCATCCTTATGGTTGGATCTTAAACGACATGTGCCTCTTTCCAAGGAGCAGATTCCTCAGAAGGATCAAGTACCCAGGGATGTATCTGTATGAGCTACAGATACAAACTGATCACAGGAGGAGTGTGTTACGCGATAACGGGCACTTGATGATTACAAATTCCCAGGGTGCTGAATGCACCGTTTCTGCTTTTTGCACATTTTTATTCCTGTTTTGCTTTGCTGACTCTTTCGCATTAAAGAAGGATGTTTGAATCAAGCACAAGGAGAGATGAGAATGTTCTGTGCAGAGCAGAGACACCCACTGGTATATTCCAGCAAAAAAATTACCCCGCCTCAAAGCACGTATGACAGCCATCTTAACTTCTGGCAATAAAATGGGAAAGTAAAATTACTTGGTGTTACACAATGATATCCTTCAGAGAGTAGCCTTTGCATTAAATACACTGTGGCAGTATATAGCTGCCTGTGCTATACATCTGAGGGAACACCCCAAACAGTCTACCACTCCCTTCAGCAAATCTTTATTCTAAAGTTCACTTTCATGTTTTAATGCTTCTAACTGCAAAAATGCAGCCTGAGGCTGTTTTGGAACTAAACACAATTCAGAGCAGTCTAAGACAGCTCTAAAGCCTGCCAGGGGCTGAAATGGTGTTATGGTCCTCACTATAAGAAAGCAGTTTAGGTGTCTAAAAACTGCACTCCAGATTACGTCTGTGCCAGAGTTTCAAAACTCACTAATATTTTAAATGCCTTCCAGTCCATGTCTATTATTGTTTGCCAACATGTATAATCTAACCTGCTTACCCTGGTCTGCTCTGCCACTCAGGCTTTATTTCCCTTTTTTTCTGCATCGTTGGTACCACCCAGTTTTCTCCATTGCATGCAGCCTCTGTGCTGTTGCTTTGAGAGCACACCCACAGTGACAGCTTTCCTCTTCTCTATGTTTATGTACAGATACAACACTCAGTACTGGATTAAGACACAGGAATTAAAGACCCAAACCTAAATCTCCAACTCTGGAATGATTAAATGAGAATCTGTTAGAGTTTTTTATGAACTCTCTTTTTTATCCTTGAACAAGCAGCTTTTGACCCATATGGTTGTGAGAGTATGATCTCACTGTAATTGACATAATAGTATCTGTTGCAATCTGCAGACTGTAAACCTGTAAGGTCAGTGGTATCTTGTGTTTTAGTGGAGTTCAAATCCTTTCAGCCATGCAGGAACTAGCTGTGATAATGGCTACAAGCAAAGCAGTCCTGCCTTCTTTCCTCCTGCCCCTCCTTACCTCAAGTTGCTGAACGAAAGTACTTCAGATGCCACTCTATGTCAGAGATCTCATTTGTTCTACGGGAAATGCATACACTTTGGGGTTACTCAAAACAGAAAGGATTTATTATGGAGCAACAAGGAGCCTCAGGCTTTCAGGCTGAGGGCCTTGGACTAGTTGAAGTTTTCTAATCTCTGGTCCTTGTTGTTGTGCAGGTGGCATAATGTAGATAGGCATTATTTGTGCTCTGTGACTCTGTTACTTGTCACTGTAAATACAAAAAATCATGGTTGCAGCCCCCACTCCCCTCAAAAGCTGTGTTGCATATACATTTGGAACTCATATCTTGTAGTTTTGCAGGTTTCATGTTCCACCCCTCATGAGTCCTTCCTGCAGCAGCTGTCACAAATTTGGTGGTTCGTGACATTTATGTGGATCATTTCTCTACTCTGGCCCTATTTGCTTTCCTCCAAGCAGCTAAGCAGCAATCCCCATACTTATTTTGGGACAGGGCACCTTCCTGCCTGTGCATTCACACAGCTCTTCTGTCTTTATTCTTTTTATTTTTCCTCGGGAGTTTTGATCCCTGCAGCAATTTACAAAGGCAAGTACTTGAGCTGGAAGGAGAGGTACTGTCTCTGAAAATAAATATCTAGTCTTTGTGTTTATGAAGAAGAATTAAGAAATATGAACCTGCATAGGCCATGCAAAGCCCTGAAAATAAATTCAGGCTTAAGAAAAATCCTGTCATTTCAGAAATGCTATCCTTACTTTGCATTATTCCACTAGCTATTCTTTAGTGGGGTTGTTTGTTAATTGCTGTCACAGTTCTTATGTGTCAATAGAGTCAAGAAAAAAGTGAAAGCAATCAAAAAGAAATTAATATTTATTTTTTTTAAGCTGAGATAATGTTGAACATTCACATTAATCAGTTTTTAGTTTGTGACTTCCAAAACCAACCTATTTTGCCATTGTGATGGCCTGATTTTACCTTTTCCAGGGAGTTCATTGCTACACCTAGCATAAGTGGCAGAACTGGATACTTCTACAAAACATTAAGTTAATGTTTGAACTTGGCGTTTCCAGGCACATTTCTCGAGGGGCCTGAGCATCACGCCTCTTACCCAGCTGCACATTTGACGTCTGCCTCGTCTCCCGCCCCTTTTCGTGCTATCTGAGGATTCGGGCGAGGCTGATGAACACCGCCCCGGTCCGGGCAGCAGCTTCAGCTGGGCTTCGCCCTCCCTTTGGGCATGTGCAGAGCGCACGACTGTGTCTGTGTCTGCGTGAGTGTGACAGTGTGTCTGGGAAGCACCGGAGCTGCACATGCTCACTGGGCAGCGCGGATCGCCGTTCCACCTCGTGTCACAGCCAGCGGGACAGGCTTGGCTGCATGCAGGGATGCTGAAAACATTCTGCGTCCCCGGCGACGCTCGCCCCGCTCCGGATCTGACGGGGCGACCCTCCCTCGAGGGCCTTTCACCCCCGAGGGGCCAGGGCTGCCGGTCGGTGGCCCCTTCTCCCCTCGCTTCGCCGGGCTCCCCTCTCTCTGTTCTCGCCACTCTCGTAGAATCACCGAGGCTGGAAAAGACCTCCAAGATCATCCAGTCCAACCATCAGCCCATCCCCCCCCATGCCTAAACCATATCCCAAAGTGTCACTCGTCCCCTCGCTTCCCACTCTCCGCAGCGCTGTCCTCACCTATTCCCACTACTCCCTCCCTGCTCTCCCCGCTCGCCAATCTCTCAGCAGCGCTCTGCCCTCACCCACTCCCATTCCCACGCCTCCCCTCCTCTCTCCCCACTCTCTCCGCAGCGTTCTGCCCTCTCCTATTCCTATTCCTATTCCTATTCCTATTCCTATTTCTATTCCTACTCCTGTTCCTATTCCCACTCTTTTCCTCCATCTCCCTGCTCTCCCCTCCCCGCTCCCCACTCTCCCCGCAGCGCTCTGCCCTCACCTATTCCTATTCCTATTCCAATTCCATTCCCATTCCCATTCCCACGCCTTTCCTCCCCGCTCTCTCCGCAGCGCTCTGCCTATTCCTATTCCTAGACCTATTCCTATTCCTATTCTATTTCCATTCCCCCGCCTTTCCTCCTCGCTCTCTCCGCAGCCCTATTCCTATTCCTATTCCTATTCCTATTCCTATTCCTATTCCTATTCCTATTCCCATTGCGATCCCCGCTCCTCTCTCCCCGCTCCACGCGCCGCGCTCGCCCCCGCGCGCGCACGAGTGACATCACCCCTGTCCAATCAGCCTCTGCCTCCCCCCCCACCCCCCTCCGCGTCCCGCTCCGGCCCCGGCGGCCCTCGTGCCGTGCGGTGCGGTGCTGCGCGCCCTGTGCCGTCCCGTGCCGGGCGTGCGCGGCCGCCGCGGGGGGGACAGCTGGGCTGTGCCGCAGCGCTGCACAGGTAGGGCACGGTTCGCTTCGCGGCGGGTGACACCCTCCCTCCCTCCGCGCCCACTTTGGGCAGCGGGGTCCCCGTGTTAGAGCCGCGGGCCAGAGCCGCCGCCTTCGCCGAACACAGAGCGCAGCCCCCGGTGCTGAGAGCGCCCTGCCGCGGCGGGGACTCCGCTCGGTAGGTGCGGGCTAGCAGGAGAGCCCCGAGCTGCCCTCAGGCGGTACCAGTAACAGTGGGGAGAGGCGGGGGGGACGGTAGTCGCCCCCCCAGCCTCCCCCGGGCGGGTGGGCGCTGGGGATGGGATTACTCGGTCCCCTGGGCTCCCGAAAGTGGGGCGCCTTGCCTGGGGAATGCTGTCGCGGAAGCCGCCCGCTCACGGGGGCTGCGGGAGCCGCCAGGCGCCCGTGCCGGAGGGGTCGGGTGCCGCAGGGAGGACCTGATGCGCGTATGGATTCTGGCAGCTTGAAGAAAGATGTGTCCGTGCTGCGTTCTTCCAGCGCATCGTTCGGGCAGCGCTGCCGCGGCTCAGGGTGCCCGTCAGAGCGCTCTGCGCGCCTGGAGCATCTGCAGCCCCGCTCTGTCTCCTTTGACTCGGCTGCCTTGCCTAGGGAAGCTGCGGATGCCCTTCCCCTGGAGGTGTTCAAAGCCAGGTTGGATGGGGCCTTGAGCAGGCAGGTCTGGTGGGAGGTGCCCCTGCCCATGGGTCGCTTCCAATCCAAACCATTCTGTAATTCTGTGATATTGGTGTAGTGGTGATCAGCTAAACCGGGATTTTTTTGGTTGCAGTAAGAATAATAGTGTTACACTTTGTTTTCCCCTTGTAAAGTGCTAATTATGCTTCTTCTCTGTGCCAGTTTTCCGTAAACGGCAGTGATTCAGGCTGGCTGTAGTAACACCTGCTGGTGAGAACAGAAATGCCTCTTGCGGACATTGCCGTTGCTGATCTCTGCTAAAAGCCACCTGAAGGGGCTCGTGATGCTGTGCCTGAGCTGCAGGCTGAGTGAGGGGCTCTTTGGGAACCCTATCTGCTTTATGAAACGCTATTTAATTCTGCTTATCTATGGAGTTAATCAACTATGGAGATTATCTATGGAGTTAATCAACTATGCTCCATTTAGTAATGAAAGTAAAGCACGACCTGCGAGCTAAGAATGTTTTCAGTGTTTATTATATTAAAACCCATAAAAAATATTTAGAGCGTTATCTAAGGTTTTAAAAATAAACCGTTATGTAATTACCGGTGAATACAACTTAGGCAAAAAATTGGAGGTGTTAACAAATGCACTTTACCAAGTATCAGTCCTTTGTATAAAACTATTTGTAAACCAGTAAGAATAATGAACACAGGACTTGAAATTCCATAAAAGCAGGGAAAAGCTTCCTGAAATAACCTGAAGTTATAAAAATTCTCAATTTTTCTCTTTTGCCATTAGTAATTTTGAAATGTTTTTCTTGCAGTACAGATCCCTATGAAAGGATGATTTTTTGGCCCATGTTGTACACATAAAATTAATCAACCAAAATTTCTTTAATAATTAAATTCCCTTAATGTTGTAGGAGCCTGTTGGTAGTATGGAGCTTTTGGTTTATTGTTAACATTTGAATATGTATTATCAGTATCAGTTGTTTTACTTTTATATTTATATTGGCGTTTAGTAATAGTTGGTATCACAACAGAATATACCTTTTTGATTCCTAAATTTTGCAAAAAGTAAAAATAAGAAGCTAAGCAAAACTCTTCTGTCCTTGCCCATGTTTGTATTATACACATTACTGTTCTAAGCTAACAAGAAATTTCCAGTTTTACTTCTTACAGACACCAAAAAGTCATGCAACCTCAGCACAGCTGCATGATAATGCAAGAATTTACTTGATTACATAGAACCTTGAATTAAGTATCTTAAGCACCTTCTGTAGAAGAAATTCCACATTTTTAAGGTTATGGCACAGAAAGCTTTTAAGTGCCTTTTTGAGCATGTCTTGCTCATACAGTCTTAATTACATGATCACATACTATCTTTTTTCCTACAGGAATCCTGTCATATCCCTAGTGCATGGGATGGATGAAGCTCACTTTAATACAGTAATAATAATATAATAACCGCCACCACAAGAAAGCGTAAAAAAATTTCAACTCTCAAAGTAAATTTCTTCTTATTTTACTTTATTGGACACACAGTGGCTACCAGCAGGATTCTAAAAGTTGAATCCTTTGCACAAATTCTTGCAGCCAGTCTTGGTCTGCTTTTTTTAGGCATTCTTGATCTTGAACATTCCAAATTTGTCTTTAGTTTCTTGTCTCAGCCAGTCCTGTCTCTCCCTTCTTTTTGCCTGTCAGCATTCCTTTTGTTTACTTTTCCTTATTCCTCTGAGCTTCCTCTTCTTGATTTGCTACATCCAGTCTAGTCTCCCACTCTTCTTGGTCTCCAGTGACTTTTTCTGTGCTTTTACCAGACATTGGTCTCAATTTTTATTTTTATTTGTAGACCATAAGGTGGCTTTTGTTCTTCTGCACTGAAACAACTCAGTGCTTTCTTCTAAGAAGTTGACTGGTTTATGATACGTTTTTAGACATACAGGAAAGAGTGTAGCATTAACTCAATGCTTGCCTATATTAATGGCTTCAAACCATAGTCACTAACATTTTTTTGAAGTAAAAGATACTTTTGCTGAGAGAAAGGAGGAAAGCATGGATGTGGTTTTCCTCCCTTGTCCCTTTTAAAAATTGAACTCTTGAAAGAATTTTTCAGTGAGGCATGTAAGTATATATTTCTATGTATGCATTGGCAGAAAGCAAGGACAGACAAGACACTTACTTTGCCAAAGTTGTAAGTAGTGGTAAACATTAGAAATGGTGAGCAACTTAAATAGTCCTAACTATGAAGGTGCATTAGCAGTTCTGACTGGAGCATATACTGTATTTTAGCTTAACTCTGCTAAGTTTTGGCGAGTTCTGGGCAAATAAAGTAACTGATGATTTGGTTTTTATTTGGGTTTACCCTTATTTAATTTAATGTTAATGTTTTGTTACATCTGTTGTAGAGAAGCATTTACAAAAAGAAGATGTAAGCATCTCAGTGTTACCACTGCACCACAGTATTTTGTTTAAATAAGATAGTCCTTTTGTTGCAATAACTTGGGTCTGATGTCCAAAATAGGGTGTACAGATGAGTTACATTTTATACCACAGAATGAATATTATAATTAATGTGAGACAATATGTAAAAACATTCCACATATCTGTGGAATCCTAAGAGCTCATATGAGCAGTGCAGTATTGAAATGAAGAAATATAAGTATACATATTTGACGAGTTCTTTCCTTATATTTATGTAATACTTTTATAATTGGCACATAGTAGCCAGATTATCCATGCAACAGAGTTAGCCTTTCACACAGAGATCATGATTTAGTCATGAGATGGGTGTTCTCTTTATGGCTTTATTGGAAACATCCTGCTTTACCGTAGACAATTCAATTTTCTCCAGTTTAGCAAAATATTTGAATACAAGCGTAACTGTAATTTGCTGTTGATTGCTGGCCAAGCCAGTACTCATAGTTGTTAGGCATGCACTTCAATTTACTGTTGTATTAGTTTCTGCGTGAAATTGTTTTTCTTACCCTTAAAATCTGAGTAACGCACTTCAGCTTAAGAACTGCTAAATTAAATTTGTTTGTAAAAATCAAGGAAAGATGTTGATATATTCAGTCGAGGATTGGAATAGAGTACTCTGAAGTTTTACAGTTTCCCTCCTACAAAGTTTTCAAGTCTCAAATGGATAAAGCCCCCAGCAATCTCATGTGGTATTTTAGCTGAGCCTGCTTGGAGCAGGAGGTTGGGCTAGAAGCCTCTTGATGTCCCTTACAGCCTGGGTTATCCTATGACGTTGTCCTGTTATTCTCTCTGTAAAGGGGAAACATCAGTCTGAGCAGTACTTGCTGAAAGGGAAAGGCAAAAGTGTTCATGTCTGAATGAAATATTTAATGCTACAGACTGAATTCCCTTTTTAGTTTCAATTGGTAATTGTATTTAAATGCACTGCTGGATTTGCTATGTGTGTTAGGAAGGCTTGATGTCATATTAGAGGTCTGTTTTATGGGAGATAATAACAGAGTTCAGTAGCATGGTCAGTTAAAGTTGGTATGTTATAAGAAGTTGTACTACTTAACTAATAATACATCTTCAGTTTCGTCAGAAGAAAGGATACCTCTTCTTGATACAGCTGTTTTATATTATGAAACTTGTATTTTTCAAACAAAATCTCATACACTTATATCTGAATGTAAATATTTAAAACAAACATTGGGTGTTGATAAGTGGAACAGTCTGTTGATGTTGTCTCAATTTTGTATCTAGTTAAGGTGCTAATCTTTCTGGGCATGATGAGTGCTTGCTGAATGAGGGAGATAACTAGGTGCCCTGCCTCAAGCAGAGGGATGGGACAATAAAGTGACTGGTTCTAACACATCAGCTGCAGTGAGATTGGGAATTTTGGTTTTATCACAACTGGGAAAGAAGTCCATATCTGTGTTCTGTAAAACAAATGATTTTTGGAGTGCCTGGTTATATAATTCAAGTAATATGTGATGTGGTGATAAATATATCATTTTTTTTGAAAGCTGTCTTGATTTTATGAATATCATAAACTGACCTTTTATGTAGAATTTTGTTTTTCACTATGTCTGTTCTTCAGGCTTTCCATGTTCAAGCCTAATCACAAAAATAAAATAATTTATTTTGTTTCTTGCATGAGAAAAGAGAGGCAGCCTTATACCCTACATGTTTTTTAATGAAGATTTCCTTCTAGGTAATTGGATTTCTGACTGATATGCTTTCTTTGAAACTCAAAATAAAGCTGACTTTGTTTTGATAAGGGCAGTCAGTTGTCTTGCCAGCTACTCACTGGAAAGACGTAAAATAAAGTAGAAAAGAAATTAGATGTCTTGATGTATTGAAGATTAAACCTGTATTTTCCTTTACCAACCATTATTAGTGAACTTCTAGAAGTGCCTAGTCGGATAACTTGCCTGTTGATAAGGCTTGCTCTTTCTACAAGTTGGAAGATTCACTGTTGTTGCTTAGTAGTATTTTTAGCTAGAGTAGTGTGTTTTTTCACTATGAACATTTTTGAGGAGAGCAAAAAGAAAAGACTAAGGATTAAGATAAATGAGAAAAAGCAGCTAGAAATATACTTCTTTTTTGTTCGTTTTCTGAATTTCTTCTTGTGAAGAATAAGACCATTGCTCTTCTGAACTATTGCCAGAAGCCCAGTTTCATTGCCACATCAGCTGTCTGCAGTTTAGTTCTTTTATAAAAATGAACTTTGAAATATTGAACACTTCCCATTTTAGATTTTCATTGTAAATGAACTCCAAGGAACACTAGCTGCTACTGAAATAGATATTGGAAAGCCATGCATTCTGGAATGCTCCTTTTCCCCCTTCTTCTTGTCACTTTCTGAACTGTCTTTGCTCTTGATTTTTATTACACCATTTCCCTCTGACTTTTCCTGGCTCTCTAAGTTTTCAAAACTTTTTAATAAATTAATGTTTAGAAAAAGTATCCAGTTCTGCTGCTTACCCTAGGTGTAGCAATGATATCCCTGGAAAAGACAATCAGGCCATCACAGTGGCAAAATTAGTCTACAGCTTGACTGTAATAGGTTGTTTTTGAAAGTCACAAACTAAAGACTGATTAACGTGAACGTTCAGCATTATCTTGAGCTTAAAAAAACTGAATATGAATTTCTTTTTGATTGCTTTCACTTCTTTCTTGACTCTTTATTGACTCATAAGAACTGTGGTAGCTACTGCAAAACGACCCCACTAAAGAGTAACTCAGGGAATAGTGCCAATGCTACTTTCTAAACAACTGGTGATAGTTCAGTTATACTTTGTTGATTAAACATCTTCCATGTCTTTCTGTTCAGTTTTGCATTAGGTCTTTTCAGGTGGATACTTTGTTGTTTTTTTAGTAGTGTTGGGGTTTTATTTAAGTCAGTATAGGAGAAAAGGCTTATCCTCAGAGTTATGGATGGCAAGCTGAATAAGACCCTCGGTTCTTTGTCTCATCATCATAGTTCATTGCCTCTTTCATTTCTTGATGTTGTTCTGCCACATTCAGAAGTAGTTTTTTTTAAAAATTTACTGATGCATTAACTGAAGAGTTACATTATATGGTGAATAATTCTTATCACAACCAATTTATCTCAAAATTATTGTATCTATATAAACAATTTATCTGTGTAAATATAGCATTAGTAGTTTAGATGAAGAATTAACTTCCATTTAGGTAGCTGCTATTTACAAAATAAGAATCTGGAAAGCACTGACAAAACCTAATTAAAATTATAAAAAAATTTGCATAATCCAAAAATGTCTCATCTCATCTGATACATTGTCCTAGCCTTATCCAGTCACTATTACATTAACATATATTTGTGCACATACCCAAACATATCTACATGCATGGGGTTTTCCTCCCACCCAATGCACTTCTATTTGTCTGAAGATAGTGGACTGAAGAAGAAAGTTATCTCTAATAAATGCCCCAAAAATAACGGAAGGAAAGAGGAGCAGATAATCTCAAGTAGGATGATTTTTAAGAAATGAGTTTAGAAGTTACTAACTGCATTATTAAAATGTAAATGTAAGCAGTATTTTGAGGTATTTGCATTGTATTAATGAAATTAACAATTAAAAAAAGTATACTTACTTGGTAATGGACGCTTTTCAGCATTCTGGGGACCTTCTGCCAGTATGTGCAAACAATGAGTCATTACTTGAGGAATTTTCTCGAACTGAAGTATTTCTGCCTGTTTCTTCTTGGGAAAATCATGTTGAATATGAACCAGGAGCAAAACCAGTGTAAACTCTCCCTCTGGGAAAGTAGAGTGGATAAATATTTTAAAAATATTAAATAGCTTTTTATTTTTAATGTGATGGTGATTTGTGGTTATTAGCTAAGAATACATGAGATGAGTAAAGGCTTTTGAGTGAAAAAGACTTGATTGCATTTTCATTACCAGTAATTTGCTGGTTTATTTACTATTAGTCTGTGTGAATACAAAATGGGATTTTGGATCACGGAGTGAAGTGGTATTTCTGAGAAGAAAGATTAATTTGCACTTAGCTGTATAGGTGAGGTACAGAAAAAAATCTGACTAGACAGTATTTTGTTTTTGTGGAAATGGGAGTTTTGCTTGTGCTGCTCAGAATGGTATAGTCCTACAGAAACTTCAAGGCATAAAGAAAGTTTTGTAGTTAAAACAGCCCCAGCTGTTCCCATTTCCGCTAACATTCTTTTATTGCAACACTTTCTGTGAGTTCCCTACAGACTAACTGACCCAGTCTTAAATGTGGCTGAACCATAAAACCTGTTTTGTCTCAATTCTATGAGATCTTATTTGAAGAGTTCAAAAGATACAAAGACCTTTATTTTTCTTCTCAGGGATTAACCCCATTCCAATGTGACATTTGTATTGGAAGTTACAGCAGCTGCATATAATTCAGACCTTGCCTATGCCTATACTGGAAGGAAGCACAACTATGTCAGCTATGAAAGAAGCATAGTTAAGTATGTAGTATGGTACTAAAGGATTACCTCAGTTTTATTTATATTCACATAGCAAATTTTGTGGCCTACTGAGTATGTTTAGCTCATTTTATCTTTAGCAGTGTTACCAACTGACAGTGTTAAACTGACTGTGATTAGATAAAGCCTGCAAATAGTCACTGAGGTTTCCTATGTATGTGAGGGTTTGGTTTTGTTTTCTTTTTTCTTTTGAGGATTTTTTTTTGTGGTTTGTTTGCTTTTTTTAAACACCAAGCTTTCTTTTTCTGCATCTGTGTTGATGTTTACAGGTACTGGTGTGACAAGAGAGGAAAGGAAAATATGGAAAAAGTATATATGGTTTTTGGCCACTGACAAAAAAATTCTAATATATCACATAAACCAATGAGAACAGGTTACAATTTACTGTTGTGTTATTATTTAATACTATCAAAGCACCTACAGATTTTTATGTTACAGGACCACTCATCTTTCACACATTCTTTGCAAATCAGCTTGAAGAAAAACTGGTGGAGTAATGTAAGTACAGTGAAGCATATGGAACACCTTGAAATGTAATTTTTATTTCAGTACTTTGGGACCTGTTTCTGGACAGCCCCATTCTCAGGTCAGCACACTTCTAGGTAGAAATATTTTGGTACTTGTTTATGACTGTCTAAACTAAAGCATCCAAACATACAGGATATTGTTTTTCAAGGATTTTCATGGTTAATGAGATATTAATGTTTTTTATAGGTATCAAACCTTTTTATAAAAGGGGAATACATTTATTAGGTGGGTGTTAGCTACATACTGTGTTATTTAATGGGGTGTGCAAGCAGCCAGAGAGCAGGTATTTGGCTGTTTGACTTGGAGGTGTTTTAATCTAAGGTAACAAAATAGTCCAAAGAGAAATATCTGTATAGCTGAAAAAACATGTTTTGGAAATTTTGGTTTACTGGCAGAGTACTTCCGGTACTTCCAGAGTGTAGGGGCTATTTCTTGCCTGTTCAGGGAGAAACAGTTGTTAAATACATGGTCATAATAAGTTTTTGCTTGTTGCTTTGTCTTAAAGCTTTGTGGGAACAGAAAACTTTTTGGAGTCGGATATAGGTGGATTTAAAAGGGAGAACATTTATTAGCAGCTATCATTAGGCCTTTAACTTTTATCATCTGGATGCAAGTTTTGGGCTGGATGGAGCACTGTCTGGCTGAAGATGTTTACCATAGTATACGTGTTTGGAGTAGCCTTGCAGAACATGTGGGCTTGTGCTTCTTCTGAACAGTTCTTCAGCTCTTACATAAAAGCTCTATTTATGTTTATGGTTTTGTGTCTGCTAGTCTACTGATGTTTTTTTATTTTGACTTCGTTATTCCCATTCAGTAGGATCTTTCCCTGGGAATCTGCTCACAGCCCAGAAGGCCAACTGTATCCTGAGCTTCATCAACATAAGCATGGCCAACAGGTCAAGGGAGTTGATTCTGCCCCTCTACTCTGCTCTTGTGAGGCCCCACTTGAAGTGCTGCGTCCAGCTCTGGAGTCCTTAGCACAGGAGCGACATGGACCTGTTGGAGTGGGTCCAGAGGACGGCCACTGGAATGATCAGAGGGATGGAACACCTGACCTGTCAGGGCAGGCTGAAAGTGTTGGGCTTGTTCAGTTCGGAGGAGGGAAGGCTCTAGGGAGACCTTATTGTGCCCTTTCAATACTTAAAGGCCTACAAGAAAGATGGGGAGAAATTTTTTAGTAGGGCATGTTGTGATAGGACAATGATATTAAACTAAAAGAGGGTAGATTTAGACTAGATGTAAGGAAGAATTTTTTTACAATGTGGGTGGTGAAACATGGGGAGAGGGGTGGTAGATGCCCCATCCCTGGAAACATTCAAGGTCAGGTTGGATGAGGCTCTGAGCAACCTGATCTGGTTGAACATGTCCCTGCTCATTGCAGGAGGCTGGACTATTACCTTAAAAACTCCCTTCTAATCCAAAGCATTCTATGATTCTATGTACAGTGTGGCTTGAGCTCATGCTTATTTCTAAATTTATGGCCCATTAAAACTTGTAAACCTGACCTTCATCCTGGGTGGTTCTCTCATCTTCCCTGAAGTTCTTCTCCTGATGGCCTGGGGAGAACCCCTTAGGTGAAATTGATCTCATTCCTAGCGGCAGGGGGCGATGAGAAACTGGATCAGAAGAAGTAATAGGTAACGAGTGCTAACACACATTTCTTAATTTGCCTGGCCTGTTCTGTGTTTCAGTATAAAGTTGTCTTCATGACTTTAAAATCACATCACTGATTTAAAATAAATAGTCTGTTTTTGCCCTAGCTCATGAATTTACTGACTGTGTCTCAGAAACAGAGAGTCATCTGAGCCAGATTTCAACAAGCATTAGGAATGCAGCCAGTTCCTATGTTCCTACAGTTGTCATGTTATTCCCTTCAGGATTCTTCCATTTTGGTACATAATTTCTGTGAAATTACCTGTCTGCTTAGAGGTGGTTGTCTTCCAGACTTTGTTCTTGTGAAAGGCACCCAGGAATTGGAAGTCCCGGTGTAGTCAGCAGATGTTTGCTATTAACTGAATGGTAACTTCAAGACAAAGGATCTTACAATTCCTTTATGAGGATGAGCTTTATAGTTGTATTATTGCATGTAGATAAGTAGAAACATCTGTATTCTTGTTTTTCAGTTACTCAAATGTAGAAGGTTGACACAGCTGAAAGCAATGAAGGAGTTCTTTATGAATCAGCTTCCTAAATTGCTCATCCAGAGATTTGGGTTTAAATGTTTTCTCAGTTCAGTGAGATATAAAAGCAGAAATATTTGTTGCAGACATTTAGAAATATTCTCTTATGGTTTTACAGAGAGTTGCAAATGGTAAGGTTTTTTGTTAATTCTGACTGCAGAATTCTACATAAAACATTACTGTGTCTCTCTTTTCTCTGCTGGTCTAGAGGCAGTTGGCAGGTGTTAGCTTCCACTAAGTGAGAGTTGTAAGCTGCACAGCTTGGTAATTGGCATAGAAGTTGGGTAAGGAAATTGCCTTCTTCTTTTATGCTACAATATAGTCTTTTTAAGACAAGTTCTTTTTCTTTCCCAGAGAAAATCGGCCATTATTCAGTTTTCTCAAAGAAAGAATGCATACATGTAGGCAGCATGAGGAAGAAGTACTTGTCGTCAGATTGGCTTGTGTTTTGCTGAATCAAGAGATGAGAGCTCTGTGTCACCAATATTTTTGAAAGCCAGTCTAAGAGTGTTTGAAAGTTTAAGTGGGTGCCAGCTGGGAAGAACTTTAGGGGTACCTGTGTGAAATGAGTGGCAAAAGAGAATCCTGTACAAGAAAGAAAAAAAATTGTCATTTTGCAGCTATACAAGGAATGACTCATTTTTCCACTCCATTAGAAAGAACGTTTGTGTACTGTGCATCTGAAAATATGTTTCTTTGCTCTTTCTTATTCTGTCTCCCTTACTGGAAAATTAGGAAGTTCACTTCAGAGGAGGAAACATTAGTCTGAGATTCTGTTGCAAGTTATTTCTATTGTTAAGATGATTTCTTAGGAATATGCTTATAAATTAGTTTTTGTTGAAGCAACACCTTTGTGTGTCACTCAGAATCAGACTGCTGTACAAACATAGTCTGTAAGAACAGCAGTAGTAAAGTCCATTAAGGTGTGGAAACCTGATGAAAGACTGGAAAGAATGGTGCAGTTAAAAACATTAAGGAATGTATGGCAAGCGTAGGAATATCTTGGTGTCTTCCTCATTGAACCCTCTAGCTCCTCCTTTAAATTCATGGTACAAGGAATTTTTGTTCAAGAAATACGTGATTCTTAGGACAGATGAATAAGTATTCTTCATATAATATTTATATTTGATATCATTTAGGAATGTCTAATAAAATACAACTTTTGTCTTCAAGTTTTTAGAACATCGTAGTTATGCAGGTTCCTGACTGTAAAAGACTTGTCTTGAAAGTGGTATCAGCAAATTCTCAGTTAGATTCTCTTTGTAACAGTCCCTGACTCGATGTGCATCTTGTGCTTTAACTTTATACGCCTTTGGTGTCGATTCTTCATTCCCTTCTCTTAAGCCTATATTACTCTTGTTACTTTGGGTCAGACAATCATAGACATATGTCTGAAAAAAGAACCTTCACACACCCCACTCCTTTTAGCAATAAAACATTGATACTGCAATTATACAGCTTATTTTGTTTATATTTTATATAGCTAGCTATATAAATATACTTGTATAGTACACTTGTATTTTAATATTACTTGAAGCTTGTTAATTATGTAAGAATTCTTTTTGTCAATAAAATAACCTTTATAGGCGCGTTGCTAGTTCAGACTTCAGAGATGATTTAGCAATGAGGCTTATGTAATAAGTTACATTTCTTGGGGTTTTTTGTTTGGTTGGTTTGGTTTTTTTAAATGCAGCAACAGTGGAGTTAGTTGTTTTGCAGGATATTACTGCTGAAAGACATTTAAAAGTGTATTTTGCAGTTATTGAAGATTTTGGCAGTGTACGTGGGTACAAATCGCAGTGCACTTCAAGTGAGAATTACAGAATTCACAGAAATCTGGCATTCTTTGAGCCTACAGAAGTCACTTCATGCTCACATACAAGATCTGAGCTAATAATTTCTCTGAATTTACTTTTTCTTCTAAGTCTTAATGAAACATTTTTTTTGAGTATGTTTTTAGAGACAGCTTAAATTGTATGAAGAACAAAACCACATGTTGAAAAAAATACATTGTTCTGCAGGTAGTGTAATGTACGTCAGGGTGCACAGGAGACTGGGTCCTGATCTCATTTAGAGCATCTGACCATGCTTGTAAATTCTCTTTTCCTTGATAGGGGAGTGAGTCAGGGAGAGACAGATCCCAATGGAAATTAGAACAACTTTTATTAATTAAGCTTTTATTATGAATAGGATCAAGCTATTATAAAAAGCAGGTAATTATTTGCATGGTACATTTGTTTATTCCCAGACAGTGTTCTCACACACACAGGTAACCAGGTTCACACAGACATGCATCGCAGTCGCTGACAGTCACTCGGCTGGAGGCCAGTCCAGCTGTTTGTTCAGAAAGCAGAGCAGCACTGCCATGACAGTAGCTTTGGGCGGGTGTGTAGGGAGCCCCTCATGGGGTCCCTTGCTTCCTCAGCAGCACATGCAGTCCTGGTGCCTCTGTGACAGAGCACAGCTGCCACTGCCACCTCGGATAGGGGCTGAGTTGCGCAGCCCTTTGTTGAGGCTGGCATGTCCTGGGGCGTCATTTGTCCTTGGCTGACTCTGAGTTTTCTTTCGTTTCTTGAAGATGCAACAAGATGACAAATCTCCAGAGCTTGTTGGCATTGGATAGACTTTTACACTGTTCCTCTCAGCATGTACATTTGCTTTTTCTAGCCTGCTGGTTTTGGGTGACTGTTACTCACCCACACCTGTAGATTCCATTTACAGAAACTCCCAGCAACAGGGTTTTTATGGCAACACAACTCTTGGACAACCGGTATTTAGTGTGAAACTGCAGTAGGAAGCCCCTGACATGTGAAACGTTTTTCTCAACTTTCTTTCAGTCTTAGTTTTACATTTGGAATTGAACTGTAATGGGTCTGAATTTTCTTTTTGTGTTCTAGTATATTTCTATGGAGGTTTTGTTATTTGTTTCACTGGGGCCAATTTCAATCCCATTTTCCAATTCTTATAAAAATGGTAATGAATAACATGTTCCATCAAATGCATTTCATGACAATTTTCGCTTAACTTCTTTTACGCAATTCCAATGGGAAACTTATTTCTTATAACTGAGTGAATTATTTATGCAGAAATAGTTGTATTTATTTCAAGATTGTCTTTCCTGTTTCTCAATATTAATAATTTTTGTTCCATTTTACCAAACTTCTATAACTCAGAATTCTGCTCTTGAAACTTGTGTTACTGTGAAACTTTGCCATTGATGCTGAAAATGGAAAGAAGTTAAATGTAGTGGTTTACTGTAACTTTAAGGTATGTTGCACCCTCCGCAGGTCTTGTAATTCCTAGAAAGAAATGGGAGAAAGCGTTACAAATTTCCACTGTGATTAGCTGGCTATTAGGTCTGACTTTTCACGCGTGGAAGTATGCATTGGGGGTAACTTAGCTGACATTAAGGGCGTGGCACTGGCGTAAAATTGGTTTTAATGATCTTTATCTTTAGACGACATTGAAGATGAGAAATAATGTACATAACTTTTTTTGGTCCACAAAAAAAGTAGATTCATTCAGCTTTTTAGTTGCTATTAATTGGGCAGCTTTCAAAGTAATATTTCTTCACTGCAAGTAAGATGAAAAGGTCTGAACTGACTGTAAGAGCATTACAATTATTGGTCTGTTGATACTATTCAATATTGTTATATCAACTGTTTTTACTACATCAAATTATTTTCATATAATATATTTTTACATGCCTGAACAATATCCGTACCCTGTTCTAAGAGAATATCCTTATACATATATATAACCTACTGTCTTAAGTGTTTCAAGTCACTTTATGTACCTATGTAGATTCTCAGGCAATGCTAGCATTAGATTATCCAGAATTTTTAATGGCTCTATCCCATCAGATGATCTCTGAATTTTGTTACGGAGTATCCTATTGCTTTCAATGGATAGATATGTAAATATGTAATTCCATCAATATGTAGGATGAATGAAGTTTATCATTTTATGAAAGTCATTTTACTTGCTTTGTTTCATATGTTAATTTGGTCACAAAAGGAATAGATGTTTTTTGAAGAAATTTTAAATGCTGCTTCTGGTTTAATACATTTCATTTATGATGGTCTCTAAAGTCATCTTGTATGTTTCCGAATGCAGATAAGTTTAGGTTGTGCTTTTCACCTTTGGAAAATAATTGAATGTCTGGTGAGCACTGGAATTAGACATCAAGGTAGTTAGATTTACCATTGTATAAGTCATGTAGGGTTTTTTTCGGCTTTTTGGTATCTGTGGGTGCTCAGCATTTCATAAGTCCTTTAGATATAGATTGCAACATAGAGCAATTCATTTCAAGACTTTTAATTACTTGAACATTTTATTTGGCTCTGGTATGTACCTTCGAGCAGATTGGCTGCAGTGTTCACTTGATGGCTTCACTATATGGGGTTGTCAATTTTATGTGATGAATAGCTCAGTAATTATGGAGGCATTTCATAGTTGGTAACTCTACAGTGAATTCCATTCATTCTTAAAAAAATCTGATTCAGGTTCTTTAGGAATCATTAAACTGGATTTTTAAATAGCATATTTATAACTTTGAGTCTTGAGATAATTTTCTAAGAACCTGCAAGTAAATTAGACAATGAGCTTTAATGAAAATTAACTAAAACCTGTATTCTCAAAGGAAATTAATCTGTCTGTCTTCTTTTGTTTCCATTTTTGTTCTGAATTATTATGGTAATGTGTTTGCATTTGTCACTGCTGTTCAAGTTTACCTGTTATGGACGTTCAGGGACATGGTTTAGTGGTGAAATTGGCAGATATGGTTTACAGTTTGACTTGATAGTCTTAAAGGTCTTTTCCAACCTAAACGATTCTGTGAAATACTTGAATACTTCAGTGTGTAAATGTTTGTATACTCCAGTTTGTAGCAAGTAAAAATTAGGTTTATTATTTTATAGGCTACCAAAAGTCCATGTAAACAATGCTCAACTAAGGCTACTGTGAGATTAATTAAAAAAACCCAGGCTATTGTTATTTTGTGATGGCTACTTTGTATGTAACCGTTCTTGGCTGCCTAAAAAGTTAAAATTAACATCAATTTAAAATAGAATAAGTAATGACCAAACTTTAGAGTATTTTAACCATTTCTATATTGTTATTTCTTGATGACCCTCAAGGCAAAAAGTAGTGGCAGTCAGGTATCAGATAGCACCTGTGTTTTTCTATCATAAAGATGCAGAAATTGAATTTATGTAAATATCTAGTGTCATATTTTTAAATTGCATGATAAGATTTCATTTGGAATAGAGTTGAATATGTTGTTTATAAATGAGTAAGGTTTGGAGTTGAAAAAATGAGACATTTTCAACACAGGTTTCAATACCAATATCATAGCTCTTTGAGTTAGTTTGAATACTGAAATATATTAATTGATCAAGGGAATTAATGATATCCCAGATGAATTCATCTGTTGCTTGCCACAGATGTCGTATAGTCATTTTGAGAAAAAACAAAGTAATTATAATTTTTTGGTAGGTGAGCTCCTGAAAAAAAAAAAGTTGTTGTCTCCTACTTAAAAATAATCACATTAACAATATGTTTGTTTTATTAAATAGTGACAGGTTACAACAGGATTTCTAAAACCCCTGTTATTCAAGAGTTATATCAGTTATTCAATTATATATCAGTTATTCAATGTAATACATCATACAAGGAGCAATAGAAGAAGAGGAGGGTGACAAAGAATAGATTTTAAGTGTCACCCTGCAAGGGGCTATTTTTTTCCTGCTTTCAAGTGTAAAATGTATTATTTTTTATTGTGAATAGATTCAACATCGCCAACTTCTTTTTCTCAAAAGGAGTTGCATTTTAATGTTTTTTTAATGTATTTTAATGGAAGTACTTGATTGCATCGTTAAATTCGGGAGAACTCAGAGTCCTTGGCTGGTAAGAAGAAAACACTTCCAGAAGAATCAGGAAGGACGCACTGACCCCACAGCTACTGTCTGAACAGTGCAAATCTCAATTGTTGTTTAAAAGCAAGTTCCCTTAAAGTATTTTTCAGTGTCATTTATCTCTTTTCAGCTGCCTTTGTAGCTTAGTTTAGCTCACAGATGTGCATAGTCTCACCAGATAATCCCCAAAAGACAGTGCTTGTATTTGTTATCTTTCCTGGCACAGTGTTTTATCTCCTGTGAACCCATTTGATATGGGTTTCTTGTCCTCGTATAAGTGATATACCAAGTAATGCCCTTAGAAGTTTGGATGGAGGATTCCGAATATGCTATTTTTGTTGACGTACTGTATTTTTAGTCCTGTTTTCCTTTTTTTCCAGTTCTTAAAGCTGTTGAAACTTGTGAGCACAGTCAAAAAATACAGTGAAGTTTCAGTCATTATCATAAGTGTAAAGGAGGAAGAAATCCACTGAATTTCATTGCTTGATGACAAAAAGATCTATTGCAATTTAAATTAGTAAGTAACGCTGGTTGGGTTTGTTGGGTTTTTTGGGCATAGTGCAATAGGTTGGCAGTTTTATAATACTCATGTTTAATTTTGAGTAAGGTTTATGTTCTGTTTTGGGATTTTGGTAGCTGTTCAAGAGCATTCTCTATTGACACATTCGGATAGATGGTTGTCCTGTGCAAAATGTGCAAGGATTTTTTTTTTCTCAGGGACTCAATTTCAGCTTTGACTGTTGAGAGTTGGGGATTATGTTCATTTTCCATCTCCAATTCAGACACTGATGTGGCCCCTGGAGAATAGTCTTCGTGTTAACACTAGAGGCAGTAAATGAAAACTGTAACATGGAAGTAGGTCATGTTTTATGTTCTGTTTTAGAGTTTATCACTTAATGGAGTAATAGAAAAGTCAATGCATATTGAAACCTTAGGGCATCATTTGCTGGTGCCAATACTGTCATGAGGTGGACTTTGGTAGGTCACTGGTTAAATATTTGCATGATTTGATTTCATGAGAAAAGAGATAATGATGGTGATGCTTAAACTGGCATTTGTGTGTGATTATATTCAAACAAAAGTGGGGTTTGACATTGACATTTTTTTCTGTGTAGATGTTGAAATGATTTTAGTTTATCACAGTATCACAGTATCACAAGGTTGGAAAGGACCTCTGAGATCATCAAGTCCAACCTATAACCCAACACTAACACCAACCCATCATCTAAACCATGGCACTCAGTGCCTCATCCAGTCTCCCCTTAAACACCTCCAGGGTCGGCGAATCCACCACCTCCCTGGGCAGCGCATTCCAATGGCCAATCACCCTTTCAGTGAAGAACTTTCTCCTTGATGTAGATAGCTCAGTCTTGTCTCTTGCCCCACTGGTCATTCAGGCTATGAGGGCCTGTGAGAAAACTTTCAAGAAATTGAAAATGCATAGGGCATTTTCCTAGGCAACTTCCTAGGAACTGCTTGTCTACTTCAATATAATCTTATGTTAAATCCAGTTTAGATTCCAGTTTTTCATCCTGGAAGTACAGTTCTTTATTAACTACTTCAAATACATCAAAAGCATGTATTTACAAAAATGGTTGGTTTTGGTTTTTTTTAAATATCCTATGTGTGAGTAGTATGTTGTTTGAATTGTTCCCAAGTCGTGCCAAGTAAACATTATGCTTTATAAATTTTCTGTTTCATAAGCTTATTTTTGCCAGCTCCAGTATATGATGATTACTAAAAATCTCAAACAAAAACCAATGGCCTGCTATATTTGGTAGTATCATAAATACGGTTTTGAGACAAATGATCTTTTTGGAATTGTTACATACTTTGATATGAACAGTTTCAATCCGCTCTCCCAAATTAATGGGAGTTTTTTGCTGTGTATTTCAGTCAAAGTAGGTTAGGTCACTCAGCTGGGCTTTTCTTATATGGAAATAATGAAGCTAATAAGTGTTGAGTAATGTGAGGAAGGAACAATGAAAAATCTGTGCAGGTGGAGGGAATGGTATTATTTGTGAGTGCAGCATTGGCTCCTTCAGGCTGTTCAGCCCACAGGCTGATGGCCAGACTGCAAGTGAAGTGGCATCTACTGTCCCTGAGCAGCTGGAGCACTCGCACGATGGTCAGGAACCACCTGGAGCTGGGCAGCTGTTGGCTGCCTGCAGCAGCGCTTTGCTCTCAGGGGTCCCATACAAACTGGCTCTGAGTGGGGGACTGTAGTCTCACCTTGGGTGGTACCAGGTATTTCTTATTCGGAATCACCTTCATTTTTTTCAAATTTGTTGCCTTTATCATTATTATAGTCTCATTCATGTGAAATGAATCTAATATGCGTGGTTGTGTTTCCTCTTGTGGGATTTCTGTGGGGAAGGGAAGTGAAAGGTGATGTGAGGTCAGATACTCCAGGCTATGTGGATCTGCCTAATGTTTCCCCCTGGGCTCAGTGGGCTCAGCCTCTCTTGAAGTTTTAGAGTGATGTTGTACCTGCCCTTGAATATCCTGTGCTTGGGGCTACAAATAACCAGTGCTGTTCTAGTGGCAGCTTTCCAGTAATATTGTGAAAGAAAAATTCCTTCAGGGTGAAAACTCTTCTCTAACGGTTACCATGGAAATGGAAAACTGAGTGATTATATAGATTAATATCTCAGTTACATGTAAATGTTCTGCAACCGTTTCTGCCTTATCGTTTAGGAGACACATTGATTCTGTAACCATTGGGCCATTAGCGCTTTCAGCTCCATTACAGCTAAGATTTGGGCCAAATCTTTATGTGGAAAAATAGCTATCTATTTAAATAAGTGGTTTGGTTTCATTGAGTTCTGATGGTTGTTCAAGGTTTTAGCAGACAAGGTTGTTTTCCTGTTTTTGCATAAGGTGGATTTTGTAGTTCAATTTCATATAATCAATACTTCAAATACTGAACAAATATCCAGGGAATATTACTACTTTTTTCCCCTCTCATTACCCCATGACATTTCTAGTAAAAAAGAGTCCTCAAGAAAAACATACCAGAGGAACTGTAAGACAGGCGATATAGCTGAATTGATCTTAATTGCCTCAATATGCTCCTTGTTATAAATAGAGGCAAATTATTCTAGTGTGTTCTGGTCAAGTAGATGAGTCACGGTGCAGTGTTGGAATGTTATATTCCTCAGTCCAAGAAAGTAATGAATTTTTTTTGGAATAATGCCATGTTAAATTTCACTGACTTACTGTCAGCTGGTTAATAAAAGCAAGTATTATACTAATTTAATTATTTTTTTGTAATGTAGTGTGTCCATGGGACTAGCAGCGTGATACTTTCAGATTTCATCCCCCATTTCTGTGGAGTAATATGAAATATGACCTTCTAAAGATACTTCTGGTTTGATTAATTTCTATGTAGAACAAGATTCTAATATTTTTATTTCATTCTGACATGAAGCTTTTCACTTAGTTCAATAGCAGTGTAAATGCACTCTAACACTAACAGAAGAAATTATGGAAAAAACAAGCTTACTCTATTCTTATTTGTCATACCTCAGTTTTGTATTATAGTTGGGTTTTATTTATTTAAGTGCTGTCTGGATTTACATTGAAGATTGCAGTGTTTCCATTGAACATGGCAGCTCATATTAGCATGTGCACTCCTCTCCAAAAAGACTGTAGTGAGTGAGTCTTCATGACTTGGTGCGTAAGTCAGGTTAAAGTTGAAGGAAAGTCCTTCAAGAATTATTTTAAAAGGTTAGTTTATTTTGCTTTGCTGGTAACAGAATATGTGACTTGATTTCTATTATACTTCTTTTAGTGATTCCCCTTTCTAATATCCATACTATTTTGAGGTTTTGCCTTGGAAAGACCAAGAGGCCTGTTGTGTTTGAAGTGGCATTTCATAATTAAAAATTTATTCTTTTGTAAGGATGTGACTGTGGATAGGAGTTAATGTCAACAGAGAAGGTACTCTGGAACCAGACAATGGTTTCTATTTTACCTTTGGAATGATGCATATGGAGTGTACACCAAGCACAGTAACTTTGGTGTGGGAGTCCAGATGTATAGTTCTTGGTTGATAATTGTTTTTGTGTGTAAAACCATTGCAGATTGTAATTCAAATGTTAGCTTTCTTTTCATATAAGCTATGGATCCGCATTGCCATTGTATACTTGTCGTATGAAAATTGCGTGCTTATCCTTTCCAGATGCTGTATTAAGGCAATCTCAACACTGTCAACAGGAGCACGCTCCCTAGGTGGATATCATAGAAACTCAGTATCTGTATGCTGAGGTCCCATTGGGGAGATAATGTTCAAAATTATAATGGGCGTTATAGGTAAAGAGAAGCATCTTGAATTCTGAATGATTACACTTGCTGTGAATCTGAAATTGTATGTGCAGTTCCTCTGATGAACACAGCAAGATAAGCATTTGAATATTACCAATGAGATTAGACAGAGGTCTGAGTAACCAAAGAAGATGGTGTGTTTTTAAATGGAAAAAACAAATTCACAAATAGTATCTAGATATTTAAACTCTAGGTGCTACCAATGCTCAGTTAGAATCAGAGGAATGAGTTTTGACATACGGGTTCTTCCCAATATGTAATTGTGTAGGAGTAATACTCAATATTCATACCTCTTTGTGGACCTGATCTTAGAAACACTTGCATTGTATCTATACTATGCTAATCAAAGAGTGACAGGGAATATTGTAGTGCACTGGAACTCAATTCCCTGTCCTGCTAACTTGTTAGAAGGGTTTCTTGCTGTGACGTGCAGAAACAATCATGAGCATAGTTCAGGAGTCAGTGTAGTCCTGAACAATTTCCCAGGAGAGAGTTTGTGGCTGCTCAGCTCTGCTTTATAAAGGATTGTGATGTTGTGAGTATGGGCTATTCAATAGCAGCTCACCTCTGTGTCAGGTAATGTGGTTCAGGGCATCTTTAATTTGCTAGTATAGACACAGCCACAACAACATAGAGTAACTTGAAAAACATACCGAGGTTAAAAAACTGCTGAGTATTGTATTAATTAGCCAGAGATTTAGGAAAAGTTCTGGAAAATCTTATCAATGTTCCTTTTCCTTCCCTCAACAACTGAGGCAGAACATTACTTTCTCTGATTCCAGGTAAAATGCCTGAGCCAAGGTGAGAGTGGGTTCATCCCTGCCAACAACATGCTAATCGTGTTTCTCTTTAAGACTTTGTCCTGAAGGTGAAGAAAGTTGTAGTGACTCACTGAGGATTGACTCTACGGCAGCAGTTCATCTTCCCCAAGGCAGACCCTCCTGAGAATAGCAGAACTCTGCTTCTGATTCAATAGAAAGAAGTGTCTTTGAGTCGTACCTGTTCTTCTGGCCTAACCACCTTTCTAATTTCTCAGTGGTACTGCCAAACTGATTTACAGAGCCATGAGACATAGTGAAGAGTGGTGTCAAAGCCTGCAGCAAACTCAAAATCTGGGTCACACAAATGGTCATGTCAACAAATCGAGATGAGTGGTAGTGTTACAATACTTGGGGAGCTGCACGGCATACAGCAAGGGAACACTTCAAGAGCAGTCATTTGCAAGAAAAAGGTGTGCTAGTTGATTTAAGAGACAGTATTCAAGGGCAAACAGGGGAGCATGATATATCTGTGTATATACAACTGTACCGATTATGTTACTTTTAGAGTTTGGATTCAGTGACATTAATGGCCAAGCACACACTTTGCCTTTGTGATGAAGGCAAAATGGCACATCACAAGACATAAGGAATAAGGAATGACTACCTTCTGTTCTGTATGGACCACATCTCTCTTCCCAGCACAGTCCTAGACTTCATCAAGCATCCTTAAGTATTCTCCAACTCAAATGGAGTGTAGGTCATTGCCCATATGCTGGTTATAAGACTGATGCATGCAATTGTGGATAAAATAGGGTTAGGCTCTACATCCCTTACCACCATTTCTCTAATTCAGTAATTTATTTCAAAAAAAGTCAGTTATTCATCGCTTAGGGCTTACTGTCCCGGAAATGCATTGCTTCTAGAGAGCTACAGGTGCTGATCCTGTTGATTTAAGAAATTGTCATCCTAGTTTTGGGAAAAAAAGTCAAAGCAAACTAAACCCCTGAAACTCAGGACAATACATAACAGAAACGTTGTTATTAGCACTTATAAACATGCATGAGTTAACTTTAAATTTACTTAATTGGGTTAATTGCTATGAAGGCAGTCCAGAAGAATGGGGCTCAACAATAGCTGCAAAGTGTGCCTGGTCTTCTGGGCAAATTCTTGAGCTATTAACCAACAATTTCTCCCATGCTACCACACTGATCTTGCTGTCAACACTGTACCTGGGTAGTGTAAGTATCTTATATATTATACTCAATTATAATTTTGCATAAATCACATAATTAGTTTTAGAAGTAATACTGTAAAATCAAAGCGTTAGTTTGTTATGAAATGATGCCTTTCAACCAAAGCAATTTCGTGTTGTTTTTGCAATAAACTAACGCTTTTGTTTTGTCTTCAGTTCAGGATAAGAACAGTAGTAACGTGGACAGGGCTACACAGGGATCTTAATGGCATGTGCTGATACTAAGGGAGGAAGCAAATCCTGTTAGTCTGCAGAATTACGCCTAAGAAAAATTATGGGGAATCTGCAGATGAGCATTTTTTAGTAACAGGGTTTCGGACTTTGTCATTAGTTCATGCATATGTCACCTCTCTTGCCCAGTAAGACACACTTCTCCTTCGTGTATCAGTGGAGTGTGGGGTGGGTGGCTTCCCCCTCCCCCCGCATTCAGTTCAGGGTAAATAATTCCCATATCCCATTAAACTTTTCAGCTGTGTCATTAAACTTATGAATTAGATATTTATTTGAAAGCAGTGTCAGCATATGAGTATTCTAAAGTAGGTCGCACTAACTTTTCCAGTTACTTAGAGTAAAAAGATTTCCTAAAGAAATGACCTTGAAGCATGTGTTTGAACAAAGACTACTCAGGAAGGTCTAATGTAAGTGGTACAAAAGAAAAAATGCTCTTTGGTTCTGAGGAAAATGTTCCAGTGTAACACCTATTCGAAGTGAAAGCACTAGCATTTAAAATAGGTAAAACATGAGGTGTGGCTCATGGAGAATCCCCGATGACCCCTAAAATAAGCCATTTTCTCACAACAGATATTAGAAGAAGAATGAAAATGTATGGGAAAGATGAAGAGGATAAGAAATGATATAGACAGTGATGATAGACGCTTTTGGTATATTAGTTCCTGTTAATTTAATCACCAATTGTATTAGATGCCTTGGTTTATCATTGGAGTGTTAATATTTGATTATTTTGTGAACTGGTTGATGTTTATTGTGTCTTTTGAATTGAGAAGTACTGTCATAAAATACCTCAGCCTTGCTGTGCATTTAATTTGTGCACCATTTATTGGTGTCTCTGCAGAGTGAAATGTCATAGTAAAATAGAACATTAGATTACCTAATTAAGTATTTCAGAGGGATATGTGCTAAAAATAAAACTGATAAGTGATAGCTATTCACTGTTCTTATAAACATGTAAAATATAGAACACAAATTCAGGCCCTTGCTTGAATAGGAATTATTTTAAGAGCTTTATTTACAGCCTACATGATCAGGGGGAGCCTTTCAGTGATTTCTTTCAGACGTGGATCAAGCCCAGTAGTGACTGAACCACTTACAATCTCTTAACACTTTTATTGCCAATTATCTCTTTTTTTTTATGTGGCCTTCAGTCTTTAGTAGGGTACTTTCTAGAACGACAAGCCTGGGAGTAGTAGTTAACCCTTCTAGAAAAATGATTTGTCATGCAACAGTCATGGCACAGCATGACTCAGAGCATTCTGAGACATTTGTTTGCCAGTGGTGATAATACTGTCCATTGTAGTTTTGCTGACAATTAGCAAAGTGATTATGAATTTATCTGGTACTGTAGGGTTCTGTGGCACATTGACAGCTGCAAAAATTATTTAATTTTGGTTCTGTATGAGGATACAGCTAAGTGCTTATTAATAAAGAAACATTTATAAACTAAATATTATGATGACTTAATGTGCCCACAAAAGTGTAATTCATGTTTCTTTTGGAAATGAATGCTGAATTAGGAATTTTTCATCACATGACAAGAAACATTAGAAAAGAATAAGAGATAGGTAGATCAAGATGACTAATGCTTTTGTTGATTTAATACAATTTAAATTTTGTTAATCCTGTGGAAATGTGATTCTTTTTCTTCAACTAAAGAGAGCTCCATTAGTGGCATTTAATACTCCATAAGTCTATTAAATAAAAGAGCCTCAGGATTTCCTTGACAGAGAAGCAATGGGATGTGTTTGTGTTGAAATGTAATTATTATTTAAATAGCAGTAATCCTAAAATTATTACAAAAGTTAAACCACTGAATGGACGCTGTTAAAAAAAGAAGTGTCTCTCTTTGTGTGAGAGAGTATATATTCATCTGATGTTAATCAAAATGTCACAAAGTTCATCTGATGTGTTTTGGATTAAGTGTAAGTACTAGGTGTTGAAGGTTAAACCCAAGAGTATCAGAGGGACAATGTGTTATTTTTTGTCAAAAAAAGGAAATAATTTGATTTTAAAATGCATATTTTCTGTCTTTGTTTATGTGTAACATTACTTGTTCAGTGTAACTTGAAGCCATATCTGTTTTTATACAAAAGATTTAGTCATGAAAGCAGAGTGACATGTAAGGCTTCAAGTTGAGTTTTGCAAAATGGAAAGAAGGGAGACCTTATCTCTCTCTCTACAACTACCTGAAAAGAGCTTGTATTGAGGTGGATGTCAGTTTCCTTTCCCAAGTAATGAGTGATAGGATGAGAGGATATGCCACAGATTTCCCAGAGAGGTGGTAGGTGCCCCATCTGTGGAGACATTTGAGGTCAGGTTGGAGGTGTCTCTCAGTGTCTTGATCTTGTTGAAGCTGTCCCTGCTCATTGCAGGGGGGATGGACTAAATCACCTTCAAATGTCCCTTCCAACCCAAATCATTCTATGATTCTATGAATTTCAGAAATGAAACATAAAGAATTAGGAAGTTTGTTCAGAAACTGGAGAATATAACAGCTGCTAGAAGGAAGTAGACATAATTACACTCTGGTTTTCCAAGCCCTTAAGTAAGTTTGAGAGTTGGGAAATTTGTTTTGGAGTACCATGTAGGCAAGAGCGCTTAGAGGTGGTAGATTTTTCTGTGATAAGTGATATGTATTGGCTGATATGCTTCTTCTGTATAACATATACCAATATGAATAGTCTCTGAATTCACTTATCTATCATATAAAATAATACTTGTTAATTTTATTAGAAAAATTATATGAGTATTCTGCTTCGTTTTTTTCATATATATTCAAAAGCAAAAGAAATGGAGTTTGAAAAAAACATCGTTTTGCTGTTTTTTCACAACTGTGAAAGGGAGGCACGAAGCTCATTACAAGAATGTTTCATAGACTAGAAAATGCACCTTGCAGTGATTGGCTTACGGAGCTCATATTATCTAGTTTATAAACAGGAGTTCAGAGGTGATGCAATCAAATATTATAAGTCCCTGCACTGGGAAAGGATTAGAAAGTCCTTTAATTTGACGGATAATGATACAGCAGGACCATAAAGCTGGAATTAGCAAATGAGAAAAACTGGAGTGAAAATATAGTAAAAAATATATTTTGAACATGAGGGTTATTTACTTTTAGATTAACCTTAACTGAGATGGACTATTTTGTAATAACTGTGTTTCAGTGTTATCACAAGTTATTAGACCTGATGAAAGAATTACCGATGATGGTTTATGACATGAATTAACTAAACTATTACTATGGCCTTCTTGGTCACAGAGTCTTTTCTCGAGTGCGTATCCTAGCGCCACTGTCATTGCTTTGATTTGCTATTGCAGGAAGCTAAAATTACAATTTGTGGTTTATTGTCCTTAAGAGGTAACTACATTCTGTATTGCCAAAAATATCTCTCTCTGTGGCCCTAGCAAATGTGGCTTTCTGTAGTATATTATGGGAGTGTATTGGCAGAGAAAATGAAAGTAGTAGCATGTTGCTTAGTAACTGAGACATACAGACAAAGGAACTAAACTTAGAAGAGTGGTAGTGTTAGTCCAAATAGAAAATCAGGTTTGGAAAAGTTTTAATTTCTCAGAAGCATAAAAATATATCTATAAAAAAGAATTAATGTAATCTATACTATATGGGACACACCCCACCCCAAATACCAAACAGCCTAGTGAGTTTTTTACTGGAGTATTTTAAAATTCATTGTAATGTTGTCTTAATTTACAACATTTCCATTTTTTTTTGTCATAGAGCGGTATTGTTTTTTTTCTTACAAAATTGTCTTGAAGTATGATATATTGGCAAAAGGCTCTGAGATTGTAGGTGTAAGAGACTACAGAAGTATGCAGAAGAAGTGTTGGATAGAGGTGCTGCTCAAGAGTCATATGGAAAGAGAATTTTCCTCCAAGATTGTTCAGAAAGCCACTTCATGAAGACAATTTCCCATTTTTCTTACTATTGGCAATTTTCCAGTAGCTAAACAAACAGTGACAGTATGCAACATCCTTGGCATAGCACTATTAGTATTACACAGCAGGTACCAGAATAGAAGTGGATTATTTCACAGTAGCTAGACAAAGCCTCTAACCAGTGTTCTTTAAAGCGTTGTTCTTGGCATGATGGTACAGTTAACAATTAGTTGTAGCAGCTCTTGAGAAGTTTTCAGAATAGAATCGGGTGAATCCATAATTTTCTCCTGAGTTCTTGGCAGAATATTAGGTTCCTTTAGAGCTGAAGTACCTAATTCAGTAATCTAATGAGCAAGGAAAGCATTTGTGCTGTAAAAAAATTACTAAATAAGCTACATGAATCCCAATCAAGTTACTCTTATGTTGTACTGTTACGATTTCACTTGACTGAATTAAAATGCCTTCTGCAGTGTTCATTGACCTCCAACTTTATGTGCCTATTAAATCTTTTCATATACTTGATTGGTAGAGAGCTGTACTGTCAAGTGCCTTCAGAACATATAGAAGAGCTTTCTTGCTTGCTTTCTATCTCTGTTCCCTTTCCTTTTAGACATACCCTTGCTCATTAAATGTAATCTCTTGAGAATAATATTCTGTAAACAGTTAGGAAACAAATGGTGTTAATTCCTTGGAAATGTTGTGAAGTATTTTTACTGTGTCTAACTGGGAAAGCGAGAAAAGGTTACTTCAATAATTACACAGTAATTCCTTTCCATAATTAGTTCACTTAGCTGATTTTGTCTTCCTCTTAACATACAAAAGAGTTGCATTGGCTGAATCTCAAATGCAAAGGGTTTTGGTTTTGGTAGGAGCTGAGAAAATAAGGATAGTGTCCACAGTACAAAGCCATTGCTTCTGGCATTTCTTGCTTGTGGCTGCCCTGTTCCTCTGCAGTTCCATGCTCAGGCTTTGGGAAGCATAGGGAAATCTGGGACATTTTCATGATCTCTCAGAATGCTTTCTTAAATATTTTATGACATTCATCGAACCCAATTGAGGCATCTAAAAGGTAGATATTTGTGTCTTGAGTTAATCACTCAGGAGAAGTACACATAGTTATGTAATGATTCATTTAACCTAGTTCTCTTTGAACATGGAGTAAGTGCCTGAGTCAGACCCAGATACTTAAAAAATAAACATCAAAGACTAAGTCAGGAGAATTCAAACACTTTTTTTACCCTTATGTTTTGATTTCATCTCTCAAACTACACAGAGCAGAGATGTGTGATAACAATATTCCCATAACCCCAGTTTAGCTGAAGTTTGGCGTAAAAGTCAGCTGGGTGATTCTCTTTACTCCCCACTGATGTTGGAAGGGAGAGAGGGGCTATGCCAGAGTGTCATTGAAAGCAAGAAACAGAAGTGGAAACAGCCTTTCTCCGAAAGAGGGGTCCTTAAGGAAGTAAATTGAGGACAGTAGGTGATAAATGTGCTTAAATATTCTGATCTTTTCAGTTTATTCAGACTTTTTGTTGGGCTGGAAGTATGCAGAAAAGCCTTTGGAGTGACAGTAGTGCAGTGCTAAGTGCAGCACGCAGCAGGGAGGGTATGCTCAGAAAGCTGAAGATATGCTTTGTTGATGAGTAGGTGTGTATGTACATATTTATAAGATCATTCCAAAATTGTTCCTGTCTGGAAGGAATTTTTAGATGGATTTGGTTGTGCTCTTAATCCTATAGTGGAATGTAGTTGATTTTCACTTGCAAAAGTATCACTGGTTTTGTTCTTAAATTCCCCTTCCTGCCCATTAAAGAGAAGAAAAAAAAGTATTTAATTTACTTTTAACATTCAGAAAATATTCAATATGGATGTATTAAATGAGAAACCAATATTAATATTGTCACCATTTGAAAAAGTATTACTGGACTGCTGAAGATAAGTGCGAATAGAGTATACATTCTTACAGATTGATATTGCATATCAGATCTTTTTCAGCATAAAAAGCTTACTATAGTCTATTTTCTTTCTTTCTTTCCCTGTCAAAACTGTTTATTCAGTTGAAAATAATATAATTCAATTCCTAGGACACAAACAGGATGCAGAACGTTCCATAGGGAAAACACAACTTTGAGCATTAGATGTACACTTTTCACTTCAGGTTTAAAAATTTAAATCTTTTTATATTCAGAATAATGGATCTGAGGCTAATTTTATAACCACGAGGCATAAACACCAAAGTCTTCAGTTTATATTTGACACAAAACAATATGTTGCCAGAAATATTTTGAAAATTTGCTGAGAGAGTAAGCGAGCGAAAAAATCTCTGCATAGATTACACCTCCCACTCCATTTTCTATTATTATTATTATTTGTCCTTTTTTAGGGCAGTGCACTTATTTGGTAAGCATCCCAGAATACACGCCAGTTTGTATAGCCTGATATCCTTCTGATGAACTCATAACGCTTTTAGTCAAGTTCAGCAGGTAGGAGGCAAACCTGGGTTCCCTTTTCATCATGAGCAAGAATGAATGTAGCAAATCCACTGTAGCACCCTTTCTGTAGGCAGGGGGTGTAACCATCCACAGTGCCATGTTCCTGGGGAGCAGTGGAGGAGAGTGCAGTTCATTGGGCTGCTCTCTTCTGCTTATGGATTTGTGAAGAGCAGCTTTCGGCAGACCTCTGAATTTTTCCTTCTGAAATGAAAGCTGGGTTAGAGATGCGTTATGCTTTCTTTCTAAGTGAGCTGTAGGGATTAATGAAGCAGGGGAGTGATGCAGTATTTTGATACTGTGATGTCACAGATCAGCTTCTTCTGATTTTTAATTTCAAATTTTAATCTTACTTCCCAAATAAAAGCCAGTTTTTAAATTATCTTCCCCAAATGGTTATCATCATAATAGAATAAGTGTGCATGGTTTTCCTATTTCCTAAATTGATGTGATTTTAAAAGTAAAATAAATCTGTATTTCCTTTTTATGACTTTCAAGGCAAGTTCAGTACCGTTCCAGAGATTCAGAGCAGTGAAGGAGTTTGAACTTTATTTTTTTTGATACTGATACAAAGTCTCTATATGTGAAACTCCAGTCTTTGAAGCCAGTGTTCAGCTAAACCCCATGAAGGGTTTTCTCCTTGCACGTGCTTTTATGCCTATTTTCCGCATTGAATCTTCTTTGATAACTGCTTCAGAATGAGAACAAAGATACTACTATGTTCATGTTCATCACATGTTTCTAAATGATGAGCTACTGGTGCCAACACCGAGTTTGTTTTATGTTGATTAGTCCATGCTGTCCTGCTGCGTAGCTTGTCCTGAATTTACTCCACTGATTCAGATTGACATGGTGTAAAAGAGAGACTTCTACGCGTGCTGTATTCCTCATGGATGGGAACTGCCTTTGGCTTGCTTTGCAGAGAGCTCAGCAGGAAAATGCAACATTTGATCTTTAAGCCCAAGAATGCTAAATATTTGATTTTTGTCCCACTTTGTGTGAAGTTTCCCGTCGCCTTACCTTGCTGTTTCAGTCCCTGACTCTGCTTGGGAAGTCTGGGCATTGTGACACTGGCACATTCTTTTACTGCAGTCCACAAGTTTGTTGCTGCCCTTCTCACTGGCTTTCCTTCTCTGTTTTTTTGACTGAGGATTTCTCTTGATGCGAAATGGCATATGACTAGTGGTGTTAAGGAATACTTCTGCTTTACCAATGATATTTGCTCAATGGCTTTCTTTACGTTGTGTGGTTAGTGAGGTTTAAATTGTGATTTGATGAAAAAAGATGATAAGACTTTTTTTCTGTTACAACATTCCCTCACTGCGTTTCTGTGAATATGAGGCTGCTTATACTTGTACTTAAGGTACTGTTTTGGATTTACTTCATCCTTTTTTATTTTAAGTGTTGCATGAACAGAGATCAACATGGTAAAATTGTTCCAGTTATTTCTTTACATGGCAAAACTTTGCTAGTTTTCATGTGAGAGTTTTTAACTATTTAGTTATTGAGTGCTTTGAAATCATATTGAAAATGCAGTAATTGAGTTCTATAATTTGTAAGCAGGTAAGCATTACAAGAAATCCAGTAGCATAAAAAGATACTATTTTATTAGAAATACTTTGTAAGTAATTTAATTGGCATTTTAAAGAAAAAATTAAGAATTAGGTACTAAACTCTGAATCTTTTCAGAGCACTTAAACTCTGCTTTTTGTCTGATCTTTTTATGTGATTTTATTAGCATGTAAATTCTAGTTGTTTGTCCTAATGCACTGATGATTGAATTTCAGGCCACTGAAGAACCACTTTTAAAATAAATTCAGATAATTCAGAGAATTTAATTAAAGCTCTTTGAGATGTGTCCTGAATTTTTAATTATATAGAGTAGTGTTTTTCTCAGTAAAGTTAAAATGTGATTTTTGCAGTAGTCATCCCTTCTCAAATTTGTTTCTTACTGTGCTTTTCAGATCTTTTATGTTTGAAATCTGAAATAAATTTGGTATAATAGCAATGATTGAGGGTTTCTTCAGTTAAGAATATAAGTATTAGATTGTGGGCTATCTGATAAATCTGTTCAAGAGTACGATTTTTAAAAAAATGATTAGTGGGCAATGCTGTAAGAAGTTTCTTATAACAGAATAGTGCATTTGTCCTCATCATCAGTTTCTTTTGTTGAATTAACAAAAGGCATCCACCTAACCAAGGTAAATATTAGATGCCTTGATTAAATATTATGTACAAAAGTACATAATAAACATATAAAAAACCCTGTACAATTGTGTTTACATTTTTGTTTGCTATCAGAAGCTAAACCACAGTGCTAACATACAGTAATCTATTTTTGCTTTTATGATGAAAAAGTTGTTAATGGTAGAATAACATTCTCTCTAAGATGTGTTGTGTCTGCTCAGAGAAATTAGATAGCTTTGCTAATCTTCACAATTCAGTTTGTGAACTGAAGAGATAACGTCATTACTTTATGTTCAATAAGGGTATTTGGTTTTATTTAATTACTGTCTAAAACTAGCCTAGTATAATTTTAAATTATTACTTTTAATAAATATGAAGTCACAGTCAATTGAAAAATAAATGGGTTTTAAAGCACAATAATTTTGTAACCTGGTTTATTTTTGGTTTATGCCTCAGGGCTCAGTAAGGGAAATGAAAAGGATACAAACTTTCCCAAACTTCATTAACATTTGTTTTAGTAGGACTGGAAAAGCATGCATGTATATCTTACCTGCTCTGGAGGTAAATGCTAAAATTAGACCACTTACTATTTAACTAAATAAACTTCTAGCTCAGCACCACTGAGCTAGTGGCTAGGCAAATGTACTCCACTGATATTTTTTAAGAACTGTAGATACTGTGGAGATTATATACTCAGTCACTGTAGACTTTTTTTATAATTAATCAATTGTTGTGAAAATTAGTCCGTGCTTTTTCATGTATTATTAATTTAATGCATTTGCAGTATTACCAAATGAAGCAAAACAGAGTATCCTTTTTTAGTGGTCTAAGGGCTTTGCGTAAGGACCTTTCTCCCCAGCAAATAGATTATGTGGAACCAGATTCTTTACTACCCTACATTTTCCCAATCATACTGTGGCAATGAAAAATAGCAGTGTGTGTGAATTTAAGGAAACCATTAATTAAGGGGAGCTTCAGAATGAAATTGAGAAAGTTTAATTCTCTAGTGGGGGTAAAAAGTAGCATCTTCTTTGCAGGATGATTCTCTCTGATGTATGATTGGTTGCTAAGACAGGAGATACGGATGTGTTGTCTCTGCTTCCTGGGCACTCTGCACTTTGGATTAGGGCAAATATACTGTTTAATTTGTTGTTGCAGGAAGGTAATAAATCCTTTTATTGAGCTGAATAGGTAAATCCAGGCTCTAAAGATGGAAAGTGGCATGGATTTTATTAGGGCAGGGCTGACAAGTCTGTACCCAGCAAGATCATGGAGCAGATCCTCTTGGAAACTCTGCTGAGGAAGTGATTGGTGACAGCCAACATGGCTTCACTAAGGGCAAATTGTGCCTGATAAATTTGATGGCCTTCTACAATGGGACTACAGTGTTGGTGGATAAGGGAAGAGTAACTAACATCATCTAGCTGGGCCTGTGCAAAGCGTTTGATACTGTCCTGTACAACATTCTTGTGTATAAATTGGAGAGATGTGGATTTGACAAATGAACCACACAGTGGATAAAGAATTGGCTGGATGTTCGCATGCAAAGAGCTGTGGTCAACAGCTCAATATACAAGTGGAGGCTCGTGATGAGTGTGGTTCCTCAGGGGTGGGTACTAGGACTAGTGTTGTTTAACACCTTTGTCTCAGACATGGGCACTGTGATTGAGTGCACCCTCAGCAAGAGTACCAATTACACCAAACTGTGTGGTGCAGTTGACATGCTGAAGGGAAGGGATGCCATCCGTAGGGACCTTGGCAGGCTTGAGAGGTGGGCCTGTGCAAATATCATGAGGTCTAACAAGACCAAATGCAAGGTCCTGCATGTGCGTCAGGGCAATCCCAAGCACAGTTACAGGCTGGGTGGAGAATGGATTGAGGATAGCCCTGAAGAGAAGGACTTGTGGGTGCTGGTGGATGAGAAGCTCAACGTGAACCAACAGTGTGCGCTTGCAGCCCAGAACACCAACCATATCCTGGGCTGCATCAAAAGAAGTGTGACCAGCAGGTCAGGGGAAGTAATTCTGCCCCTCTACTCTGCTCCCGAGAGACCTCACCTGGAGCACTGTGTTCAGTTCTGGAGTCCTGAGCACAGGAAGGGCATGGATCTGCTAGAGTGAGTCCAGAGAAGGGCCACAAAGATGACTAGAAGGCTGAGCACCTCCCAGGGGTTGGTTAAAGCAGCCTTCCAGTGCTTAAAGAGACCCTATAGAAAAGCTGGGGAGGGGCTCTTTACCAGGGAATGCAATGCTAGGATGAGGGGTAACAATTTGAAACTGAAAGAGAGGAGATTTAGTTTAGATATTAAGAATTTTTTTTTTTCCTGTGAGGGTTGCAAGGTACTGGCACAGGTTGCCCAGAGAAGTTGTGGATGCTTCATCCCTGGAGGTGTTCAAGGCCAGGTTGGATGAGGCTTTGAGCAGCCTGATCAAGTGGAAGGTGTCCCTGCTGCCCATGGCAGGGTGTTGAAACTGGATGATCTTTACAGTCCCTTCCAACTAAATCATTCTATGATTCTTGATCTTTTGGTCACCAAGGTTGAGCTTGTTAATTGCGTTTCTTTATGAAAGGAACTGAGGGCTGTGGAGGAGAGGCTACACTCCTGGGAAGAGGAGGAGTTGTTTTCCTTGGCTATCTTGCCTGGGAAGCTCTTAAATCAAATGGAGATCAGAACAGGTAGAGAATCAGGTGCTCTAGCTGAGAAACTGGAGGTTTATCCCAGTGACAGCACCTGTACATGTTTCATTGAGCTATCTTGTTAGGCTGAGGAAACTACCGTATGTTTATTGCTTGTTGTTCCTTGCTGAAGGGTCAGGATACTGAGGCTGGAGTACAGAACAGCCGGTAGTTTTTAAAGACTAACAGTAGAGTCTGGCTGAAATGGGGGGTTCGGAGGGAGTCAGCCACATCTACAGTTTGGCATCTAGATTTGGCACTGGCTGTTGGTAGAGATGAGCTTGTTTGCAGAGTTCAGAGTGCTGTTGTCCTGGCTGTGCCTTTCAGAGCCTGTCTTTCCAGCTGGCCCTGCTCTCCTGCTGGCCACTATGAGCTGCTCCTGGGCCATGGTTCACTGCTGGTGCTTCGGTGCGCTGTGCCATTACTAGCTGCAGTCAGTTGGTCTACGCTTTGTTTGCAGTCCCCTGTCTTCATGGGACTAGGCTTGTTCAGCTTTGGCCAGAAATGTAACTGCATTTGTCACAGGCTTTGTCACAAAAGCTTCTTTATCTGGAACAAGTTGATAGTGTAGCGGTATATCCTTACAGCTGAAGAGCTGCTCAGTGAGGCCTGGCTGCCTAGAAACCTACATCTGAACGTTGTTTCTCGTTTATGTACATTCAGATTAGTTCTTTGTACACCTGCCTTTTGGTGTCTTGGGTACTGCGCTTTTTCAGCTGGTTAATTACTTTTCCCATAGAATGTAAGCAACAGTATTTCTAGTTGAGAATGTTTATCTTTTAAGTGGTACATTTGGATAGTGAAGCAAATATCTTTTATAGAATTTTGCGTCTTTGACTGCCTTGGAGACATCCTGCTTGCTAATCAAGTACATAATATTTATCAGTCCAGCTTGTTACAGCAGTTGCACTGCTCCTTTTTCAAGCCTTCACAGCACTGCTTGACCTGTTGCCAGCTTCCCCTACCAGCTCTCCTTTCTCCTTGTCCCATGAGCAATCAAAATTTGGAATGCTGGTAGAAGCCCTGTCTCAGAGCAGGGACAAAGGTTGTCCTTCAAGCTGTTTAATACTCATATGGGATGTTACTAGTTCCTGTTCAGATGCAGTTTGTGAGTGATCTTACTGTTGCCACCTTTTGCCTCTGTTGTGCTAGTATTAGTCTTGTGCCAGTTGTTGATTGGACCACTAGTTATAGTGTTGCTATTCACAAGCAGTCCGGTTTTTGTAATTTCTTTAGCATATCATTATTTCAAATTGTGTATTGCCTTTATTTCTGAAATTACAGCGAAACAACCTTGCAAAACTCCATTGTACCTGTAATAGCTGAGAAGCTGTAACTGTGTAAGGAGGTATATTGATTGGGGTTGTTTCTTCAGTGTCCCAAACTCCCTTACATTCTTCAGTGTTGTTTTAATAGAGTTGCCTGCTTAAAGCTCTAAGATCTGTGTTTCAATATCTGTTACTGGTGGTTCCTGTATCTGATATTAGCAATTTCTAGAGCTGTAAAGTTTGTTTTCTAGAACTGTAAAGTTGAGATAACTTCTTTTTGCCTGGAGAATAGTAATATCATAAAGAGTGTAAGCATAGGTCACTGACCGCAATCAAGTAAAATAATGGGAGCTGGCTGAGTAAAATTTTGGTGTGAAGTACTGTTTTATAATGTTAGTTAATTAGATAAAATAAACAACTAGAATTCACTCTAAGAAGGAGAATTTTGTACTTCTAAGTAGAAACATGTCTTGGTGAACTCTCTACTTGCACAGGCAAAAAAGGATTTCTGATCCAAAAACACACTGAGAGAATAATGGCATCCTTTGTACTTTGAGAGACAATTTGCTTTATTCTGCTATAAATCTGCACTGCCATCAAAAGAGAAAGTCTGGCATCCTCCCTGCTCTGAGCTGGGTCTTCTTGTCTTCTGGCTCATCTTGGTATTAGCATTGGGAAGCCCTCACAATGACCTGGATATTTGAACAGTTAAAAAGGAAAACAGCTCAAAAAAAAAGCCCCAAATGCTGGTGGCAACCAGTGTCTCATCTAGATGTTTAAACCAACCTTAGTTATCTAAAGGTGAAGGTTTGTGTCCAGTTAAGCTACTTATCTGTGCTTTCTCTATAGCCAGCAATGAGGAGGAGGCACCCCCAAAGGGGAGCCATTCCTCAAAATGTTCAACAGTGCAGATGATAACTTCGATGACTAACATGACATCTAGCTTTTTTAGGCAGCAATATTTAGATGAGAGCCCTATTGTGTCTCACCCTTTCAATCCTGATCTTTGCATAGTTTTAATACTTTACTTTCTTGAGGAAGTCTAATTTTGACTTTATAAATCTATAACTCATTCAACTGATCAGTAAGTGACAGAAAAAATAAATTGATATTAACACTTACTAAGAGAAACAGTTTACAGAATAGCTTATTGAACTATTATTCTCTTCTAGAGATAGTTTTGTATGAACAGTGCTGTTTTCTTGCACTGAATACAACTATATCCTAGATGAGCTTTCTAAAATTAGTATTTTGGTTAGTGACTGCCTAGATATCAGTATTAGGTACCTGTAGATCAGATTTTGAGAAAAAAATAATCAACCAATGTGGAGTGTGTATTCTTCTGTTTCAATCCATGAATATACAATGTGATTTATGAATTGGAAAAGAAAAAAAGATTAATATTGTTCAATGTAGAGGAAGTTACTATTTTATAGTTGAATAAAGCATATTTTTCCAGGATTTTTTAATACATCTATACTAGCGTGTCTAAAGAAAGTTGATGTAAGAAGATTTGAGGAAGGTGCAGATAACCAGAAAACAATCAATATATTACTTGAAGTTGTACCTGATATGTTGCTATAGTTTTGGTCTCTCTTACAATTATGATCTCAAATACTGTGATTCCACCTTAATGGCTTTTGACCATAAGTTATTAGTGCATTTTGTACCTGTAATTATTTGTAACTCTTAGAGAACAATTTAGAATGGGTGAGTTCATTTTGCAACTGTTTTTGTGGAATAATAAATAATAACTTAGCTGTAAAGAGATGACATACAGCAGGCAGAATAAGATGTTTCGATTTTGATATTTGTCCTCAGAACTTTGATGCCTTAACACAGTGTTAGGAATTAATACAGACCCCAAGCACAGGATACTTACTACACGTTTATCTGCAAATCCAGATTTTAATTTTAACGGTATTTTATTTCTTATTCTTTTAAATTGCCTTAAGAAACAAGCAAAAAAAGAACAGATCCTAATGAGAGCTTTGCCTAAAATCAGACTTCGGCTAACCTTGACTGTCCAAGTCTAAATCCCCAGAAAACCTCTGACATTGACCACTTTTATTGGAGGTTTCTATTACAATGGGCATTTCCTCTGTTTGACTAATAATCCCCTGGGTTTCCACACTGATTTTGTTCCATCTTCATCCGTTCCCTTTCATAGCAGCCAGATTTGTACCTAACATGAATCACAGCCTGAAGGTCCTCGTCTCTCTCCACTTTTTGTAATGAGTCTATATGGAGTGGTTGTGCTTGTATCTTCAAGATCTCTGTGAAAAGCTATAATTAGTTGGAATGAATATTGGTTTAAATATTGCTTCACATGAATCCTGTGAAGAGTTCAGTCTCCTGCATGTTTTAGAGAATGAACGTCTCATGCATCCATGTAAGAACAGATCTGTGGCAAAATGCACTATGGTCTCAGCTGTTGTTTCTTTTTATGATTCAGTCAGAAGATGGGATACCTGTCTTTTTATGTAGAGCACTCAGCTCAGAACTGGAAGACCGGACTTTCAGCCCAATGGGATTGATTTATTGCTGCCTCTCAAGGAGCTTCTTACCAGTTACGGTGTAAGCTGAATTGTGGGAGTGTATGTGTGTAGCAGCTCCCAGTTTCGAAGAGATGCCCTTGTGTCAAAACCAGTCCTTTTAAAAGAATCTGTGTGACCCTACTCTGGCTTTCCAAATGATGAGTGTAAGCAGTTTTTTTATGAGAATATGTAGTGCTGCAACATGGCAATGCAAATGAATTTCTAGGTAATACTGTGAAGTTCCCATAGCAAGTTTCACACTTATGCAGAATGGAGTATGACGTGTGAGAATCTAAGTGTTAAGCAAGTGAATTCTGTCTTGAGAGTAGATTCCGATCCGTGACCTAAATTGTGAAGATGACAGGATGACTGACTTTTGAACATTTAATCCTGTTTATGTTTCTTACCTCTTTCTTACAATCACAAACTGATTTAATAGAAATAGCCCTTGGTCTCAGCCAGGAGTCAAGAAGTTGGTCAGTAATTCATACTTCATGACAGGCTTTCAGAACAGTATAAAGCCTGTATCACACAGAATGAACAGTAAAGTTGTATGAAGTTGCCAGGAACACAGGGAACACTCCTGAGCACTTTTAAAGTACCCTTAAGCCTTATTTTCTATAGAATCAAATTTGTGCACAGAGTGAATTACAAGCATGCTGAACAGTAGAGTGCCAGATGGAAAGCAGCATACAGAGAACTGTATCACCAGTTCTCTGTGTTGTTTGGTATGGTGGAACAGCTTCACCTAGACAGATGGAAGTCGTAGCCTAATAAAGACACTTGGACATCTAAATTTAGGTGTTTAGATCAAGTGTTTAAATGGCATCAGTTGGATAGCATATATGAATGATTTGTCTATATGACCTCATTCATATTTAGGTGTTGAGGGGGTAACAGATAATGTGTTAATTACTGGTGAAGGCTGATGTACACCATGGAAAAGACCTGTGTGTGTAATTAGCAGACACTGATACCTTGAGTCTGGTAATTGATGGGATTGCTTTTCAATCAGATACTGCAAATAATACAGGCAATAATAAGGACAAAAAGATTTCGGTATATCACTGCTTCTGAGTTTTTTCTAGTGAGATTGAGAATTTCTCTATCCCTTTGGGCCCCATACCAGCCCTACCCAAAGCAACTTAATTACTGCTTCTTAAAACTAGGTCCAGGTTCTTCTGGTCTCTTCTTGTACTCTGTACTAAATTACCTTACTTCCTCATGCAGAAAAAATAACTTCTCAGGGGCATAGGGACAGCAATACTATCCTGTTATGTGTTTGAAGATGTCAGCAGCATCAAGGTCTTTTTGAATGAGAAGAGAAGCAGGTGAATTTTTCAGTAACTGAAAGTGTCAGAGAGAAGGAGACCTCCCCGTGACGTAGTCTTCCTGTTTCTTCGTATAAAATACATGAGTAAGAAAGAATTACTATCAATTCTACTGTGGCTTAAGACAGAAACAACAAGCCACTTCTGATGCTAAGGAGATGAGAAAGTAAATGAGAAGGAGACAGGGTGGGATGGGCCTTCATATAGTCATTACTTTTGTTAGTTATTTCAGAAGGGTATAGATGGCTAGAAGCAGAGAGATTATTTAAATGACCTGTGTGGGATGACATTTCAGGATCTTCTTCAGGTGATGAAGCGTAGTTCTGCTCACATGCAAAGGCCAAAGGGAATTTTCCTCGAGGTGCCTTTGTGTCACTTTACCTGTAGCTGAAAATAGGCCTTCCCACTCCACTGCATCTGTTCTTTCTGTCGCTGTAAAATTGGCCAGCCTACAGCTTTTCAGCCACATGCAGCTCATGGGATGGTTCAGTTGTCTCTCCAGTGCTGTGTCTGTCACAGTTAACACCAAAACTGCTGTGGGGGAAGAAAGACAGCAGGACTCCAGGGGCAGCCTTTCACATCATCCTAGAAACATGCCGTACATCCAGCTCAGTGCATCCGAATTGTAAATCTATCTACAAAAGAGTTTTTGCCTTCCCGCTGTGCTGTGTGTCTTGTAGCTTTCAGTTTTTCAAACAGGTGCAGGAAGGTTTACTTACTTTATATTGATGCTTTGTCAATTCTCCATGAATAACGTAAAAAAGAACATTTAGTAGATATCAAAGCACTTGGTTCAATACCTCTTCAGACTATTTAGGCAGAACAGAGATTATATAATGCTGATATAAAGCTATGAAGAAAACAAATAGCAATAGAAAGGGTAGTGCTTTTACCTCTTGCTTCTCATAACTGTAATAGAGGAAATAGTCATAGGAAACTAGAAATCATCAAACTAAAAATGATGATTAAAAATTATCACCTTGAAAGTAGAGCATGGTAAACTGGCAGAACTAATTGACTCAAATACCACCAAGGGGAAAAAATAATGAGGAATAAATAATGACTAGTAATGCTTTCTGATATTTATGATTGTGAGGCTGAAAATATGAAGTACAGAATTTCTGAAGAACTCTGGCATTGGTTAGCTAATAATGGTCTTGGATTGGAAGGCAGTTCCTGGGAATGTATCAGCAAACAGTTCCACTTAAGGGGTTTTAGAGGCTTTATCTACTGCTCATTGTAATACAGAGTGTGAAATCAGTGAACTTGGACCAGAGTCCCATCACATATGGTTATAATTTTTAGGATGACAGAGCATGGGAATAGTCTGGAGAAATAAATGCCAGAAATGTACAGAAGCAGACATATATTGTATGACATGGCAGGATGCCTAGAGGTAGGGAATCTGTCCTGAGGAACCACAGGTGGAGCATTATGCTCTCTCTCTCTGTCAGAGGAGCATTTTGGGCAACGGTTAACAGCAGTTGCTGGATGAATTGTTTCAGCATTTTTCTAATAGCCATAGCAGCACCGAGAACTGTGTGCCCTGAGGAAAGGATGTCAAATACAACTGAGCTTTGGAGTTTGTCACCTCTGTTTTGGTTGACGAGAGAGGTTGGCAATTTTCTAAACCATTTGATACACCTTGTTTCCAAGACTGCATGAAGAACTGTGTAGTTTCTGGAGTTTGATTTTAATACATTTAAGAGTAAGGTGGACTATGCAGGTTTTCTATGTCTTTTGCTATAGGTAATAAGACTTCATTAATTTTTTGGGGGGCCTGCTGTCTGCACAACCCATCGATGTTTTCACTTCTGCCCTTGAAATGTGTCCTGTGCAATGCTAGCAATGTGGGTTTTTTCCCATCTTAAATAACTTAAGCAATTTTAGTCACCCGAAAACCTATTCTTTCTAGTAGAACTGTCACAAGAGAGTCCTGCCTTAAGATTCAGTTCTCAGAAGGGACAGGCACTGGCTTAAATTTGCAGCTTCAGCAATGGATTTGTAATACCTGTTTCATGAAAAGGATTTAGCAAACCCGGTCACTGTAGTCCATGGAGAAAAGTACAGCTAGGTGGTCTTTCTGCTTTGTTATAGTGAATTGAAAATAGCTGATGAAATTTCTCAAATATAGACAAGGGGGGGAAACTTCCATCGTTAACTACATGTTGGAAGTCTGTGTGACACATCTCCAAATGCTGCAGTCTCCATTTTCACTAGCAGTTGGTGTGGGACAGTACCAATCTGATAACTTTCAGGAGAACTTTCCAGATCCACCTTGTTTAGCTAGTGATACTGAAGGAAGATGTCATGTTGCTTTCTATTTTGCTCCACTATTCTTTGGTCATTCTTTCCACAAAAAAATTTTCTTTTTTAGAATTCCTTATGTGTAGATATCTTTTCCATTACTCAAAATGAAAATTTAAGCTTTGCTTAATAAATCACATTTGAAAGTGTTTGGCTTTTGTTAATTTATAAATCATCCCTCAGATGAAACTCCATATTTGGTTTTCTTTCTTCTCTTATCTCCTTTCCAGACTCTCTTTCAGTTAGAGATTTTTTTTTATTAAGGGCACTGCAGTGCACATGTCAGGTAATACATGTGTGTGTGCGTGTAAATTTAAAAAAACATATGTTTTTAGCATGTTGTATTGAAAAAATATAATTTGAGTTTAAATAGCTTCTTACTTACATCGTCATGTGTATTGCTGCTTTACCCAGCATGGGCTGTGACAGTATTTACAGAGTGGAATGAACTACTGAAGCCTTCCACAAGTTCTCGTGGTGGGGTATTACTACTTGATAATTCAAGGACTGTGTTGAAGCCAACCAGCCCTGAAAATGTTATGCCATGTGAATGACCAGTGACACATAAGTTGCCATTTTATTAATCATTGTCCAGATATTCCAAATAGTGTGAATGCTGCTCACAGATGTTGCATCTTCTGACTGCCACTGTGTAGATCTACCTTTACTTTACAAAGGTAAAGTGGGTGTGATTTCTCTTAAACATGCTACGTGAATGTGTACAAAGCCTTTAAAATCTTTTCTCTTTCTGTAAGATGTGCCTGGTTTAAGTTAACTAAACCTGGAAAGATATGAAAGAGGTTTAAATAAAATTGAAAAAAAAAATTACTTCAATGGGTTCTGAGCTCTATGCAAAAGATGCCAGTATCATCAGTCCTGTTCCACGTTGTGACATCGGGGCCTTTTCTCACTGTGAATCATAGCCTCATATTGCTATGCTGGAAGTAATGCATCACAATTGTACTACTCCAAATAACATTACTTCTAGAGATAAAATTTTTAAATCTCACTAGAAATCTCATCTGCACAACGTGTTTGTGTGCAGTAGGACCCCCACAAGAGAGTTCAGTGTAATTGTAGCAGAGTTTTCATAATTGTGAATATTCATAGTTTATAATGACCAACTGGAGAAATGCAAATATAATTTAAAATATCCTACTTTCAGATGCTGATTCATGTTTAAATATGCCATTAGATTGTCCGTGCTGTTAAATACTTCAGATCTTGGTTTTTTGTCTTAGTTTTGTCATAAAATTTGATGAACAATTGCCTATAACTACAGAACTTCAGTGCATAGAGATGGCGTTCGTCTTTTCTTGGTGTTTAACCTGCCAGATCATTTTTTTGTCAGGATTCCCACAATGTAAAATAGAAATACTACCACTTCTCTTTTTTCTAAAGGCCTTTGATATTGCTGATGGAAAGCACTATATGAAACCCTGGTATTAATATCATTATGTAATCATATGGCGTGGAAGGCACTACCAGATTTGATTATTACTGGGTGATATTTTGCTTCACTCAGAGGACACTGTAGTCATAATTTTATTTATAAGTATTTCTACAGCAGCTAGCATCAGCCTGCTTTCATTAAGACCTTTTTTAAACTTAATTATTGACTAAGACAAATTATATTGGTTTCTCTATATCACTAATTACTGTAAGATTAAAATACATTAAGACTGCTGTTCATGAGCAAAATTTAGTATTTGTTAGATGCATTCCTGGTGGTGTAGGTTACTTCCCGTGCCTCACCTTGATACTGCAGGTGAAAATTCAGAAATGTGAAATCATTTCTCCAGTGGTACATTTTGTCATCTTAATGAAGTTTTCATTGTGCTTAGTCTTTTGATTCATTTGCTAACTTTGGCCCATGCACACATCTTTCATAGATTGGGCCAGAGTTACAATTTTTTTGTCTGAGGGGTATTTGATACCTTAATTGTGTAAATCACTCCGCTCACTTTATAAGGACTGTAAGTTCAGAGCTTCAGTATGTGTAGTATTTGCATGCAAAATTGTAGTTTCAGTCTGTTTCCCACATTTCTCAGGCATTTGCTAAATTTCAGTAAGATGATTTTTTCTTTTTTTTTTAATAAAACATCAGGTCCCTATTGCTTAATTTATTCCTTCTTTTGCCTCATATAGATAAATATTGCTGATTTAATAATTCCAAAATCTATAGTAACAGAGCTCTCAATGAAAGTTATTGAATAATCACTAAATAAAGTCACTTTGCTTATTGGTAGTAGTAAACATTTGGGGCATGACTGACTGCTTTTTTAGTTCACCTTTTTGTTAAAACAGATAAAGGTTATTTTCATCTCTAGCATTTGCTGGCTGATCGCTGTGTTCCATGTCAGAGAGAGGCTTGAATAATCTCTTTGAAGGCAGTATTGAGGCAGAGAATTAGCATTCTCTCCGGCTGGACTCCACTGCACACAGGTTGGTTTCTCATTTGTTGTGGCAGTGTTTTCATTAGGTCAGCTGAAAAAAAATGCCCTTCTCTTCTTCAGAATTCAAAATGAGCAGGCACTAGAGGGAAATGAAATTATAGAAAAAAGTGTTCGATAGTGTGTGTCAATTAACCGTAAAAACATTGACATTTAATCTTATAGAAGTTTTAAAAATTGGTACATGCATACCTGAAAACATTTCAAACATCTTGAGCTTTCTTGTATTTAAATGGGGACAGTGTGTGGGTCACCGGTTTAAAATATATGCTCACACAGGTCTAAATGTGAGCTTTACTTCTAAATGTGTGGAATCAAAATACAGATGGTTTAAGTCAGTTTCTAAATATGATTTTGTAAATGTACCTACCAATAGAGATGCTCCCTGTTACTTTGTAAATTGTATGCTGGAGCAAATTTTTCCTGGTGTCTTCCAAACCTAGACTCCTCACCTTTGAGGTTTGTATTACAGTTTATCCAAGGTTTTTCAGTTTTGAAAGAGTGCCCTCAGACTAAAACAGTAGAACTACTGGTTCCAAATACTGTTTCAGTATGTCTAAATGATTTTATAGTTGAGATGTGTATTATGTAAGATGCCTATGCTTTCAACAGTAACTGCTCTTTAACTCTGTAGAAGTGCAGGAAAGTACAGTGTATATGTGCACACATTTATAGATATAGATGTATATTCATGTATGTATCTCCTTTGGAGTTGCATTTTTAACCTAGCTTCTTGAAGCCAGAGAGGAAGTCTCACATATAGTTAACAATTAAAATTCACATTGGACAGTAGGCAAAACCACAAATGTTTTGTGTTGGTTTTAGAATTTACCCCTTTTTCGTGAACTGTAGTAAGTAAAGATGAGTTCTCTTCCTTTGATTCTCTCCATCCCTCCAAAGTTGCTAGAGACGTGGTCAGATTTGCAAACAGGGTGGTTGGAATTATGCTGAAATAGAACTATACCAGAAAGTAAATAATACAGATGTAGTATATGCTGGCAACAATAGTAGTTTAAACTTCATTTCAAAATACTAACTTCACTCTTATGTTTTATATAAAACATCAATACTGAAATTCGCTTTGGCTTTTTTCAAAATTAAAAAGAAAAATTGCTAAAATATGGAGAAGGCTGCAAAAATGTGTCCTTTTGAACATGAAATGGAAACAATTCTTACTTAGCCAATCAACCCTGAAAAAATTCATTTGGAATATGCCATTTCATTATTTTGTTGGAGTGTTTTAGTTTGAAAATAAGTACTGTACATGCAGAAGAAAGTACACAGACACATAGTAAGAATGATAGATTACTCAGGAAGATCAGATAAAAGAAGAAATTTACAGTGTAGTTAAATTTATTTGGAGAGACTTCTCTTACAATTTATTTGTCTTGCCATAAAACTGTTACTTCAGTGCTTCCTGAGTTATTTTCATTAAAACAGTTACTTCCTAGAAATTCAATAAAGTAACATTTTTCCATTGGCATTAGGAAAAAAAAATCATCTTGGTGCCTTGGACCTGTTCAAGTGAAACCAGATCCCTACCACATGCTGGATTTTAATGGGATAAATACTTCAGTCTTCTAAATTACATAAATAGTGCAGGCAGTTGTCAGCCTTGGAAATAACTCTTACATGCAGCTGGTGGTTATGAAGAAGCTGTTTATTTTGGGTGATACAATTCCCGTAATGGAGAAAAAATTACTGTTTTGATGTCCTATTTTTATGTTGCTTATCAATTCTCTTTGAACAGTAAAAATACGGTTCAGTTTCAGATTTGCTCTAGGTTTTGATCAGTCCCCTCAAGATTAAGGGAAAAAGTTCTCTGATGTTGCTGTTTTGTCCTTGGGAGTCAGCAACATGGTTTAATATTTCTGCCTTTTATTTAGCCAAGTTTTGATTTAGTATCATGATGAAATGAATGTCCTAAAAGTGTAAGATTCAGTGACTGAGACTGAAAGCACATCCAGCTGTGCAACATTTGACCTTCACTCTCAGCCTGTTCTGCCCCAGCTGGGACAGTGATGCTGCAAATGGGGGACCACAGCTGCACTGGAAAGCTTCACAAAGATACTGTGATGTTTCCTTCTGCGTAAGATTAACGACACTGACAGATAATCCACTTTTATATAAAAAAAAGCTGTCTTAAGATATCTTAAAATCACTGTTCTGATGTTTCTCAAGAGTGAAACTCAAGCATGTTCTCTTGTCATTAGTAGAGGCTTTATTGTGTGCTCATATGTCTAAGTATTTGTTTGCCTTATCTATGCCATCTGACGAAGTAATCAGTCTCCTGTGTACAAATATGTGAAGAATTTATAGTTTTACAATAATAAAGTATGTCTGATCATGTATTTAAATATATGCTCAAAACATACCAGAGGTTTTGCATTTAATAATGCATTTCTTGGGCGAGAAGCGCCAGCTCCAGCTGTGTCCGACGCAAACTCCAGGGCCTACCATCAGTGCTCCTGTTTGACTATCTGCTAAATAAAACCTGGTGATTCTGGCATTGGTTGAATGAGTTCAGGTCTTCATTACCAAAGAAATAAATGCGTCAGGAGTTACAAAGGAAAACCAACTGCATTAAAGGCTTTTACAATCTAGAGGAGGAAAGAAAACTGCTCCTTATTGTATCTTTTCATCATAAATTGCCATTTACACTTCTCTGACATCTCCAAAGGACAGGTTATTGTCAAGACCTTTTGGATGGTATCAAAATGGAAGATGATGTTTATTTTTTTTCAAGCTTTTTTATGGGCTTTAAGCTTACAGGTGTCAAAGTGTATGTTCGGCTGCCAGTCATGTTCCAGACTGTGGCTGGAATGCTATGCCTAGCAAGCAATCAAATACTCCAGCCGCATAGAGAAGATTGGAACAGGACTGAAAAGGTCTGAGACATGAATTCCCAAAGAGCTTAAGGAGTGCTTCAGCTAAGGCTCTCTGGATTTTCTTTTGGCAGGCAATGAACAAATATCACTTTAAAAACCTTATATGAAAAGATAAAATGCATTAGAAACATAGAAATGGTTTTTGTTTTTTTACAGTTACATGTGTATATGTGTGTATTTTCATGTTTAGTATGCATAGTGATGATTGATCATCACACAGTTTGTAGGGGCTGTCTTTCCTTTTGAAAACACAGCCTTCCATGTGTTTTGTAGATGGTATAAAAATCATGTGAATGCCTTATAAAATTCAAATACTGCAGCACTAAAGGTGTAAGATTCATACAGCTGAACCGTGCTGGGCTGCTACATATTATATGACTGATTTTTTTTTCTCAGTTTTTTCGGTTTTCTACTCATATTTCTCTTTTAATTTTGGTTTTACACATTAAAGCTGTACAAGATAGCATGGTGTAATTTATATTTGCAGGCTGCATAGTCCAAATATTTCTTGCTTATTTTGAGTCTTCAGCATGTGTGTGTTTGTTAGCCTTGTTCAAGAACCTGACATCTAGTTGCTTTTAAACATGTTTCTGTGTTTTTTATTTGTTACTCATGCTTCTTATTCCTTTCTTGGTGCACTCAGGAAGAATGAAACACCAAACTGTCTATATGGAAAATGTAGCCTGTCATGCAGCAAGAGGGGAATTGTCCATTTCAAGGCATAACAGGAATAAATGGTATTCTGAAAGCCATGACATATATGGTATTTTAAGTGAGCTGTTTTTTTCTAAAGCGCAATAGAAATTACCAAAAGCAAAGCAAATGATAGATAATACTAAATAGTAGAAACTTTATAGCAATGTCATATGAGAAGGCAGGAAAATGAAAGCAGTCACAATCCTGAGAAGTCTGGCTTTATATAATAACCTCTCTCACTAATAAAGATTCTTCATGGCATGATTTACCTTTTTTTCATACTGTTTTATGTAGTTTTCTTCTTTCATTTTTTTTATAAAAGCAAACATTGAGAATGTTTTTATCTCACTATTGTAATACAGCTGGTGCACCTTGGGGTATTGGTAGTCACTCTGTGATAGGAAGTGTCGTCGACGTGTTGTCTGTTGAGTAGTGCAGTAGTCTGCGAACGCAGAGATGGTGCTGTTCTTGCCTGCACCAGTATGTAACTTGGCACATTGGTTTAGTTTAGTTCAAATTCTGTGTATGTCACTTCCTATGTGTAAGTATATCACGAGGATAATAGTGGTCTAAGAAGCATAATGGACAAAGTATGTGCTGATTATTCTTTAGGTGAAGACGAAGTTAAGATTCAAAGCAATGATTATATAGTACGTTGTATATTTCTAATCTGTATGTACTGACTAGGGGCCCATCAGGGTGTGGGTGAAAACTACTGTTCGGAGACGACCTTATGATGGAACACCATGATATACTTAAATACAGCTATACTGTCTGAGTAAATCCACTCCTTTGAGAAACAGTGTACATAGGTTAGCTTGGCATGCTAGTTATACTGAGTCTGTGATTTTAGCTATTGAATCTATATATTCTGCACTGAGATAGGCACTCGCAGACCTGTAATAGCCTGTAGAGAGCTAGCAGGACTGGCAGGGACAGCATGCTGCACCCTGGCATTTTGATTTCCTCTTGAGGTGCTGCTAGCTCCTGGTTCATTTATGAAGAAAAAAAATTGAGTTAAGTTGCCTGTGTTAGGCGGTCCATTTAGTGTTCATACCCAATCTGAATGCCAGGGACATGCTTTTCTGTTGCGGTATGATAAAGGAGCGTGGATACTGTGCTGTCTAGTTCAGATGATTTATCAGTCATCTGAACTGCGTGTTGTCGTAGACTCTGCTGTAGGCACCATGGCAAGAGATGTGAAAATGATCCCTGTCTTGCTGGTCTTATGGTGCAACAGAGTGGTAACAATAGAGGTGGAAGGGTCTGTGATGTGGAAGCAGGGTGTGAGTTGGAAAATGTGGTGCATGGTCTTCCTGTAGATTATACTGTGTGTCCTAAGTTGACATACACCATGAAAGTATATAAAAAAGGTAGGGGAAATAGATCTGTGGGTAAGGGAATTAAACTGGACACTGGAGGACCAAGGAATCTGAAGAATACAGTGCTTGTGGCAGATAAGTAGTTGTAAAAGCAGTCTTGATTTATGCTGCCTATTTTTCTTTTATGCTACTTTATTTTTGTTCAGTACATACAAAATGAATCACATACACATCAACATCTTACTTGTCCTTAAAGCTTGAATGCTGTAAAACGAATTAGAAAACCACAGCTTTTTAAAGGGGTGCGCTAGTATCAGTACGCAATGATTACTCTGCCTTATGAAGGCCAGAGTCACCTGTTTCTAGAGATACATTTGTAATAAACATTACAATATAGAGATAAATACAAAAAATCAGAGTAAGTCTACTAGTAGCTAGAAGGTGAGTGCATTTTAAAAGTCCATCTAGAAGATATAAAATAAAGCAGACATTTCAGCTGCACTATGTACCTGTTGTAATGTCAAATAGCTCAGCAATGTCCTTCTAAAAAGACCATTTCTACACTGCCCGGTTCAATAAGATATATGTATTTTCCGTTAATCAGAATGCTGACAGCTCTTGTCAGGAACATGTATCCTAAAAATGACTGAGTTTATTAGAATCAATGCATTAGAAATATATATCTTTTTGTGTAAACAAATGTTTGTTACCATATGCAGTGGTCTGCAGCAATCTTTTTGTCTGGAAGCTGTTTTGCCCTGGAATCACACTGCAGCTTGTTCTGGCTATGGTAAAGCCAAGAAGCATCAGCTATGATTTCCATCCTGTCTTCGCAGTCCTGGCGTATGGACTTCAATGCTGAGGGGACCTAGAAACAAAATATTTTTTGTTAAATTGGGAAAACCAAATATTTTTCCATATTTTTTCAGAATCCACAAATTCAGTTGGCAGTGGCCTCTCACTCTTCAGTGCTGAAGGTACTTAGAGTATCTTGTACAAAGTATATATTGTGCCCCCTTTTGATGCTCTGGCCTTGGTAGACTCCACCAGATGTGTATGTATGTGTATAGCTAGTAAAGCACAACAGGGGCATTCTTGGAGGCCTCTTGGTTTGAGTGGGAACTACTACATTGCCTGAGCTGTTTACTTCTTACAAGTAGGATGCTGTTCCTAGACACAGTGGCATAAGATAGCACAGCCTTGTAGAAAATTAGGTGGTTGTAACAGGTATTTATTATAGTTGGCATTAATCAAAGAAAGGTTCTGCTTTAGTAAGGAGCTTAAAAAAATTAAGTTTCTCTTTGGCAGACTTTCCTTGAGTTAGTCTTTGCGTAAATTCAGTTCACTTCCTTTTCTTCTTTAAACAATTCTTTTATAGTCAAACTGACAGGCAGTATTTTTAGAATATGATGTCAGAATGTGTAGTATTTACTTTGATGAACAATCAGAAGTAAAAACATATTAATAGCAAGTGATGCAGGTCTAATGTGTCTCCCCCTGCCCCCTCTGCTTGGGTATTTGTGGCAGAAAGTGTCTGACAACTTTCACATTATAGTAGACACATTAGAGGAAAGTCTATTCAGATAAAATGTATATTGCAGATTTAAGTGAAAAGATACGGAAGAAATGACAGATGTTAAAACATAGCATAGCTATTTAAAACTGAATAGGCTTTCTCTACCTTAGTAGAGAAAAATAAAATCAAAAATAGCAGAAATAAATTTTTCTCCATTTCAAGATGAAAGTATGTACACAGGCCAAATGCTTAAATGATTTTTGCTGTTAAAGAGCAAATGAAGGTTAATCCTGGAGCCATGAGCAGTCCTGTGGATTCCGGCAGGTTGTACAGGTCACTGTAAGTGAGAAGCTGATGGTGTGAAGTGCAATAAGCTGATGATTCTTACTTTCCTCCTTGCCTCTTCCAAACACGTTGACATGATTTGAAAAAATGACAGCGTGGTCCGGTGGATTTCATTTTAATGTGTGCATTCATCTGCAGTGACAGCAAGGACCTAAGCATCACTTTCATTGTGTAATTTCAAAGTATTTGATATCAATGGAGAAAAAGTAAATCTTCTCTTGCTCACATTTTCATTCCTGTAGGCTCTGGTGTAGTTGTACTGTAATAAAACTGTCATGCAGCTGCCACAACGAGCCCTGTGATTCAGCTTATTCTGTGCATAATGTGTATTTTGTCAGGGCTGGTTTGGGCAATGTTATCAAGCATCCTGCTGTAAAAAAAGCTTGTCATTGTGGAAGCACAGGATAACTGCAGGACTGCTGGAGTAGCACTTACTACTGTAGAGAGAAATCAGACAGGGTTCTGACACAAAGAGTTGGCCTTACTTTGAAACGAAAGGTGAGTGGTGGAAGGAAGGACCTTAATCCCTCAAGTTTGGTTCAGCATCACTATGTCTATGTTTAACGTGAGTTGGGACTCCGTGTCATGTGTATCTTTCTGTGTTAGTAGTGCTGGCTCGCTGCCAGTGCCTGCAAAAGCCAGGGTAGTCCTCCCTCTGGGGAGACAGGTATGCTGCCTTTCTCCAGTGCAGTGTCCTGCTTCTGCTGTGCTTCCATACAAAGCTGCCCCTGTTGGTGCCATGGACCATTCTTCCTCTCCACCTGCTCAAAATGATGTAAAAATGTGGAGTCTTTAAAAGCCATTCTCACCCTGTTCTAAGTTTATGTTAGTTCAGTTACTGCACACTCAAGTTGTTATTGAATTATTGAGCATCTTTGTAAATAAAAGTCTTTATGTGAGAGGAGATATTATGCCGTCAACATCTGCTGCGAGCTGGGCTCTGTAATTTATGCAGAATCCTAGGAGTATTTCAACTGGGGAGGCTTTGGAAAAGCAGCTGTTCAACAAGAAACTACATGAAACTTTAGCATTTTTTTCTATATCAGAAATACACAGTTTTCAACTCTTGCCTATTAAATTCAGAGATGGATAGTGTGTTCTTACTTAGAATATCAGCAGTTCCTTTTAACAATTAATATTTTGCTGTGCTGGCTGCATTTCTGTTACTATTTATTCCCAGCATTCATGAGTTTTGTTTGCAAGATAGTGTGTTGTCTGAAATAGGAAGCTTTTCTTCAGCAATCTGTAAAATGATGGAATAGTCAAAGAAGATGTAGAGCAATTGTTCTGGTAGAAAGCACTGAGGGACAATTACATTTTCAGTCTCTAGTGACAAGTAAGGATCTGTTTTTTTCCTTCGTGTTAGGACATTTTACAAGGTGACAGGAGACATTACTGCTCCTTTAATAAAAATGCTGTTGAAGAGTACCAGTGAGTTACTTCCTAGATTTTGCTTCCTCCATTCGTTATTCAGTGATGCTGCATAAACCAGTTTATTTCAAAAGCCTACACAAACACAAGCAAAACATACAGCCAGACTTAACATAAAATGATATGAAAGTAAGGGAGGATTGGTAGAGTAGAGGGTACGGTTACAAGTAATTTTTATTGACTTTATATTGGTTTTGTCTCTTCTTTTACTCAGGAAAGAAATAGCTTCTTCTAGGGTCTCTGGAAAATATTCAAGGAAAGTTCCATGGTTAGTAACTGAGAAAAATGGCATGATAGTTTCCTGTCCTACAGTTGGAAGACACATAGTAGATTTTTCTTGCAAGGTAAATAGTAGCAAAACTAAAACAACCAAAGCCCTCAAATTAAAAATTACTGAAAGAGGTGTTTTTTCAATATACGGGGCTGTGTCCAGCTGACGGTAAGTCACCAGTGGTGTCCCCCAGGGATCAGTGTTGGGTCCAGTTCTGTTTAACATCTTCATCGATGGTTTAGATGAGGAGATTGAGTCCATCATGGGTAAATTTGCCAATGACACCAAGTTGGGAGGGAGTGTTGACCTGCGGGAAGGCAGGAGGGCTCTGCAGAGGGACCTTGATAGGCTGGAGAGATGGGCTGAGTCCAACGGAATGAAGTTCAACAACGCCAAGTGCTGGGTCCTGCACTTTGGCCACAACAACCCCAGGCAGCGCTACAGGCTGGGGACAGAGTGGCTGGAGAGCAGTCAGGTGGAAAGGGACCTGAGGGTACTGATTGACAGGAGGCTAAACGTGAGCCAGCAGTGTGCCCAGGTGGCCAAGAATGCCAATGGCATCCTGGCCTGTATCAGGAATAGTGTGGCGAGCAGGACAAGGGAGGTGATCCTTCCCCTGTACTCGGCGTTGGTGAGGCCACACCTTGAGTATTGTGTTCAGTTCTGGGCCCCTCAGTTCAAGAAAGATATTGAGGTGCTGGAGCGGGTCCAGAGAAGAGCAACAAAACTGGTGAAGGGACTTGAGCACAAGTCCTATGAAGGGAGGCTGAGGGAGCTGGGGTTGTTTAACCTGGAGAAGAGGAGGCTCAGGGGTGACCTCATCGCTCTCTACAACTATCCTAAAGGAGGTTGTAGACAGGTGGGGGTTGGACTCTTCTCCCAGGCAACCAGCAATAGAACAAGAGGGCACGAGCTTAGACTCTGCCAGGGAAGGTTTAGGCTGGATCTCAGAAAAAAGTTCTTCACAGAATGAGTAATCAGGCATTGGAATGGCCTGCCCAGAGAGGTGGTGGGTTCACCATCCCTGGAGGTTTTTAAAATAAGAATGGATGTGGCACTTAGTGCCATGATCTAGTAATCATGATAGTGTTGGATTAAGGGTTGGACTTGATGATCTTGGAGGTCTCTTCCAACCCAGATAATTCTATGATTCTGTGTTTTTTGGGGAGAAAAAAGAAAATAAATACTGAAATTTTTCTAAACAAGACTCATCTGCTTTATCTTCTGATTTTTCACTGACAAAAAGCAGATTTTATTTTTCATTTAACTCAAATTCCAAGGTTCCAAATAAAAATTCTTTGAGCTGAAACAGTTCTATTTATATATAATCAAACTTGGAGAGTAATTAAAATGCAGACTTTTATGCATCTCTTGGACATCTCTCTGTAAGAGCAATATTTATGAATTTCTATAAAACACAGGAGACAGGTTTTTTTAAGGTTTGAAGTGGCAGCTAAGCTAATCAAACACTCTTTAGTTAGAACATTCAAGACGACGCTGCTACAAAGCCTTACGTTATTCCTCAGTGATTATGGATGCTTTCAGATGTTTAGCTGGATCTCTCAAGGGTGCAGTACAGTTTGACTCCCATCTACAGCTATGATCCCTCAAGTGAGATTTTCAAGACCGACTTTGGTGTAAGCATTGTTTGAGGTCAGGGAAAAAAAGGGAATATTTTTTGAGAGTAAAGTGACTTTAGAAAAGTTTTCAGATACTTTCCTTAATCGATTCCAAATCAGTCATAAGTAGCATAAGAAATTCCGATTTGGGGCAAATAAATTCTGGCTGATAAAGCTGAAGAGGAACATGGTAGCTTTAGCAGTAGCAGCAGTGGTTACGTTTGGTGTACTCAGGGGTCACTTAGCATCTTAGGCAACTGTTCAGGTCAAACAGTATAACATTGCAGGCAACTGATTGTTTTCCAGGGGAGCAGAAAAGGAAATGATCCATGTAATGGAGACCCTTGATCATTTTTCAGTGGATGGGTGTGCTGCAATATAACTGTCAAAGGCAGCTGTGGCATATCAGGACTAATTAGCCTTGAGCCACCACTGACCCTGCCAGACTAACTCTGGCAGAACCACTTAGATGTCTCTGTACAGTTCAGAGGAAGCATTTGCTGGTTTGCTGGTAGGATGTGCAGGTTGATTTTTTAGGGAATAAGCATATAGTTGGCCTGTTTAATTTTTTGATATTTCTTCTCTCTTTCGTTTTCCTAGGACTATGGAAATTGTTGAGTAGGACTATGTGAAAGCAGCTCTACTTTTGCAGCTCTGTTTTACAGCTTTAGGCCTTTGACTGCCTGGAATAACAGACCTTGTCTGCTACTTTAGTTTGTCTGAAGCATCAAACTGAGATAAATTATCTAGCTTCAGAATGTCACTTTCCTGTCCAGGTAACAGCCTGCTTAGTGAATTTCCTGATCTATAAGCAAAGCCATAATTTTGAAATAGCTTTGGTTTTGAAAGATGAAACTTCTTTTGGAATCTAAGCAATAATAATGTTGATTATAGTATGACACAGAAGATCAGAAGTTTAATTCCCATCTTAAGGATGCAGAAGCACCAGAGCCAATCACACCAGTATTCTCACCTTAAGAGAATGATAATTTATGGAATACTAATATTTTACTGAGCTCTGCGTGTACAGAGCTCAGCTCTAGAATAACAGGTGCTTCATACATTGTATGCGCACAAAAAGGATACTGGGCTACTCTGCTGCTTCATTCATTTGCACCTATCATTTGCCTATCTTGATTTTATCTAACTATGAAATCTAGGGGACTGAGCCCTGCTCTTTGAAATGGCTCAGGCTGTGCTGGATCCAGGTTTTGTGTCTCACTGGCAGCTACAGCAGTGGAGTTGTACTGGTCCACACCTGAACAGGAGGAAACACCTCACCTCCTGTCATACACTAACAGAGCAAGCAGCAGCCTTGCAGTGTGGGACCATTTGCAAGCACAAATGGTTGCAATGGTTGAGCTGGTTCTGGTGTTCAAACAGCTGCTCTGTATTTCTGGATCGGGAGGAAGAACCCCAAGCTATGTGGAAGGGTCTCACAGGCTAAGTCATGATGTGCTGTGTGACATCATACAGATAGTTTAAACCAGCACTAGAATTCAGCTAGTTCTGTTTTATAATATCATACATATAATGTTAATCAGGAAGGCTCTCATAGTGTTTTCCTAACAATCCTAATCTCATTTTTCCATAACATGGGCATCTTAATCCTTTTCCATGTCAGTTGAGGTCATCCGAAATCCTAAAATTCAGTGATTTATTTATTTTAGCCAATGGATAAATCTGTTTATTATGAGTCATCGAAATGGGAAATAGATGATCAGAACTTTAGCACAGTTAGCCTCCCACTTTTACAGTCCTATAGTTAAGTCAACAATCATGCTTCTTACTCCTCTCCGGTTTCGGGAAATTGTAACAGTGGCTGTGAGCATTGCAGAGGAAGAAAAAGTGTCTTCCATCTACCTTGGCTTTTTCACTTCCATCTGTCCTACATTGCCTTTCTTTGAGGTAGGAAGCTCTATACAGTGCTGGTTTATCCTGAGGCAGGGGTCCATCTCGTCAGCAGAGAATTGGAAAGTTGTTCTGGATCTTATATTACTAAGCTAAGCTCAAGTCCACATTTATAACATTAGATCCGTTTGTTCATGTATTGCTTCTGAAGGGAGATGACTCCCTGGCAGCATAACACATCCTCTAATGGATCCAAGAAGTCAGACTACTGTGTAGGTTTCATCTGGCTGCATGCCTAACATATGGTTATGTTTCTTACAACTTTCAGGTTTTAAGCCCAGGAGGTAGGCTTAATAGAAAAATGAGGAGATGAACTGTTTGGGTTGCTGTGGTAAACAGAGTTAGCGTTTTCTGGGTCTAGAATGCTCATTCTGTCAAACCATGTGAAACGATAGGTGCTGGTTTTACAGTGGAGACTTTGGTTCACAAGCACCAAGATAAATATGTAAATAATTCTACGTGAAATATGAACTGGTATCTCTGAAATTGGGCAGTAAGGAAGAAAGGATGTATTTATTATTTATGACATTTTAGATGTAGTGGAAAATTTTTTTGTTTGGTGTTTCTTTTTAAATATCAAAAATTGCCTTTATGGAAGGGCAGTTTGATCAGGGACCATGTAATGGAAAAGAAGTGGTTTTAATTGCAGCTCAGATTGAAAGCAGCCCAAGTGATCACTATCTTACCAGAATGAGTATCTGACATTTAGAGGTGGTAGTTCATGCGACAGGAACTGATGGTTTAGTTCAGTTCTCAGTGTATTAATTTTACATAAAATACTATTTCCACTAAATGATTCATTTCAGAGAAGTGAAAAAACCATGATAAATTTGCCTTATTAACTCAACAGAAGCTGATTTACCCTAGCAGTCTATAAATGTGAGGAATACATTAGTAGCATGGCAAAGAAAGCCTGTGACATGCTAAGGGTTTAATCAGTATCTACTTTTTCAGACAAATATTTAATGAAAAAAAATCCTGCATATTGTTTAGACTGTTTTTTAAGGAAATGAGACTTAGACTATTGTACTATGTGCTCGTCAGTGTTTCCTTTGTAACATCTGAATGTATTGTGCACTTCTAATTCAAGCTTAATGAAGGGCTGGAATTTTCTAAAACACCTGCAACTGGCCCCAGGAAGGAGGAGGGTAACCTTGGTGGTTACCTGTTCTGCCAGGAGCACACACACACCTCTAGACCTGAGTACACCTTCTCTGGATCTTAAACAAGATAATATAGCAGATTATGGGGACAACCTCAGAGTAGGGTCATTTACAGAACATGGAGATCAGTTGTAGGTGCCATGAGAAGCTATATGATCCTGCAGGGCAGACGAATCATAGAATGGTTTGGGTTTGAAGGAACCTTAAAGATCATCTAGTTTCAACACCCCTGCCGTGGGCAGGGACAACTTCCACTGGATCAGGCTGCTCCAAGCCTCATCCAGCCTGGTCTTGAACACTTCCAGAGATGGGGCATCCACGACTTCTGTGGGCAACCTGCACCAGTGCCCCACCACCCTCACAGTAAAAAAAATTCTTCCTAATATCTAATTTATATCTACTCTCTTTCAGCTTAGACCTGTTACTCCTCATCCTGTCACTACACTCCCTGATTAAGAGCTCCTGCCCAGCTTTCTTGTAGGCCCTCTTTAAGTACTGGAAGGCTGCTTTAAGGCCTTCCTAGAGCCTTCTCTTCTCTAGGCTAAACAAGCTCAACACTCTCTCCCTGCCATTGTAGGGGAGATGCTCCATCCCTCTGATCATCTTTGTGGCCCTCCTCTGGACTTGCTCCAGCAGATCCATGTCCTTTCAGTGCTGAGGACTCCAGAACTGGATATTGAAAACACCACTAGCACAAGTACCAAGCCCCAGGAGTTTTCAATATCCTGTCTGACTTTGGAAGAGAAACAAATTAGCACCTTGAGGATTACAGAATTATTAGTGATTTTTCATCTTCCATTTTGTGTTCTCAGACTAAATTATTTATCATCCTGCTACCTGGCAGAAAGTTTAAGGCAATCCCGCTCCGTTTATATCATAGGTGTGGCTAAAGATTGTTTTGTTGTTCCCAAAGAGCAGATATAATGAGCTTTCTTGTTTCATAAGTAGAGCTAAATCCAGATCTCTTTTTTTAGTTCTTGAGCATGTACCGAGTAGCTGGAAATCCTGTAATGAAGAATCATACCATTCACTTAATTAGTTTTCTGCATGATAGAAACAAGGGCACATGCAACTCCTTGCTCTCCCCAGTAAATCCAGGCCTGAGGAATATGCTTTGAAGTGGTGATAGTTTTATGTTCTCTGGAGTAGAAATGAATTACTCTTCCTAGACCAGATGAATTAGAGTTTAGAAGGTAATGTAGGCTTCCTCTGAAGCCCAGAAGTCTGCAATCAGAAAACTTAAATGATGTAGAACTCGTAATTTTCTGCAATCTTTCCTTCTATTAATTCCACTGATAATTAAATCTGAACATTTTGTCAGTTCTTGGAACACTTTTATCAAATTCTGCAGTGAAAGATTGAAGGTCTTTATGTCCAGAGGTGAACAGTGGTTTTATAATAACTGCCTGAGCGGGTTGAATACACTTTGCTAACATTATTCTCGAGGCTGAAAGATGATTTCTGTCTTTTACTAACAGAAATATTTTACAGGTCTTTGATAAACCTAAATTTGGAGACCCTTGATAAATTGTTTGAGCTTGGTACACTCCGGCAAACCCTTTTGATTTGGTGCTTTTTGTTTCAGTAAGTGTTTGTATTGTAACAATTTTTTCAAACTGTTAAATTATCTTTCTGAGCAAATATAGTAGTGCTACAATACATGTGAATGATGTACTTGGTAAACATTTGATATTTTCCACTTCCTTACATGTTTTGTCTGAAGTAGGAAAACACTTTTCCTGTGTAACCTTACCTGAGCTAGCAACTTAGCTGGTTAATGGTGGAGAAAATCCTTTGTAATGAATACTGAAATGCCATGCTGAGCTGCAATACTGGTACCTCTCTGAAATACCATGTAATTCTTTACTGATGTACAATTATAATAACCTAGTAAACATGGTGTTCTCATTTGTCTGACTGCTACTGCTTATGCTAATGAAAGCCATGCGTTCACACAGGTCCATGGCATTTGGGATAGGGACCAAACCCAGATATAGCTAGGACAGGGACACCCCACACAATCTGCTGCATCTTATGCTTTAAGTATAGTTTATGGGCAAAGTCTGTGTGCAGTCCAGACATTCTCCTTGCATCACTGAAATCCAATACCTAACAATCTAGTTTTGTCCTTCAGTGAACAGGCAGTTTAAAGATGCACAAATATCAGTGAAGTCAGAGCTTGAAAAAATCACTCAGCTATGAGTGGCCATTTAAATATCCTCATCTTTTTAGAAAAGCTTAGTTCATTGTCCAGCTGTCAATAAATGGTATGCAGATGGTTAGGGTAGTTATGAAGCAGATGACTTTCTTTTCTGATGTTTGATGAGAATTATAGTAATCATTTGCAGTTCAGAGTGCTGCTGACCTACTCTGTGCTAAGTCATTTGCTGGAATACTACACCTCACACACACTGGCAGTTACAAAGAGACTTTATATGTTTCTAACTCTCTATATAGCTAAAGTTTATGTTGTATGGCACCTGGAACAACAATAGAAAAAACAACCTGAAGATTCTGTAGAACAAAGGGTGGCTTAATCAAAAAGAAGAAACTTTATCTTTGTGTCTTCATCAAATAGCAAGCATCTTTATTTTTCTTTCTTTGTAACCTTTTTTAATATTTACAGCAACATAAATTCATATGTATACTTACTTTGACACAGGCAGATCTTTTTATCATTGCCAGAATCGATTTCTCTCTCAACACAAAGAATGGTTTATGAAGGAGGTTTTGAACAGAATTTCATACTCCACACTGGGTAACATCATTGTCTGGTAGTGGTAAGTTAGAGATATCTTAATACATGAGAGGATCTCCTACTGTGGTTTTTTAGACAACATGCTGTTCAAATGCAAATTCTGTGTATTATTTTAATCATTATAGTATTTTAATACATTGCACAGCCTCTTTGCAATACTACCGTAAATTAGTGGTAGAACAATGATATAAAATTAATGACTTGCTATTGGAAGAGGAAGCGTTATCTACGTGCTGTTCACATAGGCTCCATTTCTGAAGTAAGACTAACTAAGATTCTAGGCCTGCAGGATTAATTGCATGAATAGAGTTCGTTATAGGTGTATCTTTCAGAGTAAGAGCCTCTGTAATTTCTAGCGCGGGTGCCATATCTGTCTCTCTGCTGTATGATGCATCTCCAGTATGAATTCATAGCTAATAATGCTCCATTTTAATTCCTTGCTAAAGCAGTGACTCCAGCTCTGGACACGAGTTAAATCCAGAAAAAAAACAGGAGCAAAATCTGCAGAGACTCTTAGCACAGCATAGGCGTTCTCTTTTGCATTGTGAAGTTCCTTGTTTGCAGCCTGGGTTCGCAATGGACTCACCTGTAAAAAGGCAAGAGCTTGGCTTTCCACTGCTTACAGATCTATTTTCCCCCTCTTCACAGACCTCAATATCCAATGAAACAGCCTGCAGCTAGTAGAAGATGATGAGATATTGACATGATCAATCAAAGTGATTTAAAAATTGCTCTAACCTTGTAACTCAGTGGTGGCAGCTGGAAGTTCAGTTCTTTCTGGCTGCTGCAGCAGGTCTGATCAATCACTTGGTGCTCAGTGTGGGGCTGCAGGTGTTCTCCTGTTACAGGGAGAGCAGAAGCAGTGAGTAATATAAGGACCTGAGAGTTTATTTTTAGCCTAACTAAAGTCTTAACTTCCTAATTAAAATATAGTAGTTATGTTAGTCTATCTCTGTTGCTATAGTTAATAATGCAGTTAAGAAACAAATTTTCTAGTACCTGTTCCCTGCTCTAGTGTTACACTCACCCTTTCAGCATCCTCTGGGCTGCAGGCCAGTGGTGTCGATGATACTTTTCAAGAAGCAGTGGAGGGGCAGACAAATGGGGTTGCAATGAGTCATTAGCAAGCTGGTGCCAGGACAAAATTCATGCTAACAGTGGTGGTCCCTTACTACCTTGTCATAAATCCACTTGGAGATATTTTTTCAAGTTTTCTAGCACAGTTGGCTTACTTACAGGTTCTTCATTGATTGAGTTCCACATTATACTTGTTTTTTCTGTTTGTTCACTCCTTTACACTGTGATTTGTGTTTACAGGCTGATGCCTCTGGTGTTTTCCTATGCCTGTGCTGTGCTGTGCTACACTTTGGTTTTATTCTAGGGTTCTAGATAGTTTTGTGATTTTTCTGTGATCCTACTGTTAATAGTTTATGTAGAATTTCAGTTATTCTTCTTCTTCATAATCCTAAGAAATTGGAAAGAAAGATATGGAAGAACTTTTATACACTTTTTAATACAACTTGTCATTCACTTTAATTTTTAAGCTTTTTGTTAGCTTCATTTTCTATCAAAAGTGGTAAGAACAAATTCAACTTTCTAGTTATTATGATAACAGACTACAGAAAGAGCTAAGCTACATAATCTTTCTTGCAGTTCTCAAGAATTTTTTTGTGAGGGACTTGTCGGTAAGACCATATGCATTGGAACAGGAAAATAAATATTTAAAAAGATTAAGTGAAAATGTAGAGAAAGGTTTATGAAAAGGTGGCAAGTTATCACTAACAGCTTTGACAAAAGCTACTAGAAAAACGTCTGAAGTCCTGAGTCAGAACTTAAACCTGAATATGTTTTTAGAAATGCTTCATCTAATGGTTGGTACTGAAGTAATTTGTTTTTTTATTGTCACAGACTAGAGTATTGATTTTCAATTGAAACATAATATCTCCAGATAGATAACAGCTTTATATCTCTTTGGAGCCTGGAAAATCTAAGTGCCTTGACATGCATAAAAAGCATTGCATTTTTTTATTTATGCACTTCTCTGCATACTGTGTTCTCTGCATACTGGCAAGCAGGAAGGCACTGAGTGGTGAGTCATCTGAGCAGCATGATCTGCCACTTGGCAGCAAGACAGGCATCCCCTGGGATGTCACTGAACTACCTCCAGACCTGGGTATTGCCTGGACACATTCAAACTGCCAGTGCTTACCTGGTTTGTTGAAAGGGATTTTTAATAGGTGTCAACAAATTCTCTTCATGGAGGATAGAAGACAGAACAATACTCAAGTTTATAGACCCTGTCTCCCTTATATTTGTGGCAGACAGGCCTACAGAGCTCTTCCACTTTCAGAGTTCTCTGAATCTGCATTTGGTTTCCCAGGTGTGTTTTTTTCTCTCTCATGTCAGTCATGTAGAATGCTGCAGTGCAAGGACCCTTCATCCCTTTCCCTGGTTCTGTCCGCAAGCATCCAGTGCCCTCCACTGTCTAAGTCAATATACTGAGCTCGAAGGACCCCTCCTCTCACCCTATGCCAGTGTGAACGGTGTTTTTCAGCAGATTAGTTTAAAAATTATGATGGACCTATGCTAACTATATAAGCAAAAAATATTTCTAGTCTGTTCTAAACTTGCAAGGATCAACATTTTTAATTTGCGGTTTCCTAGACTATTCCTGGATTTTTCATCTTTTCCCCCAATAACGGCACCATTCTAGATACTCAGTATTTTGTTTTAAATTAAAATGACACTGTTATATAGCTCATAGTTTTTCTGTAGTCACTTCTGCATTTCTCACCTGGAAAATGCATTTCTAGTTCCCTAATGTCCATAGTCTGTCTTTTTATTTTAGCAGCTGCTTCATTTTGACAGGGTTTTCTATAAAACATAGTTGCAAATGGTAAAGTTAAAACTTCTAAAGGTGAAGTGCTCACAAATTATGCAATAGCGATGTCCAGAGTTACTGATGAAGGGGAAGGAGAGTGTTAACAGCTATCGCAGTTTACTTCTAACCAAGTGTTACCCTGTTGAGGAGGAAATTAATGTCTGTTGATTTCTTTTAAGGTTTCTTTACTTCTTACATTGTACAGGAGTCATAAGCTTCAGGTGAAAGAAATGAAGATAAAGCTGTTAAGTGCAGAGTTTGGTGTAACACAATGGATCTTGGAAGATAATGAATAGGAAGTTATAGAAAGACTGTTGTGTAGTACTGTTAGGGTACTTCACTGAATATGGTGGGAATAGTTCTCCAACATTTACTTTACAAAAACATATTAGTTGGGGGAACTTTAATAAGAAATTGGCATTCTTTAAATTCTTGTGATTTCAGAAAACTGTTCAGAACCTTGAGGTTGTTTTTTCTGTTCTAGTTTATTTTCTACACAAGCTAATAAATTATTAAGCAAATGTGTAAACTTGTAAGTGTGGGATGAATGACAGAATACACTGCATTATCTTGGTGATGTACTCAAAAACTTTTTCCTTCAAGAACTTCCTACTGGGGATAAATGAGTTGCTTGAAAACCAGTTTTCAGAGTTACTAAGGCTTATGACTGTACAAATATGAGCTCCACAAGGGAGTGAAAGAGACTAAAATTTAGGAATGACAGTCATTTTGCTCTGTAAGATTATGTGGCTCTGTAAGATTAATTGAAATTATTTCTGTACATAGGCTCTCAGAAGTAATTTACAAGGAGGTAAAAATAGTAGAAATATTCTTTATAGGTGGAGATATTATGATATTCTGTCCAGGTCAGCAGCAGCAGAAAGATTAAACCCCAATGTCTTAATATGTTCACTTATTTACTTTATAAGAGGGAGAAGGGATGAACCTGGAAGGAGAGTTATCTTCTTTCTTCTCTCAGCGCAGTGAAATGATTGTGACATTAAACTTGTAGAAATAAGGTGCCACAAGAAAGTTGTGTCTTTACATAGACATGCAGGATGTGGAAAGAAGTAGAATTACACAACTAAATGAGGGTTTATGATAAGTTACTACATTTCAAATCTTGTACATCACCGAAGGCAGATCTGATTTTGTGGTATGGCAAATCGGAGCACAAGAGAAAAAGAGTAGCGAACACACTTTGATTAAGCAACCTACGGAGTAGAATGGCTTCAGAGCTTGGGGGCTCAGGTCTTTTATGTCACACATTCAACCTTGAATTTCTAAAAAAGTTCCTTACCTCACATTCACGTACTTAAATCGTTGTCCATTTGGCTGCTAGCACAACTTAAAAATACTTCTTATAATAAGGATGATCTACAGTTGCAAAAGGAGATACAGGCATTGGAGTGAGCTGGAAATCTGTTAATTTCTATAGCCAATTTATGAAGTATGGCTGTATTATATGACGTATTTGGGTTATGATAGATCTTGGAAGTGTTTGAAAAATTGCAAGTAGTCCTAGTTCCCTCCTTGGACCAACAGATCCAGACTTATGGTGCATATTACACTCAGACTGCTAAGAGTGGAAATGGAGATTTGGAGGTAGTTTAACAGTATCTACAGCTGTGAACTGTGGAAGGTTTGGTAAGAATTCAGAGCAGAACTTGAGTAAAGATTTAGAATTATTCTGGAAGGACATGCCAAAACCTGCTGGATTAATATAAGAAGAGATCAGAAGAGATATTATAAAGGGAAGAATGAAGTGGGTTAGAGAAAGCAGGAGATCGGTGGTAGCAGGCATCTCGGTGTTCTTTACTGCCAGAGAGAGATCTTGGATCAAATAATCAGAAAAAATAAACCTACACAAACTCACTCTGTTTTAAAGTTTAATTTTGGTAGGATTCTATTAATATCTTAACTTTATGCAAGAAAGTGATTAACTAGAAACCTACATGTTTATGAGTTGCAGGAAACATTTTGTAAAAAGCTGATTATGTGAGAATGTTACGAATATATGTGTAATGAATTTTAACAGAACTGGTAATTGAAAAATTAACTGTTGAGCAAACAACTGAACCCTGTCTTTTTTTAATTCTAGATAGTGCCTCTGGATCTGCATTGAAAAAGACTGAACCTTATTAGAGGTTGGTGACATTTTTTCAGTTCTTACATCCAGTTTTAAAATAAATTATTATTGCCTTGTTTAAGTAATGAAGTGAAAGATATGAGATTCTTGTTAGCAAATTAAAAGTTCCACTGCAATGTAAAAAGTGGTAAAAAACATTGTTTATCCAGAAATTTATGCTGAACTAATGCACAGAAGCATTGTTGTGCTTTTGACCTCATCAACTGGTTTTTAAAAGTTAGCTGTATTGAAATATAACATTTTAGCGTTAGATCTCCTGGCAAGGTTTTTTGATTCAAATACTTCTCTGATTTGATTTGATATTGAAAATGTATATCCGTCAGTTCCTAACTGAAGATTTGAGTAGTCTGTACTTCTGAGATGGTATCTACCATGAAAACCACATTAAATAAGCTTTTTTGTATGTATAGTACAGAAGCATAAGACCTACCCCGTGTTTTCATTGACTCTTCAGAAGTGACCTACTGGGTTATACAATGTATTTGTGTTTGAAACATGGTACCTGATGATCAGGTTAGAGCAGGCTAAAGGTCTTCTTGAGCTGGCTCTATATGCACTTATTGCTGAGCAATCAGAAGCCCATAGCTCAATGATGACTGTATTCAGTATAGGAAGGTGGACTAACTTTAGGCTACCTATAAAGTCACATTACACTATGATAAGCAACCTTACATGCCTTTGATGAAACTAGTCTGTTAGGAAGGACAGTTGATATAACAGTGGCAGCTCAGCTGCACACAGTGATTTCTAATCCATCTAGCTGCATATAGGAGTATGCCTAGATTTTCAGTAAGGGTGCATGCATTATTCTTTCCCCCTTGAAGATCACTTAAAGATTGCATTAAGTTAATGTGTATTCCTAGGACGATCGTTCAAAGAAGATCATAAAGAACAGACATTTTAATAGAATTTTAGAAACAGCTTTCAGTATATGGTTTGAAATGCTTGATGCGAAATCTACTATTCTGTTGGAGAAAAGGACCAGAGGAAGTCACAGCTCCTATTGGCAAAACATCCTTCCTTGACTTAAAGTTATCTAGCGCTGACATGTTTAACTTCTGCATCTTTTACCTTCTATAACTTCATTAATTTTCTGCTGCTGGACAAGGAGGAGCTCAGAGAAGTGCTATAGTGAATCCTGTAGGTATCCACCCCTAGCCTAATTCCTTCTGGGAGTCTGAAGCTTGGTGTCTTTGACAGTTATATTAATGCACTGTTCTGCTGAATATTTTTGTAGTACTGTATCCAAGGGATCTGTGCAATATAAGGAAGTAACTGGAATTTTTCTTATGCGTTCTGGGTTTTTTTTCTGTGAAATACCTCCTCCAAATCTCTTGTTACTGTTTAAGTCATTCTTATAGAGTCAAAATTTGTCTGGCTGTTTTTTCTGTTTCCAAATTATAATGACCTGACTTTTTATCTTTCAATACTAATGAAATGGCATATGTTGTAGGCAGTATTTCAGTTCAAATATTTCCTACCCTTCAAAATACTGTTTTTCAGATGTCTTTGGAGCTTGATTTATTACATAATCTCTGGAGAGAGCCAACTCTTCTGTTCAGCTGATTTTATTTATATTCTAGAAAGCCAATTTCTACAATAACAAAGTTATGTGCTTCTCAGTCATAGTTATTTGTGGTTCCTGTTGCTTGATCCGATCTTGTTCCTAGAAGTCAGTGGGTGTCTTTCCATTTGGATGACAAGTATAGGATAAAGCTCAGCTACATTTTACTGAGTATGAGATACTGTTGAACTGTGCTTGATGTCACATCAGGCTGCAATAGTTCTGGTCCTTACAGAAACTGTGCTTAGGCTCTTATTTTGGTTTATAGGTATAAGTGAAGCTTCTTATCAGCTAGATCTGGCAGAAGAGTAACTGGCCTTTTGTGATGGTGTGGGAGGAGAGTGTGCTTCTCAAACTTGTAGCAATACATGCTGCTGCAAGCAGACTTTCGTAGCTGTTCTGTCCTCTGTGCTTGTAAGTGCACCTTATTGTATCTTTTTTTCGTTGGGACGGGTATTCATGACAACAGATCTTTCGTTCCTGAAACCTACTTTATATCTGAGATGAGGTCCATCAAATCACTCTCATGCACCTTTTCTGTTTGAGAAAGATTTTATCCACCTTTCTCACACTGTTGCTCAGACTGAAATTTTCCATGTACAGGTGGTCATATTTTCCTTACCAGTAACCTCATAATTGGCATGGCACATGCTGTTACTCTCTTATTAAAAGAATGACCATCCTCTGCTTACTGTTCTATATGAACAAGCGTGTGATCCCAGGAGTAACTGGATATACCTGATGCTTTTGTCTTCATTCAAAATGGCCACAGTGTCCTGCTGTTTCTGATTTATAACTGTCATCAGTAAAGATGAATATTACTTTTATTCTTTGGCTGAAAAAAAAGGTAAAATGAAGGATGAAGGTCCTTATGGAGGAGTGGGAGGTGGAGGTGCAGGAGTTTGTACTAGAGAGGCAGATAGCATTGCTTTTTCTCTTGTTGGGACAGGTCACCTGCCTTTGAGTCCATCAGGTAGTGCTGTTGGTCTGTGCAGTTGCAGCAAGCTCACAAGTCAGGTGTAATGTCTTATATGCAATTCCCCACCCGCTATATTTCCCTGGGGAAGGAAACAGCTACGAGTAAGCTGCCTGTCTCCTGCATGGCTCTCTTCTGAGCTCCTGGGACGTGAAGAGGGAGCAGGGCACATTCTAAGCATATAACTCTGATCATATCTTTTGATATTGCCTGTCATGTAAAATGACAGGCTGGGGGGACGGCAGTGCTACTGTAATGCGACATTGCAGCCTCCCGTTTATTCTCTAACCTTATAGGATTAGACAACCTCGTATAGGATCTGCCAGTGGTTTCTTTCTGGTTCAGGGCTGGGAGAGATCCTGAGCTGTGCTGAGCTGCAGCAGAGGAGTGCTCTCTGGTAGGCATTTAGACACAATTTAGCTGCAAGGCAAGTGGCTCTAGGTGTCTCGAGGTGTTGCAGGCCTCTCCCACGATCTGATTCAAAGACATGATTCTGTGGTAAGAATGACTGTCATCGATTCGAAGAGAAAGTTGAGAGCCAAGTGTATTATCTGGTGAGTATTCAGCAGGGCTAATGGTGTTTGGTTAATTATTGCATAAGCTGTAGCGTCTCATCTAACAAAGCTTTTTGAAGCATGCTATATGCCAAGTAAATATCCAGGCATTCAAAAGTCATGCTTTCCATATATTGTTGTGTTTCTACAATGCAATGTACTCTCTTCCCATTTAAATTAAGCATCGCAATGTCCCGAAGCATGAAGAAGTTAGATTGGTGTTTGGCCATAACTGTTCCTTCAGACTAAATACTTCTCAACAGTCTTGCAGAATTCAATTTGAATATGTTGGAATGAGCAGAAACAGTTCAAATCAACATTTTCCTAGAAAGGCCTTCATAGCATACATTCTGCTTATTGTACATTAATTTCTGTAGCCATGCCTCTGCCCTTTATATTGGGGGCATTATTTTCAAATTACTGAAGTATTTTAAGAGCGATGCTCTTGTTAAAAGCATAAACAAAGTACAAAGGCCAGTCTGTTTTCCACATAGTACATTATTGTTAAAGAGTTTGTGCCAGCCAGTACAGAGAGTGCAATCGTGTCTTATTCCTCTCAAGAGAGATTAATTACTGAACTGCCCTGGCTCCTGCTGCTCAGCATTCTTATCCTTGAGCTGTATTGTTGGAGTGGTCTGCTCCTTTTCATAGAGCAGCCAGTATAATGGGCAGAAATGTAAATGTATAGCATTGTCTTCATGAAAGGTCTTCACCTGTGAGCTGGTTTGGATATTCACCAGCTTTCTCAATAGTGTAGTTAATTCTGCTTTTGAGATAATTTTTTAAAAGAAAATCATCAGATATTTTTTCAAACAATGACACTATGCACAGCAGTATCTATTATAACTGTTGCAAATTTGCAGAGACTGTGTTATTGATTTTATCTTACCATTTTTCTGTTCAGAAAACTCTGTTCAAGGTTGTCATTTCCTCTAGGATTGACACAATAGGGACTGTGAAAAGACAAGGTATGTCCAACTAAGATCTCCTGATTCAGGTGTATTTCTGCCTCCAACTCATTTTACTGTGAAGTAGGTAGCACTATGTACCTTCGAGAATTGATCATTCTTTTTAAAGTCTATGTTTGCAGCTGTGTACATGTTTTAATGTGGATATCACTATAATTTTTAACATGTGTCAGTACTGTTACACCCTATTGGGGTTCAAATGTGACTGACAGGCTACTGGAAGGCACCTCCTGAGTGCCACTGGCAATAAAACACTTCAACTTTGCTAGGGATGGTACTGAAGCATATACGTAGCTATTGCGAAGCATTAAATAGGTTCATTATCAAATCAGCAACAAATACCAAGACTTGAGCACAGCCATTTTCTAATTGGGGATGTGCAAAAAAGTCTTTGCTAAACTGAGTCATGAAAGCCAGTAGCTTTGGAGGAAACACAGTAGCAGGAGTATGTTGGAGAAACTCTGCGTACAAGTCCCTCAAATAACCCATAGGGAAATTAAGCTGGTATTTTTCTCAAAAGAAGTACTTGTTACATAAGCAACATCATTTATTGCAGATTAGGAGTGGAATCTCTGCAGATGTTCAGAATGTTTCCCTTGTTCACCTGTCGGCATTCAGCACTCCCTAGGCAGGACCAGTGGGTGGAATGTTATCCAGATGTTTGTTTAGCCAGCTGCTGGTATTGATGCATGCTTCAAGTCATAGATATCACCTCTTTTTCTTGAGGAAGGAAGGGTCTGTGTCAGGCACTTCCTCTGCAGGTGTGCGGAAGGCTATTTGAATCAAGACAAAACATTAAGGCACTTATTTTAATATGTTGCAGGCTTTCACAAGTAAGTAAGAAGAGGTTCATATGGCTGCAAACAGAGTGTACCAAATGGCCTCGGAGAACTCTGACATCCTGGATATATGACTTTTTTACCTTCCATCAAGAACAGTATATGGTTTTCATTAAAAGAGACTAACTGCAAAAAAATGCATACTGGAGCTTCCAAGAATTATGCAAAGCAGTAGTTATTCATAGATTTTAAAACACAAAAGCGGTCCCTAGACTAGGCAAACCACAGAACCTTTTCCAGGTACAGCATTAATTTGAACTGCACGGATGTTTTTTTCAAGACATCTCAGTAAGATGCTTCAGTTGTTGATTCTTGCACTGTTGGCAGGGGGGTTGGAACTAGATGGTCTCTTCCAATCCAACTCATTCTATGATTCTATTAAAAGTGTTGATTAACTATAAAGAGATTCTAGATTAAGAGATCAGATATTAATGTTTAACCTGAAGACATGATAGGCTAAATGAACCTCAACCTGTGTTAAAATATATTTAAAATAAAATAAATTAAACATTTGTAAATGTAGGTAGTATGAAATCTGTTATTGTCTGCTGGTATTTGTGGAATGTGCTATTTCATCTTAGCTTTCTGTTGGATAAAGCATATAGGCTGAGCTACTTTAGGTCTTGCCTGAGGAAGTTTTCATGAATGTCAATATGTAACTTTTGAGGTATCGATTCAAGGACTGAATGCAGAATCCTAGTAATGACTTTGCTAATGTCATGTACTGGCCCTAATTATAAAAAATACAAAACCATATATTACATATTAATTCTAATTATGTGTTAGCATATATAATTCTCTTGCTTATTTCTTCAGGGATGGCTAGAACTTTACAACAGAATTGCACATTCAACTGGTTTCCTGGTCCTTGCTGAGTTAGCTTCAGAGCTTTTTACGATACAGCTCTCCATTTTAAAAATAATTCTTTAGAATAATGCTATTTTCAAGTTGAAAAAAGGATGGCACAAACATAGTTCTTCGTAACTGAGAGCTAGATAAAAATTTGATCCAAATATGAATAACAAATAATTCACAAGTGCCGACCTGATTTTGCAGATGGAATACAACAAATTGCTGAGTTACGTGTGCTCTGCTAATCCTGAATCATTGTAATTTAAACAGTAGTGTTGCTAAGTGATTCTTATCTCTTTTTTTTTCTATCATCTCTATCATGCATATACATGCATTTTCTATCATCTCTATCATGCATATACATGAGGAAGGTACATTTTGATTGTATTGGTCTCTTCTGGAAGATACCCAGTTTAGTTAGTCTAGTGGATGCAATTGGTTTGGTGATTTTATTTTCTCCTGTCCAAAATAAGCATCAGAGATTGTTAGTAATCTCCTGGAAAGTATTTGGATAGTATGCAGTTTATTTTTTGGCTACTGTTCTAACCTTTTAAAGTTTCTCAAAAACTTCTTAGAATCTCCCTTTTAGTGCAGAGCATTGTAAATGCCAAAACAACATTAAGATTTCAGCCTTAACTTCTGCAAATTAGAATATGAATCACTGTGCTGCTGCTGAAGTAAATAATATTGGAAAATCTAATATTAGTTTGAGTAGTGTTACAATTTCTGCATCTGGATGTCCATCAGGAAGGAGGCCATCTGCTGACTACTCTGCACTGTTCTCTTAGTGATAAGAACTGTGTTGGCAGCTGAGCTGATGGGAAGGTGGGGAACCTGTTTTGGCAACAGTCCTAGAAAATCAGCCATGGTGTAGTTAATATTCTGTAGCCACAACATGCATTGACATTAATAGATAATTTAATCTTAAATTAAAAACTAATAGAAAACCGAAACAATGGCGTACGTTTCATTTGATGGTGGTTAAGGAGATTCAGCTTTATTTGTCTTTCAGATTCATTTTGAAGTTCAAATTCAGGTGAAAGCCGTGATGTATAACTGAAGTCTCCTTCTTGCATAGGCTATTGAACCCTGCTCCCTTTCATGGCTGTGCGCATGTCTTACATACATTCTGGATGTATATAAATTTTTGTGACTGCAGCACTACTTTACAAAATTCCTTTTATCAGTTTTTACAGTGAAATTCAGCTAAGCAGTATTGAACCTGGTCACATTCTGTTGTGGAGAAATCCTTGAAGAGTACCATATATGATACTGAGATTTCAGGCCTGTTGTTAAAAATATTCAAGTGTTGAAGTAACACATTGACTTAGGTGCTTTAGTAGCTCATGTGTGAGTTATTAATGGGTACATTATTGAGTAGCATTACCTTGCTGTCAGTTACTTCCTTCCTGATAACCCGGTTTTCACAAAAATTGTTTTGAAGATCATGTTTAAGGTGTGAGAAACCGCCAGTGTCTTTCTGAGTTCTCTTCCCCTTGTTCTGTAGAACAATGGAAAAACATACTTTTCGAAGTGAGTGATATTTGTGCAGGCTGGGAATATGTCTGTGTGAATTCAGTGTTGGATCTGTGAGCAGCGTCTTTATCACTGCCTCTGTTTTGACAGGAGGCTTTCATTTAGCTTTGTATATTCATTTCATAAGAGGCATTTGCGTGTAATAGCCAAACTGCATCTGGGAAATTGTGACAGGAGCAATCACACTCTGGATTATTTTATGGGTAAAACAAGCAGCTGATTGCCAGCAATATTGCTCAACTCTGAATGATGCCTCACAGAGGAGGGTTGGGAAGGGGAATGTAGAAACTCATCACAATGAGAACAGGGAACAGAGATATAACCAAGAAAGGAGTATGCAGTCGTGTGAGTTTTAGAAAGAAAGTATTTAAGCCACTCCGGGTCTTAAAAAGCATGATATCAGAGGCTTGCAATTCAGGTCAAAGCCAACCTACCCTTGGGAAAGGCATGTTAGAGACAGCAGTAAGGTAGGTGCTGCTTGACTAAGTCTCTTTCTATGACAAGGTGATCTGCTTAGTGGATAAGGGAAAGCCTGTGGATGCTGTCTACCTAGATTTTAGTGGAGCCTTTAACACCGTTTCCCACAGAATTCTCCTGGAAAAAAATGGCTGCTCTTGGCTTGGACAGGTATAATTTCACTGGATAAAAAACTGGCTGTATGGCTGGGTCCAAAGAGTTGTGGTTAATGGAGTTAAATCCAGTTGGCAACTGGTCACAAGTAGCATTTCCCGAGGGCTCAGTGTAGTTCAATATCTTTAATATCTTTTTGGGGATTTTATTTCACTCTGTATACTTAATTACTTACATACGTATACGTTATATCAGGGGTGTCAAACTCATGTCTCACGGGCCGAATCCAGCCGTCCACCTTGTTTTATCCAGCCCAGCACCTTGTTTCTACCCAGTGGCAGCACTGAGCTCCTTGCCCCTACACTCCTGCCAGCGCTGTTCATGTGTGCAGCGTGACACGCGTTATGCTGCAGGAGCATGACAGGAGCTGTGTTGACACCCCTGCATTAAATGTAAATCTATAGTGAGTAGGGTATATATAAAAATCAAAATATACATTTAAAATATACTTTTAATGTATATTTAACTATATTGTGCCAAGCATTTATGTTGCATACCTCAGTAAATTTAATTAGCTCCTGAAATTTTCATAAACCTTCTATTGCCACCACCACTAATGTAACAGAGCTTTAATATGGTGTAGCATTTTACTGTTTCCTAAGGAAAAAAAGGACTGTAGTATCACTTTTTTTCTGTCAGTCCTCTGCATCAAGTTTTGAACTCCTGATGGAAGTCCCCTGACATGGAAAGGAAGTCTTCTGCAAGTCTTTAAGATAATTAAGTTCTTACAAGTATTACGACGGCTGTGGCTCAGTAAAGAGGAAAAACTCAAATCAGTACCCTGCTGAGTGAAAAGCTGCTCTATATTCTCCTTGGCAGCAATCGACATATACCTACCTTCCGGCTAAGCACAGCAGATGCTGCCTCCTGCCCAGAAGAGATGTCAGAAAGTACATGTGGTGGGAGTGAAGCTGGAATTATTTCGGTTAAGGGGTGTGAGAGAAGTAGGACTCAAATCTCTAGGAAATCGTATTTCATTACATGTGTTGGTCGCAGAAGAAAGCATACTTTTTTTTAATATCACCATTCATATTTCAGTTTTCAAGTCATGTCATTACTGGACTCACCAAATACACAGTTTCAGAGATAAGATGTCTCTGAGATGAGAATCAGTGGGAAATAGAGAGAGTCTTTGCTCATTATGCTTAATGCAGTTATAGCTATTTGGCTTTATACTTTCTCTTTAGAATTATTAGCTATGAGACATTTTTTGCATTTGTTCTCTGGCACTAGTCTGACTTGCAGCTTCAGAAATTTTTTTTACTGGTCTTTGAAGAGATTTGCATTAGTGTACTCTGAAATAGGATAAGCATGTAACTCCAGAAGACCATTTAAAAAAATCAGATTTCAATATAGAGTGATAGTTAATTTAAATACTTAGCTATTGGTATTACTCTGAGAGCTAGTAATTTATGTTTTTATTTTCATTAATATCAGTATATTTACTTACTCTTTTGTGACAAAAGGATTTAAGTACTATAAATAATTTCCAAAAGCAAAGAATAAAATTACTTCAGAAGTCTTGCTTTTAGAAAACCTTGATGGCCTTGGGCATCAAACTAACCAGAAAAAGGGAAGGTGGGAAAAAACCCAAATAATATGCTTTCCGCAGACTGAGTGAACAAAACAGACTTTCAGAGTGCTGGAAAGTTTCCTGAATTTGTCTTCTGACAGGCAGTCAGAGATACAGGTTCCCAACACAGGGAGACACAACTGCTACTGGCCTCTCTTGTCCTCTTTCAGCCACCAGAATTCAGCAGGTGACTTGCAATAAGGTGCGGGACACAGAGAATACAGTATTGCACCTAAATTGGAATTAGCTTTAGTAAAGAAGTAGAGCAAAACTACCCGAAAGGAGGTTGTAGCGAGGTGGGCGTTGGTCTCTTCTCCCAAGTAACAAGTGATAGGACAAGAAGAAATGGCCTCAAGTTGTGCCAGGGGAGATTTAGATTGGATATCAGGAAAAATTTCTTTACTGAAAGAGTGGTGGAGCACTGGAATAGGCTGACCAATGAAGTGGTTGAATCTCAATCCCTGGAGGTGTTCAGAAACAGTGTAGATGTTGCAGTTTGTGACATGGTTTGCTAGGCATGGTGTTTTTGGGCTGATGGTTGAACTTGATGAGTTTAGAGCTCTTTTCCAACCTTAATGATTCTGTGATTTTATGATTACATATTTTAGGGAGAAGTTTTGGCACACAGGATAATTACTTTATGAATAATTAGTGGATTTGGACAGTTCATTTTGCAAGTGAAATTCTTCCGAGGAGGGTTTAACTGGTGAACTACCACCTGGTCAACAGAAGTTGACCATATGTGTCTAAAGTTCCACTTATTCTTTCAAATAATAGTAAAAAAGAAGTAACGTAGTAGTGAATTCCTTTTTTAAAAGTAATTTAGAACTAATAAAAGGAAGCTTATTTTACTTAATAAGTTATTTATTGAAGTCATCACCACAATATATCTAAAGAGTTTAGTAGAATTCTAAAGAACAGTCAATGATTATTCCATGAGAGAGGGTAGGAGGGCTACATTTCTTTGTGTTTAAGGGCATAAGCATAGAAATAGTTTAAGACAAAGGTGTTCATTAAGGAAAATGAAACATTTTTCTCTTTGGTCTCCTACACATTGCTCTTGAATGTGATATTGGAGTAGATGAAGCTAAACTCTGGATGCCTGCTGGATGCCTAACATCAGGCATATGCCTACCCCAAAATCCTGAACTTGGGTTATGTGCATGCTCCAACATCCCTCATCTGCTAGCCTTTTATATTAGAGTAGCTCCTTAAATACAACACAGCTTCTTTCCAGCCTTTATTTGAAAGGTAACTGGTGCACCTTGAGAGGAGAGGAGGAGAAGGATAGATGGTAAAGAGGAATTATCACACGGGCCTTACCTAAAATCTGACCATAGCTGGAGTGTGGCAGATAATGTCAGCACAGTCATAAAATACGGAAAATCCTACATGTGATCTAACTGCTGTTATGCTTGTCTTTCATATAACATCCGTTCCATCCTCAGTTCTATCCTACTCTGTTAATTTATAGCATGTATTGTATGAGTCAGCCATGCAATGCCACAGCTTGTTAGAGGTGTCCGATATATTTGTGCCACGAGCGCAGATGCAGGAAGGACTGTTATGTGTAATTGTGGTGCACTGACTACATCAGGTACTGCTCTCTCCCAACAGGCTGGAAACAGCTCTACATGTTGCATGGCATGGCATATAGATAAACTGATAATCTAGACTATTTTTCTTTGTAAAGCATTTGCCTCAAGTTTGGGAGCTATATAGAAGTGCATGTAATTAATGAAATGTTCCTCAGTGATGGTGTGGGGCTTTTTGCTTTTTATTCCATTTGATTTCTGAAGCTTCTAGGATTAACCATCAGCCTGTATGAGTCAGGCAATCCGTTTAACATTGCACCAGCAGTACAGTGTTTTCAGTAACTCAAATGTAATTTTTTTAATACAGTCAATGATATATCCAATCGTATTTTCTGATGCTGAGATACATCTCATAGAGTTGAAACATCATGCAACATGTAAATGACCTTTACATTCTTTCCTAGTTTTTGACTCCTGATTATGATATCCTTTTGTTCTGATAGTTTTCCATGCTCTGTATAGGCAGAGGAAAGTGGTATGATTTGGGATTAAAGATTGTAAGTATGTAATATTGAAACCCGAAAACATTACTTCAGGAACACTAATAATCAGTGGATGGAAAGATGGGAAATGGTTGTCTCTCTGAATGCTGTGTGCACTGCTGTGGAACCTGGTGTTTCCTGACTGCTCAGGGAGAGGAGAAGAAAGGTAGAAACACATACTAAGATCTGGGTAGGTTGCATTATAGAAGTATCTGGAATATGGACAGAGCATTCGAAATGTGATTGTGAAACTCCTCATCTTGTGTTTCATTCCTTATTGTGCTGAATTCATTTAGAATGAGCCAGCGACAGCCAAGAGATGTAGGCAGATTATCAGATACTGGTGATGATTTTATTGGACTCTATATATAAAACAAAATATTTTAAATAAATAACCAAATTGCATTGGTTTTAAATAAAAGCAAAAGTTAAAAGTGAAAGGAGTACATCATCAAGTGTTGTAGAATAAAAAGACAGCAAGTTATTCTCAAAAACTGCTGGAGATCAATTTCTTTGGGTTCTTCAAAACTCTTTCTACTGCAGCTAATCCAGTTGAAATTACATTACAGAAACTCGAAGACACTCTTCCTTGGCCACTACTGTTATAACGACTGATGGAAATAAAAGGAAGATACAGGCTTCCAAAATGCCTTGTCTGCATTTCAGGTTGAATACTGTAAAATCATAGAATCAGAGAATAATTTTGGTTGGAAGGGACCTTTAAAGGTCATCTAGTCTAATCCCCCTTCAATGAGTAGGGACATCTTCAACAAGATCAGATTGCTCAGAGCCCCATCCAACCTGACCTTGAATGTTTCCAGGGATGGGGCATCTGCCACCTCTCTGGGCAACCTGTGCCACTGTTTCACCACTCATTCTAAAAATTTTCTTCCTCCTATGTAGTCTAAATCTACCCTCTTTTAATACCTTCTCTCAGCCTGTGCTCACAGGTGAGGTGTTCCATCCCTCTGATCATTCTTGTGGTCCTCCTCTGCACCCACTCCAAAGGTCCCTATCTTTCGTGTGCTGATGACTCTGGAGCTGGATGCAGTGCTTCAGGTGGGGTCTCAGCAGAGTGGGTGGAATCATCTCCTTCAGTCTCCTGGCCATGCTTGTTTTGATGCAGCCCAGGATATGGTTGGCCTTCTGGGCTGAGAGCACACACTGTTGGCTCATGTCAAGCTTCTTCATCCACTTCCACCCCCAAGTCCTTCTCTGCATCCCTTCTCTCAATCCCTTCATCCCCTAGCCTGTATAGGTACTGAGGGTATCTGCTATCAGGTGCAGGACCTTGCACTTGGCCTTGTTGAATCTTATGAGGTTCACATGGGCCCACTCCTCAAGCTTGTCCAGGTCCCTCTGGATGGCATGTCTACCCTCCAGTGTGTGAACTGCATCACTTAGCTTGATGTCATCTGCAAACTTGCTGAGGGTGCAGTCTATCCCACTGTCTAGGTTATCAGTTGTTGTTTTAAATTTTCAGTGTGATGAAGATCTTTGGTCAAAATAGAGAAAATTACCATAGGGGCTCCAAAGAGATGCGCTGTTTCTCTTAAGCAAATGAGTAGGTAGCTTTTGGGAGTCTTGACAAGCTGTGGCAAGCTCACAGTCTTCGAGGAAGCCTCTGTGCATCAGGTAAGAGAAAAGGAACTGGACTTGGATGCAGGCGGGATCCTTTCCAGATGGATTACAGAGGCTTGGCCATTTGTTTGTCCTTAACTACTGAGATCAGCTCCTACCCACTCCAAAGGCAAACATTGCCAAGATATTTAATAAAATGTGTTCCTGTGTTAATTCCTTTTCTTCTACAAATTGTAACTGAACACCGGGATTGCTAGCCCAAGTCTTTGTCTCTAAAGGAGCTTTTGCTGCTGCTTCTTGAAGAATGTAAGTAAAGAAGAAAGCATGTTTCAATCTCAGATGTGAAAGACCTGGTTCAGAGTTTGAGTTCAGGTGAGACACTTCAATCTTAGCTGTACATACCAGATGAGGACTTTTTTACCATCTATTTGGTATATATTGGTTCAAATTGTGCATGGGACCGCAAGGAATTTATTTCCCTATTTTTTTTTCTGCAAATTGTTTCTTATAAAGGTTCTTCATTCTAAATAGTAATCTCCCAAAATAAAGTGGTGTCTTGGAGAATATATGGTAATGGTGTAGTATTGAGGTAAAGTTCTGGCAGGATTTCATAGCTTACTTTTACAATGCTCCCACTTGATTTTCTCATTACAGGCTTAACAAACCCAAGTTTACCTTAACTGTATCAATCCTTATCAAATCCACTTGGTTATTTTCATGATGAAAATTAACATTTTTAAGTGCTTTGCTGGATCATGGCCCAGATGATTGTTTCCTCTTTCCAATGAGTGTTTTAAAGCTTCCTTGATCATCTTAATAATGGAATTACACAGATAATTCTTAATGAATATTACTACTTTGTAAATTCCCTTGTGCATCTAACTGCATACAGGAATTACAGTCTCAGTTCCAGTATTTCATAAATGTGCCTTAGCGATCTTAATGCAATATATTTACTTTCTTGCCTACTGATAATACATTTTTTACTATTTCTGGTAAAGAGACATGCTTTGTGAATTGGAGGTGGACTTTTCTGTTCACATGGGATTAGATGATGAATCTTCAAAACTGCCCCCGTTGAGGAAAGCAAGACAGTCTGAGTTGATTTTCAAAAATTACCCTTTGAAAAGGTAAAAATCTCTTCCTTCCAAAATCTAGAAGGGAAAGCAGCAGAGGCTGAGAAGTTAGGGACCTAACTGAGGACCTTGGATCTAGGTCTTTGTTTCAGTAAAAATGAGAATTTGAGAATAAAAATTAATGTAGTAAGTGACAAAACCAAAGCCTGGTCATTTTTACAAGCTATTCTTATTTTTCTGCAAGCATTTTTACAGCTCTTGGAGATGAATGTTGAAGAAAAATTGTAGCACTATCTCCCTTGATCCTTCCTGGTGATTTATGCGTTGTTGATATTTGCATCTCCATTGTGGTGAATGTGCTGGTGAAGAACCTCAGCAGAGATCCTACAGGTGTCAGTTGCTGTCAGTGATAATTTTGAATACTGAAGCAGTTCAGGACAGGTCTCATTCTGCTTCTGTACAGCTGAGGTAGATATATAAAACCAAAATGAAATGCTCCGTGGTAGTCTCTTTTGAAATTTACCCAGTTTTAGGAAAATTTTGGTGAAACTTATGGACATGAGCACCCCAAACAACTCATCTCTTTACTCATCCAGTTGGGTGACATGAAAGCTGAAGCCCCTTCTTCTGGCAGCAGGGTTAATTGGTGTCCCAGAGGAGAAGATTGATGCCAAAGCTTGATGTCATGGCTGAAGGGAAACTAAAAAGAACATGGAGAACACTGGAGCATGATGCATAGACTGAAGTGGCCAGCAAACAGGGAACTACAAAAGTCAGAGAGACTACAAGATTTATTTTTATGCATAAGAATTGTAGAAGTCTGATTTTTTAAAGGAAGAACAGGAAAGTGACCTGGTTTGGTTGAAGGGCAAAAGCTACCATAGAGCAGTGTTCCAACTTTTTGTACCACTATCTGTCTGGACAGGTTTTTGAAGTGTTCTTCTAAAACTAACAGTGTAGGTTCTTTCCAGACACCTTAGCACTACACAGTGAGATGTAGAAGCCAAATATTTTCTCCAGTTCATCTCTGGTGATTGTGGTCTCTAGTCTTCCTCCTGTTATGGCAAATAAAATGTTCTGTGGCACCTTTCTAAGAAGTCCAACAATGCAGAGCATTTGACACTGTTCACTTGGTACTGTTTCCTCTAATACCAGTTTCATGCTTCTTTTCTTGAATGAGACTATATATCGAACTAAATAATAAGCTATCAAGCATACTTATGTCTTCAGAAGTGTTCCTTGGTAACAAAAGGATGGACTGAGAAGTCAGAGACTTTTTTTGTAATCCATGTATTTGATGAGCTTGTGTTTTTTTTGAGAACTGAGGTAACAGAGCCTCATCTTTTTCCTGTCTGATGAAATACATCAGATGGGGTTTATAAGTTAGGTTTCACAAATTAATAAACTGGAAAGAGTATCTCAATAAATAGGAAAAACCGTAGGTAAGACAAATTAAAATAAAAGGCTTTGAGAGCCAGTCCCTCGCTCTGTGTCCTTGCAGAGCTGGCATTTTCCTCCAGTACAGTGGAGCAAACAGTATGCAGTCCCGCTCCAGTTGCCCCTGTTTTCGTAACCGCTGAGAGTTGGCTGTGGATTTGCTCCTTACTACAGGAAAGTCCATGATCCTCTCAGGGGTTTTCTGCTTGCCTCGGCCTACAGGGTCCCAGCCTATGCTTTGCATGCCCTGCAGGAACTAACTCCACACTGCATGGCAGGCCAGTTCTAGGTGGGTGACATCCTGGGAGAGAGAGACTCCCCTGGGAAGGCAGAGGGCACTCTGGGAGCTTGCGCAGCTTGGGAAACAAAACCTGCAAAGAAACTACACTCTTTCCCTCTGAAGGTTTTCAGACCCAGACTACATGTGCAAGGGCAGCACAGGCAGATGACCCAACTACCTCCTGCACAAGATATACCATGCATATTTTTTTTTCTGGAAACATCCAAATTAAAATGTCTTGCTATCTGTCCTTAAGGGTACATACACATCACTGAGGAACTAGAGGTGGAGGAGCCAGTGAAACCTCAGTCACTGGAGAGTTATATAGAGTTTGGTTTTTACAGAATGTGTTGTTCTTCATGCAGGGTGTCCCTTACACAGATTTTTTTCAGAACAGCATAGTCATTGCCCTGATGCAGTACTGTATTTACTGCTCACTGGTGCAAACCTACCATCCAGTCTTAGATAGGTGTAAGCAACAAGTACTTTTTGCAGCCACAATTAAAGTCATATTGTTCTTTTCAAAGCAACAACGGTACCTCAGCTTGTTCTTATGGAGATAGCAGAAGTCTTTGTGATTACATAACTAATTGTTAAGAAATAAACATTTCCCACACTTGAACTACCTTGCAGTCCTGCTGAAGTTAACAGAAATTCCTTGTAGCTCTATGGCAGAATTGGAGCCTGTAGGTTAAAAAAATGATTTTTCAAACCCTTATCACAGTTTATCAGCTTGCATGGGTCATTTCAATGTCACTAATTTGTGCACCATGTTTTGTGCAGCACAGCAGCAATTTTGTTTTGTATTAGGAAATGAGAGGAAGACTCTGGTAAGAGACATCTAGCAAATTCAATACTCCTATCACAAAAGATTGCCAGCTTTTTAAGAGTTGATAACATATCAGTAGTCTGGAAATACCCTGGTAAGGACATTATTGAATTGCCCAGAAAATTCCTCTCCTTCTTTGTTCTCAGTTTATCGTAGGACATTACTCAATCTGACAGGGACAAAAGTTTTTACATGCTTTTTGGCAGAAAGTACATTGAAAACAAGGTGAAGAGATGGAATATAGCCAATTCCACTCTTAAATTCAAGATTAACTTAATTCTTTCCTCTTTAGAGAATACTAAATACATGTATATATTATTTATGTAATGGATAAATTCTGTTCTGTATTTTTAAAGCTGTATGCCTGCATTTCTCTTATTTTAGGTCATCCTCATGCTAGAACAGATAAATATTTTCTATGTGAAATTTGGTGAAACTTCTATATCATCAAACTGCTACAGAACAGGTGGGCTGTATCAATCACATTTAGTCAAATCTGAAGTGACAGATGGTATATTTGCAATTGTATTTCAGGTTCTAATCACAAATTCATTATTTGTCAGTACCCTTAGCTTTTACTGCTCTTCTAAGTAAAAGCTTTGTGTACAGAACAGAGTTCATCACTTTTTGTAAACCCTAAAATTTATAGCACTCAAGCATAGAATTAAGCTAAAATATCATATATTCCCATATTCCTCAGAAGTTAAAATTTCCACCTGGGATAACTAAGAGCCCTGGATATTTTGTATTTTGGTATAGATTGTGCTTTTTATTAATTTTGCTCCTTACCTTCACAGAATGTTATGGTGGGCTGCACTGGTTGTCCACTAAGCTATTCACTAGAGCTTCCTTTCCTTTAAAACACATTTTGTGTTTTTATGCCAAATCACTAGTGTCTGTTGTCTCTTAATACTTCAACAGTAAAATAAATAAAGGTTAACTTCTGTAAACTCAAAAACCCAAACATTTGACTTTCAGTTGTTTACCAGACAAGTTAGATGGAGAGCTATCAAAAGGCAGTATTGTGGCTGCTACTTTTTGCTGCCGTTTAGCTAATGTATTCCATTAAGGCACAAAGTTGAATCTTCGTACTTATGTGGAGCGTATTTCTCATTTTTGTCAAGGAGATACTGTTATTTTTTGCAGACCTCAGTAATTCAAAGAAAACAATTCTGGAAGTTCTCTTTAATTACTCTTCACAGAACCATTGGCACTGCAGTGAAATTATGTGAGTGTCTCTACAAGCAGTGCAAGTATGTTGCAGTATTGCAGATCTGCAGTGATCTCATCATCTGCCTAAAAGAAAAAAGTTGGTCTTGGAAATATGGCAGAAAAAAGAATTATCCAGTGACTATAAATACTTAATCTACATTAAATTGCTTAGGGTTGGTTTTTTTAATATATATATGTGAAATTGTCACCTTAATTTTTGTGTATTAAAAAAAATTGGTGAACATTTACGTGTGTGTACTTAAGATGTGTGTATGATACTATTATCTCATTTAGATTTATTCTTCTGAAGGTTTTTTTTTTGTTTTGTTTTCTACTAAAATCAAGTAAACTGTGCAACATTAGTCATTTCAGCAAAAGGTACTTTTCTTTCAGATATAGATGACACTCATTCAAAGATTTCCTTCACTTAACTGACAACTCAGAGTTTTCTAATCCCATGAATTGCTAGGGTCTTCCCCCTGTAATCTATGACACGTATTTAGCACTACTGATATTATCTGTGCATTTGCAGTTAGTAATTTCTCACAGAGCATTTCTAAGGAAAGAGCAGAAGATTAAAAACATGATTGGTCTTGGACCTGGGAATGGATATTACTGCAGGGACAGGTCCTTTCTGGGAGAACTGGATTGTGAGATTAGTTTTTTTTATTTGGAGGAACACAGTTGTTCACAAGTTAAAAAGACCTGCTTTGCCATTTGTATTTGTATGTTTATTTTCTCTCTGGTCAGATAGGACTCATGGTGTGTGTTATGTGGTGGAGCATCTGTTGATTGAGAGAACTGTGGACAAACGCTGATGACAAAGTCAAGAGCCATACTCTGGCAAAGAGGAGGGAGGGCTATGTGCCACTAGTGAGTTGCAGAGGATGATTTTCACTGACAAGACAGGCTGTCGGTGGCAGGAAAGTAGGAGCCTTTCTGTTTGTTTTATGTCACTTGTTCTTCTTTATTGGCAAGCTCCTGATCTAAGTTGACCTGCATTTGAAAACACTGGGTGGTATTGACTGGCAAGAACGTTTGACGTGGGGATGAAAATTAAATACTGGCCTCCCACATCAGTTTTCCTGTGATTTTCACGCAGCCAAATGCTAACTCATGCTGCGTATCAGGGAACACACTGGCATTTTCTTCCTTCAAAAGTGTAGTCTGACATGTAGAACTAGCAGGGAATGGATTAAAATTAACCAAGCAAATAATGTATTTCTTATGTGTTCTGTCGGTCATTGTGGGATAAGGCACCCTTTTTTCCTCCATTGGCACGATGGGGAGGGCACTCTGAAAAATAGCTATGTAATATGCCCTCTCTGAGCAGTTTGCAGACTGATTAGGAAGCAGGATAAAAAAACAAACGTGCAGATTACAAAGTGAACAGGAGAAAAACTCTTCTGAGTATTGTTTACTTCGTTATGAGCATTAATGTGCTGCAGGCAATGTAAGTTGGTGTCTTCGTGGTTTGGCGGCTGAAACACTTTTTCAGGGCACTAGGGTATTTCCTGTGGCCATAAGATCTTGATAATGACCAGGCTGCTCCCCAAGTTTCTGTAGCTGGCTGAGCACATGGCCATACCTCTGCAGAGCTGCTGGCTGCAGTGAGCAGAGAGGCAGAGCGGGCATGCAGGCACAATCCACGATTTAAGTCTTTCCATTCGAACAATGTGGTGTGCTCTAGTGATGTCAAGAGCATTTTAGAGGTAGAAAAAAAATCACCACAATCACTTCAAAACAGGAGACAGAAGATAATCAACTGTATGACAGTCAACACTGGTGCTCTCTGACCACCATGTCAGCTCTCAGTCCATTGAGCTACATCCAGGCTGCTATTGAGTCTCTCCTTTTGTTCACTTTCACCCAGTTTTATCACACCTGCTTCCTCACGTTTGTGCTTCCCATCTTGCTATTGCCTGCGTAGTGGCCTTTTCTCTCACTGTTCTGCTGATGTCACGACAATTTTGGTTGGCTTTTAATTTTCACACTTCTTCCATGGCTTCCATTCCCATAGCTTTAGACCAAACCACGCATCTCTTTATTTCTTTTCATTGCTCCCCACCCTAAGTCATCCTGGAAAATCTCATCACTTTTTATTCCTGCTTGTAGCAGACTTCAGGATCCTGAGAGCATTGGCAGGCTGTGTAGCTCCTTCCCCCTCCAGTGAGTTAGCTCACAGTGTTCAATCCAATTCAGAAATAGTGGAGCTGTGCAGCCTGGCATCAGATTTGTAGAAAAGTTGTGAGAAGCCTTCTCTCCCTTTCCTGCAGGAGCAGCTTTTAGGGCTAGTCTTGCCTGGAATCTTGCTTGAGCTGTGTTTCAGTTGTGCTTGTGTTTGACCTGGCTCCTTGCTGTCCCTGCACTGCCCACTTCCCATCTTGGCAAGACCTCAGACCTACCCTTTGCAATGGCCTTGTTCAGTGATTCCAATCCATGGTTGCCCTGTTTTTGATCAGCCCAGCCCTGCGCTGCTTCTTCAGGGGCCGTGGGCTTGTGCCCCAGAGGTGAGGGGCTGTCCAGCTGCACGTGGCCCCTGGCTACCCACGACCCTGCCCTCACCCAGCAGCGCCCTCCCACCCAACTCTTTTGAGAGCAACTCCAGCAAGATCTTTGGATGCAGCAGTTTGTCTTGTTTGCATGGCACATGGCTTGTAGTTAAATCTTTCCTGTCAACTGGAAACATTCATTGGCTTGAACTGCACACTTAGAGAGCTGGCAGACGTTTACTTGTTGCTATGCTCTGCACAGACAGTGGCCTTGAATTTCTGCTCATGGTAATGGCTTTTTCCACTTTTCACCAAAACACATAATTCAGTTGATTCCCTGGTGTTGCTGATTTTTTGTGGGTCTTTGGATGAGGGTATTGGAAGGGCCTGGCTTTAAAGCCAGGCAATCCAACGGGGAGTTGCTACTGGGACAAGTATAAGAGCTTGCTTTGTTTATCCAGTGATGTTAGTTGTTAATGTGATGAATGAGGACCAATAAACTGAACAAAGAGAGTTCTTAACTAATGATGGATAGAAAAATCAATCCAGCGGTCAGAAACATCAGAGGAAGCATGCACAGTGCAGTGCAAAACCAGTAGTGATGAAAATATAGAAAAAAATCATATCAAACAGATCTTTTGCTAAGCATAAGAGATCAAAATGTATGCAGAGGTTCAGTGCTGTGGTGGGCTTGGGCTGTTGCCCCAAGGAGAATGAGGTGATGAGAAAAAAGGTGAAAGCCTGAAGAACAGAATTTTCCCATCAGTATTACAGACAGTCTGTACAGGGATATACAGCAGCAAGCCATGCTGCACTTCATGCTAGTTTTGCATCAGAAGCGATTTGAAGTAAATCACTTTATAAGTGTGGGAAAGCATTTGGAAGGAAGTTTTGTGTGTTATCTTGGCTACAGCCTTTGTTGCTCTTTGAAATCAAAGGCCTAGGAGAACATGAAAGCAGTACTCTCTCCAGCTCTGTGCGTGTGGCTAGGTCTTGAAAGTCAAATGACGTTTTGAGTAACAACTGCCTTGTATTGAGGACCTGCACAGAAGAAGAAAGGCTTAGACTTCCTTAGACCATGAGGACATAGAGAGTGGCATTTTTTTCGGTATAGACAGAATCTTTTTTACACTTGAAATATGGCAGATAAATATAGTAGTCTGTAGTCTATTGTAATAATACTATAGTTATATTATTTTATATTATGCCTATATAATATGTCGTATGATATTTTGAACTTGTGGTATAAAATAGAATACAGTGTAATAGATATATTAGGAACAATTATATTGGCATGGAATTTATATAATTGTATTAAATATTTTCACTGTTTCAAACAATGATTATGGAAAGCCTTTTCATATAATGAATTAGTATCTTTGATATCTCAAAACACTGATTTAAACAGTAAAGCAAAACAAGCAGTTGTTTTGTTGGGGAATGTGTTTAAGTATTGATAGCAAACGGGTCCATAGAGGAACAAAATCACATTGACAACCTAAATGACTGAACTGGTATCCTTGATTTTGTTCAACCTCATACGACTCCTCCTTAGGAACTATGAACTACTGTAAATTCTGCTTCTGTCTCTTCATATTCTATTAGATAACCCCTGTTAGATTCCCGGTCACCTGTACCCTCCCAGTACTGTTGATTACTGTAGTACTGAAAACACACAGTCATCAAGCAGAGACCCCTTTTAATAAACAAAACAAAAAGTCTGCCCCTCTACCAGTGAGAATTACTCAGAAGTAATTACGAGTGGAAGTATAACATAAAAGGCAAAGACAGATGGGGAATTGCAAAGAAACAGTGAAAGAAAATCAGCCATGAGGATAGATAGTGGTCTCAGCTTTCCTGATTAGCCTACATGCTGTCAATTTTTTTTTTGTAATTATCATAACAAACAAGCTTTAAGGAAGAATTTGAAGGAGGGCAGTGCAGTGACTTTGCAGGTTTTGGAGAGAATTCTCCCAAAGTATAAAGTGTAATGGGAGGAAGCACAAAAGTACTTAACTGAAAATTTAACAAGGGGCTAATGAAAAATAACTTTCACACTAATTGTAATTTGGCTCTTAGTAACAAGTGAGAATAATAATGAGAGCAGTCCATGGAAGGGAACGTGATGTTGCTTGTATTTGAGATACCAGTGAAGGGAGGGGTGCAAGTTGAGAGGTGACACCATCAGAGTGATGCAGTGGTCTTTGCATCAGCACTCTGATTAGGTGCCGTGTTCATCTTGGCCCGAGGATAAGATTTTTTATTAATCTAGTCCTGAGAGAATAAGGATCTGGTTAAGAGTAAGTGCACATTGAAAGATCATAAAGGAGAAATATTGTGCAGAAAGATTCTGCAAACTTTGGTCTGGATTTGACAACCTAAAGATGATCTGCATTGGAGATGACATTCAGACAGGTGTCTTAAGTGGTGGGCTAGGATAGTGCCACTGTACACAGTTACTCAGGAAGGATTTGGCAGGATGAACTGTGGGGGCGGATAATAAAGCCCTTAATTTGGCTATATTTGGCTTAAGCTGAGTTTAAGCTGATGCCTGGATTTATAGTACCAGAAATATTGGCTGAGATACCGAATTGAAAAAGTGGTGATTTTGGAGTACTGGAGTAGAAGTATAACATCCAAAGAGAAGACGGTGGTTGTGTTTATAGTTGAGATTGTACCACAGTAAAGTTTTAAGAGGAAAGAAGACCAAATAATTATCCGCTGGGCATAGAAGAAAGCATGAACTTGTTTTTTTGAATGACATCTAAAGCAGAAGTTAGAGATCAGAATAAGACTGTGTCAAGGAAGTCAAAACCTCAGAGTTAAAAACTCCTAACCATGAAAAACTGTTGGCATGGAGGAAGAATGAAAAATGAGCCTGGTTCCTGAGGTCTTGATAACTACAAATGCTAGAGATTTCAAGAGCTGCTACGTTTGAGTACAAAAGGTAAAAGCCATTGGGAGAGCAAGAGAGGAACTTCATGCAGTAGTTTTAAAGCTATATAGAGTTGAAAGAAAGCAGAAAGATGTAATAGTGGCTGCAGAAGCAAATGAGGCTAAGCTAAACACTAGGGAGACTTTTTTTCTTTATGAAAGGAAGAAACAGTGAGAATGGGAAGAGAATGAAAGCAGACACGGATGGGGAAACGATAGTTTCTGAAGGAAATCATGAGATGACCGTGGCACTAGGCAGAGTGGCATATATAGCAGGACCAAGCACTTGCATTTTTGTGCTTCAAGGATAAGGTAGGGAAAGGAAGGGAAAACAAAGATTTCTGTTGGAGAAATAGACATATGGAAAGAGAAGCAGAGACAGGAGTATTTGAGATCTGGAGTCAAGGAGGTGAGAGTCATTGTGGATGTGATAAATAAATGGCAGAATTAGTGTTTTCTACCTAGAAAATCTGAAAGAGAACGGAATTAATTTTTTTGTGGAAGAACGTAGCTTTTGCTCAGTGTAAGAAGAGCAGTAAAGGAAGATGATGAGAGGTGGTGTTTATGGACATGGGTTAGCAGTGGACTTGGCAGTGTTAGGTTAGTGATTGGATGTGATGATCTTAAGGGTCTTTTCCAACCCTGCATTAAATGGCTTTCTGCTCTCAAAACATACTCAGCTATAGATGGGAGCTTGAGATTGAGAGTACCTGGCTCATTTAGAGTCCGCTATGTAGCATATTTTAAAACGTTCCAGACCCTTAAACATTTTCCCATTTCTGATTGGGTAGAAAGTTCCCAAATCTGGAGTTTCTACTTTGACAGGGTAATGTGCCAGGAGGGCTGAAAGTCTATGTGTATTTTACTGAAACTGGTATTCATGCCAAAGGATAAATCTTTGTGTTTATGCATGTGAGCTTTTGATTTCTAGCTAGATGTAGTAAGAATGTGAATGCCTGATATGACCATTTATTTTTGAAGTGTGGAACTGGAGTAATAAACCAAGGAGAGCAAGGCATTTTTATTACATGTTTTTCATCACTGGCAAATCAGGGAATGCTAAAACATACAAATAAATACACAGAAAAGGTTAATGTTCTATCAGCATGGATTGTCAGATTTCTTAGGGATACATGTCTAACACAATGAAATATATATGCAGTATATAATGAAGTGTGTTTACAGTGAACACTCATATTTGTGTTTGCTGACACCACTAACTTCAACAAAACTCCCATTTGCCCATTTGCTAGACTTTATCCGTCTGAATAGTAAAACTGATTTTATGATAGAATCATAGAATCTTAGAATCATAGAATAGTGCGGGTCAAAAGCAGCCTTAAAGATCATGTCGTTCCAATACCCCTGCCATGGGCAGAGACACTTCCACTAGAAGGAATTATCTTTGTGATCTTCCAAAGAAAGTGTTATCAGTTTGTCTTTTTATTATCTGTGCTTCTTATGAAGTTCTCTGATGGAGGGAAGACTTACTTTAATACCCAGAGCTTCTAGTGTTCCTTTAAGGAACCCATCAGATGACATACAAATTCCAAAATACCTGGCAAAGATTGCAGAAATCCTAAGAATGTTTTTTTTCCTGCATAAAATCTGTCTTTAGCTGATGTATATATAAGTATCAATGACAACCAAATTTCAAATAGGAATATCAACTCTGAATTCAATGTGTAATTTACCTTTAGCTCTTTATAAAATGTAGAAAGTTATTTTCTTTCTGAGTCAATGATTAAAATTAATATTCTGGACAGAACTGTCCAAAACAGCAATTGTACCATGACATTAAGCAATTGCTCAAAGGCTTCATGAAATCCCAAACATAGCTTGTTTAGGGAGAGTAAGAGGTGTTGAAGTGTATCTGTGCCCAAAATGATCATGTTTCCTGCCCTATGCCAAGGAAATACTCTATTAAACCACATGTAGGGTGGATATGGTGGCAAACTGAGATGTCTAAATTGAGTGGTGTATGTGTTGTGAGCTACATGTGATTCACATGTCTACAGTCGGATTGTAATCATCAAAACCCTAGCCAGTACAGTCAATGGAGATTGGCAATGATTCAACTCACCCTTAAACAGACTACAAGAGCTGGATAGCCGAACAGCTTCCAATGGTCTTCTGACAGAGGATTGGCACCTTTTTGTGTGTAGGCATGAACTGCTAGCTATCCAAATTTAGACATCTTTATCTGGAGCACAGTCCCAACATAGCAAGAAGTGGGAGATGTCCCCTGTAATGGTAAGCGTAGGATAAGCTAGTCTGCAGTGCCTACATGAGCATTTTTTCTAAGTAAACTTCCCTCTTATAACTGGTTAGAGTAAGATCAGAGCGAGCTCATGGGGATTGCATGACCTAGGGCATGAATCTCACACAGATGAGATTTCTTCTTATTCTAATCTGATTAATTAAGCAATCAGGTTCACAACATCACGTTTTCTGATATAGCTTGTAACTTCTAGTTTAATACTTATCAGAGATGATCGTGACCCAGCACTTGGGATGTGGTAATGGTTGAAGAATTTGACCACCTAAACTGCTGTCCTTGATGCATCACAAAGCAGGGATTAACTGCTGTTATATTACAGCCCTGATAGGTGTTGAGAATGGACATACCAGAAAGGCATATGATAATTTCTTGGCCACACCCTTGCCAGATAACTGTAATGTATAGATGTACCTTAGCAGAAGGGAAACAGTAGATACTGGATATACTGAAAGGCGATTGCTCTGGTGAGAGACAAACCAAGCAAAACTTCTTCCCGATTTTCATCTGAAAAAGCCTCTGTTCATTCCAGTTTCCAGATCGTATGCCAAATCCTGCTTGCTCCAGACAATTTTATGTTGGCTTACTGGGAGGACTCTGAATGTGTGCAATGCAAGAGATTCAATAATTTAGCCCAGATTCAGGTTTTCATCAATATGTAGGGTGTTCCTGTTCATGCTGCAGTCCCATCAAGATTTCTATTTTAGCCAACTGTGCCTTCTTCAATCCCTGGAAGAAATAGTTATTAGAGGTCTAAGTAGCCTCTTGAATTTCTTTTCAAATAAACCTCAAAACCACTTCTTTATTTTAGTGGTGACAATGTCTTTCAGTGATAAAAGGGCAGACTTAAAACTCCAGTAAGAATCAGCAATTATTACATGGATTTCAGGAAACTACAGGTCTGTCTGGTTCACACCCTGGTGACTACGTTGTTTATAAACAGCAGGGTACCAAAGATTCTTATTTTATTTTTAGATGTTGCTTTGGAGTTTCACCTCAGTCACGGCTTTAGTGTTTTCCTTTTGTCTGTCTTCCTTCTCTCATCTTCTCCGTCTGAAATGGTGGAATTGTGGTTTTCCTATGTATGGAGGGAGAAGCACGTGACAGTCAAAGGGTGGGGTTTCTGGGAGGCTGCTGGAGACCAGGGATAAGGACGAAGTTGGTAAACTTTTTATGAGGCATGTTTAAATGGTGGAGGTGCAAGAAAAAGGAGTGTGCTGAAAAGGCTGGAAGATGTTTGGGTTTGTGAGAAGAGTGGATTTTTGGGGGCTTGTTTTAATTGGTCTGGCAGATACGAATTAGGTCAATTGTGCTGGAAAAAAAAAAGATGTATATGCACATCTCCAGTCAGAGAGAATATCATATATGCATTGTAATCAAATGATTCAAAAGAGACTGGTCTCCTTGTACAAACAAGGTGCAGGTGTACATGGGGCAAAGAACATGTTTTGAGGCAGAAAGCTCTGATATTTTCTCTTTGCTTTTGGAAGTTCACTGTGCTGTCAACATGGGGTTAGGAAAGCATATCTGCTTCTCATGCTGCATAGAGTTGAAAGGAGAAACAGGCTGCAGGGAATACAGACTTCAAATAAAAGGCTCAAATAATGCAGCTTTTTTCGAAGGTCAAAGAAATGCAGAGTCCAGATTAAACACTCTGCAATATGTAAATGCCACGCCATGTGTGTTGGAGTTATACTGGAGTGCTGCAGGGGGGGAAGCCTGTATCTGCATCCCATTTTGGAAGGAATATTGTTTTTTGCAGCAAAGCAATTGCCCACTCCTGATTGTTTTAGGGATGAGCTGATCAATATCCCATTACTGGATGTAACGGTTGCTGCAGGAAGTGCACAGAAGATTTTAATGCATGAATTATGTATGCTGTGCTCATTCGTTAGTCTCAGAGCAGAGTGACAGAGATTGTAAAGATGACTGGGGTAGTTTCTTCCATAAAGTGACTGCAGTGAAATGCTTCATATTTTCATGCACACAAGCAGCATTGAGTGGGACGGCCTATTTAAGAAGATATAAATCCCTGAGCTTACAGCACAGAATGCTTGATTTGAAAGCATTGCAGCCATGTACAGAGCCAGTTTTCCTGCTGTCTAACCTGCTTTCTGCTGAAGGTTGGCTGAGGGATGCTAACGGCTGTGCTTTGCTCTGAGGTCACAGTCTGAATCCTTTTCTTTTTTTTTTTTTAATTTTCTTTCTGCCGCAGGAGAGGATCTGTGAAGTTTATTGGTGCAGCCATCCTTTTATTTTTCAAAGATAAAAACTTGGAATAGTTATGAACAAAAGGACAAGCAGGAATTCACCATCTAAGGTAAAAAAAAAGGGTTATTTTTTATTTGTGGATTTGAGTGCAGAAGAGGGAATATGCTGAGGCAAGATTATGATGATGCAGTGTGGTTACATTGACTCAGATATCTGCACTGGAATGCAGAGTCAGGATTCTTGGGTGGATATGGCTGCACGGACCCTACTAGTCTGATTGTTTCTAAATGGTTATTTAAATATTGCTGAGAGTAAACAGTGTTCTACTTTTTGAATCCTGCAGTTTGCTCAGGAGTGTGCATTTCTGATCAATTTTTATCTGCTATAGACGACTGCATTATGGGGAGGGGCAGGACGGTCAGTGAGATAATCAATATAATAACATAATCTATTTAATCCTAACAGAATAATGACAATGAAATTCAGTTGACTTTTTTTTTTCCTTCTATCTGTACATTTTCTGTAGTATTTGCAAGTTATAGTAAAATGTGTGTCAGGGAAACAAGGTCCCAGAATCTATTGCTTGACTGTCCGGTAAATAACTAAGATGATCAAACTGTTACATTTTGGATAGAAGTCTGGGCTGTCATTCAGGGAATAGACAAGCCTGTCCTTATTGTCCTTCAGAAAGCTATGTACTGTTAGAGATTTATGTACAAAACCAGCTATTTCTAATTATGTAATTTGCTGGAAATAAAAAAAAAAAATAAAAGCATTTACATTCTCTTTATTTGCACCTTTGATGACTTAGAATATATTAAAGAAAATTGTCTACCCCATGTAGATATCCAGTAAAGATGCCACCTTTTAAAATAAGATTAATTACATTATTCTTGCCTCTTAAATGATTTACCACAATAAATGATTAGAACCTTTTATGTCATTAATATTTTGTGCATTTTCAGATTTTCATATTTCGGAAAACAGTACAAATGCTTTAATTTCTGTGTTCAGTAAGTTGAAGATGTACCCATGCTTTCAAAGACATGTATTTTCACAGAGTATTGAGGAACAGCTAGTTTAATAAACCTGCAAGCTGTTTGCTGTATGATCTGAAGGAGTAAGGTATTGCCAGTAAGCATTACAGGCAGTGACAACAGGATACTACTGTTCCTTGGGTAAATGCCTTTTTATTTCGAGTTTGCATTGCTGTTTTACATTTACATCTAATAACACCTGATGGGACAGTTTGGGATCCCTGAATCCTTATGTCACGTTGCAGAGAAAGGCATATGGACCCCTGCCTCAGTGAACAGTGTGTGTTTGGTTGTTAATTACCTAATAATCAGCTGGAAAAATCAGCTGTACCAGACATCAGGCATTGTTAAATATCACTCAACTAAAAATGAGTCAAGCAGTCATCGGGCTGGAGTGGCATTTTTGAACCTACCATTCCGTGTGGGAGTGCATGTCTCTACAGCCCCGCAGGTTCGCAAGTGTCTGGCTGCCTTGGCAAGCTGCATCCCACCTGCTCTTGCCCAGAGGTACATCCTTTCATGATCCTTCCTTCCTGCACTGGGGAAAGCAGGGAGTTGCGCTGATAGGGAATGTATTCAGCCAGTGGGGAGAGGTGGTGCTGGTTTACACAATCCTGAAGGCTTGCAGGGTGCTGAGTCACAAAGCAGGTCTGGGAGGTGCTTGCTGTCCCCTTGGCTGTAGCCCCTTCGGCTCTAGCAAGGAGATGAAGCCTGGGGAAGAAAAATACACAAATAGGAAGAGGAGCATTTAGAGGGAGGAGAGAGAGAGGGAGAGAGAGAGATTAAAAATCCTCCCTGGCAAACACTGCATCTCACGTGTGGTGAGTGCAAACAGACTTCTGGGCATTTGAGCTCCAGGTTGGGAAGCTGGGGGGGTGGTAGTGACATCAGTGAAGAGCTTACACAGTAGTAAACAGAAGGATGTATAAGATAGCTGGCCGTTTACAAATGTGCTAGTTATTTTTCATTTGCCATGGAGGAGTGATTGCATTTTCTCTGCTTCTGCTATAAAATATCACCTGAAATGCCTAATTTGCAGATTGAGCGGGCTTTCAACCATGAAAATGGATATAAAAAAGAAAATAACTAACAACAGAAAAAAATCTCCCTAACCTCCTTTCATTTGGTTAATTAGGGAATACTAAACTTTGCATATCACAGGAGCTAAGTAAAATAATGGAAACTTATCTCTGTGAGAGGGAATGACGTGTGTGTGCAGTAAAGGGTTGCACATTCAAATACGGAATACAGAGCATGTGTGATTTACTGAAGTACGGCTCAGTTGTTTCAGTGCTTTGTTACTGTTTCCAGATGTATCAGTGAATAAACATTCCTCATCTTCTTTGGCTATCATAAATAAAAAGCATCACAGCTACGTTAAAAGTGGCACGAACAAATGTTAATCTTATAAACACATCCTCATTCCCTCCCCACCCCATTCAATCTGAGGTACTTTAATTGCTTGCGTTTAATGAGGTAACAGATATACTAATAAATGGTAAAGAAGTGGAAATACTCATTTTCCTGAAGAAATAATGACTAGGGTTTCCAAGGCATTTGAGAGAGGTATCCAGGGTCTATTGAAATTCACTTGGGACCATGATCTTTAGCCTCCTTGGCTAGGGTTTTCAGAGGAGCATCTATAAATATTTTAGTCACTACAGGGAAAACGGCTTGAATAAAAAGCAAGGAAAACAAAGGCAGCCCAGTAGCTTTTTTGCTGTTAATATTGGCAATTAGAGAAAAAGCAGAATTTTTTGTTGTGGTGGCTCTTCTCCCCAGTCTCTTCAGATAACTGAGTAATTATATAATTGAAAATACCAAGAAATAATCTAGGGTACTATAGAGAGAAAAGGATTGAGAAGGGAAGATCTTGCAAGCATCTTATTAGTAAGGATATTGTTAGGAAAAAAAACCAGCTTAATATGGATAGAAGTCTCCATTAATAACCTGTTGGAATATTCTCATTCTTGTACTCATTAGAATGCCAAAGATTCATGTACAGTACTTGGTTTTCTCAAATCACGATTTTGCAAATTTTAACCAACTTGGACTTAGTTCTGGAAAATTGTCTTGCAGTACATACATTTGCAATCAGAGAATTGATGCCCGCCACCAGATGTTATTGATTTTGTTCTTGCTCTGGGCTCCAGAGCAGAACAATTCAGTACAGTTAATAACTGAAGGGGTGGCTACTTAGGATAAACAAAAGCTTCAAGAACTAATGCTTAGGCATCGTGTGAACTCGAATGCATATCAGTTCTCACTCCCTGTTCCACTGAAGTGGCGTTGTCGTACTTTTGGGTTATGTCTCTATGATAACTGAAAGGAAAGGTTTGTTCTTCTGGTATATAGTGGTTCTTCTCATTTGTTATTGGAAAGAGAAAGCAGAATTAATGCATATTAATAAGAGGGATTAGTAACAGGAACTAATGCATATTAAATGATCATGCAACTAGAATTGTTCCAAAAGTAGCAAATAGTAGGTTAGCAATAAAGAAATACTTTAGCACATGTCTTTGCAAACAGGAGCATGCTTCTAAGTTATTAATAGCACGGTAAAAAGTGATTTTCCCTATAAGTCAGTGTGTTATACAGTGTTACTAGTCAATTATTTATTTTTGCTTTTCCTACTGTGGTGGAGAGGAGATCACTGAGAATAATCAGATTGCTTATGACTGTTTGAATACATCTTCAGAGAATTAAAAATTGGTAATTGCATAGAATCATTTTAAGCAAGTAACCAATAATGCTTCATTAGGGCTTGTTAATACAATAATATGTCAGTGTGTACATCTGTATGTAATACCTGTTTACTCAACAAATCTGCTTCTTAAGCTCTGTTTTTTCAGCAGTAATAACCATATTTTCCTTCTGTCAATATTTCTCTGTAAATAACGCTGAAGGGATGGTGAAGCTGAGTTCTGTTAAACATCACTCATTGATAGCACCAAAACTCATTTGGCTTACCTGAGCAGCAAGAGAAATGGAACTTCTTTATACCATTTCCAGAAGACATTGTTCACATTACAGTAATATTTCAGTACGTTTGAATCAAAGCCTTTAATCTCTTAGGATAAACCGGTGAGAGGAGCCAGTGTCTTAGGATTTTTACTGGTAGCATTTTTACTAAAAAAAGGACTGGCACACTGAAGATTACTCTATAAAAATGATTATTCACCTGCCTTTTGAGCTAGAAGCTATTATTCATTGATTAATGTAGGTCAGTGAAACTAATAGAGTTTTTCAGCTTTTTGAACTACATCTCATTCCTTATTTAAAAAATGGTTTTAATCTTAAAGTATGGATCAGTACAGGTATTCCTTTTGCCCCCTGCAGCAGCAGTGCACAAGGTGTGTGTTAAGTATGGAACAGTGTGGCAGAAAATAAAATAGTCATAGACAGCAAAATCCATTCCTCAAGGTTTAGTGTTTGAAGCAGAGAGATTACATTAAGCTTATGGCACAGAAATCTGCAAACCTTTCCAAATAGGGAGTTCCAACGCAGGGGTTTCCTCTAGGTGTTGGAATCTGACCTGGCCAGAGTGTTAATCCCTCTTCAGCTGAGCATCAGATCTCCTGTCCTGAATCCTTCTTTAGAGGGAATGCTGATCTTATTCATTAGATACAAGGCTGTTCCCATTGAACCTTGTTATGGGATGAAATTATCCTCGGACTGGCTGTTTTCATGTGGAGAAGCCCAGCAGACTCCAAAAGTCTCACTAGTGCTCTTGACATCAGATAAATACTAGCAGGTTGACATTTTTTTGTCACAAGGCTTCATACTGGTTGTTACTGACTGAAAAAAAATTGATTTAGAAATGAAATATAAAATGTGATTATAGTAACCAATAGAAATTGTATAGAACTGTATTAATAAGTGTGCATGTCTGGCTACGGCAATGATGATCATTTTGATATTCCAGCAGGCACTTTGGGAAAGTATAGGCCAAATTTTTTTATAGGAAAAATACTGACATCAGAATAAATTTAACCTTTTAACTCAATAGACCAGCAAAATAATGAGCTTACATGTTAGAGACTGCCACCTCAATGGGCTTTACAGATTTCAGTAACTTGTATGCAGCCTGTGCCAAATGCTAGTTTACATTCTGTGAGGGAAGTTCAACTTTTCTTGAGGAACTAAGTATGTAGTGGTAGGTATGTCATGATAGGACCAGAACTGAACTCTTCCTAAACACGCTCTTTATTTGAGTTTCTAGGTTTGGAAGACTGAGTGCTTTTGAAATTGTTCTTAGTGGGGCATGAGCAGGATTTCGTATCTGCAGGGAGTGACTGCAGAGTGGTCAGAAATCTGCCCAGTTTTCCTCCTCCTCCTGGGGCAGAGTATGCTGTTCCTGTATGCTGTTTGATGGGAAAACTTCAGAGATGGCCTTGGGGAGAAGTCTCAGCCAGGAAGCAGCCAAGGGTGGTGAGCTGGGAATTGGCATACTGCTTTCTCCTGCCAAACAGAACAGAGGTATTAGTGGTATTTTTACTTCTTCTACTTCTTTTAGGAATCCTGTTTCTTAGAGTGACTCAGGTTGAGACCTTTCTACTACATTCACACATAGTTTAATGGAAATGGAACCAGTAGAAACTTCCACCGAGGTTGTTTCTGAAGAAACTTTCAGTGGGATGCAAGAGGAAGAGCGTTTCGGATGGAGAAAGGGAACCCTTGAGAAGAAAAGCACGAGCTTCTCGAGACTCCCTTGCATCTAAATAGGCGGGTGGTCTGGGTAGTCTGTTTGGAGTGTCTGGAAGGGTTCAATCTCTCATAAGGAGCCTTTTTGTCATGCAGTATCTGGTTGTAGTGAGGCCTGCTTAGTCACAGCATTGCCAACTTTCCGTAGTGATTTAAGATCACAAATGAGGAGTACCAGAATTTACTGATAGTATTGATTGGAATTTGATGCTGCTGGTCAGATATTTGGTTGTGCAGAGTCACAGTTATATAAATTGTGTTTTCATCACGCAAGAGAAACAATCATATCTTACATGATTATTGCATCTCACGTGAATTAGACACTTCAAAAAGAGGTCCAATTTGAACAGAAATCATAGCACAGAAATGTAAACTGCTCTGCTTCTCAACACCAGAATTTATGGAGTTGAGTATAAAATCGCAATGGCAACCTCAGCACAAGATGTTTGTTGTTTCTTCCCACTGTTAAGGTTTCAGATAACCCAGCAACTGCATTGTCCATGGAGGCCATAAGCCATCCACAGGAGCTATACCTGAACTGTGCATGAACTACACACAGCTGAAGATCTTCACATTGGCTACTATTGTTAATGCTATAGCTGCTAATTTCATTTCTTGCCTGCAGTAATACCACATTTTGGGAGTTATTCATGTTTTTTTCATGGATAGCAAGAAAATTTCTGAAGTTAACTTGGGTAAATAATTGCTTTTTATATGTTAGACTCCAAAGAAATCCCCAGGTGACATTTTAAGGATTTTTTTTTTCTCTCCTGATCCCTGGATTTGTTCAAAAAGCATGTAGATGTGGCATTTCGGGATGTGGTTTAGTAGGCATGGTGGTATTGGGATGATGGTTGGACTTATGAGTCTTTATTATATTCATAACAAATGTAGTTACATTTTTATGTTTCTGCCATTTATGCATTTGTTTGCAGTGTCACAGAAGTGTACCCACATACAGGTAGTTCAAAATTTGTGTTTCAGGCTCCTGGGTATTTTTTCACGTTATAAGGGCTTGGGAATTCCTATGAGTAAATTTCTAGTGGTAATGTAGCATTGTATTAATCATAGCTACATTTGTAGAATTACTTCTGTACTTTGTTTCATTACTGGTTTCATACTCAGCTTGAAGCAATGACGTAGTTCCAGTACTGTTCCAGAAGAAAATACTATTTTTGCTCATTGGGGTCAAGTGTTTGGACTTTTACCAGAAACATGTGCTGCAATGGAGGTAGGAATGCTCTACTATTTACCTTTTAGCACTCCAAACCTGTTCTTTTTTCTATTCTTTCCTTGCTCTTCCTGTACCTGATTTGAGATGTTCAGGGGAAAGGTATCTGAGGAACTGCTAGTGTTGGAGGAATGCTTACTAGTTAGACTACTCATCTTTGTGGTGAAATCAGCAGTCAGCAGGACTAGAGAAGTTATCATCCTCTTATACTCGGCGCTGGTCAGGCTGCACCTTGAGTACTGTGTTCAGTTCTGGGCCCCTGAGTTTGAGATGTTGAGATGCTGGAGTGTGTCCAGAGGAGAGCAATGAAGATGGTGAAGGGGCTGGAGCACAAGCCCTATGAAGAGCGACTGAGGGAGCTGGGGTTGTTTAGCCTAGAGAAGAGGAGGCTCAGGGGAGACCTTATTGCTCTCTATAACTACCTAAAAGGAGGTTGTAGGCAGGCAGGGGTTGGTCTCTTCTCTCAGGCGACCAGTGACAGAACAAGAGGACATGGTCTCAAGCTTCATCAGGGGAGATTTAGGCTTGATATTAAGAAAAAAATTTTCACTGAAAGGGTGATTCGCCAATGGAATGCTCTGCCCAGGGAGGTGGTGGAGTCATCGTCCCTGGAGGTGTTTAAAACCAGATTGGATGAGGCACTTAGTGCCATGGTTTAAATGATGAGTGGGTGCTAGTGTTGGGTCATAGGTTGGACTAGATTATCTCAGAGGTCTTTTCCAACCTTGTGATACTGTGAAATACAAGCATTGCCAGACCACCTTGGAACAAGGTGTTTCTGCAACTAAGAGGTGTGTGAACTCCTGTTTTTTTCCCCTATTTTAAACCACCTTTACTGGCTAAGCACTTGGTGCTTTCCAGCACGGCATGCATGGGTTGATTCAGTTTTGCCTGCTGAGACAGCTTGCTGTAAGCATGGAAATACACTCTGGGAGAGCTAAGTCACCAAGAAAATGCACGTCAGTTCCTGCTGAGTTTCTCTCTCCTTCTTCCTTCTTCCTCCTCTCTCAATTCTAGTCCTAGAGCTAGCTTGCTCTTCCTGCTCTGTCTGCTGCTCTGCTGTTCCACGGATCATGTAGAGATAACTGACCTCAGCCTTGGCCTTAAGTACCTTATCCTCTTATTAGGCAGCTTCAACACACTGGGTAAGAATGTTAACCCCTCCTCTCCTTCCTTCTTCCTAAACTGCAGGGCTGCTTTCCCATTGGAAAAGTTGAACTTAGCTAATTAATAGTTTGACACCAATGATGTATGACATTCTCTTGGATATTTTCTCTTCATGATTCTAGTGGTGAGAAGTGTGGAAAAATCAAGAAAGACAAATTTAGCATTCAGTCTATTTTTGGCTTCCCAAGAGTTTCACATGTACTATATGAGATTGTAATTTATTGGTTAATTCACTAAATACAGAAAAAGAGAACAGGTTTTCATCCTGATGGGAAGAAGCTGAAAGGATAGTGTTATGTATCATGGTCGACAAAGGCAGGACTGCAGCACTCCAGAGCAAACTGTTTGTGTCTTCAACCTGATGGCAATGGCACAAGTGGCTGCAACTCATAACGCAGCTTCAGAATGGCAACCAGGTCATTTATGAAGAGATCCATGTAAAGAAAGTTTTTGTATAGATGTTTAGATGTACTTTCACGATCCTAGGAAAACAAGAAAATACAACAACCTTCTTCAATGGGAATTCTCCATTACTAGACATTTCTGCTTGCCAAGAGAAGGATGCTATTCCTTCCGTGCTCAGAACTTTCCCTAGTTCTGTGAGCCAGGTGTCAGTTGTACCTGCAGAGGTGGGGCAGGGTCTGCCTCAAAACTAGCCATTTCCTGCTGAATTCAAGGCACTGAATTCAGCCTCTTCCAGCTGTACTTTGGTTAAGATCCTCCAGCTTTGTCCGGTTCCCCAATTTGAACTATCACTGAGCATGTGTATATGTACATTTTACAAAAAGAAACATAATTTCAGTGGACTTCTCGTGTCCTTGAGTAGGTGCATTAACTGGATGACTAAGTTTCTGGGTCTTGTGCCCAAAAAAGAAATGTGTGCTTGATTCATCATGTACCATTTTCTGTATTCCAGTTGTCCATATCTAGTCTGATTAGTTCTTTGATATTCCTGAGAAGAGACAGCCTGACGTGACATCACAAGAAATAAGAAACAGGAAGGGTTTTGTTGTGAAATGTAATATCCAGACTCTTTAAAACATATAACATAGCATAGCATAGTGGAGTGAGGGGGGAACTCTATAATACTATGAAGGTTTTACAGAAGGTGAATAGGAATCACTGTTTCTTGTAATGATTTCATTCAAATCTCCCATGTTTTGTAGTGAGCAAAGGTTCAGAATAAATAAAAGAATGTATTTTTCCTTTAAGAGATGGGTAAACTGTTGGCGTTACTGCTACAGGGTGTGTAGGTGCAAAATGTTGGTACATGGGCTATGAAAGTGGTGAGACAAATTTGCAGAAGAGTAATCTGTCAAAGGATGTTAGGCAGAAAGGTGCTGCCTCTGATGTGGGAAGTCCCCAGATTCCACATGAAGAACAGGGTGTTTCAGGGGAAGTAGCAAGATTACAGCATCCTGGATGGATTCTTTGGGGTGGTGTCAGGGTAAGACTGCCAGGTAAGACTGCCAGGTCAGATGCACTGTAGTCTTAACCTGGACAGTTCTCAGATTTTAAGGTGAGAGTAGTGCCAACAGTGTGGTTGGCAGCTGAAGAAGCTGCCGTGTGCAGTGCTTTGGAGGCTCTGGGCAGTAGAGCTGTCCATATGTAGGTGGTCACAGGCTGCTAGGATGTAGCCAGACTCCTCGGACTTTCTGGATTATGCCATGAGCCAAGAATACAGCCCAAAATCAGGAGGTTACTATCCCTGGCAACGATGACAGTACCTTCAGGGGATATGTACCTTCTATCACTTAGTAGAATTGCAATGCAGGTTCATCTTCATAATTTTGGGGTTTGCCTTTTGGGGATTTTTTTTTTTAATGCTCGATTTACTATAATCTTATAGAATAAGTAATGAAAGCTCCTTTTAGACATAGTATGTTCTCTAAAATAAGTGGACATATGTTCACACATGGAGTCAAATAGACCAGTACAAATTGGAATAGACACACACAGTTGTGCATGGAAATATAATACTTAAATATACTAGAGTAGCTATAATGAAGCTGTATCAACCATCGTATACCAAAAAGATGGAAACACCCTTCTTCCCTCCTCTCCCAACATCTGCTCCTCTGAATCTCCATTTAAAAATAAAACAGACTACATTAATTTTCACCTGAAATGCAATCAGTAATGAGGTAACACATTAAAGAAGGGCGTGACAGACAGCTGAGTACCATCTGGCATAAATAAATCCCATTTACGTGGTGTTTGTGTTAGAAAGACCTGTCTTGGCTACAGCAACCAGAAATCCATTGGTGGCCTGGTATCCATCCAGACCATGATGATTTTTTTTTCATAAAATCTTAGAATGGTTTGGGATAGAATAAACCTTAAAGATCATCCAGTTGAAACCCCCCTGCCATGGGCAGGGACACCTTCCACTACGTCAGGCTATTCAATGCCTCATACAGCCTATGCTTGAACACCTCCAGGGATGGGGCATCCACCACTTGTCTAGGCAACCTGTGCCAGTTCCTCACCACCCTCATAGGAAAAAGTCCTCTGGACTTGCTCTAGCAGATCCATGTCCTTTCAGTGCCGAGGACTCTAGAACTGAATGCAGTGCTCCAGGTGAGGTCTCTCTGGAGTAGAGTAGAGGGACAGAATCACCTCCCTCGACCTGCTGGTCATGCTTCTTTTGTTGCAGCCCAGGATATGGTTGGCTTTCTGGGCTGCAAGGACACATTACTGGCTCATATTGAGTTTCTCTTCCACCAGCACCCCTGAGCCCTTCTTTGCTGGGCTACTCTCAGTCCATTAATGGGGTTTTGTTGAGGAAAAAGAGAACTTCAGTTTTCCAGAGGCTAGTAAAGAACCTTTTCCAAGATCTGGATCCAAGTAAGTGTTTAAGAATATTAAGATAACATTGGGTTGCTTTACTGTCATGTTTCCTATGGAGCATCCTTACCTTTATGAGAGATCCAGAACTGGTCCAGTGCACATGATAATTTGGGTGAAAGTGAATATGGTTCAGAGTCATTGATGGCATAAAACAAGACCATAAGGAGGGCCGAACTGGACCAGACCCTAGTCCAGCATCCTGCCTTGAACTGCCACTAATGACAAATGCTCTACCTCTTCAGTTTCCAACCTTCAGCTGCTCAAAGAATCCCTGATCCGGAGCCAGCTGGTGGGTGTTTAACAGTTGCTGATTAACCCATCCACCAGGAATTTGTTTAATCTCTTTTTTTGAACTGGTGTATCTCTTCAAATACTTGTAAAAGTATTTTCATGACAATCCTCTCTGCGCTTGTAATATGTTCTTGTTTTCAGCCTGATGAGAGTTTAGACAATCATGTCAAAACTTCCTCAAACAAGGAAAGTATGAGGATAAAAGAATTTAAAAATGGAAATATGTGCTTTCCTAGAGAAACTTCATTCTCTTAACTGCCACACTGTGTCTTGAATGCTGTAATGCGCTTCCTCTTTGTTCCCCATGGTAAAGATGTATTCTGTGCCTCAGTACTTTTCAAGGTGACTCTTTTAAGAGTTTTTCTCTTTTATTGTATCTGTCTCTGCTGTGACTGCAGAGGTTTTGCAGGTGACTTTGTTTTCGTGATTCTGGTGTGCATCTTGTCATGAATTACAGACTTCCTTATTGTCCAGCTATTTATAGCAGAGTGCAGAGAAAAAGAGAAGTAAATGTGTGCTGTTCATTTCTATACTTGCTGTGTTTATGTTCTTTGTTAGGCTGATAGGATATACACAATTGAGGTCTGTATAAGTGTTACTATTTTACATTAATTATTAATTTATTAAATTCTGTTAAACTGTGTGAAGGATAAGGCAGTACTTAGGAAAACCAACAGAGATTGTTTTTTCAGGCATGAAAGGAAAAATGAAATGCTGTAGTTTCTGTTTGTAGTTCCCTTTTATCCTTAGCCTGATTTTTGTGCACATTCAATACCTTTCACTTACATGAAATGAAATTTCAGGCAAAACTTCTGATGGAGCAGGGGCCTTGAATAATTTACAGCAGTGATGCTTGAACTACTGGCAAAATGAGACTGCAACAGGAAAGGCTGCAAGAGGCTATCAGTTGTGAAACTGGACCCAGGGCCTGCCTAGTGGCCTGGTGCTGTGAAGAGAGTCATTCGATATAGGTACCGTATGGCTGTGCCATGTGATGGCTTCTTCTTGGGTGAGGCTTTCTTGTTTGGAGTAAACACAAGGAATTAGCTTTGCTGTCAGTTGCAATGAAAGTCAAATCATAACAGCTGCGCATCTTGTTTTACCTGAATTCATCGTGTTTACTGTGGGAATAGCAATGCTTCTTTCTTCCCATGTTTGTTCATCTTGTTTATTTGGAATAAAAAATGTAGGGGAACTCAATTATGTTTTTCTTTAACTCAGAACAGCAACTTTTGAGCCTTGGCTGGGAATCTCGAGACTTTCCTATAGCACAGACAATAACAGTGTCTTTGATTTTAATGACTTTCTGCATAATTGGAAGACGTCAGAAGACTTTCTGTGAATACTCTCTATATCTTTGTCTATTTCTGTCTGCATAGAGCTCAGCTGTGTTGTGTATAGCCCACTCACTATACCTAATTATTCCGAGATTTCTGCGGTAATATCTGTGCTGTAATTTACCTGTTGCTAAGATGATAAACCACAGGCTAAGATGAGGTTGTTTATGGAAGGCAAAAGAGCAAGGAATACATAAATAACTTATTATAAATAACTTATAAATAAATAAGTAAAATAATAGGGAAAGAGATGATGTCTTTGAGGCAGTAAATTGAGACAAGGGATTTCTAGGCTGAACTGAAAGCTTGAAAGCGAAGGTTAAGCTTCAGGGTGTGGACATTTGTGCTGGTTTGATGTGATTTCTGTCCTCTCTTGAATGAACAGTTAATAGTTTGATTTGAACGAAGTTCTACTGAGCTGTTTCATTTTCAACCAGTGGCCACAGGCCACTTTTGCTTTTTGCCAAATCAGTTAGGTATCCTATGGAGTCACAGCTGGCAGACAGCTGTGCCCAGTTGTGTGTTCCATCACTGAAGCAAGGGATTCCTGGAATGCCGCCGGGGTCTGGAGTAGCCAGAGGAACTGAAAGGCAACAAGATTAATTTCCTCTTCATTATCAAACTATATAACATGCTTGTGTATGACTTCTGAGTGAACAAAGACACAGTTCACCTTGAAGTTGTGTTTATTCAAGCTATGTTCCCTCAAAAATGTAACTAGAAGTTCTCAGTAACTGAGAGTTGAGAGTGTTGTGGTGTAGAGTACCTATCATTCCTAGAAGTAAATATCTTGTAGGAAAATTCTGTAGGAAGGTGTGCAGCAAACTGTTTCTTCTAAGACCTTGCCCTATGTTCCAGTCAGATTTTCTTGTTGATTCGTATGTGTTTATATGGGTAAAAGTAGCCTAAAAATTAGAAATGTGTGGATTATTTTTCTTTGATAATTGAGAAATAGTTCATCTTAAATGACAATTGGTTAATTCTAAAATTATTAACATTTAATAGTTTGTCATAAATTCAGTTTAAAACTTTAAGAGTATTTCTTAGCTTTTCCCTGCTAATTTCTGTAGAAAATATTCATACTGTATGCAACATCCATACAAAGTTGAGCAGTCTACTTCAAAATAATATAGTCTGTTCATTTATTTATGATGAGGCTGAGAATGAAATACTGAACAACTTTAAGGCTTTATACCATTAGGATCACAATTTGTGCTCTGTTAATTTCTTTTGATGTATAGTTAATAAAACTTGGGCTGATTTTGTATACAGCAAGCAATTCTCTCCCTTCTCTTCCCACAAAACATGAAGGGTGGGATTTATGCACACTGCTTCATTTAGGCATCCTCTTCTCCAGCACTTAATTTTGAAGTGATATTTACATGATAAATTTAGCTGGTTTTTAATAAAAAAATTAAAATGTTGAAATTATGTTTTTTTAAGAGTATTAAAAAATTGTTTTGGTCTGAAAAATTAGTTTTGTTGTTTTAGCTGAGAAATGGTTAACTATCAATATTGTTATTTTCTCAGCTCTGAAGTGTACTTTCTAGAAGAGAAATAACTCTAGAACAATTAATTAACCAGCCCTGCTCATGAGCCATCACTTAACTACTTGGTCTAATATGTCACCTAGATAAATCTTCTGACGTTTTGTTAGGTTGTCCTACTGGCTTGCTATATTAAGATAGATTAGTTCCTTAGAAGGTGTTCCAAGAGATTGGCTGTGTTCATGTACTTTATATTGCATCACTATATTGACAAAATATTCAGCTGAAAGAAAGGATGTTTATACCACTCTATTTCTTATTTTTATAAACTCATCATCTCGATTGTGCTGCATCTCGTGGGAATTTTTTATGAGATATTATTTCTTTATGCCTAAAAGTGTGTCCTGTTGCTGTGTATGGGCTGTGCAGCCAGGAAGGAGAAGCAGGCAAGCAACCATAGGATGAACTTAAGGCAGAAATCCATGTTGATGCATAGCACTGAAATGTAGAAGACCATTTCTGGTTTCTGGGCTGATTACCCCACTCAGATTCTCTATGAAAAGTGAAAGAGGTGAACCTTGCAGACTTTTCTGTGTCCTCTGTTCCCCATCTGCTAGTTTTACCACAGGAAGGACCAGTCAGAGTCTCATGGCTAATCTTTCATTATGATTATTTGAAGAATGAGGGCATTACATTTCATTAAGTCATGAATAAATTCATTAAGCCTCTGAAACCTTTAACGCGTTGGAAGCTGATCTTAATCTAAAGTTGAACACCTCCATGTAATTACTGGAATAGCAAGTAAGGATGGAGTTTTACACAGTGATCTGGGAAACAGCAGGTGCTTCTGTAAGGCCTTAAGGTAATCAAAGCCGAGATACATAAAATGCTGCTTTATTCAAATTGTTGCTTGTTTACTTTTGAATTCATTTTTTGTACATGGTATTTTCTTGTGCTTTATTAGTAATAGATTTATTTAAAAATAGAAGATTGTAAAATAAAGAAAGACCTGCTGTCAGAAAACATTCATAAAGATCTCCATTTTTAAGAACAGTTGTTGGCTCCCACTCCTTCCTTGGAAGGTTGTTCCAGAATCTTCCTCCCTTGATGACTATAAATTTAATTCTAAGCAAAGTCAATTTATTTATCTAAAACTAACACCTGAATCAATACTCTTCTAAAGAGTTATCTGTGAAGTCTGGTTTCAGGCAACCATCCCTGTAGTCATCAAGTGCTTGTGCACATTTCATTGCTTTTTATCATATGCCTGGGAGTAGAAATTTTGCTGCTCTGATTTTTTTTGCTACTCCTATACATTAAATCAGAGACATGAAAAGTCAGCATGCCCAGGCATCCAAACAGGTCTTTCCTTCTGCCTCGTCTCTCAGACTTAGTACTGTTGTCCTCAGGCTCTTCTAAGGCTTTACCATACACACGTGCAGTATCCACACATCTTGAATGTGCTCTCATAGATGATTTATTTTAGTGTATTTTAGTGCAGCATGGCAAGTTTGGTGAAAGAGACTTTCTTTCAGTACTCTCATTACCATTCTATCCCTGCCCCTCTATAAGTGCATGGAAGCCTACAGGGGAATGTATCAAGGATAGCACATATTTAAAGATTTCAATTAAAAGACATCATAATTAACCTTTATCAGAAGCAACTTTGCTGAAGTTCTTAGTGTTCTATTAGTATAAAAATAGCACCTCTTCTTATCCTTGCAGTTCAGTCTCACAGCTTTCAGACCTCATGGAGTCATTTATTCTACAACACAAGCAGGGACAAGTCTGGCTTTCGCTTATTGCTCTCCTAATACAAGGTTGATGGGAGAACATGCGGTGTAACGTGCCATGGTAATCGCAAAATCAGCAAAAATTAGTAAACCATCTCATGGGATGTTTTTTGATAAGGCTTTTCTGTTAAGGTTCACCTGAGTCTGGGGATGTTAGGCATGTGTGACTCTACCCTGTGTGTCAAGGCTGTGAAAGCTCATCAACCACTTTTAGTGATGACCACGGGAAAACCCAGTCTGTTGAAGCCTTCTCCCTGGTATTTTACTTTGTCACAGCTCTGGAGTCCAGCATACACGGATCCAGAAAGTGCCCTCTGGCCTCTGAGCTGGAGAAGAATTAAAATCCCATGGGCTACAGAATCCTCTCTGAGCTCTAAGTCTATGGCGATCTTAAAACCATTCTGGTTTCATTTCAAATTTCTTCCTTATATCTAGTCTAAATCTACCCTCTTTTAGTTTAGAACTATTACCCCTATCACAACATGCCCCACTAAAAAAATTGTCTCCATCTTTCTTGTAGGCCCCATTTAGGTACTGAAAGGCTGCTAAAAGGTTTCCCCAAAGCCTTCTCATCTCCAGGCTGAAAAACTCCAACTGTCTCATCCTTTCTTCATAGAAGAGATGTTCCATCCCTCTGATCATTTTTGTTGCCCTCCAACAGGTCCATGTCTTTTCTGTGCTTAGGACTGCAGAGCTGGAAGAGTACTCCAGATAAGATCTTACCAGAGCAGAGTAGAAGGGCAGAATTGTCTCCCTCAACCTGCTGGCCACACTTCTTTTCATGTAGACCAGGGACAACAGTTGTCACCAGTCTCCATCTGGACATTGAGCCATTGGCCACTACTCTCTGGATGAGACCATCCAACCAATTCCTCAACAATTGGACAGTCCCTCATCAAATCCATATCTCTCCAATATAGAGAGAAGAACGTTGTGAGAGACTGTGTCAAAGGCCTTACAGAATTCCAGATAGATGACATCCATAGCTCTTCCCCCGTCCATTGATGTGTCCAGGCCGGACTTGTTCTTGGTGAAGATGTACTGGCTGTCTCATATCTCTTCCCTGTACTCTGTGTGCCTTAACACAGCTTCTAGGAGGATCTGTTCCATGATCTTCCCAGAAACAGAGATGAGGCTGATACTGGTGGTTCCCAGGGTCATCTTTTCTACCCTTTTTAAAAATTGGTTCAATGTTTCCTTTTTTCTAATCACGAGGACTTCCCCTGACTGCCATGACTTTTCAAATATCATGGAGAGTGGCTTGGCAACTATATCAGCCAATTCTCTCAGGACTCTGGGGTGCATCTCATCAGGTCCCATAGACTTGTATATGATCAGGTTCCTCAGGTGGTCACGAACCTGATTTTCTCTGACGGTGGGAGGAACTGTGCTCCCCTAGTTCATCTTGCAATCCATCCACTCAAGAGGTGAGGGAGGAGAAATTTCCCATGAAGACAGAGCTACTTGTTATTAGAATTTACTTAGAATAAGAAATTAAGGATATGAGGAGGAGATGATCAAATTTCATTTCTTCCTTGAATCAGAGAAAGAAACACTTGGACTGGGAGGACTCAAAAGGGCCATAAGGAATATTGGGGAGTAAATCACATCATATAGACAGAACTTTTTCTGCATTTCAGTTTTTAAAAAACATACAGGAAATAAAGTTGAAAATTAACTTCAATACTTTTTATGGCATGCATTTATCTTTAAGACATTTCCTTTTCAGTGCTAGTTCTAGCAACTCTAAATTGCAGTGGTCAGAAAGGCTTTTTTTGGTAGCATTTATGCCTAATTAAAATTTAATAGAAATATTAGTTTATGAGAGTGAATAAAACTACTATACTTATCAGGCTACAAATAATGAATAAGCAATGAACCAAATTTGGAGAATAGGTGAAGCACTCTTAGTTTTTATATTAATCTTCTAGATGTGCGGTACTGGATGGTACATGTATGTGTATACATATATATATATGAGTTATTTAGGGATTTTGCCTTCATTTTGGATCTTACTTTCTAATGAAGTGTTCTCAGATCTATTAGACATTTTAAAAAAGTTCCAAGAGATGTAACATTCTCTTGAGATGTAGTAATACAATAATTAGGGGTTGAATTATTTTGTTACACAAATCGGAGCAGTTTGCGGAAGTGTTTTTAACTACATCAGCTAAAATCAGAGGCCACGTTAGAAAAACCCTAAACAACTCCTTTGTAGTAGTTTAAATCATGGGTAAAAAAATAAAGACCTTTAAGGAGATTTCTGTAGCAAGCCCTTGTATAGAACAAGGTAACAGAGATTAATCTAGCATTGAAAGTGCTGCTTAAAATACTCTCCCTGGGCTACTTGTTGGTAAATATTGTGGCAGGTCAAGTGCAGGTGGCCTTACTCAAGCAGATTTTTTGGTGAGGACTCATCAGTGCAACAGACACTACACACATGCAGAGTCACAAGTGGAGTGTGAAAAAAGAAATGTGCAGGGAAGGAGCAAAGAGAAGTTTAATTCAAAACAAATGAAAACATTACAGTACAGCTGCCAGATACTCCATGCAGGAGCAAGATGAGGCCAAAAATAGAGCTTCAGGCATTTGGAACCTCTTTAACCCATATGTTTTCTCTGAATATTAGTTGGCGCTCAAACATTAAGAATTTGGGGCATGTCTACACCACATATAACAAAATGGCACATCAGTATACTCAAGAAAGCTGTAAATATAGGGTGGACAGACTCTGTGCCTGCCCTGGTGCATACAGCATGCTTTAGGCTTCCACTGTTCTTCCATGCTGTGGCTTACGTAAGTTCTCTAGGCTCAAGACCAGTGGTACTGTGTCCCAAATCTGCAGAGTCTCAAATGATTGTGTGCAAATAGACATTCTAATGAGGACATTTTCCCCTCCAGTTATCAAACGTGTCAGTATATTACTTCCAAAATTGCAGCTTGGATGTGTTATAAATTACTCATAAGAGTAATTTATGCAGATTCTTCGTACTAAAACTTAGGGTAATTAAAAATGTTAAAGAAGTTAAATAACTCAAAATTATCCCTCCTTTAAAATTATGTTAAAGAGTAATTTTGTGTATTGCACACAAATCTAACAACATTGGCAAAACTACACAGTAAATTATGAGGCAAGTAATTAAAACATTGGTAGACTGAAGTGTTAAATGTAAATGGAGGCCGTACAATGATGGGTGTGTCTGAGATAAATGTGAATGGATTTACTCTGTCACCTTTAGACCTTTAGAGATTTGAACAATATAACTGAGATCATACTTGTATCATCTGCAAACAAAAGAAGCAAGAAGCTTTCCTGTGCCTCTAAAGTTAGCGTCTGAACTCTGTAAAGAAATGTGATCAAGCTTTCAAAAAAATTCTGACAAACTAGTATTTACAGTCAACTCCAAGTGGCTATGTAGATACACGAGGTGTTTAAGTGCAAGCCATTTTTATTTAGAAGACCATACACAAATTTTAAACCTACCTTTAAGAAGCTGGGTTTACAAAAACATGAGCTACAAGGTGTCACTTTATCATGCCTGAGCTCTCCTGTTAGAACAGTGAATGCATTCCTCTTTTGCCAGCTCCCAATGTTTCCTTATGGTGTTTATCTTCTTAAAGAATTCCTTCTTAACACATTTTTTTTGCATCTGGTTATTTTCAAAACTGAAAAAAAAGTTTGTCATTTGATAATCTGGAGAATGAAACCCCATATTTTTTCTCCTTACAAACATTTGATTGGTAAAACAACTGACTGCAGGTGGAACAGTAGATGTGGAATTCAGAAGGAGTGGGCTCTTAGCTGAAGAAAGGTTATTCAATGTCCTGGTAAAACAAATTTCATTTGATTGACTTAGTGACTTTGAAATTACCTGAGTGAACAGCACTCTTTTATTTTCACCTCCTCCAACAGACAAAATACATGTCTTAGTACGATGTTGTCCATAGAGGGCTAATTTCATTGTAAGACTTGTACTAAAGGCCTGTCCTTCGTCAAGGGCATATATGCACTTTCAAATAAACCTCATGCAGTCAAAGAATAATTGCAGTGGCTTTACAGTATATGGAACTATTTGAGACACTGTTGTTGTGTCAAGGATGTCACAACCATCCTTGCTCCCATGTTAGTTAATGCAAAACTGCTCAGAATTCCGTGGTGGAGCCGTGGCTGGGTTGTTCCCAGCGTGATTCTCCCTTTGTCAGAGAGCCTGTGTAATCGCAGGTGTTTCAACAGGACGAACCAGTTGAGTGCTGACAGTATGCTGCACGCCTCATGTTTGGTCACGATGCTAGACGTTTAAGCCTATGGTGAATCCTGAAGCGTGGGTTGAGTTCAGTTGTTTTTGTCATTTTAGTGTAGAGTCACCAGGGAGTTAGCATAAAAGTATTCTGTGTTGAAACGAGATTGTCTCTGGAAGACAGTCTTTGAGTTAGCAGGAAGGAGAAACTTATTCCAGTGTGACAGTGGCTAAACCAAGATGCCTGGTTATCTTGACTTTACCTGATGCTGACATTTGAGTGTTTTACTGTGTATAAACAGATTCTTTATAGCTATATTTGAGTACCTAAATTTAATGAGCAAAACCATTCATCTGAATAAGGGGGCGGTGTGACATGGCACACAATGTAAAATCAAAGAAGCAGCCTCTAAAAAGGCTTATATTTTGTAATAGGAAGATGAAAGAAAATGGTAACAAAAAAGTATTGCTTATTTCTTTTGTATGCAAAGAGGCACGCATATAAGATTTAGTGGTTTGTGAACAGTGAGAATACACGTAAGCAAAATTCTGTGTGCAAATCGAAATTGCATAAAATTTTAGAAGTGGTCTTTCTGGCCTAGTGTTTTCTCTCCAGGAGTTTCAAATAGCATGTAGTGAGGAATGAGTATAAACAGAGGGAAAAGATTTCATAATATACTCCTACAATATTCTGTCTGTTCCCAGCAATTTATTCTTTGGAACTTCCCAGATCATGACTAACATCTTTGGGCTTAGCTGTATCTTAGAGATTTCTATATTGCACGGTTGGGCAATTGCTTTTGAATCCATTAAAAAAAAAATTGACATCTTTACATTTTTAGTGAGGATATCCACAGTGCACACATTGCTGCCATGGAGTTTTTGATGCCAATCACCAGATTTTCCTCTTTTGCTGTAAAGCTTCAGGGAGCACACAGACTGAATTTCTTCTGATGAAACTGAAGTTGAACTTGTGCTTTACATGCGTCTTTATTTTAAATGAAGCCTCTCTCTGGGACATACTATGTGAGGAACCTGTCCCTCAAGAGACTTTGTAAGCAGGATATACATAGTTAAGGAGTATGACACGTAATTTATTGCTTAATATATGCAAAACATAGGACTAAAAAGCTGCCAACTACCACTCTCAAAAAGATGTTCCACATGCTATCCTATTTCACAGTGGGCATCAGCCAAGAGGGCAAATGATGAGCCTCCCGTGTGCCTTGCGCTACATTTGATGTTGCTCAGTTGCCACCTCGTAATTTCTGCTTTTTTCTTTCTTGGGGTTTTGAACCGTTACTTTTCCTCTTGAACTGCTGAGCTGCTATCTTTTGCCTTCTCTGTCTGGGCTTTTCTTTCTCTTACCTTACATAACTTTGGTTTACGTAGTGTTTCATGCTTCCCTGACACTTTTCAAGAACCAACCTGAGTGGAAGCTGTGCTAGGCTGGGTCTTGCCCCATAGACAACTGAGTCCAGGGGCTGAGAGGGGCACTGCCAAAAATGAGGGTTAAGTCCTGGCACCACAGTAGAGCTAGGCAGAAGTGAAACACCTTGTGTGGGTGTTAGGTCCTCTGTGCCAGTTTCTCCTCTCTGGTCTTGGTGTTGCTGCAGTGTCCATCACCGGTACCCTTCCACCTACAGCATTTTGGAGAGGAGGGGAATTAAAAGACCAGAACTGTTGGCAGTGCCTAAACGGACATCAGGCATCTGTGGAATGGCATCGTGACGTTTTCTGGTGTGTTTTGTGTCTTTCCTAGTAATGCTTAGCAATTTGTTTTTTTCACTGTTAATGAGCACTTCTCTGCGATCTTCTTCAAAGAACTCCCAACAGAGCTGGGAGGCATGGTTTCCTGCTAAGAAAACCCCCAGCTGATCTTCAGTGGTACATCACACAACAAATTATAAGAATATATATGCAGTTTTGAGTTACCATTCCATAAAAGGTGTCATTTTTAAAACAATAATTACTGCTTTTGTCTTATAATGTGCATAAATACCTTGATTTCTTTAGTATTTTTAACAAAAAAATGGGTACTATTACAAACTGTGTTTTATCCCTAATAGCTAGTTTACTGTTACTAAACATGTAGCATTAATGACTGCAAAAGAATATAGAATGCATCAGGAGTATAAAAATGCTCCAGTTTTTCGTCTGTTCACAAATAAATGTTGTAAAGAAATCTCCTACCAAGTGTCAGCTGTGCCTTGACTACTAAATATATTATGGTATAAAAGAATATATTTTAATGCATTTGTATTAATTTGTTATGGTAAATTTATTAGACATAATACATATAAATGAACTATGGTGTGTCAAATCAGTTAGTATTCTTAATAGTGAGTCTCAAGTTATTTATGCTGAGCCCTCAAGCAATGCAGTAGATTTTGAGGTATTTTTAAAAACCTTCAGTGTTTATTGGGCTAAGTTAACAAACTACTAGAGACAACTATTTTAAAAACCCAAAACTTTTAAAATTAGTAATTGTAACATCTTAATAATTTAAAGCATAGCACTTAGGTGAAAAGCAATAAAACCAAATTACTATAGTTTATTTTCTTCCCCTTCTTTGGACATAGGAACAGCTGCAATTTCTGTATGTGAGCATTTGCACTTGCTGGGGAATAGTAAAATCCCTGTAATTGATAGCAACAGCTCAGTTTCACAAGTGAGGAATATGAGACTTTGTGTTTACATTCAGTAACTGCAGTTTTCCCTTCCCAGTCTGCAGCAAAGTGACCTTGCTGTGGCTGCAATGTAAGATAGCTATTCCCTTCTTTGAGGAGCAGAAAATGGATAAATCCAAAAGAGTATGAAGCTTGCAGAAAATGGTGTGACCAAAGCTAATGCCACTGTAGTCTCAATAATATATCTCTATCTGTGTATGCTGAGTTTATCCAGAAGAATGTGAACTAGATATAGGGAGAAGATGCCTGCATTTGTTAAATGGCACATCTTTCCAGTTTCTGGGAACAGCAAGATGGTAGTATATGTCGTCTTTGAAATCTCTTTTTCATATTGCAGACCAGCAAGAACACAAATCCAGGTTTAGTTCCACTGGTTTAAGAAGGGAAGATAGGGCAAGAGAGCCAGAAACAGGGTGCAGGGTAACCAGCATGGATCCTCCCTGTGCATCTTTCCGCAAGAAGCAGTTTTAAGACATTGTGAGCTGAACATATAAGGCTATGAATTGTCACTTTCTGTAACCACCAAAACCCTAACTGTCTATTTATACTTTTGGCTTCTTGCCATTCACTTACAAGAAATTCCTTAATTACCTGTTTCTTTAAGATCCAATTCCTGATCATATCACTGGTGGTATTGCAAGATATGGTGTATAATAACTCCCTTCGTTTTTTCTGCCTCGTTCATAAGATTATAGACCTCCTAACATTATCAATTACTTCTTTTATGAAGCAAGAAGTACGGGTTTATGCAGTTCTTGTGTAGAAGATGTTCCATACCCCTAGTTTTCTTTCTTCTCCATCTCCGTAATTTCTCAAATCCTGCTTTTTCCCTTTTAAGTAGCCACAACAGCAGCTGGATAAAAAAGGCAGGCACTGTGTAGACTTACAGAGCAGCATAACGATTTTTTCTGTTCTCCTGAATTACATATTTCAGTCTTAGAGGCTAAATGTAAGCTGAGAGCAGTTGTTTGAGTTCAATTTCAGTGTTTAAATCAGTTAGACTAGCTGTGAGAAAAAGTCTGTAACCTGTGGTGCAAGGTAGGAGTGCTTACAGAAAAGGGATCAGATCTCTGGTTATTATGAGAAAGAGAAGGAATTTATTGCCTTGTTGTGTAAGACTTTTTTCGCTGGTGATGATGATGTTACTATCCTTTATCAAGGATAGAGTTTTTCCTGGTGCAAAACGGCTATTTAACATCAGCCAGATAGGTGCATGCAATGAGGGTTAAGTACATTGCATCAAGTGTATCACTAGCCCTGCAGACACAGGAGAGGCACTTTTGTTTGCTGGTTGTGAAGAAGGTCACCAAGCCTTCTGTTTGCTGCCCTGGTGTGAACTGGTTCCAGTGGCAGCGTATGTTTGTGTGAGGAGAGTCTCCTAACAAGGAGCTTAATAAAGCTGAGGGATTACTAGAGTAGTAGGAGCAGATGTATGTGAGGTAGAATCTTTTTTCCATGTGGGTTATCATTCTTAAATGATTTTTCTGTATAAATTTCCTTGGAAGGCTGTATGTGGAATCTGTGGATATATGACCCTGTGAGGCTTCTTCCTCCATCAAAGCAAATTCGCACATGGCATTTGGAAAGCTCATTTACAGTTGCTCATTAAAGTTAGCATACTTAACACCCCCTCTCTGCTCAACATGGTGTAACCAAATGACATAGTTAATTTGAACTCAAAATTATTGTTCTCAGCTTGTAGTAAGCTTTGAAGGCTGCTACTACTGCTAAGAGCCAAAGAAGAGTCGGAAAGTCTGAAAGCTTTTTGTTTTTTTCCACCTATATGAGATACCACTGGTTATGAAACTGCTATTGCCTTTGTCTAGAAGTCATCACATCTGTAACATGACCAGTAGTATTCCCAAGTCTAGTTGCCTTTTTGACTACTGCTGAGAACTGGATTGATATTGTTAGAGACCTTATTCATACTAAAACATGGGGTATTCCTTAGTGGTAATGACTGATTCAGACTCTTATTTTTCCATACGTTTAGTTATTTTTCTCAATGTTCATCACTTTCTATTATTTAAACTGAATTTCATCTATTATTTTACCATTTTACCTTCAGTTACTTAGTATTATGAGCTCCTTCTGTAATTCTTAGAGATAACTTAGATGCTGCTGCCTTTAAAAGTGCTCTGTTATCTGCAGTCTTCTTCACCAGTCTTCATCATCTCAGTTTTCTGTCTCTTTCCCTCCTCATTTATGAACATGTTGAACAACAAAATATCTGAGGGATCCCTCTGGTTACCCGTGTTCCATAATGAAAACCAACCCATTGTTCCTACAGTTTGTTTCCCTTCTTGTAACGCTTATTAATCCACAAGAAGAGATTCTGAGAGGAGAGAACATTTGCCAGGGAAGTGCCTGCTGCGAGCTCTGGGCAGAGAATGCCTGCAGATCTCTTGTATCCATTGCTTTGCTAGTTTGAGTTTGTTTTTTCACAGAGCCTCAGATAGCAGAGAAAGATGCTTCAGTACAATCTTATATGGGTAGGTTGTTTTTTCCCTTCTTTCTTGAATTGCCGCTGTACTAAAATAGATAATCTGAAAGACTACAAAGATACCATTTTCATTATAGCTATATGCCATGTAGGTGAAAGTAAAGTTACATCATCACTGAATTGTGAAATAAAGTGACAGTAGATGTATGAATTTTTATGGTTTCCAGCTTTAGCTGTTGGGACACATTTGTTGCAAAAACTTGCCGTTTATATTTATGGAAAGTAGGAAAACAGGATTTTAACTGGCCAGTAAAATCTATGGTGTGGTAAAACTTGAAGGTGCTGGCATACAGTAAGGAAATTTTCAAATCTATGTTGAGCAGTCACAAGAGTAAATACAACAGATGATATTCCAGGAAGCTTGGGTATACCTACTTTAAAGCCATACTGATCATGATGTTAGGATTAGGATGATTGCAGCAGTATGGTTGCTAGTGTAAACCTACATTTTCTTCCTTCTCTTCTTTAAGTGTATTGAGGCTTAGTGAACAATTTCAGCTTCTGAAGTAAGCTGGAGAGATGATAAAAGTGAAATACAAACTGAAGAAAAGTGATCACGTAAGAGTATTTCTAAGTCACAGGACTGCCATTTCCGAGCTGTGCAGCCTGATTAATGCATGTACAGTGTTTTTTCTTTGAAGCACCAGTGACATCCAGCGGTGGCATCCAGTTAGACAACCCCCAATCTGTCAACCCGTAGATTATCCGGAGATCTTTAGTACTCAGCCATTAGAAGTTGGCAGCTCGGCATTGTTTTACTTCCTGCCCCAATTCAGCTTATCTTTGTTTTATTATTTTAATTTTGGTAAAACAAGATCTCTTTTATTGCTGCATTGACAATGAGGTTCAGTGAATGCCTCCAGCTGGCATTGCTTTTTTTTTTTGCTCTGTGTGATGTCCTAATTGACACAGTATTCTAGAATCTGCTTGAGATTATCAATTGTATACTTTAGGAAAAAGCTCTAAGATCATTAAAATTGCATAGTTGACTTCCTGCAGAGCTTATTACGGATGGATTCATGTTTATTTGTCCTGTTGACAACAGAAGCAGAAACCATGTATACTTCTACTTTATCTCATTTTTAACAATTCCTTGTGAAGTGAAAATAGCTGAGATTTCCAGAAAATAAAACAGTACCTAATAGAAATCTTAAATCTCAGCTGGTTGCAAGCTGTTATTCCTGTATTAAATTTCTCTTCAGTTTTTTTGTTTGTGCTCAATTTTGTCTCTTGGTACTCAGCATTAACACAACACAGATGCAGTTAGAATTTTAATTGTCACACTTACTAGAAGATAACTTCATAGCAATAACACCTGTCTGGCATTCAGCTGCCCTCTAGATGTATTATATCAGTTGGAAGGACTGACTCATTTTTTAAATGCATACATGTTCAAAAATAGTTCATAAGCAGTTCCTGTTGGAGAGGTAAAGATGAGCAGAAGCTGTTTCAGTTAAATGCTAGATTCTTCTTTCAGTAATTTAGTTTTGTTGGGTCTGCGTACTTTCGTCAGAACTGAGAATATTTTTTTATTTATAGGACTTTTCATTTTAAAAAACCCTGAAAGTAGCAGCTCAAACAGAAATTCGACATTTGACAGTACATCTGAGTGAGATGCATGATCTAGGTGTCTGTTCTGCCCCTCTAGGAGGGGGCAAGTGAAAGCCAGCAGTCAGGTACCTGCTAAGAGATTTAGATCTTGTGTAGGTTGACCTGTTTTCTAGATGGGCAGATCTCTGCCCTTCTACTGTAGATGGTGTCTTGAACCACTCTGCTCTTAAGTTTGTCATATCAGGGCTTCAGAACATGCTTTATTGGCCTTTGCTTCTAGGTTTTGCATCCATAAAAAATAATGTATTTGAAAAATAGCCCATTATAATGTGATTTCCCAAGTATTAACTTAATTAGTTTGTAAAGCAAACAAACAAAAAAAACAACAAAAACATTAGCCGTTTTTAATTACATATTCAAACTGTGGATGCTTTTTTGAATAGATACTTTAACATAGTGCAGCATTTTTTTTCTTTTTCACTGAGTCTAAAGAGCACGTAAATAGCTGCTATAGAAGCAGTAGGTTCATTACTGCTTCTGTAGCAAATGTTGGGGTTTCTGCTGATTGTTTATAGCGTATTTATAGTAATAACCTTACATATTTTCTAATGAAGCAGAACAAATGTTACCTGACTAAGAGAACTTCAGGTCTAAACCCCACAAATTAGGACCCTGTAACAATGTAAGTAGGTAACAATGTTGCTGGTTTAAATTTGTTAGCAATAAATAGGTTTTGTCTGACTGTTCCCAGGATAAGAGCTATTGCATACGAATAGGAGAACAGGAGAAGAAGGATGCTGAGCACATGATAGAGATTAAGAGTTCATTCATTTTTTCTTGAAATCTGTTTTTTTCCTGGAAAAAAGAGATGTAAAATTTAAAAAAAAAAAAGTCCATACATAATTTGCATACAAAAATTTTAGTTCTAAGGAAAAATTAAAGGTCCAGACTCACCAAAAAAGGTAGTCTCTTTGAAATTATCTTTTCTTTCACCTCTTAGGGCAGTTGAATGTATTCCTTACAAGTATCTTTTACTATACCATTTACTGTGTATTTTCATTCATTCATCAAAAGCTCAGGTTATGGCCATACACATGTTAACATGAAAGCAAGCAAATAATTTACAGTTACGTAGTACTTAATTTAAAAAGATGCTGAAAATTTATAACTACTACTCACAGCTGTTGGAATGAAATATCAGATTATGAGCTGTGAGATTTCCAGTTTGTCCCTCTTCAGCTTTGTTTCTTCAGGAAGAAGTAAAAGAGATTTAATAGACAACCTGTGACGCTTAAGTAATGCCCAGTACACTATGTGCTTGTACCCTGTGTGCTATTTTTTTTCCACACAGACAACTAAGGAAATTTCTATTTTATAATAGTTAATTGTTGAATTACCTTTGGGTGATCTTCAGTCTCATCTCTCTCAAACATCTGCAAATGCTTCTCCATAAAAGAGGTAATTGCCCAACAGTTACACTCTACTGAAATTAGTTTGCACCAAAATTATTTACAAGAATACATGGATGAGTTACTGGAAGCTGCTGAACAATGGCACTGGTGCAGTCGCTGAAAATCAAAGTAATCAAAGACATGGACTCCATGCTCCACTCCTGCTTCATCCTCCAGCTTAAACGAACAAAGATCTGTTCAGATCAATTTAGCTGTGACTCATTGTCCAAATTCAGTCTAAATAATTATGCATAAGGATCACTATAAGGTGCCAATTTTGTATCTTTGCCAATGATAACAGAATAAGAGTCAAAATGTGAATAGATATAAGTAATTGAAGCAAATAAAGCTGAGGCATGGAAAGATTGGAGGTATTTTTAGTTAGTTACATAGTGAAGGTTGATACCGTTTACAGTAGTACTTCACTCTATACCCTGTAAATTGCCATCAGTATTCCCTCTACTATTTTTAACCCACTCGGGACTTGGTTTCTAGTGCTGACTAGCGCACTTCATATTGCCTCTTCGTGCTTATGGTGTGTTTAAAAGCAAAATCTGCCTATAATTAACATTGCTCATGTGAGCTGCAGGTCCACTAAACCCGAGTAGGTGGACAGATTGGGCAGATTTCTGTCATCATTGAACAACGCAAGAAAGCAGACTGGAGAAGTGTGAACTTTGCTGGAGTGCTCATTATCTTACCCTTATGGTTTTGCAAAAAGACCATCACCATTGTGTCTAATGTATTATCATAGCAAAGAAGTGGGATGTGAAGGCATCGCAACTGTCTCCCTTTGGGAAGAGATAGATTTTACCAAAACAGATATATAACGCATTTTTCTTGTCCCCTCTTGTATAGACAGCCTCCTGGTCTTTCCTTCTATAGAAAATGCCCTTTCATGAGAGCGTCCTACATTGGCTTACAACTGCCACAGTCAGTTCTTGGCAGAACAATGAGAACTGGTCTCCTGGAAGTTAAGTATTTGAGTCAGGCACAGGCCAGTCAGGGCTTGGCAGCTACAACAGGGTAAGTCTGGTTACTTCATCCTGGGGCTTATTCTGGTGGTGAGCTAAGGAAATATTTCTTCTCTCTTATTGCCAGAGACTAGAACAAAAAAGACTGTAGGATCTAGCTTCCATCACTAGCGGGTTTTTTTCCTTATTTGTTTTGGATTTGTTTTGGCATTTGCAACAGAATTGATCATCATGAACAGAATGTTAATTTATCCCTGAAAAAATTACAGTTTGCTTTTGTGAGACAGTCTGTGGGTTCATGTGAGTCTTTCATTATGCTGAAGAAAGATATATGTCCTAAGGCAATTGAACTTTGTGGAATTATGTGACCTTGTACACTTCATGAAATGGATAAAGTTCTGATTTAATCTCATGATGGCATTATATTTTAAATTGTAGACATGGACCTTTTTATTGTGCTTTTGCAAAATAAGAAGTTGCTCTCTTGAGACAGTTAAAAGGAAGTGTGTGTGGCTAATCCTTCACTGCTGACTGAATGACAAGGAAAAATTAGAGGCTCAAGGGAGAACTAAAAGACCTCATACCATTTACCTATACAGAAATAGGTTTCTTCTTTTTATTACCTTACCATTAAGTAAAGGTTCACATTAGTGTGGTTACTTTACTAGTAAAACAGTTAACCATGTCTTCAGTTTAACAGATCTGTTTGGTGTTAAATAAGGGACACGATGTTGATGGTGATACATAGAATGATAATCCAAAGTAACTTCAGAAATAGAACAGTGGCTGCTCAGTGTTTAGTTACACCTGAAAAGACAGGAACTCTAGCAATTTTTTAAAATTATATAAAATTTTGGTGTAAAATATATTGATATGAAGATTTTTCAGTTAGCCTAGGCCATGTAGCAAACTTCAGGTTTGGAAGAAAGAAGAAGCAAGACCACTAAATGAATTATCTGCACCTGAATGAGTGTTGCTATGGATGCATATTTCTTCTTGAGCTAAGTGCTACGGATATTTATAAGCACTTTAAAATTAGTTGTTTATTGAACACATGCATCATTATAATTCCTGCAAGTATGGAACACAGGAAACCATAAGATTTATTGGTACATAGTGCAACACTTTCTATCAGTGTCTAATGAGTAATGACAATAATGTATTTGGTTGAATTTCTCTTTAAAGAGGACACTTTTCTTGCCTTCATTATTTCCCCTAATGTTTTATACTTTTATAAAAAAAGAATAAATCTGCATGTTAGTATGAGTAAAGATATAATGGTTTTCACGCTTTCATTGTCAAATATAATTATGGAATTTTTATAAGCAAGATTGTTATTAAATAAGATGTTTATTATCTATATACTTTTCTCTGGTTTATTTAAATATATATATTACACACACATCCTTTTACATACAGTACAAGCGTAGAGAGAGGTATTGTGGAATGTCTTAAAGAGTAGCTGTAAACAATATTAAGTAATGGATATATCAAAAATCAACTTTTGAACAGCTACCGTTTTGATGAAAGTTGTCTTCACTTGTGAATAGTCAGTAGTTCAGTGTAGGCTATTAAAGATGAAACCATTGCAGGAAGCCAGGAAATAAAAGTTGCGTGCCTTGTTCATTTTGCTGTATCTTGCTGAAACTGGGACAAACGAGTTTGTCATTGGGGCGTTTGGAACCGAGCAATCCCCAGCTGCTTTCAAGGCGTAGGAATCTTGCCACCAGGCTACAAAAGCATGGATAATGCTTCAGCGATCATACTGGAGCTCTCCTCTGTCTCTGCAAATGGAACTTGAAGTTTGGCCAGCAGTGAACAGTAATAATCCTCTGGCTGAATGTTACACAGAGCACTGCAAAGTTTTGAACTCTTCATTTCATTTTATTTCCTGAAGAGTTTCACAGAAGTGTCTCCTTGATGTGAAAATTAACCAGTTGTCTTCAGAAAACACAATCTTAACTTAAACGTACTAAATTGTTGGATGCATTAAATACAGAATGACTCTCAATGACCTTAACATATTTCATGTAAATTATTATGAAAAAATACCTATTCTGAGTCTTACTCTCCTTGTGTGCAAGCTCAGCTCTTCCTTTGCCTTTAGAAGGAGGTTGTGCAGTCTCAGACCCCAGTGAATCAGGCTGCTTTGCAGGGCAAGGCATGCCAGTGTCCTCAAGGAGACCACCACCTCTCTTTGTCCTGACCACCTCCCCAGCTTGGACACACATGCATAAACTCATTACAGTCTCTGTAACAGTCTCTGTTACAGTCTGCCGTAACGACCTTTCCCAATCAATTTTCATACACACACATATGCAAACATACGAATGCTTTTGTTTCTTATTGTATAAACCAACTCGTGCTCAATTGTACTTAGATATACACCTTTCTGTCTATAACCGAAGAAGAGCAGAGGAGGTTCGTTGATGGAAAACAAAAGTTGGACAAGAGTCTGGGTTACCAGACAGGGTCGCACTGATGATGCAAGTCCAAGGTCAAGTCAGCAAGGCAAGGTCAGGGCTGAGCACAGGTGCCTGCAGTATTGAGCCTGAGCTCACTGTAGCCTCCAACCCAAGGAGCAGTGTGTGCTGAGTGGAGGCCTCAGGCTAGGCTTCTCACAGCTCTTTCTCACAACTGGGTTAATGAAACCTGTGAACTGTGTTCAAATATATGAGCAAAATACAGAGATACAGGTTAAGAACAGCAAAAGTTATAATATAATCTTATGAACTTCAAGATACATTGATAAAACAAAAACATGCATCTTAATATTATAGCTGAAATCAGGTGAATTTTAGAGTAGCAACTATTCTTTATAGACCCCTTTTAAAAAACTAACAGATGATTGACTTATTTCTGAGTAATGTGTAGTCATATTATAGGAACATAATTAATGCTTTTAAGACTACTTTCAGTTTTTATATTATTTATTTTATTAGATAATTTGTTGTCGTTTAGTTATACTGGACTTCGTTTCTCATAGGCATTTATGAAGTTTTTTTTAAAAAAACATATGTAAAATGCCATGAAATTAACATGTCTAAAATCTTTAATAGTCTTCTTTTCTGACATAGGTTCTCATTTAAGATATATAAAATGGTGTGAGAAATATAATTTTGTTTAGATGATAACTAAATTCTTGGGAGCGAGAGCTTTCTTCTGAAAATGCACGTGGCCTATGTTGTTCTGCATCTACAGCATTAATTAGAATTTAACTGAAAGTTAATATATTAAAGCAGAGAAAAAATATGTAATTAATATCAATGATAAAATAAATCAATTTATTTTGTAAGATACATTGAAAACAATTTCTCACACATCTGCAAAATTTTCCTGCAATTAGAGTTCTTCTCCTAATCATTTCATCAGACTAAGCAGAAGACATTTGTAATCTCAACTTTGGCAAGACCTCTTATGACTGATAGTTCCCAACTATGACATTTTTCCCATACTGCTTGTTGTATTGTTTTGGAGTGCACAGGTATGAACCTAGCATGGGACTGAGTTCACAATAATATCATGGATAACTTTTCATCATCAAATTTGTTATCCTAATGTATAATGGATATTAGAAAACAAGTAGTTCTGTGAGTAGCAGAACTTCTGAAGCGTGGTTTTCTGTGGCTCTGTGTGCTGTGCCTCCATTACCTAATCCATGGTAAACTGCCAGCCCCCAACAAGCTCTTCCCATGGTGGAGACATCCCTGAGTGACCACTGTCTTGTGCGGGTTCCTTGTTAGTATGGCTGTACACCATTCCTGCCCTTCCATAAGGGGTGATGGTCACCAGGCCTGCCTCTGAGCACCCAGAAAGATGTTTTCATTACACTTATAGGAAATTAACTTATTTATCCTGCAGACTTCTGTCAACTTTGATTGAAATAGCTTTGTTGAAGGAGGAATACACTATCAGACAGACAGAGGCACATACAAGGAGCTTGGTTGCTTACAGATCCTTTCCTTAGGGGTCTAAAAAGGAGGTAGTATTTTTGGAAAGATTAATCCATTTTTTGACAGATGTTCTAGCCAGAGGCTGGAATAATAGGCAAGCATTTGCTGTAGGCTGAGAACAGATGTGAGACATAGACCAAAAAGGAAAAAAAAACTTGACCAGGGACCTCAGCATGTTGGTCATGTTCAAGGCAAAGGAGATTAGGGCTTTATGTTTACCGTACTGAGCATGGCAAGCAGAGGAAGAAGTACCAAGACCTCATGGAAAGCATATATAAGGGAAGCATTTTCATGGTACCTGACTGACAGGTATCTGTCAACAATATAACTTTTTCTCTCTGTCCTTTTGTCTTTTTTTTTTTTTTTGGCTTGTTCTCCTGATAGGAGGTCTCATGAGTTCTTAGAGCTGTGGTCTGCTTGCTTTAGTTGCTTATACTTTTTGTGAGTTTGCTCGGTACCAGTTCGTGTTGTTTACCTCTAATGATTTTCCGTATAGCAGTTCTGGAGGGTAGACAGAAGCACACCTTCGGATATTGTCATTTCCCCTGTTTTTTGTCACAATAAGTGAATGCCAACCCTGTGTTTCCTGTGCTAAAGAATAAGAATACTGATGTAACATCCTCTTTTTAACTGAAATTAAGTTTTAAGGGAAGCTTTTAAAAAGTGGTTTCAGATCTGGTAGAGAGTGTTTATTTTATTTCTAATAGAATATTTGAAAAAAGCCAGTAGGTTTCCATGTGGTGGAAAGCAGTATACCCAACATGTTGGGAGCTGTGAACATTTAAAGTTGCCTGAGGCTCAGCTTCTGTGTAATCTGGGTAATATAGGCCACTTTTTCCTGATAGAAGCTATTTCTGTTATGAATCCCCAAAACTGCTATGATTTGCTGTAGACTGCAAAGGCAAGAATCTTGTTGTGATGCAGGTTGAAGAACAGGATCCAGAGGAGCCAGTGAATATGTTGTCTGAGCTGCCTATCTTCTGACCTTTGCATAGGCTAGTCTTCAGTGGCATTGCTTCTTCCCTTTCCCAAAGGACTCAGATTTTATACTCATTCTAAAAAGAAGATAATCAGCTGACAGAAAAAATTGGTGGTTTACGTTTCTCTCCGCTGCATTTTTACATACAGATAAAATAAAATCAAGTGCCTTATGCTGTGAATTCCAAAACCAGCAACACCATATGTACTTGGATGTTTTCTGCAAACTGAAGGAAAGACACTTTTAGGCATTGTGCTAGGATTGCCACTCATTATACAGTTTGTAAGTTGGTTTGTTCTAACTGTTACACATTGTAAAATTGCATCCATGGGAGAGAACTTTGTCACCTGCCTGTCATTGTTCACCTAGCTGAGGTACCGGGGGTAAGTTTGTGAGCAAGCTCCAAAGTAGGAGATGCCACGTGCTGAGTCTCACTGTGAGGCCTGTGTGATAGTCAGCTTTCTACTAAAGTATCCTTCTACTAAAACCACATTTATGGGATAGCAGGAAGCAGCTCTCTCATTTGGCACAAGGCAGTGTAAAGCAAAGCTTGGGAAACCTTTGCAGGAAATGAACCGTATCTAATCCAGTTTGATATAGTAGGCAGCATATTATTAAGCCAAATCACCATGTTTATCCCTTTTTTCTTTGCACCTTTGTCCCTGAGACCAGTACCTCTCCCTCCTCTGGGCAAGTTGTCTGGGACTTTATAATTGGAAGGATCAGTAAACCTTGATTCTGTGCCCTCCCATCTTCTACCCGTGCTGCCTCCCAAGCTCATGCCAATACTTACTGCTGAATAAGATGCAGCACTCCATTAAAACCCAAATCACTGAAATAATGAACCAGAACAACTTGCCAGGGGCAAAGTGTGTTTTGTTAAGATACCAGAAAAGATCCATAGACCAAGTCCACAGGGGCCTGGTCTTTGCATTCACTCCCATCAAATGCAAAAGGAAATAAAGTAAAACAGCACAACTACTAGGAGACTACCCTAATTTTATTTTGAAGCTTCTCTTATTTTTAGCCTTCAATCCACGTTTCTTTTAATCTTATTTTGTTTGTTTTCTTTCATCTTTCTGTCATCTTCTGTCATGTTTCTTCTTCCTTGCTTTTCTTTTCAAGTGGTGCTGGTCAGCTGAAATGGTAATTGGCTCCCTTTCAGGCAAACTCAAGGATCTGCAATTTGGTTTTGCCTGTCACCTGTTGAAAACGGTGACCAAACCATAGCATGGGATTTTTAAGAAAAGATTTGAGGAATGAACAGTTTCTTCCTTAATATTGAATAGCTACAATGCAGAACAGAATAGAAAGATACTCATACTAGCAGTTCCTGGGGTTTTCAGTGCTTCCTGGGCTCCCCAGGTAGATACCTGTATAAATCAGTCATTTCTGTGGATGAGTTTATCTTCTGTTTGAGATGTATGGCTTTAAAACAAACATAGGGAGACATGGAGATAATCAGTATCTTAGTGCTATGTGTAAATATGCCTTCTCTGATGTTTAATTATAATAAACTAGGAAATGCTAAATAAAATTGAGGAAAATACTGCAGATGCCTTTCAGGCAGATTTTAAAATATTTGAGTGGCTTAATAGAAAACTAGTGGGAATAATGAAAATATCAGAAAGCATGCCTTATGGTAAGGATGTATGCCATAGAGTAACTTACAAAGATTCAGCTAATGCCTTTGAGCAATGGTAAACTACTGTAAGAGTATCCTTTTGTTTAGTAAAGGTATAACAAAACTGCTTCTTGATGCTACTTGTTTCTGGTGCTAGACAGAGAAGAAATTGAATGGGTGTGCATGCATGCATCTAAATGTGCTTGGATATAGGCAAAAATGGCCAAAAAATAAAAAATGAGATCTAAGAAGTGAGTTGTGTTTGGGGAAGGAGTGGAAGTATAGAAGGTCTGAGAGTGAGCAGCATTTCATCTAGAGCAATGGGGCTTGAAATGTCAGTACTAGATGCATTGGTGAGAATGGGTAAAGTATTTTGAAAATAGGAAAGGAGGGAGCAATCAAAATAAAATATGAAAATTGTAATTTTTGTTATAGATCTAAAAGCCCCTTTTGAAAATCTTTACTTTTAACATTTGAAGTATCGAGATGAAAAATTCTCAAAATAAACTCTTTGAGATATTGTCTATTGCATAAATTTAAAATTTACCATGAGGTTCATTTTTTAACACAGAAGCAGTGATATCTATCCATAATACATCAAAATCTATTTTTAATCTTGCTGCTGATGGAATGCTTAGTGGCTGCTGGTTATAAAGATCTTTTTCATGCAGATAGTTTATTTCTGTGTGAATGGAATATCTTTCAAGATAGTTCATAATACAGTATCCTCTCACGTCCTTTTGTTATCGATGCAGCTATTATGAAGAAGTTTTTTTACAATTTTTTTTTCTGTATTTTTGATCTCTTGGTCACAGCTTTCTTTGCAGTTTCCACAGCTGTTTGTAGTATTCAAACATGAAGAAAGTTGGAGGGGCTTACTGTTAGGAGTGATAAAAATTGCAGCTCACTTAACTAACTACTTTGAACCTCGCTGGAGCCTAGCAATTTAATCTATGGTCTAACAGTGGCCTTGCCTGAAAGCACTAAAAGAAGGTGCTGTAAAATTAAGTAGAACTGGAGGTTCTGGCTTTGGGAACAGGTAACAAGGCTTGCCAGTCTGAAAACACTGGATTCTGCTCTATGGAAAGAATGTCCCAGAACATTATCATCTGCCTTCTTTCTGCAGCTCCAGTTCTTAAAAGGTTGAGAAAGATCAGAAATAGATCAGTAAATTTCAACCAGCTGCCTCAGTGCTTAGTACCATACTTTACGCTTTGTAAGAAAGTATTTCATAGTTATTTGAAGACCTCAAGAGCTAGGGATGTCTTTGGTAAAATTTCACCATATATCCAGTCTAACTCACTCCCTAATCAATTTCCAGCTTTCGGTTTATATTATACCTTTCTCTAATAGATTGAAATACCCTTTTGCATTCAGTATTTTCAACCCATTCTTATGTCCTGTAGCCAGAATATTCCTCAGTCATCTCCTTGGTATGATGGACAGGTTGAAAAAGGGAAGTTCTTGCTGTAAGTCGTTTTCTCCACTCTTTTTGTATTTGTATATGTATATATATATTTTACATCTCTCCACACTCCTTTTATTTTAAAAAATAAATGTCATACAGCGTTATAATTACTTATAGTGTTCCAATATGTCTTGTTAGTTCCAAGCAATTTTGTTTATTTCTAACAAGCAAATTCACATGATAACTGTACTTCTTAGTCATTTAATCCCTAAGGGTCATGCAGTTCCTCTAGCTACTGTATTGTCCTGGAAACTCCACTTGTCCACTGTATCCACTAGATGCTTTTCAAAGTTGCTGCTGTCCAGAGTGTACCCATTCTGCTTTACGACCCCTATATTTTATTCCGTTCTGCACTGAATGCCGTAGTTCATAAGCATTGAAGAACACTGTGGCCACTTTGTTCTTGTTGTTAATTTTTGGATTTTTTTAACCAGACTTCTTTCATCTGTAAGTGTAACATTTTATATTCACTTCCAAGCAACAAACATTATCAAGCTAAGCAGGTCAAAAAACCTCCTATGAAATGTAATTTCCTTTTCCGTTTCCTTCCTTTGGTATTATTAGGTGGGAAATAGCCAAGTATTCTGAGCTTTGGTTGTAGCCTGCCTGGAAGCATAAACATCAATAGAGTTCTCAAAGGGAAGACACCGGAATGGAAGTTTTCTACTTCAAAGCAATCCTAAAGTATAGTTTCACAAAGGTGCTCTCTAAAGTGTCTTCTTGAGTTGAAGGAGACTTTTACAATGCCTTTTGTAAGAAACTAAGAAGAGCTGTCAGACCTGTCTGTTGAGAATTAGGATGAGCAATGGGTTATATATCACACATAAAAAAAAAATAATTGAAATCTGCAAATTAGTAACAGTAAGTTTGTGGTTTAAGCAGTAAAATGCCCTTTAGAACCATCTTCAAGGTTTAGATTTGATTTTGAATACAAAGATGTTCAAAATCTTCAAAATATATACAGATTTTAGTCAAATTCATTAAATGGTGTCACAACAGCAGATAATCACCTTCTTAGCATTTAAAAGAATTGATTACTTGATAATGACATGCCAATGTGAAGACTTAAATGATTTGATATTTTTAAGTCTAATTTTGACACTAATTTGTTTATGTAGCTTTGATTTACAAATATACTGCATTTCTCTCAGTATAGTATTAATAACTGCAAATTGTTATGTTTTTTATATTTTATTTTAACTGAAAGGTTTAAAAAGATTTATGAGACATAGGATGAGTCACATTTATTTCAGAACATAATGGAGATTCAGACCTTTTGGTATTGGTCACTTAAAACTATCACCTGACCATTTTTCTCTGTATTTAATTCAGATGCATTTGATTTTCATCGTAAGTTCACGCTCTTTGCAGGATAAATACAAATTACTTAACACAAGCATTTTTATCAAAAACACCAATGATGTATTAGAACAAATAATCTTTACATGTGCCTTGAAGCGTAAAATAATGGTAGTAAAAAAGTAGGAGTAATTAATGAAATCATCTGACCCTTCTATATTATAGACATAGTACTATATTATTTTGTGAGTAGCAATCTTGTACAGTAGTAGCTGATTTTTTTCAAACCTTATGCGCAAAACACACATTAAGACAGAGGAAAATCAATGGCTAAACAAGGGAAAGAAATGCTAATTGCTAGAAAATCAGGCTAATTGCTTTTCTTCTGATAAGACATGTAGGGAAATATAAAGTGTGTTCTCCACATAATTTACTGGAAGACCATAGTCTCTCCTCAAGTGTAATCTCAACTGTCAGATCTGATAGCACAGATAAAGAGATTTTTTATTTTTATCTAAAGCAACAAATCCATTATTGGCTGTGCTACAGGAGTTATATGTTAAGAGGATTTTGCCCATGTAAAAAGAAATTTAGGGTTTATTTAATTCTCGTGTACAACAAAAAGGTACATTTAGGTACAGTATTTGTTGCTATATTGCTGACACTTGGCCTGTCATTTGCACTTTTCCATCCGTGATAAATGTCCGCAGAGTTCAGCTTATAAACAATTGTGTAGTCTGCTCATGCCAAACAAATATGTATTGCAGTGCTATAATACAGGAAGAAGCAGGAAGGGAGCTTCATTGTTAGCGTAAGTCTTAAAGCTGTTCTTGGTATGCAGAGAAGCTGGTGCCTCCTGGAGTGACGGTTGCTGCAAGTCTTCTGAAGCTCCTCTTTTCATGAAAATCACATTATGCTTTATTCCCATAGAAAACCTAACACAAATTCCCTCTCAAACTTTTAGCTTTCAACATTTTTTATGTTCCAGTATCTGATCTTAAATCTGTTTCTACTGTAAGGAAGTGTAAAGCTGGAGTTATATTTGAAAAGCTGCATCTTTGAAGTGCACACATTCAAAAAGGTCACACAGAAATTATTCCTGATTTCCTGATCCCGAGGTCCTAAACAATTCTATTATTTCCTTTGTTCCACTGTGAAAGATTCCACTTCTTGAATCCTTCTGTCCCCCTATACCACACAGACTATAGACTGTATACTCCTGGTTACCTTTTTTTTTTGCTTAAGAGTCCAAAGAGTGATCTGTAAAAGTTTGGGCTAGGTCCTGTGATAGCGCGTAAATACTGAAGTTTTAGCTCTTCAAAATTGCCAATGCATTTCTGTGATTACTAAGAAAGAAAAGACAGATGGCAGCATTAAAATAAACCACTGAATCAGTAATGTGAGATTCCATCTCTCAGTTAATACTAACTTATGGTCAAATTTCAATATCTTAGAAAAAGAATTTTCAGTTTCGTCATCAGCACAGAAGCTCTCTGTGCTGTGACATAGAGCTATTCTGTGCTAATGAGAAGGAAAAGGTGATACATAAAATTGCCTTGCAAAATGCCTAGTGAGTTTAATTGTGTTTAACAAATATTTTGCAGGCATTTCCCCCATTACAAGATTTTTTCCTATTGTTGGTACTGTGATGAGAATTAGAAAATTTTCTGATCAAAAGAATGAGACCCCCAACATTCTTAGAATATTTCACAGTATCACAGTATCACAGTATCACAAGGTTGGAAAGGACCTCTGAGATCATCAAGTCCAACCTATAACCCAACACTAACACCAACCATCATCTAAACCATGGCACGCAGTGCCTCATCCAATCTCCCCTTAAACACCTCCAGGGTCGGCAACTCCACCACCTCCCTGGGCAGCACATTCCAATGGCCAATCACCCTTTCAGTGAAGAACTTTTTCCTCACATCAAGCCTAAACTTTCCCTGACAAAGCTTGAGTCCATGCCCTCTAGTTCTGTCACTGGTCACCTGAGAGAAGAGACCAACCCCTGCCCGACTACAACCTCCTTTTAGGTAGTTGTAGAGAGCAATGAGGTCTTCCCTGAGCCTCCTCTTCTTTAGACTAAACAGCCCCAACTCCCTCAGTCGCTCCCCAAGGGGCTTGTGCTCCAGCCCCTTCACCATCTTCGTTGCCCTCCTCTGAACACATTCCAGTATCCTGACATCTTTCCCAAACTGGGGGGCCCAGAACTGTACACAATATTCCAGATGAGGCCTGACTAGTGCCGAGTACAGGGGGACAATAACTTCTCTGGTCCTGCTCACTACACTATTCCTGATGCAGGCCAGAATGCCATTGGCCTTCTTGGCCGCCTGGGCACACTGCTGGCTCATGTTGAGCTTCCTGTCAACCAGCACTCCCAGTTCCTTTTCTGCCTGACTACTCTCCAGCCACTCTCTCCCCAGTCTATAGCTCTGCATGGGATTGTTGTGTCCAAAATGAAGTACCCGACATTTGGACTTATTAAACATCATCCCATTAGAATCAGCCCATCTCTCCAATCTGTCCAGGTCCCTCTGTAGGGCCATCCTACCCTCTAACAGATCAACCCTTCTTCCCAGCTTGGTATCAGCTGTAAACTTGCTGATGATGGACTCAATCCCCTCATCCAGATCATCAATAAAGATATTAAACAGGACCAGACCCAACACCGATCCCTGGGGAACACCACTGGTGACCGGCCGCCAACTGGATGAGACACCATTCACCACCACTCTCTGGGCTCGGCCATCCAGCCAATTCCTAACCCAGCACAGAGTGCTCCCATCTAAGCCACGGGCTGCCAGCTTCCCTAGGAGTCTACTGTGGGAGACAGTGTCAAAGGCCTTGCTGAAGTCCAGGTATACCACATCCACAGCCTTCCTCTCATCCACCAGGAGAGTCACATGGTCATAAAAGGAGATCAGGTTGGTCAGGCAGGACCTACCCCTCCTAAACCCATGCTGGCTGGACCTGATCTCTTGACCGTTCTGCAGGTGCCGCATGATTTCACCCAGGATTATCTGCTCCATGATTTTACCTGGGACTGAGGTCAGGCTGACAGGTCTGTAATTACCTGGATCATCCTTACAGCCCTTCTTGTGGATGGGCGTCACATTGGCCAACTTCCAGTCTTCCAGGACCTCTCCAGTGAGCCAGGACTGTTGAAAGATGATGGAGAGCGGCTTAGCAAGCTCATCCACCAGCTCTCTCATCACCCTAGGATGGATCCCATCTGGCCCCATAGACTTATGAGGGTCCAAGTGGCTCAGCAGGTCTCTAACTTCCTCCTCATGGATTGCAGGAGGGCCATATTTCACCCTGCCCCCATCAACCACTTCAGAACATTTCACAACATAATTAATATTATAATATTAATTATAGTATTGTAATATTAATATTATAATATTAGTATTATAATACAAATGTACATTTTTAAAAAGATTTATTGTAATATTTTGAGAAATAGAAACACCAAAGGACCAATTTCTATTGCCATAATTATTTATTTGACAGATGCATTGACAGACCGTAGAGTGTGATATACAACAGTTTTTGTTAATTATAAATAGCCACATCTTTCATATTACCTTTTAAAATGTACTAATAAGACATGCTGGACTATGTTCTCGTATCTCCATCAGTATGAAAGCACAAAGATGTCAATGAAGGTAATCATACTATATCAATTTCTGATATTGGTTACAGTGAGTAACTTTTTGTCTCTTCTTCTCTTGTAATTTCAGCTGTGTGTCAGGGAGGTTACTTTACCCATTTTTTTTCCAGGTAAATTGAATGTGAAAGGTACCTTACATGCCTCTCCAGTGAAATTAGCTCAACTGAATATTTGAGACAATTAATGAAAGTTGAGCACTTTGAGGAAGATGTCAGGGAATAAGGATGAAGGCAAGCATGGAAGAAAGTATGTGTAAAAGTTAATAGTTAAAGCACCTATAATTTTTTTACTTAAAGACGTTAATGTGTGGATATTCCTTATTTGTTGATGCACTAACATCATGTATTTCTTGACTTTTACTGGGTAGAGCAACATGTACAGGTGATGTGCTTTCCCTTTCCTTACATAATGAGTATACTACTTGTCAATTGTGGGGCTAGGCAATGAAAAACTCAGAACAGTTACTATTGTGTGAGTGCATAAGAGTACAATTTAAATTACCAACCTTATCTATTGAGTCATATATGTTATTTATATATATGTCAGTGTGTGTGTAGATATTGAGATATATACATGTATATGTTTTGGTTATGTATGATCTCCAAATAAACCTAAAATCATTGATTTTTTAAACAAAATCCACCACAATTATATTGTTTTTCCCAAACGGACATCAAGTATGGAGTATTGCTGGTTGGTAAAAGTATGAAAAATTTTTGGCGTAGTTTGTTGAAGTTTTAATAAGCGAAGAGAATTGATATTGTGACTTTTTAATTCTTTAATGCTGAGGAAGAGGTATAGGCACATGCATCCCAACAGATTGCTGCATACTCCATCTCATACTTTCAAATTGTATATTTAATCAACACAGATAGATGCCTGTTTTGAAAGGATTATCTGTTTCAAATACATTTTACTGTAGTTTTCATTATACGTGTTTTGTCAGGAGCTCCTGAACATTTCCTGTTTTGAAGAGGACACGTTCCGTGGTGTGGACGTTTCCTCTTCCATGTCCAAAGTGCAGTAAATATAGAATATCTGTGCAGGAGCTGTAGGCAGTTGTTTAATGGAGTCTGTAGGAACTCTGTTTTGTTGCTTGGAAGAATGTGGAGTTACTGTGAGGTGTTATAGCATTACTTTGCAATCAGCATCTTCTAATTGAGAAGGTTGTTTTGATTTCTTGGCATATATGAAATAACATCTGTGAAAGAATTCACTCATATGTTATGTTCAACAGAATAGTTAGCAACTAAAACATTTGTAATCATTTGAAATTAGTCTTTTGGGATGGAATTACTTTACTAATGCAACTTTGATAACTAAAGAGAAATGTCTCTTTTTGTGGCTGAATTGCCTAAGCTGTGTTTATCTCCATATCAAAATTTATTTTTTTGTCACAAAAGTACGAAACTGAGAACAAGATCTCTAAAATGGAATTTCCTAGGCTTCAGTCCTGCAAACTGATGAGTGCCTCCTGTGATTTTCCTGTGTGTTCATGCTATACTTAAATATTTGCAGACACTTCAGTACACCAGGCCTTTGGCTCTCAAATGCCTGTTTGTTTTTTAATTTCACTAGTTTCTCCTTGGTATTCAGGGATAAAATGCAAATGATTTGTATGTATAAAATCAAGTGCTTCTCTCTTTTGCCATTATTTATAGACCTATTAATTGCTTAGAACTGATCTTAAATGGTTCTGTGAATTCAGTCATTAAACTGATTAGTCATACTTTTTATAATATAATTCTCATACATTAAATGACTTTCTCTACAAGTAAACATTACTACATTACAAAAATAAAATGTACGTCATTGTAGAAAATCATGCATCTCACTGAACTTTTTAGTAGTTTTTGATGGGGGTTGCCAGATCTGGTTGCCTGTGAGAGGCAAGGCTGCAACAGGGACCAGCAACAATGCTTACAAAATGCATGCATTTGTCTGTTTGTGGTTGGCCACGTAGATCAGTAGATGGAAAGCAACAGCAGTTGCAAACATAAACAGGCCCAACAGCTTCATCCTCTCTGGCTGATCAGGATGAAAGCCTGTTAGTGGAAAGCACCTTCCATACTTAAATGTGGACTCCTGCAGTTTGGCACTCAGGTGTCCCAGGCCTGTCCCTAGGTCTCCAGGTGTCTGCAGTTGCTGGTGGCAACTGCTTCAATACCTGCTCCCAAACCTCTTACCTTAATTACTGGCTTGATGTCCATTGACCATTTGTCACTGGCATATGCATCCACACCATACATTTCTGTTCCAGTTTCTGCAGTTGCTGGCACCCTGGGTACATGGGCCCCTATGACCTGTGGCTCCTTCTCCAGTGCCACCACTCAGACCTCTCACACACTCTGGGCTCTCCAGTTGCTGCCACCATGGGCCCCTGCTCCCCTTGGGTTTGTGGTCCTACCGCTGTGGCTGGCAATTATGCCTCCTACTCACACACGCACACAGAATAGGGAGCCCCCCATCCAGGAAAATAGTTAAAGATGGAATTTAATAAGAAAACAGGACATACTGATGATTAGGCCAGAGAAGCGTACTGACCACCCACTGCTGATATGCAAACGGACCCTGTTACACACTTCTCCATCCATTTTCCCACCTTTGTTCCTCCTCAAGACATCTTGATTTAATCTGAAGTGCAATCATGACATCAATATTCTTTCTTATGACCATGGGAAGATGTGACTTTTGGTGTCTCTCAGGTGTAGCAGTTTTGATTCTGGGATTCATCCGAAGGCTGTTCTGATCATCCAGGTCCATGTGTCCGCTCTCACTGTCTAAGCATTAAGAGAGATTCCTGTGGATGCTCTGTACCACAGAGGCTATATTGTAGTTGATAGAGAATACGCACATGAGAAGTACAAACTGATAATTAGCAGGCAATAAACTAAGCTTTCAAAAAAAGGTGTGGGTTTGGGATTTGTTTAGTCAGAAAACCTGAAGACTGTAGAATGAGTGCCTTAGTTGCAGGTAATTAAACCAATAGTAGCCATTGATTATTTTAAAATCTTCAGAATACCACTAGGTCTACCTCGTGAGCAAATATCCTTGAAAAACAGTCTTTAAAACATAGAAGATCTTCAAAATGATTTATGGCAGCTCAAACCTGTAAAAAGTGCTTATGGATCTCACCAATAGCTATTCTGGAATGCATAAACTTAAAACCAAAAGGCACAAATAACACACTATTCAAAAATCCACTAGCAAACTCTAGTATTGTATTTTCCTTTTTTCTCCTTTTTGCAGTTGCTAGTCTGATTTGAACTGTTTATTCACAGGATGAAAGAGATGTTTTTAAGCATTCTCAACAGTTCCAAGTGATTGATGTAAATTTTTTAAAAAAGCTACTCTGATTTAAAGAGAGTTGCTAGAAAACATGCAGTTTGAAGATGAAATCTCCTGCTGAGCTTGTCTTTGGCTGTACAATAGGAAGTATGTTACAGGGTACCCTGAGTTACAGATTTTATGGATAAACTGTTAAATTTTTATGTGTATTAATACATCTGCTACGAACTTACTGAATACATATGATTCATTCCTGTATCTCCATTTAGTGGTAAATAAGAAGGTATTACTAAGTGCAAGAAAATGTGAAAATCAGATAGAAAATGCCAAAAGTACAATGAAGATATAATATGGTTTCATTTTCTGAAATATCTAATGATTTTTTTAGAACTGGATCTAGTGTATTTAAGATTTAATTTCAAGATTATATTCTGAGTAGTCTGTTCTTCAATTTTAACAAAGTTTAAACTCCAAAAGGTTGCGACAACTGTACACTTAGTTTTCTACAAATTAGGAACTTAGTGGTTTTCGTCTCTTGAAAGTTGTTGGCCAAAGTGACCAAAAAATCCTCTTTAGTGTATGAAAGAATGGCCAGTTTTAATCATGGATATTTATTTGTATTCATGACTAATTTTTTTTTCCTGCTGGTTTTAGAGCCTTGGTTATGTTTGGTTATCCTGAGGTCGAAGTTAAACTAATGAGGCTATAAGATATGAAAGGAAGCTACTTGTTAAGTATAAGAACTGAGCAGTATGCTGTTCTGTGTGATGCTTGCTGCCTGGCAGAAGTTTTATTGATTTTTTGTTTGCTGAAGTTTTTTACCAGGCAATCTTTAAGCAGCAAAGCCCTTACAGCATGCTTTCAGAGAAATGTAAGCAATGCCTGTGAATTATGGCAGCAGTAAGTGATTTTTTCCTTATTTATTACCTTAGAAGAAATAACAGCCAGTTGCTGATAGAGCAAATGGTGTGAACAGGGACTTGGAGGACTGGCTGCCTGACCCTTCGCTGCTAACAGGATGGTTAAAAAAAAACAGTGTTTAAGTACCGCTAAACAACACTTCATTATTTGAAGGTATTTCAAAACAAACCCTTTTTGCAACTCAATGACTCAGGAAAAGCAACCAAACTGTATTAAAAATGAATAGGAAAACTGAATCGTTGAACTTACCACAAACTGGGAGATGCCTAAGCTTCCTAAAAATATGTTTATAATGGCAATACTAAATGACCCTTCCTTAGAGAGTTGTTGATTAACTGTAAGATGAGATAGATGTGTGACTGCTATAAAACCCTTGAGTTAATGTTGATTCATAATGAATCTGTGGATGCAAATAAGGAAAATAAGACATCTCATTATTTGCATAAATTATGTGAGAGGATAAAATAACAGAGAGCCAAAACAAAGGGTGAAAAAAATGAAAATGGGAAGGATGAAGTAGCAGGCAAGGAAAGAAAAGGGCTTCTTAATTGCTTAACAAAAAACTAGAGGCCTACTGAGAAACTGACTGAAGAATTTACTCATTGTGGAGGTCTGAATTCTTTCATGTGTAGATATAAAGGAAGCAGGAGAGTTAAATTCACAGTGTGATAAAATACCAGCATGTTGTTCTACTTGAAAAAAATGGTGCATTAGAAAATTGACATGGAAAACAGACATCTTGTAACAGTAAGGTTGCCATTCAGCTCCTTAGTATCTTCTGTGTCTTATAACAGTCTTCCGCAAATCATCCTATATTTGATGTTTTGATTTCTTGCTCTAGTTGCTATGTTTTCTTGCTTTGCAGAATAGGCGCTGTTGCTTTCAGGTGTAGAAGATACGGCTCAAACCATGTCTAGAGAAGGAATTTATTGTTATTTTGGTGCTTGATTCTTGGAGTGAAGTCACAGCTTCCAAAGAAGGGGGCAGGGAGAGGGAGAAAAGAGTTACCAAGCCAGAGTAGACTGCGGATCATCACTGTGCTGAGACATTAGTTTAAGTAGAAAAGAAGGCACAAGGAGTAAATTTATAGATATTTGTTAATATATAGATATTCGTTGCCCTCCTCTGGACACACTCCAGCATCCTGACATCTTTCCCAAACTGAGGGGCCCAGAGCTGCACACAGTACTCAAGGTGCGGCCTGACCAGTGCCGAGTACAGGGGGACGATAACTTTTCTGGTCCTGCTCACTACACTATTCCTGATGCAGGCCAGGATGCCATTGGCCTTCTTGGCCACTTGGGCACACTGCTGGCTCATGTTGAGCTTCCTGTCAACCAGCACTCCCAGGTCGCTTTCTGCCTGACTACTCTCCAGCCACTCTGTCCCCAGTTTATAGCTCTGCATGGGATTGTTGTGTCCAAAATGAAGTACCCGACATTTGGACTTACTAAACATCATCCCATTAGAATTGGCCCATCTCTCCAGTCTGTCCAGGTCCCTCTGTAGGGCCATCCTACCCTCTAACAGATCAACCCTTCCTCCTAGCTTGGTATCGTCTGCAAACTTGCTGATGATGGACTCAATCCCCTCATCCAGATCATCAATAAAGATATTAAACAGGACCAGACCCAACACTGATCCCTGGGGGACACCACTGGTGACCGGCCGCCAACTGGATGAGACACCATTCACCACCACTCTTTGGGCTCGGCCATCCAACCAATTCCTAACCCAGCACAGAGTGCTCCCGTCTAAGCCACGGGCTGCCAGCTTCTCTAGGAGTCTACTGTGGGAGACAGTGTCAAAGGCCTTGCTGAAGTCCAGGTATACCACATCCACAGCCTTCCTCTCATCCACCAGGCGCGTCACATGGTCATAAAAGGAGATCAGTTTGGTCAGGCAGGACCTGCCCCTCTTAAAGCCATGCTGGCTGGGCCTGATCTCTTGATCGTTCTGCAGGTGCCGCAAGAGATTGTAACAGAATGGAAGTTTTGTATTGAACTCCGGTGTTAAGATTTCCCCCTGAAACTTGGGCCAGGCCCTGTAACAACCTTTGATTCTTCATCACCTCCAAGACACTGGTTCTTCACATTTCCAAGTCAATGCTTATTAAACAAAAATACAGAGCTGGTTTAATTGTCTACTAGTGATAGAATCACTTATTAATTTAACCTGTCTATATGTAGTAATTAACTGATCTTGGGGTTTTATTTATTTATTTAGTACCTATAAACAGTAGAAAAAAATTTTTGAGTAATTTACAGGGGGTACAAAGTACACTTTGCTCCAACTTAGTGGTGGTTTGTTTTGTTATTGTATACTGTCCTTAAAAATGTAAATTCTGTTCAGAAGGATTATCCTATTTATGGGGCATCAGATTCATAGGCTTATTAACTGGCTTTCCTTCCTATGAAATGGAGAGAGTAGCTTTATTCTTTAAGCAGGATGATGTGGGAAATACTAGAAGCATGACTATGGGTGACGGACTGTTGGGGCCAGTGGGCAGTATTGGGGGCAGTGGATTTGAACTTCTGTTGCCACTTCAACAAATCTGGCAAAAACAAATAATACAATTACAGAACTCAAAGGTAATCAAAAGAAAATGAAGCATTTCTATAAGGCTTTGTGAAGGGCACTAAAGCCACTTTTGAACCCTAAGAGATAGCCAGCTAAGATCTAAAATCTTCTGTAGATGCAGCAGTGCCATAAGAGTAGGACTGGCTTGAAAGTTTACTTACAGTAATCCCAGACCACTGTAATGAGATATATCTGTGCAGTGGCAAGGAGCTTGACTTGTCATCATGTTTCTGGTAGTAGAAAAAACTAGTACTAAACACTAGTGGCTAAGCTTTCAGAATTAAATTAGACCTTTTGAGTAAGATGTAGCACCCTTTCTAATGGCACAGTCTAACCTAGAATGCCAAAACCAGCTGATTGATCACATTAAATTGTGAAAATATGAAAATAGGACAAAAGGCAATACAATAAATAATATGCAGTAAGCATCATTATTTCTGTTAAATTCAGATTTTCTTGGTAAGTCTAACTACTGAGTATCTAATAATATGAGGAGGTAGTTACCATAGCGAAAAATGTCAACTCAAGAAAATCAAGATAACAAGCAATTGGACAATTGCTAAAATCATTGGAAGAGCGTGAAATAAAAATAAATACAAAATCCTGATTAATTTGAAGTATTGTATGGCTCCTAAAAAGCTTTGATTAGAACTTACCACTTTGTTAATTTGCTAGTGAAGTATTGCAATTATATATATTCATGATTTGAGAAATGATGGAGAACCCAAGATTTCTCCTATATTGTTATATCTATTTATAGTCTAATCTGGATGGAATCTCTACCCATTCTAAAACTTGAATCTCTATAATTTATCATAATATACTGTGAAATGAGAATCATAACAAGCATCTTGATTTACCTCTCCTAGCTAAGTGTACCAAGCTAGAGTCTCTAAATGCTTCTCTCTGCCCCCTCTCTGCATATTCAGCACTAAGGGTTCCTGAGAGGGAATCTTGATCAGGTGTCCTGGACCAGTGTAACTATCACTCTGCTCCCATGCTGAAAGCCTCGGTAAGGGAGGTTCAGGTAAGATCTTGACATGACAAACATGATTTACTGACAGACACAACTTGACTACCTTTCTTCTGCTACTGCCTTCCAGTCTTGAAGTACCTGTTCTTACATTTCTAGTATACAACTGCAACTTGATTCTGTGCTTTCCTCTGCTCCTTCCATTTTACTTTGTGCGAGTCAGGGTGATGTAAAAGCAACAAATAAAATAACCTTCCCCACATTTACTCCTTAAATCCTTTTGTCTCTTGCTGTGAATAGTGCACCTTCATCTAGCTACATCTCCATCACTTTTCCTCTTGGCCTTACTTTTGGACTGCCCTTTGGATTGTTTATTGATTCCATCCTTCCACACATCACTTACATTCCCCACATGACATCACCTCACTCTGTAATACTTAATTCTGTTTCTTTGCTTGCTCTTCAACCCTTTGACATCCGCTACTGTTGCTTCACTTTCCCTTGTCTACTCCTCCCCTTCCTGATTTCAAATCTAGTAGATTATGTAGACTGTTTGTACATCTTTTCGTCTTATGGTCTTTACTTGACTGACTTCCATTACCTGCTGTGTGTAATTTATTTTTGAGTCTACATTATGAATGCTTTATGTCCTTGAAAATTATGATGTCATATACATGTTTGAATTAGGTATGGAAGTGGTGTGAAACAGGGCCTATTTTTATAGCTGTAAAACAAATGTCATTTTCTCCTTAATGAAGGCCAAAGTCTGCGGTGAGGACCTGAAGAAAACCACATAGAATAAGGAGGAAAATGTAGATATTGTCCTGAAGTGCATTTTGAGAGATTAAAGAGTCCTTAAAATTTCGTAGAATAGACAGGCAGGTCTTCCCTTCTGTCCTGGGAATACTCGTTTTCCTAATGAAACACCAAGAGACAGTGCAAGCCTCCAGAAGTGGTCTGGGAGGTCCCTATGTTCAAAATTAAACACACTTTCTATTTAGCATCCAGTGCTCCAGTTTTCCCCCACATCCTTCTGCACTCCATACAGATAGATTTCTTCTTTAATCTAGCAAGGCAAAGGCCTTGTAGTGGCGACTGGCTCTTCTGGAAAATTGGAGTCAGACGGGACATAAATATGTTAATGAGTGTTAGGTAGTAACTAAACTTGACACAGTTGTAATTAAATACCTTATTACGTATTTTAAAAATGTCTTGTTTGGTAAAAACAGGATGTTTTGTTGCAAGAGAAGGATGATGTACTGTGCAGACTAAAAGGAGTATGTCCAGGCAAACACGCAATCACTCTCTGCATTTGCAAGGGAGAAAAGTGAGCCATCCTTGACTGATCTTTTGTTCAGAAATGTTTTTTACTTAGGGAACAATATTATTCTCACTCTGTGAAGGAAGAAGGTCTAGAGGTGTGAAGCAAAAGAGGTAGTAGGTAGTGCAGCTTGTGTATTGCAACCCACGGTGCTGCCTCTGGCACACTCAAATACGCCTTTTCTCCTCCTTGGGCAGCTGAGTGCTAGCATCATGTATAGCCATAGCACTTCAGACACAGAGACGTTAACCTATGTGCTCTCTCATCTCATAGCAGGCAGTTCTGCTAAAATTCAGCAAAGCAATGTGAAACAGCCTCACTTCTTGTCCACAAGCTGAGATAAAAACCCACTCAGCTGAAAGAAGCGAGAGCAAGAAAAGGATTTTCATCCTGGTAAGGAGGATATTGTTGTGTCTGAATAAAATGAGTTATTTGTAGTATTTACTAGCACAATTTTTATTTATTGTATTCTGAACCAGTGGTCAAACAATTTTTTCCTGAGACAATAGAAAGGTATTTTTGGAGAGCTAGAGGGAAAATTATCTTTCCAAAATCAAGCCTGGGTTCTGCAAAAGAAAAGGAGGAGGGATCTTCTGTCTGCCTGTAATGCCAGAGAGAGCACACAGATTTACTCTTAATAGTTTCATCTGTCAATACATCTGAACACAGTTATTATCACCATGAGTTACTGTGTAATTACCACTATTCCCAGCAGAGTTCCTGTTCCGTTGCTGCTTAATTATGTGCATTATTTCAGCGAAACTATGCAATTTATATCACTTGGATATAAATGTTCCAGTGTCATAACACAAGAAGCTTCATAGCCAGGACATGGTTGCTGGAAAAGTATACAAAAAGTCATTTGTTGATGTAGCCTACTTCTGTCTTTCGGTGGAATCACACAGGCATAGTAGTTCATACCTTGGTCATTTAAGGTAGATGCCTAAAAGACTTGTGAGAACCCTTTGTGTGACAGTCAGAAGAAACTTCAGTGCTAACAGAAGCAGGAGGTTAAAGGTATTTAATCAGTTCTTTCCCTTGGATCCAGCTACAGTATGCATATGCAGTTTTTTGCCAACATGAAAGCCTTTTTCCAGGGAATATTTCTAAATAAATCTTGTTTCTGGAGTTCTATGTTCAGCTATTGTATGGGGTTTGCTGAGTGCTCTTTTCATGTAACAGCTGTGATTTTAGAGGCATGACGACTAATGCAGTTTTGACCTGTTTGTTAAAGATTTCATCTGCTATAAAAAAAAGGAAAAATGTGAACTGTAACAGCTCCTGTAATTTCAGAGCCAAAGAATTTCTTGTGATTTTTATTGCCATTTTCCTGTAATGAGTTTAATAAAATACTCCATGTGATTCTCCTCTAAGGAGAGCTCACTATCAGATAAACGTCTTCTTAGAATTATTCTGAGAAAGAAGGGACAAGTGTAAGGCCCCAGTGGCCGAAACATGTTCCTAGCTCTCAAGGAGAGACATGAAACACGTACACTGAGACAGGCCTGTCGAACCAGAGATTCTCTGTGAATCAGGGCAGCGTTTATCCCAAGCGTACTTAAAAAGTCAGTTGTTTTTGTATATGAACTTTGAAATGCAAAACTGCCCATTTCTTGGTGTTGGAGATGGGAAGCAGGACAGCTTCAATACAAGATCTAACCAATTTGGATATTGGGATAACAATACAATTTTGTAAAAATTTTTACCTAAAAAGAGCAAGAGTCTTGGTAAAAGGTAGAAGCCGCTACAGAAGTCATGGGTACTTAGCATGGGAAGCTGGAAAACAGTAGCATCAAGATTACATCCTGCAAAGAGTGCCAATGTCATCTTAGCATGCAAGGTGTCCTAGGATGCATGTTACTGAAGGGTATTCAAGTATGTATAAACATATTTTACAATGAATCAGTAACAGAATGAATATACTGAGAGGAATAAATTATAAGGGCATGTGCCTGAAATACAACAATATTTTGTTAGTAATAAGCTGGAAGCCTTGCTTTGTGTGAAGGTCATAACTTAACCAGTGTTACAGCAGAACCAATCAAAAGGCCCAGTATGAACAAGATGTAATGGATGTAAAGGATATATTTATATATTCATGGCAAGAAATTCATTAAACAAAATGGAAAATTGCACACAGGAAACATGATGATGCAATGCCCTAAAGAAATCAATATCAGCTGCCAGCCAGAAAGAAAAAGCTAGCAAAATATTCTGATTGAAAGAACTAAAAGATGTTGTAGAGGTAAAGTATTCTGGTAAATGGTAACTAAAATTTTAAAATAGTCAAAAGAGGCAGCATGTTTCTCTAGCTCGGTTTTGGTATGTGTACAGGCAGAGTTTTTCCCATAAGGAAAAGAGAAAACTTCAAACACACTGTTGCAATAGAGATTATGTTCAACGTTTAAGAGGTAACCCATAAAAATTAATACACCTTTCCAGAGGTTCATGGCTTGTATGTTAAGAGTTTAAAAGGAATAATATACTAGAGAAAATAAAGGAATCCTGAAAGACATGTATGTACTTTGTTTTCACTGCAATTTTATTTTCTCATACTTTGAAATCATTAATTGTAAAGTAGTATTTACTGAGATGAAGGAGGATAGAATCTGGACTTTTCTTATTTTATTGCAAACTACATAAAATTTTAACATTTCTAATAATGCGAAGTGTTCCCAGAGAGAGGATCTGGGTTAAGAAGTTTTGGTTTAAGGATATGAGTCTAAAAGAGAATATTGAGTATTAACATTTACCATATTACTTACTGTCACTGGGAGATCTGAGTACTCTCAAGCAGTGTCCTCTCTGAATTAAGGAGACCACAAATTTGATCCAGCAAATTTGATAATGCGTTTATTATTCAAAAGACTCTATCCTTTATTAAATCTTAAGTATTCAGCTTAAACCAATACATGATAGTGAAAGTGAAACATGATATGAGATAAAGTCTTCTGTCCGAATTGTTCACTCCTTTTTTTTTTTGTCTCTCTAATCAGGGGTTTTTAGCTTTCTGAATGCTGGTGTTGCAAGACACAATTCCTTTTGAGATAATTGTTGAACAGAAGATAACCATGTGGCTCTTCATCTATTATCTTATTACACCCAGTTTCGTCTTCTGCCTGTCAGGTAAGATGACCTCCCTTGTTAATTCATTTAACCAACTGTTGCTGGTTTTATGTATTTCAAGGTCAATTGTGCTGTGTGTATGGTTTTAATTTATTTGTGCAGTTACAATTAATTAATAAATGTGAATGATGAAGGTAAGAGGAAATGTACTTATTAAAATGGATGCCATAAATTAAAAACTAGAGAAAATCCAGAGCTGGACTTGAAATTTGGGATTATCGATTCTAATTATTTCTCTACATTAAAAAATACATCAACAATCTATTTGTACACCAGTGAAAAATATGATGAGAAGAATCGAAATATGGCCACATGAAGAGGAACTGAACACAAAATCATATTATATAGACACCATCTAAAATTCGTAAAATCGGCAACCTACAAGAACCGTGTAGTGGTAGTTTTCATAATACAATGGGACAATGAACCATATACTGACTTTAATTTGAAATTACAATTGGGACAATTTTTCATGAATAGAGATGGGACCATTAATGTTAAAAAAATTCAGCAGTCGTATTTCTAATATGTGAAATTACAGAGGTTTGTCACTGAAATTTTGGTTCAGTTCTAAGAGATGGAAGGAGTTCTTTGGAAAATAAATATTCAGAATTAAAATGTAGTTACTGTACCAGCTGTTCTAACCAACTTTTGAGATTTGTAAAGCCTGTTTCAGACTTCATGCCAGTTTAGAGGAACACTGGTTTTTAGGCACTACCGAGAATTAGATTGCCAGCTTAAGAGAGCTCTTCTCAAGAAAAAACGGTCTTCTGTTTGTGTAGAGACTGAGTACTGAGCATGTAAATTCTGGAATAATTAAATCGTGCATATTTGAAATATCGGCTGAGGTTTGAGAAGTGCAAATATTTTCTGTTAATGATTTGGTTAATTTCAAGGTAGGCTGTAGATCCTTCCCTAGGTTGACAGATATAAAATATTCTTGTGTTTCTCTGAGGTCTTTGTGTAACTGAGTCTCAAATTGAAAAAGGCTGTTCATAGTCTTGCTTGATCTGTCCTACTGTTTCAGGCATAACCTTGATTTTACTCTCGTGAGTGTCACGAGGAAGTGACATAGGCAGAACAAAGATGGGTGTGATAATATCGCATGCAGTTGGAGTATAAATTGATACACTCATAGCAATATTCATTTCATCTTTTTGCTTGACTGTAATCGACTGTGTTAGGCTATGATTTCTATAGGAATTATAGGAGACATTGGTGTGAAGAGTTTTGAGTGGAGCCATGTTCTAATATTGCTGTTCAGAGATTCTTCCTGATTTATCTTCTGTCATAGAATAAATCCAAGGCTTGCTTGTATTTTTCATCAACAGCCGAAGATAAGGCCTACCACCATCTCTAAAGATAGGCATCATCGTCTAATGTGAAAGGTTCGTAGTCTAGTACAATCAGAGGCTATTCATTATTTCTGGTGTTTTATTGAAAGGCTGAGTAGCACAGACTCTCTGCTTTTGGACCCACTCTACTATGCATAAATAATTAAGCATCCATTTCAGCTGAGAGAAAGTCTGCTTCTGTCATCTAGGGATTAGGACGCACTTCTGGATTACATGAATCTGATGCTGCAGTCTTTGCTCTGTCCTAGCACTTGAAACTTGCTGGACAGTTTCTCATTTCAAATGAGAGCTAGAGTTGCTGGCAGTTAGTCTTAGCAAATTTTCATTTTCAATGTATTTCTTAGCAATAAAAATGTCAGGGAAAGCAGAAAATACATAACTGCAGTAACCAAGGTGATATGCAAGGGGTTACTTGGGAATGCTCACAATATGGCTAAAAAGTAAAAGGCAAATACTATAGTGAAATAAGGAGCACAGTTAGGTGTCGCTGTTGAGACTGACATGACACATGAAGTTCAAGCAGTATTCATATATGGTGCATGAAGCATTAAGCATTAAGCATTTTATTGTTTCACACAGCTGGCTTTTATATATTTTCAGCATATATGTGTTCTAATATCATTGGTGCTTATTGTATATACACAAGCAATTACTGGCTACAGTTAACATGTCAATCTTCTCCCAAGCTCATCTAAGTCCCTTATCTGGTTGTTTCATGAGTTCTCACAACTCTTGGTACTTTTTTACTTTTTTCCATTAGGGAGTTTCCACATTCTCACGGACATTTGGTTGGGGGATTCACACCTTCTCAAGGATACACGACTATCTAGTTGAGGTCAAACATCTCATGCTCTGCCAAGGCATCTGCAAACTCACTGCAGTCTCCCACAATTAGGGTGCTCAGGTCAAGTTTTAGGAGGCGTTCTTACTTGATACTGTCAAGGGGAATGCTGGCAATGTAAACAGGAATGGAGAATGTGGGTATCAAGGATGGTTTTTGAGTAAAGATTGTGAGTTCTTATTTCAATAATGAGATAGACCAAGGACCAGAGTGAAGAGACAAGTAAGCTGGGAGCAGATGTTGAAAGCAGAATATTAGAAAGTTGCTATAGCGCTTTATAAAAAAGCATAGGGTTTCTTTGGAAGTATATTTGGCTCACTTTGCCTTCTGTGATGCGGTACCCACAATTCTAGGGCAGACCAGTTCGTGATTCTGGAGCCACCATTCAAAGTTGTTGCAACCCATGGCTCCTAAACAGACCTATTATAGTAATTGCTCTGGAGCCAAGGAACTGATAGCTTTCAGGGTCAATGTCCTTTGAGATGTCTTAAGATATGGTCTGTCCCAAATTCAAATACATCAGCTGGGAAGCCTGAAGGTATTGAGGATTTTTTCCTTAGAGCTTTGAGAGCTTCCAGTATTACCTACTAGAAGTGTTTGGGAAACAAGGAGCTCGAGAGCTGAACACCTGGAAGCTGTACTAAGTTGAAATGTTCAGAATTTGGCATGAAAGGGTGACAGTTATTGTAACACTCTGTAAGTTGAGGATTTTAACTTATTTTTAAGTAGAACTGTTTCCTGCTTCAGGAAATAGAGATTTTTTTTTCAAAATGGCATACATAATTTTTAGAAATTTTGAGTTTTCTGTGGAATAAAACTGCTGACTTCTGGCCAGTTCTGTTTGTGGTGATCAAAGGCAGAAGTTAAGAATTGTTAAAATGACCAACCATTTCCCATCAATGGGGAATATGCACTTACTTAGCTGAAGGGAAGCAAATTAGAAGATTAAGCGGGGATCACCTGCAACAAGTCAGGAGCAGTATTTATTTTCCAGGTAAATTAGTGCTTGAAATGTAGTCTTGCAGATATAAATTGATGAAAAAGCTGTAAGTAATTTATCTTTAACTTACCGATGGAACAGGCAGTTACGGTAAGAGTTGCTTTCCCAAGTGCACTTTGAACAGTGCAACGCAAATGAAAGCAGCAAATTGCTCCGAGGGGAACCTTGTAATGATTGTCACTCTACTGCCAAAAAAGTTATTTCATGCCTATTACTGGTAATATTTGACTCTTCTCCTCTTTTCCCTGACATCTGGGCTCTTGCCAACATAATTCTAAGTTGCCTTTGACTTCCTGTTAAATTCATATCCTATGTCTGAGTTTTAGATTTTTCTTTCATCTAGAACAACCCTATAAATCAATAAACAGAAGTGTATCTTCATTTAGGATAATAACCTTGCACGAAAAAATTAGTATTTTTCAATAACAGTCTTGTTTTGATTTTTCCTCCAAGGACCAATTATAATCTGTAAAAGCCCTGTGTTTTATTGTGCTTAATGAATACTTGATTACATTTGGCTATAAGAGGAATCAATAGCAAAAAATGTTACTGTGTTCCTCTGAAATTTTATTTCTAATCAAACTGTTCTACTTTTTATCTTTCATACTTCAGAAGTGGGCACCATTTGAGTTTGGATCAGATCAGATCTCAAAAGACATCTTGTCATTCTAGTAACTGTTCTGATTTGTGCAAAATGAGCTGATAGTCCACTTTTGATGAAAAATGTCAGAAGTACTTCTGCTTTTTAGGTAACCTAATGCCTTATTTTAAAAAATCACTAGGACCCCAAACTTCAGTGAAAGCTACTAAAGCCAGCAAGCCAGTAATATACAAGGCTTCACAGTGCAAGGCAGTTTTTTCTGGTGTGTACACGAAGATGAAATTAAACAACATGCTGAATTTCTGAGAAGGTTGCTGGTATTTCATACGCACTTGGAAGGCTTAAGCGGGGTGATTCTACAGAGTAACGTTCCCTGTTGCTGAGCACTGACTTTCCCATGAGATTAACACAGAATCATGGACTCACGATAGGCTCTTAAGTCTTGTGGTTTTAATGTAGAATCATTTAAATGATTTAAGTATCTGGTAGGCAAATATGTGTGTGTTTGAAAGTACTATAGGAGGTATTAGTTGGCATTCCTCTTGGCAGCTGGAGAAGACAAGAAAACTTCCCAAAGACAATGTGACTCTTTTGTATAGTATGAAGTGGATCTGCTTGGGTGGTTACATTTTTCTGTTTGAGTGCTGGCTGGTTCTTAGGAACTAATGTCCCTTTAGCGTCTTGCTGGCTTACACTGGGACCTCTTCTCCATCAGGATGACAGAATCTTCTTGATAAATCACGAAGCGCTACATCGTGGGTTCTGTGGATGTGAACACATTACAGCATCAGAACATAAGCTTCCTGTGAATGCCAAGTACAATTTTTCTCACTTGATTATGAAACAAGTTAAAACAAATCCACCCCTCAAACCCTGAATTATATATACCCTGTATTTTCTCTGGAACAGTAGCTTAAAAAATGCATGTTATGAACTGAGGACGAGAATCTACATTTTTTACAGCTTTTTACCACAACATATGGCATTAATCACAATTCCTAAAGAGGGACATGCATTTTCTTCTAAAATACACTTAATACTTATCTACTTTGTTCCTACTTGAGTCTTAGAAGACTATTTCATGCTACTGCAGTGTCTGACATTTGTAAATTAAAAATCATGATTTGTTTTCTGATCATAATGCTCAGAAACCTGGAATTGTCTTGTTTACCTTCCTGTGAGCCTAGCAGAAATATTTTGGCTCATTCACAAACCATCTTGTTTCTGAGCATGTGCTTCTCAGATACTAGCAGATCCTTGTTTCTGTGACGTATTGAAAAGGGTATGAGATCTTCTACACTTCAAATGGTTTCTAAGCTTGTGGTGCCGATGCGGAGCCTGGCAACTTTGATAGTTAAGATAAAGAATGAGTCCGTGGCTCTTCTGTTAAGCATCCATTAGCAGTCAAGGTTAATCTAGCCATGCACTGTGTCAACAGTTCTTTGTCCCTCTCATGCAATATTTAACAATGTTGGTCAGATAATACTGATGAGAGTGATACCAAATGGCTGTCTCAAGCCATGTTAAATGCCAGAGAAACAGAAAGGCGTACATGAAGCAGGAACAGAAAGAGGAGAAGTCTTATTAGAAAAAATAGAAATGCTGATGAAAATATTTTACCAGTAGGAAGTGGGAGTGATGGCATCTTAAGGTTTTCCATCTGTTTTAGCTTCTTTCTGACATTGAACTTCGGAGAACTTTTCACTGTGATTTGCTATTGATATCCACATCACAATTTGTTTTGAGTTCAGTGATAATTAAGTTTTAGAGTTCAGTTGATTCTTATCCAGCAGAGGACTTGAGCATATGCTTAACATCACATTCATAGGTAAGCTTGTTGAATTCACTCAACTTATGTGCTTAAATTTTGCAATGGCTTGAGTTTCTGGGAGAATATGAGAGCTCTTTAATGAACTTAAATTAGTGCTGTCTCATCACTATTTGCTCTTAGCAAAAATTATTACCATTTTACCCTTATTAAGGGTGAAGTAGGAGATCCTAATATTTCCAGCAGAAGCTCTTGTAGCCATCCCTTGGTAAAACTGTTACCCTCTTTCATTGAAAATGTTTTAATTAGAGTGGAATTATTAGACTTTTTTCCATCAAAAAAGTACTGCTATCGTTCTTATGATTATCTTCAAAACGAATTGGTTCATGCACAGACATTCTGAAAGGAAAATTCATACTGTTTTACCTTTTTTAAAGAAATTATATTTTGTTTGCTGAAGCATGCAATCTGTAGGTCTTAAAGAGCATTCAGATCTTTAGCCCTTTAATTTTCAGCACTCACTTCTTGTGAGTTTGGTCTTGTGGTCTTGGAGCTTGGGAATTTTTTACTGTGGAATTGAATGCATATACTGAAGTGTTTGAGTCCCCTATAATAACATCTTGGATCAGGTATAAAGTAACTCTCTGTGTACTTGGGGCAACTGTCCATAAGCAGAAGAAAATAGATACGTTTGAATTAGGGTGGTTGCTAAATGTTAATTGTGAAGTAATGCATAACTATTAGTAGTTGCATCTACCAGTAAACACAGTGGTCTTTTTTTCCCTTTTCCAAATTTTCTGCTATGTGGTACAGCAGTCCTGGTAAAGATCATCAGCCATTTCCTTCTTAGTGTGTGTTCCCTGCCTTATGATACGTATCAGCCTTATGATTCCCAGTGCTGAAAGTAGCAACAAAAGCCAGAGAAAATGTACAGTGTTGGGTTTGCTATGCTGCAGTTTGCTCCTTTAGCCTGGTGTCCTGGAAAACAACACACCAGCCAATTCTCGCCTCCTCAGGACCAATCCAGGAAATTCACAACTCTCTGAAGCTATCCAAGTATAGAACTGATAGAAGAAAAAGAAGATAGTGATTGAACCTAGAGTCATTAAAAATTTGTGGTGGCAGCAATGAGTCTGACTGCAAAAGGAAGGACTACCGCATGAGAAAGATGCCTTACTTCAGCCACAGTGCCAGCTGCCTGGGGTTACCATTTTCTCATATCTATTAAAAAGAGAAAATTGCTGAACTCATGAGCTCTCTTCAGCTTCACACTCACCCATTTGTCATATATAATGTCATATTACTCTGAGCACTAAATTCTGCTTCGTAAATGAATTTAGGAAAGCTCTTCATACTTTTCTGTCCCATGAAGGTAGGTACCCAAAGTAGTTTTATCTCCACGAACTTAATAGATTAAACCTACACTTTGAGATTTATTACTTAGATCTAAAATTGCTATTTGTGCTGGCAGTAAATGATATGTAGAGGTATTGCATCAGAAGAAGGTTTGGAAAGTTTGGAAAAGGAATGGTTGAGTTATCTGATATTGTGGAAATTATGTTCATATATATATCGATACAATCTCTATTTCAATACATTTCTACATAAGGTTCATGAGGAGGGAAAAAGTATTTCTATGACACCTGCTACAGGATGTTAAGTTTTGGATAAGGAGGAACAGATACATTTTTATCTTTGGATATGGGAGGGTGTAAGGATAATGGTATCTCTTCATTCTTGATGCTCTCCATGTTCTTTGGGTGTCTGAGCCCTGAAGAACAAGTAAACACTTCTGGTGCTGCACTGGCGTGGAATAATAATTTCTGTAGGGGTAGGAGTATTTTCTTAGTACTGCCTGATCATGTGTTCCCTGACCTTCCACAGAAGTTTCTAGATGCTGCTGCAAAACAAGTAAAACTAAGTGTCTAATAATAGGTCCCTCATCAGTTGTGGGAATCTTAATGAATCTTAACACTTGAAGAAATGGGAGATAACTTGCCATTAGCATTACTGTTGGTGCTAGTGATGGTGCTACATCTACTTCAGAAGGGTAAGCTGTAGGAGAAGGTTTGGGTTCTGGGTTCAGTGCCACAAGTAGGCTTTGGACAGAGAGCACAACTGAGAGGTCATGTTGCACAGCTACAGCCAGATAAATCTCTCTCATGGGATCATTCATTGCGCTTTATTTTAACCATCTAAGGGTTAAATAATTTATATAGGTTTCAGCTTTCTTTGTAACTGATGAAGAGAGAACAGGATATCCAAATCACCTGCTAGAAATGCTTGGCTGACCTCTCTAAAGAAAGACAATACGACTGGTTTGAACAAAATCCATAATTTTTAAAATTACATGAAATAAATCCCACATTTAATGTTGAGTCTCACTTTGAATTTAGAGTACACAAGAGAGTAGACTTAGTAGAAAGAAAGAAGGAAGGAAGAAGAAGGAGTTATTATACTTGTTATCACTTTATTTATTGAACTTTCTCTCCTTTGTGCATCTCATTAAGGTTTGAGGCACTGAAGTGCTGCAAGCCCAAGTTATCTATACGTAAAGCCTTTCGAAGCAATTCATGTTTCATGATTTGCCACATGTATTATAAAATAACCCCTAAAAACGTATGCAATATATGCAGTCTGCAGCTAAGAATGAGTAAGACAAAAGTAAGCAATGAAGTTTTATTTAATTTTCCATATTGGGAAAAAAAAGCCCAAGAATTGTTGTTTTCTCCTATGAACTACACAAATTCCCTAAGTCTTTAATAAACTGTGTGTTTTTAACTTCCCTTTCTGCTTATGCTTACACCACAGCAGTTTCCGTGATTATACGCAGCTTTACTTCATTACATTATCTTTAATCTATGAGCAAAATCGATTTTCAAAATAAATTAGATTCATGTAAAGACTGAATTAGCTGATAATAAAATAAATTGACTTGTCTGGAAGTGATTTGGATGACTGGTGTTGAAACAAGTAAACGAAACCTGCTCTCTCTCAACAGAGGAATTATTTGCTCAGCACTCTAACCCACTTCAAGTGTTGGGTTTAGTTCAAAATTTTATATTGCCTGTGATAGTAACAGGTTGGCATAGTTTCTTAATACTATGGAGAATGTAAATATTATATTTATATTTAAAGACTTCCATTGCATATGAAAAGCAAGATGAATGATTGTGTGCTAATAGTCTTCGTGCAATTTTTTCTTTGTTATTTCTTGTTAACAAGAGGAAAGACCCAAGAGCCAGGGAAAATACAACAAGATGAAACCCGGATCTACCATGAGAAATTTTAGTAAAATTAGGAAATCAAGAAAAAGGTCCAAAAGTTGAAGACCTTTAGTTATTAAAAAATAGATGTTAAAAGGAGTAATCTTCTAATTATAAGCATTGTTAGACATTGGAAAAGATTTGCTAAATTAAATTATGAAGTCTTACTTGGAATCATAGAATGGTTTGGGTTGAAAGGGAGCTTTAGAGGTCATCTAGTCCAGGACCCCTGCAATGAGCAGGGACATATTCAACCAGATCATGTTGTTCAGAACCCTGTGCAACCTGACCTTGAATGTTTCCAGGGACAGGGCATCTGCCACATCTTTGGGCAACCTGTGCCAGTGTTTCACCACCCACATCACTAAAACTTTCTTCCTTGTATGTAGTCCGACTCTACCCTCCTTTAGTTTAACACCATTTCCCATCGTCCTTTAGCTACTGATCCTACTATAATATCGGTCCTTATCTTATAACCCCTCCTTAAGTAGCACAAGGCTGCAGTAAAGTTTCCCCAGAGCCTTCTCTTCTCCAGGCTGAACAACCCCAACTCTCTCAGCCTTTTCGCATAGGAGAGATGTGCCATACCTCTGATCGTTTTTACAGCCCTCCTCTGGACCTGTTCCAACCCATCCATGCCTTTCCAGTGCTGAGGGCTCCTTATCTGGGTGCAGTACTACAGGTGGGAGGTCTCCCCAGAGTGGAGCAGGGGAGGTAACACTTGTTGGAGGCTTTTCAGAATCAGTCAAAAAGACACCTTCTCATGTGATTTGGTATGGTAGATCTGGTGGCATCTGCCAAGCTCAGGTAGAGAGAAATATCAAGTAATCAGTTTTATTCATAAAAAAAATGTGAGTGATTTCCTATATTTAAAAGGACTAAAATTCATGTGTTAAGTAAAGTCAAAAGTTAAAAAATGGAAGAGATTGCCCTGAATGTTAAGAGTACATAAGTCTTACATCAAGTCTTGGAAAGCCTGGGACTCAGACATAAAAAGTCTAGATAATTAGAAATTTGACAAAAGCTTCTTGTTACAATGAGGATAACACCAAACCGAAAAAAAACAACTAATAATGAATTTTCTGAACAACTAACACAATTATTCAGATATTAAAACACAGAGTATTTATTCAAAGTAGATAGGAAGAGAGAAGCTGAGCTCTGTGTGTGCATGTTTGTGTGCAGCTGAGTGCTGCTCACCAGTTCCTAGGTGGTGATAATTTCTCCACTTTTCCCTAACCTTGTCTACATTTCTGCCAAAAAGTCGTGTATTATGATGTCTACTATGGACAGTATTTTCCTGGCATCTCATTTACACCACATGAAGTTTCCTTTTTCCCTGTTTCAGTTCATCTGATTCCCTTCCCAGTTGTATCCCAAGAAGTTTTCTTGTTATGTCATCTCCTCTCCTGAGATACATCTCTTTCTTTTCATCACAATAATGTCCAAGCAGGCCAAGATCTGCCATTCCCATGAAATAGCCTAACACCTGCATCCTCCCTTTTTCACAGTGTCCCAGGCTTTTTCCCTGAGATACTCTTACCATGTGTCTTATTCACATGTCAGGCTCCTGATGCTTAAATCCCAAATGGACAAAGTGACCATAATTTTTCCATTCATATTTAGCCTTTTCCTATCTGCAGCAAGCATTAAAGAAACCCTTTACTGTCACAAACAGTGTTTCTGAAATGTATTTTTTAATTAAAGCCTGTAAGCTAAGTTGGAAAGTTACTTGGTTAATTTAGGGTCTTTTCAATATGGAATAACTGCATTTCACTTTGATAAATCAGTCCCTTCCCTTCATCCTACCAATGCTACAGTAACTTACACCCAGGGCAGCTTTGCTGGAGTAATTAATCTTGCAAAAATCAAGTCAGAATCTGTTTTCTGTGTTGTTGAATTTGTGCCAAACTTACTTGACATGAGTAAATTAATGTCCATGTAGTTACAACAATACATAAAATTAATAGATTTAGATGGAATTACATTACAAAAAATAAATACTGAACTATGAACTATTGCACTATGTACTATTACTGAAATAGATACTGAAATATGCTAACAATATGCTAACAAGAGCAAACAGCGATTAAGCTTTTGGAAATAAGACATGAGAAGTGGACCTATATAATGGCTATATTGAAAAGTTTTACATTATTTTTTTATCTATAGGTATAAGTCAAATTAGAGATGGGCATGAGAGGGAGAACCAGGAGCAGGGTACATAGAGGCTGCAAGACTATTTGAGAAGGCAAATAGTTAGGACATGGAACGATGTGAGGTAAAGGGAGATCCACGCAGGGTTGTTAGAAGAGTGATCAGCTACTGATTTCTTTTCAGTTTTTCTTTTTATGAGCAAAGTAACACAATAGGGATGTTTATGGGCTGGAAAACCTCTTTGACTTCACATTCACATTACAATAGTGTTCACCATGCAAAATTAAGTCATCTGAAAGCTAGTTGACAGATCTATATGCAAAAGTTGGATATTTCCTGCATTAAATTCATAGAAAGTTAGGATGCACTGAATAAGCCTTTTTATTGTGCCTCTCTTTTCCCTCTTCTGATGACATTTCTTGAGTTGACTTGAAAATTACTGCCTCAGGTGGTCTCTGATTGTTATTTTCAGACATCCTTTTGTTATTTTTTCTCTGAATGTGTTAGATATTTTATGTTATGATCTCTCACAGGCTTGTGCAGGGACATAAACGTGCAGAGATATAATTTTGTAGCTCATCTGCAAGTAGTGGTAAGGCTTTCAGATATGTCTATCTATCTTTGGCAGTGGTTCTTTCAGATGGTTCACTTAAAATAAGGCAACATTTTCCACTCAAAAGGTAGAAGCCTGGACCCCTGCTACTGTTCCACCCTTTGCAGTGGCACAGGTCTTTATCAGTGAACAAATTCAAACTGGCAGAAATTTATCCCAGAAATCTGGAATTGAATAGATTTCCACTGTCTTTAGCTTTAGGAGCTATGTAAGAAGTCAGACAAGCATGAAAGTTGTTGCAGAAACACCTAGAGGAGGAATGGCAGCGCCCAGCTGGAGAGTATTACTTGGAGAAGGGGTGAGAGGGCCACCTTCCAGCAGCATTGGTTCTCATAGAGAAGCCATGATCCACAGCTGTGTGGAGTTTTCTTGACCCCTGCAAAGATTTCTTAATATATTTTAGGACTGTTGAAAAGTCTGAATCTCATTTGCAGGATTCACTGAAAAATGCTTCAAATAACCATATGATTGCTTTTGCTCCAATTAAAAGCCTAAGTCACAAGAAATGTACTCAGGAAATAGAGCAGTAAAAGTGTTTGAGAGGTCATAAAGTCCATCCTCATGTCTAAAGCAGGACCAGCAGAGATGAAATGGACTTTTCTTCACATCCACAGTTTATCTACTTTCTTTGCATCAATGGTTTATCTAATATATCCATTTCCATCTTCCTTTCTTTACTTTTATTTCTCGTATTTTTCTTTTAGGTACAACTCCAATCAACTGATCTTTTTCCTTCTACTCCTTGTCTTCCCTTCCACACTCTCCGAGTTTAGTCACACAGGCATGGTACTTTGCTTAATGTGTGGACATTTCTTGCTGGTCTTCTCACAAACCCTTTCTCTTCCCTTCACTCCCCCATGTTGTTCACATATCAGTTATCCACACTCAGCTTACAACTGAGAGTGAAAGGTTTATTGGTTGTCACACCTGACATGCAGTCTGCACAACCTTTTCTGCTCAGCCAGACATCTGAAACCAAATTCATAATAGATTGCAGCAGAAATGCCATTATAAAGCATATTTGATGGGTGTGAGAAACAGACATTCCTTCAGTATAATTAATAGTGCTGGCAGCATTAAAAATGCATGCCTTGAAATGCCTAAGTAGTCTGTAACAACATTTGACTCTTAAGGCGGAAAGAATCAGCTGCATATGATATGGCTGGCTGCTGCTAGAGGCTGTTGTTGGTCTGTGTTCATATTAAGAAGTGCCATCAGGTTTGTGGCTCAGTCATTCCAGGCTCTGCACAAATACGTTATTCTTAGCTCCTGGAACTAGATGATCTTTAAGAGCCTTCCAACCCAGACCATTCTATGATTCTGTTATCTGAAATTACTTTTTCTTTTGAACTAATAATATGTACATTTTTACATAGTGCTGTACTTTAAAATATGAAATAAACATACCATTTTTCAAAACCACTTTCTTTCTAGTTTTTCTACTATGTTTCTTTGAAAGACTCCTCATTACCTGAATTAATTTTAAAAATAAAGTTGCCTGACCATACCTGGCACAGCATAAGCAGTACCTTCTGACCTGCTCCTGTCCTCAAAGGAACTGATGATTTTTTTCCAAAACTCGAAGGAAAGGGAGCTTATGTTTTATCTGCAACCAGTTTTCTGCTAGTGCTGTAATCCAGTGTCTATGAATATGGAACAATAAAAAAGATATCAGCAAAAGGATTCTTTTATGTGTATGTGATATTATAACAACTGACATAATTTACATTCTTTAGGTAGATATATAGATTCCTTCTTCTCTCGGGCTTTATAAAAGCTGCATAATTTAGTCTGAAATGTTTTATAACCAAAGGCAAGAGTTTTAAGGGGATGAGTACAAAATTGTAATTTGATTTAAGGACCTTCATCTATTACATTGCCAGTTTGTCTCTTGATCTGTGAAGATTTTTTAAATGTAGCATTACAAGACGTAGTGGACTTTTTTAGGCAGCACAGGCATTAGTGCAAAATGTTAGTTTTTTTCTACCCTTAACCATTGTTTTTGGAAATCTTTAAGCAAAAAAGATTCAGACATCTCTAAATATCATATTAGGAAAACTGTATTTGTTTCCTGTGTCTTACAAGATTCCTGCAGTCATTTTCCAGATCTTTGGCTTCTCTAGGATTTCAAGCAAAAGTCTGTACTTAAATGAAAAGTGAACCTGTTAGAAGTTTTGTACTACTATGCTTTTCCCTTGAATTTGCTTACAATTGTCTGCACTCTTAGTTCATTCCTAATAGAAACTTGTGTTGAGCTGTGTTGCCTAAAAATTTTACCTATATGGAGCTTGAGCGACCTTCTCACAGTGCCATTCAGTACCTAGAATGCACATTTACTGTTTTCACAGGAAAAAAGAGACAGTTGCAGCGTGGATTTTCTGAAAATAATTTTCCCGTACTGTTCCCCCTTTGCTGCTAGTCTTGCTTTTACAGACCCTGAAGAACTGTCTGGTACACTTGGAGGAGATGAGATAAAGGAGAAGGGAAAACAACAGGGATGCACAGAGCCTGTAACCTTTACAACAGCGTCATCAAATGGAAGATAAGGATTAAAAAAAAAAAGTTTGTTGTCAAAACTGTTTTACATTTACTCACCTTTAAGTGCTTGACTTTACAAACTTAAATTATTTTGAATGTGGGGCTTTCTTTAAATTTTAGTTGGAGGAGAGAGAGTTCACATATACAAATACCGAAGCATGAAAGGAAGAGAAGAGATATGTTCTGGTAACAATGTAATTCTCAGCTGTGGTCTCCAACATTAGTTTTTCTTTGTCTGTTTTAATAAATATTCTTCTTAAATATATAAAGCAATTGGAGCTGATTAGGTTATCAAATAAGAAACACTTAATGTTCAGATAGTTGTATTGCATCTAGACCTATTTGATGAGAATTTGTTGACCTCTGTATTATGCCTTACTGCATTCCTAAAGGGCATATCTTCAATTAATTATTGTCTCCATCAAATAATGGATTCTTTCAGTGAAGAAGGCAGAGAAGATAGTTTTCCAGGAATGTCTTTTAGGTCACAGAGGGCGGGAATGAAGCAGGACTCAGTGAAGGAAGACCAGCACTTCTATTATTCATACTGCTCTGTTTTTATTGATGCATATAAAACTTTATTTTGGAGAGATCACTATTTAGCCTTCACATTTTGAATGCAGAAGGTGTGATGTAAGTTCATCTTCAGTTTCCCTGCTAATTAAAAAATTGTTCGTTTCAAACTGTTTTTCAGAGGAAGGAAACAAAGGTTATGGACCCGTTTTTGAGGAGCAACCCATTGATACCATCTACCCAGAAGAATCTTCAGATGGACAAGTTTCAATGAACTGCAGGGCTCGAGCAGTTCCTTTTCCTACTTACAGGTAACTTTTGTTTTGATTTTCGGGTCTGATGCATTTTACTCAGTGAGTGTTTCAGCTTGTGGTATTAAATGATTGAGCATCATAACAGGTTAATACAAAGTCGTCAAGGCAGGAAAAAATGGGGAGATTTGCAATTTTTGTGTAAAAAATCAACCTTGATTCAATTTACCAAAATGTCTACACAGTGTTGAAAGTAACATAGTATTCCTGTTTTGTTTAATATTTCGAGCTTTTTGAGGTGTAAAATGAAAGAAAAGTGACCTTTAAAAACAATTAAGAGGCTGTCTTTCTAGCTTAGGCTGAGGATGACTGAGGGTCAAGTCCTTGTTCTTCTTGATTTAGAAGAGCTTTTTTATCCTATTCTGCTATGAAATAAGAAGACTGGCTGTTGAATTTGGACATTCTGCGTTCTACATTGCTTTTCCATCCACCGTATTGTAGAGAGACGCTTGTGAATGTGTGAACTGTGCTAGTGAAGATGTGAAAAATGTTATTCTGGGAAAGTGTTGCAACTAGTTTTACTACAGATTCACAAATGGCCTGTTTCACAGTAATTGTGTTGTATTAGCTGGGAAATTCTGCTTTGTTGTGAGATTTCAGGGAATCCATGTGAATTGGTTGGTTATTATCTGCTCATTGTGTACATAGAAATGTACTTAAGATTGTCACTATTAAGATCATAGTAGGAGACATGCAATTTCTTGCCAGCAAAAGAAATCAGTTTCATTAAATTATCCTATGATCTGTCCCCAGTACTGACTTAATGTGTGTTCCTAGACTCTGGCTTCTAAGACAGAAAAAGAAGTTGCGTCTGGCCATTCTTTTAAATATGTTACAGTTTTCTGATCAGCTGTAGGATTCTTCCATCAAAACAGCTTAACTGGTCTTCATTGCCTTTTTTTAAAAAAAATATTCTTACGGGTTGTCTACAGATTCAGAACCAACCGTGACTGAAGAATTTGAGGGGAAACTGAAGTACACCTTTTGAATATGATCCCTGGCTCTAGTATCTTTACAGGTTTTTCTACATGGCATTTTGCTTGTTTGCTCTCCCCATGGAGAGAACTGGAAGTGAGGAGAGATCAGATGCACTTAGTTTTGGTACCCTTCTGATGTACTTACCATCACCTCCAGTCTATCCACAAACTTCCCAGCCCTGTCTGCAGGACTATGTAAACATACTGTCTATAGAGACATTACGGGCTCTACATAAATTTTAGCATTCGTCTTTATCTGTCACGGGCTCTATAAAATCCCCACTAGTAAAGTCACTCTGAAAGATTTTCCTTGCACCTCCAGAACTCTTCAGTCTAGGAACATGTCTGACAATTATTGCTGATAGCTGATGTGATGATAATTGCAATAAAGAGTAAGACCACTTTCCTTATTTCCTGATGTCATTATTTTAATTTACCTCAATATATTGTTCTCATTTCTTAGCCCTCCGATAGTTCATGAGCCAAAATTCTCCTGTTTCAGAGGTAGATAAATCCTCCTGGTCACTTTTGTTTATTTCTGATCACTCACCTTCTTTTAGAAGTTCTCTGTTATCACTGTTATGCATTTTTCCATTCTTCCTTCTGTATTTGATGGTCCTTCACCCTTGCTTAAATTCAAATACTTGTTGCAGTTTCTAGGAACCTATTGCTTTTCATCTGTCGTTGCTGGTGCCTTCAACATTGCTATGAAAGGCAAAGTACTTACATTGAGACAAGGTATGATCCTTTAGTCCTTTAGATGAGTAAACTTTTTCTATAGTGCTCCTACCATCTTTAAAAATTTCATAGTTTTTTTTGTCGTTCTGGCATTTCTAAGGTTTCTTCAAACATCTCTTTCTGTAAGCTCCCTTTGGGTATAGCATCTTGGATGGTTCCTAACTCACCCGTAAATATCTTTCTATGTATAAGCCCAAGTTTTATACCTCAGCTGGAAGAAACTCAAACCAGTCATGGAAAAAGAGAAGACAGAGAGATAACTACACATTTTACTTATAAACCTTCCCAAGCTGCTAGACAGTTTATAGGAAAATAAAAATTTCAAATATTTGTTTCCAGCTCTAAAGTGATACCATTTCTTTTAAATTTGGTGTGTCTGGCTGAGTGTCATGAGGCATCTTCCTCTGCATTTTCATGTGTGAGGAACGCTATGCATGTATGAGAATCACTCACCAGCTGAACCGGATGAGAACTATTCATGTGAATGAAGTTGCTTACAAACACAGCTTTTGTGGAATGAAGGAACTGCCATTTTAAAGGCAAGGTTTGAGCAAGAAGATCACATGACTGTCTTTTTAATGTTATTTTTTTAAACTGCATAGTAACCCTGTTTTGCAAGTGAATATAAATTCTCAAGGTAAAAAGGGGGGTTATATCATAAAAATATGGTTGTGTTTTCATCTTCAGTAAGCTCAGAATATTTTTTTTAATTCTTACTCTTGACAGTTACACATTTTTTGCAGTATTGTTCTGATCTCTTTCAAGCATAAGCTGTCCTTGCAATGATTATTCCTTGGTATTTCTGGATGGAGGATTTATTTGTAATATAGACATATAGTATATCTCACAGGACTGAAGTGATACCGCTAAAATCCTGTAAAAGCTAAATGCTATTTGCTGCATCTTGAAAATCCTACCATATTTATTTTTATTTTGAATTTATTTTTTGTTAATACCACTTCTATTAGTGTTTCTTTCTATGATAAAAGCCACTTAAACTTCCAAATGAATATTCTCTATATTTCAGTCCAGTGTTTCATTAAGAAAGGAACACAGAGGGTATGCTCTCTTATTTTCATACACTACTGCCTATCTTTACCCTGTGACAAAAAACAATTCAGACGGCAAGAATTTGACGATCTTTAAATATATTTAAGTTACGTCTTCGCTATTTGTGCTCAGGAAATGTGCAGTTCCTTTCAAAGAAGGTTATGGACTCCCTCTTGTGGGCACAGTCTTAGGTACAAATACAGATGGAAATAATGAATACTGATTCCTATTGCTTGCGTTTAACCGTTAAAATCAGTAGAAGTCAGTAAGTGCCAGAACTGGTTCACCAAGTCCCTTCTGTAGTCCCTGAAGCGAAAGTTATAGCAACTCAGTGAACTGGCTGCAGAGTTTTACAGTAATGAAAGTGGGAGTGTCCAGCTATATTTTTAATGTGATAAGTAGGTCTTAAATCAGGTGTGACATTATTTCTGCTTAGACTTCACTGGCACATTAGACTCTATGAAATATTTTCATCCCCGACACCAAGTTTGCAAAAAGCTCTTTAAAATTTCATTAGCCTGTACTTTAAAGGTGCAGAGGGAGTATTTTCTTAGACAGTTTGGCCTTAGATAACTATGTGAAGATATGTTTATTATCCCAGTGCTTGGTCACTAGCTAGTTCACTCACAGATGGCTCGTATATCTTGTGTTACATGGCCAGCAAACTTATTTTAACCTATGTCATATCTTCACAAGGCTGAAACAGGCTGACTCTATTAAATGTTTAAAAGACCTATGAAGTTTGTCAAATCTGCAGATCTTGCTGAAGAAGAACTTACAATATGTATAGAAGTAATGTATAGAAGTATATTAATAACTTCCTGTTTATAGTTTGTCACAACTTGTGAGTTATTGTTCAAAGCATTTCTCACTAGGTTTGTTTTTCTGAGCTAAATCTTACATCTGGCTTTTCTTTTTCAATAGGTGGAAACTCAACAACTGGGATATTGATTTAACAAAAGATCGCTACAGTATGGTGGGAGGCAGACTTGTTATCAATAATCCAGAGAAATCAAGGGATGCTGGAAAATATGTCTGTGTAGTGTCAAATGTCTTTGGAACCGTCAGAAGCAGTGAAGCCACTCTGAGTTTTGGATGTAAGCTGATGTTTATGTCAAAACATAGAAAAGTTATGGTTAGCTTGAGATGCCCAGTGTTTTACACTGCAGTGTCTCCTGCTAACACGTACTATAGCCGTCTTGGTCTGTAAAAACAGTATCTTTAATGCCTTAGTCTGCACAGATCATCACAAAATAACTTTTGTAAGCATATTTTATTCTTTAACATTCAGCTGACATGACAACCTTCTCAATGAGTTATTGTTAAATTGTTAATTGAAGAGACTGACAGAGCCAGATCCTGGGATAATCATGTCCAGACTCTTTTTAAATCATGGTAGGACCTGTGGGGGCATAGTCACCCTATAAAGATGCAAGTAGGGGCATATGTTGATGAGGCACTTCTGCTGTGCAAACACAACTGGGATGCCTGCAGGAGAAAGGCATGGCACTCGCTAGTAAAGCGTGCTCCCTGACTCCGAGGCTACGATGAGGACCCTGCTGAGGGACATTTCTGTCAGCTTCAGACATTCATGAACTAGTCTTGTGAGTGCATGCATATGCATAGACCTGCAGTGTCAACAAATATGTGCGTTGTAAAGAAGTGATGTACTACATGAAGAGTAATGTGACATTTTACTGACTGAAGACAGAGTTTGGGATTTTTATTTTATTTTACCTTAAGATGCTTTTTTTCCCCTGGATATATTTTATCATCAGAGGACAAAAAAAGGAGTTCACAAAAAAACGAATCCATTCTTGCTGGTGATCGTTCACAAAGCCCTATGTGCCCTTTAGTCCTGGCATTAAGTGCTTAGTGCCCATCTTGTCTTTCAGCAGCCTCAGTGAGCAAAATTCACTTACTGTGTAAGATCAGAGATGAAATAAAAAGTTCTGCTTTCTGCTAGTAATTATAAGACTGTGGGACTGCATGCGTCAGGAAAAATCAGAGGCTATAATGAGCTTAGTTAATCATAGTTGATCTAGTCTTAGTCTGTATTTTACGCGCTGTATTTCCTAGAACAAAAGACCAGGTTGTTATTGACTTCTAATGAAGGTGGCATCAAAATTCAGTTTACAGGATATTTATTTGTACCTAAAGCAAGCATCACTGGCACCAGTCCTGAACAACCAGTAGGATAAAAGCTTAAAATGAAACCAAAACACATAATAGATGAAAAAAGTAGTATGAAAACAGTCTGAGGCATATTTTCCTGCCCACCAGCTCACAGACTGCATGAGTTGAACGTTGATAGTGTACTGGACAATTACCAGGAACAAAACCCTAATATATAATATTTAAATATTTAAATGATAATAGGACAAAGAGACAAGAAATAGAAACTAAAAGAGAGCTGGAAGCTGTTGAATACCTGTCAAAAAATGGTAGTCATTCTTCTTTATACTGTTGTATTTCTTCCCTTATCCTTTTTATGATCACATATAAAAAAGTTCCTTCCACAATCACTGTTTCTAACAAATTGAATATAGAGTTGCTGAAATGAATATAGAAAATGGTTGATATGTAGTGGAAGGTTTTGTTCCTTTGCTTGTGTGTAAACTGACTGAAAAATGGTAACAACCAGTTAAAACTTTCTTGATCAGCTGTACATGAATGAGACGTATTTTTGTCTTACTGTCAAATTAAATGAAATTATGGACCAAAATCCAGATTCATTTCAGTTCATCCATCTGAACACTGTCTCTAGTAGAACTAGGTATTTTTAGATCCAGTGCTTTAAAACTCATTAAACTCATTTTTTAGTTGTTATACACATACTCCTGAGGGAAGGAATTTTATCCTGCAGGAAAATGAAGTGGCTTTTTGGCGCATGCTGAGAAAAATCTATTATATAGATAGGTTATATACTGTTCTATTCGTTAGGAAACAGTTTCGGAATAGTAAAACACAGCAATTTCATAGCAAAGAGACTGAAAGAATGCCGAAGAGAAATTTCCTTACTCTCTAGATGTTAACTGCATGCGTTATAGGAATGCAGTAATTATGCTAATTCTTTCATTCTAGCTAAAAATAACTGTCTTCTTCATAGAATCATATGTATTGTAATCAGTGAGTAACAACCAAGTAGTGCTTACGCAAAGAAGATTCAAAAAACGAATTAGACTACAGAGCATTTTATGAGTGGGAAGGTTTACAATTACATCTCAGTAATCGTATGACTTTCCTGCACCTGACATAAACCATTCTATTTCCAGACTAACATAATGTTTTGCTTTTCTATGTCTATAAATTTGTTGTGGCTGTCCCAAAGTTTCAAAGCTTATTCAAGAATGCCATAAACAAAATATCTATATTTATAATATAGAACTTATAATAGCTAAAATAACTTAAAAGCAATAATCGATTTTCCTTACATCAAGCCTACACTATCCGTATGCAAAGCAATATCAAATTAGAAATACACTTTTCACTAATGATGGTCATTTTTCATTTTTTCCTATTTCTGCAAGAGATTTTAAACAGTAATCTGTTCCAAAGATAGCAGAAGTGAATAACAGTGGCAGATTTATAAGATGATCAGAATATCTGCAGCAAGGAAATGGGTGTTTGCATGAGAGATCAGTCAATGTTTTGAAGACAAAGTAATCGTGTAGTAAGGTCCGTGTTGTCAAATAGAAAGGGAATATACTGAAACTGCTACAGATATTTATGAATACAGATATTCCGGTCTGTGTGAAGATTTTCTTTGGCTTCAGTTACAAAACCTGTGTGGACAAATAACTAATTCTTTCTAAGTCAGTCTGGTATATTTAATTTCATTTTTTCCGAAGAATAATATTCCAAATTAATTGGGAGCTAATTGTAGAGAAATTAATACAAGCATTGCACTAAAGCATAGGGTAAAATTATATAAAATAATAATCAGAATTCATTAGAATGACCCACTACAATGCCAACTACCATTTAGGCGCTTATCCAGTCATGATCCAATTAGTCACTGGAAAGATCTGTGATACCTTCTGGTCTGTTTGAAGAAAATAAACATTAGTATTTCAAAAGTTGAGAGAGGGTTCTTTCCTGTACACTGGCATAACTTTTCCTGAGTTTTTTTCCTGCATTTGACAAAGAATAATGACATTTGTTCTTAGATCTTTGTTGTCATTCACGTCTGACAGTTGTGATTGGCCTTGGAGAAATCTTCTATCTGTACTATATTTACTAAATGTAGCAGCTGTTACAAGGTTGGGAGATTATTTTTAGTTAATGCAAAGTGACTACTAGATTTGTCTAACTATACATTGTAATTTGGAATAGTGAATAGTCTCTGTTTACTAATAGTCTGCTGGTCTCTTTCTCTGTGTAGCTCTGATTTTTTTTCTGATTTTTTCTTTATTGTTTCTGCCTGGGTCCTCTTGACTTAAGTTTTAGTTAGAACTCAGAGCCATCTTTGGGAAGTTAGTAGGACTGGATAGCTGCCTGCCACTGAAGAAAGCTTAATTAATCTGAAGGAAGTTATCCTAGATGATTTCTGTGCTAGAATATTGCATTCAGGGGGTGTGCACATGTTATGGATGTATTGTTTGCACCACAGCAGCATTTAGAGCAGGACTGCAGTCAGGTTCTCTATAATCTTGGTGGCATGGAAAAGCTTCACAAGAGATTTTTCCCTACCTCACCGTACTTATGGTTTAATTTCAGACTGGATACACAAAATGAGAGTGAAAAGAAGCATCAAAATGCAATTACTGGGCTAGTTGGAACTGTTATCTTACCACTGCAGATGCCGTTACTGTTCACTTGCATTCTATGGAACGATAAGTAGCTCCATGAAGGACTTCTTACTTTATCCTTTTACGACAGTTCCTTTACCCTGATGCATAGACGTTGTTTTAAAGACGGTAAACTAAGATTCCTCCTGGGATCAGAGCCTCTTCTGTCCCAAACCTCTGACAAAAAAAGATGTTTCTGAACTAACCGCTTACCAGTCCTGGACTGCCGGAGTTCTCAGGGAGGGCAGCCACGTCATTTTAGAAAAAACAGCTGAAGTTACAGTAAAGAATAAAACTCACGTTTTGGAGAAACCAGTTGGAAGCTTAAAATCCTTTTCCTTTCTCTTCCTTGGATTCCTTCTTCAAATGTAGCTGATCTAGCTACTCTCAGGGATTCAATCTGAACCACTTTTTTTCTAGCATTTGTGATTATGTTGACTAAAATATTGTAAAAAAATAATTGTACTTGATAAAAACAAAGTTTAGATGAGCAGAAGTGGCATTATGGGTCCACAGATGTCTATCTAGCTGTGAGATGTTGTTGTATTTCTGTATTTATGTCTACCGGGCTGAAAATAACAATGATTAAAAGATTATTGTAGTGAAAACCCCACTGTTTTTCTCCCCTCCCTTTTCTTAAACTAGATCTTGATCCCTTCCCACCTGAGGAACGCTATGAGGTTAAAGTGCGCGAAGGTGTTGGAGCAGTGCTTCTTTGTGAGCCCCCTTACCACTACCCAGGTAATTCAGCAAATATGCTTTCTTTTCAACTGCTTAAGAATGCAAGACAGGAATAATATTTATTTTTAAACGTTTCCTTTAAGTTTACTTAAGCAGTACTTGTTATGTAGCTTGAGAATCGCCATAAATATATGCTTGACTGTTTGTAAAGGCTGTTGCTGAATTTGTCAACAGTTTTTGATATTACAAATAGCACAACTCAATCAAATCTTGATAATGGAGGGGAGGCTTCACCTACCATTCAAATTACCTGAGTACATGTCACTTTGTCACAATCATCTCAGACTTTATAGTGGCAATGGACAGGGCCCAGCTTCATTCCACCTAAGAAAATTACCACAGTAGAAATGATCATGGTGAGGCGATTTATGCTCTGGAGGTACCTTTTTCTCGGCATTAGCTACTGAAGATCTCTGTAGGGATTATGCCCATTACCTCAAGCATCTGTCATTCCATCGTGATGGGTTAATTTGGCTGTTAGCATCTCTTTCACCTTGTGAAACAGGATAACATTTCAGTTTTCGTACTCTGTGTCTATGTATTGCCAAGAACTGAAGAATTGGAATGTATCTCTAGTTAAAATTTCTAATTGCAGTACTGGCAAAGCTTCCCAGCTTCTCAGCTGGGTCAGGGTCAGCTGTCCATCTCCTTCCCCCCACTCTGGTTCCTGTGGGAAGACCGTGCCCAAGGGGAGACATGCGCGTAGTATCTGGGTCCACAGTAATATGCAGGTACGGCAGCAGTACCGTGATATTCAGTGTAGACAGGTATTAGCTGGCTACTGAGATGTGTATATTTTCTCTCACACAGCTGCCCTATAGAAAAAATCTATAAGATAGAAATGAGAACAAAGTAATTTATATGCAGACAGTATTCCATGACTCAAGTATGTGGTAGTATTGTTTTTTAGTATTGACTAGAAAATATTTTCTTCCAGATGATCTCAGTTATCGCTGGCTTCTAAATGAGTTCCCAGTATTCATTACATTGGACAAACGACGATTTGTGTCACAGACAACTGGCAATCTCTACATTGCAAATGTAGAAGCATCAGATAAGGGCAATTATTCATGTTTTGTATCCAGCCCTTCAATAACAAAGAGTGTATTCAGTAAATTTATTCCACTTATTCCACAGTCTGATCGTAAGTATTTGTTGGAAACACGATATACACTCAATGTTCTAACTGTATTTTAATTTTACTCATTCATAAGTATTTTGAGCTCTATGAGGGAACTTATATGGCAAGTTACCATGGCTACTGCACCACATCATCTAGTTTTTGACATACAAAGGTCAAAATCATTCCCCTCCCTAGTGAAGGAAATCTCCCAGATTGATTCACAAATTTCTTTCCGTATCTGAGAATGGAGTTCTCAGCCCCAGAATCCCTGTCTCTTTTATGTGATAACCCCTGGTACTCATTCCAAAATCTTTAACATCTTTTCTAGTCTTGGCATTGGTTCAAAGGGGTGTGACTGTAAAGCAGAAACTATGTAAAAGTTGATAAATAACTTCAGGAATTAAGGTTTTTTCCCTGGAAAATCCCCCATGAAAACGGGAAATCCTTTTCCTCTGGTGAAATTTCTTATCCAACAGTGGCCTAAGGGCTTCGTCTCTCATGGCCATCCTCCAGAATACCTCATGTGGCTTTGTGTCAGTGAGTTATTCTGTACCATTTCTTCATGAAAACTGCCTGCTTTCTAAATGGTAGCCAAGTTCATTTTTGCCACTTCAGACTAGTGATCAGTTACTAGAATCTCATAAACTGATCATCGGGATTTCAGTGTCCTGTTTATCTATTAAATTTCCCGTATTACAGAGAAGAACTGGGATTTAATTTGCGTAATTACAAATCAGTAATCTTTGTCCAAATTTTCCATGTCCAATACTCACACTGATATCTTCATCTAGAAGAACTGCAAGGGGAGTCTTACAGGGATCACCAGTAGATAGATTTGATTACATTTTCATCCCTGTACCCTCATTAAGCTTGGTAATTGCTGACTCTGTTTGCTTCTTACCCTTACTAAGATAATAATCAGCTTAAATTCATAATAATTCAAAATATTCCATCCAGTAAAATCATCAAAAAATAGAAAATAGGAATTCAATCTTTTATCTACCCATACACATGGTACATCATCACAATTCAAATGCAAGTAAATGAGTTTATTTTAAAGCATTGTGCTGTGAAAAATGTTAGGCATCACCATCCAGAGAAGGATAGCTAATTGCTGAGTAAAACAGTTCCACTTTGCTATTAAAAGTTCCGTGCTAAATCAGACATCATTGATGGGTAATCTATTTTTTTACTGTAAAGAATTTTGTCTGGAATTTAAGAACAGTTTTCTTGAACTGTGGAAGATTTAATAGCTGTAGCTGTTTCTGCTGTGCCTTTTCTGAGAATCTCTTTTTTCATATTAGGTGCAAAAGTATATCCTGCTGATATCAAGGTGAAGTTCAAGGACACGTATGCTCTCCTGGGGCAAAATGTGACCCTGGAGTGTTTTGCTCTTGGAAAGTAAGCATGTTTTAAAGTTATTTTAGAGCACTATTTGCTTTCATATTCCAGGGAGTGAAAATGCATGTTTCATCATGAAACACTTTGTTGTAGTCTGCAATTTAAAAGCCAGTTGTTGAACATGCTGATTTGTGCTTTACTGTACCTTTTCAAGTCCGGTTCCTGAACTCAGATGGAGTAAATACCTTGAACCCATGCCAGCCACTGCTGAGATAAGCATGTCTGGTGCAGTTCTTAAGATCTTCAATATTCAGTATGAAGATGAAGGACTTTATGAGTGTGAAGCTGAAAACTATAAAGGAAAAGATAAACATCAAGCAAGAATTTATGTACAATGTAGGTAGAACAATTTTATTCTTCCTGATCTATGTTGCTTTTACTTACGTTGGAAGTATCTGTGTTCTCACACTTGATGTCAGTGCTAACTTACTATATCATTCTGACACGCTGCTGTTCAAGTTAATAGAGCAAATTTTAAACTCATGCACTGAATGCCAGGCATAACATTTGTGTATTAATTGAAAAACAATTCGATTTGTCTGGTTAACATAGCTGTATATACACTTTGACAGCAATGTCTTTTAATATAATTGTGCATAATGGAAATTAAATTCATTCAGAGTACTTGAAGTGAAAGAACAGGCAGGAAAAAAAAAGAGGCCATTAGATTTGTTATGCTTTCTTGTTTCCTGATTTGATTTGTCTTTTCTAACCATCTTAGCTCTCTTATTAGCTACAGTCAGTTCCTTGTTTTTTCAGCCTCTGTCCCTTCCCTTCAAGCATGTGGTTAAATGAGGGACCCATAAAATTTCATGTTATTGCTCATAGTGGAGTCATCCCAAGTCACCTGACTCCTTGACTGAGATTTATGCCACAAAAGATAACGTAAAGATAACGTAACGTAACGTAACGTAACGTAACGTAACGTAACGTAACGTAACGTAACGTAACGTAACGTAACGTAACATAACGTAACATCTGAATTACATTCAGACGATTTCTGTCTCTTTTCATTGACTGTACAGAACATTTCCTGAGTTAAGACCCTCAGTTAAGTGTTTGAACTTAAGTGGGATCAGTTCAAAACTGATGTGGGAAGGTTGTTGCTTGTTATTATAGGTAAAGCTAATAGATCAGTTTACTTGGTAAAACCTTGGTAATTTTCAATAGTAATTTCTTAAATTTCTTCTCCTGGACCACGAGAGTATTTTTGGGAGACCCTTCCAGTACATAGATGATTTTGCAGAATTTCATGTAATTTAACTATCATTTTTATGATATTACTGAGTAATTTCTACAGGTCAGTGTAAAAAGTAACATCTTATATCTTTGGACATCCAGGAAGCATTATTTCAGTTCCATATTTTCTTCTCATAAAAAATAGTCTGAAGTGATTTTGAGTCTATATGGTAGGACAAAAACATCTTCACTTTATTCTTGCTTGTGCTAATGCGTTGCTGAGTTACCATCATTACTTTGTGTGGCCTTTGAAGTATCGTGGAAATAGCAGTGGAATTAATAGATTGTAATGCTAATTATGTATGTATCTGCTGTCCTTACAAGGCGTTACATTTTTTATTCTTCAGCCTCTCCTGAGTGGGTAGAACATATCAATGACACAGAGAGGGATATAGGCAGTGACCTATATTGGCCTTGTATAGCTACAGGCAAGCCTATTCCAACAATTAGATGGTTGAAGAATGGTGTCTCGGTAAGTATATTGCCCTGGTCAGCACAAGATTGATTGATTAGCTGATGGAAATGATTTTTTGAAGCATGCATAAATAAAAGATGAAAAGATAATTAATCATAATGATATAAATATTTCCTGATTTCCTCTTGCATTAAGGATTAAAATCTATTTTTTAAAGTTTCATCTGAATATTCCCTTCAGTTTTGAAATACATTTCTTCAGGATGTTTAATATTCAGCTCTGAGTTTTGAACTTGCCTTTTTTACCACGTTTGGGATGCAGATATTCTTTTTTCTCCAGGCCTTTGTAAATAAATGCTATGTTCTTCTCCCTGGATAAAAAATGTTTGCTGGCTTCTCTCTAAAAATAATTCTGTTTACCACATTAGACATGAACATGTCTAAAAATGTAAGGAAAAAAATGGAGCCGGAAGAGATTAGAGAAGAAAGAAGGATTTTTAAATGATCACTGGTTTTCCTATATCATGTACTTTCTCATATTTTTTCTAGCCACAGAATATTGCAAGATTCCATTGGTTTAGATGATGTGAAGTTCACATGTGTATCATTTGATAATTTAAATTTATTGCATTGGATATTTTGTTTAAACAAAGTAGATTTTTTGTCCAGGCAGTTTAACAACTTATTTAATACCCATTGCTTACGTTGTATGATGAGCAATTAAAGAACAAAGACAATAGGAGAGGGCACAATGTAATGCTGTGTCTGTTGAGCTGTGGTGACACTGATCTTGGCAGGCAAACAAAAGAGGTATGATGAGGTAGCGTTGTTTTGTCTGCGTATCTTAGGAAAAATGTGGGAGGTTGGAGGGAGAAAAGGGATATCACCATCTGCCATATGGGGATAGCTTAAACCAGAAAAAAACAATGCTGTTTTCTAGCTTCTGTAGTTATTACAAACAAGTAATTTAGCAAGTGAATTGCTTGACAGTCCCCACTGAACTTGGCTTTCACTGACAAAATCTACATGCTGGATTGCAGAAACTGGTGTGTAGTTCTCCAGTAGTACACCAGAAGATTATTCTGTGTATTACATGATGATTTCCGAATGGAAAATCACAAAAATATTTAAATTACCTTGAGAATTAGCTTGTTCTAAATCAGATAATTTTTAGTTAGGTATTCCACTTAGCACAAAGTAAAGATTCCTTGTAGAAAACCTGTTTGAAATGTTTTTAGATAGAATGATACATGAAGTAGTTTTCCTTTAATATACTTTTTCAGATAAATAGTATCCTTTTAGTCTTTCACTGCTCCTTTCATTCCAATTGACTTATATACAAGATTTGAGGCTTTTCAGCTTGATTTTCACAAGAAAACAGAAGAGCAATGGACACTGAATCCTTCTTTAAAAAAAAAGAGAAGTTGAACACATTGTCACAAAGACTGAAATGTAACATGGATAAAATAAAATGTCACTGGTGCCTGAATGCTGTGTGAGTGACTCTCTTCTGAACACTGCCCCTAAAAAAAAAAAGAAAAGAAAGAAATGAGGATAGTTATGAATTACAGCACGTATATGCGTAGTCTATATGAATATCTTGTTGTTCTGTTGGTTCTGTGTTTTAGTTCCGGAAAGGTGAACTAAGACTTCACAGTCTGACCTTTGACGATGCCGGCATGTACCAGTGTATAGCAGAAAACACACATGGAATTATTTATGCAAATGCTGAACTGAAGATTGTGGGTCAGTGGGATTCTTTCCTCTATTTACTATTTCAGATTTGAGTAAGGTATCAGTTGTATTTGCAAGCATTGTTTGGTAACAGATTCCTGTGAGGATAAAGCTAAGAACCCTCACTGACTGTAGATGAGGTGGGGTTTATATGAGCTCTCTAGCTGCATTTTGGCAATGACTTGAGGAATCAAGTTACTAATGGATAGGGAATGTTTGCTGTATTATTTCTGCTGGTTGCTTGCTGCTGTTACCCCTCAGAAGAACTGGTAGTACAGAAATTATATGAAGCACATAGAGTTGCTGTCTGCCCTCTCAAGATTGCTAAAGTGATGGAGAAGTGTTTTCTTTTTTGCTCACCACTCCTCTATGGGACAAGAAGATTTTTTAGAAACCATGTTATCAGTCACCAGGCCTTTGAAGGTCTCCCTCTTCACTCTCCCCTTCGCTTTTGCCTTTTACAACCTGTTAAAACCAGCTGTAATGTATGTGTGCAATATAGCTGTCCTATTTGATGGATCAATGCAGTTATTATCCATTGTGTTATCCTGAGGAGCATCCTGTTGAAAGCTTGACTTTCAGATCCAGAGTGCTCAGGCTCAAAACAATTTCTGACATTTTTACTGATGTCATTAGAGGAGACATGCCTGCTGTATGACATGTTTCCTAGATTTCCCTGCAGTAGCTACTCTGGATTCTTTCTGTCTCATACTTGCCTCCAGACTTTCCCAAGAGCTAAATTGTTCTTTAATTCTCCAACCCTTTGCACAGCAATACTTTGTCCATCATTGTTCTTCCATTACTATATACTCACTACCAACCTGATTACCCAGAAACGAGCACTTTTTGCATGCACATTTTCAAAATTTGGTGTTGATATGATGTGGATGTTTATCAGTTTTTCTCTTGTACTGCTGTAATTACCTCATAGCTCCGTTTCTTTGAGCAGTGCACACACTTGCTAATGTGATTAACAGTTATGGTACACGGAGATGCAAAATAATTAAATGCATGTTTTCTTTTATTTGGTTACAAATAAAGAGAAAATTGGTAAGCAAAGTTGGACCTCAGATGCATAAATGTGGTGCTTGCTCCAGTCATGTCTCATTACACTTGTACCTCTGAGGGTGCATCTGAGGCTGGTTGGCCAAACAGAGAACTACGAGGAGGAGGAAAGGCACAGCTTTAAAATTTGCTAGAGCGGAGTTAAAAGCACTGAAAGGTAAATCCAACTATTATTTGGAAGTATTATTGAATGAGCAACATATTACTCATTCAAAGGAATCTAAATTTTATTAGGACTGATCAAAAGGCCTTTGAAAAGGAAGAACTTTCTATTGATTTCTGGGGACTTTGATCTTGTTAGATTAAAATTAGATGGGGGTTTAGAAATCAACAGAAAGAAATGTCAAGTGTAACACAGCATCAAACTATGTAATGATTTTTCCTGTTTCTTTTAGATCAGCATGTACTTGTCACCAAATCACTGTATCAGTAGTATTTCCTCACTGGTCTGAATAATGGACGGTTGTTTAAAATTCAGTAGTTCTGCCGTTTACCTTCATGTTGCAAACAAGTTTTATTTTGAAGAAAAATCACTAACAGCGGTGCTCATGTTAATTTTTGCTTTTAGCTTCACCTCCTACTTTTGAACTGAACCCTATGAAGAAAAAAATCCTAGCAGCTAAAGGAGGTCGTGTAATCATTGAATGCAAGCCTAAAGCTGCTCCTAAGCCGAAGTTCTCCTGGAGCAAAGGAACAGAATTGCTTGTAAATGGGAGCCGGTTAGTATCAACTGTTAGTGGACAGTGAATCTTCAAAATGCTGCCTTATGTTTCTATTTGTCCTGTAGGCTAGTTCTCACTTTTGCGTATTTCAGGGGCAGGATGTGTAATTTCATGAAAATGATATACCAAGATGTTACTAGCAGTGTGGATCCAAATAGCTAGGAGGGTATCCAACTTTAATCAGTCTGTTTGTTGTGGTTCATGTTTCAGAATTGAATTTTATCACAAAGCTGTAAGAAAAATATTTGAATGACTATAAGTGATTGAAAGTACACTCTCTTGCTCCAAAAATCTAAGGCATCAAAACCTATTTAAATATTATCCCTGGGGTCTGGGTTAAGGATTTCAATGAGAAGCCTTCTTAGCCTGTTACAGCCCTCAGACTATTACCCATTACCATGTAAGAGGTGATGAAAACACAGTTCATAGTCCAAGGTTGATCTGAAGAGGCTTTAGAGTCTTTGGACAGTTGGTAAGGATAACTGGAGCACAGGTTACTTTTTTCTCTCTCCTTCCAGTTGCTAACAGCAACATTAGAAGAAACAGAGAAGCCCAATCTACTAATACGTGGCTCTGTGTCTGGTGTCACCAGCACAATTTTGGTTTTTGATCATGGGATGGCATACATTGCACCAGGCTTCCTGGCATCAAATGGGATTCACCTTTCTCAAAAGGGGAAGAAGGTCTTTGCCCATGAGCTAGCAGGACTCCTTGACAGACCTTTAAACTAGACTTGAAGTGGAATGGGGATAATATCAGGTTTGCCTGTGACAAACTGAGGGATGACACACCAAGGTTAGAGGGATTGGATGCTAGCAAGGGCCCTCAAATTGTTGCTCTGAGAAGTACTGGCTACAGTGCAGCACACTTAAAGTTTTTTATGGCTTCTATGATGGGAGTGACTACATCGGTGAACAAGGTAAGTGCTGAGGATGTCATCTGTCTGGAATTCTGTAAGGCTTTTGACACAGTCCCCCACAACATACTTCTTTCTAAATTGGAGAAATGTAAATTTGATGTGGGAGCTGTTCAGTGGATGAGGAATTGGTTGGATGGTCGCATCCAGAGAGTAGTGGTCAATGGCTCGATGTACAGATGGAGACCAGTCACAAGTGGTGTCCCTCATGGTCACTGTTGGGACCAGTACTGTTTAACACCTTCATAAGTGATATAGTGGCAACAAGCGCACTCTCAGAAAGTTTCCAGATGACACCAAGCTGAGTGGTGCAGTTGACATGCCTGAGTGATGGGATGCCATCCAGATGGTCCTGGACAAGCTTGAGAAGCAGACCCATGTGAACCTCATGGGGTTCAACAAGACCAAAGTCCTTCAGCTGAGTCAGGGGAATTCATAGTATAAACACAGGCTGGGGAATGAAGGGATTGAGAGGAGCCCTGCTGAGAGGGACTTGGGAATACTGGTAGACGAGAAGTTCAACATGAGTTGGAAATGTGCGGTTGCAGCCCAGAAGGCCAGCTGTATTCTGGTCTGCACCAAAAGAAGCATGGCCGGCAGGTTGGGGGAGGTCATTCTGCCCCTCTGCTCCACTCTGGTGAGATCCCAGCTGGAGTACTGCGTCCAGCCCTGGAGTCCTTAGCACAGGAAAGACATGGGTCTGCTGCAGTTGAGTCCAAAGGGTACTGAGAGGGATGAAACGCTTCTCCTATGAAGAAAGACTGAGACAGTTGGGGTTGCTCAGCTTGAAGAAGAGAAGTCTTCAGGGGAACACTACTGCAGCCTTTCTGTGCTTAAAGGGGGCCTGCAAAAATGATGGGGACAGACAGTTTAGCAGGTCCTCTTGCAATAGGGCAAGGGGTAATGGGTTTAATTTAAGTAGATTCAAACTGGATACTAGGAAGAAATTTTTTACAATAGGGGTGGTGAAACAAACGAACAGGTTGCCCAGAGAGGTGGTAGATGCCCCATCCCTGGAAACATTCAAGGTCAGGTTGGAGGTGGCTCTGAGCAACCTGATCTGGTTGAATATATCCCTGCTCGTTTCAGGGGAATCAGACCAGATGACCTTTAAAGGTCCTTTCCAACCAAAACCTTTCTAGGATTCTATGATTTTTTACTATGGAGTGTTTATAAATGCAGTGGTTAGAAGTGAACTTCCAAGAGATGTTTGTGATTTGTCTTTTCACTTACTACAATTCGTACTGAAGGTATTGTTTTATAATACAAATAGCTAATTTCTCTTGCTGTCTTTTTTTATACTTTCAAAAGTATACATATCTGGGATGACGGGAGCCTGGAAATTATCAATATCACAAAGCTGGATGAAGGTCGCTACACCTGTTTTGCAGAGAATAACAGAGGAAAAGCTAATAGCACTGGTGTTCTAGAAATGACAGGTAAACTTGCATTAGATGGTTTCAGATAGAATCCCTAATTTTCATTAATCACTACTTTTTGTTCCAGCATTGCACTGCTCTTGCAAGCCATTTATGTGTTTTATTTCTAATGTAATGGATCATTAAACAATTAATTGAGACTTTTAAAACATATCACTCAGTAGAAACTGTGTACGTTTACACCAATTCTGAGATTGTATCTCAGTTTTCAGGGTTGATTTTTCCGTAAGAGATTATTAAATCTGATCCATTAAATTGACACATTTTGATGCAGGCATGCAGTTTGGTACCATAGCACTTAGGCTAAGGTGTATATATGCGGCGCAGGTCAAGCAGAGAAATGGGACTCTTACTGACCTTCCTTAGTTTTTCTCTTTTTCTTGTGGGAGTTGGTAAGGTTTTAGGAAGATTGAGAGAGTCTTGCAGTTAAAGAAACATGCAATAAAACGTGTGAGATAGGGGCATACAACCATATGGTTGAGCTACGAAAATTCCCTTCCTTTTTGGGTATTTGTATTTACTGATTGAATACTGATATCCATAATTATGTAGTTTAAATCTGATGTCATATAAATAAACAGCTGTAGAACACAAACAGGGAAGATGACAGTCTTGAACAGCTGTGTCTATCAAATATCGCTGATAATAGAAGAGTCGTTTGTCAAATACATTTTGTAATATCTGTTCCAGAAGTCATGCTGGATGTAGCAGGTGAATGCCACAATATTGATGTACTAATGTAAGGATTAATCTGTATGATCAGATCTTATGAAAGCGTTTTGCTGGGTGATTAATTATACCAAATTTATTGTGTTATATAAATTGTAAGAATTTATTTTGATTAATCAGATTTGTTTAATGTTTGCAGTTACTTTTTATCATCTTCTGCTGTTTTATATGCCTTACTGTTACCCTCAGGCATTTAATTATTTTGAAATGTTATGCAAATAAATATCCAGCTTCTTAATAGCAATATCAGGCCTTCTAAAATCAGGAAGAACATTTGCATTTTCAATCCATACCAGTGAAACACTTAAATTAAAAAAAAAAAAAAAAATTATAAACCTTAAACTAGGTATAAATAATTTTAGCATTTTGGAAAATTCTGCTCTAATTCATCTATAAAGGAAAACCAAAAGACTAAGATGTCTCCGTTGTATCACAGCGGAAACAGAAGGGTCAGATGACATATTTCAAAATTATTTTCACACCGTGATGAGGGTTAACAAAGAATGCTCTGAAAATGGTATTCCCAAGCACATTGTGTGACCCGTGAAAATTCTCAGACAGTGCACGTCTGCAAAAAATCAGAAAGTTAATTCTGAAGCTGACAGGCACTGCAAAGTCTGATGTTTTTTCCCACATGGTGTTTGTACACTGCTGCTGGACCACTCTTTGAGAAACGTCTTAGACTTCTCAGACTAGTAGAGTACTTCATGCAAACATTTGGAAGATCACTGATGGTAGAAGCAAATGCTGAAGGTACAAGCACAACACTACAATGGAACAAGCATCCTAAGCATGTGCCCATAGCTAGGAATTGGAGATCAGATGTTAACAAGTTGCTCCAAAGTGCTTTGAGAGACTCCATTCTGCAAAAGCCAGTAGCTGTGCCATTCTCACAGTGTCAGTATTAAGCAGGTTCTAGATTACTAGAGTAGGATCCAGAGGAAGGTTTCTCTTTAAGGCAAAATGACAAGAAATGTTGGATTTATTGAAGACTTTTTGATGTTCTGTGTATGGTGAGGTTTAGTGGGCTCCTTGGAGCATTCTCACACCTACGTCTTAACTAGTAGCTCTTTTCTTATGGCTATTATCTTCCAGGTTTTGGTACCCTACTGCCACTCTTGTATTGGTGAGAAGATATTATAAGTCAGGGCATAAGGAAGATATTCTATGTCTTTTTATTTTGTGATAATGTTTGAAAGAAAAGGAATAGCTCTCAGTGATCCAGTGAGTCCCTTCCAGAACAGTGTTGCTAATATGCCATATGAGTTTGATATATATACCAAGAACTCTAGCAAGTATCATGAGATCTTTGCCTTTTTTTGTTTCTGTAATAATAAGGGACATTGCTGGGGGATATATAAAGCTTTCTTCCTTTTGTTATATTATTTTCTCTTCCTTTCCACGTGTAGCTATTTGCATAATTTGTTATGCATCTGTTATGTTATTTCTCAGTAGATAAATTACGATCTTAATTCCTGCAGTGCTCTAATGGAAATCTGTCTCAGCCTGACAACTGAGTAGAACTTTGCATTTGTTAAGTAGACAGGTTTTAAAACATAAGAAATATTATAATTAAAACAAGAAATACAAAACAGGTCACATAAGATTCATCATCTCTCTTCTTTCTACCTAGGATATAGTCAATTAATAAAAATAGTTTTAAACATTAAGTGATGTGATTAGTAGACTGAAACATAGCCGGTTTCAAAGGACAGCTAGACGGAAGTTAGACATTTCAGTTGTAAAAGGTTTCCTTTTTTCTCTTTAGTTTGGTCCTTTGAAATGTAGCATGAATAACATGTAAACTAGAGTTTGAGGGAGCTATTTCATGTATAATCAAACAGTTATGGAGCTGAGCTTACATTTGCATAAACATTTATTTATTGGAATTTTCCATGTTTGCTGTTAACTTCACAGAAGCTACAAAGATTACTTTAGCTCCGTTGAATGTTGATGTCACCGTTGGAGAGAATGCTACCATGCAATGCATTGCATCCCATGATCCCACTTTAGACCTGACATTTATATGGTCTCTAAATGGCTTTGTAATAGATTTCGAAAAAGAGCACGAACATTATGAAAGGAATGTTATGGTAAGATACTACAGATCCTTATTTAATACCTGGAAGCCAAGTTTTCTTTGTTATGAATGACTGTCTTTTTTACTTTTTCTGTTGTGTTGGTTCATGTATAGAAAAATGCAGTAGGCTAAGAACATAAAATAAAATTTAGACACCTTACAGACATGTGCAGATAGATAGCATATATCTAAATTGATGTAAGCATTTTGATATGTCAGTTAAATCTCATTCTGATTAATACCTGGTAAGTATAGCCTGATCATTAACAGGGTGCAAATTATCTGAAAAAAAATGTGTATATGCATTCACTTTTACTTACCCATGTTTTTCTCATCAACATTTTTGGAACTTGGCACAAGACAGGGCCAGATGGTGGGTAGGAGTCAAACACTGTAAACACCATAAAAGCTAAACAAGTTAATACAAAGATACTCATTTTGGCACATAGAAAGAGGAGTCATAGATCTTTCATGTTTCCATGTATGGTTATCTTTTTACAGTCTTCAATCAGTCTTATTAAAAAAAGTAATACATCCAGTGGAAATCCTTTCTAGTTATGTCTAATGATACACTGATTTACCTAATATTCAACAGCAACTTCCGAGAGGTTGACCGCCTGTGTGGATATTTATCCTGTTGTTCTGGGTTTGAATGACACAAAAATCCTCAAATCTAGATACCTTCCTTTTTGTGCTCTGAAGAGGAACTGCGGATGTGGAGAGAACAGGTTGCTAATGGTGCCTGTAGTGTCTGGGAACATCACGGTCCGTGTTCACTTTCAGCTCCATGTTCAAAATTATGTACCATACAACAGTGCCTCCTGCATAGTCTTTCTCCTAGGCTGTCAATATTATTTGATTTTCCATGGACCAAGAGATTCTTTTTCTCTCTTTCTCTTTCATAATCTGTTTATCTCCATGTGAGAAGATGTTTCAAGCATAGCTATTTTTGTCTTAGTCAGAACAAACCAGTCCTTTGAGGAGTCAGATTTACCTCAGCCTACTAATTTCCTGAGTTGTAAATGTCCCTAAGAAGGTACAGTGCTCTCTTTCAGTGAGAAACAAGTCCTTCTGCAACAAGCTGGTAGAAATATGCTATCAGCTGAAAAACATTGAAACCCAAAGACATAAAGCCTTTTCTGCAATAAACTTTCCCAAAGTCTATGTTCAAACTCAGCAGCAAGGCACCAGCAGTTTGCTGTGTGTTTTGCATTGCCTCAGAAACTGTGAAATATGTAGATCTTCACTAGTAGACTAGCATTATTCAAAACGTTTCCTGCATGTGGCTATGAAGTCACACATTTAATAGTTTTATATTTACACTTCGCTACTAATCAGAGCATAGGAGTACCTTGAAAAAGTTTGAATTGCCTCCTTATGGCATTAGTTTGTTTTTAGATAAAGGCTGGAATGAGTCTGAATGTCAGTCAAAATGAGAGTTGAAGAGTAAAGCCCCATTGTATGTATTCTTTGTAAAAAAGCAAATAAAACCACCTTGTGATTTTCTAGTTTTATTTAGTCGATTGCTTTTAACTGCCTGACAGAAGTCACATAAATAAATTTTGTTCATTAAGCAGAAAACCAGATTGAACGTATTGATGAATCAGTGATTTTGATATGGAATCAAGGTAAAAATGCCTTTACCAGAGGACTTCATAATGCAAGACTCTGTAATGCAAGAGACAGGAACCAGAACTTTCTCCTTCTGTTGCTCATGTGTTGAACAAAAGTTTTTATATTATATCAAGGACATAAACTTTTGGGTTTTCTGCTTAATAATGAAAATAGAAGGAAATTGTGTTGTTTTTTTTTCTTTTAGGGGAAGTTAATTCTGAAATGTTATCCCAATTTTAGGACACTTTCTAGCAAAGCACACCAAGTGACCAAATCCAGGGCCTAATAAGGGCCTTGGCAAGTGAGTAAGGTGTACTTCTCTGTGAAGATTGACTTAATATTTAGATTCCTGGCCATCTATTTCATCTTACAGACAGGTAGTGATCCTGGATCTCGTGATCCCAAGTTCTGATTAGCTCTACAATACCTATAGAAGTGCTTGATTTTAAAATCAAACTAGCCTAGGTTTGCTAGGCTAGCTAGGTCCTATGGTCTGCATACATGGATAAAGAGGTGGTTTACTTCATGTCAGTGTTGAACCTTGTGCTGGAAGATTTCCTCTTTAGATTACAGAGATGAATACTCCATTGATGCAGAAGTAGCTGAAGAATGGCTAACTCTTAATTCGCTTAGACAGTTAAAGGTAAGTAGGTTAGATCCAAACATTAATTTATTTGTTAGTGTGCAAGTCCAGTTTCTAAAGGATGCTTGGTTTGTTGTGTTCCTTTTGCACTTGATCAACGCTAGTAGAAATTATTTTAGCAGGGACAGCTTCTTCACTCCTAAGCCTTATTTCTGGGCTTTTATATGCAAAGCAAGTGCAGATAATATCTATTCCTCTTCCACAGACAGCTCAGTCTTCCTCACTCCGGGTAGAAAACACAGTAAGATTGCATTTGAACTCTGGAATTGTGCTTTGTAGTTTGCCGGCAATTCAGCACTTAAGTAATAACATACGCAGAATTTTTAACAAATTCAACGAATCCAGTACCAAGTTTTATATAGGATGTAATTAAAAGGAATATGCACTTTAAATATGTCTTTTTCATTCATTTATTATCGTATTCTCACATTAAGGGGTTTTTTTCCTTCCTGTGTGAGCAAAGGGATTTTCTCCTGCCTACCGCTTTAGTCTCTCTGGCAGTTCTCAGCTCACATCGCTGGGTGGCAGATTTGCTCAGGTTTTCTCGAGTACAAAGGGATGAGCTGCTGTGCCTTAGACAGCAGCAGCCCTAACAGCAAGGTTTTAAGCAATGGAGCCCCATGCTTCCACCCAACCCTTCACAAGCATAAAAGAAAAATTTGTTCCATCATGAATATTAAAATTACTGGTTATGTGATACTTGCTTTCTGTGCTGTAATTTCCTGTTAATGAAGGATCCTCATTTGTCTTTCTCATAATATCATTATTAATTTATGTGACAGTACAGATCAACGTTCTGAAACTTGATACAGACACAGTAATTTTGGTTCTCAAAATAATAATAGTATTGTTGTCACATACACGTAATGGAATGATAATGAAATTCATGTAAATACATGCATAAGTCTTCTTTCTTTAAATGGAAGCTTTGGTATCTCCGTCCTTTGCTGAAGGCAAAACTAATTTGCATTACATTAGGACTAAAGCTCATTTATCAAAAGAACATTTGTCAGTGGTGTTTTGATTTCCTGTGACAGTGATATTTAAAATAAAAATTATATATATACAGGTTAGCTTCAAAGAGTCAAATGGACTCCTCAAAATATTACTATTAAATGTACTGCTTTTGACTTCATGTGTGGTTGTTCCTCTGATTATTTAATTGAGGAATGAAACATTAACACTCCCTTTCAGGTCCCATAAACATACAGCATTTCAGTAATCTGTAAAACTCTAATGTTTGGCCTTTTGTTATTTATGGATCAGCTCTTTGTCATGTACATTTAAAGATTGAAAAGCTTACTTTTAATATATAATTAAAAAAATACACACTCTCCAAATAAGTATATTCTTTTATGTTTATTACAAAAAATATTTTAATGTGTTAAGGTGTGTAACTTTTTTTTATACTTTTGGAGCCACAGTAATCTATTTGCATGGATCATGAGTAAGAGGAACTCTCTAATTTAACTGGTTCAAGTCAGAAAGTTGTATATACGTTTAGGAAGTGTCCAAATGTAGGCTTTAATAGTCTCAGTCGCATACAGACATGCACACATTTTAAAATACTTTCCATACCTCTATAGTCCCTATTTGCTACATTCTTTATTAGTTGTTTTAAACAATATTAGTGAACGTGAAACCCTGCTATTTTTCTCACCATTTTATCTTTGAGAAGTTAAATTAAATTGCCGTACAAGTGTTCAGGAATGTGGCCTGCTTGCAAATATCTTTTATAAGAATTAAAAGAAAGAGGAAGTGGTGATGGATTTATACAATAAGGCCAAACAATCAGTTTTGCCATAGAGACTTTTTGCTTGCTCACGTTTTCTCATAGTAGCAGTGAGATTATCAAAAGAACATAAGGGAAAACTGTGTTTGGGTAATTGGGACCCTTTCACACCTACCAAACTGTGAGCCTGTACCACCCTATCATTTAGTATAAGGATCATTTAAAGTACCTTGCTGAAGCGTTTTGTAAATTCTTTTCTTGGCATTTTGTGTGTTATTTTTACATCAGATAGCTTCAATGCTTCATGCTGCCTTATGATCATAATTTATCAATTGAGCTCCACTTAAGGTGTTGCGTTCCCCTCTCCTTTATAAAACAAAATAAAGCCAGTCAAAAACAGAATTCAAAAATGGTAGGTTCTAAATTGGAATCATCAAGACTCTTTATAAGAGAAATTTGCAACTCATTATTTTTTTAAGATGAACTATATCTTATTGTTTTAAATTGTGAGGATTTTGGAATTATTTTATTTTTTTTTGCACATCAAAGATTCATGGTTTTGATTGTTTGGTGTTATGTGTTGCATTTAGAAAATACTGAAAAGTAGAAAGCGATCTTTCTGTTCCCATCATAGAAGAATCAAAATTGCATGTCCCCAAATGATCTGCTGAACTTCTCAGTGATAGGAGTAAGGTGATTGATGGTTTGAAGCATCTGACGTATGAGGAGAGGTCAGGGGAGCTGGGATTATTTAGCCTCCAGAAGAGAAAGCTCAGGAGGGTCTTCTCAACACATATAAATATCTGGTGAGAGGGAACTAAGGAAGATGGGGACAGACTTTTCTTGTTAGCATCCAGTGAGTGGGCAAGAGGTGGTGGACAGCAACTGAAAAACAGGAAATTCCAATTAAACATAAGGAAAACCTTTTCGTTGTGAAGGTGGTGAGACATTGGAACAGGTTGCTTAGAGAAGCTATGGAGTCACCTTCCATCAAATTATTAAAAATATTAGGACTGAAGAAGGCCCTGAGCAACTTGTTCCAGTCAGCCCTGCTTTGAGCAGGGAGGTTGGACAAGACACATCCAGAGATCCCTTTCAGCTTCAACTATTGTGTGACTCTCTGATGGTTTAATATAGTAGTGTAAAAAAATGTAGTTAAATGAAGTGTATCAAAGTTGGCTTTGAGTGTCGGAAACAGAAGGCAGCAGTATTTTGTTCAGCCAACATATTTATATGCTAGCACACAGTTATTTGTCTAACAGGATATCAACGCCTTTCACCACAAGCAGAAGCTCCAGTGATTGAAATAAGGAGTTAAGGTATTGGGCTGAAGCTGTACCAGCAAGAATGAGGCCATTTTAGAAAGTGTATCATGGAACTTTGTGCTTTGTTCTTTCTAATTTCCATCAAAATAGGAATTTTAACATTCTTGAGAATTGGCAAATCATTTCATTTTAACAATTAGGAACTATTTACCTTGCCAGCAGCTTTAATGATGGAATATTTTTACAGAATTGGTAGGGAGTCTCTCCTCGGGAGTTCATAGGCCAAGAAAGGCATCTTTACTGATGCTGGGCATTGCATAGCATTGCAACCAGCTAAAAAGCTCTCGCAGAATAAGGAGCATTGTTCAAGATGGTGCTGACAACACCTTCGTGTCATGACTGCTACTGAGCAGGAATTAAGACCTCCTGTATCCACAGTGCACGTTCATAGGTTCAGGAACATGACAAAAAGCCAATGAAATATATCCAGGTCACAGTACTTGCAGAGCTCGTAACTCAGGCTCTGTTCAGCTTTGAAGTCACTTCTGAATCTAAGCTGTCTGCATATAACTTGTTTTGGGTTCCCTGCAATAATCATCCAGTTAACCTTCAATAATGTAGACTTCACTGCTTTTTTTTCTTATGCAAATATTACTCATCTTACTTTATCCCTGTCTAAAGTACAGAAAGCTTTGCTGTCTTCTGGGAGTACATTCATTGTATTCTGGAGATGCGTGGCCAGACAGTTTCTTTACAAAAAAGTAAATCACACGTGGAAGGGCCTGTTTCTTCACTTTGCCTGTAAAACATGGTTAGTGCAGATACCAAAATCCATGTTAGATATCTGAAATAAATGAGATGAATTCTAGCTTGGAGACAGTATATGCCAAAAAGGCAGGTTCTCCAAAACAGATATTTTGTAAACCACAGAGAATAAATTTTACTATAAATATCCCATTAGAGGACTGTAGCTTAATACCGGCTTGATTTTTTGTAAATTTGCGGTTCCTTGGCTGGACATGGTAGACAAAGGTGTTTCACTGCATGCTCCTGTTTCAGCATATGCTTTGGGTCTGGCTGAGATGGAGTTAATCTTCCCTGTAGCAACCCTCATACTGTTGTGCTTTGTATTGGTAGCTAGAAGGGTGTTGGTAACAGACCAGTGTTGTGGCTACTGCTGAGCAGTGCTAGAACAGCACCAAGGCTGTCTCTCCAGCGTTCTCCCTTCACCAGCAGACTGAGAGCGAGCAAGATCCTGGGAGGGGACATAGCCAGGACAGCTGACCCAAACTGAGCAGAGGGATGTTCTATACCATATCAGGTCTGCTCTGCGCTGAGTTTTATTGTATAAATCGCTCCTTGCACATTCCACAGTTTTCTGTGGCAGAAAACATACAAAAATTTTAATTTTTTTTTTCTTCTCTACTTCCCTTGGTAATCCTCCTTGCAGAGTGTGGAGTCTAGCTGTAACTATATGACAGGAAATCAATTGAAGTTCAAGAGAAGAACTGAAGAATTAGAGAAAAATGTTGAGAGAGGAAGTCTCAGTTACTCACTGACAAGGAAGAAGACACTATGTATCGATTGGAGCAAAACCTGGGAGACAGAGCCATAGTGAGCTTATTTGATATAGTCTGTTGATGGGGCAAGTGGTTGTTCATGAAGCAGGGCCAATCAAATCAGCTGAGTTGCTGCTTTTTCTGAAAAGGAGTTCCAAGACTCTCCAAAGCACTATTTGGACACAGGGGGTTCAGCCCTTTGATGTATTAGAGAGACACTTCAGACATAAGTGAGTTTGAAGGCACATATTTTGGCTAGTTTTAGGGTTAAAATTAGAGGCAAGAGGCCTAACAGTAACATAGTGAGCATGGAATGAGATATATGGAGTCAGTGGTTAAGAGCAAGGATGGGAAGGAAAGCTTAAGACACAGTACTGAGGATGAGGCCAACAAGTAGTTAGCTCTGACAGAAGCATTTGAGGCAACTTATTATTAACTCACAGTGCTATTTCCAGCATAAAGAAATGTAGTCTGTTTAGAGGATCAAGATATGCCAAGTTCTGTGCTAGAATTAAAAAAAAAATGAACTGCAAAATCAATCGACTGTATCCTTATGTGCTTGTGAGATTTCACAATCTACCAAAAACTAAAATCCATGTACTGCTCCTAGGGGGAGGAGCTGACAAAGCCAGGTGTGAGCACTACTTATAGAAATGTAGTTTGCAGTGTGTTGTGAATTTTTCTCATCAGCAGTAAGTTGTGAGCCATAAATAGAAGTGAACAAGTACCTAGGATTTTTCTGCTGTTGGAAATGAAATAACATGACATATACCACTGGGATGCTGGTACCAAAGCACAGCTTCCTTAGGCATTCTCAGTGGTATGCTGAATGGGGAAGAATAATATATTTGTTGGAAAAAAATCCCAGTCCACATTTCAGGGGTAGAATTAGCACTGTACTTCCTTTACATATAAATATAGTTCACTGAAGGAAGAGTAATGACTCTGTCATCATTATTCTGCTGGCTTTTTTATTTACCCGTTACTTTTGTGCCAGCTGTGGCTTATAAAACAAAGCTCTCCTGTGAATATGACTGAGACAATAGAGCTGCACTGTTGTTTCACTCTCCTCTCTGATCTTAATATCAGGAAAACAGCTGTAATCACATTTATATTAACATTTGTCAACAGCTTTTGGGTTATCTGTTCTACTTGTATCTACAATATAGCAGATCCTCTGCTGGCAGGAACAAGACAATTCAGGTGAACAGCTTTAGAGTTAATAATTTTAGGTAGGAGTACAGGAAAAAGATTGTTTTAAGTTATTGCTAGCTTTAGAAAAGCTGATCTCATCACCAAGAATCCCATCTCTTCCACATTACTTCTTATCCATTGTCTTATCATCTTACTTCGATGGTGTATTAAATGCCTTTGAAGCTCAGGTATCCGATTTTTGAACCTGATTTTTTAAAAAAAACCCTCTCTCTCTGCTTACCAGGTTCTTATATTTCTGCTATGTTAGTCTTTTTTTATTACAAAGGGCTTGTTAGCTTCATACTAACATTAATTAGTTCCCTTGTTTGTCTCTGAGCTCCCAACAGAAGTGGATACTACTTTCAGTCAAAACACTAGGTTCCTGTAAGACACGTTCTCGTGGTTTTCAGTAATGCAGTGCATTAGCAAAGGTGATAGTCAAAAGAGAACAGTGAATCTCAGAAATAGATCATACAATACTACATCACTATTAAAGCATAAATACAGGGCTCATATGATGAAAGTCTTTGCTTGAAACTTGGTAAATAGCTGAGTGGTGAACCACAGATACCCTTAGAGCATCCCTGAGTACTGCTATCACTATTTCCAGTCTGTGATTCAGTTTTCTCAGAGTTAAGGAGGGCATTTTTAAACTCAGCCTAGCTGAGGTTTTTGAATGAAAACATACAGTGCATTTATATCTAATTTGTGGACAGAATTTGCTGATGCCCATGCTCTTTATTTGCTTTGCTAGCTCTTCTTTTACCACCAAGAACTTAAGCTCCTTCTGAGGTATGGAAAACTTCATCACCAACTGCATAAAACATTGTGAACCAATAAGATACTATACCATATCTATGGGTTGTTGATTTTTAAATTGTATTACATTTTCCCATCTGTTTTTCATTATTTAGATTTTAAGAACAAGTTCCCATAAAGGAAATTAATATTAGAGCAAGTATATGGGCACATCATTAGTAAATATAATAAAGTATTTTAATTAAAATGTTAACATAGGAATTAATAAGTACTAAGACTATTAAGAATTTGTAGTCATTTGGTTTTGAAGTAATTATCTGATTATGAGAATTCTAAGTTTATGCAGTTTATCTAAACCTTATTGCTTTGCCCAACTTCTGCTTATATTTATTTGCAGATCAAAGTGCAAGCAATGATCAGAAATGCACAAGCAGTGTGGTTCTTTCTAGGATGACATTTATTGCTAATAAACTGAAGGTTTATACGCAGCACTCAAATAGGGAACAGTTTATCTCTTTTATTAAAACCAATAAGAACAAACTAAAAAAAAAAAACCAAACCAACCAACAAGCCAGGAAATGAAAGCTTAAGGAGTTTGAACTTCTGCAGCTTCTTTGTTGGAGGGCAGAGAGCCACCCTCTGTGTTCCCACGAAAATCTCCCAGAGATTTTTCTTCCTGAAAGCCATTGACAGTGTTGCTTGGGCCACTGTATACAAAAAAAGGCTTACATGTGGTTAGTCAGTCAACCAGCCAGTGTTCACTTACGCAGTAATCCGCACAGATTTTCAAAGGATGCTGTCTTTGAAGGCAGCCCTCCTGGATTTGCCACTTCCCCAGACTCACCTCATCTCTGTATCCTGCATGCACTTTGGCAAATTAAAATAAAAGCCCTGTCATGTTAGGCTTGAGTGAAAAGTGTGAAAGTATACACACAAACACACACATATTTTAATAATAACTAAATGAGAAATTATCAGAAATATATCAAGAATATTGGATTGTTCATTGATCTGACTGATCTAATTAATCTGTTTGATCATTGCTAACAGCACTTGTGTCAGTCAGAAACTGAACAGTGTAACCTGCATTTCTGTCTGACCCTATGAGGCAATCAGCTGAAGAATTAGCTAGGCAGAATTAAGCCGCTTCTTTCAGGTGTGCTTGATTCTCCAATCAACAGCTTATCTCGGTAATTTCCCGAAGACATGAATTCTTATGCTGGACAAAAAATTATATTAATAGATTCCAGTTTGTGCTGAAATTTTATACCAACAAAATTTGAAGATAGCATCCAAAGTCCTCACTGGAGTTTGGAAGAGAAAAGGGTAGTTTTATCTGACTATCTCCCATAAATATAGATTCTGAACTGGTGTTCTAGTTTTAGAACATTTGGAAAAGATTTAACCTTAGATTTTTCCTCCCTTCTTTTGAATTGGGAAACATAAACTGGATGACATAATTATATTGCATTTCTTCAGAATGTCTAAATGCAGAGACAGTAATTATGTTCCGTAATATTTGAGATTTTTATTGAAAGTCTTTGCTGTTCCCTAGAACCTTCCATGATGATGACAGTAGTTCTTACACCTAAATATTCAGCAGTTTATTTTTTTTACATACAATTTTGCATCTGAACTCCTTTTGTTCCTGCATATGAAGGTTTCAGGATCACAGTGACTTATCTCAGTGTTTGGGGTTTTTTTAAAAAAATTACATTTCTGAACAATCTTTGGTGAGTTAGGAAATCTGAATGTTGCCTCTTTCAGTGTAGTGAGGTATAAATCCATCTGTTAATATTTTGTAACATTTTGACTTCCGTGAAAGCAATCAGATGCATTTTGGAGAGAACGATGGGTTTTTTTCTGAAATACCTTTAAGACTTAACACATATATAACCCCTTGATTTAACCACATAATCTTTATCTGGAGTAAACTTCAGGATAGGTAAACAAAATATTTCAAGTATGTTATATTTAAGCCTTTGTATAAATATCTTTCTTAACATAAAATGTATTTTTCATTAAGAACAGCAGTGGTAGGTATATTGTTCTCTTTTCTACTTTTTGTTTTACAGGTGCACATCTGTTTTCTCAGTGGTTTCAAAGATGTGTTACAGGACAAAAATATTTTATTCTGTTTGTGTATCTGTACAACCACAGCTACCCCCATTTAGTGGACCTTATAGCCATCTGAAAACATAGCTATGTATTTTCCCAATAGTCCAGCACTGGTGAAAAGTGTTGAAGAAGGATTAGGGCCTGTGATGCTGATGATGACAGTGCCTCGTTCAATGGTAAATTGCTTCCCTGGAGAACCTGATGCCATTCGTCAATGAGCAGTGAGAGCTGAGCCAGGGCGATGGCACCAGCCAGCACTGGCCAGCATTGGCCAGTAAGGCAGGGGATTCACCAGCAGGGCCCAAAGGAGACTGTCAGGGCAGGTCTGGTGGTCCTGGCCCAGGGATGGCTGGGCAGGTCCATCATGAGGAGGACAAGCTTTGGGAAGTTAGCTGGCTGATCAGGAGGTCAGGGCAGCAGGGCCCATGGCCAGGCTGGGCTGTGCCATGACAAGAGCTGTCGTTATGGTGGGGCCTGAAAGGCAGCATTTCAGCTCAAGAGGGAGTTCCACTGCCTGTGTGTACTCTTTTCCAGGTTGCCACAGGAAGGGGCTGCCCGGAACTCCGCTGCCTCAGAGCCAACCCAGAGCCCCAGCAGCCTGGCCTCCCACCATGGGGTTTATGGTTCCTACTGTCATCCTGTCTTTCGGCAGTGTCACCGCACAGAGTGACACTGGCCTTTCTTCTAAGGAACTCTGACACGTGTTGAGCATTATTGTTTCTTCACAGTCGCCGCATTTTAGTATCTCTTTGGTGTGTCTTTATTTAGGTGTGATTGTAGCCTCTGCAATAAAAACCTTCACACTGCTCTAGGCTTGTAAAGGAAGAGCTAAACAGTGTCCTATCTGTTAGTAGGACTCCTTGGCATGTTATACAAACAGGCATAAAAAAGCAATTAATGCTGCAGAAAAATCATCTGATTGCTGTTTACGAAAAAATTATTGACCAAATTTAATGCTCAGATATGGGCTTCAAAAGTAAAAAGGAGATGTTGGCTTGTTAAAAAAAAACCCATTTAATAAAATGTCTTTTTTTTTCATGTCTGGTAAAGAGCAGCAGCTCCTCAGGAAACACAGGACACTTTCATCAGCTATTAATCAGATGTATCTTTGAGGGTGGTCAGCTTGAAGTAAGCACTTGCGTTTTGGAAATAGCAACTGCTGTTTATGAGTTGGGAGGGATGGGTACACAGATACCACATAGGTGTACAGAGATATTTACCAGCTTCACTAAGTGCTCTTTTTGTGACAGATTAAATCCAATGGTGAGCTGCTCATTAAAAATGTTCAACTGCGGCATGCTGGGAGGTACACGTGCACTGCTCAGACAATTGTGGACAACTCCTCCGCTTCAGCTGATCTTGTGGTAAGAGGTAAGGTTCTCCAGGTAAATGTTTATACCTAGATAAGCAAAGTGTTTCTGGTTGTTTATTTTGTTTCTCATGAAGAAATGACAGAAAATAAAATGAGACGTTCATGAGCGTGTGAAGTCCTTAAATTCTACTCAGTGTACTGATTCTATTCCAAATATTTAGACATCTGACTGAGCAGGTGTTTTCCTGAAAAGGAATAATGATTTTTTTTTTATTGTGGGCGTTTTTGTTATGTTGAAGTAGTTCTTAGATGGTTTTCATTATTGAAAATAGATTTTAAGTATCATTTCAATGTATCAACTGTACAACAGTTTTAAGAAGCCACTTCTATTTTCTCTTAAAGCTTTATGGTTTAAATTATTGTGTATAATACTAGACCTACATTAAAATGATTCCTAGTTTTCAAATTAGAGAAACCAGGACATTTGGAGTTAAGGTTGTCATCCGTTGCTAACTGATTCATGTCTACTAAGTGTTACCACAATCTCCAAATACTGTACTTGCTCATACTGTTCCTATCCTATAAGATGTGTTACGATGCGTGGTTTCAATAATGTGAGATAATTCATGTCTTTGGACATTTTATTCTGTTTTGTGCCTGCAGGTATAATACGTTCTAAGTGCTATCACTCTGTCATACTGACAATTCAAAGCAAACCAAATTTGTACTTGAAGCTGCATTACTGTCATGTTTTGCCCCACATTCCAGTTATGCTATAGAGATGTACAGCAGCTGAGGTGTAGCTTGTGCCTTGATTCTGAATTTCTGTCATCTGAGGGTGTTGCGAACTTGATTCTTTCTGTATTTATTTTTTGCTGAGTATTAACAGCCAATGCATCCGTTTTGGATGAAATGTCAATGCAAATATGATAAGTGGTGTAACTACGAAATAAATCCACAAAGAAAAGAGAAAAGTCTGTTTGTGTGCCTTTAGTATTATGTAAGCAATTCCTTTTAAAAAATAAAAAAGAGAGATAAGGTGCTTTATCAAGCTTCTGATTCTCCTTCCAACACAGTAATTACAATTAGAATCATTGCTCTGAGGTTACGTTTTGGAAGAAATTAGCATTCATTTTGTGCTCAACATTCAGGTTTTAATATGATGAACACACTTCTGCTTAGTGCTGAGGAATTCTCACTACCATTTTTGTCAGTATAAGACTCAGCATCTTGCAGTGACAAGGTTAAAAATCTGATAAAATATGGCAAAGGTGGCATTATAGTTTCACTGCATTGGTTGGAAGAGGCAACAGCAAAGTATAGAAACACAGAGCTAGGTCCCAGAGCATCTAATCAATGGAGCAGTAAAGGATAGCCACTGTTCTTGCAGGCACAGGAAGATGTTTTGTCTGTCTGCAGAAAAATTTAACATTTTGTATGGATTGTCCTCTGTAATCATAGAGCATTCAGATTGCTGTTGTGTTCAAGAGAACCCACCCATGCAACTGCCCGTAGGCCCAGCAGCCCCGTTAAGCTCAGTCCCGGACCTTCAGCCCTGATTGGAGCTATGTTACAGACATGCCTGCTTCCAGCTCTGTCTCTGGCCCTGCCTCCTGGAGGGGCTTCAGACCTGTGCTGTAGACAGCTTGTCTCCTGGATGGACTGCTTGGATATATGCAGTAGTTTGTCACCTGTATGCACCTGATTATTTGCTTGCAGTACCCAGGACTGCTGTATCAGCATCTGGCCCTGCCCACTGTACTAAGACTCTTGCGGGGCTGTGCCCCATTGTTGAAGGAACTGTCAACCCTGAGGCTGCTCATGGGTCCTGGCTCAGCTTTCCTGAGGGAGCAGCCTGACCGTTGGTGTTCCCTGACACATGCTGTTTTCAGAAACTTGGAAGTAAGGTGGGAAGCTGTAAGAGACATCTCCTAAAGAAAGAAAAGAAAGATCTTGGGGCTGATGAACCTTTCCATACCTTCCAGCTTGAGGGAAAGAACAGTCTTCCAGGAGAAAGGGCTTCTCAGGCCTTATTTATGTGAGTCATTAGTGCTGAGCTAGCAAATATGCATGTTACTAGGGTGGAGAGTTGACCAACAACCCTAATCTTAAAAATCAGCTCTTAGCAAAAACTTCTACTTTGTGCATCCTCTCTGAAGAGTAAGAGTTTGTTTCCACATGCAATGAGGTATTTAGTCCTTACCTTGAAAGGGAGGTCTGAGAACAGCTGATAAGTACTTTGGTTTGCAATGCGAAGATTTGAATATTAATACAAGTTAGTTATGAGCAATCCAGTAATCAAGTGACATGCATTTTCCCAGGAATACTAAATGGGAACTATTCTTGGATCTTAAGAGAAGAAATGGTCAGGAATTTGACTGCAAAAGTCATAGGCCATAGCCAAACAGATTGTGTAGAGTCATCATGCTTATTTCTTTTTAAGCAATGGCATATATATTCTTTGAGGAACTAGTCTAAATTTGAGTACTTTTGGAATTGGGAATGGAGTTGCTTGCTCATTAGAAGGATAAATTCATTGAAAACGAGCAACACCAATATACTACTAATATATATTGATTTTTATATATTTAATTCATTTAATTTCATTTGATTCCTTTTGCTGAGACTCATGGAGAAAATAAAGACCTCAAGAGCTGAAGATACATTTACACACTGTGTGTTCAGCTCTGATGTAGAAATCTCATTCCATTCTTTCTGCTTAGTTGTTTTTGTTTTGGTTTTCTGTGGTTTCCCTGTAAACATTGCAGAGAAATTGTATGCTGTTATTTCTTGGGGTTTTTAATATGCTCTGGGACTTGTTCAGTCAGTTTGCTGGATAATTACCTGAGTCATTTTGGCATATTATTAATTCTTAATGTGGAATCAGAAAATACATCGCAAGAGTTCTGATACATTGTCTCTGTTTTTACATAACAGTTAATATACATCAGATAACTACGTATTATATAAAACAGAAGCATGATAACACAATCAGAACAGTCAATATGAAAAGAGTGATATGAAAATATCTGTAGACCAAGTTTGTAAGAAGGTACTAAGCTTTGTGTTACAGAATACTGTAAGTTTGAGTGTCTTTAGCACAACACTGTACATTGTCGGTGAAGATTCCTATACTCACATATGTATGTGCCTACAACACTCTCTTCTTAGCTTTCTAATCTATGGAAAAATCCCCTGTGCCTGTTGATCTTCACATTTCAGCCTCTTTTCTGGGAACCAAGGCACAGTAGAGCAAAATGTTACCCCACAAAGTATAGGTGTGGGAGTAGTAGTAACTGGATGAAAATTTTTTAAGATTTAAAAAATGCATTTATGAAAATGCAAGCATTCATATCAGCAGGTTTTTTTCATGATTATTGTTTAGAAATAAACCAGATGAGTTATGGTGAAGAAATGTGATATAATTCATTAGGTTTAGTGATACACCAAAAAAAATCAGGCGAATTTAGGGAACAGAGGCCTATCGCTTCAGATCTGAAGTGCAACTGACAAACTTAAAGCCAAAGATGGATTGGAAATAATTGCTGTTATTTTAACACAGCTATTTTAAGTACTTCATTTGAGCAGAAATAGTATTTAATACTTGCAAAGCATAGACATGAGACTGTGAACTTTAGGACAAGCAACTTCTACCTCTAATGATTTGGTTGATTGTTGGGAGCATAGTAATGTGAACAGATCTATAGAAATGTCTTTTGAGGTGTTATTTTTGTCCAATATAAGTTACAAAATTTTCCATACAAATTGCAGTCAGGGCCAATATGGCACAAGCAGAAGTGTAGATTAAAGGTGGGCCAACAATAAAATCGTCGTTAGATAGAATTTAGGAATGAAGAATTTTTGTATTTTTTCTGACTTTGAGTTCACTGTTGTTTGAAAATGAAAAGCAGCAAAATTTCGAAGTATCATTTTTTCACTTAAGAAAATCTCGATATTACTGCTTAGCCAGGAGTCATGGGAGTTTCATTTCACGGTTGTTAGATGCAAGAGCGTTTATCCTCTGAATCACTCTGTAGAGCATTAAAATGCATGTATAAATTTTCAATCTGTTCTTAAGTAGAAAGTGAGACTCAAAAGTCTTGTATATGATAAATACAAGTAGGAAAGTTAGTAAAATTTCATTTTCAGAATATTTAATTTGTGAATGGAACTACCAATTTTTTTATTCAGGTCCTCCAGGCCCTCCCGGAGGTATAAGAGTAGAAGAAATTAGAGACACTGCAGTAGCACTTACCTGGAGTCGTGGAACAGACAATCATAGCCCTATTTCTAAATACACTATCCAGTCAAAAACCTTTCTGTCTGAAGAGTGGAAAGATGCCAAAACAGGTAAGAGTAATACCAAAAGTAATAAAGTTAGTAGGTTTTAAAGTGTTTGTTAGAAAGCTTGGCTAATTAGGAAATAGTTGCAATGAAATGAAACTGAAATGCTATTAATGTCTGCTGCAGTATTTGGGAGCAGGTACTTTCCTGTCAGTGTGTTGTCAACAGTTTTTTCCCAGCACTTGGAAGGCTTGAACTATCAAGAAATACAGAGAATAACAGACCCTTTTTTTTGTCTCTTTCCTTTTCGCTTGAAATGATCTACATTAACTACTAGAAATTTAAAACTTTATTCACAGGTTTATTTGGATAAAAAACTGGTATTTTCATTTCTGTATGTGTTATGCAGAAAGTTGGTTAAAATTGTTTGCTTTTTCCTGGATGCAAAATAGGTCCCATTTGCGTTAAAACTGGCAACCCTGGAGAAAATTTAGCTAAGATTATCCTTCCAACCACTGGATGTCATCATTGTGCCACATAATTGCAGTTGAGGAGGCACCTACCTGAACACAGGGCATGCTAATGTATATTTGTTTGCAATAGTTAACATAGATTATGAGAAAATGTTTTTAAACTACTAGTATCTTTGAATGCTTTATGAACCATAGCATTGCCCCGAGCTATATAAAATTGTCATATCAATATGATTCATTGTGCCATCAGAATTAGTTATAACTGAAGTGTTTCTCTGTGGAATCATATACTCAGCATTTCTAAATTTTAAGAACATTAATAGTTTCAACTATTGGCTTTCATTTAAGTGTCCTTTCTAACTATAGAGATAGATGTCTAAGAAATAGGCTTTGATATATCGACCTGAAAATCTCTGTTATGTTTTTAGAGTAAAAAGTTGAAAATAGTAGGCCACTGCCTGAAATAATATTTCTCTTCTCAAATATGTAGTATATGTAGTTCTATTGTATTTAATTACCTCTGACAGCCAGCACTAGTACATGACTTATGTTGAAGTAGTTTGGAAAATAAAACTAGAAGGTTCCTGAGTCCCTTCCTATCTCTTATATCTTATTTTATAGTTTTTGTAGAATAGAGTTCTGTGAACTTGAAAAAAATAGTTAAGGTAGAAATTAGAGCTGTTCAAATAACTGATGATTTGCTTCAGTATCAATATGTGCAGGAGTGAGGATCATTTAGACTAGTCTTTTTTCAGGCTAAATTATATTTTATTTCCTGTGCACTTTCTTCTTTTTAATTAAAAAAAAAGTAATTAGGAAGAAACCAGGTTATTGGAAGATATAGAAGGAATTTATATATGAGGATGGCAGCTCTGATGCTGCTTTCTTTTGTGTTGTTTGTTACTGGAACTAGAAACGGATATAGGAAATACGAGTGTTAGATTCAGATCTTTGCTCTGTCTGATTCTGAACAATTCCAGGAAGATTTGTTATTTGCAGTGTTATAGGCAAAATGGGATGCACTTCTCTGCATCTCTGAAGTTCTTGACAGAATTAATGAGACAGTCATTGAGACCTGCAGTCAGACTTTGAATAGTATCCTGTAGCATGTTGAGTGGGATTCGCATCTTGAGTGGGACAGGGAGGAATCTAGGTTGCTCAATTCCTTTTTTTGAGAAGCTAGTAGGACGGTATAAATTATTCATTCCAGAAAAATCAATATAAACTCTTTCAAAGTTTTCAAAATCATTGCTTTTTCATTTGAAGCACATTGAGTAACTGATTAATAGATGATTCCATCAAAAAAAAAGGTAAAATCTGCAAACTAACCATCACTGGCACCACTGCAAGCTTTTGCTTAATTTCTGGCCTTCTCCCAGTTTGGCTCAGTGTTCACTTTCATGTGAAAGAAGCATGATGAACAGTCTAAAATAATCTCTCATCAGTTTATAGGCTACCATTTAATGCTGCTAATTTTCAGTGTGTGGAACAAAAAAATATACTTTGGCATTGCACTTGGGAAATATTGTTGTTATTATTGCTACTATCATTATTCCCAACCCAAATCATTCATCTCAGGTTGCATAATATCGAGTGTGTTTTATGAAAGAAGTGTATTGTACTTCGTAGGATGGAAATGTGTCTGAATGGATTATGTAATAAGTTGTTTACATTTATGTTGCTCTTTCCAGTTAAAGGGATCAGATTCTCATCATGTTGAGTATTCATTATTATTCTGGGAATTTGTGGCCCAGTGAGATTAAATTAAGAGATTGAAAGTAGCCCAGGAAAAGGAATGCCAAATTTATATCATGGCTTGGATGCAATAGGAGGTTTGCAATGGCTCTATTGACTGGACAGAAGAATAATTTGAGTAAGGATGAGAGAGGGTGGTAGGCAAGTGGAAAGAAAATGGAAAGAGTTTTTCTTTCTCCTTCAAAGCCTCGCTTTGAAATGAGAAATTTAATGATCATTAAGTAGAGGAAAGTTGTGTCATCACCCAATACTTACACTGCCATGTCTGGGTTTTTTTTACATCCGTTGCATTCATATTTTAATTCCAAATCAGGTGTCTTTTTTATGCAGAATATCTAATTTTTCATCTCTTTCTTAACCCAAGACTCTAATTTGACAAACAACTCTTGGCCCACACAATAAATTAAAATCCTCCATCTTTCTATAGCTGCATACAGCTATAGAAACAACCCCTATCATCTGTAAATTATAGACAGAGACACGAGTTACATATTTTATTTATGATAAAGGAGCTCAACCTTGTTGCAGTAATAAGTCTTTTTGCAGGAATTACAAGAACACTTACCCTTGTTGGATCAGAACTCGATAACCGGTTGTAACAAGCTAACTAATGAAGTTATGTCCACATTTTATAGACAACTCTTAATCAGTTGATCAAACACTACATTTGCACATGTCAGGCCCTTGTCTATATCATGATATTTTATTTTACAGGTTTTTCATTCCATATTTCTGCTTGCATTTGTCTGTAGGCAAAGTGAAATTCTACAACTACAGTTAGTAGGATACTTCATAACTACATGTACTTCTTATACTAGTTCACACCCAGTAAAAACGTACAACTCTATAATGGTTTATCTGAGATGGTGTCATAGTTTCCAAATTCCCAGTCAATTCTGTGAGTACTCCTTGTAAAATGTGGTATTCCTAGTGTACAACATCAAATCCACTTCGGTTGGTTATGTGTGACTGCAGAATGGCAGTATTGCTGAAATCAACCACATTGTTGGCTGATCTTATTGTAAAAATGCTGGGTTTAAAAGCAATTTCTTTTTTTTTTTTAGAACCGTCAGATATTGAAGGAAATATGGAATCTGCTAGAGTGATTGATTTAATTCCATGGATGGAATATGAGTTCCGGATAATAGCAACAAACACTTTGGGGACAGGAGAACCTAGTATGCCATCACAGAGAATTAGAACCGAAGGCGCTCGTACGTAAACAGAAAATGTGAACTTTCTTTAATGTGCTTCTTAATTTTCACATTTTCATTAATCAATCTTGTATTTCTTTATTTGAAAAAAAACCACTTTATGAAATGCAAGTCTAGAGAATATGTTTTCAGCCACCCAATACTAAGATTTTAGCAAGTAAATGTCAGACTGTCCAGATGTTATAGCATCAAAGCAGACAGGAAAGAAACATTGTGATACAAACTGCAAATTTGCCTCCATTTGAAGCCGAATTATAGTGTATCTTTCAGCAATCCCTTACTGTATCTGTCAGTCAGGTTGTATGTGTATGAATGCATGCATATGCTTGGGACCAAGGTACAGGACTTAAGAAAAAATATGCATGATGCATGTGTTTAACAAGGAAAATGTCCGTTTGCTGTTTGGTTTGTATTCTAACTAAAGGATATATGACAGGATGTGGGCTGTACTGCATAACTGCATATACCACGTGTACTCCCATTTTTTTGATCTTGTGTCTTTTATTCCACGTCAAAGATGTGACATTATCTGACACAACATGTGCCCTTATCAGTCTAATTGCTAAGTGTTAAGATCTCAGAACATATTTAAGAATATGCTTTAAGCTCAGGCATGTCCTTTTTAAAAGGAATTCTACACAATAAGGCATTAGATGTTATTAATCAAGATAATACATTCTGGTTTGACTGTACAAAGGAGATAACAGAAGCGCCCTAGGAGGTAATGCATCACTGAAAAAGACTGTATCCAACAAAGCCTGGGAACCAGTATATTCTCCTTAACACATATTAGCACCCATGTGCAACCTAGTTATCTTTACAGTTGTTGTCCCATAGCTTGAGATGTGAAACAAAAAATGCAAAAAGAAAGTGTAAAAATTAATTCTTGCAACTACACCTGCAAGGTCATTGCTTTGATTGGATAGTATTTTCAAAATAAAATGTGTTTGCATTGCAAATTTCAAAATATTTATTGGCAAATACATTGGTCCATTAAAAAAATTGTTGCTTAGGGAGAGAAGACATACAGATTAGTTAAATCAGTCTGGAGAGGGAAGGAAAAGCTGCAGAACTTTAATACTAAAGTAAAAGGAAATTACTGCCTATAAAATTGACTATTAGCATCATATGTTTTATGACTCAACAGCTATATTTGAAGGCCCAGGAATTTAAATGAGAAAACCACATATGCTTCTTGTAGTGTCTGGTGGAACAGACATTCTTGAAATGTCAGAAAAGAGGTAAAAAGGGAGGGGAAATGATGCTCACAGGTGGAATAGTGGTAGAGTTCTGCAGTTTGCAGTGTGCCACATTTGTGATTCTTGTTGTAGCCTCCCAAAAAATGGCATATCCTCCAGTTCTGTAGCAGGATGCAATGTTTTTGCAAGAGGTAGTCTGTTTAGTCTGTTGTCTGTTTCCTCATGTGCAGCATCATTGTCATCTGTGGCAGACTGTCAGACATTTTTAGTGAAACAAAGCAAAACGTTAATGTAGTCTTCCTAGCCATCACTCAGCACTTCTTGACATGCCAAAGTGGGGTGTCAGTCAGTAGCAGTTTGCAGATGAACTTCTGTGCCCAAGTAAATTTTCTGCCAGGAGCTGGAATTTGTTATAAGCAGCAACAACAGGATTTGGGTTGCATTGTCAGCTTCCAGAGTACTACAGATCCAGTCCTGAATGTTCATTTTCATGTAAATCTGAAGAAGTTTAATATTGTAATGCTCAAACAATAAACCATATCCACGCATTGTAGTTCTTCTTAGTATTATTTCTATGTTAAAGAGCAATGAGCAGTGCTGAGTCTTTGTTGTACTGTAAGGTTGACGAATAATGTCTGTTAAATGTTATCAGTGCCTTTCACTTTGAAGTCTCTTCTTGTAGATAACTGTAATTTCAGTAATTTATTAGCATGCTAAGAATGTGTGCTATGATTTTTCTTTCTAATGAAATCTGTTTGCTTCATCAATAGCAGTTACATTTCACAGTGATTTCTTGAAATTCAATGGATCAAAGTCTGATTTTATGTATTTTAACTTCTGAAGTATTAGACTAATTGTCTATAGTTGTCTGAATTAGTAACCTAGTCTTAATGGAGAGAGAAGTCTGGATTTAATGATTGAGAGAATGAGGAAGAATCCCTTGAAAAGAGTGATTTGGAAGACATTAGGCAGTCTTTTATCTCTTCTCTAGCAACCTGTGTATTTTCTTTGAGTACTTAAACTTCCTAGCAAATCTCTACTTCTAATGTAGCACTAAAGTTTTTCATGCTTATAATAGATAATGTGACTACCGTGTATTTCAGTAATAACAAGGTCAAGGAATAAGTTGAAGCTGCCTCTACAATTGTCATGACATATATGTTTAGTCTTGTTCTCCACTAGTTTGTTTTCTGGGAGGCTAGAAAAACATAATGCAACCCACTCACTGAATGCTGATTTCAGTTTGAAATTTATCGTTAACATATTTTTATTATTTCTGAAAGCATTAATGCTTCTCTGCTTTGTGTTTGTCCTCAGCTGACACTCAGAGGAGGCCTCAGCAAACACCTTAGTGCAAGAGCACTAAGGAACTATCCCCTTACTATGATGTGACATTCACTGATTAGTGGGGAAAATGCCTGATCATATAAGAATTTTTATCACAGAGAACAAGTTCATGTAGATAGGGCACGCATCTAATCCATGACCACCTGGGGCATATTTAATGCACTATAGGTAGGCCATCATTTTCTAAGTTTTCAGTGTACTTTGTGTCTTCTGTATTGAGTGACAGCAAATAAATACACAGACACCAAAGAGGACAGCAATAGAATCATCACAGTTATTGCAGAGTCTTGCAGAAATGAGAATATAGGAATGATTTGTAATGGAGTCCTTGAGAGTATCATGCTCTACCACTCCGCTTTGCATTAATGATAGATTAACAGATGTTATTTCATTACACAGAATATCAGTAAAATGTGAGTAGTAGATTACTAGGTGCTCTGCCAGCTTCGCTTCCAAACATGCCAATCAAGAAGACACATGCCACTTATCTAGAATAGGATTAAGATGCCAGTCCTTCAGAGATATATCCATGAGTTTAACCTCACACATTGCGAGTAAATCTGTTGCAGTAGATGGAACTGATCACAGTCTTTTAAGGTAAATAGATGTGCAAGTCCTGGGTGCTTGCATCTTTGGCATGCCAACATCTGAGGAAGCACAAGAACAATACACAGGGCTTTTCTTAAGAGCTATGAGTGTTCCACTTCTGAATATTAAATTCCGTGTTTTTAGAGAATATGGTTGAAAAGAATGATTGCTAGCTATGGTTAGAACTGGCATGTTTCCTGCAGTAGTAGCTATGCATTAGTCTTGGCAAGACCACAGACTCTCACAGCTATTACAGACTATCATTATTTTAATTGTGTGCCACATGCACTCATTGGCCCTGCTGGTAAAAAGAAAATAGTAATATTTTTCCTGACTGCATACTTTTTAGTAATTTTTCTTGTCTCTCCTATTTTTTTCTAGCTCCTAATGTGGCTCCTTCTGATGTTGGAGGAGGGGGTGGAAGCAATCGAGAGCTGACAATAACATGGATGGTAGGTTTTGCACTGAGATGGCACAAAACCAGCACTTCCTTCTATCTGAACTTGATCCTTCTGAAATCCATGGATGGTTTATCGCTGGCTCCTGTGAGAGCAGGATTTTTACACAGTTTATAGGTTCTCAGACTTGTCTCAAAAAGATGCAAAAAGGAACGAGGGAGACAATATTTTAGATTTGTATGTATTGGTCATTGGACATCTAAAATATAGTTTAAACCATTCTCTGAGTATGTTTCGAAGCGATTGAAACATATACTGACTGTGATAATTCATTGATGTAACTGCAATTGAAAATTCTGAATGTAGTACATTTCTTCAAGACTTTTTTTAAGTTAGAATCTGAATAGCATGAAGATCATCTTACTACAAGTAGAACATTTTAATTATGACTTTAATGTGCTCTACCCAGATTTACATGCTATGTAAAAAAAAAAGAAAATACTTTGCCATTCTGTAAACTAGTCTGTCATAATTATTAAGTGGAGTTTTAAGTAAATTCTTGTATATTGACATTTTATAAGTTTTATTTTAAACTAATATGACTGTTAACTCAAAACAATGTTACCTCATACTACAATTTAGCCATTCATTGATATCCGTGCTCTGATGATGTTTTTCATTTCTTCCAAGCCATTAATCTTTGTTTAATGATTAGGTATTAAGCAAAATAAAGAAATGAGGGGGGAAATGAAATATTAATCATAAAAATTATGGAATAAAAAGTTTAAAAAATTACAGTGTTACCAAAACAGTTTTTCAGTAAGCAAAGCTTTTTTGAAAATTCCATTGCTCTTATGTGTGTTAGGTATTCAATCCATGATATTTTGTCTTTATGAAGTCTTGTATATGAGGTCCGACACAAAAAAATACAAGACTATCCCTACATATTGAGAACCAAGAGTGGGAGGGGAGAGACAAAAGAGATGGTCATAGAACATGTTCCATCACAGTGATACAAGGCTCAACTGAATTGCTTCACTCAGTGCTAGTGGAGGTGTGTTCAAATGTAGATGTTTTCTTACCTTCAATCAAATAATGTTGGTGTGCAAGAGTGAACAGTGAGTTAACAACAAATTTTCTGTGAAACTGAAGAAATCCATGACAGAAACTGTTCAATTACTGACTGAGACTTACGATGAAAAGATCCCAAAGATCAAGTCGGTACTCAAAGGAATCCATTTTTTTGTCGGTAGAAGATGTGAAAGCAAAAATGATGGAGATCCTCAGTAAACTTTCAGAAAATGATCTGCAGAATTGCTTTGAGAGTTGGCAGCATCTTATGCAGCTGTGTGTCAACTCGGAAAGGAACTATTTAGAAGGCGTTCATAGTTGAATTTCTTAATTTGTTAAAGAAAAAGAGTTACAGGCACAGTCTCAGGGTTTTTTTGTGTCAGACCAGTATATAAATGCTGTCTTCATTCTGGTATTAAAGCAATGTTTTTTTAAATTTACATCTACTGTGGGAAGAAAAAATTACAACAATTAAAAAACTCCTCCAGGAAACAGGGAAGAAAATGAAAACAAATGAGACAAGAAGGTAGGAAGAAAGTAAAACCTAGAAAAAGAGAAGATAAGGATTTATAAGGAAAGTTGTTGTATAGGCAAAAGTTACGTGGAAGAGGGAGTTGAAGTCTTCTAAAGGATATTCAGGAAAGCTAGGGAGGAGAAATAAAAGAAAAAAAAATCCCATCTTATTCATGTATGAGCCTAGCTGTAGGCAACAAACACACAGTTACAGAAGCATTACCTCTGGCAAAGAAAGATGATTAAATCTTATGCTTGAAAAAATTACCAAGTTTATCTTGCTATTGACCTCTGTTCACTGTTCTAAGTCTATGAGACATATGAAGCACATAAGGGACGTAATGCCATTTGTGTCTTTTGGGGAGTAGTTTGTTTCAGATGTAGTAGCTTGTTTACCTCTATGAAGACTTATTTTTCTTGTGGGAAGTAATATAAATATGTCAGAATTCCAACAGCAACTTTGTCGTTGTTGTATAGGGATCCTCCTAATGCATGTATAAATTTTAATCCAGATGCATTTTTCCTTCTTTTTGTACTTAATGTTGATCATACCTCTTTGGAGAAGTTCTTAAGTATGACACAGAAACAGTCAGCTGTATGTTTGGGTTGATACGGTTGTGGGTCCTAGTTTTGGATTTGGTTTGGATTTTGTTTTAATTGAGTTCAAAATGTTTATTCAGTCTTCCTACGTATTTTAGCAATGCATTTACCTAAAGAAAAAAATTCTAAGGAATATTCACACTTCTGTTAAAATATAGTGAAGTTATTTCTTATTTCCTCTAACAATAGGTTAGGAAGCAGACATGTCCTAATTGGTTTGATTCTGATCTTTATTTTTGAAGAAAAAAAAAGTCAGATAAGAACACATGCTTTGGATAGTTGCACAAGACCTAGATTAATTTACTATTTCTTCAAAAGTGCTGTCTTATAAAAACTTTAACAAACTGCAGAGCTACTTCTTGAATTGCATCTGAAGGCCCATACCTGTGGCATTTTCAATACAGTGAACACTTGCCTGTCACCAAATTAAAAAAAGAAAATTATAACCAGAAGAATAGCGTGACTAATGCAAGATCTGAAGTACAAGATTATTTCAGTCTTTCCTATACACCCAAGCTGATTTATATTCCAGTTATTTCTCTTACCTGATGTTATGCTTGTTACAGCTGTTCTGTAATGAGTAGCTCATTTAGTCAGACAAATTAAGCATGGCTTCAAATATTTACTTCCCAAGAATCTTCCACACTATGTCCAGCAAGTGTTTTTGAATAGAGGCATTAGATTTACAGAGCCTGTCTGACAGACAGCAATATATCTATCTGTAAGGCTAAGATAAAGCTGTATAATGATTCCCCCAAATGTGCTGACATTTGCATATGCTACTCAAAATAGTCCTTAATTAAGAGGAGAAGAACAAAATGTATGGCAGGTTCACATTTTGCTGCCAACCCCCTTTCAGCTTTTATTATGATTCATAAGTCCAGGTTGAACGAGACAGCCAGAGATGCAATCTAAACTCTTCTAAGTCTTGTTTTGAAAGAACTGAGAAAGAGCTAGGAGTGGCATGACCATTCTTCCTCATTTTTCCCCAGTTGTCTTTTCCATTTTGTTTTTCCAAATTTTTTAGTGGATACTACAAACTCTTCAGCTAATTATACCTACTCGTGGTGTGTAGCCTTTGGAGGGCAAGCTGCTTTCAAGCTTTTATTTAAGACCTTCCAGAATATAATTTTTAAATGCCAGTCCTGGCTTTCTAAAGTTTGCTCCGGCTGAAAAATCATTCTGAGAGTAAGGCCGCATCCAGGCTGCTTACTTTGATATATGAGATAGTGTTCTGGTTTATTTTAAGAAGCTACATACAATGATGGATTCAGAAGATGAGCTATTAAAGGTGAACGAGTCCATGAAGTCTTATGCTTTTTGAATTGCAAAGTTACCTCTGAATCTAAACTTAGGTACATGAAGGTACATTATCTGTTCTGGGAAAACAGGTATTCAGTTTTCCCTGATGTCCAGTCAGACCTGAGGTAGAAAACAAACTAAAACATGAGTTACCCTTCATCCAATAGGTACGCTTAGAATATGCCTTGCACACAAAAAATTAAACACATGAAATAGGTTATCTGTGTGGTTGGTTTTGTTTTCATAGCTGATTTGTAGTTACAAGTCTTCACCCAGTGGTTTCTGGTTAGCGTCACAACTAGAGACCAAATATCTGTCCGCCTTTTTGCATGAAGGGTTTCTTGAATTTTATGTCTAGGCAGTCATCTTAATTACCAATTATACTTAAGTCATTCGTATGTTCTCAGAAGTCATATTGTAGGTAGATGGGTATCTTTTTGCTGTCTAAAGCTCCATTATAATTCAGATTTAACATACGTCAGCATTTAACCTGTGTTCCCCAGAAAAGCCAAAGAAGGTATTTATGTAGAGACATGCAGTCAATTGCACCAGTCAGTTTTCTTCTGCAACATGGAGTCATGGTTAGAGTACCAGCCCAGGATGAAAGAGGCACTCAATCCATAAGATTGTCTGTATATATGCCATATTCTGGAACGGTACCCTAACTCCTGTCATGGTGCGCTGAGACCGCTCTACTGATTTTGAGTGAACTGAGCCACTGTTCTGCTAGAGATGTGGTTGAGTCTGGGGAAAAAAGAACAATAAGCAGGAGGAAACCAGCTGGTTACTGAACTGTGCAGATGGTAAATCCTGTTGGATTCTAGGCATTAGTCACATGGATGTTTATTTGCTTGTATGCAGAGATAATCCCATGCTGAAGCACTGGTTTCTAGGGAGCTTCATCTCAAACCAGCTTTCTGTTCGCTGTCAACTGAAGGCTACCTCCTTTTAATATTGCTGTATTGTTACTCTTGTGACTAGCACTGTTTCAGAGTAGTGACACGTCACAGCAGCAACAGAGAAAATGAGATGTGATGGGATCTCACAACTGGCACACTTGGGGCTGTGGTCAGTTAATCTAAAGCTGAGTAAAGGCAGAAGTCCCAGCCTTTGGTCTGATTCTGTACATTTCTCTTGGAAGCTTTGTCATGAAGAAAAGAAGTTCTATCATTGTTCATACGTCCTTATCAGACATTTTTCAAATTTTGAGTTCCCATATCTGTGTTTGCCTTAATTATTTTCTTGTTGCATTATGTATGCTAGTATTCTAATCCATGTGTTATGTTTCTGAAGTAAAAACTTAAATGTTTCTGTTCAAAAAATTTGTTGAATTTTCACCAGAATTTTCTTTCTCAGAGGATCTTTGGTGTTTCACTGTACCTTCAAAAAAGTACGAACATCAAAATTTGTGAACTAGGGACATTTTTTCTTTCTGTCTTGTTCCACTACTAACATCTAAGTTTCATAAATCCTTGTTCAAATATCCCTACATATTTTGGCTGAAGAGCTACAGTAGTGCACAAACACTTGCATCAATTGCAGTGCTCCAGGACCTTAAGATAAGCTATTTCATCTCTGTGAGGTTTACCGTATGAGTGATGCAGGAAGTTTATTTTCAAAGGATGTTTCTGGTCAGTCTTCAGATGCAGTGAACATCATTTTGGCCCATTGGGTGCACTTTCTAATGGTTTTGGTAAAGGCTGAATGGACTGAGGAGGGATCACTGAATGTAAAGCTTTGGTAAATGAAGTAAAATTCATTGTAGCAGATGGTCTTCCATAATTTTATATTTTCCGGTGTTCCTAGTTATAGGAAATCAGCTATAGTTTTAAGAAATATTTTGAATGGGTACCTTTAATCCTTATGCTGAGAGTGGGAGTCATTTCACTTAAAATTTTACCAGTTAGAAGCCAGGTAGATAGTCAAAACTAGCAACTCCATCATTGGTGAGAAGCAATAGGATGAATGATTCTTTGCATGTGTCCATCTCTGTTCATCAGCTTTGCCAGTTGCCTAGGTGACCAACTTTAGGTCAATTAAAATATTTTAGGCCAGCCACATAAATTTTCTCTTCTGTCTCTCAGTTTCGCATGAATATCTTATCTCCACACATGCACATAGACCCATATACTTGCGTAGTGAGTCTGTGTTACATATCCACTATCACTTACTCCTTAAGAAAGCCTGTTCTGCTGGCTACAGCTGACAACAGTTTTAGTACACAATTCTTCTTGGGTTTTTTTTGTAGGAGAAAACATGATGTGTCTTGCACTGAGTTTGGGTGAGGAACAATATTTTAAAATGTTTTAATAGCAAGTATGTAACTGCTGCAGATCTGCATAATGAAGATTGTGCATTTTTAAAGGGAGTGGGAGCAAACTGTAGAAGCAAATGGAGGAGAAAATGAAACTTTATTTCAGTGTTTTTAAAATGTACATATCGATGTTTTCTGTATTATTAACTTTTCGTTAGAGATCCATTTTTTTAGTGGGCTACAAAAAATAATGTTTTATCTTTTACCTCCTTAGCCTTTGTCAAGAGAATACCACTATGGCAATAACTTCGGTTATATAGTGGCTTTCAAGCCATTTGGTGAGAAAGAATGGAGAAGAGTTACAGTTACTAATCCTGAAATTGGCCGGTATGTCCACAAGGATGAGTCAATGCCACCTTCAACCCAGTATCAAGTAAAAGTGAAAGCTTTTAACAGCAAAGGGGATGGACCATTCAGTCTCACTGCTGTCATATATTCAGCACAAGATGGTGAGTAAAGGTTCCAGATAAGTTTACAGAGGGTACAGATCAGGACTACCAACATCAGTAGAGAGAACTTGGTACTTGACACTGATTTATACAGTAACATACACCTTTAGCAAAGAGGGTGTGTAGTGGTCACATAGAGCATTTGCAGTGGTTCTGAATCATAGAATCATGGAATCATAGAATCACAGAATTATCATAGAATCTTCGAATCATAGAATCATGGCAGCTTCAGACCATGCCTCCTGTGTGATGCAGAGCAGTTGGTTGTACTTGCTGCCAGTGAGCAATGCATAGAAACATTCAAGATTCTTCACACAACTTGTTAAAAGATTTAAGAATCTGAAAAAAGAAATTCTGATCTTCTTATTAGTCACCTAAACATTTACATCATTTTGCAGCAATGTCTCTGTGATCTTAATACATGTACTTGACGTGTGTGTAATTTTTTTCTTCTTGACAGACCACACTAAAGCCTGTTATTCTACTTAGATCGGTATCAGAATATAGCGCAAAATTGTGAAAGAATGATAGTTCAGTAGTATCTAGTTATATTTCAGAATGTTTAGAGTCTAATATAAAGTATCCCTGCCACATTCTTTATTCTGGTTTGGATGTTAGAGCTATCAAGCGAACAATTTAATGAAAACTTCCTTGACATTTCACTGAAGTCTCTTTCATAGTTCTTACTATAATTATTTCACATGCTGTGATCTTTAGGATTGAAGTTTAAATGACATTTCCTAACTTAGCAGAAGAGAGGAAGTACTAGAAGGTTTATCTTAAATCAGAAGAAACATATACAACATCCTAATTGTAACATAATCACTCAAGCCTCCTTAAAAAAATGCAGATTGTTAATTTCTGCCAGAAACCCAAAGAATTGCTCTTATTTTTCTTTCCACAGAGCAAAATAGACTTCAAAAAGTCAGCAGACCCAGACCAAAGAGCCAAGAGGAGTGCTATGATAAAAAGGCCACATTCTCACTCTTCCGACTCTTTTTCTTTATTCCATGTACTTTATGAGAGATTTATGTTCAACACTTCTATTAGCACCAGGGGGAACTTTGCACACAAATCACCCACACACAGAGAAAAGATAAATTAGTCCTTTTGTTTCTTATGATAATTCAGGATTCAAGCTAGTAACACTTTGCTATCTGAAGGGCTAATATGAATCCTTTTTCTCAGAGAAGCATGCCTGAGGATATCATCATCCACAGCTACTGCAGCAACAGAATGGTTGGGTTTTCAATTGTGTAAATCAGTTCGTAAATAGCTATGGTGTAACAAAAGCCATATCTGCCAAATAACATTTCAGTATTCATCCTTTCTCAGAGCCATTATCGACAGCTGATAAGCTCCCACGTGCTTATGTTAGGATCTACTGGCTATGTCAGGGATGGCAGTGTGTATGGCTCCCCTGTGTTCAGCTGTGTATGGCAGAGCCTAGCAGCTCCAAAAGACAGAAGAAAAGTGAAGGTGTAAGAGCTTCCAGAGAAAGAAGTCACTGCAGTGGCTGCTGATATTCTAAAATAGACTTCAGCCAAGTCCAGATGCTTAATAGAAATGCTTGTGGTTAAATAATGCCAGATGCAGGCAGCAAAATTAATTCAAACTCAGTGAATCTACTTCTTTTCATGAGTCACCATAACAGTCATATTCATGGTGCTTCTAACCTTACTAGTAGCGCTTACAGCTCCTGTACAGAGCTTTGACCATATCAAATCCAGGAACTGTAGGTAGATATAATGAAAGTTATTCCAAAGAGAATTCTGCAGAGTTTTCTGCTGGCATCAGGACTTGTACAGAGTCAGCTCTGTACCTTGTAGCATGCTTACTAGCTCCTGACCATAACTTTTTATAGTTACACATAGAAGATAATTGCGTGGTGACCAGTAGGTTTTCAGCGAAGATAAGATATTGTGAGGACCACCTGATTGCTTCTTTTATTGTTAGAATTACTGAATTACTTGGCTAGAGAAAAGCAGCTGGCTTTTCATATTTCTGGCTTGGGAAAGATTGCAAAATATTTATAGACCATAAATGCCAAATAGAGATATAAATTATTTGGAGCTCATTAGCAAGCATAACCAGAAGTATATTGTTTAGAGTATTGTATCAGCAAAATCCCTGGCAGCTGTAATTGATACAATGGAGGAAAGTCTGACAGTGATTTCAATATAGATTAGGTCATCACATCTATTCCACCTGTACTTCTGTAACTCTGAATTAGCAAGTCATATTTCTACTGTCAGACAACACAACTGAGAGATTTTAAAGCAATATGGTCATAGAGTATTCTGTAAGGATGCATATAAATATACATACATACCTAAATATAATGACAGCATTTCCACCAAGTTGTGTGATTTGTAATATATACATATGTGTGTCTAGTTATAACTGTGAACATCTTTATTCACTTTAGCGACTGGGGAATTTCTGTGTTCCCACATGTTTTAAGCCAAGTTCCATATCTGACAAGTACCAGTCATACCTGCCATTGCTAGTAGTGAGTAATGATTGCTAGTAATGAGTGCATAGGCCTTTTGCTTATCTAAATTCCTGTCATTGTGAAAACACTTTTGCAATAATGTATTCTTTTTTAATTATACATTTGCATTATTAGCAGTCATTGAAAGACAATTACAAAAGGTAACTTTGCATATAAGATTATTTTGTTACCTAGGATACTTTTCATGAGAGATGTAACTGATTTTTTTCTTAACAGTGGCTGTTTTGATGCATAGTTGACTGGAAGCCCAGTTGGAAGATTAAGTATTTGAAAGCCTTCCTCAGCTTGGGCTGCCATGCCTGTCTGTTGCAACTTGTTTCAAAAGATTCATTTCTTACCTTGGAAAACTTTATCTTTTATAGACATTGCTAAGTTTATGCCTTTTGAAATTCATTACCTCACTTAAAATGCAACCAGCAGTGAAATAACTTCTTATAATGAAACTAGAACTTAATATTGTAAGCCCTGAATAAAAGCATGTCACATTATAATGGTCTGTATTCTGGATTACCTGCTGTCCAGAGCTAAGCACAGAAACCAAATCAATCGTGATGTATGCCTGATAGAAAGGTGTTCTTGGGTTATTGCACACCTATCTTCAAGTTCATATGTGTCACTTGCTAGCTTTATCTATGATATTTGGCCTATAAAAACTTTGTATCATCTTGATTTAGTGACATACACATGAATATTTGTGTGTAACTAGCTTAAAAATCTGATGTATATAATCAGTGAGCTGCTTTCCAGTTTAGGAAAAGGTGGCTGGATGTTTCACTCTGTTTTTCAAAGCCTCTTTTTAATTTATACAAATTTCATTGTGGTATCTGTTGAAGCATAAAAAATAGACAGTTGGAGCCAAGCGATAGGATCATTGCTTTGTTTTCATAGAGCCATTTCCCATACAGATCATCACTGAATTTAAAGTTTGCTTAAGGAAAACCAGATTAAAGACTAACACACTTGGCTCCCAGATACCAAGAAAATAATACAAAATATTAAAGTCAGAAGAGCCCCTACAAGCGAATATGATGATATTACTGGATGAGATTGAATGTGTAACACGTGTTTCATCTTCCAGCTCCAACTGAAATACCTACAGATGTGAGCATAAAAGTTTTATCATCTTCTGAAATGTCTGTTTCTTGGCACCATGTTTCTGATAAATCTGTGGAAGGATATCAGGTGAGTTTAGAGGTGACACTGTATATCTTCTCCTTCATTTAATTTCAGTAATTAAATGAAAGAATAATCCCTTCTCTAGCATTCTATCTCTTAGGGTTCACTTCTCTTTTAGTTGTCATTTGTTGTACCGATTTTGCATGCTGAAACAGATTATTTTTTGTTGGACTCTGTGATCTCAGAGGTCTCTTCCAACCATACGATTCTATGATTCTATGTACTTCATTACTAAACCATATTGATAAATGTACGTGCTCGCTATTCAACTGAAAAAAAGATATTATGTCATAAAAGAATCTTGTCTGATAGGCTATTGAATGCCTATCTCTACCTTCTCAAAATATATTGAAATTAAATTTGGAGTGTAATTGCCAACACGGACATGCAATTTTAACTAACTCATAGCCCATTTAAATTATCAGCAGTTATTAATATAATTCACCCACAAATCTTGTAGTAAGTGAGACTACGTGACAAATGCCCAGAATCCAGTATAACAGAGACAGAGCTATTGTGCAAGGCAGTAATGTTATGTTCGCGGTTTCTGTTCTCCATGTGAAAAAGAGCTTCAAGGTACATTCATCTGATCCAAGACTAAGTGGTACCACTGGCAAAAATTGTCTTTGTCCTTGTACAAAGATGGCAACAGCCACAAGGTGAGTGCAACCAGAAATGGCCATATGGTAGTCCAGCAGGGAAGTCTGGCGCCATCCACATGCAGTGGATGCTGATGAACTCCACAGTGTACAGTTCGGTTACTTTGGCTGCACTCCAAAATAGGGATTTGGGTCTTAGTTTGTTAGTGACTTCCTTTGTAAATTAAGTTGTCGGCTGCCTGATGGCAGACTCTGTGTTCCAAAATAAGTACGTACAAATGTGGAGTAACCTCATAGAATGTATTTTTATAACTGCAATCTATGAATAAATGTTCTTTTAATTAGTAGTACGTTTCTATATTTCCTGATCTCTGTTTCTGTCTCCATGAGATTTATGTGATACTTTTCGATGCTGTAACAAGATCCAAGTAATGATATCAATAGGAACTAGTGTAGTATCCCACATAAAGCGCCATTCTACACAGTGCACACAGAAAGTTTTAAAATTTCTAGCAGAGGACATCGGGTTTTGAAATTAGCTCACTAACATCAACAGTAGCTCCTAAAGCAGCCCACTGGTTTGGTGTTTCATAAGGATTGTGCAACTAGAGTAGAGTAGAGAATCATTCATGGTCATAACTGAGAGCTGACTGGAGTGACCAGATCTGTGAGCTCGGGACAGCCATCCATGTAGCAGTGTTGCAGTCCCAAGCTGGACAGTCTGTGCAGAAACTGGACGCAAAGCCTGCATACCCTGAATAGTCAGAATGAACATTCAGCAGGCACACACTGAGGGAATTGTGGGGGAGAGCAGCAAGGAGTGCTGGGAGAGGTTGGGATTGCAATAGCAATAGAGCATGGCAATGGATGTTCAGAGTTGTAATAGTGAATGGGGTAAAAACATTGGAGGGTAAGGATAAATTGGGAAAGAACATGGTGGGAGAACATTCCCATAAGCAACACAATTTTGCCTGTTCTTTTACTTTATTGTGTATAAAGCCATCTGAGTGCTGTTAAGGGATGTCAGGAGAAGAAGGAAAGGGAGAGGATTCAGTGGGAAAGAATGGGATGCATAGGACAGTCAACAGGAAAAAAAAAGAAAAAACCTGGAAAGAGTGAAAGATGTTTGGGCTGAAAAGATAATAACTGCTGATCTGTAGAAAGGTGGGATACCCTGGTAATGGTTGGAGAGCTCTGTTGCACAGAAAAGAAGATGTGTGGAGTGTGGCCTTGTTTTGATAGCCGGAGCGTAACTTGCATTAACTCGTTTCTAGAGAAGTACTAGACTTCCATTCCACAGATCCAGTGTGAACTGGGTGGCTTGAATAGGTAAGTGACCAGTGGCACTAGAATATGAATCTCTTTTATCTTTGTATCTTTTGCTAAAGTAATCCTCTAGTTATCAGGACTGTGGAAAAAAGTTCCCATCTGGCTACACAATAAACAGACTGATAGGCATGAATTACTGCCCACAGAGCTCAGTGAGGTGTTATTTCTGAGATTTTTTCTCTAGAGAAATCACCAGCCTCATCCTAGTAGAGGGAAAGCAGCAATAGGCAAGCCTGTATTTCTCCACTGAGGGCAAAAAGAAAGCCTTGTATTCCTGAAGATTAGATCTGCCATCAGTCCTGTAGAAACCATAGGGCAGGACGAAAATAGAGAGGGCTCTTTGGGAAGGTCAAGGCTGCAGATAGCTTGGGTGAAGTTACAATACAAGTGGTGGGGCAAAGAGCACTCAAACTACATTGTAAAATTTCAGTGAGTATTTCTGGAAGGCTTTGTCTCTATTGGTATCATGAAATATTCCTGTATTTATTTTGTAATTACTGTTCAGCTGTAACACAGGTTAGCAAAATCCCTCATTCACCAGAAAACCTTCTCAGATCCATTCTGTTCTTTGTTATTACATGAAAATTGCACAATTGACCTTTTAAATGCTAGAGTTTAAGAGGTGGGAGTACCCTGAGCAAAGTACCTGAAGGTATTTCACCTGTGACACAATGCTTTTCACACCAGGAGGAGTCAGATTTTCTTTACACTAATGCGTACTGTCAGGATGAGTGCCCTCATGGTGATGAGTGTGAGCTGATACAGCTTGCCATTACAGAGGAGTATTCTCAGCTCACACTTAAATTAGAGATAAAGTATGAAAACTGTCTCCATCCATATAGAGAATTTAAGATTAATGAGTTCTCACAATAGCCGGCTAAAAGCCGTAGCTCTCCAGTGCATGCAATACCAAATACATTATCCATATTTCCTACTGCTTCTATGGAACAGATATATGCTTATTTTATTAAACAAATTTATCACTACTCACCACCATTGCCCCTTGTTTACTGCAATATGCTATTAGCATTCTTTCTTAATATCAGTAAAGTATCTCTTATGTCTCTGCTATGTAAAATTTGAGAGCTACTGTTTCATGACACTTACAGAAACAACTTCTGATGTATTTCAGTATATTAAAATTTGAACAGAGGACAGGACCCTGAAAGAGAGTGTTTTTCCCTGATTTTGGCATGAAGGGCTGCACTAATTTTTGATAGCTAAGACATTGCTTACCACAGGACACTGTTGGCTTATGTCCTACAACAAACTCTAGAGCTAGGGTGACATATCACTTTCACTGGGAGTGAAAGAAATTTCCCAGTCATTTCAAGAAACTTTAAAATTATTTAAGTAATAAGTGACAATATAAATGTGAGAACAGCATAAAGAAGACAGTACTCTTTCTTATTTCTCAAGGGAGTCGTCTTACTTCAATTTTTTTTTGTTTTCCAAGAGTAGTTACAATGATTCAAATATTCATATATGACTGTGTATTAAATAAAGAAGTAAAGGAGACTATTCCAAGTGTGTGACACACAGCTCACATTCTATTAGTTAGGTTCACAACATTGCAGCCAAGAACAATTATATTTGGGCTTAAAATTTAATTTAATTTTTAAATTATATTGCTTCTGCCTGAATGTAATATGCTCTCAGTGATGTTATTTACATTTCTATTCATTTTTCTCACTTGTCTTGTTTGATGCTATACATTACTTCTTGTATTACACCCTTAGAATCACTGTAGTGCAAATGAACAGTAGAATGATAGAAAGTTTTGCAAGTCAGAGGTGCTCAAAGGCTTCCAGCATATGCTCCATGATTAAACGAATCTTCACATAAAGTGTATTTGCCATCTTTAAGTAAAACAAGTAATTAATATAATAGAACATACACAAAAATGAATTAATTAGTCTTCAAAGGCCAGTTAATATCAACAACAAAGCTACCATTGGTCCTGCCTTAGCTAATAAACTTTTGGCCACGTAGAACTTCACAGACATCCCTTTGCTGCAGGCTAAAAACTTGTTTGAACTGAGATAGACTTGGTGTCCTCTAGCTCCTGATGTACATACCCTCTCACACTTGAGTCAGCCACTGGTAGTTGATATTTTATGGCATACAGCTGGTTACATTCATCAACAGCAGTTTATCTACAATAGTTTTTTAATTAAAATCGTGCAAAAAAAATTCTAACTTGAAGATCATAATCAGACCTTCAGCTGAAGTGTCTGTGATGGCCAGTTTGAAACCATTCATCAAGTGGACGTTACTACCTTACTGAAGAAGCCTGCAGGATGAATTGGGTGCACATTCCTCACTCATTTTGGGGGAAAAGCTGCTTAGTCTGTAAAATAGTCACCCAGATATGAGGAATTTCATGAGTGTGAGTGCCTGATTTACAGTAAACTGATGTTTATGTTGCTAGTGGATTTAACTTCCAAAACACTGTGCAGGACATACTTTTATATAACTAAAAATTACCTGTTTGTGCCTGCTGAGAGGCAGGTATGCATGCTGTATTTAAAAATCTGAGCCAGTTTGACCTGCGTATAAAATATGATTCTCTCTACAGCAGGAAAGAGTTAAAAAAGCGATTAAGATATAGTCACATTTATAATAATCAGAGTATGAGTAACCTCTGACACTGGAGGACAAGACTTAGGCAACAAACATTGACAAGAGACTTCAGTATTTAAATGAGAGTAACTGTGTAGTGATATTGCCTGTTACTGTGTCCAAAGACATCGAAAGTAGGTGAAGAGAAATCCTCTACTGCACCTCTCCTCATTCAGTCACAGTGTGCACTCTGAGGTAAAAGAAAACAATGCTTTATTAAAAAATTTAATTTAAAAACGATCAAGTGGAAATAAAGCGTTGACAAACAAAGGTTGTACACATAATTTGTAAAGATAAGATCTGTGATATTAACACCTTGACATCTACTCTTTTACCCTATTCATTAAATGAAGTCTCCAGGGAAGACTAATCTCAACAGAACAGAAGATTAAAGCAGTTGCTATTTAAAAGATAAAATAACAGGGTACCCAATATCACCAGTCAGATCTTACAAAGCAAGTTTTTTCTAGAGCCCGAAATTACCGTCATTAACCTCTAAAAATATTTGAAAGGTCCTCATGTAGCATACCCAAAAATCATTATGAAGAGAGACAGAAATGTAGCAGAAACTCTGAGAGTAAAAACACTCAAAACTGCAATGTAATGGGATGGCTTTCCGCTCCTTCAGGTTAGTGTGGTAATTTATTCTTATGCAAATGGTTATAAACTAGACAAAATCCAGAGACAGTGGTTTGCTCTCATTTGCATCTCGCAAGGCCATGCAGAATAGGATCCTGTGTGTCTGATGGACTCTATGAAATGGTGTCAATCCATAGGAGTTTCTCTCTTTTAAACTGGTGCTTTGTAATGTGTAATGAGTTAGAGTAGAATGGAATAATTTCTTGGGAAATGAAACATCACAAAATTTCTATGTATACTAAGTTCACTTTGAATTTTAAGATGTTGCAAGCTTACAGTGATACTTTTCCCATAGTCTAAGGATTTTCAGATTCTTTCTCATCTACTTTGACAAATGTCATTTTGTACTGTGAAATCTTATCGAGTTTAGCCAAAGGACTTCAGAAAATGGTTAAATACACCTATCTAGACCTGCAAATATAGAAGACTGGATCGTTCCCATTTCCTAGATACAAGTACTAAAGGATAAGAATTGCAAGACAGTTTAAACAAAATGTTGTGAAAACATTACAAGAGTTTAGTCTACACTGTAGGAAAACAATATTCAAGTTGAGAGTAAAATGCTCAAACAAAACAGCAAAAAGAGAATTATATTGTTCTTTGAAGGTATTATCCATCTCCCAGGCTTCTAATGAGAACAAGTTAAACCACTGTGAGGAAAGGTTTCATAATAAAATCTGAATTTGTTTCTATTTCTTTATGTCTATATATAACTTAGTTAAAATCACAGCCTATAGAAGGAACTCTGTACTATTGCCATCAGATTTCTTTCAGCTCACTTATTACCCGGAGAACATAGTGTAGAAATACCCAGCATTCATAATGTTTTATAAACTTTATTTATGATTAAATATGTTAAATTTAATCCATCAATTTGTTTGCTTGCAGATTCGTTACTGGGCTGCTCATGATAAAGAAGCAGCTGCACAGCGGGTACAAGTGAGCAATCAAGAATATTCAACCAAACTGGAAAACCTGAAGCCTAATACTCGCTACTATGTAGATGTTTCTGCCTTCAATAGTGCGGGCTATGGCCCTCCCAGTAGAACCATCGATACTATCACCCGGAAAGCACGTAAGTGAATGGCGCATTAGGTTATTTATAACATCATGTACATTATTGCATGTTGCATCACAGTCATCAGGTTTTCAAATGTGGCTTTTCATTCATATACCAAATACTCTCCCTTTATGTGGTATTGGTTCTTCATCTGAAAATTTCTACTAAGGCTTTCCTTCCTCTCTTTTGTTGCCACATACAATGTGGGTATCTTACAAAAGGTAAAGAGACTAAGATTATAGGCTCATAGGAGGGTCAGCTACAAGCTTGGATCAGGTTGCTTGGAGGTTTATCCAGTTGGATTTTGAAAATCTCCAAGGATAGAGAGTGTACAGCCTCTCTGGTAAACTGTTCTGCTGCCTGATTTTTTCTGAGCATCTAGTCTGAGCCTCTTTTGATGAAATTTGTGCCTTTTGTCACTCGTCCTTCTACAATACCACTTTGAAGAGTCTGGATCTTTCTTCTTGATGGCCATGTAAGAACCAACATGGGGCTTCTATGTTCCCTCCAGAGCAGACTCTTCTCCAGGGTGTACAGTCCCAGTTGTCTCACCCTCCCTTCACAGGGCAACTGCTCCAGCTCCCCACCAGGTCAGTGGCCCTCTGCTGAACTCACTCCAGATTACCAGTGTCTTTCTAGTACCCGAGGGCCCATAGTTGGACATGATATTCCGAGTGATGAACAACTCAGACCAGGTATTACTTGGACACCTGTATGATGTCTTTCTGTTTAATCAATAGCGAGAAGGATTGTATTCTGATGATTAAAATGTGACCAGTTGACATTTTCTTTAACAGTAGAGGGAGCCAGGATCAGCCTTGAAAAGCGGGCGATCTGAATAATGCCCTTAAATTTACATGCCATAATAGGTTTCTGAATATAGGTCCTGACTTAATGATAATATCTACCTCTAACATATACTGAACGATATTCAATTAAGAAATACATTTTGTACATTTGAAACATGTGTATGGGCTAAAAATAGGTACAACTAATTTGATGATTTCTCTCAGTAAATAGCATATTGTGCAACTTGCACCTGCAGGATTCATTTGTTTTGAATAAGACTTCAATTTGTAAGTTTATTGGGTGAAATATAATTAATGGTTTCTGCACTGGGGTACTCCAATTTCTACTGAGCTAAATGCTGTAGAAATGCCTTTAAATGGTTAATTAAATGTTTAATCTCAATGAATAAATATGACTTAAGCCGCATTTCTGGGAGATTCTGAACATAGCTGCATGCCAACAAACGCACATGGTCAGCAACATAGTGAAGGCTAATGTTGGCCACTTCCATTCTGGCAACAGCGAAAGGCAAACCCACAAAGCAGTCACTGCACAAGCCATCCAAAATTGCCTGGCTGGAACTGTAGCAGTTCGTTCCAGGAAGAAGACTATCCCTTAATTATATAAAGATCAGCCTAATTTCTCTTTTTACATTTTTACATGTCTTAATGAAAATGTCACTGAACATTTATGAAATCTCATTTATGTGCACGTTATACATATGTTGCTTTTCAGCTCCAAGCCAGCGCCCAAGAATTATCAGTTCTGTAAGGTCTGGTTCAAGGTACATCATCACCTGGGATCATGTGAAGGCAAAGTCAAATGAGTCTGCAGTTGAAGGATACAAAGTATGATCTATGAAAATATTTTTTATGTTTGTGTGTATGTTATATGAGGTGCATTTTATAGACAATGTTGAATTCTGGTACCTAATCAGAATAAATATAGCTGCATGACAAAAATGAAGATATTGTGCTCAGAGGACACAGACATCCAGTAGGCTTCCGGCAAAGCCTGTCAACTTAGTCAGTGGTGAGAAAAGACTGGGGCGCTAATTCAGTCAGGTGGTAGGCCATACGATGGGGATCAGTGACTGCAGCAACCTGCTTTCCCATGTGATTGCATTTATTGTCTGTTGGCTAAAAATAATGCTTAAGTAAACTTTAATAGTTTTTCCTTATACCAATATGCATTGTTCCAGCTTTCTCCACAGTTCCTTGAATATGAGCTCTTTAAAGTCTGGGAAGGTAGAGGAAGGGAAAGGACATTTAACGTCATTAGATGAAATTACTGTATAACTAAAGCAAGGGTACATAGGGTGTATAGAGATCTTCAAAAACTAATTCCTGTTTAACTTTGCTGCTTGCTTGGCAGTAAGAAAAGTAGTATCATGTTCTACATGTACAAACTTTGCTTGTGGAGATGAACTGCTTTCCAGGAATTGCTGAAAATGTTTCACCGAGATGATTCCAGAAGGCGTGGCAATTTTTTCTAAAGGTCCTGCAACATATACACTATCACATTTGCAATAGTTTAAATTCATTGAGAGTTAATAATAAGATTGAATTGTTTCGTTTATGCAAATCGTAATAAATTTTATGTCAGAAAACCCAGCTGAGCTCTCAGATTTTTATTTGATGATCTGTGCCACCCTGCATTATTATCCTCTATCGTTAAATTACTTATTTTGAATGTAAGAGCTGAAATTGTTTTTCAAAAGGTGTCATAAACTCATAACAGAAAAAAACAATGAGGAAATGTGTTGTCTGGGTTCACCCTACATAAAAAGAGGAAAAGTAGTATCAGCCAGTAAGATTTGGTATATATAGACTTCATATATAAAAACAACCCCAATACTTTATCAGCGATGCACTGTACATATGTAACTGCTTTCATGGAAATGTAGCATTTCAGTAACTATATCTACTATGTTTTCCTAGGTACTTTATAGACCAGATGGACAACATGAAGGCAAGTTGTTTTCAACTGGAAAGCACACAATAGAGGTCCCAGTCCCTAGTGATGGTGAATATGTTGTTGAGGTCCGAGCACACAGTGAAGGAGGGGATGGAGAAGTAGCTCAAATAAAAATTTCAGGTGAGCAGATAACTCCCTGTCGTCTTTCCCACATTCCATGGAAATTTTGGGCTATGTATTTTCCTCTAGAGATGGGCACACCTTTCCCATCCAAAATTTGAGAGGTAGCTCTTCAGCGGTGACTCCTCTGATAAATAGAGGGGTTTTTTTAAAATGTTTCTGAAGACTCATAATGCACACAAGACAGTTCAGTAGCAGTCCAGCTCAATCATGGAAGCACTGCCAGTCTTGCAAATGTCAGCCTGTTTCTTCTAGTGCCCCTAAATGTAGTCTGCCACTTGCTAGTAGAGTCCTACAAGCAATAATCCTATAGGTCCTAGTACCTGCTGCATCCGTATCTCGTTCCTTTGTGAACTGTTACTAAGAGGAAAGTAACTGAGAAGAGTGAGTGGTCCACAGTGATCCACAGACCAATTGCTACGAAGTTCCACTTTTCAGGGAAGAAGGGAGCTGTGACACAAAGAGATAAATAAACAATGAGAAATGCAACACACTCAGCTTTAGAGTGGTCTGCATGATTGGGAAAGAGAGTATGGATAAGGCTGATTCAACTTGTGTTTGGTGTTGGCTTTAAATACAAGCTCAGACATGGTCTGCACATCTCTTTCCTGTTAATGTTGTAATTTAAGTAGTGTTTTAGCACATAGTGTATGAAGTAGAACATATGAATAAACATCAGGGACTTGGATAGTGTCTTTGCAAGGTTATGATTTAAAAAAGTCAATTGCATTGTTGTCTGTTTAATTAAAAAATGTACTTGGGCAATAGTAAGGATTGAACATCAGCAGTATTCTTGTCACACAGTCAGTGCAACCATTATTGTGTCTTTTAAGGAAAGCGATGCCTATGCTGTATTATCTATGTACTGTGAGAGAAGCTGCCCGTTCGTAAAGGAGTGGAAATCTAATCTTCTGTTTTCAATATGTACAGTTTATATTACCTAGTGTAAACTCATATCACATCACCATTTTTGTTAGGATGAAGCATCTATTCCAGTTTTGATCAAATGGTATCTAGAGGTGGGGAATCCATCGTTTGCCAGATACTTTGTTCTCATGATTAATAACCTGCACTGTTGACATTTTTGTTGCCCATTATTTATCTATATTTATCTGGTTTAAGGTCTGACCATTGCTTCCTTTCATAGCTTTTGTCTAGATTTAAGACTCTCTTTGTGCCTGATATGTTCTCCCCAGTAAGAAATGTATATATCTATTTGTCAAGTGATTGATCAAATGCTAAACAGACTGAGCGCCTTGAATTTCTTCTTGATAACATTTTCTTCAGGTCTTAAATAATTTTGACAGCTCTTCTTTTCACCTCTCCAACTTCTGAGAATTCCTTTAGGACTGTAGACAGATAACTATATGCACTGTTTCAACTCGGCTGTCTACAGAGGTAGTCTCACCTCCCTAAACTTACTACTCCCAGCATTATTCATGAAAGGCTTTCATTAGCCATTTATTTCCTTGCACTGGGCTATAAAATGGTGTTTATCTTGTTATTCCAATACCAGCTCTAATTCCTTCCTGGAATCCTTGCTTTCCAGGATACTGTGTCTCATCCTGATCTGTGTGACATGCCTCCTTTCTTCTGTATTGTATAATTTTGCATATGGTGATGACAAAACACAGTTGATTTGAATGGCTTAAGTTCCTATGCTGTCTGGATTTCTGTAGGAATGTAGTGTCATTGTCACTTCTTACTACTTTGCCATTTTAGTTCATGTACACAGTTCCTTAGCTGTCTACTTCTGGTTTTGATGAAAATGATTGGATTGCATTTGGTCTGTTACCATTCGCTGTGGAATTAAACTAGAAATTCAATGAGCATTCTTTAATAACTGTGTTTTGAAATCTGCCAGAGATTGAATTCTTAATCCATTTTCTGTGACAGTGTCTCAGGGTACTAAGTCAACCACTTTACAAAAGCTGTAATACTTTGCATTATATTATCATACTTGGGGGAATCACTTTTAATATATTTTATGAGTCGCAAAAAAAAAAGTTGAAGCAATTGATATCTTTGGGGCGTGTCTTAGATCATCTATCTATCATCTATCGTCAGTGTAGTGCAAAGACGCTTTAGGTAGCAGCAGATAGATTACTTCCCAGACTTGGAAGTGGAACCATCAAGTCAGTACAATGTTGAGTCCAAGCAGATCATGTCTTGCCAGTAAGACCTGCCTCAAACCTGCCTGTACAGAGTTAGCACCTCTGGGGCAGAGAGGATTCTAGAAATGATAGTTTATACAGTTTTGTATTGCTTTGCTTTCCACACTGCAGACAGGTCTTCAGCCATGACTTCTACTATATCCCAGCTAAACAGAGAGGGACTTTGCCTATGGTGACCTAGGTAAAGGCAGCATTCCCCAGATTCAGTTTAAGAAAGGAGATCAAAAAGGAGACAAGAGGCAGGACAATCTCTTTGGAATGCACAATATACAGAGGATGGGGCAGGCATGTCAAGGTGTTTCTGAGCTCAAACCATGCTTTTTCCAAAAAGCAGAATGAAGTATAGTTTTAACACCTACATATGGCAAATTATGTCTTCTAATTTTTATTCTTAAGGAAGTTTTCCAGTAGTGCAACGGGGTTTAGAATAATTGCCCCAAAAGGGTGATAGAGTGGGGAGAAGCTTTTGAGTATTGATGACTTTTCTCAAAGATTTGCAGAGAAAAGAAGATCTGGTTTAGTTAGGAATGTGTATTCTGCTGGTCGACTGACCAAAATGGAACTTAGATATTTACAGAGAGATGTGAACAATAGCTAAGGCAAAACATAAGGCACCTTATGGAATTCAGAGGTGACCATTACCTTACCTGACCTTTAGGCATCTGATTCCCAAATTGGCAAACTAAATTAATTTCCTCCATAAATGAATGGGGAGGATTAAACAACTGGAACAAGGGTTAAAAGTAACCTGGTTGCTGACCAGGGACAACCAAATCTTACAAAAGCAGAAGGCTGCACCAAAGAGAAAGGAATGTCTAGAATGCCTACGTCTTCCAGATTACTGTTTCCTGTTGTTCATTTGGTATCAAATCCAAAGTAGTCTACATAATTCACCTGAGTTAGGTGTCTAAGCTCCCATTATAACCAGTTGTCAAATAGGATGTAATTCAGAAGCCTGTAGTATTTGAGATGGCCCAGATTACTAGGGATATTCACACAATCCTGGCAGGCATTGCATGATTTACAGGGTACCTGAGGTCTTATGGATCAGCAATTGGAGGCCAGATAGGACACCAGAAGACATCTTTTGTCCTATATTTCAGGCATATAGATTGTACCTTTTTGCAAACCAAAACCATTTCTTAGATCTGTGTGGCTGCTGTTGCTGTGCTGGGCTGCCATGTTGTCATTGTAGATGCACTCTCAGCAGCACTTGCTCAATTAGGTCTGAATTAGGTTTAAGTACAAGAACATCTAGTTCAGGAACCCCTACTGGCCCTGAGGTCTTAACTTAGGTATTAAAAATACAACACATATTGACTAACAGAAGTTAAGTTTGAAAGTCAAATGCAAAAAAAACTAGAAGTATGTATTATTTTTAGCTCGTCACCTTGTCTAAGGGGAAAACTGTCTTTTATGGTTTTTTTATCCTCTTCCTTCTCACAGAAAACCCAGGCACATGCTGAAAAGGGAGGCAAATGTCCTGCAGCAACTTTACTCTCATATAACCAGTCAGCTTCATACGGGACACAGTGTTTTAGCTGAGAATGATGTAAAGGAAGTTTTCCAAACACATCCATTTCACATGCATTTCTTTTTAGTGAACATCTTGAAATGTTTATCATAAAAACACTCTCTGTATACATGCTGAGCTGCATTTCAGCATATTACTATAATATGTAAAATGCAGTCATGAACTGTTGTATTTTATTGACCAGTGTCTGCTGTACAGTTAGGGGCTCGGGGATATTTTTCAGGCCCTTTATGGGATATTAATGGGCTACATAATTTAAAATTCAGTCTTGAGATGCCCCAGCCAGTTGAAGGTTGGAACTATTGGTTTAACCAAAGGAATCAATTTCAATGACTATCTCTTTTCTTTGAAATATATTAAAGGCTGAGATTTTTTTTCTCCTGCATGCTTTTTGGGTTGGAGTGCTATGTCATAATGTTTATATTAATGGAATCAAAGCAATCTTGCAATCAGTAGGGACGAAAACCATATGGTATTTGGTTGTTTTCTCGCTTCACTTGTGTGACTGCGCTGACTTTGGTGTAATTACTTTATGCCAGAGTAAGGAGAAATTGATTTCAAATCCTTGAGAAAGGATCTCAAATTTTGAAATTTCATCTGGAGCTGGGGAGAGGAGAGCATGACTTCATGTTTGGCAAAGAAATGCACCTTCATGTTCAAATATGAAAGCATGTTAATGTCTCAGTTTAAATAGTGACATGGACAAAGAATAATTAATGTATTGTATATGCTTATAGCAAGAGAATAAAATTACATTCTCTCTGTGTTCACTGCACACATATATATACACAGATATGCATTCCATTTGCCAGAGGCATGTTTTAGGATCCTGAAAAAGTATTTACTTAGAAGCACAGCTTTTTCAAAGGAAAATGCAAAATTTTGCCCATACTAATTCTTAAAAAAAAATAAATTATATTTCAGTTTATTTTTTGTTATTTATTTCTTATTTTATTATTTTTTATTTTATTATTTAAAAGGAACATTATCCACAAAAAGGGCTGCAAGGAGGACCCAGGCAACTATAGGCCTGTCAGCCTGACCTCAGTGCCTGGCAAGGTTGTGGAACAGATCATCCTGAGTGCAATCACACAGCACCTTCAGGATGGACATGGGATCCGACCCAGCCAGCACGGCTTTGTGAGGGACAGGTCCTGTCTGACCAACCTGATTTCCTTTTATGATCAGGTAACCCACCTGGTGGATGAAGGGAAGCCTGTGGATGTAGTCTATCTGGACTTGAGCAAAGCCTTTGACACTGTCTCCCACGGCATACTTCTGGATAAACTGGTAGCCCACGGCTTGGACAGGTGCACTCTCAGCTGGGTTAAGAACTGACTGGATGGCCGGGCCCAGAGAGTGCTGGTGAATGGGGCTGCATCCAGCTGGCGGCCAGTCACCAGTGGTGTCCCTCAGGGATCAGTGTTGGGTCTGGTTCTGTTTAACATCTTCATCGATGATTTAGATGAGGGGATTGAGTCCATCATAAGTAAATTTGCAGATGACACCAAGTTGGGAGGCAGTGTCGACCTGCCGGAAGGCAGGAGGGCTCTGCAGAGGGACCTTGATAGGCTGGAGAGATGGGCTGAGTCCAACGGGATGAAGTTCAACAAGGCCATGTGCCGGGTCCTGCACCCATGGCTGGAGAGCAGTCAGGTGGAAAGGGACCTGGGGGTACTGATTGACAGGAGGGTAAACATGAGCCAGCAGTGTGCCCACGTGGCCAAGAAGGCCAATGGCATCCTGGCCTGTATCAAGAATAGCATGACCAGCAGGACGAGTGAAGTGATCCTTCCCCTGTACTCGGCGTTGGTGAGGCCACACCTTGAGTATTCTGTTCAGTTCTGGGCCCCTCAGTTCAAGAAAGATATTGAGGTGCTGGAGCGGGTCCAGAGAAGAGCAACAAAACTGGTGAAGGAACTTGAGCACAAGTCCTATGAAGGGAGGCTGTGGGAGCTGGGGTTGTTTAGCCTGGAGAAGAGGAGGCTCAGGGGTGACCTCATCGCTCTCTACAACTATCTGAAAGAAGGTTGTAGACAGGTGGGGGTCGGCCTCTTCTCCCAGCAACAGAGTAAGAGGGCACGAGCTTAGACTCTGCCAGGGAAGGTTTAGGCTGGATCTCAGAAAAAAGTTCTTCACAGAATGAGTAATCAGGCATTGGAATGGCCTGCCCAGAGAGGTGGTGGATTCACCATCCCTGGAGGTTTTTAAAATAAGACTGGATGTGGCACTTAGTGCCATGATCTAGTAATCATGATAGTGTTGGATTAAGGGTTGGACTTGATGATCTCGGATGTCTCTTCCAACACAGATAATTCTATGATTCTGTGATTATTATTTATTGTACATATTAGTACCAAATATATTATATGATCATTCATTTTTCATGTGGTATAATCAAAATCTTTTGATCATAATTTGAAAATATCTGTCTGTTGCAAAGATGGTTGTAGTAGTAAGAAAAGAGAACACAGGTAAAAATCATAAGGAATGCTGATGAAAATAGTCCTGTACCTGGCATGACGGTCTTCTATTTCTGATCTTGAAACTTATTATGTATCTGTGACAAGAATGTAGCAAAAAGCTTCTACTAAACTGAAAATACATTTCCAAAAGACCTCTCTACAAGAACTGTAATTTTCACAATGCATTTAGCTGTTGTTTCATGGATTGAAAATTAAGTAGAACATACACAGAATACTCTCTAACTTGGAATATAAATCTGCCTAAACCAACATATTCAGTTCTCTGATGTTTCTCTTGATTTTCCTTGATCGTCAAGTTTCATTTCATTGAAGTTCTAATTTATTGTTACTGCCTCCTTCCAAACCGTACTGTGACAACCAAGGTTTCACAGCTCCGTGTCTTACAACATATTCAGTGCTAGAGAAAGCATTCTCTTGCAAATCCAGTCTACTTATTTTCAATTTCTTCTCTTTTCCTTGTATTTGAACTCAACAGTAGGACAAACTGCACTTTCACATCTAGTCACATTTTTTTAGTCTTTATTATCCTTCTATAATCCCAGTGCTGTTTATTTTGTTAGTTATGTTTATTTGTCTGGGAAAGCCTGGATACATACAAAGCATGAGTGCAACAAAATTTCATCTTTATTGCTCAGGCTTCTAACTAAGCTGTGCAGTGGTGGTTGACAGGCTTTATAGCTAGAAATTGGTTGTGTGTGTACATGAATTTAGAACACAACAGAGATGTAAGAGAACAATATCACATAAAATCAGAGCAGAATAGGTTACTTATTACCAGAGAATACTGACAAGACAGGAATCCATACTTGCTTTTCATCAGAAAGCATAAAAGTGTCCACTGTCTTGAAAATGACCATGTTACTTCCTCCTTCTTTCATCTTCGGTCTGAGTTCCCTCATGCCAGTTTCAGTGAGCTTGGGAATTGCCTGCAAAATCCCCACTGAGGGCTGTTGTACGGTCGCATGAATGCATAGGAGCTCTGCACTTAAACATGAGCAAAGAAGAATTCTATGTCAACTTCATACACCTTCTTACATGTTTTAACTTGTTACATGTCGTAGATTTTCCTGGTTATTCCCAAGGTTGCGAGAATGATATATGAAGATGTGACTGTCAGAGAAAACATGTATTCTTGTTGGATCTCAAAAAGTAAAGGTACTGAAAAAGATATCATAAAAGTATAGAGAAAATGTGTGAGAGTGCTGCAGCTACAGAGTGTATTCTTTTTGAGAAATGCAAGAGAGCCAAGGATGCTTCAGCCTGAGTAAGGATGGCAAGTAAGGTAGTTGTAAACAGTAAGTGAGAGCTAAGTAGGAAAAGATTATTCACTTTTCTTCACAGTATGAAGATGACAGTACTTAGTTATATATGGCAGCAGATTGAAAACTCTCAAAGTAATACACAAAATTAAACAGTGTAACTCCTGCGACAGACTGTTTTAAAGAATACAGTTTTAAATAGAGGCTTGGTCTATCAGCCTTTATTTAAAACCATGTCCTGTATTCAGCTTTTGACTCAGGAGCTACTGAACAGAAGCTACAAAGTAGCTTAGGACACAAATGGGAAAGAATGTAAGAGGAGAGTAGTATTTTGCATACCATGGGTTTTTTTCCCTTCCCTTCCCTTCCCTTCCCTTCCCTTCCCTTCCCTTCCCTTCCCTTCCCTTCCCTTCCCTTCCCTTCCCTTCCCTTCCCTTCCCTTCCCTTCCCTTCCCTTCCCTTCCCTTCCCTTCCCTTCCCTTCCCTTCCCTTCCCTTCCCTTCCCTTCCCTTCCCTTCCCTTCCCTTCCCTTCCCTTCCCTTCCCTTCCCTTCCCTTCCCTTCCCTTCCCTTCCCTTCCCTTCCCTTCCCTTCCCTCACGGGACAATGACTGACTTCTAAAATGTTTACAGAGAAGAAGAAAAACAGATTTTGTTTCACTGTGCAGTCAGAAATACCTTTTTTAAAAATTCAGCAGGCCTTTGATTGCCACTGTTTCAGTAGGACCATACATTCATCAATGAGTTAAAGCTTTGACATTCAAATACAGTTTAGGTAAATTATTCTTCTCCATTAATTTATCCAGTAGTTGAGATGTATCATAGAGGTACTTTCAGGTATTTATTACATAAACATAGGAACACTATACTCCTTCAATTTTATGAAATGAAATGCTTAATATTTTATGTTCATTGTACTCTTACCATTAGTAAAAGATGGAAAAAATCCAGATCATTATTTAACTCTCTTATACTTAAATGTAGCAACACAGCAAAAAAGAGTATCACAGAGAAAATCACATAGCTTATAGTGCGAATGCCAAGGTTAGTATTTTGCTTTAATAGTGTAATCCCTTTGATGCATAATGATTTAATTTAATACAAATGCATATTCTGCTTTCACCTCATTGTAGGAATTTAACTATTGAACTACATTTATGCAGTATTTTTAATTGCTTTGAGAACTCAAAGCCAGCCAAGGAGTATTTAGAGTGATTTGAAGTAACCTTTGGAAGACTCATCTCATTAATTTTTTTCCCCATAATAATCTGGACAGGATTGCAGACATGATCACAGAGGTGAAGGTATGAAGAAGGGAATACTTTCTAGTCGTGACAATTCTTACATGTTTTAATTTTCAGTAGCAAGCCATGGAACTGCATTATTCAAATCCTTGTGGTATTTCTCAGTTCAGTGCTTAACAATCTATCTTACTTTTTTATGGGTGCTTTGGAATGGTGACATACTCATGCCTCTCAGTTTTATGCACCTAATCTTGCCAGACTCTGTTTCTCCTTCACGAGGAGAGTGATTCAGAAGACCTAGGTTGGACGTTTGAATGAAACCTGTCTCTTGAGAGAACAAAACCCAGTGATCCTCTGACAGAGGCAACAGTGATAGTTTTACAATTACTTCAGTGGCAAAGTCCAAGAGACTTCAGAAATGCTCTTTGGTAGTAAGGAAGGTTCACAGCTCTTTAATTTAATCTTAAGGAAGTATCACACAGTCTAGTTCCATTAATAAACACCAAGGTTCAGCGTGGTGGAGATGAATGATCTAACAGAAGCACATAACTGTGTAAAGAGTGTTTACAAAGATGATGAATCCAAAGCCTTGATAATGGCAGATGATGCAATATTGGGCAGTGGCCAGAAATTGCATTTTGCGAGGTTCAGTCTGGAAATTATGAAAAACTCCACCCAGAGGATAACGCAGCACTGGAGCAGGTTATGCAGAGAGGCTGTGCAGTTTTCTTCTTTGGAGATCTCTGTGACTCAGCTAGGTAAAGCTGTGACTGACCAGTGTTGGCGACAGTCCTGATATGAGTGGGAGGCCAGACTAGACAGCCCTAGAGGTACAAGCAGGCATTTTATGCTTCTGCAAACTGTGCAACTTCCGAAGTTCAGATCTTTTTCAGAATATATGAAGGACTTCAATGTCAAAATGCTCTTACCTTTAAAGATTAGTACCATATATTTTACTTTCACTGTATTTCAAAGCCTGTTCACAGAAGCAAGATATGCAAAGATGATAACAGAGCTCTCAGAAGCAGGCACTGGAACAGTGCTACCTGGTCTGTCTTCTGCTCCAGTTCAACACAACTATATTAAGCCAGTGGGAAGTGAAGAAAGAATATTAATTCTGTCGAAGTAGGAAATGTGAGAAGGGTCCTTTCTTTAAGTTCAAATGAATATTTCCAAGTATCATATTTGGTGCTTGTGGCTCTAGCTGTAGTGTGGCTGAAGTAAGAACTTTATTAGGAAAAAAATTCTAACAGAAGATCAATTGGAAAATTTCTTCTCCAGAAGTATGCGTGATTTTTTTGCTATTCAAATCCTGGTGTTTCTAAATCAAGGCTGTGAGCCTTAGAATGTATGTTTTGGAAAAATCCATCTTACTGGCTCAGTACAGTAGAAACTAAGTAAAAAGCTACTTAAACTGTATATTGTATGTGAGGCAATATTTAGATGATGCAGGACATACATTAAAAGACATAATGATCCTTTATGTGTTTAAATTCTGCATCTCAGCATTATTTTCTAATACTGCTGAGCAGAGATAAGTGAAATGTAGAATTTAATGTGGCAGCATAAGTCACTCATTGGAACAGATGAGCAGCTGTTTAAAGGTGGTTTTAGGCAGTGCTGGCTCGTTTAGATATTATCTGTAAAAAATATTACCCTGAATTATTTCCACATCAGGAGATTTCTTCTCTCTCCCTAAAACAAGTATTTCATGAATTTCTAAGTCATTATTTTCTGTAATAATAGAATCCAGTGATGGTATTTTTAAAATCTATTTCTGACATTACACAGTATAGAGGCAGAAAACCTTTTCTGGCTTTAAAGGAAGCATTTGCACTCACTTACAATGGCTGCGAGTAGTTCTGTATCAGGACACTAAAATGTAAAATGATGTGCTCAGCTGGAGGGGAGTGTCATAACTACTACTCACAGCCTTTTCTTCTTGTATCCAGAAAGGCCTCACAATTTGAAAATTATTTTTTAGAAAGCCAAATGGAGTTGCCAACAAATGTACCAAACCAGGAAGAATTTCTACATTAACTTCCTGCTCCTGTTTTTTTGTGTGTGTTCTTGCTAGTTTCTGTCTTTATCTGTTCCTCCTTTTGTTTTACGTTTGTTTGGAACTGGGCAAATTGGACCATTCCCTGTAAAGGTTCTGTATTAACCATTGTACCTTTTCTCTGGTTTACGTAGCCTTTACAGCCTTCTAAGTTGCTTTATCCTGGCTATTCCTATCTGTCTTCTTTACAAGAGATCCTGCTATCCAGCTACCTTGGAAAATTGTATTGACCTTTCTGGTTTAACAGTACCCTATTCTTCAAAGTATATCCTTATCAGTTAAAATTACATTATTTTGCTCTAGGAGGCACATGCTAAGCCAGCTGTTTGCTTTCTTCCTTTGTGCAGTGACTTTAATGCCTGATAAGATTTTTTCTGCTGCCAGATTTAAACTGAGCTGGCCTGTTGGAATAACTCATATTGTTTGCTGCTTCTCAGTTTCCCAGGTTGATTCTGCTGCATATTCACCATGCTGCTCTCCACCTCTGGGAGATTCCTGTTCCCGTTGTTCCTTCTTTGCTGTGCTGATGCACTTAGGGAGCAGAGAGAAGGAGGCTGCGTTTGGGCAGCGATGCCTGCCTTCAGCTTTACCTCTCTCATTCTCAAGGACTGTGTGATGATGACACTTAACCTGTACATGAATAGGTTCCTCACTCAGAACTCCTCAGACATGCAGGTTGGCCAAAGAAGATCTGTCCTTTTTTTCTTCTTTTCAGGGTTACAATGAAAATTCTCTTCTGGGCTCTCATTTTTTCCTGAAAAAAATAGCCTTTTTTGATGAAAAACCTGTCAGTGACTCTCTCAGAGGCTGATCGAATTCCTCTGAATTACTATCAACCATTATTTCTGAGGCCACACGGGACATATTTACGCAACAACATTCACAGCCAAGTATTCTGCTACACCAGACAATCAATGCAATCACAGAGAAACTTTTCTATCCAGACAAGCTACCGAAACTCACTCCTAGCTTCTCCTGCTGCTTCAGCAGGCAGTTTCCACCACTGAACACCTAGTTGAGCACATGATACACCCTTACTTGGCCTGGCAGTACTTCTGGTGCTGCTGGCAAGCCAGTTTGCCTGGAGTGATTACTGACAACTTGGTGAGACAGGGTAGATGCTAAGAGGTATGACAAGCCTTTAAGTCGTATAAGTCATCCTGAAACTCACCAATGTGTGTGAAATACAACCACATCTGTTGCCGTTGCCAGAACAAAACAAAACTTTTACTTGGCTCTGGCATAGGCATTTTCAAGAAGGAGAAGACAAACTAACACCAGGGGGTGGATAAACCACCCAGGCCATCAGCAGCCCTTCAAATATGTTTTTAATATTCTCTCTTTTTTACTTGTAAGAGTTTAAAGCTCTTCTGCAGATGCACAGAAAACCTTAAGAAGGCACAAGGCACAGTAGCTGCACACACAGCACAATTGCCATCTTATACATCTACTCTGCTGCAAAACAGTAATTCACAGGGTTGCAAATTAATAGCACCTTTCTTGAAAGGTTTATGGCACAAGCAACAGGAAAATTTCCTCATGCCCAAATAAAAAAAGGTATTCCTCGACAAGTGAAAGTTGGAACAATGACTTAGCAATGATGCCAATGACGCAAGATAAGCATATTCTAGTTAGTTCAGTTATTTTTCCTTTGCCATGAATAGGGATAGCAGAATTTAAATCATGTCAGCTGATACTGCCTATATCTTTTGCAGTAGCCTTTCATGAAGACAATATTTCCATCTGGTACAAGTGGAATTTCTTTTCAGAAACCAGTTGACAGAACTACAAACCCACTCCTTTTATGGATTTTATCTTACTCTGAAGAAACTACATTTTCTTCCTTCCTGCTTTTCGGTTCTACCTGGGTAAATATGAAAACACTCAGAGAAAAGATATTTATGAAGCCTAATAGATGCTAACAAAATGAACAAACATAGCAGAAAAAGTCTATTTTATTTTTTTCAGGTGGCTCAATTTTTTTTCCCAGGGAAGTCAATAAGCATAGTTAGAAGCAAGGAGAAACAGAATATGAGAAGGCCTTGCATTTGCCTTTCTTAAAGTAAAAAGGAGAAATATAAAGACAGCCCTAACGGAAGATGTGTTGGGTCCTTGAGCCAAAGGAGAATATTCTTTACAGGAAAATAGGTAGGAGTTTGGCCATTCTTTCAAGAAAAAATCCATTTTGCAAAATCAGCAAAAAGGCAGACTCATTTCTTGACTAGTTACAAAATTTATGTTACAATCTTAAATCCTTCATGAATCATTAGCAAGGCCTTTGACACTGTCCCCTACAGTAGACTCCTAGGGAAGCTGGCAGCCCGTGGCTTAGATGGGAGCACTCTGTGCTGGGTTAGGAATTGGTTGGATGGCCGAGCCCAGAGAGTGGTGGTGAATGGTGTCTCACCCAGTTGGCGGCCGGTCACCAGTGGTGTCCCCCAGGGATCGGTATTGGGTCCCGTCCTGTTTAATATCTTTATTGATGATCTGGATGAGGGAATTGAGTCCATCATCGGCAAGTTTGCAGATGATACCAAGCTGGGAGGAAGGGTCGATCTGTTAGAGGGTAGGATGGCCCTACAGAGGGACCTGGACAGATTGGAGAGATGGGCCGATTCTAATGGGATGATGTTTAATAAGTCCAAATGTCGGGTACTTCATTTTGGACACAACAATTCCATGCAGAGCTATAGACTAGGGAGAGAGTGGCTGGAGAGTAGTCAGGCAGAAAAGGACCTGGGAGTGCTGGTTGACAGGAAGCTCAACATGAGCCAGCAGTGTGCCCAGGTGGCCAAGAAGGCCAATGGCATTCTGGCCTGCATCAGGAATACTGTAGTGAGCAGGACCAGAGAAGTTATTGCCCCCCTGTACTTGGCACTGGTCAGGCCTCATCTTGAATATTGTGTACAGTTCTGGGCCCCCCAGTTTGGGAAAGATGTTAGGATACTGGAATGTGTTCAGAGGAGGGCAACGAAGATGGTGAAGGGGCTGGAGCATAAGCCCTATGAGGAGCAACTGAGGGAGTTAGGGCTGTTTAGTCTGGAGAAGAGGAGGCTCAGGGGAGACCTCATGCTCTCTACAACTACCTAAAAGGAGGTTGTAGTCGGGCAGGGGTTGGTCTCTTCTCTCAGGTGACCAGTGACAGAACTAGAGGGCATGAACTCAAGCTTCGTCAGGGAAAGTTTAGGCTTGATGTGAGGAACAAGTTCGTCACTGAAAGGGTGATTGGCCATTGGAATGCGGTGCCCAGGGAGGTGGTGGAGTCGCCGACCCTGGAGGTGTTTAAGGGGAGATTGGATGAGGCACTGCGTGCCATGGTTTAGGTGATGGTTGGTGTTAGTGTTGGTGTTAGTGTTGAGTTATAGGTTGGACTTGATGATCTCAGAGGTCCTTTCCAACCTGGTGATACTGTGATACTGTGATACTGTGATATAAAATACCCATCCTGGTAAGAAAAAATTCTCTTTTCCTTACTCTTACTAAGTAAAATTTATGATAACTTGTGTCATAACTTTATGGGTGTTGCAGCAACTGTATTATTCAGATAGCCACTCTGCATCTACCTGAACAATTTGTGCAGCGTAAGAGGAGTAGCTCTGTAAAGAAAAACAATGGCACCGAAGATCCAGCTCCACACTGTGTGCTCACGTCAGGTTTTGCTTTGCACTGCCTCTTATCTGATCCTGCACAGGCTATGATCCAAGACAGCTCCACAGTGCAAAATAAATCCTAATAAAGGGGACAGCTGCGATACTCACTTTAAAAACACACTTGTCAAACAAGAAAAGTCATGTAGACATCCTCCTTGATGTTCATTGCCTGGAAACTACGAGAACTGATGTAATATAATACAAATTAATCCTTGAACAATCAATCCTGACAACAAAAGCAGAGAAAGAGTTTTTCCACAAAAATATCAGCTCATGATTAGCTGAGGAAACTTGAAGTTTGTGTATGTTGGCTGGGCAAACACTTTCCCACTGAAAAAGTTATTCACATATGACAGCTTCACAGATGACCAGTAACTAATTTCCTGGTTCGCAGATCTGATGAAAGCAAGATTTCAAAACAGGCCGCCAGATTTTTTTTAAAATCGAGTGTGAAAAGATACTGATGTTGGGAAGAAGGCCAAATATGTCATATCTTAGATAAGTAACATTTAAAGAAAATAATGATGTATTTTTAATAACAGATTGTAATGAAGGCTCAGGAAATATATCAAAGTCAGAGTTATTTTAACGCCTGTTCCATTTAGACATTAAATTGATTTCATTGCTTTTGAATATAATTGGGAAAATGTTGCATACTGTTCAAGATGTCAGAGAAATCCAGGATTTTTATTCAGAAGTGTAAAATATTTTGTCCTAGAGTTTATGTGATTGAGATGGCAATATAGAATTTAAAATTCTAATAAAAACTGTGGATCAGTGGGACTTGACCAGGAGTAACTGTAATATGCAAAGATCTTGCTGAAGGAAAACCCGTCCAGCGTTTACTCAGATAAACAACCACTTATGGGAAATATTTCTGAGAACAAGAAGCAGGAAAAAAAGTTTTGTTAACTGCATGCATCCCATACAAATTGTATTAATTTTTAAGCTAGATTCCGAGTATATGTTTCTGTAGATAGTTTACTCCTTTGGCTTAAAAATATCAACTACAAGAATTCTACAGCAGACAGTAGCAAAGTCTTCATAGCAAGATGGAGACTCAATATAGCAAGATTTCCTATCTTCTTTTGCTTGCGGTTGTTGGAAAAAAACAAACTTAAGGGATTTGTTTTATTGTTTATTTGAAAGAAATGAGGCCTGGCCTCTTGGTTACAAAGTCCACATGTGATGTTAAGTCATGTGATACTGATTCAGTTTTGACCTTGACTTTGATGATTGTAGTTTGCAATTGCTTGCACACTGGATATGCAAGATGTTGGTGGAGAGGAGAGAACACACATTATAACACCGAGGAGAGAATGAATCTTCAGGTGCTAAATATATCCAGCTCATACCTGGCCAGACTTCAGAAGAAGCTTAATAATCCTTCTGTTTTAATTTACATCCACATATTTATTTGTACACATTCATTATGTCTTTATCTGGCATTTCTCTACTTTTTAAAGATTGTTAAAATTGACAGATCACAATTGCATTACTGCACAGAATTAAATCTTGTAGTCTGTTCTCAGACAAAACTTACATTAATTTCCATTCGTGAGCTGCAGGAGTGTGCTGCCTGTCATGCACTGATGAATGGTGTTTCAAGTAAAGCCTGATTCCTGACGTGGGGGTCAGTAATCTAACAAGAAAAAAGAAGAGATAATCTGTTTAATGTGCATTTGTCCTCCTAATGTTCTGTTAATGGGCTCTCGTAGGCTAGGATGTGCTTCATTGCAAGAGCTGTTATATGTTTCTCTACAACAGTGCCAAGCTTTGTAAGGAACTGCTGTAATGGGGTAAATTGCTGATATTAATTCTGGAGCCAGAGAGCACATCTCAGGGGAAGATTTATTATTCCTTTCTTTTTATAGAACAGTTACATGCAAATTCTAATTTCCTTGTATTTGCTCATCATTCAGCTTCACTTGGCAAACTTTTTTCATGTTTTCCTTCACTAGAAGTATTCATGATATGACTTCAGTTCTGTTTTTCCAGCTCTTATCCTAGTCTGAAAAAGGCTGAATATATTTTATGTGCATATTTTAAAATATGGAATCTGATTTTTTTTTCTATGGCTATTATTAATTTGTTAAGAAACAGTACTTTGATATCTAGGGATAAAACTACAGAAAAGTTAATGTGTCTCATAAATCAATAAAAAGTACAGAAAAATACACTCCCATACTTGCACAATTGCCAAAATATGTCAGTTTTATGTATGAGAATATATTTGAACATATATTTAAGTTAATCATAAGCATAAAATTCCTCAGTTTATGGATACTTACAAAAGCAATCTTCCAATATTTTCCTTAATATTATCTTCCACTGAGGTGGATGTACTGACTACTTCCTGTGGAAAAATGTACTATTTATAGAAATGTAGGTTTTGTTCGGGGGACAAAGCTTTCATCTTGGAATTGCAAATAGTACATGTATAGTACATCAGAGGAGATGCTGATCTGAAGGATATCAAACCCAGAGTGTAGTGAGACATTTTGTGAAAAAAAAAACATCAGAAAAATCCCTGCGATTTTATATATAGGAACCACCACTTCTGTATATCTACAGATAACTGATGAGCTGGTGAATCCTGGATTTCTGATTTGAACTTAGCCCACAAACTTTATAAACAATGGGGTTTGTTATCAATCAGTTTAATTTCTATCTGCTTTCCTTTCTTTCTCTGTAAGAAATAAATGCTTGAATGTGACTTGCAGGTGTTTATTTGGCCAAATTCTTGCTTCAAAACAGCATTTTTTCCACACTCAGAATCTTGCTTTGATAACTTAAAATTAATAACTGCCTTATTAGTAGGAAGTTTGAAATAGACACAAAATAAAGAATTAAGCTCTTTAGTTATCCTGAAAGATGCAGAAACTTCTGAGGAAGAAATGTAAAACATAGAGATCTATCTTTCTTGGAGCCTGCATGATGCTAGACCGGATGATGTGATTTACTTGTCTTTGAAGGGGGTCTGATAAGAAAATGTGAATGCTCTTTTGGGACTTCAAATTCTATGAAAGAATACTTGAAATGTGTCATACTGTGTCTGTTCTTAGGTAAAACGGGGCTACCTGCTGAAATCTGTGCCGTTTAGTTTGTGTATTACCTTTTCAGTATGGTTTTTCCTCATTCAGAAGAATATTTGCTGAAGAGCCATCTAGTGGGATGGTTCCTGCAGCTCCACAGGGCTGTCACTGCCAGCTGCATGCACTTCTATCCTTAGCCCACGTTCAACAGCAAGACAAGCAATGAGCAGTGTTGCACCACCCACTTACCCACTACCATCCTGACCTACATGAGCCCTCTCTGGGATGAAAGCGTAGCCTGTTCTCCACCTCCTATGGCCCATCTCCAAGGATGCCAGCCAGACACAGTTTGGCTATGGTGTTTTCTGAAATCGATGCTTCTTGACAGGGAGCTGGACCATGGCAGCACAAGACATTTAACATAATATCAGTTCTTAGGCTTGTTTGCCAAAGCAAGCCAGATAAAGATTGTAAGCTGTCAATTAATGTTTTTTGTCTTAAAATATTTGTTTAAGAAAGGCCTTTGTGATTTTAACAGACATAAATGTGTAAATGCCACACTACTAGAAGTCAGCCATCTGGACTTTGTAATCTGGCAGGTAAACAAATAGGCCAGGCTCTTTGACATCTCTCAGATTATTGCTGATCATATGAACATTAACATTTCCAAAGGTGTCTCTTTGCTTCATCATATTTCAAATACTCCATTAATTTTGTTTTCACATGTTTAAATATTTATTTTGACCTTTTACCTCCTGGTATAACCTCCTGGCTTGTTGGACCAGCCAAATCAAAATACACTGATGTATTCTGAATGGACTGAGTGCTTGTATAAACATGCTGCATAAACAGCTCTTGCAAAGAAAAGAGTGAGTCTCCCGCTGTACTGCAGCAAGTCTCTTTGTCCATTTTAGATTATCCACGCAGGTAGGGACTGTGCTGAGATATGCCAGCTGGTGTTCCAGCCTGCATACCCCATATTCATACTCACTTCCAGGGTTCTTCCCCTCCATCATGAGTAGTGCCGAAATAAGACCTTGTGTTGTTATGTGTTCGATGTGCAGGTGCCACCGCTGGAGTACCAACTCTGCTCCTGGTCCTGGTGGTGCCTACCCTGGGGGTCCTCGCCTGCTTGGGATTCTGAATGTAGCTGGATTTACCTTGTCCTCCACCTAACACAAAGGACTCCCTTTGAAGATGAGGACCACAACTCTTTTTGATTCCTGTGGCACCATCCAAAGCCAAATAGATTACACTTTAAGATAAATTACCCTACCGATTTCCTATGAACTTTAAGAGGACTGAGGCATCCAGGAACTCCTTCATGAAGTAAATCAACTTTTGAAAGGCTAAGAAATATTTTTAACTTGTTCCAATATGCCTTATAAAACACTTATGCTGATCTGTGACAGTTGCATGATTCGGTCCAACGGGGCAAGTTACAGTGTTAAAACCCAATAACATAGGCTGTACAGTGAAAGTAAAATCACCATACGTAGGTGCTTTAACTCGAATAACAAATTGTGAAATATAATAGAGATTGAAATGTTGATTGTATGTGATAAATGTAAGAGTACTATGTCTGTCTGTACTATCCTGTATGTTTTGTGTACTGCATATTTTTGAATGGCCCCATCATCATTTATTGGGATTACTGGTTTTTAGAGAGACAGTCAAAGCAAAAACATTTCATTTTTTTAGAGCTATATTTCTTGAGGCTATTGGATAGGATTTGAAGGACTTGAAATAAAAGTCAGTGACAAGGAATTTTTTTTATTTTAAAGATGCTCAGAACACCTGACACATGCATGCTCAGCTTAAGAGAATTTAACTGCACGTCACTGACACAAGATTTATCATGTTTTTTCTTAAAACAATTCTGCAGAAAAATTCCGTTACAGTGGTTGTTGCTGATTTTAGGAGTGAAAGGTCAGCTTTCAGGGAAGCAGTGTAATGTATTGGTTTTGATTTAATATTATTAAATTATTTTTAAGGTAGCAATATAACACTTAGGAGTTTGGAGCTGTAGTCCATGTTAAGATCAGCCCAGTGGACCGTGAAATGGTAGGAAACATATGTTATTTTTTAAAGTGAAAATATTTAAAGTATTAAAAAAAAGAAGTTATACAATAAATGGCAAAAACAGAGTAGCACAGTTAAAAAAAAATATTATATTTACATTTTTATGCTGCAGATGCTAGATGTTACCTTCCTGTGAAGGTGGACATTTGGGAGAATTATATGCTTTTTCAAGAATTTGATATTATTCTAATGTTCATAGTGTTGTAAATAAGAGTTTTAAATTCTGAGACTGTCTCCCTGTTTGATAGAGTACTGAGTGATCCAACTATGTGTTAATACATGGAAGTCAGATCCCAACTGTTAGTCAAATCTAAATGTTTACTATGGCCTTTGCAAAATGGGAACTCTATTAGAGATAGAGAATGTTTTTGTTCTGACTGTGTCTAGAGTGTTTCAGTGTTGGGTTTTTCGTTGGTTTGGTTGGTTTTTTTTAAGTTGTTAAAGAAATGCATATTTCTTTCATTTTTCATGGTGTGCTGGGAATTAGTTTGAGTGTGAATGTTGAAGGAACACAGTGATATTGAATCAGCTGGCTCAAGTAATAGTGCAATGTCTGATGCTTCAAGAACTATAAGCTTTGAATCATATTTTATTAGCACAACCTTGCTAGCTACTTAGAAATAGATTTTATCTTTTTAGTACTGATACTGTAGAGGTCCGTAATTATAATATTTACATGAAGCAAGAATAGGTGTATTAATAATTTACACCCCCTCTTTTATTTGTATAATTTTGTACTATATATTTACATGCAAAAGTGTAGAGTCTTCATTAAGAAATATCAATAATTCTGGTTTACTTTAATTTTAAGTATTTGTTACAAGATGAAGATTTTTTAAATAGGTGAAAGTGATAACTTCCCTATAGAGGAATGTCAGTGTGTCAAACACTACTGAGTTTCACAAATTGTATAATTATTTCAAAGAAAAATGAGCTGTCTTCATACATAAGAAACTAATACACTGTAAGCCTTCTGTAAAAAGACATTGTGGTTTATTGTGTTTCATTTTGTTTGGTTCTTTTGCAGTATGACTCATTTTTATATAATCTACAACAACTAAATCTTTTGCCAAATGCATGATTGCCTTTTACTTTTCTAATACATGGTGTAGAAAGCAAAACTGTTCAGTTTGTGCATGGAAATGACCTGGGAAGGGAAGTCACTTATTTTTTTTTTAGATCAACAACACAGATGAGGTAGGTCTCACATACTGATGAGATAGTTGGAGATTTTTCTGTATCACATAATTATGTAAATTTGACTGGGACCTTCAGTTTCAAATTGTCATCAAGAAAAACTAATGTATGATCTGCTTTAAAGCGTAAGGTTCTTAATTAAAGTTTATATAGATAGACATTTGTTGTTTCTTTATATTTCAGGAAACTTGATATTACTATAATTTGATACTGATGAATATTGAACTGATTTTTTAGTTACTTTTTATCTTTTTTTTTTCAAATGAGTAGAGCAGGACTGTGCTTTGTCCTTTTTATGAATGAAAAGTAAATTACAATTAAATAAATGTATTAATGTTACTCAAAGTATAACAACTGTCTTTTGAATTTGAGCTTTCTAATTTCATGACAGTGATGTGGTCTTCTGTGACAGTAAAGGTGTGGATGGAATGAGGTCCTGTGTGTCCCTGCCCTGCTTTCTTCTGAGTTTTTCTGGAGCTAAAGATCTTTTGTCAGATAAGGGTAGCTGTTTTGCTCTGATTATGGGTGATACAGAAAGAAAGATTTTCCTAACGCTAGTGACAGATATAGTCTCCTGAGACCTTTTCAGAATTTTTGGAAGCAAGAGTTGACCAAGCAGAGCTTTTTGTTTCAGGTAGTAGTTTTTACTCGAGTAGATATATTGCAAAGAGAGGTGGCTGAATTGGCAAAACTTCATACTGATTATATGTTTTGTGTGATCACAATAATTTCAAGAGGTGTCACTGCCTGAGATACTGACAGTGTTTGAGGGAACACGAAATATGTGCCATATAAGAAGCTGGTGAAGCTGTTGTTCATATTGCAAAACTTGATTTAATTTGTCTTCGGAGATACCAAATGAGAAGAGCCAATAAGAAAATGTGATCCTTGTTCCCTGCACTGAAAATACTGTCTAGTCCATCTGAGCAGGGCTCAGATCTTGGAGGAGGAGGTTGTCGCTACTTTCATTAGGTATATTTTGTATTTATATCTTGGTCTCTAAGAAATAAGGGTTTCAGTCTCTGCCAGTTCTATGCTAATGATCTTGAACTTTTGGGGCAATGGCAGAAAAAAATCAGCAGCTATTAAACTGAAGAAAATCATAGTCTGAGGAAAAGGTACAGATTTAAATTAGGAGTTTGAATTGAAGGCAGATGCAGCATGGTCACTTGTCTTACCTGTTCAGTTTGGCCTGCCAGATGCCCAGCCAGCAAACACCTGTATTCCAGGTACAGCTTGCCTTGCTCCTGCCTTACCCGGGGCTGGAGAGCATGTGATGAGTAACAGCTGCGTGGAGGCCTGAACACACAGCATTGCAGGACATGGAAGCGGAGGCTGTTGCAGTGACAGAGAGAGGAGGGGAAGAATGGGGCAGAGAACATAAACCCATAAAAGAAAAAGTTTATTTCCAATCTTCAAAGAACAAGTTGTTTTTGTTTGTGAGACTTCTTTGTCTCCAGACTTCAGAGCCTCTAGCTACAGATGATAAAAAATATGCCTTTAAATATTAGATATCTGGCTGAAGATCAGATCTTCCAGTCTTGATCTGCCTTCGTATTGCAAAAAGCTACACTTCCTATTAGAATTAAAATTAAAATAACAGCAACAGTTAATACCCAAATACATTCCAGTACAGATCTTGAAATGCTATTGTGTGTAGATTTTGTTTATTTAAATACATCACAGAAATGTCTATCGTTCAGGCTATGATAGTACAATATGGGCTAAGTATATTCCTTTGGCAGCAGTATAAATTTCTGTAGTTTCTAGTACTTGTGTATGCTCCATCCTTGCACATATTGTTCAGCGGAGTCTTCTCATGGTGTTAGGACATCAGCACTATGTGGAACCACCTGCCTTCTGCAGAGCAGTGAGGTCTTGCAGAGAAAGATTGCCTTTCTCCTTTTCTTCCAGAGATGATCAATTTTTAACTTTTCTACCACTAGTTCCTTTTGCTTTGGCATTTTAACATTCTTTTTATTTCCACAAACAGAAGAAAGGACAGGAAGCACAAAAGTCTGCATGAGTGGGAAATAAAAAATAAAGTTTACATCTCAAACAGAAGTAGTGCTGTGTTTTCTTTTCCCGTCAGGCTAACATGTTTTTATTAAACCTGCATGTCAATTAATCAAGTCTGCTCTAAAGGATATCTTGAAAAGACACATGAAAAGTGTTTCCTTCACCTTGGCTGACCCTGACTCTGGTCTACTCTCTTGATTAATATGGATGGTACTGAAAATTATGCCAATTTTAGTTCCCCAAAACATTTAGAAAACTCATGATTTAGCAGTTAACATCAACAGACAATCCCCAGTGATGAATGGATTTTACTGGTCTATTTTTAAAGAGTGTAATAGTCTCTTTAAAACCTGATGCCTTTGGTCTTGTTACATGTGTTGTTATAGCTGCTATTTGCCTGCTTCACAAAAAGGTATGAAATTGCTTCTCTCCCAAAGGAGGCAGCAGAAAAGGCATAGCGAGTCTGGATTCTTAGAGAGATCTGTTTATGAGGATTTGAACCAACTTGCTGCCCTCTACTCAAAAAAATTGCAGTGTAGCAATACAACCCTTCTATATTTTAATATTAGTCTTGGTCAGCCCTAGGGTTTAGTGCCGGAGCCATATGTCATCTTGGGCAGAAAAGAATCAGACACAGCCTGGCCCAAAATGCTTGGTCAGCAAAGCATCTGGAATAAATGAAGCTATGCTAGCATAGAGTTAACTAGTGTTAATGGGAAAAATGGAATCATCATCCTGGCAACAAAATGTCTGTGACACAGGCTCTGCACCCAGCAGGAGGAGACTTTTGATAGCCTCGCAGCAGAAACACTGTGCTGAAGGCTGGTTCCCATCAGGAGGTACATCCCAAAAGCCGTGGGAGGGACAGTACCGGTGCACATCTCCAACTGCACACATGTACATGTGCTGGAGTACACTCTGCCCTGGACATCACCAAAGGATGACTGCAGAAAGGAGAGGCCTGCTTGACTTCTCCTCTTCCCCATCCTACTCCCCATCCAGAGTTGGTAATGTTTTTCAAGAGGGAACTCTTCTCTGCAACCATATGAAACAGCTGCGTTTATAGGAGACAGTGTACTTCTTACTAAATTAGATCAGACAATTCACTTCTCTAAATGTGCCTGCCCGCTGGCTACAAAGAAGGCACAGCTGTAAATGGTACTCTCTGATGCTGGAGAAGGTTTAAGTCCCACCCAGCTGCATTATGACAGTATGTAAGATCAGATGCTGGTTAAAAGGCACATCTAAACAGAGGATACAAAAGTATTGACTGCCACCTCTAGATGGCTGTCATGGTGTCACCTCCATCCCTCAGTTATTTGACATCTGCTGAAAGCAGTGAATAGCGAAGTGTTTCTATGGCATTGAGATAGGCCACCACTAGCCCTCTTGTTCTTGCTTTCTGCTCAGCTCAAGGCAAAATTCTGATCTTCACCAGTGGTCCAGTGGGCACACAGCTCCGGGTTGGCACATACCAAAGTTCATGGGGGTGGATGGCACCAAGAGGTCATTACCCTGCAGCAGGATGGTGTTTGAGCCCTCAGGAAATATCCATTTGGAGTGATCCCAGTGCAGTGGAGGGCACACAGACAGGCAGGGTGGTTGTCCTCAGAGCACCAGTCCTCCGGCTAGCCATGAGGTTACTGCCCTGGTCTCAGAAATGATGCATTAGGCACAAGACACCAAATTGTCCTTGCACTCCAACAGGAGAGAAGGAAATATTTTCCCAGATTAAGGCACATGTCATATGAATGGGGAGGATTCCAGCACCTGGCATCCAAGTTGAGCAGACAGCATTCCCCTCGCTGGCGGGCCCTGAAGCAAGCAGGCTTTGGGAGAGTACAGTGTCAGTGGCTCAGCCGCTCGTGCCAGTAAAACAGATTAGCTGTGCAGTGATGCTCTTTTCTGGTTCTCACAGGGAGAAAGATATAATAGCACAAAGTTCCCAGAGGCATTTGACTTGAGGGATTTATTCTGTTCAAACAGCTCCCTCTGAGCAGCTGCTCTGCAGTACAGAAGCACTCATGAGATGCAGTGGCTAATTTGTACTGGTGGAAGCAAATGGTGTTTCCACACTGCTAAAACCTTGTACTATCCACATCAAGGCTGTTATATACAAACTGCTCTTTAGGTACTGTCCCCAGCCGGACTTTTCCCAGGGCTAGTTTTTGCCTGGTGCAGCTCAGGGCCCCTTACAACCACTTGGCACTGGAGGTGTCTGTGTAGTGGGCCTGGCCCTACCAGCTGCATGGGTTTTTTTTAGTTTTCTGTTCAAAATCTTCAGGATTACTGTAGGTTCTGTAAAGCTCAGTTCCTACTACACACTTACCTATATTTGCAATTGAAAGTGGGTTGGGCACATGCACAGGACTTTAGGGCAAGACTGTGTATGACAAGGCAGTTGTTCATCCACCTCTTATGCCTGATCATTAAACACTGCAATTTGACTTGTGAGTCCATATTTAGCCAATAATATTCATGAAATCGTATATTGTTTTCACTGCTTTTTTGATGAGCCCAGGAGGTTTTTATCTATAAATGCTAAAATACACAGGCATCAGTCAGAGCTTCTCTATAACAGCACTTTGAGGCAGTTAATCACCAATCTTAATTTAACTCTAACGCACAGAAGTCTTCCTATGGATTGACATGTAACCCAAAGAGGTAAAAAATCAGCCAGGTTTCCACAAAGCTGTTCTGTGCCTGCCTTATCAGAGCACTGCAGTACCATTGCAGGCCTCCAAAACATGTGCCAAGGCCAAGATGATGTCTCCTCTGCTATCAAATCCCAAGACCCCTCCGCCATCTTTGGTCCCTGAGTTGATCTCCAATAAAAAGTAGGTAATGGAACAATACAAAAGGGTCCATAGGGTGTGGGTGTATTTACATGTGTGGGCCTGTTAAGGCATGTGCTGGAGTTGTAACGTAAACTGAGAAAAAATAATACATCAAGAAAAAAAAAAGCAAGCCAAAAAAGCCCAGAACAGAAACAGAGATGAGCTCTGCAGTTTTTGTGGCAGTTTTTATATAGCGAGTTTAAACCTTTTGCTCCCAGAGCCAAGAAAGAGCATGCAGAATGAATCCACTGGGTTCTGCTCATCATTAACCTACAGCACTGATTTTTCTGTTACGTTGTGGATGTGAGTATTTAGACAGCAGTACAGGTGAGAAGAGGGGAAAATAATCATATCTAAACAAGGGAAGAATCAATAATTCAAACTCTCAAGACTCAGCCAAATGTGCTAATGCAAATGACCTAAAAAACAGTATAAAATTATCACTATTAGTAACTGCATATTGGTATATAGCACAATAATCCACTCCTTTGGGGGTTATTGATCCCAGGATATGGGAAACCAGGATTTTTTTTTTACACAGAAACAGCACAATTGCTGACTTGGACTCTTTTTAATCAGTACTGAAGAAGCTAAAAGCTTTCACTCTGTCAGGAACATAGGGTCACAGAAGGCAGGAACTTACTTAAGGTGGTTTATTTCCCCACCTTGCTTCTTCTAGAATACATTTGCTGAGATGTGATAACCTGGGGCTTCTGGCTAACGCTCTCCCTGGGCTCAGCCCTCAAGCAAATATAAACTAAAATAGGTATTTCCAAGATCAAAAATACTTAGCCTTTCTTTCTCTGTCTTCTTTTCTTTGCCTTTCTTTCTTTCTTTCTTTCTTTCTTTCTTTCTTTCTTTCTTTCTTTCTTTCTTTCTTTCTTTCTTTCTTTCTTTCTTTCTTTCTTTCTTTCTTTCTTTCTTTCTTTCCTTCTTTCTTTCTTTCTTTCCTTCTTTCTTTCCTTCTTTCCTTCTTTCTTTCCTTCTTTCCTTCTTTCCTTCCTTCTTTCTTTCTTTCCTTCTTTCCTTCTTTCTTTCTTTCTTTCCTTCTTTCTTTCTTTCTTTCTTTCTTTCTTTCTTTCTTTCTTTCTTTCTTTCTTTCTTTCTTTCTTTCTTTCTTTCTTTCTTTCTTTCTTTCTTTCTTTCACCATTTATGTGTTTAACTAAACGGAAAGCTTTGAAAGAACAACAAGTGGGAAGGACAGCATGTCTCATGATAGCCATCTCTCAGCAAATTCTGCAAACCCATTCAGCAAACGTGCTAGATTTATCTGTTCTTGAGCAATCTCTACTGGGAAGGATCAAAGGAGAAAATGTAGATTTAGCCATTCCCAATCCAGAAAGGATTTTTCTTTGCAGTGGTCCATAGCTGATTGGGAAGGGATCCAGGGAAATCCTGGGATGTCTAGCCAGGACAAGCATGGTACTCCTTTCTCAGAGATTGGAATGAGAGCAGTCAGATGGGATTACTGTACTAAGCCTTGACAAGCATACAGCTGCTCTTGTGATCATGGAGAAGGAAGAAAGATCTCCAATATACTATGTCTGTAGATATCACGTCCATTGCATGTTTACCACCAGTGAAGCTGGCAACAATGTGAGAAAGCAAGAGAAAGTACTTCTGAGAGTTTTATTCCCTTCTGCATCAAAACTAGTAAAAACTGATACTAAGATTATAGAGTTGGTAAAAGTCAGCAGAGAGCTTATTAACAGTACATCCTAGACTAAGAGGATGCAGTGACAGTGTGCTTGAAGTTCATGGATTCATTAGTGAGTAGCAGAGATGGAATAGGTCATGGAGCAGAGGACTTTAAATGGACAAACCCAAATTAATCATAAATCTTGGATACAGTTTGTAAGCATTAGGAGAAATGAATGAATAAAAGATGTCACTATTGGTACCAACAGCTATAAGAGGATATCTCTTTCTCAAACAGAGCTGAGAGGTTTGGGTCTGAGCGCCGTTCCACAAAGACGTAGCCAATGCTGGCCTGTGTCCAACTACAGTGCAGTTATTCACATGCCATTTCTTTCCAGGGCACTAACTATTATTAAGGGGCTATGGAGGATATTTTGGTGACCAGGGACTGATTTGTCTATGGCTGGCTCTTTCCCAGTGTCTACTCTCTTGTCTCTAGTTCTTGATCCTGATCTCCTTTGAGACATACTGACAGGGCCTGTAATTTATTTGTGTGTCCAGTCTGCTGAAAGAACTGTGTAAAGGGGTTACACAGTAGCTATACTAAATATGTAATCACTCAGCTTCTTCATGGTATAACTGCAAACAAAATCTAGATAATGGAAATGTGCCCTTGATTAAGGGTACATGAAAAAGCATTATGTGGATTCACGAAGAAACCCATTAAAATATCTGTTGGGGTTTTTATTTGCTTTTGCTCATAGCAAGAAGCTTCCATTAATTTCTGTTATAAAGTATGTGCTCAACAAGAAATTAAAAGTAATTCACATTAAAAAAATGGAAACAAGTAATATATGTAGAATGAAGATATTTGAAAAAATAAATCCTTTAGTTACAGATGCTAATGTTTCTGTCCATTAAGCATCAAAAATTAATTTTCTGGAACAGATGTATTAAAATTACCTCCCATTACAAGCTGATGACTGCCAGATGTTAATAAACTATTGCTAAATGGTTATCATTAGGTATAATATTGACTAAGCTCACAAAGAGTTTTGTGCTTATGTGCCTGTAAACCATAGCATGAACAGAAATGGCTATATACTTTTTTCTAAATTATGATGTGTGATATAAAAAACAGGTGCTCTCTACTAGACAAGAAGAGGAAGAAAGCCCTCACTTCAGACCAGAGTAGTCTAAGAGCTATCACAGGAGTTTTTCCATTGCATTTTGTGTTCAGTGTGGTCCCTCTACAGGTAGCATTTCTTGGCTAAGACTACATCTACTACTAACTTAGTCATTGCCCATATGCTAGATCAACTGTCAAAACCATAAACCTTTGTAATGATTTGACTGAAGGGGAAAATAGTTAAACAGCACAATTTTATATTATTTTCAACATATTATCCATTAAAAAACGTCCCCAGAAGCATAACACAAAACTTGAACCTGCCTGGAGGCATTTCTGGCAGGTGCTGACTATAATGACTGATAATTCTGCAAACTCTAGCTAAGAAGACTGCTTCTGGAGGGTGCCTGCAGTGGAGATATAGAAGAATTTCTTCCTTCTTTGAATATTTTTTTCTAAATTTTGTGCTATTTAGATGTATCTCCTGCCTTCTTTTGTTTGTTACAGCAATGTCCCCATCTATGCATTCCAAGTACTTGCTGGGTGACTTTAAAAGCCACAAAGGAGTCCCTAAATTTTCATTTTTTGCAGCACTGCGCTCATCAAGAACACGGAGAGGTAGGAGATACCCCCAACTAATTCCCTCCAGTAACGTGTGTTAGGGAAGTTCATCTATCAAATCCTGGTCTATTTAACATTGCACTGAACTTGGCAGAGCAGGCTTTCATTCTAGCTTGATTAAATTTAGCCAAGAGCCAAAGGAGTTGTGATCCCAGCTAAAATCTTGCAGAGCCTGACCTGCAGGGAATGGGGAAGCGTTTGCCCTCCCGGGCAGAGCTGAGACTTTCTGTGTAACTCTTCTGTGTCTCCCTGGCTACAGTTTTATAGGAATAAAAAGGCTATGCCTGCACATCAGGGAACAAGGCAAGACTGAGGCGCTGAGTAGCTATTGCTGCTGGGGGAGAACGGGTTTAGTCTGGCATCTATACAGGTGGGGACAGGCATAGCTTCCCTGGGAAAGGTCTGCATCTCCCGTGCTGGGAATTCTTCTCCACAGACAGCAGCGGCTCACTCCATGGGGCTGTGCCAACGAAAGAGCCAAAAAGTGAGCTCTGTACCTTCAGCAGGACGAGAAATAAGCGCCAGGCCCTGCTTTGTCCTCACTGAAGCTGCTACCCGGGCCCCCCTCACGCCCCCCAGCACGTGCACCAGAGACAGCTCTGAACATCCACAAGGACACTGACTCCAGGGAAGAACTTTCACCAGCTCAAGATCTCTTTATCTTGGTAGCTCAGTGCCTTTCAGTTGTGCTCAGAGATCTTTGCTTTTCTCATATATAATTCAAGAGATTTAGCAGCAATGCATTCTTATGGAAAGCATTAAAGCACGTATGAAAATCTGATTTTCTATACCACTTTGATTGGTTTGCAATGCCTGAAATCAGCTAACAGAGCGAGTTTTTAGCTGAAAGAACTTCTTAAATCACTGAATTAATTTCACCATTGTATTTTCTGTTTCCTCCTATCTTGCCATGTAAATTTTCTCTCATTCTTTCTTTGGATGAAGTAAAACTGGCTGAGCTTAGCATGTATGCTAAAGGGCTGAGCAACTTGACTGACTTGTTTAAATGCAATCCTCAAAGTCTAAAACTCCCAACAGTCTAAAAGAATGGCTCTTCCTCCAGACAAAACCAGGAAAGTAACAGCAAAATGTGGAGGTAGATCACTACGGGTACCCCCTTCACACAGCCCTCTGGGATTTACTCAGTGCCCTTTGTCCCTCTGGGAAGATGGACAGGGAACTCTGAGCAACAGCCCTGGCCTCTGAATGCCAAGCTGCCCCGTACACCACCCTCATGCAGTAACTGGAGATGTGGGAAATAATATGACTTTTCCTATCATTCAGTTGGTAAATATCCCTTAAATCTGTCACAAGGGTAAATATGTTTTGTTTTGGTTTTTTTTTCTTTAATTGTTCAGTGGAGTTTCAGATCACAGCTCTTGTTCCCTGGGGGAACAGCACAGAACATTACTGGAACTCTGGGACCATTGCTGTTGTTGTTAGGACTTCAGTAGCGATGAATGTCAGCTTTTCCCCTTGAAAAGTCCAGCACCAGGAGAAAGGGAAATAAGAGGCCAGCTGGTGCTCACAGCAAAAAAGAGAGAACAAGTGAAGAGATGCAGCCTTTGGGCACTGCTGGGCTTCCATGGGGAGGGTGGCACTGCTTGGACGTGGCTGCTCCACTCCCATGGGTCACAGAGGGTGCATTGCCCTGGCCAACGCTAAGAAAAATATCACCTTCCCTGTGTGGTACTTCCCCTTTCTTCTGTCCTTTCTCTAATTTTCCCCATAATTGTCTGCTATCGAATTTAATGTGTAGGATTGGATTAGTGGTCCAGACAAGTGACAGATGGGAAAAAAGCTTCCCAGTTGAGAAAGGAGCTATCAGGACCCAAAGTCCTTGTAAAAAGGCAGTGCTTTTCCTCGCAAAAAATATTTGCTTCTCCCCAGCTAGGTAAGCATATCCTCTGCACCTCCATTCAGGATCCCCTGAGCTGAAAGTCAGCTTTCTCTGCCATGGCATGGTGGGGACCCAGGAGTCTGAACTTGAGTAAGGCCTCAAAGCAGCTCATTAGCTTGTGGGGTGACGTCAGCAACCTCTGTTTATGCCTACTGACAGAAATTAGACACCTACTGACTGAAGTAACAGCTGAGCAATGTTTTTATTTGAAGATATCAGTGGCGCCTAACTGGTGGGATCAGGCACCTACATACCTTTAAGGTACTTGGCCAAGGAGATTAAGTGACTTGCCCGCGGTCGCACAGGATATCTATGGCAGAGCCAAGAACTGAAACCAATTTTCAAATGACTTAACCACAAGATATCATTCTTCCATGTGTTAAATTATTAATTGTGATGCTTGTCAGGAAGCCTGAGGCACAGGATGGGTGCTTATTAATTGGAGCCAGACACATAAACATGCACATTGATTTATGTATTCATATATTTTAAACTGGATGAAAGAACTATCTGGTATCTCATTTTAGATCTTCCTTCATTTGCTCTCATCCTGGTTTACGTAGAGTTGAGGATGCACTGGAAAACAATCAATTTTATCCCATATATGGAGCATTTGCTTATGGGTCTATACGTGCAGTAGAATTCATTAGAAGTTGGGAAGGTTGGTGTCACTGTGTATCACCCCAGTCCATCTTTCTGATTTAGATATTGTTGTCACACATTCTTGGCCAGGTCTTGTTTCTCCATTAAACCAATGAAGGAATAGTATTTTTCACTAGTCTAGGTTTAGTTCGATATCTTGTAATACCTGTGATTCATTATTTCTGTTCCCTTGAGAAATGAAAAAGGAAAATATCCTGGGAAGAAGGGGGGACAGTGACACTGCCAAGGTTTTGGCACTGATTCCTACGTTAGGAAATGAATCTCCCTCTTCTCCTTCCAGAGTCAGTAGATGAGGATAACTTTTCTGGGGGTGACTCAGAGAGGAGCCTCAGTTATATGCTCTGACTTGCCTGTTGGGGGAGATGCTCTGTCTGCACTGACTACCAAGGGAGGCCACAGACGCAAGGCTGTTAAAGGCAGGTATTTAGGCATTCAAATGTGTGTGTTTTGAATACATTCCTCACACCTGGCATGCCTCCCAGTTAAGCTTGAGGTACAGTGGTGAGGACCATGGGAATACTGGATTTTTATTGGATGTTGTACTCTGAGATGATATGTAGCTACAGAAGGTATAAGCCAACAAGATTAAATCCATCTGTAATGATGCTAATGAGGATAACTACAGGTACATTCAAGTTGTGGTGTTCAAGAAAAGAAGAATGGTCAAGGCATTTGTGGCATCTAACCAGAGCCTTCCTGCTCAAATTCCAGCAAGGGAACTGACTACCCACCATATGCTGAGCAGGGGAAGGTAGTGGTAGTTAGGGCATCACTGAGTCAGAAAGGTTTAAGGAGAGCAGAATCCAGGAGTGGTGGGATCAGCACTGAATTTGCAGCTTAGACTACAGGGACTGTAAACATCCATCAGAAGTAGTTCCCTGTGTTAAATACACCCCATTTGATCCATACTATATCTAACCACAAGTAGAACATCCTACCAGTGACCAGGAGTTGTGTAGTCTCTAGGTAGCATCAGTCACTCATCTTAAAATATCCTGGGGCAGAATATTTTGCGGTTAGGTTATATTTTCATCAGATTACAATAATCAGATAAGTAAGTTTTGTAAGACAGGTTGGTGACTTTTAACTTATGTAACTTGGTGACCAGCTATATTATCTAGGTGTTTCTGTTTAGTGGTTTACAGCAGTATGCTACACTTCACCACGTGTAGCATATTTCATGTAATGTAAGGAATAACTATTATTACTCCTCACAGATAAGGGCATGAAAGAATTAAATGCAACTGAATAAAAACATGAGAGTTGTTGTTGAAAGGTAGAGATTGTCCATTGTTCTCTCCTATGCAGAAGGCTAAGCTACAAAAAAGTACCTTCTATCTATACATATAGTATCTCTTTGTTCTGCAACTTGCCAACAAAATGCAACTGGCTCATGGTTCAGCATTGTTTGTTTGAAGGACACTATGTGCTTTAGCATGGCAAACACAAGCAAGATACGCAAAAGGACTGAGTAAAGGATAGACACGGTGGCAAGTAACATCAAATAGTGACTGAGGAAAATGCAATTAATCAGTTTGCCCATTCAAAGCCAGTGTAATCTTGCCTTTTCTGTGTCTGTCTCTCTTAGAATCATAGAAGGGTTTGTGTTGGAAGGGGCCTTATGGATCATCCAGTTCCAACCCCTCTGCCATGGGCAGGGACACCTCCCACCAGACAAGACTACTCAAGACACCATACAACCTGGCCTCTTACTGGAGTTTATATTATATACAGTCACAATAAAATAATAATGCTGTTGGTCTAAGTGGAATTTCCTGTGTGCTTGGCGCTTCTGAAATTTAGGCTACTTACAGAGCACCCTAGCTTTCAGTTTATTTTACAGACATATCTTTATCGAGCTATTCTGTGATACTAGTGGGTATTTTCACATGACAAATCTGCATATAGATACCCAATCTTAATGCTGGGTAGCTGTCCAAATATCTTTGGGTGCTATCTAAACAGGTGTCTTTGAACATCTTTTTTATCTTGGCAAGTTTTCCCCAATTTGCCAGCAGAGTAAGTCCTGCACTAGGTGGTGTGCCCAGACGGGCTGATATTTGGCAATATACTCTGTAGGACCTTGTGCACCGAGGCAGCTTCTCTATAGCCTTTAATTTTGGAGAAGTTTCTAAGTGAGCTGTTTGGAAAGGTGGTGAGGCAAAGGGCTTTGATTAGGCAACTTTTTTGGAAAGTGAGCAGCACAGCTGTCAGAGGGGAACCTGGAGGCTAGTTGCAGGAATGAGATGCCCATGAAAGACAGGTTGTAGAGAAGCAATAGGCTGTGGTCCTGCTTTAAAGGTTTAGCAGTAATATAAGGGCTGAGGTAGTGGAGAAGCAGGAAATGACCATCTGGAGTGACCTTAATGTCATTCAGGTCCTTGAATGCCTAAATACCCCTTTGCTCAATTTAACAATGAAATAATTGTATTCTGGGACATCTTCATCTTTGACCAATTCATCCATTTAATCAAGATATTCATCCTCAGCCAGTGTGGCCTTTGAGGAGCCCAGGGTTCAGGCTACATGGGCTCAACATAGCCAAGTTGTTATAGGCAGGCCTACCTACATGGACACTGACAAACCTGTCCTTTCCACTCTCTCCAGATTGGCCAGACGTAAATTGGGCCAAGACCTCTCCCCAGAGCTGCCTCTTGATGTGAGCACACTGCTGTGCTAACACAGCACTGTAGCACTGGCCTGTGGCTTCATGTTGGGTCAACTTGCACAGCAGAGATCACATCTGCCCACCCTGATGGGTAGGTATGCCTTTTGTGTCCTGATGCTGCGGTAGGTCCCTATGGAAAAGTCATTCCAAATGCTCAGTGACAACGCACGTGTTTTTAAACACCCTCCATATTTCCTGATCTAGTTGTAAAATCCTTTGGGTTTTCTGTGTGGTTTTCTTCTTTCCTGCCATTTCTTGTGTTTCCCCTCTAAGCATCAACTATCTGTGTTTATTCCTGTTTGGCTGCTGCCCAAAATGCTGCCATCAAAACACATCTGTAGACTAGGTGGTGACTTTTTAAAGGAATGTAAACAGCCAATAATTTTTTATGGGCTTTGCCCACAAAATTCATGCAGTTTTGATTGTTGGTACTTGTTTTATTCAATTTGTTTTTGGAAATGTCTTCAGTTTGTTTATTTTTAACAGAGAGCTGCTGTAAGCCCCCAGAATGAATACGACAATGTGAGAAGTTGTTTTAGTTGTTACTTTGGGCAAAACTTCGGGGTTGCTGAGCCAGTCCTGAGGGCAGCAAACAGGTCAAGGCAGGTCTGTGCCTTCTCTTGGATTCAACATAGATGACCATAGAGGTGTCACAGAAGATTCAAGCTAAGAAGTCTTGTAGTTTTTACACGTGGATTTCCATAAACTTGGGGCAGTCTACTACTGAGGGCTTTTCTACCGACAGAAAGAATGGGTTCCCTACTGAAAAGGTGCCAAATAAAGGAAAAAAAATTCCTTAAACTTTGCCAGCTGTGGCTACTGCAAAAGGTTGGTTGCAGGTTCTCAGTGAGGAGAGGAGCAGAAGATAGGGAGGGAAGCAGAGGGTACTGCAGGTACTTCAGCCACAACCTTCAACTTAATCCAAGGAGTAATTTGTCCAGCTACCACAGGTTCATTTAATTTCCAGAATACACCAAGACAAGTGTGTGATCTCTTCTGATTTGTATGATTTATAAGCTGTAAGAAATGCAGTAAGGGCACACTGTGGCATGGTATCACAACCAAACATTTGCACTGGACTTGTGCCACAGTCTGTCCACACTCAATTATATAATCCTTGGAGTGGCAGCTGTAAATGTTGCGGTCACCTGAGCTGGAAAGTCAGAGAAGTGGCTGAAGGCTAAACATTCACAGTGCACCAGTGGCTTCAGAAAATGTATCGTTAATTCCTGTGAAGGCTGGGCTGAACTTTGACTCTGATGCCACGACCGACAGCACGCTACCAGGTCTGTGCTGAGCTCCCTCCACCTACGCAGAGCAATCCAAGGAGCCTTCATGTGTTCTCTCTGGTATATATCTGCTTCGCTAATTGAAAACTATTTTTGCATGAGAATCAAATGAGAAGCATATCTGTGGGAGACTGCTCTCTTCTATCTTAATAACGCTGCTTTTAAGGCTTTGATAATTGATGACTATAAAGAGTGGGGTGGTGGTATGTCTTTTCTCAGAGACACTTGGGGTAGGACCGGGAATGTATGCCCAGAGAGGACACACAATTACAAAACTATGGTAAGAATCTTGCTCTGTTCTAACTACAACCATACCCTTCTAGAAGTGCCATTTTCTTACAGTTCCATTGACAAGAGGAGAACGTTTAGATATGTAATTGAGTGCTTCAGGTAATAAGTTGAAATAGAAGGGAAGTAAGGAAAAGACCCCTCTAAAAAATACACAAAGGTCAAATTTCTGCCACCCCTTACTCTGGCATGCATTTCCTGTTCCTAACTGGATGTGCACCTGGGGAACATGAAAAAAAAACAGGAGGCATGTGTAAGGCTCACTGTCACTGCCCTGCTATAGGTCTCTATTCTCTACCTGACAAGAAATAATGGTGTGTTAGCAATATGTTTGTTTCCAACCAGTTGTTGACATAAAACTTGATTATTATTTTAGTTTTACTAGTGCCTAAGGGAAAGACAAAGATTGCAACACAAGAAGCAGACAGCTAAAACAGGCAATGACTAAAGAAAAACGTATCTGGCAAGAAAATCTAGACCACCTAAGTAAGACACTTAGTTTTCGTACTCAAAGAACTATTTCTACCTTCAAACATTGACCTGGAAAGCTTTATATGTCAAGTAGGGTTTGGGACAGAATAAACCAGTAGGACATGGCAGGCACAGAGGTACACCTAAATCTCCACCAGCCTTTGGCCCTGCCACACCTATTTCAGGTGTCTGTTCAGCTCTTTTTCCACAGAACATAGAGACCTTCTTGTTCAGGGCAGGAGTGCTGAGGCTGTCTCCATGACAGTGGTACCAGCTTGCTCCTCAGACAACATCCGACCTGCAGGTTCCCTTAAGAGGAGCACCTGGATAATCCTTGACTCCCAAGGGCTTAAATTCCTGACTTTAGCCACCAGCCACTAAAATATTTCCAAGGAGAGGCCTGGGGAGGGACATGTCCCTATCCTCCTGTCAGACACCAGCCTCTACCAACAGGAACACGAGAGTCATAGTTGCAGGAAAAGAGCAGACAAAACGGAGGTGTTTCCCATAGCTAGGGCCCCTGGTTGGGGGAAGTTTGCTGTCCCTTGGCTCCCTCCAGCTGAGGGTCAGGCAATGGGACTCCTCTCAGAGGAACCTCCTTCCACCACCATGGAGCAGGCATGCACCCAGCTGGCAGTGGACACAATTACATAGCTTCTTTCTGCAGGATCTGTAGGTGAGGGAACTGGCGGTGAGAGCCCACTGCTTCTTGGCCCAGGGCTCAATATGGTAATTACAGTATGGAAAGAGCCATTCTTTACATGTGGCCAGTGCCAAGTCTATTTTCTGCTGTATAAAGGAACTCCCCAAGAGAGAGCTGTGCTCTTTTCCACATCCAGTCAAGCCTAGATCATTGAAAAATTTTCCATGCAATCAAAGAGCATCTGCATAGCTGCACAATCCTTCCTGGGAAGTGAAATCCCCTGGATTAGGTCTGATACAGAGACCAGGCTAGGCCAGAGGTGAGTGTGACAAACAGCAGGGTCATAAGGGGTGGCTTTACTGTCCTTTTTTTGTCCATGAAGAACCGCTGTGCTGTCCTGGGATGACCTCTGCAGAGTTTCTAATCTCTGCATACAAAGGGGCTATCAGAAATGTTTTTTGGGGGGAGTGACATAGGTCATGTGAGATTTGTGCGGCCAAGGCCATCCTGCCATCTTGCTTTTCTCCTAATTGGAGCAGAAGGGAGAGACTGGTGTGGAGTCTGGGTGGCAGAAGAAATGTTTTGCAGAATATCACCCACTGCAGGACTGGTGTGGGGGTTTCAGGAGAAGACTGAGCAGGCAGAGGCTGCAGGACTATGATGCTTTCTGAGCAATGAAATGGTGTCCCTTGTATGCTTAAGCATGGTGAAAGCCTTTGCCTTTGAAGCACCCTGTGCCTCCTTGTGTTATCACAGGCTCTGCTGTCTCTAGGAGATCTGGGCTGCCCTGCAACCTTGTCTCAATATTCAGGCTGTGATGCACTACACCAGTCCAAGCCTGACTAGAGTAAGCTCACAGCTCATGGGGCTGTTGGCAGAGGGCAAGGGCATGCAGGACCAGGCACTACAGCTCGTTCAGGAGGCAGTGCAAAAACTGTGCCTTGTGCCGCTTCACTGCTATATAATCTGAAAAGATATGTTGCAGCTTTTAGCCTGCAAAGGTTATCATCAGAACTACATTTTTGCCGTCCAGCATTTGAGTATCTGAAGATTCCGGTCTCAAATTGATGGCTTTCTCAACTGGAAGGTGTGCATGCCTAATGTCCTAAGTGAGAAGGAAAGGAAAGCTTAAAAAAAAGAGCTATAATTAAACATATCAGTGTAATGTCTTTTACTCTGCATTATTTACTAGTGAAAGATGACAGTCTGCATGGAGTCATGTCAGATCAGTCACAGGAGTTGTAAAGAGCTCTGCCCTTCCATCAAGTGGTAAAAATGAAAAAAAAAAAAACAATGGATTTGATACTGAGTTTAAACAGTAGCAGCCATCTAACAACTCTCCCTCCTGGGGTCCAACCCACCTGGAAATAGAAAGGCTCTGAAATAATTACTGATTTATTTAGTCTGCACCTGGGTGGCGTGTTCAGCTTCATAGTTGGCTCTGATGTCTTTTGAACCTGAGGGTCACTATTTATCTCCTTAAACACTTCAGTAAGAGTCCTACCAAAAATTACACCAAGCCCTTTACAGATTAATGTGTATGAGCTTTTATGTTCACTTCAGGAATACCATTGTCTTACTCTTGATTACTTGCCCTGGTAGGGTTTGGCCCAAAGGCATTACAACAATGTAGTTTATTCAAGTAAATGTACTCCTTCAGACATATTTATGAGGACCATCCATCTTAAAAGAATTTTCCAAGTATTTGCAGCACTAGGTTTAGTTTCCAACTGGTCATATGAAAAAATGTGATATCCTCTAATTTTTCTAAGCCATTCCTCATTTTCATTCTTGTGGTTTCAGAATCTGTGCATAATATGACACTCATTACTGTGATTTATGGCTTTACACAAACAATATGCTGTATGTGGTGTTAATTGTACTGGATGGAATCCAGAGACATTAAAATGCTCATCTTCCCTCCTCTGTGTTAATGAGCTTTGATTTCTAACCTGTCAGCAAGGGTTATTTATTAGAGCATCATGTTTGTGATTCTCCACAGTAGCTCAAGTGTCAACACTGTCATCCAAGAACCCTCTATTCCATCCTTTCCAACATAGCTTTGACACAAGAGAAAAACTGGTTTGTGCTGAGACTTGACTTTGGCAGTGTCAGGAAGTAAGGGTATAAATGGGAATAAATACAGGAATTCAAGAACAGCTAATAAAAAAGAGGTCTGCTTTGGGAAAAATATGCCTTATAATGATACTCCTGATCAGAGAATAAGATATTAAGCATTTTATTTGGTGTGGCTAGAGTAATTTTGTCTATAGGTTTGAACAGATGGTGAGAAATCCAGAGTTCTTAATAGCTAATAATAGCTCTGAAGGGATATCCTTCTTTGGTTTTACAGTAGTCGATTAATCTTCCTTCTTAAGTTTCCCATTTCCCAAATAGGGCCAAATGCTTCTTGTTTCTCTCAGATAAGAACAGGCTAATTTTTTAACATCCACAGAAGAGACATGCTAGATAAAGCTAAATACCATCATTCATTTTAAGTCTGAATTCTTTTGTTAGTTATAAAAAAATAGCTTTGACTTTTTCTGAACAGTTTGGGCACTACCTCACAAAAGTCTACCTAATGTTTGGCAGTATTCCTAGCAAACATTTATATCAAATAGCAAAACCAGTGCATATACTCTCTGAAAAGAAACTAAAACCTTACATTAATATGTCAATGTGGTAACAAAAATAAAATGATAAGAAGACAGGACAAGTAGATAGAAAAATGTAGCAAACGTAAATTCAGCTGTGAAGTGTTTCTTATGATATACACTTGATATCATCAAATGCAATATGTTCTGCTGCAGATTTAATTGGAAAAACAGGAATAAAATATGAATAATCAAGGCAGATGCATCAGTGTTACATCTGGTTCCTTATACTGTAGTTAATAGAGAACTTCAGGACTTTTTTTAAATTGTCTAGTTAATCTGGCAAGTCTTTCCCTTTTTCTGAAAACCTGAATGTTTATGTCTCCTACATGTTTTCATTTTTTTTTAACTTTTTATTTATAATGTTGTCTTGATATAGTTTTTTTATTTAATTGCCATGTTTGTTTTGAATTAAAACCAGCCTTCTGCACTTAATAACACAAACAATTAAATATTCCCAGCAATATTCTCACTGTGCCAGCTAAGCGTCCTCAGAAGATTTTTTTTCTTAATTGCTTTATATGTTGCTTTTAATTACATTCCTTTCCCAAGTGATTATATTCTCTTACAGGTCTCATTCCTGCAAGCTATCCTGGCACAGAAGCAGAGAGTTAAAGGCAGAAGAGTGCTGGGAAGGATTGCCAGGGGAAAAAACACCTTTCAGTCAAAACAGAGGGATGTCAGGAAAGCTGTAAGCCTTGCAAAGGCTTCTGCCTTGTGAAAAAGCCAAAAAAAAAAAAGTCAAATTGTTTTGGAAGCATAAGGAAACAGTAGGCTGCAGTTATCCGCCTGGAGATGGGAGCATTCTGGGAGTTGACAGGAGGTTCTCCTGGAGAACCAAAGGAAATATGAAGTACAGGAAGGGTCTTCCTTCTGGGGAAAAAGTACAGTGTGTCTGGGTCTTGGCCCCCCGAATTGATCTTTTAGCAGCACAGGGTTAGAGCTTGTCTGTTGCTTGAGGTGCAAAGGCAGCATGGTACTCCCAGGGAAGATTTTGTAGAGAGGAGCTGAGATGTCTGTAGGAGCCAGCACGAACTGCTGGCTGCAAGACTATGACTTGGAAAGGAAGGAAAGGTGGCAGGGTAAAGTCCACCCTGGTCACCCAGAGTTTTTCTAAGGAGGGAAGAAAACTGCTGAGGGAAAATATTTCCCACCAACAAAGTTAAAGATGCCAATTACACTGGCATTTGCATCAGCTTTCACCAACTGCAGGAGCAAATTGTGCAGAGACTAAGTCCCATTCCATGCCAGAACTAAAATTGCTATGAATTGTTACAGGACTTTACAGGACAAGGGTTGGGAGGGAGACACAACTGTAGCTGTAGCTGACAATTGACAATACTGATTGATTATCAACTAACACAGACTATGAACTTCTGTTATCTCACTGATTGGAGCTAAGAAACCAAACATGGACAGCTTTAAACATAGATTTCAGTGTTCAGAAGGACTATTCCAATTTACTGATCATCTGCATTCATAAGCCAAACCACTTAATGCAAATCTTTCCATTTCTCCATCTCAGACTGAAATCTGAAATACTTAATTTTAGCTACTCAGTCTTGTTTTACATTCTGAAATTAAAATGATACTATTGTCTTTAATTCATGTATAGGCACCATGGCAGGTCTAAGTATGATGAGATTTAATTAAAAAAAACCCCAGAGTTCAAGATTTCAGCTTTTTTTTCCTTGGCAATCAGAACCAGACAGCAATATCTGATGAAGGGTTGCATTCCTTTAATGCAAGCTGCATTTCTGACATTGCATGATTCTGGGAGACCATGCAATGGCAGTTAACTACAAAAATTATTATTATTTAAAATAATATATTATTTTTTAAGATTCTCATTCATTCCTGCTTTCCAGTTGGAGTTTCTACTTATTCAGTTAGTTCTTGGCAACCTAAAGAATTAATTTCATATTCAGCACAAATGCAGAGTTGTAATCAGGATCAAACTCACACTAAAAATGCACGATTAGTTTGCCTGGTAATGATGACCTTATATCCTTGACTTGGTTATTGATTTCCAAAACACTGTCACCCCTCTATAACAGTAACCTACACTCTTGATGTCAAGGTTAATGACATTATATTAACTGTATTCAAGTGCATATTGTTCAAATAAACTCAGCTAATCATTCAATCCAGATTGCTCCCAAGTGTCACCTCTTCATTTAACAGCTAGTAGTCATTGTTGATTTTTTAAAATATTTTTAAAGCAAAGCTACTTCGTAAGCACTAATGAGCTTGGCTGAATGTGTATATGAGAGAACACAAGGAAGGGAATTATGCAAATTTTAATTCTGTCTTTCTTAAACACTTTCTTTGACTTTCAACAGATCAAAAATAGCTTTTACCAGGTGAAATGGTGTTGCCTCTATGGAAATAATTCTTGGACAACTTCTTTGGCATAATTTGGCCACTTCTTAATCAAGTTTTCAAGGCGTGCAGCCAGTGTTGTGATCTCCACCTCAGGACTAGTGTCTAGAATGTAAAAAAGAAACAGAAATAAGCTGTGTTTTCTCCTTCTGCAGTGGTTTTCTCCCTGCAAAGTGGTTCCCACTCATGCCATTTCAGTGAAGAGGCTGATGTTCGGCAGCTTTTGATTTCATCAGGGACTCAGTGCATCACCTAGAGGAAAGATTAACAAAAGTAAGTGCAGAGCTGCTGTACAATATTAGAAACGAGGAAACAAATTTAATTTCTTTCAGTTGCCTATTATGATAAAGGAAAGCTGTAGCACATGAATCTAGGTGTGTACACAGGGTTCTCTGTGCAATCCAGCTCTGAAAGTTGGGCAATTGCATCTCTTCCTATATTCAAAGGTGCAGGAGAGCGCAGACCCCCGCTCTGGGCAAAGAATGTGAGGGCAAGGTTATTTTTTTAGCGAAAACTTCTTTTTTTGGAGGAGTGACCACAAATTAATTGAGAGGATAGAGGAGATATTTCCTCATGACAAAATGTTTTACAGAAATAATTTAAAGTCTGTGTTTTCCATAAGTGTTGTTGTAATATCAACACAAGGGTGCATTATTACTTCTTCCTTATGATATAGTAATATGCCTTTAAACCAAATTTCTTGAGTGGGCATTGATGAAGAACAGAGGTATTTATGTAGCTATATTATTCAGCAGTAGTATATACGTACCTACAATGAAGCATTCTTTTAACCCTTCATCAATGCTATTAGATGTAAGTGCTATACCTAGCAAAAAGAGGAAAGCAGCTGAGTCATCACACCCAGCAGATTCATACTGCAAGCTCAGAAATGAAGATAATAAAAGTGCAGTAATCCTGCATAGAAGCAGCAGAAGCATGAAAGCCAGTATATGCCAAAAATAAGACAGTGATAACTATTTCATAGGGTAAGTTATGTTTCTGTGTCAAATCATGTATTTAGCATATATTAATGCTAAAGGAGCCAGAGCAGGAAAAAACAAGTCCACCTGCATCCAGTTATATATGAATTCTTTTTGTCATCTACTGAATACAGATGTCCTTTAGCCACATAAAAAATCAGGATGGAGGATCTTAGGTTTATAGCCTTTGCACTGTACAGTTGTTGAGATTTTTTAATATTCCTTATTTGACTATGATTCCCAGACTGACAAATTTTCTCCTCGTAAATAATTCAAGTTCTCTTCCTGTGACTGCAACACAAGCCTGCTTTTCAACCTGCCAGCATTTATGTGTACAGCTTGGTATGTAAAAGAGTGCCCAAATTAAAAGACTTATTAATATTATTGCTATGAGAAAGTTAAAATGCTGTGGGTACCATTTTTTTTCTGTAAATGGCCTTCCACAACTTTTGTTTTGAAGACACTTTTCTTCCAATACAAGTCATGCATGAGCCTACACAAGAGACACTAACTGGAACACTGCTCCTGGTTATGTGGCATCACTCAGAGAGAAAATAAATGCACCCCCAGGGTGAGAACCTCAGGAAAGGGCATTTGGCTGTTGAGATGCATGTTGCTTTGTGGAAGTGGTGGCATGCCCTTTGAGACCCCCACAAGGACATCTCAGGGTGGGTGCTCACGGCTCCACTGGTGACACTACCAGCCCCCTGCTCTCACATGAAGACTGAGGGTATGGAAGGTGCTGTCAAGGGGCAGATCAGAAAACTTAAGTAGTGGCATTGCAAAGTTGATTAGTGATAACTGCAGCCTCCACATCAAACCTGAAAAGCATTTGAAATTTCTCACTAGAATTGACCAGTGTCACAGGTAGGAACTCTATCCAAGAGCCTGTTGGAGAGCAAGGGGAGATGACTTGACAGTTAAGTCTTCAGTGTGTGTCTTTTTACTACAAATAAACTTTCCCCTTCATGTTCACAAAACTGTAATGTATAGATTGATATTTGACAAAATGTCACATGGAGAGATTGCCTTTCTTCACTAAAAAAAGGCAACTGCAATCCCAGCTTCTAGTGCCTTCTCCTTGTGGAAAGAGACAGTGCTGCAGGCCATAAATCTTTTCCAGCAGGCAGAAGAGCTGCAAGGGTGCTATGAGGGTCACAGATGGACAACACCATGGGATAGGGAGCCATGGCTGACTGTGGTGGGAACATAGCAGCAGCAAGCTTCACAGGAGTAGTAGCAGTGGCAGTAGTGCTGCAGGGCTGGATAGTAGGTGATGAAGTAGAAGCAGAGTATTCATTTGGTGGTGGCAAATGTCTGGGCCGAAATGAAGCCATGGGGAGCATATTTAAAGATGGAGCTATTGTGCGGATCTTGTATCTAGAAACAGAGCTGTGAACACTTTAACTGAAAGACACAATAGACCACATATATTTCACATCCTTTGAGAAAGAGATCTACTTGCTAATTTTCCAAGCCTAGGCAGTGAGCTGTGAGTTACTTGTAAGCAGATGGCAGTTAGCTACCGCCTCACTCAGCTGAAAGAGGCATTTCAGGACTATTGCCAACACACCTTTGAACAGCAGCAGTTTCATCTAGTGATAGCTATTCAGATTTTCTAAGTTAATTTTTAAATTATTATTCTTCCTCAACTCCCACAAACAAAAAAATAAGGAACTTTTTACTTAAATCTTTCTTCCTATATCAAATTTTGGCCACCCGGTAAATATTTTTTTCCTCTTAAGCCCCTGATTTGATTTAGTTTCCTAAGTCTGAGTGGTGCAAGGAAACATTTCAATGTTTCTAATAAGAGCGTCTAGAAAAATGAATCTGGCTGCCACTGCCAGATTCAGCAGTAAGGATACACAAGTTTTTATCCTAGTGCTTGTAAAAGTAGACTTCAGTCCTACATCTAACTCTGAGCAGACACTGGGAAAAAATAGGGCACACATTATAACAGATCTCTGATAAGACCTCCAATGCTGGTGTTAATTGAGTGTTTTTCCAGGATATATCTTCAATATTATTTCTCTTTGCTTGTCCAACTTGAATACTCCTGAGAATGGGAGATGACAAGAATTAATGCTTCTCTGCATTAGCCTGAAATTCATTGTCACTTAATTAACCATGATTAATGTTAGTAGACAAAGGAGAAGCATCAAGCTATTTTCAACAGCTCTGTACTGATGAGTTCAGAAAAAACAAGTAGTGGCACTGCAATGCTGATTACAATAAAATCAAGCCAAAAGATGTGTTGTTTTGAATGCAAGGTTTATTCTTCAGCCTCTGACAATATCCTGGTAAACTGCCAGTGACTATAACCCCTAAACACCTCACTTAAGAAGCATGAACCAAAAATACACTCTCCCCAAAAGTAAAAACCGCAGATAAAATATTACCCAGAATTACTCAAAAGTTATAAATCTGTGTAAACTGCATTTGGGTAATATATTCTCAGTGATTTCAAGGAAAGAGGACAGCCCAGTTTTATATTGGCACTATTCCTTCTTAATTTCACAAGTTTAATACACAGTCCTGATCCACTGCCAAAAATAAATCCATAGGCTGATTAGGTTACCTGCTAGATTTCGCAAAGTAGGCCAAGCAGCTGTAGGCTAGTGGGACGAGCAAGAGATGCGGCATTTTAACTAAGTTGCTAGAAACATCTGAGCTCTCCAAGAGCTCTTTTTCAAATCATTGCAAGGGGAAAAAAAGGAAAGAAATGAAAATCAAATTAAGATTGATACTGTAACTTTTCAGAGTCCTTCATTAGGAAACCAGGGACTTATGACAGCAGGGTGAGTTTCTGGTGGCTGCCTGTGCCAGATGATGATCTAATCCAAAGAATTAGGGTAAAGGAGGATTTTAAAATACCCAAAAAACTGATGAATGATTTTCTCCAATGGATGTGACTGTATAATCTTTCTAAAGGTTCAAGGGAAACTATGAAAATCTGTTCTTCTTTGGATAGAAGAGAATGTTTCTTTTTCTTATTGTCCTTGTGGTTTGGGAGCTCCATGAGGGATCTCTTACTCCCTTTTCCTCACATACTGGTGTGAGGAGGGAAATGAATTAAGAATAATAAGCAGCAAGCTCTTGAATAGAAGCAGCACAAGGCAATTGTTGGGTGGGACTTCTCCTACTTTCCCCTCTCTCCCACAAGAATATTTGCCTTTGTATGTGCTCCTGTTCTTACTTTCTTCTGTAGCAGGGAGGAGACCTTAGCTCATAGTTCCTGACTAGCAAAGGAGGAATGAAAAATATGACATAAAATGGAAGAGCCAGAGATGAAAAAGTGGAGGGTTAAAGAGCTGATAAGAGGAAGAACAAGGTATATTGAAGACTGCAATAGGAACAGTCAGGGACTGGTACAGGGAAGGACAAACTATTACAGGAAAATGTAAATAAACTCATTAAAACTACAGTAAGAATGAGAAAATGGAAGAGGGATAGAAAAATTTTGAGTAAGTAAAGGAAAACACAAAATTGCAGGTATTGTTTTATTAATCTGTGCCTCCATTCTATGTTTAAAATAGTAAGATTAATTTTTCGGACACTGAAAATATTTCCTCTTGATTTATTGGATATTTTTGCTTTTTTACCTTGCCTTTTGAGAGCTCTTTATGTGGTCTTGTATTGCACTGAGAACTAACTAATCAAAACGAATTCTTATTTATGGAGAAAACGTTTTTACACACACATTGTAGACCTGTATTTTCATTTAGTGCCAAATAGTGAGCAAAAGCACAGACAAACTAACTAGGAAGGCAGATTTAGTCCAGCCAGTGAAACCAGGAGTTTGTGCTCTCCTTTTGTCCTCATTTACAGAAGGCAATTATTCTGCCACAGATGCATACTGAGAACAATAATCCTGCAATGAATATGTCCTTTGAGGAACTTTTTGGTTTACTCAAGGAATGAGAACTCTAATTTTAGAAAAGCTTTCCCCTGCCTATTCATTTCAATTGGAGTTTTATGCAAAGAAAGAAAATCTTTTTCTTTACAGCTGAAGTGATAGGAAAAGGCTGAAGGAACAAAACCACCATGGGTGACCACTAGCTGATGTCACTCTCCTTGAGCATTCAGCAAAGCAATCATTTCAGGGAGAAACAATTTGCAAGTAGCACCCTGTTTTCACTGGACTACAAGTTTTCCATTTATAATAATCTAGCTGTGGTCTTGGGTTGTGAGGTCTAGTGCCCTTGGTGGGTTTTAGTGGAGTCCATTAGGCTGGCTACATAGGCTTTAAGTGCATTTCAATCTTAGCCACATAATTATCATGTGCTTTGTCTTCTGTCCAGCCTGGGGAGAGTAGTTAGTGTGAGTCATGTGAATTAAAACTTGATATTTCATAGTATGATTGGTGGTTTCCAAACAAATTTCTCGCTCTCCCTCTTTCTCTCTCTTTGAACACGCTGTCAACTGGTTTCTGTTTTCCTAAAATGAGGAGATAAAGCAGTCTGTCATCCTCCTGTCAGTCCTCAGTCTGCATGTGGAAACCATTGCACAACATAGTAGGAGACTGAAAAGGTGTCATCTAAGTGTGTAATGACTTCGTATGATGGTTAAATGCAATAGAAGGACATTTTATTGCCTCAGCATTTATGTAATTTTTATAAAATCATATCCTTGATCAAATGATTTCTGATTTAATAGCAGGAATGATCTTATACAATTTTGAACCCTCATTCAAAATAATTATGCTGCTGTAAACATGTCTTTTCTTTTTCCAGTAAAAAACCTAAATGAAATGTGCATGCAAGGGTCTGCAATAACAAAATAGAACATTTAAAATTTAGTTTTAGCTAACAAATAAAAATATAACAATAATAATTTTAACGTGCAGAGCAAAGCTTTGTTCTCAAAGCTTTTCACAGCCTTATTTTTTCTTTCCAAAACAAAGCACAGCCTGTTCTCAAGAAACCCAGACCTATCCGGTCAGTCAGACGCATGACTGACCAACACAGAAAACAGGCTGGATTAATAAACACAGTGAAAGATAAAGTGTAGTGCTAGCTCTACATAGTAATGTGTCTGTATCTAAACCCACCCTTAATTTGACATACTGCATGGGAGAAAACCAATAAGATGTTCTTTTCCACCTTCCATGCATACTTCCATATGTGAACCATACTGACAAAGGTGCAACACTTCCTCTGGCATCTCTGGAGTATTTATTTTATTCTACTGTCAAGGCAGAGATTGTTGCAAAGGTTCCCAAGGCAATTATTATGAAGGAAAGGAACAACAGTTGTGGACAGCCATTGGCTTGAGCACTAGTTGAAAATATATATATTTAATATGGAAGATGAGACCCATATCAACGACTGGGCAAAACAATCCTTGATCCAGCGTACTTAACTTTTTTCCCTGTGGCAATTAAATTGAGATTTCTTTTTTTTTTGTTGTACCAGTTTATCTTAGAGACTGCAAGTTTATCTAAAACATAGCTTATGCTATTTCTGGGCTGAAACATTCAACTAGGTGTGGAATACAGACCAAAGTGTGCTTTCTTCCCAGCTACAAGTTATATAATATCAGAAATACTTTGAATAACATAATAATTATTCAAGTATTTTATTTCTAGATGTTTATGCAAATGTGTCTTGTTTGCAAACATAATTTTTGTCATAGGTACACTGCTGTAAACTTTGGGACTTGCGCACCATGTTTTAGCTTGCAGTTATTTCTGGGTGCATATTCAAACCTTGATTAGACTTTATGTGACTTCCCTCTCAGTTAAAGCAGGTTAATGTATAACACACAGAATAATATGGCAGCCTGGCCATTCTAGCTTGATAATTTTTTACCATGTGCCCATAGTCACTCTTCCCTTCTTGCCTATGAAAGCAGCTTCCTTGCTTATCACAAATGATGTCGTATTTTCAGAGGTGGAGGTAAAAGAAGACATAATTGCAGAAACCTGAAGGAGAAAGACTATAGACAGAACTTCATTTTTACATAATAATGCTGTTCTATTTTTAGCCTTTAGTATTTGTTTCTAAAAACACATAGGCCATTGTTCACTGTCCTCTTCAGAAAGTTCCTCACATCCAGTATCATGACTTTATTCCAAGAAATCAGTATCCTTCCTCTCCCCCCCCTTTCCCTCTCCTCTCCTTCCCTCTCCTCTCCTCTTGGTTCAATGTGAGTGAATGCAATTACTATACTTCTTACTCTGACTGTATGAATACTACTTATTTCTACTTCATGGTCCACTCCACACAGCTCCCCATAACTTCTTTGTTTCTAATTTAGACTGTGCCTTTATCAAATCTGCCTGCCATATAAAAAACGTGGCTTTTTTCTGGGCCTCATCCAAAGGCCTCTAAAGTCAAGGAGTTCATGAAATGTTCAGCACCAATTATTACTACCATTACTTCCAACCATGTTCTTTTCACCTAGTGTGTTCTGCTTTTATAGCACTGTTGTCTTTTGTCAATATTAAAACAAAAGCTCCATCACAGTGCTGTGCAAAATATTTAATATCCAGATTTTTATTTCATTTCTTCCAAGTAACATTTTTTTCACAGCATTCCTTATCTTGCCACAATGGCATGTGAATCCAGTGAGTCCAATGATAAATTGCCGAGCATAAACGGAACTTTAGTTCTCTATGTCAATGAGTAATGTTTTGCTGCTTAAATAAATAATAGTGTGAATTGTATCCTTGATTTACTGAGTCTGTATTAAAATAGATGAGTAATTTGGTCTGACAGCATGAAAAAAATGGTCAATCCATTCTCTTGTATGGTATGTAGGAAACTGGCATTCAGAGTGAATATTTAAGCCTGTTTGGTTCATCCTCACTGCTAGACTGCATTTTGTGAAAGAGAATTGTGAAAACATTGATTTAGCTTCATTAAATCAGTAAAACGATTTCTCCTATGCAATATTTTTTTTATTTGTATTTATTTCATTTAAGTCTAAGAGCATAATCTGCTGAATGTCTTATTTTGTGTTGCTGTTCAACCTCCCTATTCATCTTTGCACTCCTCAGCTGACATCTGTTACAAGCCATCATCAAAAAAAATCTGCACTGAATAAATTAAAGAAATTAACTGTATTTTCCTCTGCTCTGTTTTAAAGGGAAGATGCCAAACAAGTCCATCTCCTGAATAACACCTTAGGTTTCTCCAGGTTACTGATATTCCACACTACCTTCAAAGTTTAAGGGGAACAAAGCAGGAGAAAGAAACAGGAGTACTCTATGTCACAATACCAGACAGATACCCAGGGAGGTATCTGCCAGTACAGCAGCATTGTACCACTTGCTGTTATGAACAAGATCAGTGCCAGCAACAGCAGGATGTCAGAGGACATCCAAAAGCCCAACTGTGCCCAGAAACCTGAGATTTTCCCAAACTGAACCTGGATTTGCCTGTAAATCCTTGGGCTCCCACCAAACTCTTCCCCCTTTAGAAAACAGAAATACCACCAGTTCAAAGCTGTGGCATTTTAAATACATTTTCATCCTTTCTCTGTAGACAAGGAGGCTGTAAACCCCAAAAAATTTTAATCTGCTTACTAGCCATTAATTATACTAACTGCCAATAGGTTCTATTATTAGTCCAAAAAAAATACTGGCTGTTGCATGGATTTTTTTAGCTGTGATTGATGAAGAATATTTGTGTAACATTGGGTCATATTTGTCAGAGTTTAACTTTTTAGTTGGTAACTACACCATTAATTAGCAATATTGCTGATAACCTTTATTTTGTATAACCAGCAAGCTGTTTTTCAGTACAAGCTGGCAGTAGAAAACAAGAAAAGGATAATTCCATGGTGCCACAAGTGTGGAGTAGGAACATTCACAGAAATGAACAGTACAATGTTCTCTGGGATTATTAGCTGTGAAGGATGCATCATTTCTTGACAGGCATTATTTTCTTAGGTGTTCAGTCTTACAATGTAGTCCTTTTAATGTTATGTCTCTGTTTTGGATGCTGTCTGAGTCCACAGTCAGACCAGTAGCATATTCCTGAGATTGCACATTTCCTGTTCTAACACCCTGTTTTCAATTTCTCATAACTTTTCCAAACTTTGTCCATTTGGAATAAAAATACCCATCTAACTTACTCACCCCGCCCTCCTCCTCCTCCTCCCGTCCCCCCCCCCCCCCCCCCAAAAAAAGAAATACTTTAGCTAAAGCTGTATTGCTAGTTTGAGGCATGGGACAAAGAATATATTTCTACCTGTCTAAAAAATTGTACATCATCTTTCATTTAAAAAGTGATAGTGTCTTCTAACACTTGGAGTTGGGATATGAAGTTTCACAAAAGGATAAACCTCATATCAGGAGTTTATCTTTTACCATCATGATACAAATTCACTTGTGGCCAAATGACATACCTTTGAAATACCGTAGTTCAAAAACTCTCTGTTGGCATTCACCAACTAAAATGTCCAGACATGAGACCTCACCCTGTCCAAGCTTCCAAAGCATACCCAAGGATCTTGCAGCCCTAAGTGGGCATATGTATTTGACTTGACATTAGTCATTCTACATTGCATTTCCAGATCTGAAATATGGGAAAAATACAAAGTCCGTGTCTCAGAAGAACTTTGTCACAAATGACAGTGAAGCACATAAACACTTGCAGTGTAAAGCACTGTAAAGAGCTCTTGAGGATGTGAATGATACCACTTTTACAGCACAGCTTCATCAGTGGAGAAGAAAGACAGCTTGGTCCATGCACTGAACAACAGAAAGAAAATGAAATGTGTGTTGTTACTCATTAATTGCATATAGCCAGCTTTTTACACTAAGAAAGGACCTGTGGGAAGGTAAAAAAGGACATAAGCATGTGAAGAAAGATGGTATCCTAGGGCACATGCACTGCCTTGTTGCTAAGAAGTTGTGTGGGTGTTAGGTCACACATTTCCTAACTCCTGAGCTCTTAATAATGGTCTTTAACCTAATCTCTGTTACCTATCTCACAACACACAGATAGGTGAAGAAAAATGTCTTTGTAGTTAAAGCGCTGACCTGGGGACAGCAGCTACTTTCAGGATTCCATCACATACATTTTTTTGTAGAAGCTAAATCTGCAAAATGAGCATAATTTTCAAAAATATGGTTTATTTGCCCATGATCTATCATATCTATTTGATGGGCTCGATTTCAAAAGTTTTTGGGAAGTTCTTGTCTCTTGTTCAGTATTTCTCAGTCTCAACTGAGGCCTCTCATCATTTTAAAATAAACAATGACTTGGTGAGTTCTGTTCAAAGCCCACTGAAACTAAACAAAGTTTTTCCAATTAATACAGTGGCGTCCATGACTGTTGAGGTAACCTCTGAGCAAATTTCTAAACACTGCATCAGAAGGGCTAAAAAATGCATGAAGGCAAGAAGCTGATGTTTGTGATCTTGAGGTGTATTTAAATGGTTCAAACTAAATTAAACGGGCAGTCATCAGTGGATTGATTAAATCTCCCAAGCAGCAAAAATACATTCAGGACATTTGCAAGGGGCTGCCAGGTCTGGCTGTGTGCTCTCGGAAACCTGCATTCACTGGCATGAGAGACAGGCAAGGTACCAGGTGGGACGTGGTAGGATGTGCAAGTGGCAGTAGAGTTCTAAGCTCAGGCAGTTGGGTTGGCTTCTAAGAAATGACCGAAAGCATTTAACATGGATCATTTTGTGCATTTCTGATGCACTAATGTAGAGTCTGCTGTGGTTTTGTGTTATAATACTAAGCATAGCCTTAAAAGTTTGCCCCAGGGTGTAACTCTTTGTACAGGCACAAAACCCTTTTGTCAGAGGAAAAAAAAAAATGCAGTCACAGAGAAAAACAGGTTTATTATACATCTTAAATTTAATGTTGTAGACCTAAATGAAGTAAAAGTTTCTTCCAGTTTAATGAATATTTTTTCTGATGTAACTTCAGCAATTCTAGTTGTAGGAATTAAAGCAAAAATCAGAAAAGGAGTGTGAACAAGGCAAAAGCGGTTATGCATAAATCCATGTTATAGTGTCTGACTTCAAGTAAAACTCCCAGTAACTTCATCTCCTGCTTAGAAATCAGACCTCTGACAAATACACCAGACAGGCATTTTTGTAACTTGCAGCACAGCGGTACTTTGAGGCATGTTTTGTACCCAAAAGCAATAGTATTAAATCACTGAGCCAAGGAAAGGAGATATGTTTTGATTAGGTACACAGCCTTCCTCTGACAGATTTCAAGGCCTGCAGCCTAGCAGATGGCACTATAACAAACACAACTGTATTTCTCTTATGTTGCCTGAGGAATTCTGTGCCCTTGGTTTTGCCTGCATGACATTTGCATGAACCACTGATTATTTTCCTTGTCTCAGGTTTTTGCTTAACTTTTACAAGAGGTTCTTTATTCTTCCTCAGGTGCACTGTTCGTGCAACAAGCATGGCCAGGAAGCCACCAATAGCTTTGCTGGTAAGGTAGAGATGGAGTAGACTGTGGCTGGGGTTACAGGCACCAGGCTGTGCTGAAACAGTGCCAAAGCGTGTGGCACAGCCACCGCTGACCAGGGCTGAGCTCCTGAGTGGACCTCCTCCAGCCTGAGACTTTATACTGAGCCCTGCACTGTGTATGACTTCAAATGGGCATTTCGCTGTGCTCTGATAGCACACAATTCTGCACAATGATGGAGGAATTGCCTGTGGATGGCTAATTCCTGGTGTTCCCTTCTTTGAACTTTAAGAGAAAAATTTGGGTCAACATAGGGAAGAATGCCATCTCCATCTCTCATTGTTTTGATTCTATTTTAGTGGCTAATGCATGTTTAAAATTCAGCTGGTGCCAAGAAGATCTTTGACTGAGCCTACAAATTGTAGAGAGGGTGTAACTGGTGTGACCCTCTTTTAAACGTAGTAGAACATTTTCAAACTGTTGAGAGGGTGAAAGTGCCAAAATGTGCCTATAGCAAGGAAAGTGGATAGACGTAAACCTTCTCTGTGATCTAGAACATAAGCAAAAAGAGAAGCTCAGCCAGAGATTCCGGTACTGAGGAATCTACTTCCAAGTAAATAATGCCATTATTTTATTGCAGAGGTATTGTTTTATTATGATTTTATTGTAAACATGCTTTACAAAAATTAAATCATTTGAAACAGGAGACCCTTTTCAGGCCCCTATATAGAACAGAAAGGAGAATTTTTAATAGACAGACAGAAGCAGATAAACAACCAGTCTTGGTGTATCTGTCACATACACTATACAAATGTTCCCTTGCATGGCAGCCACAGCACCACTGTGAGTTACATGACAAAGATAGTAGGATATATCTTATCCGTGAATTTTAGTATACAATTCAGCACTGATGACAGGAGTTCTCTTTTCTTAAATAGATGAGCTCATAAAAATATATGTCCCCTGTTATTCATAGACTATATATTGCAGCAGCAATATATCACAATTAATTGATTAAGAAGAAAAAGTCTGACAAGAAAAATTCTGTTTCTCCATTTGATAAAGAGCAGCAGGAGGATGATGATGGAGATGCAGAGGTCCTATTGATTTCAGCACAATGTGGGCCCATGCTTCTGTGTCAGCTAGTTTTCTACTGTGACTTGACTGTGCTGAGACACCTCTTGTAAACCCTTCTGACAACTTCTCGCGCTGTAATCCTCCACGTACATCTCCTCATCCTGCACACCCTTTCTACTTTATGTAAGCAGCTTTTGTAGGAGCAAAAAGGGCAGAAAGGAGAAGGTATGCCAGCATAGAGTAGCATGCCTTTCATCTTTTGGGGCACAGCCTTGTTGGGGGCAGCGAGGAGGTGCACCATGCCAGAAGAGTCTCCAGAAGGATTACGTTTCACGGAGAAATCATGCCTGTGCTTCCCTGATGGGAAGTGGGGTGGGGGCAGCTAGAGTTTCCCTTGATCCTGGGGGCAGCCTGGCCTGCCTGCTGCCTGCAATGCACAGCTGATTTTCCACTTGCATGCCTGCCCCGAGGGCATACCGAGGAGGCTGCCCTGTGCCTGCAAAGTCTTCTGACAGAGAGGGCACAAAGAGGTCTTTTTCCATGCACTCCACCCAAAGGACAAGAGCACGTCCGGTTGCTGTTTCTTAATAACTCATTGAAATCCTGTTTTAAATCTCCTAGGAGCTAAGAAGCCCAGACTTGCTCCCAACAAAATCAATGGCAAATTCCTACAGATGATAAAAGGGAAAAGAGTAACCCCTAAAGAGGTGTCCATTTTGATTTCCCAAATGAAACAAAAGGTGCAAACTGGATTTGACAGTTTTTCAACTAAAATTAACACTCACTTCAGCTTATGTCTGAATTATTTAAAATGTGATAACATTCCTTTGCTCTATTGTATTCAGACATTCAGGATCCCTGCAAAATATTTATTTTGGATAGTCCCTATATCCAATTCCTCTTTTTATCAATAGAACAATATTTATGGAGATCAGGCTGCCAATTTTGCCAGACAGACGCCCTTTGCATTCAAAAGAAAACATGATTCATCGAGGGATCTGGATTTCAGATACAAATTAAACTTTTCTTTGATAGGCTGGAAGATACAAGTCAATAAAGGAAAATTCTTGATAGCTGGAAAGGAATGTCTTCTTTGACACTGCCAATATTCGGTTCTGATCACTAATATGTTAACTGATGGAAGATATTTTTTTCTTTAATTATATCCTAGGGCAATGTTTAAAAGAAATGGAAAAACTGTTATAACCAATTGTGTTAGGCAAAGATATCAGCTTATTTTTGCTATCTATTTGACATCATGAATATCTTTTTATGTACTTATGTAGCACACAAGACAAAAGCGCTGTCTCCCAAACCTAGGATTCTCTAAATAATACATATAATCAACATTAAGCACAGTAAGAACAGTAACAGCAACAATGAGAAATAAACTTAGACTTGTGGCTTGTTAACTTTCAGTGCACAAGCCTATCACACATAAGGAAACAGACTTACTCTAACAGCCACAGTACCTAACACAGAGGGAAAAAAAGGTTGTATGCTGGGAGAAAAAAATCAGAAGATATAGCGATCCTCATTTATCAGAGCCATTACCCCTGGTCTTTACTGAAGATATCCCACGAAGTTTCCCACATTTCTTCTCTCTCTCTAAGTAGTATCATTGAAAATACGTAATGTATTTTTCATCATGTACCCTTTTAATGATAATTAAATATCACAACCCTACCTTTCAACTAATTGCAGTGTCCTTGTTATTTTTGGTTGTGCCTGACTATGATTTCAAACTAATGATCATCAGTAATAATAATAGTCCTCTACGCTTTTATCATGCCTTACATCTGTGGGACATTATGTTAAGCATTACTACGTGCATTACACTAGTGCTTGCACTGAGTCACAGAGGTTAATTAACTTATTAAAGATCTCAAAGCACATCAGTGGCAGAATCAGGAATAATAACAGTCAGCCCTGAGCTCTGCTCTCCCTGGCCTTGATGCTCTGACAGTTCTTGCTAAAGGGTTAGACAGAATTTGTGAAGAAGTGCTATTAATCACTAAAAGTGGACTTCTTTAGGAGATGATTATTTGTGTGGGAAGGAGGGAGTCATTTCATTGCTAAATTCAAGCTGAAAGTGGGACTAATGGAAAGAAAAGCTCCTACTTGTCTGAATCACATAGCTTGAAGGCAGTAGGTGTTGCAGAGGGTTGGTAGTATTTCTTAAGGAATCTCTGGATGTCATGTTCACAAAACCAGCCTGAAGAGTGACGTACTAAAATTCAAAGTTCCCAAAGAATACAAAATCAGATCCAATGACATTTTACTAGTCTCACTGATGTCCTCTATGAAATACTTGGGAATAGGGTAGCTCTTAATATGCAGGCGGTCAAAGGCCCATGTTCATCTAACTTTTGCCTCAGAAGAGACTGCCAGTTTTGGACCTTGTCCTAGTCAGCAGTGAATGACTGCTTGCTGAAACACAAAGCCAAATAAATTCTGATGTTGTAGAGATCAAGAAAACTTGGAAACTGATTATTGTATATATTTTCTGCAGTAATGTATGTGTCTCTCCTTTTCCTTACCACTCTATATTAACCTGAGAGCTGTGACAGAAGCTGTTAATGCTGTTTCAAATTCTCATAGGATGGAGACTGGCATCAGTGAATTTAAATCAGAATTTTATGCTGATGCTATATTAATATGCATGATCTAGCAGGGACTTCAACTTTCATTACAGTTTGAATCATTACTAATTTTGGCAAATTTTCTGGATTTAAAATGAGCTGTAATAAATCTGAAACCATGCCTCTGCATAGACTAGATAATACACTTGTCATCTAGATTTTTCTATTTAAGCTGAAACGCTAAGTTCTCCCAAACCTGAGCTTATGTATTGCCTGCTTCTATTTAAAAGTGAAAACCCTGATAACAAAATATCAAATTAATATAAAAATTTTTGCTGTCACTTGATCCATTTTAAAACATAACCAAGGGCTAAATCCAGCTTACCTGACTTAGGTGGGGAGCCTCTTAGAAGTTAATAGCAGACTCATACGAAATTATATGCTATTGAACTGATTTTGCTGTGATACAAGCAGAATCTGATGTAGCTGTAATACAGGTAGGGGGTGAATGAAGGAAACACCGTAAGACACATCTGAGTGGGCTGGAGAGGACAGTAGTAACAGGTATGAAGAAAAAGCAGATTCATCCTTTCTAAAAGCACACCTGATTTTACCCACTTTTATCTTCTATTGATGTCACTGAAGCATTTGGCTGCTCAGCATTTCTAAAACTCAAGCTTCTTTCTTGAAAACCTGTATAGGTTAGTAAAATGGTGATGAGGTGATACAGCAGATAGAAGCTGTATTAGCACTTTGACAAAACACCCCATAACAAGACTATCAGGCTGTGCATGTCAATCCTCAGTGCGGGAGTAGGTAGTCATTAGAAAGTTGCATTAGTACATCAGAATTAATGTTCATGGATTTGTGATGATAAGCAGCTTAGGAACAATGTAGATTTAACTTGTCCAAATATGCTTTAGTAGTGTCATCTCTGATCCTTTGAGTCTATGTCTCTCACAAAAAGGTAAGTATATTTTTTTTGTCAAATTGAAAACATGAAAAAAAGTGTTCAAGCATTAGAGTGTTAATTCCCTCTTTCTTTTCCATTTTTGGTTTCATTAGGATGAGAGTTATTAAACCATGAGGTAGAAAATTGCTAATTCAGCACTCTTGACATTTCCAGAAACAGAAGAGATCAACATATTTTCTGAATGTTCTCCCAGGAGATGTTCTCCTAAACTCCACTCCTTCAAGTACCACGAAAACCAGCTGCAGTTATCTTCACTGTGACTTTACCTGTATGAATTTACCATTTGTATTATATCTACTTCTTAGTTTGGTTTTCTGAGAAAAGGAGATGTGGTATTGGCCTCCTCTGTGTTCATGCATGTCTATTTGAGTCTCCTCCTTAATACCTTTTGAAGTCCTCATTTTTATCAAACAAATCTGACAAATGGGTAGGAGACAGAAAGACTCCATAAATTTAATAAAACCTAGCAAACTGTTGGAGGAGAGACCCCTTCGACTGAAGGACACTGCAATGTGCATGCCACCATTACTGGTCACCAGAAAACACAGCCACTACCCATAACTTCCAGGAAAACTGCATTCATCAGTTCTGTCAAGGACCTCTTGCCAATGTGGATATGTCCTCCAATCAACAATGATATCACCTCTCATTCCTCTGAAAGCCCCTGAGTAGCATAACCTCAGGCTCACGGGTAGCCCTGCACCAGCCTCAGGAAATGAGTGAAGGGTCAGAAAGTGTGGAGGCTTCAATCACAGAGCTTGATCCTGAGCACTCTGCAGTCCTTTTAGTGCTGTACCTTTGCAGGTGTTCCCCAAAATAGTGTAAAAAGCCACCGTCTCTTAGAGGAAGTCACAGTTTCTAACTTTTCTGAGGGCACACAGGGAGACCCTGTGTGAAACAACAGCAAGTCCCATTCACCTACAAGGAAAAAAAAAATCACAAACTGGACAAAGTTCTGTCTGCTTTTAGTGGGGCTGGTGAATGAGACAGTCTGACAGAAAGAACAATATCCTACATGTGTTTTTATAATAATTAATCAAGGTGATCTTCCACACTAGACAAGTAAATAAATCCTAATTATGAGTAAAATAAAATACAACAACATTCACATGGTTTAAGTTTGCTTGTGGAATAAGCAATTGTACGTATTTTAATTCAGAGTCATTGATAAATAATTTCTTTCCTTTTTAGCACTGCATTATTTGCATTAATGTAAACTGGGTCTCAAAGGGACTGTTCGGGGGGGGTCATTTCAATATTTGAGGTGACTATCTCAGCTTTCATATGTAAGGAACACCAACAAAGTACTTCTTGGCCATATTTGTTTAACCTGTTTTGTACATGGAAACAACAAGCGTGGGGTTTGAAGAGGACAGTCCAAAGTACACAAAAGATAGTAAGTGTAACAAACAAATAGATGACACAGAAGAGGCAGAAGCATACTCTTACATGCTCATCTTAAGGCCCACAAGAACAGTAAAATATGAAATTTTCATTTCCCTTTTGCGACTATTGCTTCCATATTTCCAATCTCGTTCTTTGCACTGCATCTGGTAAGAGGTGAGTAAGACTGAACAGTCTGTGAATTCTTGCATTCCCATGCACTGATTATAATATTGTTCTAGCTACCATTTCGAAATGTTAAAATGCGTAATCAGAATGCTCTGCACACATTTCTCAGGTGACTCACCTGTCATAGACTAAGGCCAGCCACATTCTAGTAGCAAAAATATTTAAATTTAATTTCAAAGGCTTAAATTCATGGATTTATATAACCCTTCTGAAAATCCTAGATCAAAATTCCTATATTTTTTCTTTTTAGTTTGTCATATTTGAGCTTTTCATATACGTTTTTGAACATGTTCTTCCCCTCTCCCTTACCAGCTGATATGTAAACTAATACTATGACGTGCATAGGTAGATGCAGTTTTCTAAGCATTGTGCAATGTAACACTGGCAAGATACGCACAAAAGACAGAAGGGTGGTAATATCATGAAGCATTTCTACTATCTGAGCAGCTATATCAAAGCCTGCACTGAGATCTACCGAAGTTCTGCTTCTATCTCGGTTTGTGATGTACCTGATTTTACTGATGTTGGGCAAGGTGACTGTTTTTCCATTTTTTATTTTTTCTACTACCTGAAAAGTAAGCCCTAGAAACTGCCATTGTGTGTTTACTGATTGATCAAGTACTGCAAGGGCAAGAGGATTTAACCCTATTCTGGAGGGACTGTCGCCAGCAATGAGATGATCCGTTTCTGAACCAGTTTGAGCTCTGTCTTCTCATCTAAGCCTGGCAACAGTGAGTGGCCTGCTTAGCGACAGCGGATGCTGAGGTTTCATGTGAACAGTCATCCCCTTATGTTTTTTTTTCCTTGAGCTAATGGATGCTAAAATAGATGGAAAGCTTTTTGTATCTGCATACCCTTAGGGAGCAGTTCTGTGCTGAGAAGAGGTGTCTGCGTCAGGTGAGTGCATTGTGGATTGGCTCTGCAAGGACAAATTTAGAAACTGGGACATCAGCGGGTTGCAACATCTTGGAGCTGGGAAAGGGAAATGAGACAGAAACACCCAAGGCAAGGCTTCCATGTTCATTTACATGTATTCCTGATGCAAGTGCCTTCGGCTTAGGCTGCAGCTGGACCCATGGTTCTGCCTGGGGTGTGAAAGGCAGCATGGGCAGCATGGGGCATGGGTGGAGCAGCCAGCACTGTCTGAAGGGAGCGTTTTTCCAGGCAACTGACCCAGACGGCTGTGGGAACGCAGTATAGACCTGACCAGTGTGAGAGGTTAACATACACTATCTCAAACCTAGAACAACTTTCCAGGCAACTGACCCAGACGGCTGTGGGAACGCAGTATAGACCTGACCAGTGTGAGAGGTTAACATACACTATCTCAAACCTAGAACAACTATTGTCCTATGAGCCAAGTGTGTAGTCTTCTGCTGCCTTTCCAAGTTCAGTTTGCAGTTACAGATTTAAAGAAACGCATATCTCCATACTCTGCTGCAGTCCAGACACCTGCATTCACAACCCCATGCCACAACAACCTGCCACAACAACCCCATGCAGTGCTACAAGCTGGGGACAGTGGCTGGAGAGCAGTCATCTGGAAAGGGACCCAGGGGTACTGACTGACAGGAGACTAAACATGAGCCAGTAGTGTGCCCAGGTGGCCAAGAAGGCCAATGGCATCCTGGCCTGTATCAAGAATAGCGTGACCAGCAGGATGAGGGAAGTGATCCTTCCCCTGTACTCGGCGTTGGTGAGGCCACACCTTGAGTATTCTGTTCAGTTCTGGGCCCCTCAGTTCAAGAAAGATATTGAAGTGCTGGAGCGGGTCCAGAGAAGAGCAACAAAACTTGTGAAGCGACAGAGCACAAGACCTATGAAGAGAGGCTGAGGGAACTGAGGTTGTTTAACCTGGAGAAGAGGAGGCTCAGGGGTGACCTCATTGCTCTCTACAGCTATCTGAAAGGAGGTTGTAGACAGGTGGGGGTTGGTCTCTTCTCCCAGGCAACCAGCAATAGAACAAGAGGGCATGAGCTTAGACTCTGCCAGGGAAGGTTTAGGCTGGATATCAGAAAAAAAGTTCTTCACAGAGCGAGTAATCAGGCATTGGAATGGCCTGCCCAGAGAGGTGGTGGATTCACCATCCCTGGAGGTTTTTAAAATAAGACTGGATGTGGCACTTAGTGCCATGATCTAGTAATCATGATAGTGTTGGATTAAGGGTTGGATTTGATGATCTTGGAGGTCTCTTCCAATCCAGATAATTCTATGATTCTATGATTCCCCTTCTTCCCATGAACATGGGGCCAGAACACTGCTCTTGACTTTCCTTTTGCTCTCCCCATTTAAGCTACTGCCTGCTTTCACTACTGGATTTCCTGACCATCAAAAACTCCTTGTGTACTTCATACACACATTTGGAAACTTCTTGGTAACTTCAAGTTTATCACACCTGATACAGACCTGGGTTTCCAGTTCAGGAGAAGGCCTTGCCTTGTCAATAATCTCCTAAAGAGAAAGAGAACAGCAATCCCAGTTCCCTGCTCTGACACACACTTCTAGTTTTACGTGAGCTAATTTGACCCAGAACCCAAACAAGTTTATCTACCTCTTCTTCTGTAAAACAGTACTTTCCTCTTTCACAGTGGTTTACTGTTAAAATAACCTATTAAGATGAAGTGGAAAAGCCACATTTCCGTGCTCATACCTGCCTACAGAATTGTTAGCCCAGGATTCCAACTAAGAACGTACTATGCAAAAAACAACTGTTCAGCTGCTGGAGGTGTTCAAAGTTGATGGCATCCTCAATTTCCAACAGTTAGTTTCCCAAAAGGCTTAACAGTCACGGTCAGAAGCATTTGGCTTTTATAGCACTGGGCAGTTTGACTCTGAGATCATGCTATCTCAACGCTCCTTTTCCTCCTACCTCTGGAAGGCTTAGTCCACAGACACACACTAGGAGTGACCTCAGAGCACATCTTCCAGGTCAGGCTTCACAGCACATACTGGGAGGTGTTTTTACCCACCTCTTATGTTGGAAGGCGTGGAATTCACTTTTGGCTGCCCTAAGGACTGGTGCCTTGTGGCTTTGTTAGCGACACGCATTGTACAGGGACTTCAGCTGGAGTGCTGTGAATTCTGCTGGGTAGCATTAGCAGTAAGTGAAGTGAAAAGTAGTTATTGGACTTGCTTAAAGCCATTCAGTATATGAAAGAGGAAGGTCCAAAATCCAGACCTCCCACTTACTTCTTTTTAAGACTTGTTCTCATCTTTCCAATGGTCAAAGTTGATTGTTGACATATTAGATGTCAAATATTATTAAGCAGAGACCATATAGCGTGCCAACGAACAATACAGGTCAGAAATGTTTTCTGTGTGTAAGCTTTTTCTTTCTTTTAATGAAAGTCTGCAGGTTTTTTGAAGTTTCTTTCCTTAGCTGATAAATGCAAATACTTGTTCAGGTTTCAGCAACAAACTCTGAGCTTTCACTATTGTTTTTACTCCTCCATCTTAGGGATGTGTTGCAATGATAAACAGTGAGGCAGAAAAATTGTTTGCTGATCTGAAAAAAAAACCCCAACTTCTAAAGTGATTGTCTAAAATGAAATATGAGTTATATGGACTAACTTTATGCTTATAATATTTTCTTTTCCAAACTCCAATGGTATTCATTCTTTCCAGACTTCTGATGGTAATAGGTTTTAATAGCAAATGCTCAGGTCTAAATTCTGTTCTCAGAGTAAAGTTGCTGAGCCCGCTTGGCTCTAAACTAGTTACAATATTTTACTAGCATGACTGAGAAAAAAAATCTTCCTTTGAAATCCTACAGGTGAATAATAGGGCAAAATTATTATGAAAATGAGGAGGTAAATACAAAAATACATACTTTTTCCCACATGCGTGAGTTGAAATTTCATCAGATTTTTTCCCCACTGACTTCAACGGAGCCAGAAGCTTTGCAGTTACCTTCATGATTTCAGAGTAGTAATTCTTATCTCAGGATTCTTTCATCAGAAGATTTGGGACAGCTGTATAGTCCACACTTTAAAATGTAGGCCCTCTTAGGATGAGGAAAGAGCTACAGGCAGAAATAACCCTTTATTTTATACTTGAAATAGCACTTCCTCCAGTCTCTGATGCCCAGTAGCAGCAGGCTTTCCATGCTGATAAAGAACTCCCTCAGCAGCAGCTATTCCTACCAAAACCTTTCTCAAAGCATGCTCGTGTGTGTGCATGTGTGTGTCTATGTACGCATGACTAACAATGCAAATACTTTCCTATTTCAAATAACTTTTACTGCTTTGCCAGGGAGCAAAAAGGGAACATGGTAGATGCTGTTGAAGATATGAACTATCCTGGAGACAAGCCACAGCACAACATTGAGCTGATCCATGACTGGGTGCAGTCCCAGTGCAAGTGATGAAGCTGTACAGAGCTATCATGGCCATGGGCAATGTTCTAAGGGCACTGCTGTTGTTGTGCTCCTTAGCCTCTCCCCATATCACTAAATCTGCATTTTCCTCTTTGACTGCTGCAGTGAAGCCATGACTGGAGTGGCTGTATGAAACTTTATGCAGTAGATGCTGAGAACTCTCATGAGCAAACAAAGTTATAATTGCATTGTCTCTTTAAGCACAATTTAGGAAAGTATGAGAATTGTGTTTTTCATTTGCTGATTACGTCAGAACTAAGACAACTAATTGTAGGAATAATTCCATGCAAGCACATAAGGAATTTTTGCATGCAATTATCAACATATACCCATTTCTGTATGCAGTCAGCGGTTATATTTAGATGAGTTTTGTGCATTTGTCTGTATTACAGGATCCTGTGGTGGAAAATTATTTTTGATATAAACCCACTCGCCTGTGCTGTCACTCATGCCGACAGCTTGGCAAAGATAGTTTCTTACTCCAGGAGGAATAGAGAAAAGGCACAGCTGCATTTTGCCAGTGCACTGAAATTTTACCAGTGTCCAACATTGGCCAGAAAGGACTCCTACCATGGGGTTCCTAAACCTTCACTTAATTATTCACGTAATTTAAAAGAAATACAAAGGCTCTGATGCTCAAACTATATAATCACTTTGGCTGCATTTGCACTGGTGACTAAAATATGTCAGGGATCCCAGAAGGGCTGACATCCTCACTCCTCAGCTGTCATCTTGCTTCAGGGTGACCACCCCAAACTGTCTCCTGGAATTGGCCCCTGTAACCCTTGTGCTGTGCCCTATTGTGGTTTGAGAGGCTGCTTGCAGGCTGCGGCCAAAACCATTCCAAGTGTCACGCCCATGGATTAGCAGAGTCAATACCAATTTAACGGATCATGTGCCCATGTTTGGGCCTGTTCTTTGCCCAGTTTAATTTATGGGTGTAGATGTTATTGCCTGTGTTCAAACCTCAGATTCTAAGCCACACATAAGGAGGTAAAGAAAATATATTAGGATATTTGGACAGAAGAAATGGTATAAACAAATAATGAGTACAAATGAATAGTTAAATGCAAAGACAGATGAGGAGAATGCTGTTTTTAATCATTTTCTATAACATTCAGAACGACGCTGATTCTGATCCTATGAGCAAAGCAATTAAAATCAATGGAAATACTAAATGATACAAAATCAGTATGAATAGCATAATTAGTTACACAGGGTGTCTGATCTCCTTTTTTGTATGAGCGAATGTGATTTTGATCTGCGATGAAATATTGTGTATTATAGGGCATTTTCTCCAAGCTGAGAAACTATTTGATGGTGCAGTTTATTTATGTATTTTACAGCCATGGTAATCCAACTGACACTGGGGGTTTCTGTGTGGCAAGTGAGAAATGGTAGGTTGCTGGTTCTTCTCAGTAATGTTTAGATCGTAGTTGTTCTGTGAGCCATTGCCAATTGTTATTTTTTAAAATTCCCGAGAAACTCTTGTTAAGCAAATTACAGGTAGACATAACTGAGATCTGTGGTCCCAGGTAAAGTTGCAGGAGCAGGTATGTGCAGGATTTTCCTTCTGGTCTTTGGAAAAAAAGGGATGAGGATTTGACTCTGTTGCATTGCCACAATTTTTAGTTATGGAAAAGCACCATTCATTAATGGGTCTCGAGAGTCCTGATGGCTTTCCCGGAGGCATGCTCTTGGAATTCAGAATGTGAGGCAGGAATCGCAGAACTGGTGAGGACACACCCCAACTCTGCCTCCAGAAAATATCCTGTGATCTGAGGCTGGACAAGCCAAACCTGTTGTCCTTTCCAAAAGGCATAGCATCTGACCCACACATGGAGGATCCAACTGAAGAAACCCCTCAGAGGGCTCCATCCTGCTCTCCTCTGGGAGGTTTTCCCACATAGCTGTGGGACAGCAATCTGGCCCTGTGTTCTCAATAGTAAAAGTTATGTCGGGAATGTGTTAGGGGTTTCATGTTTCAGTGTGTGTTCTAGGCTGTGCAGCAATGAAGGGATAGATTCTAGGCTGGTTATTGATCCGACCCATGCGCCTCCAGATTTTGCTGTGTTTCAGCTTTTCTTAAAACAAAAGTTTTGTTTATACATATGTTGTTGTTTAAGAAAGCTTAACAAGAAATTTTATTATCCTGACAGTATTTAGTTTTGGTGCAAGAACAAAGAGAGCATCAGTACTGAGCACTCTGGCTTTCTGCGCCCTGCCGGGTCTCAAAACAAGAGCGCAAGAGAGGAGCGAGCCTTTTAGAAAGAAACGAAGCAGGGATATTCTCACACCTGCACCTACTTGCGGCTGTAAACGAGCCTAAACGCCTTTCTGCTTTGCAGCCTGTTAACTTCCTACCCCAACGACCACAACCCAACTCCAAGTGACCCGCCCGGGCACAGCCTTGGAACCCCCGCGTGTCGCCCCGCGGTGCGGCAAGGATGCTCCGGGAAGGCGGAGGCGGCGGCGGGGTCAGGGAGTTAATGCGGCGGGAGTTAATGCGGGAGGGGAAGAGTGAGAGAGAGTTGATACGGAGGGAGAGGGAGTTAATGCGGGAGGGTGGGGGAAACCGCTGGGAACTCCAGCTGGGCGCTGCCGCCCGCCTCCCCCGGCGCGGCCCCGCTCCTCCGCCCGCCCCTCGCCGCCGCCCGCCCGTCGGGAGCGGTTCCAGCGCTGCCGGGGCCGCGGCGTCCAAAGTTTGTCGGTGCCCGGGTGCGCTATGGGCTTCGACCCGTCGCGCTTCGCGGCGCCGGTGGCGGCGGAGTTGCAGTGCAAGCTGTGCGGGCGGGTGCTGGAGGAGCCGCTGTGCACGCCGTGCGGGCACGTATTCTGCGCGGGCTGCCTGCTGCCCTGGGCGGCACGGCGGCGGCGCTGCCCGCTGCGCTGCCGCCCGCTGACGGCCGCCGAGCTGCGCCCTGTTCTGCCCCTCCGCAGCCTCGTCCAGAAGCTGGAGGTCAAGTGCGACTACACCGCGCGCGGCTGCGCCCGCACCGTGCGGCTTCGGGAGCTGCCCGCACACCTCGCGACGTGCCGCTACGGGAAGCCCGCGCCGCCGGGACCCGCCGAGCCTCAGCCGCTGGGCGGACTCCCCGGGCAGCAGCCTCGGACAGCGTGGGGGTCGTCCCCGCGGGCGGGCGGCGGGCACCGGTGCGTGCGGGCTCTGCGGGGCAGCGGCGGCGGCCCAGAGTCGGGACCCGAGGTGAAAAGGGAGGCTGTGCACTGGAGCAGGAGGGAGAAATCGCTGCTGGCGCAGCTGTCGGCGCTGCAGAGCGAGGTGCAGCTGACGGCACGGCGGTACCAGGCGAAGTTCGGCCAGTACATGAGCCACATCAGCAGCATAACCCGCGACCTGGCTGGCAGCCAGCCCGGCAAGGTGAAGGTGAGTGCGGACGCGGAGACCGGCGACCCGGGCCGTCTCCCCTCCAGGGATGCGTTCTCCGCACCCGTGAGGGACTGGTCGACGTGACAATGCGAGCAGTGTCCCCGGCGGTCACCCCGAGACCCATCCTCATCCCCCCGTGCGTCCTCCGGGACTGCCGGTCCCTCGCCGTACCCGGGGAGATGGAGCCCCTAGCCCCCAGGGGGGGCACGCTTCTTGCCCTTCGGTGGCCGGGAACTCGGGCGGTGGTGAGACCAGCGGTAGCCGAGCGCTTGCTTGGTTGGAGAGGATGGGAAGAGGGCGGAAGGGGAGAGGGTTTGGCTCTGCAGCCGGCAAACTGGTCCCAGTTCCTGCGGTCAGGCTGTCCGTCCAGCTCAAGCGTCCCAGCTCGCAGGACCACGGCTGCTGTTGCTGCTCAGTTTGCTCCAGCTGGGACTGGCAGAAGTTCAGGGACATGGAGCTGGCTTTTAAGTTTGATTTGAGCAGCTGAGAAGTTGTCTTAAAAAAAAGGAGCATAAAATTGCTGTAAACTTCGGAAACGATGGTGGAAGGACAGCAAATGTCTCTCATTCGGTAGAATGGCGTAACAGTTTACGCTGTCAATAGCAGAGACCAGTGCAGTGCTTTACTGTCTTCTCAGGTCTGATGACATCGCTTTCTTTAGGCTAAATAAACCATCTGAAAATACGGGTGAGAAGACAACTCGCTGTGAGGGAGTAGTTTCTTTTCAAGCGTTAACTTCTATCTGGAAGAGCGCTGTGCCGGTTCTGTACTGATAGTTGTAGCAATGCTGAAGAGTGGTTTAATGCAAAGAATTTTTCCTTTTACCCAAATATTCACGGACCCTTGGGTGTGCGACAAAAACAGTGGCTGTAGAAGGGAGGAAAGAGTTGGATTTTCAGTATGGAGTTGGAAGGAGGTCTGGGGATAGGCATGGAGCCATCACTCTTCCTGGGCAGCAGCGGAGCATCTGGCGTTTCTGAGGTCCGCCAGTAGGTGTTGCTGTATGTACTGCCGCTCAGAAATCGCTTTTACAGATGAGAGCAGAGAAATGCATAAAACAGGCATTTGGAAGAAAAACTATCAATGAAGTAAAAATGTACTTCATTAAAATCAAACGTATCGTGTGGTAATAAAATATGTCACTGTCACAGTTAATAAAATATGAGCTTCAGCGTTATGTATTATATTTTGAACGTTTAGAAAGCTATACTTTATTTAGGTGTCAAATCTATAGTAATCACCTTATTTGTAGAGCCTGACAAACACAAACACCTAACAGTGCTGGATGATTACAAATTTTTTGTGGGTAGTATGGCTCCTGAAATGCAACTATTATCATATGTGAACAAGGTAAAAGCTAACTTGCTGTGCTAAACCTCCAAATATTTTTGGGTTTTTTTTTTTTTGTAACTATTTACCTGTTCCACTGAAGGAGAAGGTTTCTCTTTTTTTTTTTTGTTTTTAACTTTGACTACACTGTTTTTGAATGTTTGCCTTGTATTTTAAACCTTGATTAGAAAAAAAACCCTACTTTTTTGAGATATAGCTTTGGATTCTTTCTTTTTGGGAGACAAGTGAAAGGTTAGGATGAAGAGTTGTGTTTTGTTTTCTGTGTGTACTTTCCCTGAATGTTGCTATGAAATGTGTACTGTTATGTACTGGGATCTGAAAATTATAATTTTGTGTATTTTAAACTATATGTCTAGTATCTGAAACATTGACAGACACAGAGATATTTTTTTTGAGACTTTTCGAGCTCTAAGTTTTTTCAGTGGTGCTGAGCATTCCTCCCACCAAAAGCCTGCACTTTTTTTTCTGCTCAGCAGTGAAGATAATCATGTGTCACTTTTCGGTGACACGTGACTTTTCCTTTGTTTTGTTTTCCAGTGCGAAGTATTTTGTTATCTTTCCACCCTGATTTTCCTCTAAGCCTTATCTTACATACTGTCCATCTAAAAATTTTTTGTACTTTGATGCCTTCACTTAAGATCTTCTTTTTGAGACTCTGGTCTTTATTAATATTTTACCTCTTGCTTCTTAGGGAGGAGAACCCAAACCATTAACGATCATGCTACACAAGGAAAATGATACTTTGGGATTCAATATTATAGGAGGACGACCCAATCAGGTAATGAGAAAAGTAACTGTAGGTTATTTTGACCTTACTTTCTGCTATTGTATACACTGTTAGTAATAAAAGAGTTACTTTTCATGACAGTAGGTATGGAATCAGCTCCATATACAGAAGAAATGTAATTGGGGTCATTGTTTGGAAGACATAATCTTGTGAGATTTGGATTATTCTTAGATTCAGGAAAGGTGTTCCCATTGTTTTTGCTCTAAACCTTTATGCTGATCAACACAGTTCCCATGTGAATAATATGTATTCATGCAGACTGTTCAATGGAAATTTGTGGGACTGCTTGTAAGAGTCATTGTTGCAGGATTAAGACATTGGAATTTTTGGAAATAGCTTGCTTTTTTTTCCCATTTAAAGGAGAGATGAAAAATTGCTTCTGTAGCTCAGGTAGTTTAAGCACATACCCTGCTCTCACACGGCTGTTTCAATTTTTTTTCTTTGTGAACTGAAACGAGTTTTCATCAGTCTTGCATGTTAAATCGAACTGTTTTCATCAGTCTAGGGTTAGAAAGTTAATTGGAAACCATAGAATATGCATAAGGATTACACACATATCCTAGAATATGCATAAGAATATAAGAATCTGTTTGTTTTTTTTTTTACTTTACCCTTCAGAAGTAATGACAGTCCTGATTAATGCTTTTGTAAAGATGAAGAAACCTGTTAAACTGGAAAATGTAATAGTTGATTAAAAAGGCTTAGTAATAATTATGCACTGATTAGGTTTTTGTTAAGCAGAACTGTAAACTCCTGCTATTATTGAGGAGGGGAATGGGACCCTGTTTGGCAATCTTCTGCTCTAAAGCTATACTTAGCCTAAGAGTCTGTTTCCATTAGCCTAAGAAATTCACTGTCTGCACTTCAGAATTACTGTTCCGTTTGGACAAATATGAAGACCAGCAGTTATGAAATGTTGATGTTGAAAATGCAAAGCTAGACTTTCTTAGATTTTTCTAGTGGAAAGATGGGACAACAGGTGGCTATAAGATAAAATACATGCATGTTGATTATATCCATATTTTTAGTATATCAGTAACAAAGTCCAGACAATCTTTAGTTTGGATTGCAGTGTGACTTCTGTTATTTACAGCCGTAGCAGAACTGCATGGAAAAGGGAGCATTGTGTTCAGCTTTCTTGGGATGTCAGCTGAGCTTCTCTGAAGTACTTATGTTCTGAGAGTGCACTGGAATTTTTTTTTATATTTATAGCTGTAAGACTTCTTGAATGAATATTCTGGAAGTTTAAGGAGTAAGTGATAAATATGTGAAGGTTCATAGCACTATTTATGGAGAGAACTGCTGACTAGAAAGAAGTAAATGGTCATGGTCTACCATTGACACATGATAGTTAGAAGAGTAAAAGTTGGTGGAGCTGTGAGGCACCGCTGGTTCTCAGGGGATTTTGAGTCTTTAATGTTTAATTGCGTTTTCTTTTATTCTTATTGCGATAAGTATGAGTGTCACAGGTGCTTGATTGGCAGTTCCCAAATACGAGTTTAAGGTCTTGCTCCTCCTGGAGCCAAGGGAAATAACAGGTCAAAAGGATCAAGTTGACACAAATAATGAAAATAATAAACTCCACTCACAAACTTAAACACTGGAAGAGGAATTGTTTGGTAACAAGACAGAAAGAGTTAATGAAAGTGGTCTGTACATTCAGGTTGTTCAGGGGAAAAGTGCCCTTGGGTGAAGTATTGGCTCTTGCAGTGGAAGAGCAGAACAGTGGTGTCATTATTTTAATCACCTATGTGGGAATGTATTTCTTCACCACACGTTACTGGTGTTTTGTAAATACAATGTGGGTTTTTTCTATTGGAAAGCAATGACTCTTGGTGACTTGTGGTATGTATATACTTTCCATTTGCTGTGTTTCATTAAAGTTCACAATAGGCTTCTCCACCATTCACCTTCTACCTGGAGAGAGGAGGAGAAGGAAAGGAGCAACTTGCTACAAGCTTGTCTTTTATTTTATCAGGAAAGGATTCATTTCACATAAGCATGTGTTTCTGGAAGGTGATTCATAATTCTAATGGAGCAAGGCTACTTTGATCCCCATTTTTGTCTGGGCCCCAACTCTGGCTGGCTGGGAGGACTTGTCCCCCCAAGAAGGCACCACGGCAAAGCTGGACTGGAGAGGAGGGTGTGCTGCGGGCACAGTCTGGGGCTCCTGCAGTCACCACAGACTCAGATAAAGGTTGGGTAAACTGATCATTTCCATAGCTCTCCTCCAGCCCCCGCTGAGTGCTGCATTTTCATATCAGGGCTAGTGGAAGCCAGGAGATGCTGCCAATGGGGACTACAAAACAGACTTAAATGTCATTTTCTTACCAGGTCACACATTACTCTTGAAAAAAATACAGTTTTGTGTGGGTGAAGGTACTGTAATATAGCTTTTTGTTTTCTTGAGGAAAAAACAAACCACCTGCATTTTCATTAATGACTACTAGGCTTCTTGTGTCAGAGTTTTGTTTCCCACTGCTTACAGGGGAACTCAGTGGAGGTCAGTTCTTTCATAATTTCAAAATATTGCTGAAACTGTTAATAAGTTCCCCTTTTGTTTCTTACCTGACACCTATGAGTCTCTGTGACAAAGGAAAAAGATTAGGAGTTTATGGAATCATAGCAGACTGACATCACGTTGAACAAATAGTTATTAATTTGAAATCTGCTTGGACTGAGTCTCCATGGGTCAGTTGCCACATACTGTAAGGTATGTTTTACAGTGGCTTCATTTTTTATTATGGCTTTATCATTTTCTTAATAAAAAATATTATAAAACATTTTCTCCATGGATGTATAGGACCTATAAACCTGTACATGTATTAATCATGTTGTTCGTTGGGGATTCAGGAGTCACAAAAGGAAAATAAGCACCATATAAACTTTTGTTCAAAGCATATATAATCTGGGAAAAGATTCCTTCGTTTATTGCCATTGAAGTTGTTATTTATATGAATACATAAAACTACTTTAAGTAGCCAGTGTCTGCTTAGCATTATTCCCCTATTGATAATGATTTTAAGCTGTGCTTTTAAAAAACTATTTTAAACTGTAACACAATGAAATGAAGTAATTTTAGCATGTGCAACATCAGGTGTATCGTTGCAGCTATGGTAGATAACTGCTTTGAATTTGGCCTTCATGTGAGTTGCGCTGAGCAATGTGTAGAGATCAGTTGGAAGTGGTTTTTCCTTTTGTCCACAGCTGATCTGTATGGATTTCACACTTGAGCAAGTTCTCAATCTCCCATGTGAATAGGATTTATGAGGTTAACCAATTCCAACCAAATCCTATTACAGTTACATGCCAGCTAACTAATGTCACTTTGTTTCTTGGAGCTTCATTTTCAAATGCATAAAAAACGTTTACAAACAGCAGTACTGCGAGAGCCCTTTCCCCCCTGAGAGAAACACTTATACATCCATTTTTACGAGTATTTTTCTCTGTGCATTTCTGTACTTGTCACTCTCTGCTGTGAAATTTTAGGTCTGCTTTAAATATTTTAGGTGAGGTCTGATTACCATTGCACCGTGTCTCATTTACTCTAAAATAATCAGAAGTAAATGCGTAATCTTATAAAAAATGCTGGACTAGTTCATTAATTCTGTCCTTTTGATTAATGACTAGTTTGTATTAAGAGCCAGTTAAAGAAAAAATCCCAAGAAGCTTAATTCTTAGCTAGGAAAGCGAGCTGCTTTATTTCAGGTGGATTTGCGTTTTTCATTGCTGCTGATTTTACTACTATCTCATTTCTTGTACTAATGTGGGGCTTTCTGCAACTTCCCTGTCGCCTGCTACAGAACAATCAGGAGGAATCTGCTGAGGGAATTTATGTGTCAAAGATTTTGGAAAATGGACCTGCAGACAAAGCAGAAGGCCTGCAAATTCATGACAAGATTATTGAGGTAAGGAAAAAAAACCAACAAAACCACCAGTGGATTAGAGTGTTATCTTATCAGATTAATCAAGGATTTGATCATTTTTACACTAAGTACATTGTAATTTTCCTGTTTTGCAATGACTAAACATGATTCTTGTGCTCTGAGCTCCTTGAACATTTCTCAGATATGGAGATACATGTTGGATTTTTTTAACAACTAATAATGTATTGGTCTCGGGATTAAGCTGATTTCAGTGAGGTGAAGGTAGTAGACACTGAAACAGCAATCAAAAGAGGCATTTTATATTTTTTTTTCATTAACTTGAGAAAAAAGGCAAATGACACTATGGAAATTCACAGGTTTAGTGAAATTGATTTTGCCCTATGTAGGGGGTGTTACTGTTGTGACCCTGGAACACTACAGAGAAGCTGTGCAGGTAAGCAGTGCTGTGAAACTTCATAAGCAATTAGAGAAAGTATGTTCTGCTATATGATTGTAGAGTAGATCATCTGTTGTTCTCACCAGGAGTAATATAGCTCTCTTCCAGTCATGTAATGTGCTAGCATGGATATTTTAAAGTTTATTCCTGTGTTGTTTTCAGGGTTTTTTTCCCCACAGAATAACTACAATTTAGAAAAAAAATCAATAACTTAGTCTGAAGAATGGGTTGCTGCCTAGTCTACACGTGTAACTATAATTAGCTCCGTAAGAGGTCTCAAAGGAAAAGTTTCAAACAGTCACTGAAATAGACTCCTTAAGGTGCTGTCAAAACGGCATTTCACATCACAACTCTAATACAACTCTCTGAGTGACAACACGTACCAGTTGCTACTGGGTTTGTTCAGGATACATCACGCCAGCCTCAGGTTTAGAGGAGGCTTAGAAGCGTGGTATGAGCTTGCCAGTTGGATGGGATTTTGAACAAAGGCACACAAAACAAGTGGATTGGAAGACAAATGCAGAGTGCTACTGCTGGCTTCTTGCATCACTGTTAAGAACTAGAAACATGAGCCAAGAGTGTTTGAATGCTGGAGTTGCTCTTAATGTTGGGAGGCTACAGCTGTGTGTGAAACCAAATTAATATATTTTCTTGGAAAAATAAAGCTCTTGCTCTTAGCTGACAGATACATGCATCTCTAGTAGAAACCAAGTTGGCTGAGCAGAACTAAACTTACGACATACTCTTACTAACCCAAGATACAGAAAACCAGCAGACCTATGCTGAAAGAATCTATTTTCTTCTGACATTAGTGTTTCACTTACCATGTTGTGTTTTCTACAGGCTGACCAGCTATATGGTTTTATGCATTTGCACAACACTTCCTGAATTATTCTGTTGTTCTTTTCTAGTGCCTTGATTTTTAAGACAAAATGGAGTGGTTTGGGAGGAAGGAAGTGTAAAGTCACAAACCAACATTTATTAAACATGAGGTCATTTCTCAAAATGCCATATTAATAGATTTTTGTTAGTTGAAAAATCTGGCTGCATAAAATCATAGATATTTTAAATTGCTACTGAGAACATACAAATTTCAATTTTATGAGAAACTAGAGTTCCAATCTATCATAAGCGTTTATAGAACTCTGAATGATGCATACTTATACATACCACTGTAATATACAACAACTTTGTATATAATTTTTGTATTCAGGCAAGCATTTAAAAATGTGTTTCAAAATCTGTGAGACTAAAATAAAGAGAGGAGAAGAAATGGTAACATTAAACATTTCTAAATGAAATGTAAAAAAGTAATTATTCCTCCATGCTAGATAAAGGAAGCGACTGGAGTCAAAAGGTTTAATTTTTCCTTGCCCATACTTTGCTATCAATGTCTTCTTGTACAGGATGCCCTGTCAGCACTGCTGTGGTATTTTTGGGAAAGACTAATATGAAAGCTTCTGCTGTGAGGAAGTAAGTTGAATGGTGTAACTTTTCAAAAGTGTTGGCAAATACACAAAATATCAACTTTCGTGGTGAAAAGTCAGTAGGAAGTGGGACTTCCTGTTATTACTTGCTCTTCACTTACTTGGTGATCTGATCGAACGGGTGATACTTTATGAGACCTTTTTTCAGTAGTGAACAGGAGAAGGAACCAATGTTGTTTGAAGAGCCTTTAATAGCTTCAGTCAGTTGTTTGGCTATTCCCAGGGTGTTTTAGCAATGTGTAGCTAATGGGATAATGGACAGAACTATCCCATTAAATCAGGAGAAAATCTGTTCTCAAGCCGTGTTTCTAAATAAAGAAAGTAATTTGTTTCAGTGCTTCATCAAATGTTTAACAAATGCTAACTGCATGTGGTTGAGTACAGTGAGTTGTGCACATTTCAGATGACCATCTCGTGGGTAACCTAGTGTGGCAAATGAATTTCACAGTTCTGTAGCACCGGCAGCTGGAGTTGTGCGCCAAGCCTGGCAGACATAAGTAGTGCTGCTTTTACTTTATATATGTCATTATCTATGGCAGTAACTTTGCCAAATAATTGTTTTGGTATTTGAAAGAGCGCCAAGGGTAGAAATCAGATTTCTTCTTAAGGTGTTATTCTAAGTGTAAAAACGCCACACAAATCACTTGAGTTCCTGAAGGGTTTTGAAATCACTGTGCCCAGAACATGGGCAACAGAACCTCTTTGACTCTTTCATCTGAAAAATGTTGATGTTTATATAGGCCTTAATAAGAGTGAGCATAGTTTTTGCTTGAGGACCCAGAAGTTGAAACAGATGTCTGTGGGCTAGCAAGCTGGTTGTGGGTGAGGATGACAGGGAGAGTAAAGGGTGACAACCTCAGGTACCCCATGCCAAGGAACTGCAACTCTTCACAGGGTACTGTCATAGGACCCTCACTGATAGTTTTCATTGCTGTGCTGAGGAATAGATTTCAGGCAAAGCCTTACCCTTTTTATTATAGGTTAACTCCTCTGTGAGAAGAAACTTATTTGGTTGTGCAGTGTAAGTTGACCTGGGAAGTGCACAAGCAGCACTTTGGCAATGTGAACTTTAAGGAATCTCATTACAAGACAGAATGATAATTATTCATCAAGGAGAAGCTCTTCCTTGTGAATTACATCTGTGTAGCAGGTTCCTCCAGATGTCACAGTCTTTTGCCGCTTTCTAAAGCTTTTATCCAAAAATCTATCTCCCTTTATTAACACAGTGCAGCATGTGCTGCAGGACTGAACACTGATGACATGCTATGAAAAGCATCTCATAAAGCTAGATGCAGCGTTGATATGTATGGCTCCCAACATGAATGCATTGGATATGGCAGGATATAAGCCACTAGACCTTTAATTTTTGGATCTCTGTCTTCCTTTCTACCCCGCCATGCACGAGCCAGCCATGCACATGACTGTTTATCAGTTTGTGCTCGTTCAAAGACTTCTGATTGTTGCTTGGAGAAAAATACGAAGTATGTTTAGAAAGGATCACAGTTACACAGCTCTGTATCGTTTCATCTCCTTCTCACTTCATGCAAATCTTTCCTTCTGGGTAAGTTCACTGCTCATCTTTGCTAATGCAAATAGCCTCCTCAAGGTAGCAGAAAACAGCTACGATCCTTGGCAATGTTACTAATAGACAGACTTGCTGCTTTTTTTAATACATATTTATAGTTCTGAGCACTAACACTGGAAGGATATCTTTCTGTATGAAGGAAAATTTTACTTTCTCAGTTTAAAATCCATTCAGCTTCACATAAGAATGGCACCACATTAGCCAGAGCTCCAAATTCACAAGTTAATGCCTAGTTAACAATCCATTCAGAACTAGTTCTTTTAACTTGTTTTGGGTTGTTTTTTCTTTGTATAATATTACGTTTTATGGATATTGGTATGTCATTTCCTCTGGGTTTGAGCCCAGCTTTAGAAAAAAAGTGACTGATTTTCTCAAGTGCTCTATCATTCTGTAGATCACGGTGTCTTGCAAAATAGCATTACATTACTAAAGTGTATGGGATATGCTGATTTGATCTTTTAGCTTCTGTGTTGAACATAAAATACACGACCAGGATAGAATTTACAATTCAGATGGAATTACTGAATTATTTTTTTTAAGAGCGGTATTTCATCAATTTTAGGAAAAAAGAGTTATTGTTATTTCACATTGCGTAGGAAAGAAAGCACTATAGTCACGGCTGAACCTTCTGTAGTAGGTTTGCCAAATAACAAAACAGCAGTGAAAAACCTTGTGTGCAAGTAAAAGGGGCTTAGGCTGAAAACCAAAATATTCATATGAGGAACTGTAAGCATGTCATTATCTGGAAGGCTCAAGTATTTTTCTGTTCCTTGCACTGCAAGGCAAAGGCTTCTGTTCTTTTACTCTCAAGCGAAACAAGAATTTTGGCCCCTTTTGCGTTTTAGTCAGTTGATTCTCATTATTTTGATGGCTGAGAAGCAGGCATGATGAAGAAGAGAAGAAAGGAAAACATTTTTAGTCTGGGATCTTTAAGTCTTTTTGAAAAATGAGATGGATACATATGTATCGTGACTATATATTTTGTTTATGCAGCCTGAGCTCCAGAAGTGTATAATAAATAAGACTTCATCCCTTATTCCATGTTTCCCTTTGTTCTTTATGCTTTTTTGGAGAGTACACACATAATGGTTTTCAAGCACATGTCAGCAGAGCCAGTTTCAATAAAGATGAAGTCTTGAGGCTTATCCTGGCAGAAGTAACTTAGATCTGCAAAGCGCCTACCCAGAAACTTTTTTAACTATTGCCAGACTGCTGACTGTGCTGTGTGTCAGCCTTGTGATGTTTTATCTTCTGCATGTTTCTGTCATTACACTCACTATGTTGCTCAAGAAAAATCTTTGATACCAGTCATGTTTATTTGGCTAAGAATCTCCACTGTCAGATTGTGTCTGTAGAAGTAGTGAGCCTAAAAACTGTCTTGCTGGGATCAGAGCTAGTAGGTTTGGGATGGCTTTGAACCAAAGCTGAGCATGATGTGGTCAGTAAGACCTGGGTGGTAGCTGAGGAAACTTTTATATATTTAGTGGTGTGCATTTCAGTGTATCTAAATATGCCAAAAGTAGCCTTAGGTATGTTAAGTTCTCTTAAATCTTTAACAAATCCATAATGTTATGCTGCAGGTAACCAGGTCTGTCACCTGTGTTCATTAGATAATTCCTAATTAGTCTGAAAGATTTGTGGTGGAAGAAATTAGATATACCAGAGTGTTAGAAATGCCTGTAGCCACTTTTCACCACTCCCTCACCTCTTGAGATACAGATTTTTGGACATCTGGGTTCTTTCACCTGTCTGAAGAAATGTTTAAAAAGTTAGGTGTGACCCAGTATGTACATAACTTTAATTAAGTAGGAACTGACTTTTTTACTTAACAGAAAGTCTTAGAGGACTTCTCTAAGAAGTGAGAGAGAGATCTGGTTTGCAGTCTCTGTCCTGTCTGCAAAGGACTGAGCTTGCCTATCCAGGTAATTGCCCTCATTACTAGGGCAGAGGCTATCCTATATGAGACCAGCCTCCACCCATCCTCTTCAAACTAAGCTAGGTGCCAGCAGGCATCTAAGAGTCAGGATTATCCAGTGCTAATCTGCTGTGAAATAGGCCCTGGTTCCAGGGAGCTGTGTCTGGAATACTGGTCCTGCCCTTTTCTGTGTAAGCACTTACGCCAATGTATAAGATTTTCCCTCTTGTACATTCTGATGTCGTATGTGAAACTTTCTTGAATAATACTACCTTTATCACTTCATAGTGTCTTGCCTTTGAGAGGGAAAGTAGCAAATACTCTTAACCAGGATACCCTCTATCTACGATACTTTTCTAGATGCTAAAGATGAGTTTCCCTCTCTAAAATACCTGTACCTGAGTTTTCGTCTTTCTGGTCTTTTTTCTAGTTGCTAGATTACCTAAAAGGTAGATACTGCTGCTGGTGCACACTCTCAGAAAGCTATGCAGCCTGGATTTCATGTAGATGGAGGAACTTAAGAGTTCAATGTACTGTCTGTAGTAGAAGTCTGTGTGTCACTGTGAGCATCCTGGAGTGCCTGAATTTTGTACTTAATTTCCCCAAGTTCACAAATATCAGTTTCTTAAATTGACTGGACTCACTTTAGGTCTTTACAGGTGCATGTGTTCCTCGCTATTCACTGAACTAAAGTACAAATATTGTTTAGGGAACCAGGTTATGTTCCTTATGAAAGCATTTAAAATTCCAGCGTCATATTGTCTATGTTTTAAAAAGAACAAGAGACTTTTATTTACATGTGACCTAAAAATTCTGTATATTTATGGTGAAATATATTAGAGATTGGGCAACTGAAGTATTTACACTTCTGTATATATTATTTTCCTGCAAATCTTCATAAGATTTCATAAAATGCTTTCTATATTAAAGAAGAGGGAAAAAGATAAAGCAGTAGTTAAGAAGTGAAAAACTTAGTGGTAATAATGCATAATGACTTAAGTTTTTTTGTCAGAAATTCAGTATTTGATTCCATAGTTAACTGAATAGAGTCTTATTTTCATAAACAGGCAAGATATTATTTTGATACTACTGTAAAGCAGGCTCTTGAAAAACTTAAAAGTGCCTTGACTTTTAAGAGGTGATTTTTTTCATTTGAGTTATAAATCAAGAAGTTTCTATCTACTGAGAACGCGCTGTGGAACCAGGTCTGGAGAGAAACATGCCTGTAGGAGAGTTTCCCAGCTGTGCTCATTTGGGCTTGTGCTCACAGACTAGTCAGGTGTGCGTGCAAGTGTAATGCTACATTGTTCTTGTGGAAGTATGTGTGCTCACAGTGCTTTTATCTAAAAAAAGTGGAACTGCCGAACATGTGGTTGAAATATGACCACCAGATGAACTCTCCAACTAGTTTATTTGCAGAACTGGTATGTTACAGAGGATAAGGCAGTATCATCCTTCCCAGAAAGTCTCTTCAGCTTGCAAGTCATAGCTTTTCTGAGGTGCAGTTGGCTGGTGTACTGCACCATTGCATAGGCTTTGATGCTTCTCTGCAAGTGGCTCCTAGCAAGCAAAGCAAAGGAGATACTAGGGTGGCTGGAATAGGGCGCAGGGTGATTGTGACAGAAGGAACAGTGTGGGAGTATTTCTGAAATGTGACCCAGCATGAAAGGAGTCAAGAGAGCAAGCTAAGTGAAAGTGATGAAAATCGTCTTTTACAATGGATTTTTATGCTACTCCTCACATGTGACGCTTTGGCTAGGTGGCCTAGGTTAGGCATGAGAGAAGAGTCTTTGGGACCTTGCATGCACCCCTTCTTTCCAATGAGTTATTTCTGTTTTGCTCTGACTGCGATGAATCTTTACAGCTACTGGATCACTGTAGCAGCAGAAGGGGAAGACTGAAGGACAGTATGCAAGGAAGAAGAAAACCAGGGGAACCTGAGCTTTAAAATTAGAGGGTACAAAACACTAACCCTGTGATTCCAGAGGAGTGCTTTTGAGTGTTTGCCCATGAATAGGCAGTGTGGAAGAAATGGAGGGGATGTAGGTGTAAGGGTAACTGAATTGTGAAACAGGATCATCTACATGCACTGCCATGAACTTTGATAGGGAAATAATGTGGAACAGAACTAGCGCAGAACTATGATAGATGTAGTGTGTCTGCAGAGGGAGGCAGTAGGCAAATCAGCAAGTCAGTAGTCCTATTGGGTAGGAGAAATTCTGGTTAACCTGTGGTAGAGCTGAGTAGCATAAGAACCTGCAAGATCTCATAAACTGTGCTGCTACCATGCACCATAGATCTCTAGGCACCATGTGAAGGCCTGATCACACCCATCTCTTTCATATAGTGTCTAATCTCACCCCCGAGGGATAACGTGTCAGAGACTTGGCAAGCTGAAACTCAGCACCTTCCTGGATGCCCTGTTTGAGCTTGCCTTTGCTGCATGTCATCTTTCTTTTCTTTCCCATGATATTTTTTTTAAGCTTTAAGGTAAAATTTTTGAAACAATGGAAATATAAAACACTTCCATCTCACCCAGCAATATGAGCAATACAGTTTTATTTGCAGCTGAGGTAGTAGGTTCGGAGGAAATTTTTGTTTATATGAAGTTTTAGAGGTGTTCATAAGGACTTATCAGGAATGCATTAAACAACTTGACTAACATCTTTTCAAATTCTGCAGCTTTCATTCCCTTTCCAGGAAGAAACGGGCATGTGCAGGAGAGTGTTTTGTTTAGGAATTTTTCGAGTAATTACATATACACGTATTTACATTTTGGTATCTGGTTATGTGAGGGAAGACAAGGTCATATATTTGTTGTTGAAGGCGGTAAGGTTTTGTAATGAAGACGCTCTTTGTTCTGAGCATGGTGTTGAGTCAGCCCTGAAAAAAGTGCTATATCTCTTCCATTGACAAGGTGAATCTCCATAACAGTTTAGCTGTAGGTGTGATTGTGTATTGCTGCCTTGGTCTTGGACCAAGTCTGTCTGATAGATGTGGTGGACCTGATAGTTGGTATGAGCTGAAGTATCCTAACCTGGTAAACTCTGGGAGGTTTGAGAATAGGAAAGGGATTTTCTGAGGACTTTCCTTAACCTTGTCAGCTATGTCATGAATAGAAAATGTCAGAAGTTTCAGAGAGCACTTCAGATAGATTAGGGGGAGCTGACCCTTTGAGGCTCATATGATGAAGGCTAGTGAGAATAACTGATGGTAAGCCCAGCTATGGAAAGCTCTGGTAAAGTCTGAGACCATGTTGAGTTTGTTGCTTGGAACTGAAGGATGTGCAAGGAAGCCGTGCCTTCCACAGCATGTACTGCTGGCATCCCAGAAGTTCTTGGCGTTTTCAGAAAGTGAAAAGAGCCTTCCTCAGCCTTTCATGAAGTCTGTTCTTTATTGTGGTTGATATGACTTCACAGTTAGAGGAGATGACAGCTTATATATGTTGTGAGAATGCAGTGTTTTATCCTCTTAAGTCACTGAATTCATTGTTGCAATCCAAGGATATATGCTCCAAAAGCTTTGATCTTTTCTGTCCTTTTTCTTAAACAGCTAATTATATTTGTAAGGAGCAGCTAATCACTGTTCTCTATAATTGGAGGCTGAGTGAAAAAAAGCCATTCGTGTCTGCCAGTGCAGAAATTCTCAAAATGTAGTTGTTATTCATGGCTTCACTTAAAAAGTTAATAATGTAATTTTTAAGGATCTGTGAAATGCAGCAGTGAGAATGATCCTTCCTAGAACTTGTTAATAGGAGTAGTCAGAAGCATGTACAGCAGTGTGCTTTCTGAATGCTTTGAGAATTGATAGTGTAAAATAAAGTTGTTATTTGGAAACTTCTTCTCTCCAAAATGGAAAATTCTGAAGCATGATAGAAAAACTGATTTTCAAATTAGCAAGAGCAGTTGTGGTCTCTTCTGACCACCCTTAAAGATTACCCTAAGTTGAATCAAGCATGGTAAGTGAAGTACATTTGTTACTAATACACAGACATTTAAGTAAATTTTATGTCTTGTTTGGAATTGGAAATCTAATGTAATTTTACAACTCTGTATGTAGACCCAACTTGATTAAATCCCTGCTGCTGCAGGAAAGGAGTGCAGAATGACTCAACACTGTTTCTTCATTCAAATAATTTTGTAAAGCTTTTTCTTTATGAAGTGTTGTGGACAAAATAAGTCATGGCTGCTATGTTTATTTACATAGTAAGTTTATGTACGTTATTTACAGGATATGATTTACATTATATTCTATTTAAGGAATATGTCTTTTTAAGTAGCAAGACTGAAAATAGGGGAGGATGGGAGGAGGAAGGGGAAATGATGGAAAAAAGTAATTCATAACTGTTGACCTCCTCATGTTTTCTGCTTGGTTTTTTGGTATGGAAACCTTATTTGAACATCACTGTATTCCACACTCTTATCAAATAGTTTAGTTTCTTTAAAATTAGAAAAATTGTGAATCTGTGTGTCTAGAAGAGGTCAGCTAATATAGGAGAAGGTCCCAAATAGGTTGATCTAGAACGTGAGAGGTTTTTTCCTTTATCAGTATTCTCCTGACTATTTGGAACATCCAGCATCTGAGGAACCCAGTGCCTCAGACCTTGCCCATCAGTTTCTAAGTACAGTCTTTAAATCTTGCATTTGTTTCTTTAAGCATGCTGATCAAGTGGGTTGATATCTGAAGTCCTTCCAGCAGCTTGCAGGAAGAAGGCATGCTATTTTAAATAGAAGGGATTTGCTGTGTTGCATGAATTAAAACATCTGGATCCCAGCACTTCTCTGTAACAGCCTGATTGAGTTGGGGCAGTTGGTACATGGCAAGTATGAAGCCATGTGGTCTTTGTGCTGTCAGCAAGCCTTTTCAGCACATACCTTTGCCTGCCCCCAATCTTCTCTGAATGGTAGTCACTACTGTGCGTTCAAGGAGCTTTCAGGCTGTTCTTGAGTGGATTAATTGCATTTTGAGTGGTACAACATCCAGCAGTCTGGAGCAGAAAACTAAATCCTTCACCTGCAGTGCTCAGAGCCCCAATCCAAATCAGGCACCTTGAACTAGTGCCAAATGTGTAGCAGCACTTCATGACTTTTTTGTTCCTTACATCTTGTTTTCTTAATGTCTCCATGAAATCTCCAAATGCTTAGCACAACTGTTTTTTACCATGATCTAGACGTGTGTTTAAATGGAAAACTGACTCTTTTGAGAAGTTTCTTAGCAGAAATCTACTTTTTACTGGCCAAAAGAATGGAGCTGCAGTCGTAACGCACTTGCTAGCATGACCTTTTTTTGAGTGGTGAGCAGGAACCTTTCCTTATGAGAATAAGTATGATGTTTTCTAAAAATATAGGGATTCTTCCTTGTTTTCAAATATTCAAAATGCTTCATTTTTTTAAAAAAGTATCTAATATTTTAATATTTTCTCTTTTTTTAAAATTTTATTGAGAAAAGGTAGGAAGAGCATGAGGGACTAGAAAGAACATTCCCGTTTTTTCAATATAAAAAGAACCTATAAGAAGCATAAATGGTTCATATACTTTTTTAAAGAACTCTTGTTATTGCTAAAATTTCTCATTAAATATATGTAGACCACTGTTTTTAGCCTTCTTTTCAGTCACTTAAATACCGTATCGTTGTACAAAGAGTGTGAGGTTTTTGTATTTTTCCCTCCTCCCTGTTATGAGGTAATGGAAATCTAAAGAATCAGTATTCAGCACTTAATCCAGAGGTTTTATCTTTTAATTAACACAAGCCATGGACAATATTATAAAGATTAAAGAACACATTGACATTTCAGAACACAGTTCAGAGAATGAATTGTTCAGAAAGCGCTGTTAAGGTCTTAGAACAAAAGTTTAATCTGATTGCTTAAATTAATGTTTTATGTTAGTCCTGCAGTTTGTTGCTGCCATTTCCCTGATGTCATCAATGAGTACTTTGGGGATTTCCAGGACAAAATGATGAACTTATTGTTTACATCAGTGACTTCTTTCTGTGTGTATTGCTTTACGTTTGTTCCTTTTTGCTGCACTTGCGGTGATTTTTAAGCTCTGTAGTTGAAGGCGCCTACCTCCTTGTATACTTTGAAGCATATATCATCTAGGAAATAGCTTTTGCTAGCCATTAAGGTTACTAATTTGAAAGTCAGCATTGTGCTTGTTAGCATGGCTAGTTTAGCTACTCTGACTTCAATTCTCAGATCTGCTTGGCCATAGTTACTAGTTTTCTTTTCAAATTAAAATTGGGAAAAGATGGTTGGGCTCAGTTCAAATGGCCTCAATCATCTGGAACCTAGAACCCTCGGGCCACTCTTTCCTGCTAAATGGCTTTGCAGCAGAGTCGCAGTCTAGTGCAGTTGTTGGAATGGCAGCTTTCATGTTTTCTTCCAGTAAAGAATTAAAGTTAATTTTGCAGTAAAAAATTTTCAATGAGATAAATGTTGAAATGTAAACCGTTTAGTTAGAAATTCCTGTACGTTGTAATATAAATCTGTTATTAGGAAATAAAAGTTAGTTCAATCCCTTGTTTTCTAGATACTTTTTTATTTTTTGACATATAAATGTTAAATGTCTATGCATTAGTTAGTTATCCTAGTCTCTTAATCCATGGAGACAGAGGCACAGGCAAAGGGCAATTTGAGGTATTTAATCTGCTATGTGCAAGATGCCTTTTCCTCTGAAGATTCCTGTACATTTTCATTTATATACTTCTAAACCAAGAAAATATCCCCCCCTGCTTTCTTGACCAGAATCACTGTTTAGTGCACAAGTACCAGCATCGTGCTTCTTTGTCATCTAAAAATATCTGTTGTCTAGCTGTGATAGCTTGACTTACTAGAGACCAGTTCTGGGAGAAGCAGCCTAAATTCCATACCAAGTTGGTAAGTTTTTGCTTTGATTCAGCCACTTGGAGATGAAATGGCACCTTAGAAGCTAATGGAGTGCATAGAGAGAAATGTGTACTACAGTCTGACAAAATAGCGGAGTCTACTTATAGATTACATGCACCATCGTTGGTATTTTTTTTGTTCTGTTTCTGATTGAGATGAGTTTTCCCCGAGTTCATATATTGTACCTTTTATCAATAAGTGACTGGCCAAACCGTGATGAATCCATGTTATTAAGCAGGAGTACAAGAACAAGTGATGTTAACCAGCGTCTGTCAAACCATCTGCCTGATATTTACTTTTTTGAGTGCCAGTTGCGTGTTCAGCAGGGTACAACCCCCTGATAAAAGAAATGCCTATCTAAAAATAGCATCAGAGAATCTAGAGCACAAGGCATTTAAGGTGAGATTCATCTTGCCTAATGCTAGATGCCTTAATGTTTTCTCGTTCTGTAAGTATTAAAGATGAGTTAGGCGCCTATTTTTAGCAAAGATGATTGGTTCAGCCTGAGATATTTAACTGAGATTTATTTGATGCTTCAGAGAAGACAGTAGTAGTGACACATCTTAAGCTCTGTGGAAATTTCATATGAATCAACTTTTGTTGCTTTTTGGTACTTTTAAGGTTTGATTGTTGGAATAAAAGGCCTCTTTGTACAGAGTTTTTCACTGTAAAGGCAGAACAGATCTCACTGAATCTTGTGTTGTCCAAGATTAAATACAATTTGAGAAGAAAGAATGTAACTAGCTTCATTGACCTTCTTGCATTTCACATAGATCTGATATTCCATTCTCCTGGAATTACGATTCTCACCAATTTAAATGGGAGCTTGAATGTGGAGGAATTAGTTTTCATGTTCATGATATGTAAAATGCCAGCTTAAATACAAAATAATAATTTTGAGTACAAAACTGTGCTCAGAATCCAACTACCATGCTGTGATCCTCCTGTTTGAGATAGCCTGCTCCAACTCCACAGTCTTAATGACTAAACAGACAAAACAAAATGTGTGTACATCAACAAGATCAAGCCTTGTTCCAAGTTCCAGATATTTTGATGGCTAAATTTTGAATGTTGTTACACAAAATGTGGCACGAATTAGCATGGGAAAAGAAGCATAAGCCCTGCCTATGTAGAGGCTGTTGTATACCATTTCTGTCACAGAATTGGTCTCTGACACAGACTAGCTTTGAAATCATTTAACATATGGTTTCATGTCATATCCAGTCTCATTAATCTCTATGTCTTTGGGACTGGAATAAAGTAAAACCAAGTGTGAGAAGGTAATCTGTATACCCTCAGAGGATGGTCAGTGTAGCACTCATTTAGCTGACTCTGCTGTAGTGAAAGAAATTATGTGAACAGCTGTGTTACCTGAGAGTGCTTCCTATGTCTCAGCTTTGACTGTTCTCTGGGCCTTTTTAGAAGTCAGCAAACTCTGATTTTGGCAGTATCTGGAGGAATCCGAGTAGCTGTTCTTGGAACCTTGGTGATGGCTTTTAGCGAGTGTGTTTGAAATGGTACAGAGCACCAGGCTTCCAAGCAGTGGAGAGATGCTTCATTTTTCAGCAGTCTTCAGAGAGATGGGGTTTGTTCAGAGAAACAGATTGTGCAAAGATTGAGAGACTGGTGACATTCTTTTGGCAAGGTATTATCTCATTGCTCAAAGTAAGAAATTTTAATCTGCACTTTTGTTGCTTTTGGATTTAGTATTTTGTATGGAGAGCTAAGGTATACTAGAGAAGGGAGGCAATGTCTTTTATCAAACTAAGGCAGTTGTAAAAGGAGCAAAAAGGTGCTTTCATTAAATGTGGCGTAGAAGAATTTATTTTATATATATATATATAAATAACCTAAGGTTTTGATTTGGTTTTAGTGGGTTTTTTTTATTATTTGTTTTTTTTAACCCGAACTGGAGGACTTTTTCAAAGTTGTGTATATGCATAGGTGGCGAGCTCTTAGAAAGCTGTTATACTTTTTCCTACATCAGATGAGTGTAGACTAGTGCTCCTGTAAAAAAACAAAATACAAACCCAAAGCAAACCTCACCCCAAACCTAAAAAAAACCTCACTCCTGTCCAAGTATACTGTATAGATATATAGTATGTATATGAAAATGTAAATACAGAATTTAAAGAAACTAAAATAGAGTGCTTCTGTAACCCTGCTATACAGGACTGTAGTGAGTTATTTTTTCTTGCTAGTAGTAAACTAACATTGAGAGGCTACAGATAAGATGAACGTTATCACAGTAGATGCACAACCACCACTGTAAAGTATAATCCTTTGACTATGATTTCACAGTCTAAATAAATGAGTCAAACTGAAAGTAACAAACATTTAATTTTTATTATGGTGTTTTTCAAAAGCCTGTTTAAATATAGGATTTCCTAAATCATTCTTCAGTGGAAAGGTTTGTAATATTTTATTTGATGCATGAAGATACTAATGGGCTAGGAGATGAGATGCAAAGTGGTAATGTAAAGGGAGCATCTGAAGTTTTATCTATTAAACAGATTTTTCCATTCTGTTTTGGGTTTTTTGAAATGGCTTTGAATTCTGCATTCTGGATATCATTTAATTTTCCATTGGAACCCTTTTCCAACTTCAGCTATTATGTGACCATAAAACTATGCTTTTGGGATGAGACTTAAAGTTTCTTTTTGTAATTTGTGAGCTGTGCGTTCCTGTGTTCAGAAGGCAACTAGCATAATTTCTCATTACTGCTTTACACGTGAGGATTTGGAAGTGATTCAGCTATAAAAGCTGCTGTAACAGACTAGAGTCTCTTTTGTCATGGTATGAAACTGTAATCACTTCAGAGGAATTTGTTTTCAAATGTAAATTGTTTCTATGAATACTACAATACAGCTTGGAGTCTCTAACCAAGGCACTGTAAAGTATGTTTGCAGTAAGAAAGATCAGTCATCAACATGAAAAAAAGTGAATGATGACTGCTTTTTCCTCCCTTCTGTGTTATGCGGTTCAGACTGATACTCTTAAGGAATGATGGGTGGGAAAAAAGCATACAGACTTGCATGCATATATTCATTCCTTCTCCCAGCAGCAATTCAAGAAGTTGTGAGTTTTTAAAACTGATTTGAAGGTTTCTGGTGGATAAAAATTTTCTGTCTTATTGCTCAAACCTGAGATAGTAGTGTGATGGTTAATTCTTCTCCTTTTGTGGATAACCAAGGGACTAGTTCTGAAAGGAAAGTCATTATCATCCACACTAAAACTGAACAATGAACAGAGATTTTCTTCTTATTATTTTTTTTTACAGCTGACTCAGCGAGCATTGCAGAGAGTTGCTAACAGTAAAAGCCAATGGCATTAAATGTGATGAGACACAACTGCAATATTAGCTCTGTATCTAGGTTCTAAGGTTGTCTGCTGCTTTTGTTAATGCTGGGGTGTGCTGTGGCAAATAGGACTCGGTATAGCAAAGTGAATATAGCCATATCGCTGTGGCTGTTGTGCCCACTCCCAGAGGATCTTCCAGGAGAAAATAGTGTCTCTTCTCTGTCCTGGTTCCCCATCCTCCCTTATTCTCCAATTTGTCCTGCTGGTGAAAGGTTGATATCCATGCTGTGCACTGGTGTGACAGATGAGAGCACTGGCACCTTGGGGTACGATGCTGCTGTGACTGACTGAGTCGCAGTGTGATTTTATGTCTGTAATGAAGTGAAAAGACATCTGGCCTTCGGAAGCCATCGACTGGGCAGACAAATTTGATATTAATGTAAATATTGTGCTTGTAGGCACACACAGATGGTGTGTGGATCTGTGTGATGTGTTCTGTGTTTGTAAACGGCTTCTTTGAAGAAGCTGCTGTTGATCAGGCTCAGTAATGATACAGACAAACCTTAAGTGTATGCTTGAGCTAGCTAAACCAAAACTGGTCACAACATGCCTTCGTGAAAAAAAAAAAAAGAGGGGAATCCCTGAAAATCTGCATCTGAATACTCAACTGGGAGCTGCAACTAAAAAGCCAGTTGATTTCAGGGCTATGCCAAGACTGTGTATAGTGATGCATGTATTTTCCTGAAATTACAGGTCAGTATTGATCTTTGAAAAGTTTCACTGGAGAGGTTGTATAAATTTTGGGGTTTGAGGCTTGTACAGAAAAGAAAACTACAGTAAAGTCAGCCACAGGTGTGTATCTAGAGATAAATTAGACACACTTTAACATTTTTAAAAAATATTTTATTTGATACATCCATAATGATCTCTGAATATAAAACATGTCTATGTGTGTCTATATATATATATATGTTTCCAAAAGCACCTCTGAACTGATGAAGAGCAGTCTGGTGTAAATCTTCACATTTACTCTTTAAATTTATGAAAAAATATATGAGTCAATTTGCACAATAAGTCAAAGGTTGGTTTTGTGGATTTGTTTCTTCTCTTTTCAAAAACAAGCAGTTGCTTTTTTTTCATAATATTGTTCAGTTAAACACAAACGTTCTGTACTGATGGAAATCCTTGAGCACATGCAAAGAATAGACCCGTGTTTTGATTCAGAGAGACAATACAGCAGCTGTTTGCACTTGAGTTACAACTGGGAGATCTGTTTTACAACAGCTGAGAGTAAAACCTGAGCAGTTAGGAAAGAGAGCAAATACTTGTGTGTCCTACTGATTTTAGTGGGTGTTTATCCAAGAAATTCCATTTAGATGAGGGTTGTTTTTTTTTTTCTGGATTTAATCATATTTCCAAACAGATATGTCAGAAATACGTTGTTCTCCCTGGCAGACCAATAATCACACCGAGACAGCATTTGTAAACCAGATAAAAACCATGTTATTTCCTTATGCTGCATATTTCCCATGCCAAATGTAACTCAAGTCTACCGTATTTTTCAGGATACAAAATTGTTTTCCCTTAGAATTGTACTTACTCATTAGAGGTCATATATGGCTCTTTTTGTGCCGCCTGCTCCAGCAGAGGCCTGGAGTAAGTTGTGGACAGCGAAACATCTGGTGTCCTCATCAGCTAGGGGGAAGGTGGTGGAGGAGCTCATGGCCTGTGAGAGGAGGAGGGCGAAGTGGGAGCCAGAAGAACTTGAGTTTCTGAAATATTACAGTAGGTATGGGGGCCTTAATATGGGGATCCTGTAATAGAGGAGAAATAATGGGAGAAGTGGGGTTTTGAAATGGGAGAAGGTATTTTGGAGGGAATGGATTTCAGGGTGAACAGAACTTTAGAGTGAGGGATGAGTGGGAAAAAGTGGCTCAGAAGAACTTGGGGCATTGAAATAGTTTCTGACAACACCTTTCTTGAAGAATGTGTTAAACGTATTTTTGATGTTCACTTCCAAACACGTTTTGATGCATTTCTATACATCGGTGAATCTCCATTTTTCACAATCATAAGTTTTACAGTTAACACTGGATTTAAAAGAACATTGATATTCTGAAGTTGTAGAATTTTTTTGAAAAAACAAGTTTTAATTTTGCATGAAAGTATTTTTTTTTAACAATAGAACTACCCATCTACATGGTCACATGTGCTTGTCTTTGCAGAGGAACAGACTGCATGTTTTGCCTCTTTCCACGTGCTCACAATTTGCAGGAGGAAAAAAGATTTAGGCTTTCCTTGTCAGGCAAACAGGAAGGTATTGCTGAGTAGATAAGATTCCTGAAGATCTTTTGCTGCTTTAAGATCTAAAAAAGTTGTCAAAATGCACGTGTTTTTTTGTTCTTACCTGTCTGTATATTTTAACCTAGTGAAAAAATGTGCTTGCTGAGTTACTTAAATTAGTGAGGTGCAGATGTTAAGATAAATCAACGACTTCAGTTTCAGGGAAGTGACTCAAAGCATTCTAAAAACTCTCAAGCACAGTATACTGCATAAGGAGTAGTTTCTGTAAAATGCAACTTTTGAACAAATGTGTTTTAGGAGCTCAGTTGATTGCCTGTGGTTGTACTGAAAAGAGACAGCTGATTCTAGTCACTTTGCCTCTGCAGGTCTTGTCAGAATCCAAGTATCTTGGGGCAACAGCTGGCTAAGCCAATAATATGCTGAAGTCAGAGAGAGATGAAGTAAATAGGCTAAGACTCTGAACAGAACATTTTTCCTTCTTAATTCATACATTTATCTGAAAACTTGCTTTAGGAAAGATTTTGTAATTGATTTCAAGAATAGAGAAAATTATTTCAGTATTTTCCTGTAAAATCCTGATGAAAATATTTTGAAAATTTTCTTCCTTTTTGCACATCTGTAATCTCTTCTGTTTTTCACATAATGGTCAGATCACTGCATGTTAATGGCAGTTAGCTGGACTAAAAAGGGAAATAATAGAAGTGCCACTATTTCCTCTCTGTTCTGATTTTTCTGGGTTTTTTTGCTGCTGTTTGATAATGCTATTCAGGAAGTCAAGGGCCAGGTGACTGAAGCCATGAGCTGTTGTCAGCAAGGTCAGTAGGAAGAGAAAAGTGGTCATACTCCTGTGCAAAGAGTCAGGGTGGAGATGGTAGCAAGGACTGCTGTGCAGATTGAAGAAGAGCTGGGCAATCTCCACTTTTATTAGCTGCAGCTTTTATGTCGTTAATTAATGATTTAATTATTGTCATCTGCTTATCTTCTGTGAGCTTGATTGCTTGGCAGAGACTTTTTTTTTCTACTGTGTATTAACTGCTGTCAGAGTTTTGCATTTGAGAGCATGACATTTATTGTTTTACATGACTGTTTTCTTCTCAGTCTCATAACCTATGTCGAAGCACAAGAATTCAAAAAGGCTTTGCAGCAATGCTAGGAGGGGTCTTGGTTAGTTCCTGATTACATTTGAATCACAGTATTAGTATAAAGGCAGGTTGGAGAACAACTCTTGGAGTCTATGACTGTATATTAATTCAGAGATGAAAGATGATTCCTCTGAAAGAAACCCAACTGAGGGGGTTCCATGCCCAAACAGCTGGAGCCAAAAGACCGTGTTTTTTTTCTCATGCTGACTTTGAAACAGTAAATGCCCATCTAATACAGGAAAATAAACCTAAAGAAAATTTAGTAACATTACAAACTTATATATTCACAATGACAATCCATAAGAACTTGCTAATTAGAGTTATAATTTAAAATATATGAAAAACACCTGAGTATTATGTTTTAAACTTGTTTTGTGATCTTTCTGTGAATTCCCATGTGAAACAGTGAAAATAGAATCACAGCAAAGGGCACTGAACAGAGCCTTCAGGTTGTCACATCCCTTGTGAAGGCTAGAATAGCTATCTCCTTGTTTATATAGCTGGGAAATGCTGAAATGCAATAAGCTAGAGCTTAGATGAAAGCTATCCAACATGCAGGAGATGGGAAATGTGAAACAGATCTGCCTTCTTGTATGCGGGATTGAAAATTCTGCCATCCTGGAGGCTTCTGTTTTGTCAGACCCTCATGGCAGAAGTTTTATCGTGGTCTCTGTCAGCTGTTGGAAGGTCTGTTAGATTTAAATTAGGTACTGTTTTTGCTCTAATACAAGGAGAGGTTTGCTACTGTGTTTAGATTTGTCTGTTAGCCAGCAAAAGCTATCACAGTAGCAGAGGCCAACTCAAACCACAACCAACTAGATTGCACTGGCTCCTGGAATAGCAGCCTTGATTTACAGCAAGACTTCCCTTGATTTTCTCACTGGATGGAATCAATGGATAATAAATAACAGTCCCAAGAAGAGAAGAGGCACAGCTACTCCCCATTGACAAGCTGGGTATTTTATTAGTAATTCTGTCCACAGAATGTTAGTGGTTAAAAATAGTCACACAGCCTTGTTATGCCTGAACGGATGCATTAAGAAACAGAAGGCATAAACAAGATAAGGACTGTTGGTTAGGTGTATGCTCCGCCGCTTTTTCCTTGATGCTGTCTTATGCACTGCTGCTTAAATCAAGTGTATTAGAGGCTAACGCTGATATTTATACAAATATTTACAATAGTGGTAGAGATGATTCTAGAAAAATTGTTCTTGGAGACTTCTGTATTTGAGCTTCTAATGGTGCTTTTGTTGGGGCAGCCTTGAGATTGTATTAGGTTCTCTACTTGAGAAGCATGAGGCTAATGTGTAATTTTTTCTTCCTTTTAGTCCAAGTGACTGAGAAACTGCTTTGCAATATGTAGATTATAATTGGTCTTACAGCAGAGAGTTGGAAGATCACACTCTGGAACTAGTGAAGTCCAGGGGTAGGAAAACAATTTGAATATGGAGCCAATGCCTCTTATGGAGGATTAAGAGTGCTTGTGAATAGTTTTGCAGTTTAGTGCCTTCATTCTGTGGCCTTGTACAGTGAGTAACGACACTTTGCTATACTATGACTTGTAAAAACAATTTTTAAAAATAAATACTGTTTTCCCTTACCTCTAATGCAAAAGTCACTTAACTCTAGAGTCATTATTACGTGAAATATGTGATAAAATGATAAATGGCCAGAGTAGTACATTTTATTCATTCTGTTTCCTCCTTCTGAATGATTAAATGCTTTATTGATAAATGAGTTTGCCCTTTTGGTAGAAGATATTTATACTATGAATAATTTTATTGCCATTTGAAAATTCCAAAGGAAGTATTTCTGCAGACATTACTGTTGAATTTTCATTTTAGAAATGAAATATGAAACATAAGATTTGTAAGCATATGTATTTGTTTTTGTAGAAGCTTTCTTGATTTCAGAGATGTTTTGAAAAGGAAGTAGAAAAAACATGTATTTACTTTCTCCTTCAGAAAAGCAACATGCATAATTATTTGAATGCACGTATTTATAAACATGTGCAAGCTGTGTCATGTGCCTTAGTGCTTCATATCTGACTTTCACGTAGAGTAGGCTGTTCAGTGGGAAGTCTGCTGGGCTTCATGTGGTTTTACGCTCAGTACTGAACATTTTGGGTGACTGACCTGCAGGAATTGCTTGTAGCTGTGAAATACGCCATGCAGTAGTTGTGGTGGTGTGAAAAGCTTCCAGAAACAGCTGCCACTGTGCTCTGGGGCAGCGCCTGGAGCTATTGGCAGTATTGCCATTAGAGTCCCTCTGTGGTTGGTCCCAAGGGACTCGTGTATGAAGAGAGGAATTCAAAGTGTACAGAACCATGATTTTACACATGTAATGTTAACACTAAAAGCAAGAGTGAAGAACAGCATAATGAAAGTAATCTGAAAGAAGATGTGAAACTGATAAAAGGATGTAAAAATGGAGAAGTTTGGTTAATGCACAATGAAATACTGTTTAAATTGTAGTTACCTCATGAAAGGTGTCATCTGATTTCATGTGCTGTGCATCAGCTGTAAGAACCAAATGATGACAGCTCTTTCCTCTGGCATCCCATGCCCAGTACAGGCCGCCTGCTAAATGTACTCATGGAAAAGCTGAAACTGCTTGGGAAGTGGTGACATAACTTACAGTGTCCTACGACTTTGCTACTGATTAAGTATTGCTGATCATCATGCCTGATCAGAGCTTTTGCTCCTTTGAAGCTATTGTCTTTGAAGATTGCAGAGAGTTTTCAAGAGGCAAAATCTACAGGCCATGGTGCATGATTAATTCATCAAGATAATGTCTTGCCCATAATGCAGACATACCTCCCTACCTCCTCATTTTCAATTTAGTTTATTCAATAAGGCTAGTTGCTGCTGATGTTTGATGGTGTTTAATTACTGTTTGTTGATCCTATGAGGAATTTTCCTTGGGCTGGTGCAGACATTTCTAATCCAGCTGTTTAATATTGGCTCTTGGCTGATTAGAATTTTGAAAATACTGTAAGAGTATGGCAAATCCAGATAATAACACTTAATAATAGTTTTTAATGCTTAATCAAGCTGAGCGTTTGCATTTATTCATATTACCTGAAAAGGTAATATAGGCCAGTACTGATTGGCAATGACAAGGGTTAGTTTCAGGTCCTAGGGGTCCTCTGACAATTATGAAACTATTTAGTTCTCTGTGTGTGCACATCCAAAAATCTGTGAGGCAAAGCATACTGCTTAGTCACTCAGTGAATTAGATTTACCCGTTGATAAGAAATGGATTAATGAATGCATTCTAACAAAAAAGAACTTTTGGGGGAACAGGGTGGGAGAACTAATGCTGGTGAGGCAAGATCAATTCCCTATTGACCTCAGCTGCTTCCCCTCCTGCTCCATCAGCCTGCTCCATCTGAACCCTTCATTGGGTTTTGTGGGGCAGTTCCTGCAGCGTCTAACCTATATAGTTTGCCTGCAATTACTCCTCAGTTTTACGTTGTGCAGCACGGAAGAGTGAATTGATCTGTTGCTCCTGGAATATGCAATTTATCCCACCTTAAAACTGTTGGTGTCGTTTTAAAGAGGAGGCGCTACAGTGTTCTTCTCTGAGGCTGTGCAGTCAGCTGCTGCCCTTAGCCTTGCCTGTTGTAGAGGCATGTGGGGGTTTTGGACTTGGGCAAATGCTGTAGCAATTCCCAAGATCCATGTCAGTGCTTAGCCACAAACAGAAGATGTCTGCAATGATTTTTGTTTGATTTTGCACGTTTACAGAGTAAACCAAAAGCTTCCTGGAGTCCGTCTGTTTTGGCTACTAGTGCTGCAAAATACAGCAAGAGTGCAGTAGGCTGCATCTAGACCGACTTGCTTATCCGAGCTATAATGGGTACAGGTGTGTTGCCTGTATACTCTGCAATATGGATATTACATTTTTGTTTATACCAACTTTTAAAAGTTAAGTAGCCTTTAGCAGATGTGCTTCCCAACTTTCACAGCTCATGCATGTAAATAAAACTTGTTTAGGCCTGAGTAATTATTTGCTGATTCACCAGCCAAATCTGAAAAAATTACTGCTGCAGTTTTTAGTTCTGTAGGAAAATGCATGTGTATATATGCAATATACAATATATGTTAGGGGCATGCTTATGGGTATATTATGGAGAATGATAGAATAATTTGGGTAAGAAAGGACCTTGAAAGGTCATTTTAGGCCAGCTTCCCCTGTAATGAGCAGGGACATCTTCAACCAGATCAGGTTGCTCAGAGCCCCCTCCAACCTGACTGTGAATGTTTCCAGGGATGGGATACGTACCACCTCTGGGCAATCAGTGCCAGTGTTTCACCACCCTTATTGTAAAAAAATTCTTCCTTATATCTATGCCTCATTAGTTTAATGAAGTTTACCCCTTGTCCTTTCCCTATAGGCTGTACTAAAAAGTTTGTCCCCTTTTTTCTTATAAACCCCCTTTAAGTACTGAATAGCTGCAGTAAGGTCTCATTGGAGCCTTCCCTTCTCCAGGCTGAATAACCCAAACTCTCTTGGCCTTTCCTCACTTGCGCTTGGCCTGGTTGAACCTCATGAGGTCCATATGGGCCTATTCTCAAACTTGTCCAGGTCCTTCTGGATGTCATCCTATCCCTCAGGCATGTCAGCCGCCCCATTCAGCTTGTTGTCATCTGCAAACTTGCTGACGGAGCACTCAATCCCACTCTCTGTACTGCTGATAAAGATATTAGACAGTACCAGTCCCAATACGGACCCCTGAGGGTGTCCATAGGTACATATATTGTATTATAAAATGTGTATATGTATATTTACATTCATACATCTCTCATTTAAAATCACTTTGAAAACCATGCAACATAAACCATGTCATTGTTTATTGGTTAAATTCTGGCCTGTAAATGAGAACAAGAGTTTTGACACTGATTGGAGGTGCTCTGAGACTTCAGTCTGCACGTTTCTTGGTATACCTCTAATCTTGTACATACAAATGCACAACTTTTAAAAATAGTGTAATTAAAGTATTGGGACATGAACAATTTCAGTGTTAAATATTTCTGTAAGTTTTTTTGCAGAGTTGGGTCCCCAAGCATTATTAAAAATGATCTTGTGATGATATACTACCTTAGAGGTAGAAAGATGAAAATTAAGAAGAAGAAAAAAAAATAGGATTTGTCTTTCTTTTAGTAGATTTATAATGTAGTAGAAGCTTCCATTCACAGGCAAGTCTGTATATCTGTTCTTTCAATTTGGAAATGGCAATATCTAATAATTTCTTCTGTGTATTGAAAGACTGGAAGTGTTGTAGATTTCCTCAGTTTTCACTTTATATATACTTTTCTAACCTGTACCTTTTCTCCTTGGTCAGCTTATCTGGAATTTGAACTACGTGGATATTAGCAAAAATATTAAATATGCCTGGAAGTTAAAAAAAAACCCCACAAACAAACCAACCAACCAACCAACCAAACCGCATATTCCATAATTGAATTTGAATACACTGTGTCTTCATAGTTGTTTCTAAAAGCAATTGAGCAAAACGAGACAGACAAGAGCTGGAAATTTAAGGTAAAGAAACACAGAAAATAATAGTACACAGAAAAGTCTCTGCAGATCCTCTTTACAGATCAGAAAGAAAAAAAAGAACGAACCATGCAATTCTTTATTTTTCATGTGATTTTTATTCTGTATTAACCATTGTAGTGAAAGTAATTATTTTTTATTAAAATATTTGAAAACCAAATCTGTGTCAATCTATTATGTGTAGGTACCAGTCGTAACATGTTTGTTGACTTTTTAATTTCAACTTAGTTAAGTGATTTATAATGTTCTGAACCATTCAGAAAGGTATTAATGGCACTTTTGTCTTGTAAAATCAGCCAAAAATCAATGTCTGAAATTTGTTTTCTTTTTTATAAGTGTCGTGAGAATAGACAATAGCCTAGATTGAAGCAATAATACACCATGGAGGCAGACAGAGTGAATCCTGTATTTGAGGGTAATATGAAAGGTTATTATCCAACTTTTCTTTAATCTTCCTTTACCAGAGAGCATAGATAAGGCATTTTCAAGCCCTTTTCAATTTATTGAATAGTGGCAGCCATTCATCAGGATCTTGCCATTTACTTGACACAATAATGATCTTGCAACACAGTTAGGAAATTCGTAGTTTGATGCTTGTGCTTTGGGGTTGACTTTAATTAACTGTGCCATATTGCTGGGTCAAAAGTTTGACTAACTCGACTGCTTTTTTGGTAAACATTTTGAAAACCTAAGATAACACAAAGAAAAGATCAGAATGGTATTATCTGAATAGCTTGATGAATTTTCTGATAATGCAACAAAGGGAATATGTTGGAATCTTTTACATGAAATAACATCTTGTGCATAAGAATATGGCTTAAGATAAGTTCATAATTAACACGAGAAGTTATTTGGTTTTCGTCCTGAAATATATTTGCTTTCATCCAAATATGTGTGCGAGCTGCCTTTATCTGTTACATGAAAATTTACGTTTTATGACTTCTTTGTAAAGATAAGCCTTTGTTGTCAACAGGGAAGCCTAAAAACTTTGCTTCTTTGAAAGTGTTCCTCAGCCTCAAGTCCTTCAAACAAAATACTCTTTCACTGAGCATCCAGTGACCCTCTGGGGTAGTTGGTGAAGTGTTTCAGACTGAAATATTTGCCACTAGAGTTGATAACTCAGAGTTTGTTTTCTCATATTGGAATGGTCAAAGGATTTAAATTTTATTTGAAAATTCAGTTGCTTGAGGGGGGAAAAAACAACTTCCGGCAATTTCCAAACCATTACATTTAAATTGACAGACATGATTGTAACCAGTCCGAAAGGAAGGTGAGAGTTGCTCCTGTTTATGTCAGTGGTGGTTGAATTCATGTTTTGAAATGCAAAATTTGGTTTGTGGTGCACATCTATATTTTGAGGAAAAATGTTCTATCCTTGTAGTAAGTAATACAAAATGTTTCCCAGTAATCCTGCAGCTAAATGAAGCAGGATGTGACTGGGTTTTAGTAAGAAAAGTCTATGGGGAGCTTGGTTTTTCTTTTGCTGTGTATGCAGTGTCAGATGTTGCCTGGAAGGTTACAGCTGGCATTTTCTGGGCCTGAAGTTGCAAATCAGAATCTTTGATTCTGTCCTTGTCACTGTTTCCTATTTTTCACCTACAGCATTTCTGGAGAAAGAAAGCTGCTATGAACACTCCTGCCTTGCCCAAGACAGCTTTGTCATGGATGGATAGAAAATCTTTTACAGTGTTCTCTCTAAAAGTCTGATGATTTATTTTTCTCCCAGAGTCTGCTTGTGTTGGAGAGGGCAGAAGTATTTCCTCTGTTCCTTGACTTTGCCTTTGATCAGTGGGTTTAGGGGAGCAGTTTTTTGGTAGCCTAGAATGAGAAATTTTCTCCAAACTCCGTGCTTCTAGGAAGGGGAAGCATAGCCTTGCGAGTATCTCTTTATACATGAAACCTAAATAACTCATGAATGCAAGTATTAGTCACAGTTGGATCCAAATGCGAGTTTGGACAGCAGCATGATGACCCAAGCCACTTCTTGTCTGTATTTTTCCCTTTGATCCAGAATGCTTCACAGTTTCTCCACACTACATCAGTGTGTTGAGCCATTTGATGCGTTATCCAGTGAAGATTTTGATTTTCTACACCAAACTGTACAATTTTTCCATGGAAACGTCAAAGACTTTGACTAGAAGACAGTCAAATTTCATTCCAGCATTTTTCAAAACCCATTGTTATAAATGACTTAGTACATTTAATTCCACTAGATGTATATGAAAAACAAATCAACAGACTAATGGAGTAAAATGCCCTCAAAGACTGTACACCCCACTAGGAGCCTCTTCCCAGTAGAAGCTGGGAGAATGTACTGGGGAAGGTATGTGTTTCTGACCTTCTTTTCTTAGCTCTGGATACCCTGAGCTTGTTGGAGCTTTGGCTTCAGTCAGTGCAGTTCTTATGGGAACATCTTGTGTTTGGTGGGGTTTTGGTCAAATTACAGTCATTAACAGTCAAATGCCCACTGCTGCTTGGGGTGTGTCTGCACAAGAACCTGACATCCTGCTGCAACAGACGGGCTTCCTGCTCCACCTCTGCCTCAACTGTGTGAGTGTGTTCAAACCCAAAAGTCAATTTTGTTTTGTAACCCTCTGATAACCTTGAAACAAATGTTTTTTCTGTAGACCACTGTTTTCAGTGCCAAAGAATTTAATTTTCCTAGTTAACCTCTCAGGATGTCTAGGTGGGTGGTTTTTTTGTTTTAAGTTAGGTAAAAAAAATACCCTTTTCTCTCTTGGGGTGTTACTGAAAGTATTAAAAAATATTTTTGTGTTCTTTGCTTATCTGGCATGTTTGATAAAAAATGCTTTTTTAAGACTTTCTGATGAAGACATCCTCTTCTGAGAGTTTTGTTTTGTTTTCTGGATGAGGTTCCTGTTTTGTGTGGTGTCTGTCTTGTGTTATGTTTTTAGTAGTTTCTAAAGACTATTTCAGATAAACCAGACAGAGTGACTTCCTTCAGTTGAGAAGGCTACACACAAATTATACTGTACATTCTACTGAGCACAGTGTGCCTGTACAAAATATTTTGAAATGTAATTGCTCTTTAACTTGCTCCTAAAAATTTGACTGCAGATAATGGTGTTAACGTAAACTGGTCAATATGTAATGGAATTTTACCTGAAGATGGCTGAAGAATGTTAAGCAGGGGCAAAGATTTTTATTATCTATGACACTTGTTGAGTTTGGAAGCAAACTCTAAAAGAACCCTAAAGGGTTTTGTCCATGTTTGCTGACTTCAGCGTTCTTGTTAAGGCTGATGTTTTACTGATACCATTGCAAAAGTTATAGGGAAAGAAGAAGAGCCAAAGGGGCTGCCATGCTGCAGTGCTAACTGTTGTGTTCACTGGGAAAAATTGTGAATGCCAGCATCTGTACAAGCAATGCATTTTGCTTGCATATCCAGCTTCCTGTTGACCCACTTATGGGGACTTATAGTGAAAGAAAAACGGGGAATGTTTAGCAATAATTAGCAATTAGTGTCTTGGGCAGTATAATATCTTTAAGTACAAAAATCCTGGAGAGCAGTTTATAGATTATGCCCTCAGATATACTGAAAATACTGTCATTCTCTACTCAAAAAACCATGAATGTTGTTATTCTCCCAGTTCATGGTTAAAAATGATATGTATGCACTTCAGTGAAATGTGAGTATCAAGATCTGGATGGATGGTGGGATGTCTTTATTACAAAGCTATGAGCATCATCTGTACTGAGGTATCTGAGCTCTAATGTCATGTCAATTAATGTATGAAAAGTTGAACTGATGAGAAGATGCGTAGCAAGTAGAAGCAGTAAAATATAATTAAGAAGAGACAGGCACGTGGATGGTTTTAGGGGTACCTAACCTAATTTATTAAACTGTTACAGTGAACATCTGCTAGAGTGTTGCCTTCTGTAGGCTTTCAGAATGGCTCAGTATCCAAACACATTATCACATTTATGATGTTTTTGAAGTTAAAATACAATATATTGCTGCATTCTAAGCAATAACAGTCTATGTAAGTTAAAGGGTTCTTTGATTATCTTTTCCTGAAGTAAAATTTTGTGATTATATGTTTTTAAAAAGCAAAAGAAAACTGTCATGATGATAAATATAGTCTGCTTCTACCTCTGTTGAAACTCAGGCTAAACTCTACTTGCCTTCAGCTCAGAAAAGCCTTTTTTTAAAAAAAAAAAATAAGACCTCTTGAAAATCTTGATTGGTTCAGGACTCTATTTTGAAGTTCATAGAATCTAATGAAATCAGAGATGGTTTTTTAACCCTATGACAGATGGAGCCAGGATGTCTGTATCATCAAAGAGAGGAAAAATGAAATGCGAGTGAGCACAGAAGTCAGTAAATATGGGAGTAATTGGAATGGGCATGCTGAGACCATAAGGAACGATACATTGCTGTCACTTTTTTTTTTCCAGCCATCAGCTTTGAAGCCAGCTATTGGTCTGTGTAAGTGACCTCTTCAGCTTAAGCTGAAAGATGTTAAGGGGTTATACAAATGCACGGATCTATATAAACCTTTAAGGGACACTTATTCAGAGCGTTTTTCATAATGACAAGACAGATGTGCTTCTTGCAGAGGGTGGACTAGATGATCTGAATTTATATTTACTTCTGACGGTATTTTACGGCTTGACCTTTGCTGTGAGCTGGAGTTTTCAATATACTTTGAGTGTTTCTTCTGTTACTAAGTACAGTCAACTGGTTAGCAAAAAGAGTCTCAAAGAATGTTATATTCTTCAATATATTTCTTAAAGAAATATAACATTACATTCTGTATCTTTGAAACACTGAATTTTACTGATTTTTTGAAACATGAGGCAGTTAAGACAGCAATGGACTAAACTCAGGCTGTTAGGCTACAGTACCCTTGTAGCTATTGGAGATGAAGCTTAAAACTACCTAGTCTATAATATTCCCATTGCAAAGCTGTTCCAGAACCTTGTTTGTGTGGTACTCTTAGGTGGTTTCCATTTCCAGACTGCGTGATTTTTATGAGCCATTATGTCAGCATTATCCTCTAGCTTAAATGACTCTTATCTTTCTAGAGTTTATTGCTGCAAAGTGTTTCTTAACCCTCAGATTTTTCATTTTATTAGGTACGTCAGACAAGGCTAATTCTTTTGGATTTCTTGCAAAACTGAGAATTGGCTCTGAATCTCTCTAGGCAAGGAAACTGGACTAAGATAAACAATAGAGCAGGAACTAGAACAAGCTGAATGAGATGGACTGAGAACTGTCTTATGGGAAGTTAGTAAAGACTCTGGTATCATCTGCTTATCCTCCCTTCTTTCGGGTGTTTGTGAGTCTTCCTGTTACATGCATGTCAGTAACTATCCATGAAACCTCTTGGTGGAATGTGTTTCCCTTTCATTCCTGCTGATTCCATGGAGCTCAACAACCTCCAGTTGTTCTCAGTTAGTCTTAGTGCAAAAGAGTATAGTGTAATGAATCTAAAAATCACTGTTGATAGTCCCTGTGAAATATGTGGTATGAGATGGTGGAATTTAGAGTGGGGTGGGCTTTGGTTTCTTTTTCAACCCTTAGTATGGAAATTTTATACATTGATTATACTGAGAAAAGGAGAGAGTGGGAAGTTGAAAATTCAGGTGGCCAGGAGTTAAGGAAATTCCAGACTGCTATGTTTTGTACATGAAAATACAGCATAATTTGGTCTTTATTTATAGGACTACAGCTCTGGGATGTGGAAATGGGTGGTCTTCTTTCTTCTCACATGGCAGTGGTTTTCAGAGTTGGATAGAATGTGCTAAATTTCATTTTCCTCTGAAAACAAAATATATTAGAGAACTACTGAATTGTAGCTCTTTTTTTTTTGGAGGAATTGTTGGTCTGTGTTTGTCTCTTTGAGTATCTTATTGTAAGTTTGTACAACATCTTGAGTTGACATAAAATAGACCTTGAGAAGCATAAGATGGTGGCTGACGATTCTTAATCAAATTACCAAAGTTGGTCACGTCTTAGCTTTTCAGTTTCTCAGTTTAAGTTATCTGCTTAAGGCATCATCCCCAGTTTGGGTTTTTTTTTTTGGAAATTGGTTTAATGTTGCTTTGGCGAGCACGAGAGATCTGGGAAACACTGGTAACAGGTGAAGCGTTGAAGGTGTGGTGTGCACCATCAGTAGGTGTTGGACAACCTCCTGCAGACGTGCTTTAGAGTTGGCTGCACCTTTCCAACTAGACCAAGTTAGTTGGCTCGCCTGCCTCCATGTGCAAAGGCTGTGTGAATAGATGGCTATGTTTGTGGAGAGAACTAGGCAAATTGGCTAAAGAGATGTGGTAAAGAAGGAAGAAGATTCTGGCAACAGGTAAGGCTACCTAGAAATATTTGCTGAGGAAAAGGTTTTTCCCTCCCTATTCTGGCACATAAAAAATATGCAGGGGCTGTGTACTTTCCCTGTCTACATCCTCTGTAAGCATGCAGTCAGCAATACAGGTCCTCTCCCGGGCCTCAGCCCTTCTGGTCTGAGGAATAGAGGTGCTAACAGTGTCTCAGTCAACAGGCAGGACGTGTGTCCTGCAGCTGTATTTCAGCTGCCTGTTTGCTCTTGTTTGCTGCTGACAGTATCTCAGTTAGCACATGAACATTGCCTAAAATCACAGCTTCCATGTTTAATTAAAATTGATTCCTACTTCAAGAGCTAGTTAATAAAAAAAAACAGGGAAGAATCAGCTGGAAGGCTTGGCTTTTGTATAGATAGCCCTGCACATGATGAGCAGGAAAAATAGTTCTCCTTAAAGTAGCGCTTGAGGGGTTTATTTTTCTTTTAAAATGTTAGTCTTGAACCTTTAAAGTTAGCCTGAAAGCATGAGTTTCTTTTTCTTGTAGAACTTGAAATCTCTTGTACTAAACAAACATTTTGAACTTGAGGCCTCTTCACATCGTGAACTTCTTGAATTATCAGCAAAGCAGTATGAAAGATCTCTATTCCTATCCTGATAACAGTGATAGATGTGAGAGATCCTGCAGAAGTGCCCATTATCTGTCTTCCTCTTTTTGTCAAAGCAACAGAGTGCCCCAGGTCAATTCTGGAAGTTAAGAACAAAGCAAAAAGCAATTAACTATTCATTACTTGTGCTTGAAAAATTAATTTGCAGGGTTTTTTCCAGAAGAAAAATGTATTTGAAAACAATGCTCAGAATACAAGGCAAGTTACTATATATTATATTTATTGTTTTGAGTGAGGGAACTGAAGAGGAATATAAACTTTTCCTTGGTTTTTTTGTGCATGTCTGTATGAGTATTGTTATTTCACAGAAAAATTTATTGCTGTGTAATCTTCCATGAATCATCATAAGTTTATAAAAATAAAATCAAATAATTGAGGAGTTTGACTGCCAGAAAAGCAGTGAAGTGAGGAACTGGCTATTGAATTCATTACAGTTTGAATTGGAAGATTTATTAAGAAATATCTAGTGTATCTTTTAAATTCTGTGCTAAGTTTTTGGTTTTATACGCACTGTAAAAGCATTTTGCAAAAGGCTAAAAATCCAGCCAAGTAACGCTTAAGCTAACAATATGAGTTTATGCATAACAGCAATAGCACTATTGAACTCTTAATGAATATTCCTCTTGCCACTTCTTGCTTTTTTGTGTTCAGTGTTTATTCCCAACATCCATTTTCTTTCAGTTTCAACTAAGAGTTTTTGAAGGCTCAAGAATAAGTAGCAGCATCTGTTTAATCTCATTTATGATATAATTTTTATTTCATGCATCTCTTAAAGAATCGGTATGTCAGGAAATTGAAAATTAATTATCATCAAATCATACTAATCAAATCACATAGCTGTGTTGAACTTCTTGAAAAGCTAGAAGTGCTTGTAAAGGAAGTACACCCTTTAAGTGGTTTGCTGCTGTCTGATACATGTTTACCAATTCCTCCGTTTAAGATCATCTCTAGAGCTTTATGAAAATGAGATATCATATCAGGCTTTCAAGGATCAGGGGACCACACCTTTTGAATTTAAAGAACTAACAATTTACATAGGGATACAGTGATTGCAGACAAGCATGCAAAGACACGTTTAGGTTTTTAAGTGTGTTTGGTATTTGAACTGATTTCCCACTCCCTGAGCTGCATACAACCTCTACTTAGCCTAAATGTTGTAAAGAAAGACTAGAGATGGTCCAAATTAACTAATTCTGCTTCATAGAATCATTTAGGTTGGAAAAGATTTTAAGATCATCAAGTCCAGTCATTAACCAGCCAAGTCCACCACTAACCCATGTCCATATGTGTCAAGTCTACATGTTTTTTAAATGCCTCCAGGGGTGGTTACTCTGCTAGTTCCCTGGGCAGCCTGTTCCAGTGCTTGGTCACCCCTTCAGTGAAGATTTTTTCCCTAATATCCACCTCCCCTGGTGCAACTCGAGGCACCTCTTGTCCTGTTGCTTTTTACTTGGGAGAAGAGATCACAGAATCACAGGATGGTAGGGATTGGAAAGAATCCCTGGAGATTATCTAGTCCAACTGCCCTGATAAAATAGGTTCACCTAGAGTACGTTGCAAAGGAATGTGTCCACGTTGGTTTTGAATATCTCCAGAGAAGGAGACTGCACAACCTCCCTGGGCAGCCTGTTCCAGGGCTCTGTCACCATCACAGTAAAGATTTTCCTCATTTTGAGGTAGAACTTCTTGTGCTCCAGTTTGTACCTGATGCCCCTCGTGCTGTTGCTGGGCACCATTGAAAAGGGTCTGAATCTATCCTTTCATACCCACCCTTTAGGTATTTATAAGCTTTGATAAGGTCCCTCTCTCAGTCTTTTCCTGACTAAACAGACCCAGGTCTCTCAGCCTTTCCTTATGAGAGACGCTCTAGTCCCGTTATCATTTTTGTGGCCCTCTGCTGGACTCCCTCCAGTAGCTCCTCAAACTACTATATCAACACCCACCTTGCTACAGTCTTCTTTCAGTTAGCTATAGAGAGCACTAAGATGTCCCTTGAAACTCCTCTTCTCCAGGCTAAACAACCCTAGCTCCTTCAGCTGCTCTTCTTGAGACTTATGCTCTAGACCTTTCATATTTAAGCCTTCATGTTTCAACCTAGTTTTTGCAACTCAGCTGGGAAGAACTCTTCAGCAATGGTTGGCTGTTGCTTGACTGTACCAGAGGAAGGGCATGAATAAACCCAGTGAGTGCAGGCTTATCTTCAACTGTTACCTGGCAAGTTTAATTGCATCCTGTAATGGCAATCTCTCACTTTTTTCAATTTTTTCCCCCTTCTTATTTGTACCTTCTGCAATCCTCTTTCATGACAATCTTGAAGGTCAGACTTCTGTTGTTAAATAGAGGAGCTCAAGTGGAGCTACTTTGAGAAGCCGGTAAAAACATCAGTGTTATTCTGGTCCTACAAAGCCATGTTTAGTTTGTGCTTTCCAGTGTTGGAAGAGAGTCTGACTTGGATTAGTGCTGTGGATCTGCTCTCGAAGTGGAGAGAGGCTCGTGTCTTGCAGTGTCTGAGGGTGCTTTGCCAAACGTTCAGACAGTGTAGTGTTGCAGTCCCTACTAATATGTATTTATTTCATGTTTGGTAATGGAAGAGGAGAAAAAAAAGTATCTTGGACTCCTAAAGCTTTGATAGATTTAGCAGCACAGAAAAGCCAGGAGAATTTAAATTTCTGAAACATTGCTGCCTTTTCTGAAGCTCTGCCCTTGTAATAAAGATTACTCCTTTAGAGAATCCTGGCTATTGCATTTACAGGTCTTTAAGTCAGTCAGTACTGCAACTGGATCTTTCTGAAAATAGAAGAGTCTTTTTTTTTTCTTTTGTCTTAGCTATGTCATAGAGATCTGTAATTCTCATTTCCCAAAGACATGCGAGAACAACTTTCACTGCCGACACACAATTTTGAGTTCTAAGAGCCATTCTTTGTTTGGGAGTAGCTGAATTAAAACCTTGTGCGTGTAGTACCATTGAGGTCATGCTGCGTATTAGCTGCCCAGGAAGGGAGGGCACCTTGCATAGGTGCAACCTGCTGTAGAGGACACCATAATAGAGCTTTTGTTAATCTGGGCAGCACATACAAACTATAATTGCAACCAACAGGCAAATCCCTTAGATACTCTTGTGGCATGCACAACTTTACATATATTTACTAATAAATTGCGTGTGGGAGTAAAAGCTGGGGAGAATACACTTCTGATTTCAAGGGGAGGGAGCAAGGGTATGTGTTATTTGACATGGAAGCAGTGTGCTAATGAGGTGCTAAAATATCCATAGACTCTACCCCCTCTTCTGCTAGAAAATTCATGCCTGTGGCAATAATTTGAGAGATCTTGGGATCTTAGCCTGAAAGTGAGCTGCCTTTTCCTCTTCTCCCATTACTTGACTATGTTTTGTGTGCCCTTTGCCATAAGGCGGGTGAGATGTCCTGCTGTATCTTGGATCTTTTCATAAATTTGCTTCGTATATGGAAATTTTCAAAGTGTTTTGCTGCTTTTGCAACTTTCTCAGTGTCTAATTCCTCTTCAGCTGTGCTTGTATGGGTAATCAGTTTCTTGATACACCCATAGAAAAGGCTGAGTTTATATCTTTTGGAGATGATCGCTGACCCCATTTTTTTTTCCTTAGGACTTATCCAGTTCTTTAATCATTTGCCAGAAGATGTTTTAGGCACACACATGTGCCAATTTTTAATAACACCCTGTGTTTTTACTTGTGACAGCAAGTATGCCTATCTTTGTTAGTCATGAACGAGTTAGAAGCATCCTAGCAATTAATTCTTCCTAATACCCATCCTGCCTTTCCACCTTATTGCAGCACTCCAAGCATTTGTATTAGGCCTAAATATTGTACAAACTGCAAAGACACTAAGACATAGGTTTTGTTAATAACTATCCTACTGTATAGTAGCCTATCTAGAAATATGAGGGGTTTTGGTAGCATTGTAAACATAAAATTCATGTACCAATATTTACTTTAGCATGGTTTAAACCCTTTTCTCTAAAACCCCTCCTGTGCTGTTATTCCTATATTGCCTGGACATTCCTCCACAAACAAGATTAGAAGCAAACAAAAGATGACTGTATCAAGGAAGGAGAGAATTTATACATTGTATCCCTGCTCCAACATGAGCAATAATGCAATGTGAGTTGCAGCATGAAACTTATCCATGCTCCTACCTGTCAATTATTCTGTAGTCAAGTATCTATCAATTTTCAACTCTAGAAGAAATAAATTTAAAAATATCTTTGCTGTCATTAAAGGTATGACACAGTGTTATCATTTCAGTCTTCCCTGTGTTTTTCTTGTTTTAGTGCAAACAATATTTTTTGTATTGCTGATGAAAAAGGAGGTGAAGATCAAAATCCTGTGCATGAGATGTAGCAGTCAAAAAGAGTCTCTGTGTGGAGGTCTAAAGAGCTTCTGTTCCTGTTGCAGAAATTCCTAGTTTAGGGGTGTTTGTTTGTTTCTTTGTTTTACTTACTCCTGCTAGTGATGCTTACTAAATCTGTAATATAGCCTGTCCATTTTTCACCCTTTCTTTGAATTTTTATATGCTGTAAAGATTTCCAGGTAAATGCAGCAGCATGTTGTAAGTCTGCAGCCATAGAAAGTGCTTTCCATCTTGGGACAAAAGTTGGTATCTGGGACTTGCCATTACTTTTGCAGATCAAGGGATATTGGCAGATGCTTGAACAGGCTGATGCAGTTGTGGGTTTTTTTCGCTGTGCTAAACTTAGGAGCTTTAGCAGAATGTCCTCCAGGTCTTTGACCTTGCCCCTACACCCACTGCTGTGGCTTCATTTAATACCTCTTCACTCTCTTTTCTAAAGTGCCAGCTCTGTAAGGTTTTTTTAATGTAGTTTTCTGACCACCTACTGGAAAAATCTATTAATCTCCTGGTTATTCTTGTGCCCTGCCAGTTGCTAACTCACTGCAATTTAGGATATTACTAAACCCTGCTGTTTTACACTCCCTCTGGTCTCTTTTGTCTTGTTGTTGACCACTTCTTCTAAAAGTGCTGGCCTCTTTTCCTACTCCTGCCTTATTTGAGTGGCCTGTCATCAATCCTCCTTATTATTCTTATTGCTAGTCATGTAGGTTTGTTTTGACTTTTTAAAAATAATAATTGCTACTCTTACATTGGAAGTTAACATTTCAAAATCTACAGAGCATCTGTAGTCTTTAATGTTGATTTTTTGATTCAATTTCTGCTGTGATATGCAGCAGCACCTCTGACATGATGGAGGTTCCATAGTTGGGTTCATAAAGCAGTGTTTCTGCCAGTTCATAAGGAAGGAGCCTTTTTCTTTCTGTATTATTCCAAGATCTTTCAGGCAGTTTTTCAACAACCTCTAATTAAACAGCTAAACTTCTGCTGACCATTGTATGTGAGTGATGAAAGAGTACCTAAAGATACAGGCAAAGAAACAGTTCCTGGAGCTTTGGGAACAGTTTCATTGTCTTGCTCTCTTTAATGTCTGCAGTTTTACTGCCTGTGGTGGTGGAACAAACAGGTAATCCTAGCTGGGATATGGAACCCTCCTTCAGGGCTGAAAGTATCTGACTATGTTTTTCCTTCTCTGTACTGTTTGTGGGAGCTGAAAAGTGGCTGTGTTAGTTTGTTGTGTCTGGACTTTTTAACATGAAGAGGCCCAACTAATGCCAATTGCTTTGGGCAAGGTACAGCAAAGGCAAGACTCTCTTCGTGTACAGATTGTCACCTAGTAAAACTTGTCTTTTTATTTCCAGACATTTTCAGCCATGTTTTGCTGTGTGTGAAGGGTCAGTCTCAAAGGAGATTAATAAAACCTTTTGGATGGGTGTGGGTAGGTGCTGTGTCAGTGGTGAGAGCCAGTTATAGCGACAGCCCCCTTCCCTGTGAGACTGAGGTTGAGGTGACTGTCAGGCAGGTGTCATGCCATGCAGGGTGAGGGTGTGATCTCTGGTGGCTGACAGAGCCTCTGCCGGGTGAGCAGAAAGAAATGGATGCAGGCTCCTTGTGATGGAGGCACTTGGGCAGTTTGAGAGGAGCTCTGGGAAGAGCAGCAGGAAGGACTGCAGGAGTGTGTGTGTCCCTTGGGAAGATGCTCTCTTCTATTCTGCACGTAATATTAGCTGCTTCTGGATAGCACAAGATTTTAAATAGCTTTGGAAATAACTTTTATTTGTGAACTAATTCATATGGCTGTAGAGCGTGTTGTAGTTTTTTTCTCCCCCATGTGCCGTTCTGGTCTGTGAATGCATTTCAGATGGTTGGCCCAAACTGGGACATGGCGGGAGCTCTTGGTCAGTATCTGACCACTGCCTTTTGCTGGGTGATGTCTGTATGTGCATGTTTTTGCTTTGGATAATTAAATGCATACAGTGGCATGAGACATAGAGCACTGGAGCCTCTTCTACTCTTGCTTTTTCTGCCTGTTCTCCATAGGGATTTTCAGACTAGTCCTTTGGTCTGATACTGCTTGGATAATTTAGAAGGAAATCCTACATGGAAATCTCTGATTTTTCTCATGGCCTTTGTGACCTTTCAGGTTATTTTATCTTGAACTAGTCCCCTGCCTTCTGAGGGTTTCCTCACCCACCCCTATTATTGTTCATCCCTTAGTGCTAACTCTACTCTGAACCTACCTTCTTTCTCACGCTCCCACAAAAACCAGCTTAATGAATTTTAGAGAAAACAAGGATTTCTTAAACTTATAATTTTATCCAGTTTTCATTTCATGACTTTTTTTTTGCTTTTAAAGCATTTTGCAATAATAGAGGTGATCATACAAAGTTGTCTTTACTCAGGGTGACCTGCTTTTTCCCAAATCTCACTGAACTGCTCAAATATTATTCCCCAGAGCTATATAGGAACAAATCTCTGACTTCAGCACTTACCAGGTGAAAATCTCATTGTACTTGAATGAAAGAACAAATGGTCTCTGCATGACAGGTCAGTGTTTTTCTCCTGGCAAAGTCTGGAGGCAGGCAAACAGGATACAGGATCTCTTTTTCTGGTGATGTGAAATGAAGCTGTTGAGCTGCGCATGAGAGTAAAGACTGTCTCACAAGTTTCATTCTTCCCTGGCAGCCTTCTGAGGAGCATTGCTGGTTCAAGCTGGGGACATGGAGAGGCCACAACTCCAAGCTGTGGCTCGGAAGCATCTGCCATTGAGTTGGCAATGACTTCAACCAAAGTACTCTTTTCTCTACACCTGCAAAGGGCTGCTGGTTAGCCTCCATGAGCCCTACTGGTCAGGACAAGGGGAAGGAGACAAAATGATGTGCTGTAAGGCAGAACTTTAAGGGGTCATTCAGGCAGGAGCGGTTATGTTCAACCTGCATGTACTTGGAACAAATAAAGGTGCGTGTTGGGGTTTGAGTAACTTGAGTCACATCATCTGGAACATAAAAAGCTGAGCTGAGCATTCAGGTTTTCTGCGACTCAGTCCTGTGCTTTAATCGCTGTTCATCGCTGTTCTTTCATTACTGGCCAAATGTGTAGCCTATTTCCCTGTTGCAGTATTTCTAGCTCAGTTTTAATAACTTTTTTATATTCCCTTGTGAGTGTGAATCAGTGGCCTTGTAGAGGCTTTGAGGCTCTTGGTACAGTCATCTTAAAGCTTAACTGATTATCCTAGCTATTACAGCTAGATGTGTTTTAATCATATATCAGGCAATGTGCCCGAGTCCTTCACATACATGCTGAATCCTATATGTGGTATAATGCTGCTCCCCGTAGTGGTTCCAGAACAACCCTGTATTAACTTCAGGACAGTGATTGTCTGGGCCCTGCTGAAAGCCTTTGAAAAATAGCAGGTTCAGGAACGTCTTCTTCATCTTGTCCTCTCTCCTTGGCTACTAGCAGCACTGTAAGATTCTGCCTGGCTATCTTTTCAAGTATTCAAACCTAGATGCTTTGTGAAGTTCTGGTTCTTTCCCTCGTTGCTAAGATAAATCACAAGGATAGATATGCAAATAAGACCTGATTAAGAGTAGAGTAATGCTTGCTGCTGCTTTATTTGATGGAGGTCTTTAAAGATCAGGGGCTATTTCCAGTACAGTGAAGCACTTCTGGCTTTACTTTTTTTTTAAACAAAACAGGGTGTAATGAGAGCTTTCTCACTGAAAATGTATTTTCAACATGATTAACTCACAGAGAGTTAATCTTACTATAACTAAAATGTACTGTTTCTTTCTGTTGCTTTTTTGAATCCGAAGTAATTTTGAAATTAATAGCATTGACCTCTTAAAAAAAACCTTGGATCCTTCAGAGGGAGAAACAGAAACTCTTGTGCTTGAGAATTGCTTGGTTTGCAACCCAGGGCAGAAGGCAGGCTGCAGCTCATAAGGTTAGAGTCCCTGGATTAGAGTCAGTGGGCTGGCACTGATCCATTTGCTGAAAGATTTTACAGATGTGAGCTAGGCAGAACTGTTGTGTTCGGCAGCCAGTGTGAAGCAGGAAATGACCTGTATGGAGCAAGTAGTTAAGGAAGAAAGATGCAAGCAAGTTTCACCTCTTTGGGACAGCTGAAGGGATGTAATTTTGAAAGTTAACCTTAAATTGTTGAAGTTTAGCAGGTCATCACATCTGACGTAGGCATACAATACAGCTAAATTCTTGCTAAAAACCACTGAAAGTTGTCATAAGTGTAACTTTGAGCTGGCTATGAAAGGCTAGATGATGTCATAACATTTTGATAACAGATGCAGAAGTCTTTCTGTAGAAATGCAGAAACATCTATATGTATTGTGTTGTACTCATGGTTTATGGAAAATTGCACTGCAGTACTACTGCTCTGACTTTGCTTGACATGATTTCTACAAACTAGAAGTATTTGCAACTGCATGTATAAATACTTGAGGACAGAACAGAGATGATACAGTTTGTATGTGTAGCAATTTATATAAAATGGGTTAAAAGAGCTTTAAGTAAAGGTAGATCCGATATTAAATTAATCACTACCACTTTGCACATTCTTATTTGTTATTTTATACTGTCAAGTACAACAACATGATGGAGGTAATTTGGGTAAATAAATGCAATGTGTACTTTTTTGATGACTGCAGTGAGCTATAACACACTTGATAAGCAATAATTAACTAAAGAGGCCAACAGATGGAAGAAGGTTTGTATTCTCATAGAAAGACCGAACATAAACAAAGTGAAGACCACCATATTGCAAGAGAGGTGTGTGTCTCTGTTCAGGGTAAAAGAATTTAGGGAAATTTATTTTAAGTGATTAATATAGCATAAAATGTTATTCTTCAAGGTGATTTTTATCATGTCACAGGTAATCCTAACCTGAATTTCATACTGATGTTCGTTGGGTAGTGGTCGGGAAGTGTTTATATGTCACAGTTTAAATATGAAATACGTGTTTTACTCATGCACTTTCTGTGAATATTTTGAAACATTTGTTTTAAGTCATATTGAAGTAAAAATGGTGTTTTGTTATAGGCTTTTTACTATTTTGCTTTTCATCTCAGATGACGAATCTTCTTTTGATCACTTGACACCACTAGAAGTGATCTATCTGTTCCAGAAGACTGGCTGAGGCAGTGGAATCTCTGTCCTTGTGACATTTAGAATACAAAATGGGCAGATCTTACCTTCATGCATCATTAGTTTGCTAATAAGAAAAAGCTACCAGTAGTGAGAGAGTATCAAAGCCTTAAAAATTTTTTCACATGGAGTCCATAAAATGATGCCCCTTGCTTTAGCTCACAAATTTACGGAGTTTGCTGGTGTGACACAGTCTTCAGTACAATCCTTTTGCGTTCTCTCACATTGCAACATTTAAGCTGATCTAGTTGTACAATCAGTTTTGTTTGTCTCCTTTTTTAATTACTGGAAAGAGAGAAGTGATTTAAGTTAAAGGTTAAAATTCTTATTGAAAATATATTCAGAGTCCTAATTTGCAAAATGGGAAGGCAAGCTAAATGATTTCCTGTCAAGTAGGTAGCAAGTTTTATGCCTTGTGACTCAGTAATCCAAAGCAAACAAGGTATGTGCTGCTCCACCTGCTTCAATTTAGTGTGTGTAGCCAATGTACCTTCAGCAGTCAGGCATACTTTCTGTACCAGCTTTATAGGTGCTCCCACACTTCAGTAACTGCTTTTCTAGGCAACCTTACGTGCTGCGAATTCCTGCTGCAAGGCTTCGCTTGGCTGAAGTGTATCTATCAGATCACTAGCTGTGTTCCCCAGTTATTTTTTTTTTTGTTGCTGTGTCTTTGTTCCTGTATTTAATTTGTTTCCCTAGATATAGGGCCCCACAAGGTCAGGATCTGCACACCGTAGTAGCAGCTGACAGAGCTTGGCTTGTTATCAGTGCTCTTACCTACACTGTGTATTTCCAGAATAATGGCAGTCAGTTAGTTATAGTTGACTATTGTTAAATAGTTTGAGGAAAAGCATCCTGTGTGGCTTTAACTCAGAAACCATAACAATAAGTTTTCTCTTTTATGAGCATTGTAGAAGTATGCTATGAAAATGGCAATAAATTAAGCTGTGCTAGCTTACAATTTACTTTTATTAGTCATTAATTTTTATTACCTTATTTTATGCATTTACTGGAGGAAAAATATTGTGGTCCAAGTGTGTTATAAGCAATTTAAACAGGTTTGTTAGTTCAGAATTGTTAAACAATGTGAATTCATCAGATCCTTTCTTGGCTGAAGCGTGTAGTTGAGTTGGGTTTTATTTAGTTCCTTTTTTTCTTCACACATTTTCAGATGACAGTTTTACTTGATTCTTAGAAGCAACTAGAGCTTATGGCAGCAATTTTTTTTTCCAACTGTGTGGAAGAAATAACAACACACTTGCATCTTTTGTATCTTGTGGGATTCTGTCCACATCAAGGGGCCCTATTTCTCAGCAGTTTCATATCTCTAAAGTTCAAAGGAAATGTAGTTAATCAAATTCAAGATCCCTGACTTAGATCTGCTGTGTTTAATTTCCATCAGTGTTCATGGTTATGTCATTTCAGTGGCATAGATAGTGTTTCTTACAGCTGTTGCATATTTCCGCAATATTCAGTAACCACAAGGCTAGTGAAGGTCAGCAGATGAGCCTTCCCTTATGTTCCCTAAATCAGGAAAACAAATAAGGGAAAGTGGTTTCTCTCACTTGGAACTTGCAAGAATATATTTAATTAATTATACCTTATTTTATAATCTTAATTATGATATTTGTCTTTTATTAGTTTTTATTGAGACCTTCATGGCTATGGTTTTGTAGATACAGGTGAAGTGATTAAAGAAGATGGAAGTCGCTCTTGGACGGTAAGCCTTATGGCCCCATGGTTGGGATACAGGGACTGGACATAGCTGTCAGACTAGATTTAAATGACAGTCGTGTATTCAGTTCTCTCCTAAGTGTTGTAGAAAGTTCTTACAGTTATAAAATGGTGCAAAATCCAACATGAGCATTTTTAAAAAGTGTTACTGAGCTCAAAAATGCAATACGTAAATAAGCATACAGAGAGTTATGTTCTTTCTGATTCAAAAGTCCATTCACTGTGTTTGCAGTAATATAGATCACACACATGTTTAGTGTTTCAATTCATCTATATCTTCTGTGGACTAATGGTTTTGTGCTCAGGAACTTATGATTCACTTTTTCTCCCCAGCCCGCCCAGTTTACTTCTGACATAGCATTCCACATATGCATAATAACATGTCTTAAATTCCTGGAGTCATTGGAGGGTGAAGCCATGGCCTGCATAAACAAACATGCTGCCTCTTCAGTCTCATGGCTATAAGTCATTTTGTCGGTTGTCTTATCTGGAATCTGAACTCAGATGCTCTTTATAGCATTTGTTGCCAGAACAAGGGCTGATATTCATGACCAGCAATTGAAGTTGACAGAGTTTGTAAACAAGCAACAACACAAACTAGGATAACCTGTTATAATTTGCTGTATTTGTCAATATTGCATTTGAAAAATATTTTGCAACTTGGTGACATGGATGATAGATGACTGTTGGCTGCATTGTACCACATAATCTTGATGAACTGCCACATCATTGGGAATTTGTATCCTCCAGGCAAGCTACTAAGGAAAACAAAGTTGTTGAATGGAAGCACTCGAGGCAACCAAGACAGCCAAGTCTCTTCATATGTAATTTGAAAGTGTACTAAAAGTGCTGACAAAACCAAAACGATAAAGTGACTGCCCTGTCTCAGTATTTGCATTCAATGGGTGTGTCTAGAAAGAGTTATTTCCAAGAGTGTCTGAAGGTGGGACTAATTCCTGCTGTTATGCTAACTGATTTCATCATGGAAAAGCTAATGATAGGAATTCACAGCCAAGTTATTACTGGAAACAGGAGATAACCTATATTAAGAAGCTATAATGAGTAATGGTAAAGTGCTGTTGGAACCCAGCAAAAGTCCACCTGATCTTCTGGCTCCTCTTTAGTAATGAGACCTACCTGGTGCAAGGTTGCTTTTATTGGCCCATATTAGCAGGCACTTATTTTTTCAGTGTATCAATTTTGTTCATTAATATTTTTATTAATGTTGTCAGAATTATTCTAATACTGGTATAGTCAGGAACACCATTGCCTGTAGACGTATCTGGGTTAATTTAATCAGCATTATTAATTAAGGTCATTGATGATGCTTGTCAGCTTGGAAAAAAACCCAGCTTGGATTATCAAGGGAATCCCTCAGTAAGTATAACAGATTTTCTTGAGTTACTTCTATTGGCTTTGAAGTTCAGAAGTCCACAGCAACTTGTAAGTTTTCTGCCTATGCTGAGAAAATGTTATGAGACAGCTCTGTTGGAGGAGGCTCCTCAGGGTAGCGGAGGGAGTTTATCTTCTGCTGTTGCTATGAGCTCTGAAGGTTAACCTGCAATAGCACAAAGTTGTGAAAGATTCAAGTTTCCATTGCCCATACGATAGTTTGTTGAGAAAAGCAGTCTCTTCTCTGTTGTGAGGAATATTTTTTGTAACAATTGTAACTAAATCAAAAAGTTTAGAAAATGTTTCTTGCGTCAGAGGGAAATTGAAAGCCTTTTTTTATGTCTCCTGATTTAGTAGAGGTATAAATTTTGACTGGAGATTTTACGCATTCTCCACAAATCTCTAGCTGATTAGCTCTTTGAACTACAGGGTCAAAAGCTGCCTGCAGCTACCTTTTTTTTTTTTTTCTTTCTTTGCAATGCCTCCAGAAGCACTTCAGAACATGTACCACACATCAGAAAAAATCATCTCCTTGCTTGTGGCTGGTCAGGTAATCATCAAACCTGCACATCTTTGTCTCACGAGAATACTGGGCACCCTCTCTTGTCAAAAACGACATAGGCTATATCTATCATGTTGACTTGTAACTTTTACTAGAAGAAAACATTAATAGAAAACTGATATTTTTACTGTAGGAAATACTGGAGCATACAGACCTTGAATAATATTAGCACTTCAAGGGATAATAAATATATTAACACTTCTTCATTGTCAATCAGAAAATACACCTGCTCAGGCACATTGCAGTCTGTGAGCCCTAGGGCACCTTTCCTGAAAGATTAAGTATATTGAGTCTGGAGTTAGTAGCCACTGTTTTTTTTCACAAAATGTGTGTGTCTTTCTCTTTCTTTCTTCATATTTCATTGAGATAAAGATTGAAAAAAAAGTTATCAAAATTTTGAGGAAATAAGGTTACTAAAAAACCTATCAGCTCTTCTCTATTTAAAAATCGACTTTGAAAGCTTCTACACTGTTGTCATGTATGCCCACTTCATGTGAATGAAAGTACTGAAACAAGATTTCCCACATAGGAAACCTGTGCATGCTTGGGTTACTTCTTGAAATGTCTGAGAACTGTCTGAATGCAATTTGCTCATGATGTTTCATGATAGAGTGTAACTTGGTGGAAGTGAATTTTCTTTATCTTTGTATGTTTTTCTCTGTGTAGCAGATGCTGAACGTCAGAGTAGTCTGTTCCTTTCTGTAAGAAGCAGCTGTAACAGTTTGGGAAATTAGGAATATTTTTCTTAATTATTAAGGTAGTCTCTGATTTTAATTAGCTAAGACTGAATTGGTAGTGAAAAGTATAGCCTTACATACCTAAAACAAAGGAAAAGCTTTTACAATAATAAGTAGCCATTTATTGGAACTGAAGTCATGGTTAATGCTGTTTTGCTTGGCTGTGTTCAAATGAAGATATTTTCAGCTGTAGCTTGCGATTTAGGTATAAGGCAATTACAGGGGAAAAAGGTTGGAACACAATTAAGTCGTCAACACAGGCTAGAAATTAAAATTCTGTTGTTTTTTGAAAATGTTGCTTTACTGTTGCAAAGGAGGGTTTAAAAGAGTTATTTAAAGAAAAACCCAACTGTATTTTGGTTGAAGAAGCTCTTCTGGTGTGAGAAGAGAAGGCACGTTGGCTATCTGGAAATAACAGCGCACAGGGAAATGAGGCTGATGGCATGGTTAGTTAGAAACATTTTGTTCAATACAAAACAAGTCTTCCCACAAAAAAGTAGTTCACAAAGCCAAAGGAACAGACATGGAAAATCATGTTCAGCCACATTCTGAGTAGATGTAAAGAGGGAGAGGCTGAAATTACTGCTCTCTTGTCTTTTTTTTTTTTTCTCTCCTCATTGACAGCTCACTGGATGTGGGTTTTGGCTGAAAGAGGCCAAATGAGAATGGGAGTGAAAGAGAAAAAGGAAACAAAGGTATGGGAAAAGAGGAGAATATAATTAAAAACTGAAGAAGGTAGGTAAGAATTTGTTATTTGAAAAAAAGGTTATACGGGAAAAGTAGAGAGTCAAGGCACTTCATGTATGTGTGGTGTAAATAGAAGGCTAAAATGTTATATGTAAATGTGCTGTAAATGGAAGAAAGCAGGTGAGAGAGTGAGTGTCTTGAGTTTCATATGAAAAGAGTGAGAGTGGGACCAGAACACAAAATAGGTCAGAGGCAGATTTTGCACTCGGTTCAGCATGTACTTGTTGACACTTCCAGAGCTGAAACAGCTTGTGCTCTTGTGAACTGTCTTTGAGGCAACAAAGCCAGTTTTGTTTATACTTTAAAATATTTAAGTTCAGAAAGTGCAATACATTTTTTAAAATTTTGCAGCTTCAGAACCAAGAGTTTAAAAATGGACGTTTGCCTAGAAAAGACTTCCTTCAAAGCTACATTATCACCACCAGCTTCTACCACGTCTCCCCACCTCATAAATATGCACAGATTTATTTTTTTTTTAGTACCTGACAACTCTTTACAGGCATATAGCTTCTTTTGAGTGTCTTTTCTTTTCCTATCATTTATCTTTCATCACCTTATGATGTTGCTTTGCATCTTTTACTGAATGAGCCTTTCAAGAATTGCTATCAGAATCACATTGTTCCTTCCTGTTTGGATCTGTTTAAATGATTTCTTTTAGCTCTTTGGAAGCGCATGACTGAAATATAATATGTGATGTCTAACATTTACCTGTCCTGTAAAGACTCTCCAGGGTCATCATCTGATTTAACAAAGTCCTTTCCGTCCTCCAGTCAGAAGATGGTGGCTGAGATGAAACCAATCAGAGGCTTCTCCCAGCCAGAGTAAGCATTTGTTCTGAAACACCCTCTTGTGTCATCATGAGGCTCACATACAGGGACACTGAAGCAATCCATGACATCAGGCTGTTGTGCTTTGCTTAGTTGTTTTTTTTTTATTAGTAGCACCATTAGATATGGATCTAGAAATGCGGAAGAAGTGCAAGAATGCATTTCTAACAGGAGAAAATGAATGCAACAAAATTTGGGAGATGGTATCTCCCACCCACATATGGTACAATTAGTAAACTATTTGAGTACCTAGTTATTCTGCAGAGTAATTGCTTTTTCTGATACAGATTGGTGAGGACAAGTGCGAATTGCTAGTCATGCAATCAAATTTACCTTCATGGGTTTGGGTTTTTGTTTTTTTTTTTCCGATTTACAGTTTCCATCCTTAAGGCATTAGACTGCTTGTGATAAAACATGCAGTCCTTCCCTGTTCTTCTTGTCAGTACTTGGGAAATCTGTCTGCCTTGTGTTATACTGAAATTAATTGTAAACTTACACATTGGGGGTTTTTTTGCTAGTGTTAGCAAACACTGAACATGCAGCAACTTCAAGTAAGTACCTGGTGTGCAACAGGAACTTTCTATGGGCTTAGTTCCTTTAGATTAACTGGGCACATTTAGAATTGGAGCAGTAGTATATAGATGTGGCGTCTGTAAAAGGCAAACGTGATGATGTGGTAGGCTCTCAGTGGAAGTGGCAGCTGCTGTTTTAAGTGTACAGGTCTTTTGATTGTGTTCGTTGCCTTCACACAGATGTGGAGGTGAAGTACTATGTTCCTTCATCAGTGTGAATCAAGGACCCTTTGGGATCGTCTGGTTCTGCTGGAGCCAGCTGTTCAGGTGAACCATCCTACGCACTGGCCTTGAGTTGTCCCAAGCCTGAACCAGAATCCGTAGTAATCCATAATGGTTTCAAAAGTTCTCCCTTTAGTTTGGGGAAAAGAAAAACGTGAAGTATCATTAGGAGAAGAATAGTCTGATGCTTAGAAATAAAGACAAAAGGTGCTATAGTCAGAAGAGCACAGAGCAAAAAATACTCTCTTGATATGTTTACTTTATTTGCCGGTCATCTGTTCCACCGTTTCCCCTGGAGTCAGACAGCTTCCTCTACTGTTTGCAGAGTAAACATTTCTGCTTCCTATTGATCTGTGAAAGACTTATGCAATCACTTCTTTTTTCTTTAATAATAACAAGAAGGCTGTGAGACTGAAGCTTCTGAAGCCCCTCTTGACACAAAATCCCCTGCAGAATCCTTCTTGATTTTTCACTCCTTTAAGCCAAAGTTAACACTTATTTTGAGGCCTGTGTTGCAAATTAAAAAAATCAGAGCTATGTATTTTTCTAAATTGTTTTGAAACTTCTTTTACCTTATAGTGGCTGTTGTCACAGAGGCCTTTCTACAGCTTTCATATAACCTTCCCTGCTTTGCTTTGCACGTTTTTGTCATGACCACGGGATTATACGTTGTTTAGCATTGCTATGCTTCTTCCTCCTTTTCTTTATGCTTCCCCTTCCCTCTGTGGATTTTGTACTGAATACTATCTTTGGTGTATTAGCAGATCTCCCTTTATACTTCCAGTTGATAGTGAGCAGTCTATTTTGAGATTCAAAGTGGGTGGGATTTAAAATTTTTTTCCTTAAAAGCTTATTGAATGTCAGGCTTCTACATATTTTAGAGTTTCTACTTTCTTACAGAGTTGGCTGTTCTCAGTCTCAAACATACTTCGAAGGTAACTTTGTAAATGCTGACTTCCAGTTCATAATCTTTTCTTCACACAAATTGTTGTTCTGTACCTGACAACATTTTTTTTCAGCCTTTGAATACTCCTGGATACCTGTTGCCTAGTAAAGTTTTGTTGCTTCATTAATTAATTTTCAATGCTCCTCATTTTTCTCAAGGAAAACAGAATTTTTTTACCTCTGTTTTCTTTACATGGGAAGGGGCGTTTTAGCTTTCCTTTTTTCTTTTAAAAAAAATACTCTTCACCGTAATCTGTTTTATGTTAGAAAGCTAGCTTGTTTAGTTTCAGTCATTTAGAACCTGCTCCATTAGTTTTAGTCTAAGTTACAACTTCAGGAAAAAGATGAAGTAGTAACCTTCCTGAAATGTGCTTCTAGGTAAGCATGTTTTTGAGCACTTGAATTTGGAAATATGTATCATATTCAGTACTTAAGTCTTCGTTTCTGCCCTAATCAGATAGTCACTTGCTGGGTGGTCTGGGTGTAAAAATCACTTCTGTTTCTGAGCACATGTGCCAGAAATCATGATATTCAGGACTGTGAGTTAGACCCAGTTTCATGGGTGAAAATATCACAGCCAGTTTAGTGGATTTCTCTTTCCTTTTAGTTTGTTTTAAATAAAATAATACAAATCTCAGTTTAGCCAGAACAGGACAAGAATTTTTACTGGAAATTACATAGCTTTTCTGGAGATGTTTAAGCTTTGTAATCTTTAGAGAACAAAACCCAAAGTGAGTGGTTAGGGATTTTGCTAGAAAACTGTGTTCCAGTGTATACAGGCTGGGTATTGTCAGAAAGGCTTATTTTTTGTTTGTTTGTTTGTACATATGTGTGTTTTCAAACTTAATTAACTTGCACCTCATTATAACAACAAAAGTAGAAAATGTGAATTTCTTCGATATCATCAAAATCAAATAACTCTTGGCAGCAAATGAAATATGATTACTCAAGCATCTTTAATCCATAGCTTTTGCTATGACTTCTGTTAGCTTCATGATGAAGATGTAAGTTGGTCTCTTCTTCTTCCACTCTTGGATGCTGAGACGCCTGTATTTTGCTTATACTTAATGAATTTAGTGATCCAGAAATGCTTTTCGTCTCTTTTATCCTTGAATCCCCTTTATCCCGCTACTCACAGGAAGAAGAGCTTTGATTGCGTAGTAATGTTCAGAGATTCAAGTCTCTATTTTCCTCCTGTTCACCAGATCTTATTCCTCATACTTTAGAGATAAATGGTTTTGATTTACAAGTGTCAGTTTTGGTGTTTGTAAAGATAAAACTAGTCAACTGCAGGATGATTGATGCTGTACTTAAACTTGTGTGCTCTTGCTCTTTTAACATGTTAAATATTGCATTATATTGAAACCTACTTTTTTAAGTTGGTGAAATACACATATTTGTCATTTTGAGAATGAGGATAATTAAAAATTGTCACTGACACAGCACTGAAGTTGTCTGAAAAACAAACAAAAAAACCTCTTTGCCTTTTACCTAAAAGTGTGTATGTATTTTAAAGAGTGGAGATGGTCTAGAGCATCTGTGTGTATATCTTATTAGATATAAAGTGTAGGTGCTGTCAGAGAAGTGCTAGCAGCATGTGCCTGCAGAGGTCAGTGTTGATGCCCCTTTTGTGGCAACTGCTGTGTGGCCTCCAAGGGCTGACTTCTGCAGGGCTGGGCTGTATCGCTGAAGATACCAGATTAGCACAGATGTGGACCAGCCAAGCTCCCGGGAGAGAGACTGCCCGTCTTCACTTACCTGAACTGTGTGGAGCTCTGTGCCGCTCCTCTGCGCTCAGGACAGCTGCCTCATCTTCACACGTCATAAGTTCTGTGGATAACATAAAGTGAGGAAAATTCTTAATTAAGGAAGTCTTTGGTTTATATTTGTGTAACACAAGATTCTTACTACTTTGTAGAATGGGATGCCTCTGAGGTGGTCAAGTCCTTCTTGCTTCTAACAAAGAAAACTGCACTTGGGCTTAGAGGAGTGCATGTGCATTTCCTTATTAAAATACTTGAGGATTTTTTTTCTTTGAGCCACGTTACAGTATTTTAAATCAGGTATTTCATCTGGAAATAGTGAAATCTTTGGTTCAATTATTTTATAAGCTATAAGAATAGAATACATTCAAATAGCTATGTAATATAAATCCGTACGTCCTTTGTTTACTTTGGATGTCACTTTTAGATAGATTTAGATCTCTTCCATAACCTTTTTTTTTGGGGGGGGGGGGGGGGGAAGTAGTTGTTTCCCATCTGGAAGAGATAGATGGAGTTTCATTTCAGAGGAGAAAAACTAGAAGGACAGAAAGGCAGGCAGTTGTGCTGACTGTCATCTTGCTGACAAAGGAGGACAGTGGTTGCGTCCGGTTCTGTGTAGGTAATTGAGTGTAAAAGTTGAATTGGAGTCTCCTGATGAAATTTTCTCGAGAAACCCTTTGCTGGCTTAGCTTCTACTTTAGTATTTTATAATTGGTTTTCTGACTCTAGGTTTCAAATTAAATTGGAAATCCGAGACTATTTTAAAACCTGGACATGCTGCACACATTACTTCATTTTCCAACTGAATACAGTAAAATGTATAGGTTGTCTAAAAAAGATACTTTAAAAAGTATTAATTTTTCTGTTTCTAGTGCAACCTCGTTTACTACTTAAACAATTTTAACAGCCAAAAAAACCCCAGCAAAACATGATTGTGCAGTTGTGCAAGTAATCCATTAGAGGGCAATCTAATATTGCACTGTTTGGAAAGAAATCGTGGAGAAGACAGACTGAAAGTAATGCATATAGAACAAGTTGGATAAAGGTTGAACTTAGTTTTCTATTTGAAGTTAGGCTGGTTTAGTTGCAGAATGTATATTAGCACAGAAATAGATCAAGGAAAACAATTCATTTGTTCTTGTTAAGACATTTGAGTAAATGTAATGGATTTGCATGTTACAATAGAACCTTCTTAAAATCTGCCTAATTTAGAGAAGCAGCAAAGGTTTTGGAAAAGCAAATTCCATCTAACCCTTCTAAAGTTTACTTACCATCTGGTTATAGCCAAATTGCTCAGGCAAGACTTTTGCAACCTTTTCAAGAAAAAGCTAAGCATTTAAATTCTCTTTAAGTAAGTAACTTAAGGCAAAATTTCTATTGAAATCACACTGCTTAATATGCATCTTTCAGAACTCAAACATTTAGTACCTTTATTCTCTCAGGTTTTGGAAAGGTAATAAGTCATAAAAACTCAGAATGATGTTTCCAAGTTTAACACTTAAACAAAATATTATCTCATAAACATACTGCTGTAGATGTAGTGTTACTTCTTGCACTGTGGAAGGAAATGGTTTGAGATGGGCAAGCAAACTTTGTATTTCGTATTTTATTAGGGACCTATATTTTTGTTCCCTGACTGATAGGAAACCAATTTACTTAATTGAAAAGAATCTTCTATAGGGTTCAAAAGTGCAGATGTAATTACCAGACTTCAAAGACAGTTCTGGCGTTTTACGTTGATAAATTTTGTGATTGTGAATATTTAAAGTGATGGAGCAGGCCATGGAAAATGTGTGGTACTCACAGTAGTGTATCATTCAATGATAATTGTATCATTTCGTATTTCAAGAAAATCTTATGTATTGTAAATTAAAAAAGATAGTCAATTTATGCAATATGCTTAAATGCATTGTTTTCTATTTGAAAACTCAGCAAAATAATCTAACTATGCCTACAAGCTTAAACGTTTTTTAAATTATTAAAGTTTCCTTGGCAAATACAAAAGAAACTGGTAGTAGTGATTAATATTACTGTGAGATGAAATGCGGTATAATAGGTTTATTTCTGCAGCAAGGAATGCTTATTCCCTGTGGAGTGAGACTGCAGAGTTGCTTTATTTTCCTCTGAATTGTTGAAATGGAGCTAGGGCATCCATCCAAATCCATGCTTGAATGATTCAGTATTTTATTAATTGTATACAGATGAGAAATTCTGGCTTCCCGTTGTTTTGGCGTTTTTTTTAAGAGTCTTTTTTTCCTAGAGCTGTGCAGAGTCAGCATATATAAATAGTCCTAAAGCTATTCACTTTCTCATCAGTGCTATTTTTGTCAGTGGCCTCTGGTTAGTGCTGGTTGTATTATGAAAATGTTTGTGTATGCTTCCCGGAGGGTCTACACATTCCGGAAGGGAACCCGCAGCTCTAGTGTGTTGCTTTGTAAATATGGCTGAATATCACACCTACAGGTAAAAGGTGCTTTTTCCATAATTTTTCCTCCCCTTTGCAGGACTGCAGAACGTAAGTGCTTTCTCTGATGATTTTGTCATCTTCCCAGTGGACAGCAGAGTCTAGCAAAGTGCTCTAAGCTGCAGATGGACCTGCTGTATCCAGCGGTGTTGGACAGTGTCATAACTTCCTAGAGATTTGGGAGAGGGACCAGTCCCTTGGGAGAGCAGAACTCTGATTCTCAGGGTGGAGGATTCCCTGCAAAGGGATTTTTTTTATACAGCTTTTTTTTTAATAGATAGAGCACAGGGAAAAAAAAATGTCTTGAGCATTCAGTTGATGGTTCACGAAAGATCCATATAACAGAGAATCTTGCCTTACATTTTTATGTATCAAGACTTTTTACAATTTTTTTTTTTAATAGCCTACTCACCTTGGTCAGCTATCAGATGATGAAGAACTGGAGGTAGGGAGGGGAAATCTGTGGGTGAATGACTGGCTCAGGCTCTGGCTAGATTGATCATACTGGCATAGATGGTTATCATGTATAATTGTTTTAGATAGCTGTGGTGGTAATTGTTGCTTACAAGTCTTGGGAAAAATAATTATAAAATATAAAATCAAAGCTATATCATACAGGAAAAAAACAACCAAGTTCTCACAGAAGAACACCTTCAGCTTACTATTTAAAGTTAAGAAAAATATGCGATACATACAGCACGCTTTTTCTTTTAGTTCAATTATTTACCTTCTTCACCACTCTTCCCCCCCCCCCAGCCCTTAGTTGTTTCAAGGAAGGCAGTTCTTGCTAAATGTTCTCATTCCTGCTACATTTAAGAAGCTTGATTTTTACCTCCCACTTTGTTTAGAGGTCTCCACTGATGCCAAAAGTAGAAAATGCGTGGGAAATGGTGCAGTTGTTCGGTATCCTGCTCTACAATTAAAAAAAATCAAGTATGCAGCAAATGGTGGCAATCTAGCTAAAAGATTAGTCACTGCCTATGACAGTCCACTGTAAAGATTTTGTTTATATCATAGGAGGCAGGAGAAACCATGCTTCTCTAACTACAGAGACACTAATTTCATAGTGGGATTATTTTTCCTTCTTTTTGCCTGTTGAAGGTCATTAAAATGACTCAGGGTAATGTTTTCAGGCTGCTAACTGATTAATGATTGGACCCCTTGGATACTTCGTCACATTGGCAAGGTGAATACTTAATCTAAATTTTAATAATATTACCAGCAATTCATTAATGTCTGAAGTAGAGCTACTGCTCATGCACCATGTAAAACAGTGAAGGGATGCTGTAACTACCAAATTTTGTCACTAAACATGTTGTCTTCTGCAAGACAGATTGCAGTTGGAAGATCAAGAAGTCCAACTCCTGCGCATCATGTGAAAATTGTACAATTTAGTTGTACAGAAGTTAATAATGTTAATGCTATTCAAAATAACCTTGTGGTCTTTGTCTATGTCAGATAAATTTCATTAGCTTTTCCAGTGTAATTCAAAGACAAAAAAAAGCGATTTTTGCTTTTTAAGAATGGCTTCATGAAGGGAAGTGCCACTTAAAGGCACTTGAAGTGTTACTTGAAGGGCCCACAACAAAGATGCTGGCTTGTAGCTTAGGGACAGCCCAGCCTATGCTGCTGAATTTGATCTGTCTTCTGCCACGTGTGCTGCTGGATGGGCATATATGATATTCTGTGTACTCCCTGGAAAGTCTGGGCAGTGCATGTTTCCTCCTCCCGTGAAACATCAAAGCTACATAATGCACATCATAAAACCTTTGGTTCTAAAACTATCTGAATCTTTGCCAACTGAAGGAAGAAAGAGAATGACTTGAATGTCTTTTCCCTCTTGTTTTAAAATCCACCTTTTTGTTCTTGTTTCTGTAGATCTGCATTGGCCCTGCTTTCCTATATCTGGGTAGGTGTGTGAGTGAAATAAATGCAACTCAGCATCATTTGGCTTATGCGCATATTTTTGAAAAAGCCAGTTGCTCAGTGATTGTAATGTACTACAGGTGAACATTAAGCAGGGAAGAGAAATAAATACATAAATATGTCTAAGAATCTGACTAGATAATTGAATACTGTGGTTCTTTGAGAGATTTTGTCTTTTTCTGCCAATGGCTTAAAACGTTTCTGGTTGTTTCACTGTTTGGAGCATCTGTTTATTTTTTTGAGAAATTTGTTTGTGTTTCAAGACTGATTACTTTATAAGATGTAATGATGTAAAGACTTATCTAAAACTGACATTTTACTTTTTCTGAAGTCAGGATATAAGTCATTAACTTGTCTTATACATAATTCATTCATGTTAATATTCAGCTGTATATGGCAATATGTTAATTCCTATATCATTTGCATCCACATATCCAAAGGATGGCAATATGCAGATTAAAATGAAGAATTCCAAACATATATTATAGTCCATGTTGACACGAGCTATTAACTGTGTTATTAAGGGCAATGCGGCAGTACTGATGGAAGTTATGTAATATTACTTTGCCATTTCTGATTAATTTCTAGGTCACCCTATCCTCTGGGTGCTGCAGAGAAAAGTGTACGATATTTAGACAGATCAAGCCAGCAGAGCATGGAGTATATGAAAAGTATGGTAATATATAACCAGTTCTTTCTCAATGATGGTACAAAACCTGCCAGGCTTCTAGGCAGTTTATACTGTGGCTTGTGTTTTAGTTTTCTCAGTTGAATAAAATTACGAGTGGTCAGTATTTTTCTCAAATGTACTTCTGTCATCCTGTTTAATCGTGTATTCGATACCTTACTGAGCCAAAGAGAATGTTTGTGATATGCAAGTCTACAGAAGTTAATAATTACCATTAATGAATAGCATTAAAGACCATTTTTCTGAAATGTGTTGAATGTCTTTCTCTCCTGCTTCCATGGTAACAAATAAAAACTATACTGAGTCTTTTAAGCCTTTGCTTCAGCCAGTGGTTACAGTTCAATAATAATTCAATTCAAAGAATGGGAACTCAGGCAGTCCTGCAGTAACATTTACTTAATTGACTCTTGGGTACAGCCGTCTCTAAAAAGATGGAACATTGTGAATTACTTCACTTTGCTTCTAAATAATTGGTTTTTCTTCTCTCAAATATAAAGGCATATCAACCATTTTAAAAATCATTATTTTTTATTTATTCTATGCCAATTAGAGTCATACCCCTTTGGCCCTTGTCTTCTTTTTTCTCATTCTGAACCACCATATGTTTTTTAACATTTTCCTGGTTTGACTGTGAATCGCAGTCAGCTGTGATTGGTCCGGTTTACAGCCTGGAACCCAAATCTGTGTGCATGTACATTTGCCATTGTGATCAATGAACATGAATGAGGGGTGACAATTCACAGTTGCAGCTGGAATGCATGTCATGTCTGAAAATGCAGAAGGGTAGAAAGGGTGGCTTTGCTGTCTCCTCTCCAGTTGCGTTGGAAACCAAAACTGGAGATAAAACGCATACACTGGGCCTGGTTTTGCAACCTAATGCAGGAGGTGACTGTATGTAAAGCACTGATGTTCATCAGTTTGTGTTGCTAAGAAGAAATAAAATTATGTTTGAAGGTTTGTTTTAGGAACTTGCTCGGCTGCTTTTTCCATCTTTGCTGAGGACTGTGAAGGCGAAATGACTCCCACTCACTGTTCAAATCTTAGTGCATATAATGGTGGGACAAATCTGTGAGTTATAATCTGATCTCTTTTTAAGAAGGGCTCCACTGGGCTTACTTTTCCTCTCGTGACTGATATTTAAACATGGATTGACCGAATACTTGCGGCAACATTGTTCCAGGCCTTTGTAGGCTGAAGGTCATTTTAGACTGAAGACCACATGCATTACGATTTTTACAGCTGAGCTTTGTCTATGTGGCTCTTTCAGTTAAGAATTTAAGCTCATTATTTTGCTGTAAGATTGTTTGCTTCCTGACACTATAACCTGATTTACAATGAATGCTATTAGTGGTCTGTTCTTTCTTAATGAATATAATCAGGCTGAAGAAGCATGAAACACAATTGACAAATGCCATGTATTGATTTTAAGCCTGACTTGATTGACGTACTAGAATAATAACCAACTTACCAATAATAGGCTATTTGTTTAACAAAATAAGTGTTAAATGTTAGCAACTATTTGAAATTGCTTTAAGGGGTCACTGCTCTGAGTGCCTCTTAAAGCAGATCACTTACAAAAATCTATGCATTCCTTTATCACTCACATGCACATCTGTAAGCATATAAAGGAGCTGTTAGAATACATGAATTGAGAGCAAGGGTAGAAGAAAGCATGTCTGTCATAAAAATAGGAATTAGTACTGAGTTCTGGCACCATCCTCTTCGAAACACTTGTTTGATCGCTTCCAATATCCAAAATTAATTTGATTATTAAAAAAGCTTCTATTTTACATTAATCTCAGATGAGATTTTTCTAAAAATTGCATTTTTTAATGCACTGAAATAATATTTACATTGGAAATTAATTTGGTAGAGTCTTGCTTTCCCTCCCTCATTTTAAATCAGTACCTGTCATTAATTGCATCTAAATATGAAAGCATATTGAAAAAGAGCAATAAAGTTTAGAGCTCCTACCTATAATTTTGTCTCTTGTAGTTGATTGGAGGTTATTTTCAGTTGCTTTTGTGTTGATGATCTGTACTTTGCTCACTCCGAGTCCCTGCTGTTGAGAGGGTTAATTAGTTGGGATCCTCTAAAAGTAGCCAGGACAGAGGGGGCTGCTGAAAGGGCCATGAGTAGGGACTGACACACCGCCTGGGCTGAAGTGAGGTCCTGAGCCTTGGGCAGTGTGGGGGATCCCCCAGTAACAGGGGTCAGGACTGGTCAGAATCCCTGGTGTCCTCAGAGCCTGGATCCAAGCGAAGCCAGCAGCACCTGTGGGGAGATACTCTTACTGCCTGTTAACCGTGTGGATGAATCTTGTTGTATACTGGAGGCTCACATATATCGGATGTATTAAAAAATCCCTGTGGGAATTGTGCATGGCAGTTCTTGTTTTGATTATTTTTGACTCATTTTAAAGGGTTCTAGTTCAAAGGGCAGGAAATTCAGTAATTTAACATCAGTCACTTAGTGGAAGTGTAATGCTCCTTTTTTTAGTTTCAAGAATGAATGTGATCTGTTTGTCTTGAGTGGCAGGAAGATATTCAGGCCACCCAAGTGAGTAAAGGTAGAATTATTTCTCTGGTTAACGGCCTGGTTTTGTACTGAATATAATTGCACACTGCATTTCTTCATCAATTTGAGCTTTATCTGTGTAGTTGCTCTTTTTTCCTTATGATGTATATGTGCCTTCTTTTTTTTTGTAACCAGTTGTTGCCTGTTTGCTGGCAGTACTTTGAAGAGCAGATTGAATTAATGCTGACACAAACACAGGAGCTTGAGACTTGAACAACTTCAGTACATTGGTTTTGAGATACACTTAAACTGCTGTCTTGCACTTCTCATTTTGTGTAATATTTAAGCGTGACTTTTAAGCAGTTTCCTTTATGCCAGCAAGTGAGAGGGAAGCACTCTGTGATTAGATGTGTCACTTCTCACATGAAATGTAAAACTAAACTGAGGTCAGTGGTCATAAGGTCAGCAGCTTTCTCTGGACCAGGGATGTCATTCCCCATGTCCTGCCGAGGTTCCAGCTCAAGCAGTTACTCTCTGCTCAGCTACTTATTTCAACTAGCTCCAATGTTTGAGTCTGCTTTGCCTTTTAAACTCCTGTTGTGTTACAGCTAAACATTTTTTTGTTTAATTGGCAGTCTTTCTGAGGGGATATTACACTATGAATAAATGTGTTTACAGCAGAAGTTATTGGGTTTTCTTGTTGTAAGGATTTTTGTAACATATTATGTGTATTTGTGTTATTTCCTCTTGTAGGATTCCATAGGCGCGTACATAGTTGAATACATGGCCTTTACTATGTAATGGTGTGTTTTCCTGAATAGACTCTAGTGCTTTAAGAAGTATTAGAAATAGCGGAACTGTTTTAACATCATGCCTTCACTGACATAGGCAGAAGGATTTTTTCCACCTTTTAGAGGCTTTTATTAAGGTACAAAGAACCTATATATGCTCAATTAGTCAGCTGAGGACTCTGTTGTCCCCTTGTTCCTGACATGGTATGCTGTATTCTTAATAATAAATTGTACTGTTGCTGCTGCAATGGGAAAAAGGTTGTTTTGGTTGTTGGGTGAATGTCTCAGCCACTCAGAACTCAATGCCCCTAGCTGGGCATCTATTTAGAGTATGCCAGAGCAGTCCTCTGCTGTCTGTATCGGCTTTAGAGGGTCATAAACTAGAAACTAAGCTATTTGCGGTTGTTACAGTGGTGCTAAAGATTTTGCAACCTGGATTGTATGGAGTTAAGTACCTGTAGTGACAGGTAGCTCTATCCTGACTATACAGGTGATCCAAAGTTACTGTCTGGCTTCAAAGACTTCCTAGTCTTTTTTCCAATCTGGTTTTCTCTGCCCAATACCCTCCCCCCTCCCTACCCTTATTTGCTGTAAGGTTTTCTCAGACTTGATTGCTTGAAATTTGCTTGAAAAGAAAGAAGGCCCAAATTCTGGTGAAACCTCCTGAATCCAGAGCTGGGGCTTTAACTAAAGCAAAACCCACCCCTACCCCCCTCCCTGAATTACCGAAGTTCTTGGAGTAAGAGTGTAAGAGTAAGGAAACTATTGAAAGCCGTGAAGTGAGTCACCAAATTTTGTGAAAAAAGATCAGTGAAGTCACCAAATCTTTCTAGATTACTGACATATTGAAATGTTTGTTTTATTATTCAAATAAATAACAAACTCAATTATGCAGGAATTAACGTGACTGATAAAATTTACAATGTTGATATTATTAGAAGAAATTATTATGGTAGTATATGTTATATGTTGTATAAAATGATATATACACCAGAGGAGATCCTGGCAAACAAATATGCTTTCAAAGCATGTACAATACTGTGTGTTTCACAAGTGACCTGTGTGTTTTGCACATTTTTCATAACTTTATTTGGTGTTCTTGGATTTTAAATGTACATAACAATTGTGGATGTGGTGATAAATGGGTTAAGAGATGCAGCAAGCTGCCTGCTCCCAGCAGATGGCAGGATACCCTAGTTTATCCCTTCTAGGTGCATGGTCAATGCAGCCCAAGCTACCTTGTGTGCATTTATGCTTTTGATATATTATCTGATTAATGCAGTATGCTTCCAGCATGGGTGGGTGCCTTTAAGGCTATGGAGTACTCCTGTATGCTGCTTTTATGAAACTTGAAGATTGACCTTACTTGGGAATATTCTGAGTCAGAAACCTTTGTACCAGGGCAAGGTGAGGCATGTGGGAGCAGACGGTGCTCAGGTCCCTTTGGTGGAGGAAGGGTGCTCCGTGCAGGAGGGCAGTAAGAGGCTTGCCAGGCCTGTCTCAGCTATGCTGAATCACACAGGATGGTTGTGAGATGGAAGAGATCCTGCTGCTCAAGATGCTGTAGAGGCTTTTAAACTAAGGTGGTAGTGCAGCTCAGGTTGTGGCAGGGCTGCATCCACATTCAGCACTCAGTGGGCAGCACTCTATAAAGGAAATCCGATCCCCTGTAACTATTTTAGCAACTCCTGGAGTGCTGGGTACAAATTCCTTTTCATATTGTTTTTAGAAAGACCGCTGAGTTAAAAGTAGATATCAGATATTTTAGTCTGCTGCTACAATTTTAAAGCAAACAACTCTTATTTGCTCCAGAGCCAATTATGTTAATGGTCTCGTAGATCTAAAGGCCATAGCTGTATGTCAGGCATAGGCCTCTCATGCAGAATATATATGTGTGGATAAAAGAGCACCTTACGTACACTGTGTGTGTGCGACAAAGATTAAAGTAGCACACTTTTTGTTAGGTCTGTGCTATGATCTTTAGGTAAATATTAGTAACATATTTTAATGAATAAAAATGAGTAGCAGAGAACTGACTTGCATTCCATATTGATAGTAGTTGTTGTTGTTTCAATTTAAAAACCAAATGGATTAGTATAAAGTATATGGAATAGTAAGATTTAAGCTGTCCAAAGGAGAGCATAGTTTATGAATTGCAGAGTTTGTGAGAGCTGATATTTTCTATGGTAATAGTTCAAATGTATGCATACATCTATTCTACGTGCAATGGTATTAACCAACAGTGGTAGAAAAAACACCACAACTGCCATGATACACTAGTATCTGTAGGGCTATTCCTCTTAATTATGTTTTGTGGAAGGCACTAGAAGTGCTAACATCAGGTCAAGACTCATGTAAAACAATTCAGTAACATGAAAGATATCTGCCTATCAACATAGATGATGATTTGTGACTAAGTGAATGGGTTTGAGGGCAGGGTGTTGTATTTTGGGGATTTTTAATAATTTTAGTGAGATGGTTTTAATCAGGACTTGTGAGCAGTGGTGGAGGGAGCCTTCTGTGCTATATGCTTGTGTTACCTCTGGCTGAGAAAGGAAGAAATAGGCCATGGCCACATAGAGAAGGTGAAATAACCCTCTTTTCCTTTTAGCCTCGTCTGCATTTGTAGTTTGTTACTCAGCAGCATCTGTATCAGCTCCTGTAGAAATTAATCTCACCTTGATCTAAGAAATTCAGTTCATCTTAGGAAGCCACTTTGTTATCAGAAATCTGCTTTTGAAGAGAAAATGGTGAATAGCACTTTCTACTTTTGACTTCTTTTTATCCTTTGTACTGTTTCAGCCCTCATTGCTCCCCCATTCTCTTAGCACTGAGTTTTTCCACAACCTCATCCAAATATTAAGCCACAAAAAAAGTAAACAATGAACATGGAATGAGAGCTGTGAGTGAGGATGATCTCTGTAGCCCTTTTGTTTTGTCTCTGTTGAGGTGAACATGTCAATAGCTGTCAGCAATAATGCTTATTCCTCCTACGGCAACTTGATGGATTGATATGTATACCAAAATATGTTAGAAATTGAAATAAAATACGCATTTTTTCATAATTTATCTGCATTATGGTGGCACAAAAAAGCCAGTCTTATGAATAATACAGAGCTCTGCAGTGGGCATTATGTACTGTAGGTAATAAATGCAATGTCTCTCCTAGACTACCAGGAGAGTTGTAAAGCAGAATGCATTAGTTCTGCTTTGTGATAATAAATCATTTTAGTTTGTCAGAAGGCTCTGGCTAACTTTTACTCCTGAGGTATGAAAGAATGCAGTGCCATACGGCTCTGGATGGCTTCTGAAGTGTTTAGGCTGTCTCTGAATCTCCTGAGTAATGTTTTGAGTGAGCGATATGGTTAGATAACAAGTGGCGGTATTTCTCAGGTATCGATGTTGTGATGCCTCCTGTCGTTTTATTGCCTAGAGTGGCTGATCTTGTCCTAATTGGAACTGTAGCTCTCCTCTGATGTTTTATGTCTCTATTTGCAATATGGCTCTGAAGAGCTGTTTGAGAATGCTGAGTGACAAGCCTCTCTGCTGCTCGTGCATCTTTTGGAGAGGGCAAAGAATTCAGTTACACTTTTGTTTTCATTTTACACGCGTAAGCACTGGTTTAGGCAGTCATTGTGAGAGCTGCCTCTCTCTAAGCTTCTGTGTGTATCAGCTGATCATGCAGCAGACAGCCCAGGTGATGGCAACACAGAGTAGGTAGAAGCAGACCTGGACTGATTATGCAAGATTAGGGAAAAGACTACCTGTGTAAACTTCACTAAAATATACGACTATCTCAAGTTCATTAATTTCAGTTTAATTTTCAGAGCATTAACTGTTGTGATGTTCTTAGGAAAGATAGCCGAGTCTTTCTAATCTACGCTTTCCTAATTCACATAATTTGTTATTTAAATTTAAAAAGATGGAGTCTTCCCACTTCAAGCTGAGATTTAATGGCAGAAAGCATAGTGAAATATCATAAGTTTTATCATTTGTACAAAGTATACTATGGTTTGTATACAGCATTTTATGATGTATTGTCAGAAAAAAATAAATTCCATTTATCTAAACTGCCTAATATTATGTAAAGTGTTGCTGTAGCCTCTCTTTTATTTTTTGTTTCCTACTTGAAGAAACCTTTGTGAATTACTCATGGTTAGTTTTTGTTGAATTTACAAACTTTCAATGGTTTTTATATCCCAAGTGAGTAGGAGACCAGTCCTGTATTTCTGACTATACCTTGCAGTGTTTTTGTAGGGGTTGATACACATAAGGATCTTGAGACACCCCAAATAAAGTTCACATTGTATAGAAGTGGCCCACCAGCTGTAACAGATGCTTACTTCTACCTTTGGCACTCTTTGACCCCAGCCTTATTTCCCTTTTCTTGTCTTTGCTGAGAGGGAACGAGATCTTCCATCTGCGAACTGTACCATGCTTTGGCAAAGACAGTGCTGGATTTCCAGAGCTGCCTGTTCCATTTTACCTCATCCTTGGATGTGTCCTTTCATGTAATATGGTTCTCCATTGCGTAGTTTGTTTTGGAGACATTGGTACTAAGCCCAAAGAGTGGGTTTACATTTTACATTGCTGCAGATGGGTGCCTCAGATGCTGCTGGTAGGGGCAGTGGCATTGTTCTACTCTTAGAGAGCTCTGGATGGTGTAATTAGTCTCATATTTATGGTAGCTGATCTCTAAACCTTCCACTTCAAGTAATTTAGTGATATTTTGCTCTGGAATTGTTCACAGAATGTATTGTGTGCTCTAAAAAACAGCAATATCTTTAAAAATAATCTTTTGCAAATTGAAGTTTTAATGTGATTATTCAATGTTGTGACTAATAGTCTTTCTCTTGTTCAGAAGTTAAATAATGATAACCAATTCCATTAGTGTATTTAACAAACAATAGTGTACTTTCTCTTACAGAAAAGCAAACAAAATAGGAGGGGTTTTGTTGTTGTTTTAAAGCAATGGTGTGCTGTAACTCTTACTATGCTTTTCACTCTTTTCAATTCTGGCAGTGTGTTCATATTTGTATGTTTTTCTCAACTTACCCAGTAGTCACTGTCTGTTTCCCACAGTCCTACATTACAATTTTATTTCATTTTAAGAAACCATGTCCCCAAAAAGAAGTTCTTAGTTCTAAATGTTCAGTATAATGAGTATCTGATGGTATGAATGAAATGTTGTAGTCCATCTTGTCTGATAACAGTTTGCGGATCAAGCTTTGTTAGTTCTCAGTGTGTGGACCTTCCTCTGAAAATAAAGGGAAGCAGATGCACAGAAAAAGTAAGCAATGTTGCATGTTAATAACTGTCAACCATCATTTCCCTCTACTTGGGAAAATATCCCTAAAGACTCTGAATAATCTTTTCTCTTATTTTTATTTATTCTCAGTCTAAATAAACATCCATTTCCTTGTTACTGGGAATTGGTGAAAGAAGGCTGTATTTGGGTGGGTTAGAAGAACTGTCTCTTCCGTGCAGCAGACTGGTGTGCTCAGTCCAGCATACAAAGGGGCTCGTTAGCAGAGTCCAGATGTCTGATGGCAATACTGAGGTCCTGCCTGCACCTGCCAGTTCACTACATGATCACAGCATCACTGAGTTGGCTTTGAAGAGCTTTTTCTATTCCTTAGAAACTTTAGCCACAATATTTTGCTTGACAGTTTTTGATTTTCCTTTTTGGGATACCTTCTCATGTTTTCTGTATAGCTAACACATTTTGAAGTCTTTAGTTATGGCTGTGAGCTCTTGGTGAAACAAGAATTGATCTTTTAAATCAGGCTGGCTTTATCATAACACATCACAAAGTGTAAGAAGTGCTTCATCCCTGCCAGAAAGAAGTTGCTTTGGAAATTACAGGAGAATGTGACACAGACTATTTGATCTAATGGCTGAATTTGCTTTCAAAAAATGTGATGTAGGCTCTGCTCTTTGATCTCATTTGTACTCTTAAAACTCATTTCTAGAGTGGTTCATGTCTGTCTGTTCATTTTGTGTGTCATACAGAGTAATGCAGTGCTGCAAAAATGAAGGCAGGAACCTAAGTTTTAATGTTGAAAAGTGAAACTGCAAAGCATTGTTGCATGGGAACAGCTTTATCACAGACATTTTTCTTTACAGATGCTCTGTAAAGCTGTTACAGAGAATGAAACACCTGGAATCTTCAGAGTATGAAGACTTTGTCTCTTGGACACATTTAGTTTTTCCTGATGTTTGTATACCATTTCAGCTTGCATTTTTCAGACTGTAAATATGCTACTTGCTATACTTAGTCTTCACAGTAAATGAAATGTGGAAGGGAAGGAATAAGCACAAATGAAGAGAAGGTATTTCTGTATGTCTCCTTAAGACATCAAGTATATTTGCTGTCACTAATGAGATTTTTGATTCCGGGAGAAGTACTGATGCATTAACAAAGGTCCCTCTTTAAAGCAGAAGAAATAACTCCTCCTCAAATTTAAGCAAGTAATAGCATCAGGTTAAGTCCAAATACATGTTAGGATTTCACATGTATATCACCAGATGTAAATGGAAGAAATAACTAAAATGTTACTAAAAATTTCCATGTATGCTTTCTGGATGAGGGGAGAAGGAAGGGCATCAGGCAAGAGTGGCTGGAGACAAGGATCTAGGTTAGATGGTGTGAGAAGAACTTTAAGTTAAATTGAGGAAGAAAGAAGAACCATGAGCAGATACATACAGGCACTAAGAAGCAGTGAGAAATAAGAGGAAACTAAGGAGGGTGCAGAGCATGTGTAAGATATGAGACCTGGAGCAGAGGGGATGCCTCACTCTGCTTCCCAGTGTTTCACACACATGGAGCCTTCCTCACAGGACCTATAGCCAAGGACAAACACCAGCTCTTAGCAATATAAGTTACTTTGAGTGAAAATGAAAAGAGAGGTAAGAGAAAGAAAACTCTCCCTCTGTACAAAGCAGAGACAGGGTCCCTGGATCAGCATCTTCCCCTCTTGGGAAGGACACAGAGCAGGAGTTAAGAGGCATGTGCAATAGCACTAGATAATTTTGACATTTTAAGAGACTAACAGCAATTCAGAAGACACAGCCTAAACTTCTTGACTTTAAACAGATTTCTATTAGCAACTTTTGTGTACAGCTCAGCAGTGCTGAATTTGGGTTTTCTGTTTGCCCTTCCTCCTCTATGGTCTGATACCTCAGCAGAGCTACATTGCCCCCTCTTGCTGGACTGTCTGAGATGATCTCCTGATGCTGATGTCATGTCTAGATTTTTGGAGATGAAAATGCTTCCCATCTTCCTCACTGTGAGGTGGTATCACTCCTCAGGGCTTCCTCCCTTTCTGGGATTCAAAGAAATTTTGTCTCCACATGGCTATAATTTAGTGATTATTTACTATGTAAACTTGATTTCAGAGTAACTTTATGGAAATAAGTCTATTTATAGGCACTATCTTAAATGGTTTCAGAGTAATACAGAACTTCAGTGCTAAAAAAGTCTGTCTCTCAACCTACCTTTCTCTCAGAAGTAAGTCTGGGCTCTGACCATGGCAAATCCCCACTTCTGACTTACTGCTATTTATTTTCCTTTAAGTCAGATTTGTTTGTTTTGTGACTCTTCTTTTTTACTTCAAATTTTATACTTAAGATTTTCATATGAGTTACCTGATAATGACCATTTGCATGAGGAGAGGTACCTAAAATTGTAAACCACAAGCACAGAAAAAAAAGATATGCAGCACAATATGTCACTTCAGTGCTTTTTCATAAACACTTTGCGCTGGAGTAGACTGAGAGGAATCATATATTATATGAGTAAAAGAAATACTTCCTAATCCCTAAACACTTCTAAATCTTCAGCAGAAACTTGGGAAGAATTCAGTATAACGAAATATAATTACAGTCAAACGTTTTAAATAAGAAGTCCATGGACTACTTCCCAAATTATACATATGGTTGCAAGGCTGCATTTGGGGCTATTCTTTCAATGTCATTTGAAAATAGTCGTTTAAAGGTTTAATTCCTTTGTATGCAAACATACCACTACTTAAACAGTTAGCGTCTTTCGTGTGCAAGCTATTCAATAGCTTGTAGTTCACAGTGAGTCTTTTCCAAGTGGTGATGGCAGGACAGGAAAATGGCTCCACTAGATCTAAGATGGTTCTTGAAACTTTTGTTTGTTACAATATTTTGGTTTCAAACTCTGACTATGAACAACAGACTTCATTATTTTTTTCTAAACTTGTATTCACTTTGCTGTTAGTTTACCCCTCCTTCTTTTCTCATTATTGTACCCAGGATGTTTATGAAGCTGAGTGAATTAAATCACGAGACAACTGGAGTATATATTTGGATTTCACTCTGAAGTGACTTCTAACATCTGGTGGCTTCTGGCTGATAGGTAAAGCAAGGTCAACCTACAGAAAAACCATTAAAGTCAGTTTTGACTTTGCGTTTTCTGGATTCCTGTGCAAGTGGAACTTTCTGGGAAAAAACCCCACTTTTTTTGTATATGTATTTCATCACGAAAAAAGTTTAACCTGTAGCTTTGTAATCAATTTCTACAGCTAGTTGTATTGTTCCTTTTCTTAAAACCTGCTTCTGATTTCTCTATATACTCTTGCTGTGAATTCTTCAGACACCTATAGCACTGCCTTTGTGTAAGCACAGTGACCCAGCAGAGCTGCAGTTGTAAGTAGGAGGTGACTGGAGTTCCTTATAAAGCTTTTCATAATGTGAGAGCCTTAGCAATGGAACACTATTGTTTAAGTACATTTTGTCTTTTGATAATAGAACTTTTTTTGGCTAAAAACCCAGTGTTTTGACCTAAATTTCCATGAAAGTATGTTTAAGCCACTCTGTGTCCAAGAGATTAATTCTTTGTAGTTTACATAGTGTGGAGATGAGGAAACGAAGAATGGCAGAAAGCATTGTTACGATAAGGATAATTTTCCACTTAAGACGTGGCAAGTATGGACTGGATTTGTTTTCATTTCCTGTACCTATCAAAACATGATCTATTACTAACTGTTGTCTATACTACGGAAAGGCACTGTTCTATAAAGCACCTGTTCACTTAAGACTGTAATACTTTTTATATTTTCCTGTGGAAAAAAAGACTTTTTACTATGGTTGTTACTATATGTGTATGAACCATTCATTCTAAATCATTTGATCTTATGTGGTCATAGCTCCCATATGGATGTAGGCTGCTGGAAGGGTTCTGCTGGTGTTTCTGTTTAAACTTCCCTATCATCCGACCCATTCTCCTGTTAGGAAGTCATTTGTACCCCTTGTGACATTTCAGTGTCTGCCAAGCCTGCAGCTGTTGAGGTTATACTCGTAATGGCAAGAGATCAAAGTTGGAGAATTAATTCCGTAACAAAAAAAATCTCTTTTTTTTGCTCAGCGTGGACAGGGACCAGTTGTTCAGTGGATCTATTACTAATGCCAACAGGACCAATGTGGACATTTCTGCTTAGCCTGGTCTAGCACAACTGGTTCAGTTCAAATGGTTCAATTCTGCAAGGAAGCCAGAGCCTTAAGTGCACACCTCCTTTGTGCAGAGATAGGGAAAGGGGCACATTCTTTGTCTTGAAAGATCTCGGGAAGAGAAGCTATGCATGGCCAAGTTTCAGCTCCAGAAGGCTAAAACAGATAACCACATAGATGATTTCTGGGAGTGTAATGATTAAGAGGAGTGTATAATTTTGAAAGTCATAGTCTCTGGCAATTTTTTATTTATTTATTTTAAACTATGGCTATTAAAGTATTTATCTGATCATTTGTTGTTCTGTTGGATTTGCAACTTAACCATGCATAAGGTTAGCAGTTTTTATTGTTAAAGACCATTTAGTATCTCTTATTTATTGATATCCTGCATAATTTATATTTTCCATCTCCAGACAGTAATAACACAAGTAATTGATAATATTGGTTTCTAATGATGTACCGAATGGGGAAGCTGTGCAGAACAATGGGTTGATATTATGTTAGTAAGTGTAATGACTGGATGCGTAGCTTCCTTTAATCGTTGAGCTGTTTGTTGTAACCCACTGCTGACCTCTTTAAGAACAATTTCCTTTGCATATACACATAGTTAGCCAGCCTAATACCATTCCTAGGTAATTATGCCACATGTAGGCAGTGTCCATGCCGGGTAGATCAATGAATTCTGACTTGACCTGTTTTTCTAGTTTCCAAAACCAGCAGTCAGTTTCTATTGATGTTTTGCAATTGAAATGGTTCTGTAACTGGAAAAGAAGCTCTAGAAAGCCTCTAATTAAAATAAAGATTTATTATACACCTCATTATATGCAACATTTTCCATGGGGAAAACATCAATAAGTTTCCTGTTTTGATCATTATGATTTCTTTGAAAATGACCCCAAGGAAAGATTCCTTTAGCCAGGTGCCATATTAAGAATATGTCAGCAGCAGAAGGGGCGAGAGTGGTAAGGAGGGCAACAAAAATACCCCAGAATTTGTGAAGAATTCTGTTGAACCCATACCTTAATTTCAGAAGGTATTTTCAGAAATCCTAATGGTTTCTCAGCTAGTAGCCATTAAAAAGATTGGATGATTCTAGTGAATATGTTACGTCTCATGTTTTGTCAATTCACACCATCCATAGTAATCCTAGGGACTTCTTTTTGTCCAAACTGATGCTCTTTTGAACCATTATTTTTTGCTAATCTTTCATTACCATTTTTGTAAAGTCTTTAAGGATAATAGAAATCTTTTTTCCAAACAAAGCATTCAAAATGGTGAGAGCTGCGTTATGCAGGTTACCAGACACAATCTGCTTTTCTTTTACTGGCATGGTATAAGGACTGACATTTTTTCCTCTCTGGTCTTCTTCAACCAGCTGATTGTGTCTGGATTTTGTGTTCTTGTGGCTCTTGGCCATACTTGACCAACCAGGATTTGATGGGCAGAATGGGGGAAACTGTCCACCAACTCACTATCAAAACTACTAACCAAATAATGTTCCATTTTCCCCTCAAGATCCAGGAGGCAATGATATTCACAATAAGAAGTAAAACATAGGTGCTGAACAGGGTTTTACAGTGGTTTAGCTGAAGTAGTTTATTAAAAGGTAAAAATTTGTGTGCAGATGAAGCCTTCCTAAAATGAAACATTTTAGTTCATATTTGGAAGAGTTTGCCTTTCCATCTGCTCCTGTTTAATTTGAAAACTAGTCCCTGGGTACATTGAGAGATCATTACATGGTTATGTGCCTTCAGCTTATACTTTCAGTTCCACTGATGCTGACATTAAGCAGATAAAACTGGCACTTTTTCCCTTTATGCACCAGTGGCTGGCTAGATGGACGTTTTCACTTTTGTGTTCTGTGCAAATTTTCTTCTACCTTAAAGGAGCTTGCTCATATTTTTCATGAGAAGTAGGATCACTTTGCAACTCACTGATCCCTATGGGGCTAAACTTACTCTCATATGGTGAAAGATATTGCATTTTCAGGTCTGTTCTTCTGTTCTTTATTCCATTCTTCCAATTTATTTCTGTGCTTACAGGACTTCCTTATTAGTATTAGAATTGTCTTAGTAGTAAAAGTACTGTGGTGTATAAAATCCTATATATTAACCTGGTTTAAACCAAAGTATGAACAACCTCCAAAACTTACCCTTGTGTAACTGAATTGTTTAAAACTCCACAATCACTTAAGTCATTACTTTTGGTTAAATTGGTGTACAGTTGCAGACAGGAGAATGTTAATACCCTCTTACAATTACTTCATAAAACATTAAAGCAATCAGGATTGTAACTGCGAAGAGAATGCAGAATAAAAGTGCAATTATCCTCTCCTGTGAATTTTTTCTCAAACTAAATTTGACCTTGTGGATTGACCCATCTCTTTACTCTGCAAATTCTGTCTGATAACCTAGAACAAAGACAGACAGTATTTGACATATGAAGCAAATTGTCTAAAGATCATAGCAGCCTTCTGAGGATCATCTGCTTGTTTTACGTTTTGTGTGTCACTTCATTTGTCTGTAGTGCTGTCTGCATTTCTTCAGTTCTGCTCACTGCATAATCTGAAATTTAGAAGTTACTTCTGTCCATGGAAATGTTGGCCTTTCTCTGGAATGTGGCTGTGGATTATTGTAAATTCAGATTGGTGAATAGAAAATCTCCTTTCTTTTCAGACTGGGGTTAATTTTTAAGTGTTTGAATTTATACATCTATCTGCAGTGGTGTACATGTGGGATTTTCAAATGTTATAAAGCCATGGTGCATTGCAGAGAATGATCAAAATTACCCATGTATTTATTCCTTCATATCTTACAGTTAATAAATTACCTGCATCATACTTCTCACTCACAGGAAAACCTTCATTTCTTAATCAGACTGTTTTCTTTATCATTAATGTTGTTTGCCACCCTCTTACTGTCTTTAATTTTCTCTACTAAGACAGAAGACAGCTGACTGTTGTTGTCAAGTTTCTATTTCAGCTCTCTCCTACTATTGCCTCGAATGAAAACTTTCAAACTCTGTATTGATTAAAGCAACTGAAGCTTGAATTGAGTCCAACTTTTGTTATAACCCCGTGAAATACTTAACCAAGTCAATGTAAAGATTGCCTGATAAGTCAAATTGTATTCTTGAGAATGTATGGGACTGAAAGGTCATCTCTTGTTGACTTGAGCTATATGAAAAGCAAAATCATGAATCTTTACTCGATCTAGCTTATCTTTTGGGGGTATTATTGAGTATGCTATGTTGTTGCATCAGGCCAAGCCATATTCAAAGTTTAACAAAAATTTAAGGAAAGTAAAGACAACATTACACTGAAAATGCACTTACTTAAGGATATATGTGAGTATGACAGAGGACTTTAGCTGGATTTTAAGTACTTGAGCAGTCAATCTAATGACCTATATTCTCATTTTTAAGCTGCATTTAATTCTTTATGAAGATACTGTTAGTTGATATTGACCTTGGAATGTAGTTTTCCAATACCATAGAACACATTTGAAATGTAAAACTAAAATTTGCCTATCTACTTATATCACTGAAGAAGGTGATGAGACGGTAGAACTGCATAGGCTTACTTTGAGTAGTCATGTTTAAAATGTTAACTTGATCGGTTCTTCAGCAACCAACCCATGAAATTGTATGACAAAACCACTTAAAAATACTGAAAGAGAATGAATTGTGCTTTAAAATTTGGTATATATATATATATAGTTTTTACTTCTGTAGGAAAGGAGTTCAAGAGTTTTTGCTATGAGTTCTATTGCAGAATGCAGTGTCTCGTTTGACGCAGAGATCTACACATAGAAAGCATGTTGAAGGCAGGAACTAGCTAAGCTGCATATATTAACATTACTTTCCATGCTATAGTCACTTCCAGTAAAAGTCAGTATGACTTCAAATCCGAAAAAGTGTCCCAAAATAATATTTATATACCTGAAAACAGAACCAGCTGAAGAGAGGGACAGGTGCAGGTTGTTTGGATGGAAACTTTCCTAATTTTACCCACAGATTTGAAACATTTTTCATGGGGAAAAAGAAAATAAACCTCAAGTGTGTGTCATAAAACCTCCAGAGAATTACTCCTAAAAATCACCTTTTAAATTATGTTTCATCGTATTTCACTGAAAGTTACAATCAGCTAGAGTTTTATTGATTTATTGTCCAATTTCAACTAAGTCAGAAAATAGTGGGATATTGTGGCAGCTGTCGTAAATGCATGAAATCCTTTCCCTCAGTAACTTGCTCTCTGGTATGCATCAATATTCCATTTTTAAATTACTCTGACGGAGAAAATCTCTCTCCTCGCCTTCCTGTAAAGAAGAATGTTCTGGCAGGTGAGCTGCTGCTCTTCTCATGTGGTTAGCACAGGGTCAGTCTTCTCATCTGTTTGTTCAGAGTACGTTTTTAATCCATCACAGAACAGATAAATACCCTAACATTTCACTATCAACATATTTATTGTCTGAATGCAGGACTTCAACATAGATATTTTCATCAGAAAATAAACCCAACAGTACAATGCATAAGAATTTTGCCATGAGCTTTCACATAATTTTTATGGAAGAGTTCATTCCAGAAGCTTCAATCTGATACCCATAAAATGAAAGCCTTTTTGTTTAAGCATAAGGTGAATAGAGAAATGCTGCAAGCTTCGTGTAATTTCCTTGCTGACTTTATACTTATTTGCTGTTGAAGGATTTTTGAATATTTTTTTGATCCTGCAGTCAAGTTTATTCATTAATTCTTAATGCAGATGAAACCCACAACTCACTTTATCTTCCAGCTAGATTTAACAAATTGCCACTGTGCTTCCTGGTATGCTCTTGTGCCTAGACAGTGACCCCTTTTGCAGCTAAAATGAAATACTGAATTAGCAGTAATTCAAAGATACGCATACAAATGTGGCTTCTATTAATGTGCTTGTTTTTCACTGTCTTGAGGTAGGAGAAGAAAGAAAGAAATTAAGAGGGTGAAAATGACACATATCCAATGTAAATTAAAGTCTAATAAGAACAGCCATAGACACATGACTTACATGTTCTTACTTTTATGGGGTATTAGGATATGAGAGCCCAGAAGAGACCTCAAGAGTTTCTCATTCAGATCTCTCTGTTCCAAAGTAGGATGAGACACATTACCATCCTTGACAGATACTGACGATTCTGGAAAACCTCCTGTTAGGAGATTTTGCCAATATAGCTAGACAAAATAGCTATGGGTTTGGTTTTTTCCCCCAAGCCTCTCTCATAGATAACTGAATGCAACTTGTTCTATGATCAGTGAACACAGAAAACAATTTTCACCTACCTATAGTAATTCCATGTACTGGAAGGCTGTTATTGTCTCTTCTCTTTTTCTGGTAAAACACTATCCCCGCAGACTTTTTGTAGTGTTGGTATCTGGCAGGTTGTTCCTGATATATTCCTGTGCGTGTGCATTTCTCTATTTCATCAAGGTAGTATTGATTTTTAAAGTTATTCTTAAAATCGCATAAATTTGTCATGTCAGTAACATTTGCAGGTTTTATACACAATAGAAACTATTCTGCCACCCAGGCCACTCATGAAAATGGCAGATTTTGCAAGACCTGAGACAAATCCTTGGAGATCTCCTTGATATCTTTTTTCAGCTTGATGGAGAACAACTGATAACTATCCTTTAAATTGTGTGCAATTTGATCTTGACCGTATTTCCTTCTTATGTCTATGGGAATGTCACGTGTGACAAAATCAACGGCTTTGGTATAGTCAGGCTGTATCACATATACTGCCTGTCCCTTATCCACTAGACCACTTGGTCTGTCAGAGAAGGAAATAAGATTGGCCTGAGTGATTTCTTCTTGGAAAATCCATGCTGTCTGTTCCTTATCACATTATTATCCTTAAAGTCTTTAAAAATTGATTGTTTAATAATTTGTTTCAGTATCTTTCCAGTTACTGAAAGTAAAGTGACTGCTTTTCACTGCTTTCCTACTGCTTTTTCCATTTGTAAGGAGAGGTGCTATGTTTGCCCTCGTGTCTCAAAGGTCTTCATTCTCCGTGAATTCTCAAGTTAGTTTGTTATATAATGTACAATGACCATCACCAAACATGGCCAACCAGTTAACATCTAACTTGCTAATATAGTTTTATAAAGTCTTCGATGTCTATTTTCTTTTTCTCTCCATAATATCTGTACAGCTATGCTGTTATTCTGTTCTTTTGTGCCAGTGATCTAACCCCTGTTTTGAAGAGGGGGTGTATGTATATATTTTAAAAACAGATTGTATTGTAGTCTTTTAGAACAGTTACACTAAAGACACTTTACTTGGATGCACTGTGAATTGCTACTGAGATAAAAGTAAAACTGACTGTAAATCAACCTTTCAAAGAAGTTAAAGTTCTGTTGAGGCATGTCTCCTTTTGCATGGCTTCACAAGCTGAATTGAGGCATTCTTGTTTTGAAATGTGTGCAAAATACTCCCTGTAAAATCTCTCAGGCAATAGCCATCACTACTGGAGCACAATAGTTGAGGTAAACACAGAGTAATCTCCAGAGATGCCCGTTTCTTCCCACAGACTAGCTGTGAACTCTAGGTAAGTTTGTTGCTTATTTGGGTTTGTAAATTATAACAGACTGAAGCGATGAAGGTGTTTAGGATAGGCATTTAACAACACTTTGGCACGTACAGAAATAAACAGGCATTCTGTTACACACCTATCTGCATCTCTTGGTACCAAAGGATTTTAAAGCTTTCTCTGTTAGATTTCTGTGAGCCTCTCTATTACTGTATTAGTGAAACAAGTAGGTCCATGGCTTGAACACTGCAAAAAAAAGTGGCATCTTCAGTATTTAATGTAGCACAAAAGATTAGTGGTCAGTGAAACCTCTTTGTAACTTGCTCTTTTTAAAGGTATGTATTCAATCTTTACCAGGCCTTCCAGCCTTGAAGAGAAGCATTGGGCTGGAAGGGAATGTTGCTCCATTTGAAACAGCTATCTACAGAGTTTAAGTACATTATAACTGCATTGATAGTTCCATTATCACAGCGTGACTCTATCGGACTCAGTGAGGTTGCTAAGTAATCAGTCAATTGCCAGTCTTTCTTAAGAAGTAGGGTTCTGAAAAATAAAAGGAATGCTGGATGGAAAAGTATTGCTTTTGGTGTTTATTTCCAGTGGTGGAACTTATTTCAGTGTATACTGGCATATTTTATTCAGACATGGAACTGCATGGCAAATCCACGCTTACAATATTGATGTTTTTATGTGAAGTTCTGCCATATTGAGTAGTGCTAATGTACAAGGTCACTTCGAGATGCAAAAGAAAAATGGATGAGAAGAAAATAGAGATGCAAATCTGATGGGCATGAGAGAATGAAATCTATCACATTTGAAACAGGTCATCTGTAGCAATAAACTGCTAGTTTCAAAACTGATACCCTTACGGATGTAATGATGGTTCAGAAAATAGCTGCCATATCAGACAGGAGTCAGATTGCCTATTATATCAACAGCCAGATCACCTTTACAATTGCCTGTTGTAACGTGTCATTAAAAAGATTAGTTGAACTGTTGGGCAACCTGATCACTGATGCCAACACATGAAAAATCCAGTCTAAAGCTATTTTATTTCCCCTGAAATATTTCTGGTGTTAATATCTCCAGATGCTTGCTGTTTGGAAACTTGTTTTTTCAATTTGTCTGGTAAATCTTAATTTCAGGAGTTTTTAGTAGACACTTTAAACTATTCTTTTGTAAATAACTTGATTGTTGAATATTAAGGTAGCAGAAGTACCTAATAAATATATTAGGCCTACTCTTACTGCCTTAATCCCATCTGCACCAGTCTAATATATACTGAAAGATCTATCCAAGTATGAGGAAAATGGATGAGGAAATAAAATAATGAAAAAAGTTAACAAGGAAAAATCTTAGAGAGTTATTTAGAATATTGGATATTCAGTCTGAAAGAACATTTTTAAGATAATGTTAACTTTATTTGGTTAAATACACTCTTCTGAGAAAGCCTAAGCTACACTTGCTAGCAGACAGTACTTATGGAACAAGGGAATGCAGAGGATAAAGATTTCTGTGTCCTTGAGCTGCTAAGTTATTTTGAGCCAACTCATTCCATGGTCTGTCCAAGCTTCGGTAATATCTATACATACTACATATTTATGTTGGATTTTCACCAAGTGAGATTATTCATCATAGTTTCTCTCTATAGTGAGTAGAGAGAGAGTAACTCCTCCAGAAAGTGGGTCAGAGTAGCGAAGTTTAGCTCCTTCTCATTGACTCCTTAGGGAAGCCCAGGAGGCACATGCTCTAAAACCAAAATTGCTGAGGCATATTGCTGAGTGCCTGGTGCGTTTTGAATCTGAGCAAAAAGGAAACTGTATTTGGTGTTTCAGAGTGATGGTTGTTCCTTGGGTGGGTTACTGGAATCAGTTCTTTGGGGATGGACCATTTTTTACTATGTTTCTCTAGCATTTGAATTTGGACTTTTGGAGTAGGGCTGTAATTCATATTTTGGATTCAGAATTGCAATATTGCCACAGCTGGGAGTAAGAACCCAGTTTTGTGAGATCTTGGTGCATCTTCATCAAGTCAGACAGGTGTGTAAATAGCTCTGCCTTTCCTTCTCAGACTGTATATAACCTTCTCATAACTGTGCTCCTGTATCTTTGTGAGGAAAAAATGACAGGAGATGTGGCTCTGAGAAGCTGAGGGTATGGTGTGTCACCTTGTACATATTTCGTGCGAAGAAGTTCCCGAAGAATCCAGTTACTTCTGAGTCTTGAGCTGCTTCTCATAGTCCAAAAGCCAACTTGTGAAGAGCATGATTGTGTGTAGTAAATGTGCTTTTAGGATTAGATGACATCTGTATCTGTGCATTATTAACTCTATCTGTGGATCTGATGGCATACGCTGGAACTTGAGTGGAAGACATTGAATTATTAAAAGCCATTGTGTGATCCCTCCAGGTATCCTTGCAAGAATATTTAGGGGCTTTATATTCCTAGGGAAATACCAAGTAAATCACAGTACTAACCTAAAAGTGAAATCCGTATAAAATTTACTACATTTTCTCTGTCGTTTAAAAAAAACCCAAGAAAACATCAGTGAGCAATATTGACGATGGTAACTTTTATTTAAAAGTGTGGTCTAAGTTAATTGTGTATATTTTGATACAGTTCTGGAAAAAACCTTGAAATTAAAAATTGGTGCTGGAATCTATAAAGAGCAATGCTGAAATATAACAGGTTTCAGAGGAAGTAAGTATAAGGATCAACCTTTAAATCCATTTACAAGTTGAGGAAAAATATGCATATCGGATAACATCATTATTGCTACTAAATAAAATTTGGTGGAGATCCTGATGCATGTGTATTGTATAAATACAGTTCCATGCCATGCACTTTAGATAATTCAGCTGTTGTATATGAAGTGCTTGTAAAATAGAGTTCAGATCATTTTCATTCTCTATATTTTCTTTGCCTCTGTTTAGAATTGAGATGTGTGTGTTTAAAAAGAGCATTTAAGAGGGCTGGTGTCACTTTTAAATACGTTAATAAATAATGATACGTTGATATTTTATGAATAGTCTTTCCCACTGTATTTTCAGTACAGAATAGGGGAATTTCTTACGCAAGTGTATTATTTTTAAGCAAGAGGGTTAGCAGTCTCCACTTCAAATGGCTTGAAGATTTTTTGTTCAAAGATTTGGTTTTTTTTTTGTAGCAGATGCTATAAGTTCTAATGGTTTACAGCCATATGGTAAAGAAGTGAACAAAATGTAGTGCAACTTTCTGTTCATGTTCAGCAGCTGTCTCGGCATGTTTTAATATCAAATAAGCCTTAAACCTAGAAGAGGTGTTTTCCTTAACTAATACTTATGGTTAAAATGACCTAGGAATATCAGTCTCCACCCTTGTCAACTCAAATGCTCGGAATTTGAATATGTATATTATTTCCTTGTAGAGTGTCATTTTGAACTCTGTCCTTGTTCTCACACGTTTGTTTTATCACGATGACAAAATCATCTAATAGACAACTTACAAAAATGATTTTTTCTACTTCCTTGGCCATAACAGTGAAATGAGCAAACTGAATTTGTATTACTCATTTGCTGCATTATAACATTTTTATCCACCCTGCAGGCATGTGCCCTTCGGGTTGGGCTAAAGACATTTCAAGAATCTGTCATAAAAAAAATAAACTTGCAAGACTAGCAATGTAACATAGAGGTATCTGTGCCTTGTCTGGAAGACAGATAATTTCACAATTTACTGTCAGTTTTTCTAATTGTATTGAAAATACAATTATACGAAATAACATAGAACACTTTAAAATATGCCATTTATTGCAAACTGGAATCCTAAAAAATACCAATTCACCTTCATCCATGATGCAAAAGTCTCTATGGCTGTGTTGCCTGTGCTACACAAATATTTTGAGGAATTTTGCATGAGTTAAAACCCAGGCAGGTGAAAATAATTAATGAGTTGGAGAAGGTAGGCCGGGGAATTTTGATTTTCTTGTCTTGTATTACAAAAGCAAAGGAACATGAGAAGGCAGGAAATTCAAGGTGAAGATACAAATTTTTTTCTCATCCAGTGTATGTTTTAGCTCTGAAATGTGTTTCTTCAGAAACTGTGAAAACTAAGAGTTTAACAAAATTGCATACTTGTTATCTTTTACCATGCAAAATATCAGAGGTTGCTACTAATTATGACAATATACAGTTGTGGAAGACACATTTAAACTATGTGCGATGTTCTTAACTCCAACTGGTAGCTTATATTGGGGTAAGACCAGAAGTGGCAATGACATCAACCACACTCTGCTGCTCTTAGAAGACCTCTTTAAAACATCTAGTGCTATCCCCTAGTAGAGACAGGGAGAAATTTAGAAGGAGGATGATGTTGCTCCACATGACAGGCCTTATATTTCATTTCTGGGTTGATGGGTAGCTGCAGATCTGCATAAAGCAATGAAAGTGTTCCTTCAGATCCATTCAGGAATTACTTTTACTAGCAATGTCAATAATATTACTACCATGAATGGTTGTCTTGTAGGATATATGTAGACTTAGAGACTCCTTCATTGAAGATAATCAGCTGTATATGATTTAGAGTTATGATCACCTACCTACCTAGAGACTTTTCTAGTGCTAAGCATTGTTTCCTGTAAATTGTAAAAATATAAGGAACTGTGTTTTGTCATGTCATCTTAAGAAACAAAATATATTAACACAAAGTATATTATTTTTACAGCTTATGTATATTATTCATCATGGTTTGAGATTTTTTTAAAGGCTTTATAATTTAACTCACAGGAGGGCAGAGGTGGAGAATTTGATAGGAATTCCAGTTCTTAAAGAGATTTGCTTACTGCCTCTGCAACAAAAGAGCAACCTAGTTCTATTTTCTATTTTTAGATTTATCCATAGTAAAGCTAGAAAATCTACCCTGTATGTAACCTTTTAGTGGATTTTTACTGTGTGTTTAGTAAAACACATGTAAAATCATGTAAAAAGAGATGAAAAGTGTGGTCAGAAATCTTAGCTAGAAGGCATTTTTAACACTGCATGGGTTCATTTCCTTTACTGTTGCAGTCTTACAGGTATTTAGCATTTATAGACATCATACCCTTGTAATTGAACTTGCATGAATCATTTATTTACGAGGCTGCACTTACGGGTAATATATGTCAAGGGAATTCATTTTTTATTACAGCTGATGTAGCCATTATGATGTCATAATATATACAGAGATAAAGCTATAGCTTGAACAGAACTTCTCTCTCTTAAACAGCACTGGGCTTCATAGATATACATTTCTAATTCCGAAGCTGAAGTACAGACTTGGTGTTGTATCATTCCACCAATGCTTAAAAACAGTTTTCTGGTCAGGATAAAAAATATCATACCGACATACATCAGTGCTAATATCTGCATATAATTTAGTCTTGTTTTTTTTAAAGACAAAATACAGACATTTGCCAAGTAAAAGTAACAAACACTGTTTTCCTTTAGGACTTTAAATGGCAGTATATGTCTATTAAAGGTCAGTTCTAAGAACTGACAAAGGAAAAATATAAAAACATACACATTACATTTCTTAAAGTAACTGAGATTAATTGCCTGATTTCAAGTCTAATCTTTTGTTTTCATTGGGGATATCACAAAATATCTAATTTCTGTGCCTGCTTCCAAGCAGACTGCTCTGCCAGATCCGGACAGAGTAAGAAAGCTGGTGCAGAATGCCTACTGAAGGCTCCCTCCACCAAGAGATTCCTAATTCTTAGGGTCTTCATATCTTGGAAAGTCCAGTGTCTGAGTGAAGCTTATCTCCTGTCAACTAGCTGCTTCTGCTCACTGTGAACCAATAGCACACACTGGCTTACTAGACCACAAAAAAACCCAATTAATAAGTGAGATGATGCTGGAGTGTGTTCAAAGAAGAGTAACAAAGCTGGTGAAGGGTCTAGAAAACAACTCCTGTGAGAAGCAGATGAGGGAACTGGCGTTCTCTTTAGTCTAGAGAAAAGGAGGCTCAAGGGAGACTTTATTGCTCTCTATAGCTACCTGAAAGGAGGTGTAGTGAGATGGGTGTCAGGTCTCTTCTCCCAAATAACAGTGATAGGACAAATAGAAATTACCTCGATTTGCATCAGGGGAGGTTTAGACTGGGTATTAGGATAAATTTCTTCACTGAAAGGGTTGTCAGTTGCTGGAACAGACTGCCTAGGGAAGTAGCAGAGTTACCATCACTGGATATATTTAAAAGTCATGTAGCCGTGCTGGTTTAGTGGTAGGTTTAGTATTGTTAGGTTAAGAATTGGACTCGGTGATCTTAAGGGTCTTTTCCAAACTAGTTGATTCTCTGATTCTATGATGGTGCTTGTTAATGGCTATCTGACTCCAGTGGATTACAAGTGAAACATAAACATCTCTTTGTTCCCTTGAAAATGCCACTGTCTCTGGAGTAGGTGAGCTTCGACTGTTTAGTAGGCTGTCATATAACAACTGTAGCAGGATAATATTTACTAGTTTTATGTTATGCAACACAAAGAACAATATACCACAGACCTCTGAGCCCCTTAGCAGCATGGGTGGGAAGAAGGGGATGAGCAAGTTCCTCTGCAGTGTGATATGAGTAGAAGGTCGTTTGCTATAGACAAAAGCAGCTTGTTGGTCAAGTTTAATGAAATGGAAAATGTTCAATCAATCACCTCTATACTTTCCTCTCCTGTACTACTATCAAGCAATACTGTGATATGTAATTAGGAGATGGAGAATGGACATGAGAAATTAAAAAGCTTTGTCAGACTGTACCTACAGCTGCAATAGTTCTGATATAATTTTGTGGACGTAACAGACATAGCTACATATTTAAAAGCAAAATATTGAATTAAGAGCAACTTTAAATAAAAGGAAGCATTCAATGGGGTTTTAGAGATAAAAGCTGACTTTTGAATACATAGTGTCTTCTGATGCTTTTTATAGTCCAAAAGGGATAGGCTTATGCAGTAGAAGTGAAAGGTTTGGTGCATAAGAGAAATATATTTATGCTAGACAAATCTCCAAAGAAGCATTTCCTTAAATGTAGCACATAAATCTCTAAGAAGGTCTGCTTTTGAGAAGTTTATTTTTTAGTTTAATGTCTCTGGTCAAAATACCTTTTTTTCTCAGTAGCCCAGTGCTATTTTAATTGTTTAGTCAGATGCATCCTTTAAGCACTCAGGCTAAATTGCCAGAACAAAATCTGTCTGATTTCCATTAGTGTTTGTCTTGTGCAGAAGTGGATTTCCTAGGTTAGGGTGTGCTTACTCCAATTTTAAAACATCTTTCTAGATACAAGGAAATGTAAATAAGAACTATCATAAATAAAATAATTTGAATAATCCTAGCTTAGAGCTCCATCTCCTTTTTAGGAGAAAGTTTCCTGCTCTGTTTAGTTCTTTATGTGGTAGTGTGTATTTAAGTAAAACGTAAAGCTCGTGAGGAGTAACCCTTCAGTTTAGAAGAGAGAGAGTCTGAAACTGTGTACAGGATGTTGTGTGTTGTTACACAGATACGGTGTCTAATTCACTGTGCATATAGTGGTAGAATCTTAATGTTTGTTGTAAGTCTATAATTGTCTGGTATCTATTTGCATAAAACTGTACACGCTCACTACTGAATAGTAGCAGAAGTATAAGCTTTACATATATATGCTTAATGAGAGTTGTGGAACAAGTCTAATAACTGAATCTTCTGAATACTGCTTATGCTGATTACATTACATTCTAGAAATGCATCTTCTTAGTAAATAGAGTAGGTTTTGGATCAGAAACTGAGACAGACAGCTCTTTTCAAAAGTTTTGTTAAAAAAACCCCAGTTTTACAAAGTTCTAAGTATCTGGATAGAGTCTAGTAAGAAAAAGTGTCCGAAAACCTTACATTTGGAAGAAGCTCCTAGGCTTTTCACATATTACCAGTGCTTAACACAAATAATTACTTTGAAATAGAAGAAAGATTTTTAGTGCTATTATTTTAGAAGTGAAAAACTCTGATGAATTTTTTAGCTGTGTCTTTTACAGTAATATTTTAGTTAACCTACTAGGTGCAATAATAATTTATGAGAAAGGGAAAAACTGAGATCAAGTATGTGCTTTCTTGATTTCTGTAGCAATCAAATCAGGTACATAAGATATTTTATAACCATTAGTTAGTTCCCACTGCAGGTTAGATGATTTTTCACTTCTCTTTGCAGCAAATAACTATGCTATAGAGGAGTGCAATGTTTGTAAAGGAAAGAAAAAAAAACCCACTGCATTTTTCCTCCAGAGGAAGGCAAAACTCCATCTAAAATTGCAAGCAGATCAATCAGGTGGTTCGTCAATAAATATATACCATCTTCTGTGGATCTACATGTGACCTGAGGCTCACTCTGAGGTAGACAGACAAAGCACAGTTGAGTTATATTCTTTTAAAAGCAAAGATTGTCTTCTAATCTATTAAGGCGAGAGATAATGAATTCTCAGACTCAATACAAGGAGCCAAAGAATTAGACTTCATGTTTGATCCCAAAATAAGGCTTTAAACCAGTAGTTCAGAAAGCAAGAGGATGTATAACAAAGTAAAACTGAATTCTGGGGATCATCAGACTTATACTCAAAAGTTCATGGATAAATCTGTCTGCAGATGGTCTCTAATGCTCAGGTTACTGAAAAAAACAAAAACAAACAAAAAATCTATCATTATAATTTTGCTTCACCCTCGAGGGGAAAAGCAGAAGCATCATTTTTCTTCCCTTTCCTTTCAGTCTTCTTGTGGGGAACTGCAATCTTTTAGGTGATAATGCTGCCAAACTGTGTTTCCACATAGCTGAAGATCTTGATTACTGAACAGTGCAGCTCTTATGATTGTGAAGTTCACATTTCTCTTTTCATCTGTCTTATCTTTTTAAGTGCATCAATGCCATTGCATAGCAGGTTTCTGTGATGGTATGTTTTATCAGCTTAATGGGATAGATTGCAGTGCAGGCTCTCTAAATCTCCAGCCTAAAGGTAATTCTTCTCCTTCTGCTGCCATCTTTTTCTATAATGTAAGAATATACAGTGATTGTTTCTTATTTGTTAGAACTAGGAAACTGAGACAATTAGCAGATCTATGCGAAACATACAGTTATTTCACTTTTCAAAGCTTAAAAAAAGAAGCACACTATTATACTTCTCTCTGAGGCTTTTGTTTCAAAAAAATGCCTTTTCTTTACACAACACTGGCTGCATGTTTTTGTTATCTGTATTCCATTTTGATGGAACAACTGGATGAGGGACAAAACAGAACTCAGGATGGATGGGAAAAACAAAGTCAATAATTCAGACAAGTTATTTTCAGCACTGCTGGAAAACCCTAGAACAGCAAATTTTTTTTTTTTTTAAAAAAAAAACCAAACAGATTAGTTGTGCTTTGTTTCACTCTGATCAGTACTTCTTGCCTCTCTTCTTTCAGCCTCCTTTGTGTTGATGTAAAGTGTAGAAGTAACTGCCACTCCAAGTAACTCCAAGTGAGTAACTGTCTGGTTGGCAAGTATGAACAGGTAATCTGAAAAAAGCTTATGCAAAACTTGGTTATTTCAACTCTTCAAATAATATGCATAGCCTGTATAGTTTAGTATGAGCTTTCTCTGTAGGAATGGTAGTTTAATCAGACTTCTGCATGTTAAGTGCCTGTAGATTCTCCTCCCTCTCCCCATTTTTAATTAAATATCCAATCTTGTTTTCAGCAGTCAATTCTCTGTGTAGTTTATGGTAGTAAATTATATCAGTAGTCATTGTTTTGCTGTGCAATACGCTATTGCTAATTGGCACTTCCTCTTTAATAGACCCTTTAGAATTATGTTAAAATAATTGCTGCCAGAAAGCACAGTACAGAACTCTTAATTACTGGCTAACAGTTCTATCCTTCAGATCCTTCCTCCAAGCTATGCTTTCATACAGCATGTGCTTTTAATTTGAATTCAGCTCCATAAAACTCAGGAGAATCTGTTGTCTATCAAAGCCAAACTCAAAATAACAAAGAATTTGTCACAGCAAATCAGACCTCAGGTCCCTGTAGTCTGGTGCCATGCCTCTGGCAGTGGCTATTTCTTGATACTTAAAAGAAGTTAAATCTCTTTCCAAATTGCTAATGTGTTGTATCCATTTGTGTGACACTGCACATTTCTTTCTAAACTTTTCAGTTCATTGTCTCACACCCTGAAGCATGAGATTTGATTACCCTTATTATCTTAGCTTGCATAGCTACAAATGTTATCAGCAGTCATAAAACTATTCAGTTCTTTTTAAAAAGGTAACTATGTTTTTTTTATCTCAGTGACCTGATCTGCAGCCAGTTCCATTGACTATGTAAAAGAAATGTTTCTTTATATTGTTTCTGTATTTACCTTCTTTCATCTGAAACTCCTTTTATGTGATAGAGAAAAGAATCTGATCAGATTTTAATGTATCCTACCTAATTATGAAATTCCCTTTAAGTTGCATATAATTTTGGGTGCTGTGAAGTTCTGAACTTTATTTCTTTTATTCCCTTGTATTTATTGGATAAACCTTTGAACCGATGGGTTATTTTTCTGTGATGTTTTTTCTTATTATATTTTTAAACTGGACACACTAATGGACATTAACATATACCTGTTGTATTATCTGAGGCCCATAATTTTTAAATTTGTATACCTCCACTGCTTTTCATAGCCAAGTTTTTTTTGTCATTTCTCTTCACATTGCGAAGAGTAAAATAAAAAGAATATGTAGTCTGTCTTCTGAAGAATTTTATTTCTAAGGTGACGACTGCAGAATAATTATAGATTTAAAATACCCGAAACTGATGGCCTTTTAGTCTTTTTAATAGATCTTCTGTGTCTGGTAGTTGGTATGTGATACACTGTGGGAATTATCCAGACTGTTCGTGGACGATTTTTGTAATTTGCGTCACCTTGTGTCTGTTTAATGAAATTTAGTCATTGTGATGGATGAGTTCTCTTACATAATTCCTAGAAAAGAAATAAAGGCTAGTTGCTGTACTTATATCCAGAGATGATGAAGTGACTGCTTGTTAGATAGCATATCAGCAAAAACTTGCCACTTTTCATTTTTCCCCTTGAAAAAACTAGTTCACAGGCCCATAGTGTACTGAGATCTGTTTTGTTGTATTTAGCCTCGTTTTTCCTAATGAACTTTTATTTTCCTACTTGTAGTATCATTGTAGTTCTTCAGCTATTTGAAGATAGTCATTATAACTTTCCAGTATTTACATAAGGAAATAATAAACTTATACCACCACAGTTCCTAACATACTGTGCAGTTCAATTTTTAAGTCATTAATAGATAGTGACAATCTCAATATCAGCCCCACAAGCATTCTGTCCTACATTTTCTTCATTTTGAGGGGCAGCCATTTGCCGTTACTTATTGTTTCCTATCACTTAACAAATTTTTAATCAATTCCAGAACTCTGTCTGTTCCCCCACAGTTACTTATTTCCTTAATAGGCTATGATGAAAGGAACTTAGGGAAAGATCATTGAAAACTTGTGGAAATTAAGTTCACACTACAGTTCCAGCAACTGTTTCAAAAAGAGCTCTGGAAGCCTATCGTTTTTTATTTTGTTATTGAGGACATTCTGAAAATAACTCCACTTATACTGTCTGCCAGAAATCTTAGTCTCAAGGTGTGCTTGTATGGAGTATCCCCTTGGGATTGTGGCCAGCATGTGGCCCCACCAGAGCCACCTGGGTGTCCGTAGGTCCCGCGGGGCACTCGGTGCTGTCCGTGGTGCTGAGCTGCCACGATCTGCTAATGCTTGGCAAAGAAATCCACCACATGCATGTCCTTTTGACTTATGTGTGGGTGGTGGTCATGCCTAGTATTCTACAGTCCTGCTCTAAGTTTCCTGCAACCTTACTGGAGAGAAGGATGCACGCTTAGAATTCAGGCTGGTAGAGAGTTGGTTTAATAGCAGATGCTATTTGAAGTTCAGCAAACGTGCCAATCAGCTGCAATGAAGGTACAAACGAGGTGAGGTTAAGATGAGGGCTGTTACCAGAAAGTCATACATGGAAATAGTCACTCATGGGGATGCAAATACTGGATGTAGACTGCTTATGCCTTGGATTAGATTCTGACTCTAAGAAATTCCATATACTTAGGTTATTCATTTAAAAAATATGGCATTGGGTCTTATTAAAAAAAATCAAGTTGGTGGATGGCTTTTTAAATGCAGGTGAACTGATTATTTGCTGATATTTTTCTATATGTATAACACCAGCATCATTGCTGCCTTATTTTTGAAACAGTCTTACTGCCAAAACTGATGGCTAGAACAATAGAGATCTCTGGAGCAGGAACTTCTCTCAGAATACAGGTCTTATCACAGATTTCACTGGCAAAGACTGCCATTCATACTGTCAGTCACTGATGCTATATAATGAATGGTGTCTGCCTTGCACACCACAGATAACTCACCAGATTAGGAGTTGGATTTAATTCCACACACTCAGCTGACCCCCTAACCACCCAACCTCCCCAAACAAAACAAAAATATCCAGTGACAACAAAAGATAAATTGTTGATGATTTCCTATGTCTGAATGTGTGACTTCCTTTTACACATTGATTGTCATTGGAAATGCGAGCATATCCGCCTTTGGCTGAGGTTGTTAAATACTGTTTCTCCATGAAAAATTATAGAGAAGATTACATTGTCATAATTTTCCAACAAGCCAGTAGCATACAAAGACACAATCTGTGTGCATTTTCATTGATTAATAATATTAAATAATTATTACTGATTTTATTTCCTTTTTTGTGGGCTATAAATTAAAAAAATACATGTATGTATTCACTGCCAGTAGTGTATGGTATTTAATGGTTTTTCATGAGTAGGCCTGTAGAAATAGTCTGAAGATGGTGTCAACAGGACAACATTCTTTATAGGATACTGATGGGGAAAGTTATACCGACAATAATAGCTGTCATTTGATGACCATCGTAATTTTTTGAATTGTTGCCGCTTAACTGATGAAAGATACACTTAAAGTGAATAAAAGGCTCTTTTTCATGTTCATACCTTTAAATAAATAATAAATCATATTCCTTTTCAAAATGTTTTGTCTATAAAAGGATTGAAACAATGTAGGAAATGTAAAGAGAGGAAATCCTTCAGTATGTGAGCCAGAGCTTCCCCTCTGAGTCACTAGTACTTATTTAATATTTTTTCATCAGGAAACAAATTGCAAAAGAGCTACAGGGACACCATTTTGTAAGACTAGAGAGACATAATCTTCCCAGTTCTTTTTCTTGTCCTGGGAATTGAAGTGTGGGCTGAGAGAGGCTGCACATAGCTCTCCTTCCAGCTGGGCACAAGAGGGGCTCTTGTGCGATGCAGCCTTTATTCTCTGCACCTGCATCAACCCACTAGCTACTACAAGAAAAGAAAAATACACTGTAGTCTCTATTTAGTTGCAGTAAATACTTCCTTATACCATCACAGTAATGGAAACAATTCTATATTTGAATTGCATTTCTTTCCTAGGACTCATTCTGGACTGATGCTATGGACTGCTTATTTTATGTTTTGAGTAAAAGAGGCTTATGTTCTCTATTAATTCAGACTGGAGCTATAGAACCTATTATACTTCCTCCAGCACTAAAAATAGCGTAAACGTACATTATCTAACTAAACAGTTTATACTTCATGTGTATAAAAAATAACAAAAATGGCATTTAGGTGACATGCAAGTGATAAAGGGGCATTTCAGGTACCATTTAATAGATCCCCGTTGATCTTGTCCAGTAAGTAGTTGCTCCACAGCTTTAAAATAGATTTTTTTTTCTCTGTGTTCAATTTGACCAGTGTTTAATTTAACCAGTATGGTGGTGTCCTGCTTGATCAGAATGTTGTGTGGCTGTTTCTATGCACATATATGTACTTTTTATGATAAATATATGCTTTATCTACAGGAGTTTAAATGAAATTGCACTTGCAATTAATTGCAGTGTCTGTCACCAATGGGAGCACAAACCTCACCCTTCTCCAGGGGTTGCACTGAAGTCTGTTGGGGGAGAACGGCTGCAGCTCTTCCTTTCTTTGCTAAAAAACAAAGAGATTTTTTTCTTAGTGCACTACTTCAGGCAGCTAAGGCTCCCTCTCAGCTTTTCTGTTGCTTTGACAAAGGCAGCTGGAATTCTGTTTTCTGTTTCAGGCCACTGTGTACAGTTCTGGGCCCCCCAGTTTGGGAAAGATGTTAGGATACTAGAATGTGTTCAGAGAAGGGCAACGAAGATGGTGAAGGGGCTAGAGCACAAGCCCTATGAGGAGCGACTGAGGGAGTTGGGCCTGTTTAGTCTAAAGAAGAGGAGGCTCAGGGGAGACCTCATTGCTCTCTACAACTACCTAAAAGGAGGTTGTAGTCGGGCAGGGGTTGGTCTCTTCTCTCGGGTGACCTGTGACAGAACTAGAGGGCATGGACTCAAGTTCGACAGGGAAAGTTTAGGCTTGATGTTGGGAAAAAGTTTTTCACTGAAAGGGTGATCGGCCATTGGAATGCGCTGCCCAGGGAGGTGGTGGGCTCGCCGACCCTGGAGGTGTTTAAGGGGAGACTGGATGAGGCACTGAGTGCCATGATTTAGATGATGGTTGGTGTTAGTGTTGGGATATAGGTTGGACTTGATGATCTCAGAGGTCCTTTCCAACCTTATGATACTGTGATACTGTGATCTCCCAGTGTTACGTTATAGCATATTATTTCCAAAATGTCATTTCATATTATTTGCACAAAACTCTCCTGATCAGAAGCTGTAGGCCATAGTTTGTCTCCCTTCTATTGTTTCCCTGGGGTCCTGGTGACTTAGAAGGCAGAGTTGTGACAGTGAAGGGCTTGTCTGGCAAAGAGAATAGTATGATCTGAAACTTGCCTTGAAATCACTATTTTTAACTTCTTTTGGGGGGATGTGTGTTATTTGAGATTTGTGCTTAACAATGTATGCAGTACAAGATGGGTGAAATGCCAAGCAGTTTAGACTGGATGGCAGAATACCCTTCACCCTTGAAAGCCTAGGATTTCTTCTAGGAGGCATTTAGATGTCTCTATGGCTATCATACACTGCTGAAGGCAGCAAAATTTAGGATAAGAGGAAGTGGCCTCAGATTGCTCCAGGGGAGATTTAGATTGGATATTAGGAAAAATTTTCTTACTGAAAGAGTGTTGAAGCATTAGAACAAGGTGTCCAGGGAATTGGTGGAGTCACCATCCCTGGAGGTGTTCAAAACACTTGTAGATGTGTCACTTCAAGAGATGGTTTAGTGGACACGGTGGTATTTGGCTGGCATTTGGACTTTATGATCTTAAAGATCTTTTCCAACCTTAATGAGTCTATGATTCTGTGAAAATATTTAACAAATAGCATAAATTGGCAGTGGTGTGAGAGTGAAGAGAGTGCTTTGCTGATGACCTGTAGCAAATTCTTATTCTTTGGCATGTCTGACTTGGGAAGGGTTGTCTACCTTCTTCTTATAAATACTGAATAAAACATCCTCATTGTTTCACTGCAGCCTTCTGTCAGGTTGGGAATGCTGAAGATCAAGTAGGCTGGGCATGTTGTGCTGGAGCACACAATTGGTACTCAGAGTTCAGTAAACCTTTTAGTTGTGAACGGTATATTCATTTTCACCAGTATAAGAGAGGTTTGTCTTCTGCTTCTCCTTAATTCTTTGCTGCTTTTTGGGGTTTTGCTTTGGGCTTTTCTAGCACTCCTGAACTCTCCCCGATAAATCTTTTTATACAGAGAATTTATTCTTTCCAGTGGTGGCAGTATACAAACTAAAATTCTAATAAGATGAGCTAACTACATCATTCAAAAACATCTACTGGAAAAACTGTAAGGCAACTCAGAATGAATTAAAAGAAAAGAGCTATTCAACTGGCAACAGTCAACTGAACATATTTCTAACTACCAGGTATTACTTTTCAAAATAAATACTTTTATTCTAAGCTTTTTCTGAAAGGCTGTTATGCATATGTCTGTTTATGAACAGATATGTAAAAATATATATATACACAAACGCATACATATACACTAAGGATAGTCTCTATACATTCTTTCTTGCTTTGATGATGGGAGTTGCATTAAAAAAAAATTCCATTCGGTTTATTATCTCCCCAACTGTCTGTGCAGACCATGGGATAGCTTGAGAATATTCTCATTACATGTGCTGAAGCAGTTAGTCAGTGATTGATGCTGTATTAATTCACAGCACAGGCGCTTTGCCTTTGTTGTATCGAACGGTAGACAAATTAGTTCTTACAAATTCATGTCCCATCCCCACTGGATCCAAGCTCACCACCCTGACTGGCTATTATTGCTAATAACCTTCATTCAAAGTGAACTGAAGCATTAGGAGGGAGGAGTTTGCTAAAGGAAGGGGGAAAAAACAGGCAGTAGCCACTGGAGCCTAACAGTACATTGCAGAGCTCTAGTCGTTTGCTGGCACAGCTCAGCACAGTTATGACAAATGATCTTTTCATTGTCAGACTCCCCAAATTAATTTTCCCTCCCACTTTTCATGAGGCCACATTCATCATGTAGATTGCATTAAATGTACTTTTGACAGGACAGAAAAAGATGAGTAGTAAAATAATTTGATTCTAGTACCTTCTTATCTGGGGAAGTAAGCTAATAGGAAAATACCTGGAAAGGTAAATATTTCTGTAAGTGTTCCTGAGATAAATCTGCATTAAGTTTTTTTCATAACATCTGCACATAATCTGAAGCACAAATGAATGAATAAGAAAGCAGTGGAAGGAAGACAGAGGAACATCTTTAGCTGTTCCTACTGACTTGGGAGTTAAGCCCTGCTTTGTACAGAGGACTGAACATTGTACAGGCAACTGAAATAGTGTGTTTAGAATTTATGGTTTTAATGTGTAAAAAACAACATTGCTTTTTTTATTATCTCCTTTGAAGTTAATTAGAGATGGTTTTAAAGTGTGATTTTATAACTCCCCATTAAGTTTTTGCTGTATGTTGTCTTTTTTTGGCTGTTTAGAAAGATGGAGAACTATGTTGTGTGGAGGATAGCAAAGAGAGTTGTCAAAGTCAGGAGATCCACTAGAGCACAAGTAGACAGGGAAATCCCAGTACAATCTGGTTGTCTGAAATATTCTGCTTGTGGCTGGACATAAATTGGGCATAAAAGGAGAGCTTTTAGTGCTTAGAGTGCGATTTCAGATGCAGGAAGTGTGCTTAGTGCAAATGTCTCTGGTATTTTAAAGTATATGATTCTCCTCTGTATTTTGCTTTTGCTTGATTAAAATAGCCTTCACAAACTGAACTGAAAACTGTAGCTGTCTGGCCACAGATCATATTCAGCACAAGACGCCTTACAGATCCAAGACTTTTTAGCTGCTCTTCATTGCACTGGTCTTTTGTTAAAGACAGCCAAAATGTCTTACATGTCTTCCATGTTGCATTGGCACTTCCTTGATCTATGTGGTCCAAACTTCTCTGCACATTTCAGTGTCGCTCGACTGGAGACTGACAAACGTAACTCCCATTTACAAGAAGCATCGCAAGGAGGATCTGGGGAATTACAGGCCTTTCAGCTTGACCTCGGTACCAGAGAAGGTCATGGAGCAGATCATACTGAATGCTATCACACAGCACATGCAGGACAGCCAGGTGATCAGACCCAGTCAATATGGGTTTATGAAAGGCAGGTCCTGCCAGACCAACCTGATCTTCTATGACAAGGTTACCCGGTTAATGGACAAGGGAAAGGCTGTGGATGTGGTGTACCTGGACTTTTGTAAAGCCTTTGACACTGTTTCTCACAGTATTCTGATTGAGAAACTGGCTTCCATTGGCCTGGACAGGCACACTCTCTGCTAGGTGAAAAACTGGCTGGATGTGGTGGTAAATGAAGTTAAATCCAATTGGAGGCTGGTCACGAGTGGCGATACCCAGGGTTCAGTGCTGGGTCCAGTCCTGTTCAATATCTTTATTAATGACTTGGACAAAGGGATCGAGTGCACCCTTAGCAAGTTTTCAGATAACACCAAGCTGGGTGGCAGTGTTGATCTGCTTGAAGGAAGGGAGGCGCTGCAAAGCGATCTGGACAGGCTGGATCGATGGGCTGAGACCAACAGGATGAGGTTTAACAAGACCAAATACCGAGTCCTGCACTTGGGGCACAACAACACCAGGCAGCGTTACAGGCTTGGGGAAGAGTGGCTGGAGAGTTGCCTGGAGGAGAAGGACCTGCGGTTGTTGGTTGACAGCCAGCTAAATATGAGCCAGCAGTATGCCCAGGTGGCCAAGAAGGTCAATAGCATCTTGGCCTGTATCAGAAACAGCGTGGCCAGCATGACAAGGGGAGTGATTGTACCCCTGTACTCGGCACTGGTGAGGCCACACCTCGAGTACTGTGTTCAGTTCTGGTCCCCTCACTACAAGAAGGACATTGAGGTGTTGAAGCACGTCCAGAGAAGGGTGATGAGGCTGGTGAAGGGGATGGAAAACAAGTCCTATCAGGAACGGCTGAGGGAACTGGGGTTGTTTAGCTCGGAGAAGAGGAGACTGAAGGGAGACCTCATCGCTGTCTATGGCTGCCTGAAAGGGGGCTGTGGCAGAGCAAGTGTTGTTCTCTTCTCTCAAGTGACAGGTGATAGGACAAGGGGAAATGGCCATAAGCTGCCCCAGGGGAGGTTCAGACTTGATATTAGGAAGAATTTCTTTACCAAAAGGGTGGTCAGGCACTGGAACAGGCTGCCCAGGGAGGTGGTTTAGTCACCATCCCTGGAGGTATTTCAAAAAAGGATAGATGAATTTTTAAGGGACATGGTTTAGTGGGTAATGGGAGCGGTTGGACTTGATGATGTCAGAGGTCTTTTCCAACCAGAAGATTCTATGATTCTATGATTTTTCAGTTGGCTTCCTGATCTATTGCTAACAGTCAATGTAGTGGAGCCACTTATTATTCTCCTGGAATCGTGCTGCTCCTTTTCACTAGGATCTGATGCTGATTGCAAGTGAGCCATGCAGAGCTTCAGGTGTGGTGTAAAATGTGAATTAAATATACAGATGCACTTTTCTTCAGAGGCATGTCATTCACAGATTGCACTCTTTCACTCATCTGTCCCCATTTCTGCCCCTGTGCCTGAATATATGACTTTAGAATTCCTTGGTGGTTAGTATAATGCCTTGGCAATAACTTTTGTACTAAATCATATATATATATATAGACACACACATATATAAAGAGAGAGACATCATTTATTCTTCAAGAGTTAATTTTGCATTGAAAATTATTGACAGCTGTAGCCAGAGTTCGTATCCCTGCTAAATCTTCCGTTCTTCTTTTCAATACTGGCATTTGTGTTGCAAAATAAGTGGAAAAAGGTGCAGTAGAAAAGTTTTTGTCATCTGTACATGTTGTCTGTTTACCAGTGGATTGCTTAGAAAACAAAATCTTTGAACTTCTAGTGTTATAGAAATAGTTTCTAATTTTTGTTCAGGTACGTTTGGAAGGATTATATTAGTGATGAAGACCATTGCGTCACCATTTTGAAAGTATACATAATAAAATACATATTTACGATAGAAATCAAAAACATTTTTTGTCCTCTGTATTTTCCTTCAAAGTTATATGAAAAAAATGTTCAATTGTCATAGACCAATAGATATTTCAGCATTATCTTCTGTATTGCATTATTCTATCACTGGTGACAACTAGGTAATACAACGTTAGTGAATGCAAAACATATGTTTACCTTTATGCATAGCCACAGTATTAAGCAATAAGGCTGTGAATCCAAGGAAATGGAAATGAAAATAGCTTCCAGGCAAAATTAATAAAAGGGTGGCAAAGCAGAATTAGAGTGAGTTGCTCACTTGCTTTAAAGGTCATTGCCTATCTTCTTGCTAGAAAAGATATAAAGCAGAAGTGATCATTGCAAAACTCTGTTTTACTTTTACTAGAGGAGGGTCAGTGTGTGTTGGGGTTTTTTGAGATGCGAGGGAGTGTTCTGATGTCTGTCTTGGAGTTTTCCTGTTTACCTTTTTATGTAATTAGGCAGACCAGATTGGTATTCAGTCTTCTGACAACAGTAAATTAGGCTTAACTCTTTAATTACAATGAGAAGGAAATCACCTTACTGATATCCTTCAATTACCTCAAACAGCTGTTAAGTTATAATTAAAATTTCACATGGATCACTTGAGTTTTTGGAATGTTTCCATTTAATCTAAAAAAAACATTTGCATATATGCATTTGCTTCTCAGCAACCTTTTCTAATCTGTTGGTACTATACTAGCAATACTGATACTATGTTAAGCAATATCTTCTTGGATTTGTGAATAGACAGCTGGTTCTAGGATAATAGGAAAAGAAGATGAACAGAAATATCAAAGCTCCAAGATGCACTGGAGCTAGCTCAAAATAAACTTACTTTTTTCTCCATCTCTCTCTTTCCTCGTTGTCTTTGAGATTCTGATATGATATTTAAAACAGAGAGCAATATTATTTGGAGATTAACAATAAACTAAACACATATATCCCCTCTTCTAATCACAACTTTTAACATGTTTTAAGTAACCAGTCCTATAGATACTTTGATGTAAATAACTGTGAAAAAAAGTTTTCACACCCTGAAGACAATTGTATTCTGATCTTAAACAACAAAAAATCCTAAAATACCACATTTTACTCACTGGAGAAAAATTTGCCTTTGTGGTAGCTTTTGCTGCTGTCTGCATCTATGAGGATCTCAGCAGTGTGCAGAGATGTATCAACAGTGACAAGCACTGTTAAAATCTTGCAAGAAAACATTTTGGATATTTGACAGTGAATTAACCAGAAACTGAATTGGATTACTCAGCATGCTAAGATAAGAAGCAGTCACTGTACAATTTGTTGCTTCTAAATTACTTAAAATAGTAAGTTCAGAGAATATCACAGGTGCAGAGATTTGCCAAGTATGAAAAGGGTAGAAAGGACTATCTATCATTTATGATAGATAGCTTTTTGTGATTCTCTTTTTTCTTTTCAGTCTCAGTGCTTCACTAGTGGTCTAGTTTGTTGTGATTTGAAGGTATTTTACCACATTCTGAGTTTGGGCTCTGCAAGCTCCTCATTGAGTCAGTAATCTCTGTCTGTTTTCTAATGAATAGAGGTTTTACTATTGTACATCTAATACTTGTTTATCTCTATGTCTTTATACGCTTTCACTCTACTTTCTGCTGTTTTCGACAAATAATTCAAAAATTAAAGTTAGGTTTTGTTCATTTGTATGTGTGTGTTTTGGGGCTAAAAGTGTTTAACCAAGTTTAACGAAGTGTTTCTGGACAGAAGCAAGCTTCTTTCTTTTATGTGGCTTTTACTGAGTCTGATTATTTGAAACAGTGGAAGTTCAAGGGTCTGGTAATATGTGTGGTATCTTGCAGAATTTAATTTTATTGTGCACATTGACAAGGTAAAATCACACACAAGTCTTAAAGCATGGCATTACCATAAATAACATTTCTTCCTTCACTCAATCACATCTCCTTTTTTCTTCATTTCTTTCCTCTTTTTCTTCCTGTAGCTAATGCTGAGATTAGTTCTGTTTTAATTTTCATTGAAGTACTATCATACCATTGGGTGATATTATATACTAAAAATATATTGATGGGTTACGCCAAGTCACGCACCATCAAGAACTTCCACTTTACAAAAGATAAGTAAATTTTTGAAGTCTTGTTTCTATAAGTTGTGCAGTATGATTTCAAATTATTTTTTCATCAATTTTATAGACTAGTTGAATCATTAAATCAGACTTTTGAATTTTCAAATTCTTAACATGGGAGAATGGTGGTCTGTTTTTCTGCCTCTGACGCACTTCTACTTGCATTATAACTTTGATATCTTCTTTAGAGCATCACATTTCATCAACATGATTGATTGTTGGCTGCTATTAGAGAGTTCCCAGATTTAGTTTTCTAAAACTAAAAGTCTCTCTAAAAATACAGTACCCAAATACTTATTTTTCAAGATTTTATATCAGAATTCTGGATATGTAAGATATTCTTAAACTCCTGGATTTGTGGGAGCTCTGCAGAGGTACATATGTGGGTGTGTAGACTGCACATTCAAGCTCAGTTGGGTAGTAGTACACTTTTGAGGGGTTTAGAGGAAGTGTGTGAATAGTTTCCAGTGGCATTCTTCACCTCGTGGGAGGAGGTGTGAGCGTTTGTGTTGTGGAGGATATCTGTCATCTTTACTGGTACTATCAATTCTTGCTTTCTTTTTTTTACCCTTTCTGTGTTTTGAAAAATATATTTCAGAGCTGTTGAAGGATGCATGGAAAATGACAATTGTCATTTAGGGTGGCTGCTTTTATGAGCTTTTCAAACTTGGGCATAGGCTACTGTTTGTTTACCTACTCAGGTAAATGAGGGAAGCTGAATTTGGATGTAATTTCAGGAGTCTTATCTTCAAAGGCAGAGTTTCTTTTGGTAAGAGTTGTGAAGAGCCCATACCTGCATTACAAGTGTGTGCATTATTATTTGGTTACCAGCTATTGTTTTTTGGGGAGAAAGAAATAACGAGAGTAAAGGCTGAGATGAGACAACAAACATTTATTCAGTGAGGCATGAAGGCTTGGCACCCAGCTTTTTGTTTCATTTATCCATAGCTCAGTAAGTTCAGATATGCACAGGCACAGCAAGTACAGTAAAAATTTTGCATGGATTTTTCTTGGGTTTTTTGTTTTTTGGTTTTTTTTTACCCGGGGAGCCATTGTAGTGGTATTTTACTTGAACTGCAAGGAATGCATTACAGAGTTTAGAGGCATCTTTTTTCTTAAGTGTTCCTTAGAAACTCTTGAGTTGATATAGTTATTTAAAGTTTGAGGTTTTAGGACTGTAATGTTTCCATATGAAACAGTAGATTGTTACGTCACCTGGATGTTTTTCCAAGCCTTGTACCACCTAAGGTCTTGTGGAAGAGGGTGTTGCTGTCATTTTGTCTAAATCAACTTAATAGATCAACATTATTACAGATGAGCAGGCTGGCATGTAGACAAAGCCTTCTTTTATCATTGAGAGCTTAGCATAAAGCAACAAGGTGCTCCTTTTTATATGGAAGGAGATTCAGCCTCAGTGTTCTCAGATTTGGATTTTTAATGTTGGTGCATAACTTAATACTTTAATATTTGCGTATCATCTGTTTTATCATAGTAACACCATTATGACAAATGACATTAAGCTAAAGTAACACAATGGAAAATCAAATGTGTTGAATTTTGTCTTATTTAGTACAAAGCATGAGTGTTTAAAAATACATTTATCAGTGAAATTAAGGGGCATGCATTGGGACTTTGGTTTAAGTCCTAACCAAGAGATAGTTGAAAATGGTCTGTGTGTATATTGTGTGATTAAAGATTTTTAAAAAGATTTTGATTACATCTCAAACCCAGTAAAGATCACGAGTGAGTGTAAAACTGCGTATCTTCATTTTCCAGTGCCTACATTGCATTGATTAGCAATACCATTTGCAATGTGCCACACAAACTGATGCAGCTAAATTGATAGAAAGGAGAAAATAGCATTAGATAGTGTCTTGCAATGTTCCACCAGACAAGCTTTTACATTTCTTACATCCAAAAGCTTAAAATATTTTAATAGAATCCTGGCTTGTAATAGAATGTGAGAGCCAGGAATAAGTAATTATGTCTTATATTTATATTAAGTCATTGAAAATGCTAATAAAACATGTTTGTGGGTTTTCCCTTTAATGAATATCACAATAAAACAAAATAATTGCACAAGTCCCCCACTAGCTTTAAAACCCTAAAAGACGAGATTCATCAGTGTCTTGATAGCAAGCTTGTTTGTTGTGAATTATGGCCTTTTTTTGCAATAAAATTTGGGTTGGTAGACGAAATGGATGTGCAAGCCTGGTTTTATTAGTGTGACTAAATATTGTGGAGCTAAAACAAGGAAATTCTTGCATACTGTCACAATTTGGGGCCATATGGATCATAAACTCCTCTACGCATATTTCACTCACAGGCTTCAAATGGCATTATCTCATCACAGAGGGGAACAAGGAATACACTTAACTTAAATTTAGAAATTGTTCTCGTTACTGAATGTCAGATAAAGGTGAAGCTTTTAAATAGGAGCCTCTCTGATTTACTACCTTTAATGTGCATAGGAAGGGAAGTGCAAAGCACATCATTAGTGTGACAGGGTGAAAGGGGCAACATGTTTCTTCTGTTACAATGGAAAGAGGATGAATCTGGCACAGCTCTGATGTCAGAACCTCCATCACCTTTCTCACAGATGATGTAGATTTTAATTGTACTCTGGGCTGATTCTCATCGCACCAGCTCCTACGTGACATTGAGATAGATGAAGCCATTTGTTGGCATTATCAGAGCCAGCTGTGTGCTTGGCTGCAGCTACAGTAGGCATTATATCTCATGCATAATCCTCTCATTGAGAGTGGATCACAAGCATCTGAACCATATGGCAAATAATTTTATTATGATCAAAAAAAGGACTCTTGAAGCTAGTTAAACAGAAGAGTCCTTGAAATTCAATCAGAAGAGGTTTTTATTTTCATGTAGCATTATCATCTTAAATTAATTTTTAGCTTTGCCATCATCTGTGAAATACAAGAATTTTATTTCTCTCCAAAAGTTAGAAATTAATGTTGTAATTATAAGAAACTGCAAGCAGAATTGCATAGTTTGATTTTTTGATGTCTGAAGGGTGCCTTTTAGGTGCTGATTTTTTTTTCACTAATTACGCACTCATATCCCTCAGAAGGCCAAATAGGAAGTAGGAAGTGCCTGAAATTAAAAAAGCTGGAGAAGGGGAAAGAATTGCACGCATTAAGCCATGGGAGTGCTATATTGATGTCTTAATGCCTGGCTTCCTGAGGGCCATTTCCTAGAGATGGAAACATGCAATCTTGGTAAGAGCTCATAAGCCATTGTTTTTTACACTGGAAAAAAAAAATCATGTTTTAATTAAGTCAATGCAAATGAGTGATGAGGGAAAAGAAAGAGGCTTTAGCTCTGCACAGAGTTACTGCTAGGCAGCTGGGGAGGAATATGGGCATCAGAGACAACAGCAGCCAACCTTTTCAGCCTCAGAATAAGTGATAGCAACTCTCAGCAGGGTGAAGGTATTGCTGAGAGGCCTGGTCTTGTTTCCTGTTGATTATACAAGGAAGAAAACCTTATTGATGTCTCTGGCCACTCCTGGATATACCAGCCATCATACCGAGAGGAAGATACCAGGTCAAGACAGGGGTTCATGGCTGCATGAGGGTGCTTTGTTAAATGGAAGGCAGTGTCTGCTGTTTCAGAGCTATAAAGGCAGAAAGCAATAACATGAATTGTGCCTTTTTTGAATAGTCTGCTTTCCTACTAGAAAAGACGTGTGATACTGAGGGCTTGGCCCTGGGGACGCAAGCAGTTTCCATGGGGCACCTGGTAGTAATGCACTTGGCCTATCAGCAACTTTCATGCTGCAAACTTATGGAACATAAATAAAGGCTCACCAGAGCGAAATGGCAACAGATGTCTTATCTGGAGGATACTTTTTTAATTTGGTACTTTATTGACAAATAATAAAGCCTTTAATTGGGCTGTGAGATGAATATAGCCATGTAATTTACAGGATCTTTAATTTTCTAGTGCTGCATGCCTGAAGCAGATTGGGGTTGTTATCACAGCCTTGTGAGTGAAGCAGAGGTCTTGGCTGAATAACTGAAGTACCATGAAATGTGCATCTTTATTCTCACATTTAAAAAGTGTTTATGAGTATCTTGGGGTAAGAAGAAGAGGAACAAGGGAAGAAACTCCTGTTTCTTCTGCAGTTATTTGGTGATTAAGGATTTGCGACTTCAGTTACTGAAATGAGAGTCAGCAAAAAATCCCTTGCCCAGCTATCTCTCCCTGCCCATCACTCTCAGCAGGATGCGAAGCAGAGTTGTGCTTACTGAGCAGGCTAACAGGAAAGGATTGCCTTTTGCTGCAGCAGCTGCTGAACTGAGACTTTCTGGATCATGAATGTATGTAAATATGTCCAACTGTTTGCCCTTCACACATCTTTGGCAAGTTTGGGGAAAAAAATACTGCACTGCTCCATTAGTTTGCTTGCTTATTACCACAGCAGATGCTGCTAAGAGCACTGACATGTGTTTCTAGGTGAGCCTTCCTGTCTAAAATAGGATACAGAAATGAGGGCCTAGAGAGACCCCAGATAGTATCTTGAAATGGCTATAAAGCAAGCTTTATCAGCAGGGCATACCACAGCGTCCAATGCAAAGACACGGGGGTGGATGGCTCTTCAGTCCATTACACAAAGCAGAAAAAGGTTGTGGCTTCTTCATGTTTGTTCCTTTTTGAACTCTCTGTCTCCAGCAGTATAACAGCTGTTTTGGAGAGTTTGTACAGGTTTGATTCCTGACTATCTGCTGAGTGGCTAAAACAGCTGCATTTGGATGCCAAGCTATACTTCATAGGGATTTCACTGGCAATGAAGATTGTGTATAAATAATGGATGAAGAAGGGTGACAGGGCCTGAACACTTGGAGCTTGACAGATTATCTTGTGATGTATTACAATTAGATGCTTCAGTGTCACTTCATTTGTTCAACTAGTAAGGGTGCGTAACTCTTAGATCCATTTGGAGGTGGATTTATTAAGAGCCTTAGCCATGTCCTCTCAAAGTTTGGAATTGATTTTTGAACATCCTTAGCAGCTTTCTAAATCACTTTGCTCTCAACGTATATGTGATTTTTTCTCTTTTTTTTGTCAGTATTTTATTAGCACATAGAAGAGTTTTTAAAAATCTGTGGTTGTTTTACTTTTCTCAAGGCAGGTAGTCGTTAGGCAAGAGACTGTTTTGGCAATTAACTGGTCAACAGATCAAATTGGCTTTTGGGAATGAGTTTTCTGGGTTGTTTGTAAAGAAGCTGGTAGATGATAAGCCCCAGCTACTTTATACTAAATGGTATTACCTATAACTAGGACATCTAACAGATAGGAAATAAGATTAGCAAAATCTTGCATGCCTTTTTGCTTTTTAAATAGTGGTAATGAAAAAGCCTGGCATGGAAGGTCGTGGAGTAAAATGCTGCAGGAAACACGACGGCTCAGGTCTGACTTTGTGGCAAATGGAGCCTCTCTGACTGTGGGGTTAAAGCAGAAAAGTGATTAGTGTTACCGTTGTTACCGTTGCTATAACTTTATAACCTACCAGAATGCTTTAACCTTGCTTTTCTCTCAGATAAGTTTCTCTCAGATAGAAATGCAGATGTAGAACAATTTGCCTCAAACACCAGTGGCTCAGATGTACCTAGCCTTTCCAGGCTGCTGTAGGCAGGACCTTTTTTCCTTTGAAGTCATCATTTACAAAACAAACTATATTTGTCTGCTTAGAGTATTTCTTGGCACAGGGAGCGGATATAGAACAGCAGGTGGCCACAGAACCCAGCAGAAGCTACAATCCTCCAGATAATAAACAAAGCCCCCCCCCCACTGTCTCCCACCCCAGCACGTGCCAACCAACAAACATGTTACTCACTCCATAGCAACCCCCTCGTTCTTCAGACAGGAACTTAATATGGTTTGGGGATAAATTATGCTCTTAGCAAAGCTGATCCAAGCCAACAAGGTTTCAGTGTATTTGCTCATTCTTGTAAAAGCTGATGATAATTGATGGATGACCGGCTTGCAGGACGCTGACAGGCTGGTTGCCTGCCCTTTGCACTCTGCCAGCTCAAGCCTTACAAGTGTGAAATAGCCAATTACTGAAATACCTATTGAAAGTAATAGGCCAATGGGCAAATTGCTACCGTGGGATGCGATGGCAGTGTAGGTGGAAGAATGCCAAGATAAAGTTCTGCTCTGAGCAGCTGCTCCCAACACAGCTTGCTAATGCTATTGGATGACCAAGTGATGAGAGAAAGGTATTTCCCCATTCAAACTGCAAGGGTCCTGCCTTGTATTGACTTAAAGTTTATGATGCATGATACCGTCTTGTTACCCAGGTCCTAATTTGCAGAAATAAATCCTCCTTTTAAAAGGGAGTTAAATAGGTAATAGGGATAGTCACGGCCATAGATTTTGTGCAAAAGCATTAAATACAATTTTTGCTTGGAATGAAAAGTCATATAGTGTGCAGAGTGTTAATACTTGCCAGCCATTTGCTATTGACAGAACAATTTATCTTGATAAAGGACAGTGAAAAATTCCAATCTATTCACTGACATCACATTATCAGCAGTAATATATGACTGCATCTAAATATAAGGTTCAGATCTGATACAGCTGAGGGGTTTCTGGTAATTTTCCTGTAAATATGTTGTGTACTGGACAATGAAAAAGTGTCGCTTTTACCATGTAATTGGATGACCTATTTTTATGTGAGATTTAAAGTTTTACTGTGTTTAATGGGATAGACCATAATGTTTCCTTTTTGGGTAACGTGTTTCTTTTTGTAAGACTTTAGCAATAAAATGGATATTACTAGGTTTGACAGAGCAGAAATAGCAGACAAAGAAAGATAGAAGCTTAAATATTAGTCTGGTGAAAGAAAGATTATGTGACCACAGAAACTTGCAACGGGGGGAAAGGAAATCTGTCCGTAAACATTGTCGTGAAAATATCTGCTGTCAGTAGTTAGCTTAATGTAGATAGTATGTCTTCTTTTGCCGTGATAGGAATGCTTGTTGGTGGTTTTTAAGTGTGTGCTTCTTAGCTTACTTAGCAAAAAGATACAATTCATAATTTCACAATTGTATTAAAAACCTGGCTTATTTAATTCAAAACCTGTCAAAAGGAAAGGTGCAGGTGGCAAGTAGCTTTGCAGGAAGAATTTCAAAAATGTTTGGCAAATTATTTTATGCAGTCCATGATTCGGTAATCAGAAACCAACCATTAAGTAAAGGCCAGAAGTGTAAATGAAGCCAGTGCCAGCACTCTGTATAATCCATTTTTTCAGTTGCCAGTCACTTGTTTAATGCTGAAGAGAGAAATGACAAATGACATCTTTTTTTTTGCTTTGATTCTCCTATCAACAATTACCAAGTCCATTTTAGATAGAAAGAAGAGATTGATTCATTTGATATTAAACAGGCATCAGCCTAAAAAATGAGGTTATCATTTCAGTCAGGGCAAAGTATAAAAAACTGTATGCGCTAAAGACACAGGCATTTTTATCATAATTGCTTTATTACCATTAAATACATGACACTTTTTTAGTCCATATTTAAAACTCCAAAGGAAAAACTGTTACCTATTTGTATTTTTCAGACTGTTTGTTTTTTTTTTTCTGGAGAGTATCTGATTGTGTAACCCACTTTGCATGGTGCTCTGCACGAGGAAGAGAGCCTCTCTGTTTATCTCATGAAAAGATCGTAGATATAACTCACCTTGTGAAGATTTCCACCAGAGGCAGTTATAGTGTCCCGAGGCTTGAAAAAACACCTACTAAGCATGTGCTAGACAGAGAAACAAAGTTTTTAATGACTGAAGCAGTGAAAAGAAGCTTAATAAGAAAGAGTAAATCTGAATAGTTTGCTTCTGTTTCAAGGAATAAGAAGAGTACAGGGGTCTCTACTAAGTCCTCAGCTGTGGACTCTGCTGCATAGCTAAATATTTTGTATACTATGGCAGACTTGCGACAGTTACAGACACACACACACACTCCTCACCCCGGCTCCTGGGAAAGAGGGAAAGTGATATTATTTTCTCCTTCCCCTCTTTCTTCAGTCCTGGAGGGTCTAATATTTTGCTTTCCAAATACTTGGCTGCTGTGTGAGGAGAAACAGTCTGATATTATACCTCAAATCATTTGTCCTTCCCCAGTAACTGTGCCTGCTGAGCACTGTTTTATTGAGCAACGCTGGTTATCTCCAAATGAGAGCAATTCTTCTGCCATTCCCTGGTTTGTTAAATCTTGTCTGTTGCATCTCTGAGAAGTTATGAGGAGGAGCAAAGCTATCACGCTTGCCTGGCTGCAGATCCAGTGGTGAACAGAGGTTCACATTGGGAAGGTTGCCTGCTCAGCCATAAAGTAGGGCTTGCTGTCACTGAGGGCATCTATTCCTCAGGAATTGATGGCCTGGGTCTCAGCAGCAAGAACTTCCTCTTCTCCTCTGGCAAATGGATATTTCAAGTACTCTGGGGATTTAAGGACTTTTGCTATATATCTTTGTGCATCTTAAAAACGTGTGGCAGTTCAGTGTCAATGACATGACATTCAGGGAAGGAAATCAAGGCTGATCCATGTTAGTAGTCTTCTTCGGTGTTAAGGGCAGAGAGAGAGGATCTCAAGAATTTTTCCAGCTGCCTGAGATCTTTTCACTGAGGACCATAAAATTAGTTTTCATTTTTTGAGTTTCTTGACACAAGACAAGAACAAAGGGCTTGTGTACCCCTCAAATGAATGTCCGGGTATGACAAAGCAGAGGCAGTTATGTTTTCCCGGTAAAAGTCTGTGTCACCTTCAATGAAGAGATTTTATGTCTGTCAGGGAACAAGTTCTGCTACAAATCTCTTTGAGGAAATTGTGAAGAACAGATAAAATGCTTCAGCTGATCCCGCAATTAAAAAGGTGAGGAATCCCCTTAGCATTTTTGATCTGAGGAGGACAATGGACACTGAAACTGTTACACATGGATGAATGTGGAGTATCTTGAGTAGTGCATTTATGTGCCTTTAAAGACTTAATCTTGAAGTACTACTGGCGTAGTGTGCTCTTTTTCCCTGCTGTATTATACTGTTTTCTCTCTTCCCTTTCTGCGGTTTTCATACATTTCGTCCAACTTTGGCTCGACTTATGTTAGACAACGTTGCCTAAAAGATGAAAATATCACAAAAGGTGGAAGCAGATTATCATCATTGTGTCCTTATTTCCTCGTCTTTCACTGAAAATGTTCATTTAATTTTGTAATTTAATTTTTGTAAAGCTGCAGTGTTGCTGTGGAGTTGAGACAGTGTGGTCTAGGAGAACTTCCTAGTATTTTTGGCATGGCACTGAATTTGCGAAGTTGTAAATTAGACTTCTCATTTTCAACACACACGTTGACCAAACAAGTATCTCCCTTGTTTTGTAGGCTATCCATTGTGAATATATGTATCTCATGCATGTCACACTTGGACTGTCAGCTTCTCCCCTGCCTTCTGTTGGAGCAGCACCACAGTGGCACATTAATGAGAAGCAACCACTTATGTGTGAAGAAGTAGTATGCTGATGGCTTACTAACAAGTGTACTTCAGGTTGCGGTAAAATGATCACCTCATGCCAGTCATGCCTAGTGAGTCACATTTTACAGGAAAACAGCTGGAACAACTTTCCTTTCCTGCTTCATTTTCAAAGAAGTGTGGACAGGGCAGTACGGTGTCTCCCAGAGCCAGGCTTACTCAGAGGCTGTGAATATGGTGGCAGCTATGGGGACAGCTGCCTACTGCAATGCCAGTGCTGACTCCCAGCCTTGCTGGAGGGCACTCCTTTGGCGCACTCTGTCTTTAAGGAATGTGTCTGTCACTTGTGGTTGGCCCCTTGCAGGCACAGCAGAGCCCATTAACAGGCCAGCATCTCTTGATTTCAAATATTGAATTGTAAGGCTCTAGTACAGCCTGTTGGTAAAGGGCATTTCAGCAAGGAAATGGAGAGACCAAAGGTGTTGAGTGCAAGATGCTTTGCTTGCATTGCACCAGAGATCAAGCAGTCACTAAGGCATGTGGCTGCCCCTTGCCACTGTACCGCTAGACTCTTGCATCTATTCTACCTGCAGCCTGAAGAATGTTTCTGACTTTAGAAGAAAAAGAAGTTGTTTTCTATCGAGGAAACAGATTTAAATTGGGATGCTTGCAACACCGATTTGGGTTACTCTTATCTTCCAGTGATTCGCTTAATAAGCTCACTAATGAAAGAGGTTGTGATTTCTAGGACTGGAGAAATTATTCTATTCAAACCTACTTCAGTTATGCTAGTCTAGTCTAACTAGGCTAGTCGAAAATAGAAAAGCCAAAACCAAACTCCAATATTCTGAATTAGTTTATGGTAATTAATGATAATATGTTGAAATAAATTATTATTTCTTTTTTCCTTTTTTAGCAGTGAATTTCCTGTGCTGAGGTAATTTTCAGCTATTGTTTGGTTCATGGAAACAATTGAATTGGAGGAATAAACTGCTGCCTGCCTTAATTCTTTTTTAAGCTACCAAAAGTTTAAGAAGCACCATGAAAAATAAACTGAAAGAAAAATGTAAGCTGCAATAACTGTTAATCTGTGTGAATTTTATAGTGTTATTCCAAAAATTATGTAATGAAGTAGTTGAGCCTGACTAACACAGTAGTGGAGATACAAGAATGCAGGACATGAGGATTTAGCCAAACAAAAAGCTACTTTAAGTCTCTTGATTTATCTAAATTGTGTAGATTGAGTAAAAAAACACAAGCTATATTTATAAGTTGCCTTTCATCTTGATGACTTACAAACTGCCTTTTAGTCTTTGCAGGTGAACCATTCACTCTATATTATTGCACTATAGCTAGAACGGTGGTTGGTTCTAGTATTTTGGGAGGAAAAAGGAAGTTCATCTCTAATAAAAACTCAGAGGCAAGTTTTCAGTGTTTGAAATAGGAAGGTGTTAGTTTATTGAAAAGAAATTAATGTTGCTATGATGTGAATGTGCACTAATCATTCACTAGATTTTTTCCATTGCTATATAAAAATCATACACAATTATTTACTCTCATTCACTGTCACTTCATTTGCAACACTAATTTTTAACTTCTATATCAGAAGTTCATGTGGTTTCTGTTCATGTGGTTCTTTATCTCAGCCACAATTAATTTTATGATAGATGCATTTACTCTCAGTCTGTATTTTGTCTGTATTTTTTCATTTCACTCAGTTCCCTTGTGTAACTGTGGGTCTGGTTTTTTTCTTTTTGTGGTGTTTGCAACTTTCCTTGGTGTAGTACTGCCTCCTTATGACACTAACAAGAGTTTTGTTCCATTTCCCAATGCAGATAAAGACGTCACTTTCAAAATAGTGGATAAAATCCTACAATATTTATTCATATTTCTTCCATTGCTTGCTTTGTTTTGTTTTCACATCTTTTTGCCTTCATCCATTTCTTTCATTGCATAGTTTTCAGGTTGATTTAAAAGTATTTGCTGGAGTGTTTTCACACAGTGTCAGAAGTGGAGAAGGTGTGTGTAGGTACAGCTCCTCTTGGCCCAGCAGAAATGGGCCTGGCAGGTAATTTTCTCCTTTTCATTCCAGCCTTTGTATTGGCACATCCTCGAATCCTGTGATGAGGCTCCCCTAGATAAGCAAGAATGACGAAACGATTAGGCTTTATGCTGTATGTAGAATTAGAGCAGGTGTTCATCAGCTGTTCTGTGGCTGACAGACTTCTGCATCTTTGAATAGAAAGTCTGTCTCCTCTTACAAATATTTGTCAATTTGTAATTAAATTAATTGCAACCAGTCACTTGATACAGGATGATACTATTTCGTATTTGTTTGTGCATGCATTCAGACATGTATCCCCCCCTTACAGCAGTACTTGACAACTGCTGTCTTTTAAGGAGACAATTAAGCTTCCACGAGGTTTTTCAAAGAAAAATTAAACTTGAAAGTAATGCGTGTGATGAAATACAGTGCCAGTTAGGTAAAGCCGTACTTTTATAAAAAGGCTATTAGCCGGGGAAATTTCACACATAAAAAAAAAAAGTTTAAATTTGTTAAGCATTACTGAATGAAATAAAGCTGAAGTCTGTATTCAGTAGCCTGAACCTAAATGTGGCCTTTTGCAAATGATAATGCCAACAGCAGCTGACTGTGCTGTTAATGGAGTTGATTTGACTGCCTTTAGGACTGAAGTGACCTTTTTGGAAACTTTCAAGCAAGTATGTGAGTGCTTCTAACTCTAGCAGTGTGTGCATGTATATTGTAGTTACCTTTATCTTTAAAATTTCCTGGAAATGAGCAATCTTTCACACCTTGCCTAAGCAAAAGAAGATGGTTCAAGAGCTAGTAAACACATTAGAGGTTTGGTTCCTCCTGCAATCAAAGGGAGAAGAGCAGCTCGTAGTAAGAGTTGCACAAAAAGGAAAATTAATCTTTTGAATGGTTAACCAGGCCTTTTCTTTTCACAGAGTCCTTTGTTTGGAAAAGCTGGGCATGATAGATCATTAAAGTCCCAACTGAAGGTACCAAGTAATAAGGAATTAAAAAAGAGTAAAGAAATCCAATAATTCAGCAGTTTGCTAGTTAGAAAATAGGGAGCACTAAATGTTGAATGGATGAGTGACATTAAAGCCCTCTTTATGGTCCAAAGTTAATTTGAATAACATTAATTTACAATTGACAAATTGTGTCTTTTTAGTATTGGTAATCCAACCATTTATTAAACTATAAAAGCAGTGGTAATTAAGTATTACTGCCTAGCAATGCAACTGTGGTTAGTTACAGCAGGAATGAGTGGGGAACAACTTGCCTTACGATGTTAGGGAGAACATAAATGTTTGCTCTGCCAAGGAAGGAAGCTAGGAGAGGCCTGATACTGCCCGGTGGTCCTTGGCAGTGGCAGCATCTTGTTCCACTGGACCTTTTTGCAGTGGAGTGAGAGAGGGGTGTGGGAGTGGCAGGAGAACAGGGTGGGTACTCTCATCTTTTGCCTGCTGCTGAATGCAGCATGATAAAACTGCCAAAGACTCTGACTCCCCAGCATCCCTCTACTGCTAAAGTGCAAGGGAAGGCGGGGAGCCCTCTCTGGTTGGCCTGCCTTGGGTCTTTAGTCAGTCAGCACTCAAGATAGGTTGGAAACAAACCCTGGAGGATGCTGTATTCCCTTTCCCACGCTACCAACCCAAAATATGTCAGCCTCTGAAACACAGCATCCCCAGCCATGGAGGCGTGATCTTGCTGAGGCATCCCACACTACTTTTCTTACACAAGCAATGATGTGACCTCCCGCCTACACTGCCTTCTGCTGATGTGTTACTCTGCCATCCTGCAAGCTTGGTCCCCCTTGTTTAAATGAAGTATTTGGAGCACAGTTGCAGAGTGAAACCTCCTGGGGCTGAAGCGGAGGATTTGCAGACACCTATGAGCCTGTTGAATGCGCCACTGTGCCAGGACGCTACTAGCCAGACATGGCAAGCATGCATTGTCTGAGCTGACAAAAACCGCTTGTGTGTCTTCTCACTGAATTACTTGGTTTGGCACTGTGTTACTTGACATAGCACTGAACCTGAGCCACAAAGCTTGCATTTTTTCTGAAAGATTCTCAGAAGTGTAGTATTTTTGTGATGAGTGTCTCTCTGTGTGTCAGCTTTCTGGAGGAGTTTCAGGTCAGGGCTTGGCAGAATGCACAGGGAGTCCTGTACCTGACCCCTGCACCCCCCCAGCATGCTGTAGCCTCCCTTCCAGCCACTGCCACTGGGGACAACAAGCATACCAGAAGGAATAACCATCCTTCTGCTCATTTACGAGAACTACAGTTCACTGAGCTGCTTTCTTTGACCCCAAGTGTGATTCCTTAAATAGAAATAAAAATTCTGATGTCAACCTGGGTAGCAAAGAAAGTTTTGTAACTGGAATTTATATCTTCTCCTAACAGTTACCTGTGGACTTCATGTGCAGTTTAAAGTGTCAGGGATCAGTATGATAATTTCCATCTCTTTTTTCACTAGTGAGGAAGTCCCTGTTTCTCATTAACATTCTCTGCTTGTCTGCTGCATATTTCTTATACCTCCACCTGTATGTCATGCAGACTTGTGATAGAAACTTATTTGGATAATGTCTGCAAGCAAAGAATTTTCCCTGAAAATGTTGAAGACGGAGACACTCTGTCAGGACCTGACAGGTGTAAATTTCTTAATGTATGAGGAGTATATGAAAATACAAATCATCACTGAGAGCCAGCCTGAAGCAGACTGAAAAGCTGTCATAAGCAATTTTCAAAAAGTATGAGTTATTTGGTTCTCCTCCAGGAGGAACAACTCCACAGGCATAAATTCGTGAATGGTACTTGACAGTCTTAACAAGTCCTCTTCTCCCAGGGCTGAGCGTGTGACAGAGATGCAGTAGGGACTGTGTGTTCTCCCCTCTTCTCCAACTGTGGAGGAGCTGATGTGGTAATCGGGATGAATCCTGCTTTCCTGAACTTAAGGCATTCCTCCACTGAAGCAAATTTCAAGGAACTGATTGCTCTGACATAGTTAAGCCATGTTGGAGCTGATTATTTGCCAAAAGACGTTTTATAGATCTTCTTTTTTTCCATTTTCTGAGAGCAGTGATAGGAAAGAAAATAGTAGAAGCCTTATGACAGGCACCTTGGCTATTTGGTATGCTCCTCGTTTTTTGTACATTTTTACTTTGGGCATGTGGAAAGATCATCGCTAACTGGATGGGCCTATTCACTGGTGTATAGAAATGAACTTTAAGAACCGTTGTGCATGATTGCCAAATCAGTTCTAATTGAATGAACGTCAAGGTCAAAACAAACAAGTGATGAAGATGAGAAAGCCCTGGAGTGGTATCTGCTTCAAGACATATTAAAGGCTGTTCAGTAGCAAAGTGCTTTAGGGGGAAATTAAAGAGCAATGAATTTACTGTGCAGTTTTATACTAGAAATAACTGTTTCCGCAACTGAAATTGAAAGCTGAAACTGTCCCCGTTAAGGTGGTAAAATTAATTTCTCTCATGTGTGAGTGGACTAGAGCAGATGGGGTGGCAGGCTTCTGACAGATAGGAAGGGATAGTGCTCTGTGCTTGCATAGTGCTCTGCACTGGGCCACAGTGGAGCATCACAGTGGCCTTGTGCCCCTCACTCTGATCATGGTGAACTGGGTACGGTTAATATGATGAACAACTTACCATGGTGGTTGTGAACATATGTCTGATAATGAAAACATCTTACAACATTATACGTCCACGCAGTTGCAAATCCTAGAAGACTGCAATGTAAGGATCTAGATTTTTTGGGGTTTAAGTCATTGAGAAATTTGTGTGTATATCACCTACAGGAGACAAGCAAAGGTTTTTCTGATTTTCTTACTTACTCATTATTTTTCACTGATTTCAGAGGCTCCATTGTAAACTAGAAATGTAGATTAATATAAAAATGTATGCAGAGCCCAAGAAATTCCTTTTGTCAATGTGACTTGCTTTTTATCAATGTGACTTGCTTTAAATTAGGTGTCGTGTGCCACGGTATGTCAATAAGTGCAGAATGTGTGTTTTTCAGTGTCAAATCTAAATATTATAAAATATCGATACAGAAGCTGCCTTAAATCGTTGCAGAGAAGGGACAAGAGCAAACATTGATTTGTTTCAGTTAGGATACGAAGTGTCAGTCTAAAGAAGTCTTGGAATGTTGTTTACTGATTTAGCATTGTAATTTCTAAGCAACTAATTGCTGTAGTTTGATTTTAAAGTCATTTAGGTGCTTGGAGATAATGTTTAAAGTTCAGGAGGAAAAGGTCAGGTACTTCAGAAGCATAGAGGTTTTGAACCTTTAAGTGCCTAAACTTCTTACAAAGATTAGCTTTCTGGTTTCCAAAGGGAGATTCTTCTTTTCATGCCTCTATTCTGCAAGTTTTGTTCTGGATTCAAGAGGAGGTCATTTACTTAAAGTCGCAATACCAAGATCAAATTATTTAATGTGAAGAATATCAACCAAGTAATGTCTCATTCGTGGTTGATGTTAACAATAAAACATGCTGCTGTCTTTGGGGCTTTTCCAGCCAAAGCAGTGGTGCAATGGTGACAAGTATGTGAGAAGATCCACTTGCTTAGTATGAATGAAATTGGTCATAAATATGGTTCTTAAGGTAGTGAGATGATCAATTCAATCTTGGCTTAATTGTTTTAAATTTCTTTTTCTGAAGCCAGTTAATCATTTAGGTACCTGTGTCCATATGAGAAAATGAGATAAGTCTTCAGACATCCAATGATCTGGCATTAGGATTCTGTTTAACATTATTTTTATCTTTACACAAAATGTTGAAAATGAAATGTCATCAATCCATTTTGGTATGGCTGTCATGATGAGATGAGATGCCACAGAAGTGGAACGTATCAGTTGTTTTGAAAGTATTGAATGCTTTTAAATGATTCCTGAGAAATACCAATACCTACACAACTGTGTAGTCATCTGGAATGTAAGAAATAAACCAAATATAGGTAACCTATTAACGTATTAATAGAATCATAGGGTCAGGGTTTGGGTCAGAAGGAATCTTAAAGATCAGCTAGTTCCAGCTCCCTTGCCATGCACTGGGACACATTGCATTAGATCAGGTTGCTCAAAGCCTCATCCAACCTGGTCTTGAATGCCTCCAGGGATGTGGCATCCATTACTTCTCTGGGCAACCTGTTCCAGTGCCTCATCACCCTCACAGTAAAAAATTCTTCCTAATTTCCAACCTATAATTTACCCTCTTTCAGCTTAAAGCCATTACCTCTCATCCTATCACTGCACAAAGAGCCTCTCCCCAGCTTAGTACTGGAAGGCTGCTGTAAGGTCTTCTGGAGACATTATTTCCGTGTGCATTCCCATGTCCTGGCACACTAAATGCAAACCATCTTTGTGGTTCCTTACCCACTTGTGAAGCTGGTCTAGTAGGATTTGTTATTCTTGTGCAACATTTGTCATTGCACATTGTAGTGAAGCTTAGTTTCAAAAAAACTATACCTGATGACAGGTGTAAACTTCATTTTGAAAATCCTCGTGTCAGCACTCTTGTGTGGCACCATAGAATGGTGAGGGAGAGCTGCTCATGCAAGTAACGATTTGTGAGATTGCTATCCCCTCTTTCATAGTAATATTTGGCCTTCGTTTTGTTGCAAGCGTGAGGTGCAGAAAAGATTGGCAAGTCTTAATAGTTTAGATATTATTAATATTCAAAGTAGTTTATATTTCCCAAGCTAGTTGTAAGCTATTGCACCTATCTTGTTTCTGTTTTCCAATACTTCTATGTCTAATTTGGTCACAAAGGAAAGCTCTGTTTGTTTATCAAGTCTGTGAAAATGACTGCTGATCCTACTGTATCTTTTGAAGGTAATTTCTACCACTGTAACAAGCCAGAATCAAAATGACTAATCAGCTATAAGCCAGTCCTCATTAACTTGCACTAAATTATTTTCCTTTGGCAGATAAAATAGCCACTTTTCCACCCTTAATTAGAATTTGGTCTAATAGGATTGACAAGTCAAGCTGGGGGGGGAAATGCCGTTCTTAATTGCTTTTAGAATGGAGTAATTTTTTTAACAGCATATTGAATTTGCTGTTTGTGTTATAGGGAAAATCTGCCTGATGAGCAAATGTATTCTTTTTGGTTTTCAACCTTGCTGGGATTGCCCATAGCAAAATAAGCTTAACTAGTGTTATATTTAAACAACTGTGTTTATATGGTATTGCACTGTACTAAGACTGTAATCAGGATTTTAAGATGGAAGGGTTTGAGGGAAGTAGCCTTTCACTTTCTTCATTCATTCTCAGTGTCATCATCAAATGTGATCACTTTAAGGGATTTTCAGTGAAGCAAAAAAGGGATATTCCTTAGCACTCATTTTCCCAACATAGTAGTGTAAATTTTTTTCCACTTATGGCTTCAGAAACACATTGAATCTCTCTTTTGAAAGCTGTTCTCCATGTATTTTTCTCTACTAACTTTGCTGAGTGTAATCAAATTACTATATTCTTTCACGTCCTTGAAAATCTTACTCCTAAAAACTTTGCCAAGCAAGATAGTTGATGTGCATCCAGCCAGCTCCAGTAATATCTTTCATGCTTCCTTTGGCCCATGAATGGCGGGACCCAGAAGCAGCAAATTCCTTGCTACCTGAACCCAAAGAGCAAATGTCACAGAGTCTATAAATATTTGAAAGGGTTGTCCATCAGGATAACCTGTTTAATTGTAGCTAAAAGCACTGGATGTTGATCCCCTGCTTTCTGGGACACTGAATATGAGGTACCTGCACTGATTGCAGTTAAAGCTAGTAGTTAGGTCAATTCATTACATTGTTTTGTTTCAGTGCTGTACTGTCTTAGACAATTTTTGGAGCATAAATCAATAAAGTAATGACTGTTTCCCTGGAGGTCCCACAAATAAGGAATATGCTTATGCTGAGGTTTCACAGGTTTTGCTCTTTTCCATTTTTTCTTTAACCACAGTTTGAGTCCTTTCTTCTGACAAACACTGTAAAAAGACAGTACAAGCCCCAAAACAAATGCCCTCCCCCCCAAAAAAATACTGATTTTTTCAACTCTTTATAGGGACTTGCTTCCACTTTGAAGTCTTTTGGATATTTTTCCATGATATAAGAATTCATATGAAATAAGAAATTCTTAAGAAGAATTGAAATCTTTAAGAAATTGTTGGCTGAAATGCTTGTGATAAAGTGGCAAACTTTTTTGTGTCTAGGACAAGTTTGATAAAGTCAGTGATTGCTTGTACTTCTCTCTGTTAGTCATTACTATACATGAATCCAAAAGTAGCCAAAGGTGTTTTGATTCTGATTCAGGAGAATTTATCCAATCACTGTGACTGAGCTGTCTTTGGCCTCTTTGCTGACACTGCCAACAAGGTTATTGAATGAAGTGGTGTGATGCAAATACTTCCCAGTAGGAACTGAACTGAAAGTACTGGCTTGTTTCAGATAGACCATTGAACAGCTGTCTCATCATAATAACATGCAGCCACTACCAGCTGGAGTTGAATTCAAACCTGTGACCTGTAGGTGAAGGGCTTTGTAGCCATTACCTCTGCCTTGAACCATCTAGCTATTTAGTGTCTTTAGAAGGGGCCTGTTTTGAAAATCTGGTTGGGAAGAGAGAAAGGGAGAGGTTTCTGCCAAAAAAATCTTGTTGCCTTTTCTTCCAATGGAAAATTCCACACATTTGATACCTATTTTGTATTTGCATGAGAAATTTGAGAAAAGCCAGATTTTATCAATAATGTCTGTGGGCCAGGCAAGTCCTTACAGTTACGTCACAGTGGTGCTCAGAGGCCACGTGGCATTATGCCACTAGATGCCTCATTTTTAGCTCAGTCTTCACATATTTGAATGTGTCTCCATTTAAAAATAAGATTGTATTGACATAGTGTCTTTGTTTTGTACAGATCCTGAAACTGCAGTTTTGTAGCAGCTTTCAAGTCCCTGTTGTGCATTTAACTTAGATTTGACAGAAACCACAGAATGTTTTTGTAATGGATATTATCTCTACTCCTGGTCCCTGAAATGCCTTTTGGATGGGCTAATATCAGCAAAATTTTAGTGGGTAGTCAGGGAATTATATAGAAAACATGTAATTGAACTTCATGGGAAATTGTTGACTAATATCCTTCTGATGGTACCTTGGTATCATATATGACTGAGTAATCTGTGTAAAGTGATTTGCATCACAGCCGAGTTAGCGTCAAGGGTATACTTTGGACAGAAGGCACACTTTAGAAATTAGGATCTCAAGTTTTTTTTTTCCATGTGAAAATACACTACATATGCTCCCTGTTTTTTTCAGGGACTATCACACAGCCCTAAAACATTTACAGCTTTGCTTATGCTAGAAGTAGGAGATGAGAGGAGAGAAAATATTACAGTGGGAACTGGTGGCAGCATGAAGCTGCAGCTCTCCATGTGCTTTCAGTGCCTTGTTTATTGCTTCTTGCAGCACAGCCTAGATGAGGCTCATCAAGAGCCAACTCTAATTGAAGCTGTCCTATAAAAGTGCTGTTATGAGCAGATGTGTCTGTACCAGGAATATCTTTTTAATGAACTTAAAAATATTTTAAGATCTAAAATATTTCTGGTTAGAAACAGGATACTTGGCACAGACTGAGCATTTAAGCGTCATCGCAGAAACTTATCTCAATTTTCTCACTCCATTCGCAGTCCCTATTACTTGCCCCTATTAATGCTGTTTGCTTTAAAAGATTTTATTTAATGTGCTTTTCCATCTTGACATATACCACCCCTTTTGAGATAGATTTTTATGAGAGACTGGAGGAAAAAAGTCTCTCACTTAGAAAACATATCAGGGAATATTTCATAGAATCGTAGAATCTTCCGGTTGGAAAAGACATTTGAGAGCATTGAGTCCAGCCGCACCCATCCTCTGCTAAGCCATGTCCTTCAAAAACTCATCTACCTGTTTGTTAAACACCTCCAGGGCTGATGACTCAACCACCTCCCTGGGCAGCCTGTTCCAGTGCCTGACCACCCTTTTGGTAAAATCAAGTCTGAACTTTCCCTGGCACAACTTATGGCAGTTACCAACCTGGTCTGCAAAACTCAAGCCCATGAGCCTTCCTGGCTGCAGCTTTGTGTACCTCACTGCAACCAATCAGAGCTTCTTAGGCTGTCCTTCAGTAATTCAAATTCTCTCCTGTCATTATCTTTCTGGAAAACTGACCAGTGAATTAAAATGTGAGTGAGTCAGTTTAAGTAAAATAACCTATTATTACCCATAAATTTGGATTCATATGTAATTCTTTTTGTTTGTTTGTTTGAAGCAGATTTCTTTGAGTCAGAAGCTCGAGAGAGGAGTTTTCTAGAATGATAAGAAAAGTTGAGCAAATGTGATGGCACTTGGAGAAGGTGGGTAACTGGGTTTTATTTTAGGTTATTCAGGCTATGTCCTGCTAGTAGAAAGAAAACATACAATAAAAAAAAGGCATAACTTGAAGGTGAAGAAGGACTATAATTGGAAGAAAAGCTTAAGCAGGTATTCCAGAGATGTAACTCTTTTCTATGCTTTGCTTTTTCTTTGATCTAAGCCTTTGCAACATCCTTGCTATGTTGTTTTGATGTGGAATTGTAGTTATGTGCTCCTTAGAGAGTATTGCTTGTGAATTCTTCTCTGACAAGGAGGACACTGCAGGGCAGGAGTGTGCATGCTGTGCTAGGGAAAGGGAGAGCAAGAATAACTGTGCTTTGGACTCTGAAGCTACAAGTGAATGAAAAAACCATTCTGTATCAAACCCTAACCTATTACAATTAAAAAAAGAAAGACAGAAAGGAGGAGTTCACTGTATTCTTGCAACAGAAGTGACGTGTTGGCAAGAAAGTATTTAACCTTTAGCTGTGCAAGGCGATGGCTGATTTGTAAGCATGATTCCTTCTAGGCTCTCAGCTGTGTGTCTTGATGCAGAGCTTGTATTCCCTGTGGATTTGGCGCTGTCAGACCTCTTACTTTATCTTGTGAGGATAAAAATTATCTTGAGTAAAAGCATCATGTCCCACTACAGGCAAGGTGCTCTCCTGGAGGGCTGATGGCTGGCAGCAGTGCTATACCCTTGTTGCTGTTGAAGCAGCTGGCTGGAGGTGCGGAGCGGTAAGGCATTAAGGGAGATGCTGGATAGGGCTGGGGAGGATAAAGTAGGAAGCAAGGAACTGTTTTATAGCAGAATTCTGAGCAAAGACTTCTTTGTCATAAGCACTGTCAAACAGCCTTGTTGCTACGGCAACACCAGCTAGATAACCCATTTGGGAAAATACTTGTAGGACCTAACACTCTATCATCTGTCATTCAATAATTTCATGTTCATAATAACTAGGAAATCAATGGCCATCCTCTGAGACAGTCTGCTGAAAGGCTAAACACGCCGCTGCCAGCGCGCAGCCCAGCTTGTCTCAGCTTGCTGAGAGACTCGCACTGACCACGGAGGGTGCGGCACTGCTGTCTTGCGTGGACCCACTGAAGACAGGTTGAGGTTCTCGATCTTATTAAACTGTGCTGTTGACATCCATAAGAGAGAGAAGCAAATAGCATATAAAGCAGTTGTTATGGTGTGAGGAAACAAAGGTTTAGGTAGAACTAACATTTCATATTTTAAAATACCAAGGGAAACTATGTGCTCAAGTTATCACATGGCCAGCATGAACAAATTCAGTAACTTAAAGGCATTTTTTTCTTATCTTCGCTTTCTAATTAAACTGCTTATCACTATAAAGGCTGTGTTACCTGCATGTTATGCATTGAATATAAAGCAATCATGGAACAGTAATTAAAATTCTTAAACATGCACCCGTTGACTTTACATACAATTAGTTTACTGCCATGTGTCATTTATTAACAGTGCAAGTTTTCAGAACTGAGTCCCTGGTTGACTATGCAAGGAGAGATGTATTTAATAATTACTTTGGCAATGCTTATGTGTTTTGACAAAAATGTGCTAATATATATCTCTGGAAAGCAATACTGTAAATAAAAGCATGTGAAACTGAGGTCTGAGGAGAGATTAGTACTCCTTGCCGATTGGGATATTACAAGCTGAAGGAAAGGTAATTCTTACCACTCTGTTATTAGTATTTGAAAGATGCTCGGTCTCATAATTTGCAACAGTTTATTTTTCCTCTTAAAAATTATTTTGGAGCACAGAGGTAAGGTAGCACTTTTCCAGCTGACTATTTCAGCACGTTTTATGTCCAATTAGTCGACAATGTAGGGCAACCGCATGCAGGGACACAGGACGAGTCTTTGGAAACAGACTTCTTGTTTGTGCTAGGGAATGTGGTGAATACTCAGGTCGGGTTTTTATGGTTTTCTGCAAAGAGGACACGCTTCTTGAAGGGAAATTCGTGGTTCACTCTGGAAATGTAGTTAATACGTGAAATGGTACCTTAGGCATTAGCACTGGAAATAAGAAGGCATCACGGTCCTTCTCGTTTTGTACCCAGAGGTCAAACTGAGGACTTCCAGGGTGGTGACTTCAAGCTCTTCATTATGTGATACCCTGCTGTGGTTTCCTGAGGTAAACATTTGCTTCTGCAGCTTTTGAAAACTTGTTTGATTACAGCACATCCAATTACAGGCTCAGTGTGTGCTTTCTGCATAAAATATTTTCCGTTGTTCACATTAACAGAAGTACCTGCAAGTCCTAATTCCTGGCTCTGACTTGGGTACTTTATGTCTCAGAAGCAGGCTGTGTTTCATTTGTCCACTTGCAGTGTATTATGTCAGGTTTGGAAAAATAATTTCCTGGAATAGACCTGTTTGAAAGTGGGAGAAGATACCTGTTTTTTATGTTCTCCAGCATACTGGGTTCAGTGAATAAGACAGAGGTTAAGGAGGGTGCCAGAGCTGAAGATGTTACAGCCCAGCTGTGGAGGAGCCCAGAATTTAGTTCAGGCAGAGGAGGAGTTGAGATTTCATGGCGAGGTACCTGATGAAGAAGGAATTCCTGAAGGAAATTAATTTAAGGAGATGTATGAATGAGGTTCCGGGAAAAGTTTGGCCTAGAACAAATAGAATAGTTATCCTCAAATTATAGAGTTTCATAAATAGCAGTAGAGAGGTGTAAGTGGGAAAAAAAGAAGTCGGATGTGTTAAGAAAGAGCTGTGGGAGCAGGAGCAGTGATAGGAGAAAGTGACAGATGAGCTTTGATGTCTGAGTCTCTGATGTTGATGATTTGTACCTTGAATAAGAAATGATTAAAAATACATTTTCTCATCAAAACTACTCAAAATGGAAATACTCAATCAACAGCAGGCAGCACTAACAATGGTCAAGCTGTGATGTGGCTCAGACTTTCAGGTAGACTTTTTGATTCCTTGTGGAAAAACAATCTGGATGTTTTGGAGAAGACACCAAAGGGGTTAGCAATAGACTAAGAGAACTGAGGAACTATCCTCGAGAAAATTACTTCAAGATAACAAGCTAAGAAGGAATAAGAACAGGTGACTGGAGAGGAAACAAGTGGCACAAGTAACTTTTCAGACCACATCAATTTAGCAATCCTTGTGGCTGTCAGTTTTGTATAGGAAGTAATTTTCTCATCTGTGGGACAAAATGAAGAAATAAGGCTTTCTCATGTGCACGACTGCTAGGTACCTCCTGTGTGTGCTTTGCAGGGTCAATGCTCCCACAGACTCTCTCGTTGCCTCCCTTGACACTGGGACATTTGGCAAAGGAGAGGTTGTCTTGTGAGGGCAAATGAACTTGTTCTGCTGTGTAATTAGTTGGCAATTTTTATTCAGCTTATTAAAGAAATGCTGGGAAGCAGTGCAAAAGTTCATTTATTTGCCTTTATGAATGGAATTGGCAGCTTCCATGATTCCTATGGCGATTTTTGTATTTGCTTTCGGTGGACCTGAAGGAAGTAGTTGTAGAGATATGGATGCATTTATTATTTATTAGTTAGGTCTTGTGTTTTCCCCCAGCATTTGTCAGTAACTGCTATTTTCTGTCACACACTGGAAGATGGAAAGGATGAGAATTTGCAAGAGCGCTGAGGGAGCACGAACTGTGACTACCTCTCCCATGGTTAATGTGAATGGATAAATACACAACATCATTTTCCAGTGCTGGCACTTGCTTCAGCTGTGTGAGTCCTCCTTCCCCTGCCTCTTCTAATAGAAGAGGAAATCCAGGAGGAAGCTATAACGTGACATTCCCTGTGTGTTGCAGGGGATTGATATTGCCTCCCCTGGTGCTGCTTTGATGAATCTATTTTTAGTGAGGAGTTAGATCAGTAAAGCTTGCACTGAAGAGTGTGAAATAGCATTGATCAGGCTGACTTCTGAAGTAGGGTGAAAGACAAAAAAAATCAATTAAACCTGTGACCCAGGCTTTCTGTTTAATTTTGCTGTGTGCAGAAAAGCAGGTGTTCAGCTGTTGCTTGCTTTAGCACCCAAAGCTGGGATGTCCTGGGAAGCAGCCCCAGCAAGCATGGCTGGGCTCACCCTGCTTCAGAGGTTTTGGCAGGCTGTCCCATTTGCCAGCCATTGGGCACACTCTGAGTAGGTGTCCATAGCCTCCTGCCGAGCAACCAGGGTGATGTTAGAGTTCAGCTTTTGGGAGAATGCACAGGAGGAAGAATGCTGGGAGAATTTTGAAAGCAAAGGTGAAGTGAGATAAGGCAGAGCAGAGTTGGGAAGGAGCAGGATGTGATGGACAAAAGGATCGCACAGTAGCGGGGACCTGTTTGGAGTTGAAGGTACAAATGTGGAGTTATAGCAAGGCACAAGATTTAAGCTGGGCATAGGAAACAAGAAAATGTGGAGCAGGATATGCAAAAGTAAAATTTCACTCTACAGTAAAGCAAGTAGGAGAGAAAATGAGATAAAACTGCATAGGTTTGTGTTGCCAGCTGGAAGTTAGTTCAAGTTTTCTTATGCGCATTCTCTATGATTTATTGTAAGAGCTGCCTTCAAAGGATTTTTTGTTCAAAATTGGGTTCCATGTCATGCTATTTTTATTTCTTAACAAGGTGTACAAAAATCTCAAAATGTTTTTGTTATCCCAGATAATTGCTGAAATTCATTAGATGCCATCCTCTGGCGTGTTACTGCTCCGCTGTTACTTGCTTGGTGCTAAGTAGCTCCCTCACCACAGAACTTGTTGGTGCTTCTGCACTGCTACTGAATTTTGAAAATTATTTGTCATATTTCAGTATTATGCATTTCTACATTTCTGTGTTACTGATACACTTGTTAAATAGTTATAACTTTATCTGACTTGGTGAGTTACATTGATATCTCTGTATGAAAAATTCTGTATGAAACTTGACTTCTGTTGTTATGCAGATAATTTACCAATATGTAGATTTTTTGATGCAAGTTAAAATTAATGATTTCAAAGTAGTCTGTTTTACTTGCTTGGAATTGTTTGCTCTTCTGCTTGTGCCTGAAGGAATAAAAAGTACTTTCAAATAGAAAACAGACACTTACATAAATTGGTCTCCTCTCATCAATAGGACAGAGTTTAGAAAAACTAGATGAGGATGACAGTTTTTCAGGACCTTTGCTTCTCATCCTTACTTTATCACTTAACCTGCCATTAGGATAAGGATGTGTTTGGAAAAGCACCTAAATGATTAATTTTATCAGATGGATTGTGACCTTTTGTGGAATGTTTATAGGGTGACCTACAGTAGAAGGTAGAAATATGGCACAAGTGCCTTCTGCATTCATTCCTAGATGTACAGAAATCTGGTCATTTCACATGGTGATTTTGATGTGGTCATAGCTGTGTCTGCACCCTCTTGCCTGGTGATCAATATGCATATCTTTCATAACTTAAAAGAAGGCACTCTGTAATCAGAGCAATTAACAGCTAAATGAGCATTGTGGTCAGCTGCTGCCTCCTTTGAGGTCAACCACAATGCATCTATGTTTATGATTTTTTCTAAGAAAGTCAGGAGAAGCTAATTTAATTTGAATGTCTAACAGATTTCCAGAAGTAATTAATGAAGTTGTCAGGATTGTCCTAGAATACTTGTGTCATTTTTTTTGCAGCAAGGATGAGCCCATCCTGCTTCTAGTTCTGAATACCTTGCATCAGGAATATACTGTCAGATTTTAATCTATAGTTTTTTGGAGACCTCTTGGGTGTATGTTTATGATTTATTGACAAAAATAGCTTTTACGGATGCTTTACAAAATTCTCACTGGAGTTTGCTCCATTTCTTTAAATATATCATCACTGGTTTTCTGCCTTTGCAATTCCAAACAGCATTTTGGACGAGAAGTATGCTGAAGTCATGGGTTTTTTCCTTATCATCTTTATTCCAACCAAAAGTGGGAATGTTTCTTAAAAAAACCCTTTTCTTACATGGTACCCCAGTTCTGAGGCATACATAGCATCCAAACTTTTGTGTAGCTAAAATAATACCTGAATTTTTAGTTCATGTTTCTAGCTTGAGACAAGACTCTGTCTTGTTTGCCCTGAACTGACAATATTGCTCACTGCATGATAGTTTCCTAATTTATTTGACCATCACTCTTCGGGTCCCTGAAGCATTGCAGTAAATCCTTAACACGTCTGCAGAAGGGGAGGAGTACAACCTTACAGCTTCTGGTGAGTCACTCCAGTGGCATGGCAAGGTCACCCTTGAAGCAGTAACTTTTGAAGAAGATCACAGTGGACAGAAAAATATGTCTGATACATCTAGGTAGTGTTTAACCATGGAAGAATTGTTGTCTTTTGGTAGAAGTCAATTACTCTTTCAGAAAACTTGTGATTCAGGAGCTGGAGGAGGAAAGGCATTGTTTACCATAGCAACCTTAACATCCTGTTACAGTATGTCTGTCAGTTGTGCAAGGACTAATTTATCATGTAAAGTGTATGCTACGTATGTCACATTTTACTGTCTGTTCATTTGTTTTGATAATCAAGATCTTGACAGATTTGTCCCACATGGTAGGATTTATAGTAAGGATTTTCTTATCACTGAATTAAGTTGATACGTATAATCCTAGTGTCCTGCACAAGACCTGAATAGAAATGAAAGAGATTCAAACTAGATGTGAAGGTCTTGCAGGAAAAACACTGCCTAGCCTCAATCCATTATTCTCCTTGATTTTTTTCCTTTTTCTTTTTTTTTCTGCCATGGTTTGTTTGATATCTCTACAGGAGCAATCACTGAGAAGACAATAAGCATTGACTTTGACAAGGTTAAATATTTCCCCTTCTGTTAAAAGGTCTTTCTGTTTTAAAAGGTGAGAAGTTTAATTCTGTAAAAATGAAACACCAGTGAATTTTGGAAATATGCTGCTTTTCCCTCCCGTGTACGCGCTTGGATACATCCTGCCTGTAATTCTTCCCTGTGGTAAATGAGAGCATCTTTCTCTCCTTTCTGAAGAAGAGTTGAATATGTCAGGGCTGACTTCTTCTGGACAAGCAGAAATGTGGACAGATTTAGCTACAAGTGATACCTACCTGGCCTGAAGCTCTTTATTTTCCTTTTGAGGTTAAATTATGCGGTAATACTGAAATTGTCTCTGAAGTGTATGAGATTAGGTTTATCCATTTTTGTATTACAGCAGAGTGCTTTGGTCTGAGTGGGCAAGTGGATGGGGTAGGTGTGAGGCCACAGGGAAGGTGTGCATCTTTCTGTGAGCATTTTCAAATTCTTACAAACGTAAGTACAGGATCTGGTTTACTGGAGGAGCTGGCAAAGGTTGTACAAGTCGCATTGAACATTTTGAGATAAATAACTTCAAATAATATCTCCTAAAATCTCTCTCCTGCAAGAATATACTTTTATTTTGTTCTTATTTTAAGAAATAGCATCCCTTGCTTTTCGTGAAGTATAAGGGTACTAATGGCACTCACTGAACTGTTGGACAAAGTAGAGTAGACATTTCCTAATAAGTAAATACATTCAGATAAATCACACAACAGTTTGAGTTGGAAGGGCTTTTTAAAGATCATCCTTTTCCCAGCCCTAGGACCAGAGAAAACATCAGTGGAGAATTACAAAGCAGAGATTCTTTGAGCAGATTTGTGTTTCATTTCTCATGTATTTCTCTATTCTAGATTCTGCTTTATATTTATTTATGACTGATATTGACAACCAAAATACACTAGGGAGCTCGGGTGTGTATTTCAAAAGGAGCGTATTTTGAAATCTAAAATGCAAAACTTCAGGAAGACAGTGTTTTCACTGCGTGAAAGTTTAAATTGGGAAGGATTTTCATCACAGATGAATTGCACTGGTATTGTTACTGTTTCATCTATTAATACTTACTGGTGAAGAAGAGCGCTAACAGGTTCATCTTCAGAAAGCACCTGGGGTTTTTAACTGCTTTGCTCTTGGTAAATTGAATAAGACTCATGCTGCTACAATTCCTGCTTCCCACCTGAAGGGTGTGGGTGATTTTGGTGTTACAGGGTTTTATATGTTTTTTCTGCCAAATAGTAGTTCACTTTAATTGGCACTATTCTATTACTGTAATGTGATTAAATGCTTTTCTTTTACTGTACGTTGCCCTTTTGCTATTTTAGGAAGATATATTCAAAAAGTGTTTTTAATGCCCATGTCCCAAGAGCTCAGACAAAACAGAGGCCCTGGCATGCTGCAGTAATGTTAAAGAGGAGTGCAGGGGAAGCAGCAACCACACAGAGGTTTTGCGGCGGAGGTGTCTCTGCAGTTGAGCGGTAAGGGCCAGGCAAGCACCCACCCACTGAAACTGCTGGCGTGTGACAAATCTCCCCTCTGAAGCTGACAAGCTCTGGGGTTTGACTTTTTGTTCAAAGAGGAAAGAGCAGATTTCAGACTAAGGATTTGAAATTTCATTCAGCGATAAAGCAGGATTTTCTATGCTAATTTCTTTTCCACAGGACATCAAAACAGAAGAAAAAGAGGCATCGTTAATCGGATTTCATTTGTCTCTGTCTGTGTGGCTCTGCAGGAGTTTTTTCACTCTTTCTATAATTTTTCTTCCTAACTCCTTTTACCTGAGCTCAGACCTGGCATTGTTGTTTTACTGTGGCCTAGGTGAGCATGGCAGGGAGCTGGGGTTTGGGGGTGACGTGCTGGCAAACCTGAGGGGGGATACTGGGGGAGCTGGAGGCACCCTGACACTGGCAGAGCAGCTGGTGCAGGGTCCCAGCAGCTCCAGGGCCAGAACTGGACTCTGCCCAGTCAGCCATCTGGGTCAGCGTCCAGCAGACCCATGCACCTCCTAGACAGCTGGCACAGTAACGAAACACCAGCAATTTTCAGAGAAAGACACATCTAATAACATTATTTTTCTTCTAGAGCAGACGGTAAGGTAACTAAAGCCAGGTTGATTAGGCTTCATTGGGATTTTTACTTAATGATCTTCTAGAAAGCAGGTGCACTGGCAGTAATTTTAAGCTTTAGAAAGCCCAAATGGTGTAAAAAGTAAACCTTTTGCACTGTGGGGATTTTATAGGAGGGGGAGCCACAGTAGTTTTAGATCATTACAAAGCATTTGCTGACTACAACAGAATTAATGGTGCTTTTATGGTAGTTAGTTAATGACTGTCAACAAACAGAGTTGATTTCAGTTCAAATTGTAATTTTAAATCAAACTAGCCAGCTATCAGACACTGGAACAATGTGGATGGTTTCTTCTGCAGCGTCGCGTGATGTGGTTCTTTATCCATCATCTGTCAGGTGTGTTTGGGAGCCAGATTTGAGATTTAACCACATGTGCCACCTAATACTAATTTTAGGTTGATGAAGGGTCATGAGTAGCTACATAAAACCAGCAACTCCCCTCTGCTTAACTACTCTTTTAAAGATCTGGGTCATTTCTATGTTGAAAAATCATTTTGTACTATCGTAACATGAATTTCTCACAGTTAAATTACAACATCTTTATGCTTTGGCAAAGGAGGAAAGGAGTTGCTTTTATGGCCTGGTTTGGTACAAGTCTCCTTTTGAGCTTCAAGCCATGAAAATCCATTCAAGGACATGAAAACTTCCCAAATCCCAGAGTTTTTTTTCTAGGGCATAGTAGGCAATTCATACACGGCAAGACAGAATAATGTATTATATTGTATGTGTGCCGGAACAGTTCTTCCAGGTTGTCAGCTGTATGAGCTTTGAAAATGAACAGTGAAGTGTCTGTATCGGTAAATATGTCTCTATAATGGTAGGACATTATTCATGACAGGCTACTCTTTTGTGCATCTTTACCTGACTTTTGAATTATGCAGATGTGCCGAAACTACTCTTGTAGATGTATCCACCTAATGGTACTTAAAGTGGAAGGCAACCAAAAAGGAAATAGTCAAATCTTACCTCTAGCTAGTATACTTAAGCCTCTCTGGGATGAAGGTATGTTCAGTATCATCCTTGCCTAAGTATGTCTTCTTCAGTTTTCTGATCCCTCCAATGGCTATGCCTGTCATTTTCCGCAAGGGACTTTCTCAAGCTTTTAATTAAGAAATGACACAAGACATTTTAATTACATTTGAGTACTGGAGACTGTGAGGGTGGCCTCAGCAGAACAACTTGGATGGGTGTAAAAGTCCTCCACAATGCATTCTTTGAAAAGCTCTGATTTAATCTTAAAGTCTTAAAAGGTTCATTGAATTAATGCTCTTGCAAGACAGGAGTTACTTATTTTATAGGAATGTAAAAAGGAAGAGCTTTTCTAATGACACAGTTTTCAAAGGGAAGAACACAGCCAAGGAGTCCTCACTACTGCTCTCATCCTCTGAACGAGTTCCTGCTGCTTCAGCATTTGAATTAGAGTTTTGTACTGTGAGCTCAGTTTCTCATTGATGTGTTTCATTGATACCTGCCTTTGTTTGGTCTGGGCCTGAACTTGGCATGTAGTATCTCAGTCCTAGACAGTTTGTCTTTCCCACACAGTTATAAGAAAAAAAAAAGCTCAGATTTAATCTTCAGGTGTGGTGAAAAAAATCTGATTCTTTTTTTTTAATAGCTGTAGCTTGAAAAGCTTTGAAACCAGTGAGGACAATAATAAAATATACTTTTATAAACGTTTGGAGTCCAAAGTCATTATGTGACCATTAATAAGCCTTGTAATGCAGTTGGACTATATGGAGTATTGCCAGCTAATGTTAGCTAAGGAACTTTCAGATTAATACCTACTCTAGCTTTTTGTGCAAGAGCTGCTAAATTTGGAACTTCAGATTTGAATTAGTAAGGGATCATATGAGATTTCTGAAGAGGCCAATGATAAACACGTAGGCAAGCTACTGCATGGAGAGATCTTGCTGCTGTACTCTCTCTTGTAGCTCCCAGAAGTCGGTAAGCAGGCAGATGACTGTTATCTGTTGTAAGGTTGTCTAATACCTTTTTGAACACTTTTGTGCTTTTGCCTTCCAGTGAGTTTTAGTAATGAGTTCTACTGTCAAATTGCTTGGAAAAAAAAGGAGACTCCCTTATGTTGCTTTAAATGTATTGTCTGATTATTTCATTGTGTAATATGAGAAGGAATGGATTCTGTATGAGGGCAAAATTATAGATTAAGATGAAAGATGCAGAGAAAGTGAACTATTACACTTCTCTGTTTCTCATCTGTTCTTCCTAGCTCTTCCATTTCCATTTAGTGTTTTAGAGATGGGAAGCCCAGGACTGCTGGCAGTATTCAAATATAGGTATTGCTGGGGTTTATGCAGTTTCACAATGATAGTTTTTGCTCCATTATCAGTCTTTTCCTAAAAATTCTTACTTTCTGCTTGACTGCTTACTGTAGTTGAGCCCTGAACCTCTATTTCAAGGAAAATATCCTCCAGGTCTGTATGCTCAATAGAAATAACTACTTTAGAGACCACGACTCTGGATTTTTTAGCAATGTTCTTTAAGTGCATTACTTAATGCTTATTTACATGGGACTTTACATTCCAATTTATCTGTAATCAGAGGGCTTTTCCACAACTCTGTTCAGCCATCTCAGGTTTGGTTATTGTGAGTAAAATTTTGTCATTTCCATTTAGCAATGCTAAAGTAAAGGATTTGAGTTTAAATAAGTCTCTCTTCTTTGAACATAAATTAATATTCCTGCAAATATTGTGTTTTATGGTAGATACACTTTTTTTTTTTAATAAGGCATTCTGTAAGTGTGTTATGAAGTGTGTGGGAAACATAGTTTTATCTTGATATAGATTTTCAGCTGTCTTTTGTGGGGAATGTGGTTTAATTTTCCATTTTTTTATATTTGCCAAAATCCATTTCATTGGAACCAAAGACTAGTTCAGTGACACTGTACTTCCATGATTTGCACCTTTGTTTAGTCTACTGCATAATATAAATTATGTTACTTTACAGGTCAAGCTATTTAACTTGCATGCAAGTTCTGAGTCTTTGGGTTACATTTACTGAGGGTTTTTAAGTTTTTCTCTGCAGTCGTAGGCCTGGAAAATTCCTTATTTTTCTAGTATACAAACTGACTGATGCATACAGTCACCTGATTCCAGCAGCTGGGGCTTTACAAAAAACACTAATTATCATGATGAACTATAAGGTCTGTCCAGACTGAGGTCAAGCTTTATGAGTCTGAGCCTTTGTTTAGAACACTGAAGAGAAGCAAAGGGTTTCTCCAACTCCCTTTGTTTTATGAAATTTTTGTTTTACAGATATGCAACCCTAAGACTATAAATTGTATTGTTGTTTATTCTGTGAGATAAATTCCTGAGAATTCTTCAAAATTTATAGAGTAAATGCATTGGGGTTGATAAATTCTTGAGGAGAGTGTGAATTCAAGGACATGCAAAGGAGGCTTGGAATTCCACGTTTGCCTCACTGGATTTCACCGCTGAGCTTGGATCAACAACTTCACTATCCTCACTTAAAATAAATGTTATATTATATGTCTTTTAGCTGTATGATAAAGAAGATACGAAGGAGTCAGTGGCCTTTAATTTGCAGTGTCACTCCCTTGAGTTTTTTGTAAGGATAAACATTCACGCACGGGTGCTTGTGATTAGGCACTTCTATACCTCAATGAAGAAGCTGTATGCCAAGTGTATAAGTCATCTCCTAGGTGCCTGAAATTAATAAGGGGACCTAAACAAGGACCCCTTATCTGAAAATGTTACTAGAAATTTTGCTGTAACTTTCCTGAAATTAAACTCCATCCCTTTGCATGATTGCATTCCTGGTTTGACTATAAATTATGATTTTAGTCTTTATGGTAACATTAAATTGTATGTGGTGAACATGGAGAACTCCACAATCAAGAAAAATATTCAAATATCTTTGAATTACGTGTAGAATAAGCATTACTTGGTTATGGTTTTGTACCTTTTTGGTCCCTTTTGCTATGAATTTTATCTTGGATACAAGTGAGAGAATGAAGGAAAGACAGAGATTGCTTTCTCACCGACATCAAATCCAGCTTGACCAAAGCACATCATACATTTCAATTTAGTCATTAGATCAATCAAGTTTTACCTTGACTGTCATTCTATACTGCACAAAGTTTGGTATTTTGACTGCATATAAAATCAAAGCAGCCTATTTAGATGGAGCTCAAGAATCTAGAAGTACACCTTTCCTTCTCGAATAAATCTTTTCAGCCCTGCAGACTGTGCCCATTAGTGGCTGCAGAGGCAGAAGACAGAACCCTTTTACTCTCTGTATGGGCAGAGGACAGGCACTTGATAAATGAATGGAGAAGCCTATGTCAGCTTCAGAGAGGGAAACAAAAGAACTAGAGGAAGAGCAATGAAAAAGGGGACTGTCAGGGGAAACTGCTGAAAGATTAACTGTAGTTTTCCATTTCTTGTTTTATCTGTTCAGGTCGGAGGTTTGGGTTTTAGTTTCTTGTACTATAGAACTAGATTCCTCTTGTAATATATTCCTTTTCTCCCCATTTATTTAAAGAACTAATTTTAAGGGACTATCAAAAATATACTTGGGTAAATCATGGCTCCTTTTATGAATATAATTTAGTTTTCAGACTGTGCATATGTCAGAGGAAGAAGTTGTGTCAGTGGAAGGAGAGAGCACTTTCATCGGAAGATGGCACAGTCCTTGCACGACGGTTGTCTTATTCATTGATCTGACTTCCTTAAGTTCAAAATTTACACATCTGAGAATCCTTCTGCACCTCACAATATAGAAACCTTCAAATATTGAGTTGATGTTTGCTTCATAGTTTTAAACCTCTCAGCATGAACAGCATTTCATGGGAATGTGGAGGAGGAGAACAGAGGCTGATTCTTTCTGACGGTGATGAACCCACCTCTGTGGTTTGTCTTTTGAAACCCTAGGACTTTGGAAAAGTTCAGAACCAAACCTGCCTGCTCAGATTCTTCCACCAAATAAAAATTGATCCTAATGTTATATTTTAGAACAGTGCTGGAAGCTGAAATGAGAAGAGCTTGCTCTGTTGATTTTCATTATTTGATTCCACTTGACTATGCTCACTTATTAAAGGAGATGAAATTTAATTAAGATTTAGTCTCAACCTATCTGTAATTTACATGGAAGTTTTAGCAAACTTTACTAATACACAGAGTTTGCTGCAATGGACCAGTTTTTCCTTTAGGTTTCTCTGCTTGGCTTTCATCCTGGCTGTTAGGTAAAATTAAGGCCCAGAAAATCAGATTATTATATCCCAAGGGGCAGGACTGATAAGCAGCACATGATTGTTGATCCTCTTGCTACCCGGTGTTGGTGGTGTTTGAGGTGCTGCTAGCTGCAAAGCCAATTTGTTAACAATTAGTGCTGATTAGAATCATTTCCTGTTATCGATTTTGAATGTTTGACAAAGCACTTCTAGGAAACTGCACCCAAAAAAAAAATATATATAGTAGCATATTAGCTGTACATCAGTGCTTAGTAATTACAGCTCTTTAGGGTCCAGTGTCAATCTTAACTAACTGGTTTTGTTGGTTTCCAAGTGATTATTTCTGCTTTGGATCCCACCTGCTGTCCCCTCCAGATTAAAGATGCTTTGAAACAAGGATATAGTTCTTGATTACCAGAGTTGCTGAGAAGGGGTGATAAAACAAAAGTAACTTTTTAATTTTATGTCTGGGTTTATCATGACTTGGGCTTTTTATCTGTACATGACTACTAATAGATTACATGATAGACAATATAGGAATTAATATCAGCCTGGAATTAAGTGATTTCTATTAGCCTTAACAGTTAACATGTGGATTTAATTTTAAATGCATCCTTGCCTTTATACACACATTAAGAATTGTAGAGCCATTAAAATCTAATTTGCAAATGGTAAAAATAGATATAGTGCCATGTTATAATAAAAACTTTGATGTCTAGGATTCCAAGAGGGTGTATCTGTTGAGTTTCATGGAAATTGCGGCTATAGTTACTATTTATCTGTTTTACATGAAAGAATAGACTTGAATGTGAGATTATTTATTCTACAGTACAATGTGTGTATATATGCAAAATGCGGCAGATCACCTCCATTTCCACATATACTAGATATCTATGACAGGAATTTTTTGGCTAAATTTGGCAGTGGCAAAGTGCAAGCTAGCAGCATAGCCATCTGGGTTAATTTTCTCTCCTTCCTTTTTTGCTTTAAATTTTTAGCAACGTCAGCTCAGGTTTCACTACCACTCATAAAATGCTTACAAATATTTTAAATGTATCCCATGATCCCTATTGCACAAGGTGGAGACCTAACACAAGACTTGTGCCTTTCCCACCCCTATTCATGAATTAGTCTGACAGTTCTGTAAAAATTAAGGCTAGTGTGGGTGAAAATATGTGAAGCTTAGTCCCCCTAACCTTAATAAACAGAGATGGTATTGACACAAGTGAATTTTGTTTAACCACAGTACATTTGCTTCTTAATTAGTGAATATTCATCTGTCATCAGCAGCAGCTATGACACCCCTCCCCGCTAACACGTTCTGTCATAAATAATCAATGAGAGGCTATTAATATTCATGAGTGAGAATCTGTGTAGTCATGTGCACTGATGCAGAGACAGGGGGAGTGTTGCCATGAACTGAGTCGAAACTCTGTGTGTGTATACGTGAGTGTAAGATAGTTAGGGAAGGGGAAGAAGAGCATGCTGCCACACGCTGCCCTGCCTTGTGCTTCCAGCTAACGGTGGTGTGCCTGTGTTTCAGGGCTGGAATGACTGATGAAAAACAGTAGTCAAGTCTGGAGGGTAATTCCCTGTCAGTGCATTTGCTTTGCAGTGCTGGGGAAATTAGAGGCTTTGCTGTTGTGTTGCTTATTAGGATGGGCTGCAATCTGTGCACTTTTCAGAAGAGAGAAGAACACTACAAACTGCTGTATGAAGTTTCCCAGGTGAGTGCAGAGGATATTATCAGCATCTCCAGAATAAAAATGTGTTCTTTACGGAGAGTAAGTAATGATGCTTTTGTTTTGCTTTGCCTTTTCTTTTTTTTTCTTTGCAAAATTGCTAGCTAAGTTCTTTGGAGGGCAGGGGGGTGTTGGTAATTATTATTAGTATTTTGGGTGCCTGTTGTTTTCTGCTCATTTGCCACTCCCCCTTCAGATGACTTCCTGTGGGATTCTTTTAACATTTTTGTGCATCCTCTGCCAAGATGTCAGTCATATAGCAGCAGTCTCGCTCAACCATATCGGTGATGTTTTAAGGGAGCCCTTAGCTTTGGTAATAAGACTGATTTCAGATAAGTTGCTCTATTGCCTCTGAAAGCATTTGGTCTGTGTTCTCAGGTATAAAGTTTTTATGGCATGTCTGTGCTGGCCAAGAAGTATGTTAGATTTCCATATTAATTAATTAAAATAGAAATGATTCTGAAATGTACTTTTCACCTTTAAACAGGTACTGAGTACAACAGGGTATCCACGTCTGTGTGCTGCTTATTCATTCATTTTGTGTGTTATTTCTATTTACTATGAGCCAAAGATCTTAATCCCATCTAGATATGTTCGTGTCTCTTTCAGCATTGTAGCAGTATGTTTAGCAGTGTAGCAGCATACTGCTAACGTGTTCCCAGCTCCTTCAGAATAAGATGAGGAAAGATGAAACAAGCACTTCCCTTTAATAGCCCATAATTTTTGCTGAGGTCCTACTGAATCAGTATTTGATTCGCAGCTTTTTGTTTGTTTGGTTGTTTTTTTTTCTCTTGGCACAGCAAACCCTCACATACTGAAGTTCAGTGCCTTTCAGCATTTGTTCTCTCCCTCTCTGTAATTTGTCCTCGCTTTGACACATTGCCGTTGACAGAGGCTGAACGTTTGCAGTTTTCAACTGTTGTTGCTGACAGGCAGCACGGGGAAGAAAACAGCTTGCAGTGCTGGTGGTCTGTTGGCACAGCAGCAGCTAAGTGCCCATCGTGGACTGGTTCCCTCCGAGTTCTTCCTAAAGTGATTCATTTCACAGTGGGCTAATTACAAAGTGGATTCTCTATACATGAAGCAGCCTCCTCAGTTGTGGTGTTAATGCACGTTTTCATGGTAATATGATCAGAGCCTCATTAGCCAGTTTCCAAAATGATCCTCTGCATTAATTAAATATAAAAATGACTCTTTTTATCACCATAGAGAGGAAGAAGAAGATTAACATTGTTAATTACTGCTGGGGGCAATACCTCTGATCATTTTTTACCACAGAACCAGCAGGGGTTTTCAGTCCTAAAACTGTGTCTGTTTGTAAGTAGCGTGCCCACTGCCTTGCCTGGTGAAGATGGTCTCTAGGTGGAACACTTCCCTTTAGTTCAGTAGTTAGTCGCAATCTCATCATCATGTTTTCTTACAGTAACAGCACAGGGAGAAGCATAGCAGCACGTTTCCCTCTTCTCCCTTTCCCACTCCCCAGCTCTGGATTGCCAAACAAATCTGAAAGTGTAAAATGGAGAGAGTGGAGTAGCCTGGTGTATGCTTTCTGTGCCAGGAAATAAGAAATGCAGCTTGTGCAATGAAGGGGATTAGACATTTCTTAAAGGTATGGATTTGTGTAAGGAAAAAAAGAAGCTGTGCCAGGTTTAGAGTGAATACATTTTCAAAATGGTCTTTGCATTAAGGTTGCATAGTATAATAAAGGCTATTGAAATGACCAGCAAACCAAAAGTGGGGTTTCAAAAGAGACCCTAGAGAAAGTCTTCCCTTTATCTGTTACCTTTTCTGCTGTTGAGTTGGAGTGTCCGTGGATGTGAACAACCAAGGTGCAAAATGAACTAATGTTTTCACTTTTTACTCTGGTTCGTGCCAGATAAAGTGTAATCTCTGGGAAGATCTGAGTGAGATTCCCTGGGGAGTTGAAATGCAGTAAGCCTGGTGCTGCATCTTGTGCCGTTAGGGAAATGTCACTGATAAGGTGCAGAAGGAGAGCAGAGAAATGACTTACTGTGCTTGCTGCCAGATCCTATGTTCATCTCTAAACTCATCCCTATCTTTGTTTCAGTGTATGCGGGTCAGAGCCCAAAGGATACTGAGCATATTTTTAACCAGGTGCTACAGTTGAGATTGAGTAGTATCTTGCACCAGAACTGCTTCTGTGTACAGTACTGATTTGCTGCAGTAGAATATGATAAATTAAATTAAGCCAAGGCAGGCATTGCAACTTGATTTGCAAATCCCTTTTTAACTCTCTAATCCTGTAGTTCCTATACCACAGCTTTGGTTCTTTCATCTGCATGATTTCTAGAGAGCTTGGGACAAGTTAGCCTGTCAGGGACATGAACTGACTGAGGATGAGCTGTCGCTCACTAGCATATGTGGATCAAAAAGATTAATTTGTATTCATAAAAGGAAGCAATCCTAGCCTCAGCTCTCACCTTTCCAGTGCTAGGCTACCTGATGCTGTGGGTGGTCTGTGAACTTAAGTACTTAAAAATACAGTAAACAAAGGAAAGCGTGTTTGCGAAGGAAAATCAGGAAAGCACTTACGGTGAGGGGTGTTTTCTGCAACTCTTTGTAGTGAGGTCAGATGCAGCACCAGAGAGTTTTTTGTTGTAGAACTGCTGGGAAATGAAGAAATCATTAGAATATATGTAATTCCTCACTCTTTCTCCCTCTTCCTTCCTCCAGGCTCATTTGCCTTTCACTGAGATAGCATTTCAGAGACCATGAAGGCCCTCTCCAAAAACAGCATTTGCTTGCATGATGAGACTTTTATATTGATACCTGTATCTTGCACATGCAGATTGAGATTAAATCAAAAACTCAGTCAAAATGTTTTAAGAATAAACGCTTTTGAGGTAGCACTGTGAAGGACACTTGGGCTCTGAGTGCCTCTTCACCTGTCCTCGAGATGTGAAGATGGCTCAGTTTTACCTCTTGTCTTCACCGTGAGAAGGTATAAAGCATATGAGCCCCCCAAGTCCTCTCTCCATGTGTCTACCAGTAGAGAAATGGGAAATGTCTCAAATAGAAATTTATAGCTCTACATGCTACTTTGTGAGGGACTTTATTATTATTATTTCCTGTGTGCTGTGTAAGCAGGATTGAGCTAATGAGTGTGCAGCCAGGAAGTCTACATACAGTCACTTAGAGAGGGTGGGACCTGGTATGTGCTCATGTCCATTAGGAGCAGACCTCTGCCATTCTCAGCTAATTTCCCCTAGCACTGCTGGGGTGAAAGAAGTGAGTTTAAGTAATTTCTTAGCAGCATGATGAGAACTCTTCCTGTTTAGCAGAAACGATGACACCTATGGCAAGTATTTGAGGTAATGAAACTGAAGCACCATCTGATCCATTGTCAGCAGTGAGCTTCAATAGCCTTGTGTGAGGTTCAAGCCAACGCAGTTTTTTCACAGAATTCTGTGTACATCATATGGAAATAAGTTCTGTTTGCTGGAATTTTTATTATTTCTTTTCAAATTTTGTAGTTAACGCAGAGAAAAAGAGAGGGGGGAAGGACAGAACACAGTGCTTTTGGAGGTCAACCAAAGACCAGTATGAACTTATTTTTTGAGTTACACGTTAAGAAACAGTTCTGGCTCAGGTGAGCTTAGAATTGAAAGGGATAAAGGAGAAAAGCTTGAAGAGAAAAGAGAGACAATTCGGGATGGCTTGCAAAGTCAGTGGTGGGGCTGGGATTGAAACTAGAAGGTTGCACATTGTATTTTACATTTGACCTGAGATGATGGTAGAGCCTGCTTGCAGCATTTTTAAATCCTCAGAAGACTGATTATGCAGTTTGCTTCTCATGTTGGTTTCCGTAATTATCATAAAGCTCAAATTTTCACCAGTTTAGAGTTCTTATTTTATGTTCATCTTGATATCCCTTGGGCTACTTGAAGTACTGAGTTTTGGTGGTACCTCTCTTCAAATTCAAACATGTTCCCAAGAGACATGTCAAGCCTGCCTGCTGGAACAGCAGAAGCACTTCTGTATTTTCCAGGAGATGTTGCTTATAGCTGGCATTGGAATAAGGAAAAAAGACTGGGGGCCAAGCATTATTCCTTGTCACTGTGAGCTGCCTTCCCAGCCCTTGATGAAGTTGGGGTTTATTCAGAGGTTTAAGTAGACTAGATTATGTGATCCTTATTTTACTTCTGAACCAACCTCCATCCACTAGAATTAATTTTTTTTTTTCATATTTTATGCCGTGTGAGGTATTTACACAACAACTTCTCTGTGTGTTGTTTGCCGTTAGCTCTCATTCTTATCTGGAGATACCTGCTAGGAGCTTTTGTGTCACCTTTGTTTGCTTTGTATCAGTCCACCTACAAATGCTCTTCATGAATTTCACCAGCAATGGGAAAGCACTATCTTGAGCTACATCAGCAGAAGCACATTTTTTGAGTTTTATTTTTAGTAGAAATTCTGTGGCAGGACACTTTTACCTCTGGAGAATAAGAAATGAGAAAATTCTAAATTTAAATGTCTGGAAATTAGTTGAATTATCCAAGTTGAATTAGATCAGTAGCAAAAGTGGTTTAATATTACTGCATTTCCTGGCTCTTCCTTCTTGTTGCTCTCTAAACAATTGAGAACCCCCTGATTCTGATTTCTAAGCAGCTCTTCTGAATACTCATTTATCTGTTTGAAAAAAATCCAAAACAAATTTTGAGGTGCTGAAGGAGTTAATAAACTTGTAGGAATACTGCTTCCTCTCATTTTAACTGAACAATTTTAGAGCTCTGCTCTATGTAATTCCCCTCAAAACTGTACTGTCTCATATTAGTAATGTATTTGTTATAAAAATATAATTAAGTAATTCTTGTCACATGTTTCTAGCTCTGCCCTAGAAACTGGCTTGGAATTTCCTTAAAGAACCTCTGCTGAGTTGAAAAGACTTTAAAAACTGAGTTCATAAAAGTCAACTTCTTCTACAGATAAGAGATGATCTTTGTGGTCAGTAGGCACAGCTTTCCTGGTTCTTTTGTTTCTCTGCTTATTTACTTTACATCCATAATTGAGCAGCATTCATCTAAATAACTAATCCCTTTGCCATTGCATTTCTGCAGTCTGTACTCAAAAAGCGACATCAGTGTTGTGACATTTCTAAAAACTGAGCTCTTGCTCCTGGTGGAGGAGCTCACTGTCCTACTCTGGGTACTGTTCCAGTGTTGGCTGCCAAGCAGTAACTATCCCCAGCACCCCAGGCGCCCACACCTCAGCTCTGTGCTTGGAGTTAACACATACCAATTGCTTAATAGAGAAGATACGTCTGAAAGGCCACCTCTTGTCTGGATTTAGGCTCTTACCACAGAACTGTGTTTAGGTATAAGGGCTTCCTGAGGAGTCCTGGAAGATTGTGACATGGGGATTTGGGTCTAGGGGCGCGTAGGCTGCATAAAATAACCAGCTCTGGTTGCCTGGTGGATGACATCCATGCATACAACTAGGCATGTAAGAAAGTCATCATGTGATTTCTTAAAAACCTAAACTCAGTAGTAGCATTTTGGAGAACATTCTTTTGAATGTGATAACTGAATTTTATGCTAAGTACCTAAGTGTTGTTTTGGAGCTCACACCAACTGCCTTTGATAAAACACTTTTTTTTTTTTCTGATAAAAGCCAGGAAACTCTGAAGTGTTGTCACTGACTTCACTGGCCCAGGCTTTCATTTTCTGTCCTTGTTTACTGTCTTGTAAAAAGCATATAGTTGTTCTGCGCTTCAAGAGGAAGAATAAAGAAAGAGTCCCGAGATAAGAAAGCTGACAATAGTATATGAGATAAGAATTCAGGAGATGGGTACAACAGAGGCAGCTATAAAAAGCAGTGCTGAGATTATATCAGTAATCTGCAGGGATATGCAATGCCATGAAAATAAAAAAAGTGGTTAAGGTACTGTATATCATGAATTTCTATGTCATTTTACTGTTCTTTGCATCTTGAATTTAACAATGGGGATTAAGGAGTCTTCTAATGATCAGATTTTTATACATTTTTTTCAGAGCTAGCCTTTCTTCACGCTTGCTTCCTGATGTGATTTGGTATGGATATAATCCTCAGGCTGAAGGCAAAATATGTCTTTTTGTATGGAGTCTTTACGTATCAGTGATGTGACGAAGCCAGTCTTGCTACCTTGAGCATTCACAGACTGATAACTGCTGAAGAAGCTTATTTTAAGGATTCAGTATTTTTGTTTTCTGATACACTGAAGAGGAGGGGCATTAAAACATCAGGAAAATACTCTGCCAAGTATACATTAAGAGTTAGTTGGCAGTAGGTTGTTACACCATTTTTCTCTCCAGCACTAAGAGCGTAATGGAGACATGTGCAACTGGGCTTAATGATAGTCAGTGGTTCTTCCACCCCTATGAATCTGATGGGGTCTCATAAAAGTACTTGAAAAAATAAGCTCAAAAATGCTTGGATTTAAGTCTGTTTAACTTCAGAGTGTGTTTGACCCATTATTTTAAAGGACTTGAGCTTTTTGTAATAGTACTTGCTTTTTTGTCTACCCTGTAACTTTGAACCTACTAGCTATTTCAACCACAAAGACTTTCCCATCTTCTAGGTTCATGCAAAGTAGTTTGATAATACTATCAGATAGATCTTTTGGTTTTTTTCCAAGAGCAAGAGGATTTCCCAGTTTGCAAACATCACCTCAAAATATCAAGACATTAAATAATTAAAAAAATGAGATGCAAGTTATTCTTTATACACTTACTTTGTGGTTTCAATGAAGATAGTTACTTGCTATTTGGCATCTAAAAGGTTGTCAGTTGTTTTACTTTGTTCAGTAATTGCCACAAAAATCAGCCTGTTAAGAGAGGAGATTAGTTTTTGTGTTCTTCACCCAGCTGGAGAAATTTTTTCAATTCTATTTCATATATCTTAGTATTTAGGAGTTTATTGTTTGAGGTGTTTTCTTCCTAGGTCCTGGAACCATACTGTTTTGAAAAAAACACTTTTCATTAAAAGTAGCCCCTCTTATGATCAGTGGGAAAGGTTTGCAAATATCAATCAGTTGGGTTTGGTTTAGGAAATTTGAGAGGAATTGGGATGAACTTGAAAGATAATGTTTAGAAACAGTCTAAATTCTTGAGGGTTTGGTACTCCATGTCTAAGGTAGACATCGTTGCTTGAGAGATTAGGGAGAGACCTGCCCATGATGGGTTGGCAGCTGTGTATGGCCCTAAGGAGGAGGAAAATATTTGCATCTGGACTCTCTGGACTTGTCCACAGATACCAGTGCCAATAGGAGCTATCGATGGCTATGTCAGCACATCACAACATGCTTGAGACCACAGATGGTTAGGATCACAGATTCTATCCCTGCATCTGCAGATATGGCTTCAGGGACCATCCTGCTTGCAAATGTCAGCACAGTTTCTGTGTCCGTATACAGCAAACCAGTGAGGCTCCTGGGAAAGAGGCATTCAGTTGCTCTGGAATGTCAGGAAGATAATTAGCTGCAGTGCCAAGACCTTTGTCCTGAGGACCAAGAGGAGCATGGGAATGGGTGAACTATGCTAAATTCTTGTGAGGGCTGAACAAGTGAAATAATCAGAGAAAAGGATTAGCTTTGGTTACCTGTAGTATAACAGAACAATTGACTGACCTATTTAATATGTTTGATCATATTTGTAATGTGCTTTTTACATATTATAGTGATGGATTTGCAGGGAAAGCTGCTCAGGGAATAATCATTATTCAGGCTTTCGACTTCCTCATGGCTAGAATGTGAAATATTCAGATTCCTCATAATATCCATGGGCATATGAACTGCCAGCCCAAAACAAATTTTAATGGCAAGAAAATATAAATGAAAGGGTCAGTTATTAGTTGAAGTTTGGCAAGTGGAATGCTTTCTCAGAGGTCAGGGTTACTAAAAAGGGATATGGCATCTGTCATCGCAATATGGATATATGCATTTTTTAATTTACTTTGTCTTTTAGTCTACTATTACAGTCAGAAAAGACACAGTTCCGTAAGTTTATAAATGAAGAATTCCAGAAAGTGTGTGTGAGGTCTACTTTGTTTTTCACTGAGGAATGTAATTCCATCAAAATGTTTCATAGAAAAAATAAATATTTCATCAAAATGTGGTCTTAGAGAAAAAAAAGCAAGAAATATATTTCCAGAGATGTCTTAATATCTTAATATTATATTCAATCATAATGAAATATTTAGGTTGATAAACTTTTGAAACATCTTCTATTCAGTAGGTTTTTAAATGGTGTGTTATTTCACGTAGTATGAAATTTGGAAGCCAAAGGTGAACCAAGTGTTTTTTCTTAAAATATTTTGCTCTTTCCAGAGTTGGGTGTGCTGGTTGTGAAATCTCAAACCTTCTCCTGATGTGGCATTTCCATCCTGTCTGAATTTTGCATTCTGAGATATGTGACTTACTGTCGGAACCTCCTCCCTACGTATGATCTTCTTTACCAGCATACACTTCTTGTAAAGATTTTGTTAGAGAGCAGTCTCATATCTTGTGAGAGAGAAGGAAAGTATATGTAACGAGAAGTGTTTTTGTAAACAGCTCCCAATAAGGTACTTGTTAGAAAAAGAATACACCATCATCTTTACCGTATGTTGTGATGCCAGAGAGGGATGTTGCGCTGTTGAAGAGAGCATGTGGAAAGCTGGCTTTTTGCCTTCTGATATCACGTAGCACTGGATGAATGACTGTGGTGTATTATGGCATGGGACCTATTTAGTGTTGCAGCAGGACTTGGAGGTCTGTCTCTAATTCATTCTCTCATGGGTGCATTTGAAGAGGTCCTGGTTTCTCTTTTCCCTTTCTAGCATAAAGTTCTGTATTATTTAAAGCTTTAAAGATTAACTGTAGAGATCTTGGCTAATAGCTAATGAAGAAACCAGAATAGTATTGTCTACTAACGATGATGGTGATCACAATAAACATGGTAAAATGCTAGATCGAACCACTTAACAATTATTGGTAAAGTTATAACATGAGTGAATTGCTGCAGTAGAGTGTAGATCTGCCTGCATTTCACAACAGCTCTGGAGTGCCACACTTCCGCACTGTCCATAAATGGTTTGATTCAGTTTGTTGGAAGAGTTTTTTTTCCTTCACTGTACGCTAAGGGTTAGTTTTGATAGGAGTTCAGTTTGCAGTTTCCCCAGAACCTCTTCTTAGATAACTAATGGGGCAAGTTGCTTTTTAATTAATTTATTTTATTTTGCAAATTAGAGGCTTTTTAATAAGGACCAATTTATAAATACGAATTTATTCGTATTGCTTTCTTCAGATAATAATAAAAATAGAAGGGTTTTGATACTTCATCAATAGTGGAGTCCTGTTGCTGTCAGTAAGTTTAGTGTAGATATAAAGTCTCCTCACTCCTTGGAGCATAATATATTTCAAATCTTATGTGCGATTCTTACTAAAAGATTTAAAATCTTCTTGCTGAAGTAGTTTCAAGTTCCTAATATGGGAGGTTGTTCCCATTTATCTCCAAATGACCTCTTTGTCTCCAGATTTACGTATTTCGTTGAATTAAAAATGTCATTTGGTCATGTTCAATCGGAGAATGTCATTGAAAGTCTGACCTGTGGGAACATGATGAATAGTGACAGGGGAAAGATTTTGCCCTGTGAGAATACCAAATCACATAGCACCATAGTTTCACTTACTAAATATTGTCCAGGCTCTATTGTTGAACCCTATGCTGCCAGTGTCACTTTGTCAGGATGTTTTCTGTCCTGTGACTAGTAGCTTCAAATGTACTCATCCATCTTCTTGTCCCATTACATTTCATGTGACTGATGTTCTGCACCCATTAAAATTGATGGGAAAGAACAAAGAGAAGAAAAATGTGCCCTTCAACTGATTATGCCTTTGAAAGAGCAAATGACACTCTCCTGCTATCTAGAGTAAATTGAATAGTTATTTCTAACTGTATTACTTTTGTTAATCCTTATTAGTAGTAGATCACTTATTTTGTTATTTTGATGTTATATTGAGAGCAGTAAGTTTATGTCAGTATTTTCTCCTTTATGACAATAAGTGAGCATATAGGCTTTATTAGATGTATCAGCTGCCTCTGCTAATCTTGCATGTGAGATATTACTAGCATGCCTGAGTACCCTCTCAGGGAAGCATGGAAGTATGTTTGACAGGCCTGGGCCTTTCACCTGAGGAAGGACCTACAGGGTTTGGCTCAGCCACAGATCCTATGCCCTGGAAGAGCACTTGTATAGGATTTCACAAGGTTCTACTTGGTGGTGAGTGCTTGCTCACCTTATGCTAAAATTTTCAGGGCAGTTAACAGGAGACTAGAAGTACAAGAGCCTTTGTAGTATTGGCTTTCTCTTTATTTCATGGATACAGACGGTTTCCCAAAATGCTAGTCCAGTGTTTCAGAGTTAGATGAGGGCCACTAGCCAGCTGAATGCAGAGAATAGATGTCATATTTACTGACGACCAAATACAAAACACATAGGAAAAGCAAAAGTGAAGGTTCCTGAGTGATCAGTATGTCTGGTTATTCGTACTTATATGATAGCCTTCTCTATAGCCAACCATTCTTTCCTATTTGTGCATAGTGATGAGACTGTAATTTTTTTCTAAACCTGGGCACTTGTGTGCCGCAAAAATGCAGCTTACTGAAGCCCTTTAAGCTTCCTGATGTTTTTGTAGAGACTTTAGCACGTGCTGAATGCATCTGTTCACTTTCCTAGTGGTACTAGTATGCAAGAAAAATTTATTTCCATGCAAAGTCCAAATATGTTTTGATTTTGTAAAACTCTATGGCAGGAACTTGGGTTTCTTAGACTTTGCCTTGAAATTAATGCTTTGTCTTGGCTATTTGGATTACATTGAAGTTCGCAAAGTGTGTTTAACTTGGGGGCAGGGAAATGCTGCAGAGAGCTCCAAGTCTTGAAAGATTGTTTCCTGTGATTATTTGAGATTTCTGATAGGCATCAAGGCCTTTTGCTTTGTCCAACATTTTTCTTACGGATGGTGTAATATAAAGTGGATGATATTGTCGTGTTGGCAGTGGGTTCACTTGAGTTATTATTTCTCCATGTTTTAACGACAATTGTTCACACCTATAATTTGTGAAGAGGAGCTTGATTAAGATTAAAATAGGCAAATAAGACTTTAAAAACCTTAATTTAGTAATTTATTTATGAGCTTCTGGACTCTCTTTAGTTGCTTACTTGACCTCCAGCTGAGAGCAGATTCATTATTTGAAAGGAACATTCTTACACATAATTAACTCCTTGAAATGAGTGGAAGTTAGGCAAAAATGCAATGAATCTATAGTCAGGTCCTGCTTATGCCGGACAGCTCTGAACTTAGAGGCATTTGAATAAGTAACCCCAGGGCAAACTGGGGCATAAACTTTATGTGCAAGGTTATATCGACAGTCTCTTAGTCTGTGCTAAGATGACTTGGGGAAAAGGGATTGTGGCAGAATGAACCCTTTATTTTATTTAGATCAAAAGTATGGAACAGATAGATAGCAGATGCTTTGAAATTTACACCCCTGTAACGGTAATTCTTTTCCATGCATATCTGCATTGGGATATGAAAAAGGTGGGGAGTGGGATGGATATCTCAGTTTACCCTTCTATATTGAAGTAACTGCAGCAGCTGCTGGGAATAGGTCCCAACAAATAAATTCTGTTGCCAAGCAAAAACACTTCTTAGCACTATGCGGAAAGGTCATCATTCACATAATGATAGTGCTGTTAATTTCTAGCGTGACTTGAGAAGGGGTAGGTCTCAACCTGCCACCTCCTCATACCTCAGGAGACTTTACTTGGAAGCTATTCTAAGCCTTGGATTATATATTTCATAAAAGATGTTATTCCCATGTTTTTGATTTGGAAGACACTGAGAAATGCTTAGCTTTTTATTGTAGTGAGGAAAATCTGGTTGTAAGAGGAGGGATAAGAAAATTGGATTTCCTTTTATTGCACAGGAACACTACAACAGTGACAGAATATTTACTCCTGTCTCTTTCTTCTAATTTGATTCTCTGACTACTATATAAATATTTGTTTATTGGTGAAACAAAATTATGAAGTATCATAGGTGTTGCTGCATGTACCTCAGCAACAACTGAAAGGCAGGACACAATGAAAAATTTGAGCCGCCCAGGAAGACTTACTTGAAGATTCATCTACAATGAAGTGTGCCAGCTGTGTGTAGTGTTGTGAGATGGTTCCTCAAGCCATTTCAAAAAAAAGGTCTTTTGTGTTTCCTTTCTTTCTTCCTCTAGTGAGAGATTTTATATGTATGGTATGGATGTATTCAGTACTAGTAAGTACTGCACTCTGATCAACTAGCTTTCTTTCCACTCCACAGCACATATACAGTCATTTGAATAATACAATTTCAGGGCATTACTAATATGTACAGCAATGTAGAGTAAAACTCTGCATGTAAGCTGCCCACAGTTAAAACACTGTGAATGTGTTAGAACACTGTGGTAGGCTGAGTTTTTTTTCCCTAGTAGTCAGTTATGTCTTTTTCCTTGCTATTAAAGAAGTGAATACAGTGTTGCGCTAGGGAACTCCACCTTGCCTCCCTGTACTGGCATGGTTTTTGTTCAGCCCATGCAGCAGGAGGAGAGGATCACCCTGGCCTCTGCTGAGCAGGTCATGCCACCAGCTGTGGTAACAACATAGCTTTCTCGCAGGTCTGCTCATGGGATCTCAGGGTGATCCATAAGCAAGCTAACCTCATGGTGAAATTGGAGAGTAGGGACGTTTTGGTTATCCCTTTCCAGGTAGGTTACTGTAGGCAGAGTGAAGTTGAAGATACATTGCTGACGTTTCATGTGCTGTAAGATATTTTTCCCTTTTTATTTTGGGCATCTGTAGATGTGTACTTATGGAAAATGATGACCAGAATTAAACCTTTCATTAAGGACGTTTTTTGCTATGAGAGTAGTGGAGACTTGTATTTACAGCAGGAGAAGTCATGCTTCCTGTAGATTGGCATTACATTTAGCCCACTCAGAAAACAGAGGCAGAATTCATCTCCAGAGAGTATTTTCCTAGCATGCTGCTGGAAGCACAAAATACTATTTGTTTCCTATTCTTAGAAATAATCCTGTAGTTCTTAATCAACTTAGCATTCACCTGTCACACTATGATCTTTGTTAAGTGCATTATAGGGTGTGTAAATAAATTAGGAAGAAAATAGTGTATTAAGGGCAGTCCACTGACTAAAATCATGGAATGGCATTTTTTCTAGGACACCTGTGAAAGTAAATTCATGGGATGTACTTTAAATCTCTCTGTGAGAAGAGTGCTAATTTATATTTCATTCACAAACAACTTCTAGAAGATACTACGTGATGCAGATAAATGAAGTCATCAGAATAAGATGATGCTAAAAAATCCTAAATATATTTACACGTGAGAGTGGCAAATGTTACAGCTTTCAGAGCCTAAGAGTAGTTTCAGTAATATTGTCCATACGCCTCTATTGGCTGACAAAGTAATGCAGCTTGAATTACTCTAAATGAACATTCAGAGACTGGAAACTTGCCGTTGTTTGCGAATTTAGACCTTACTTGCACCTGTCTACAGAGTATAAATGTCTGCTTATCCTTTACAGATGTTTTAGTTCTAAGAGACATCTTCTTGAATTAAGAGTTGCTTAACTATTTCCACATTCGCAGCTAAGTAGTTGCAATAGCTTGGATAGTATGGCAATAACAGGGTTCATTTTTTTTTCTTTTTTGTGAACTGTTATAAAAACCCACAAAGTTTAGAGTTGTGACTGTTTATCCAAGAGTAGAAATAATTCTACAGAGCAGAAAATTTCATTTAAATATTAATTTCTGTGCTTTCCTGTATTTGACTGATGGATATTGGGGAACTGGGAATTCAGAGTCCTTCATCACCTATATCCAGGAATGTGGAGAGTATACTCATTAAATTAACATTAACTTAAGAAAAGTGAAGCTTCCAAGCCAATTACAGTTTACTGTTTAGACTGAAGCAAAAAAAAAATGACCTTTGTTACAGAAGGGGTGACTTGAACAGGCAGATCCATATAAAATTGAGAAGTTGCAAATGTCCTGCACTTGAGCGATGGTGTGCATGTGATCTTAGTTCTGCTTCATTAGCCCCTAGTGAATGAGTGGTAAATTTTTCTTATTTATGCATCTTCTGTCAGGGGATCATAAACATAGCCCGACTAGTACATGTTTTCACTGCAGCAATTTCATTTTTATATTTTTTTCAGCTTTGATGAATAGTTAATATCCCACTGAATAAATTTTTCTTCTTTTCAAATAGTCAGATAGGTATTAGCAGTGGTTAATTATGCACTCAGTACCTTTTGTAATAGAACTATCTGTCATGGCAAGCTTTTATGTTGTATTTGAGGGATTCAACCTTCTCAGTAATATATTGCTTTTGCAGTATGCATGGGAACGCTCAATTTTATTTTCTGCTGATTTGATAATTTTCTACTAAAATTTAATCTTCTGTGCTATGGAGTTTGTAACCAATTGAAAGATTTTTCTCTCTGCTAATAGAACATCTAATGCTTCAGCTTTTCACTTCCCATTTCTGGAAGTACACCTTTAGATTTTTCTGTGCTGTGATACATTTGTAACTCCTTTAAAGGGTGCAAAATGTGCAGCTAGGTTATGTTTTCTGTGTCATACACTTGTTCAGCATACCAGAGATGTAAACAAATCTTCCTTTTATCTATATATATTTCACCAGGGGTGGTGTTTTGTTTAAAGGGTTGTGTTAAACCACCACAGGAGTGATAAATATTGTATAAGTTGATGTGTAATTTGTTCTACTTAGTCTTTTCTATACAGGTGCAAATTATATTGTTGTTCTTGGATAGGGTTAGTTCCATGTGGTCCTCTGTCTTCTGATTTTCCTGCTTTCAGTTTTTCATCCATGATTTTCAAAGGCCCAATCAAGAGTTAGGTATTTGTCACAATTGAATTTCAGTTCCCACAATTTTGTTAGTGTTGAGACTCTTTAGTCTCAAACCCTGAAGCCAACTAAGTCTAAGTGGAAAGTGGTATCTTTGAGATACACCTGAGCAAGCTTTCCTAAAGTGCTCTGCCAGTCCTATCGCACCTCAATCACCTGTAGAGATGAAACATGTTACAGCTCCAACTCCTGGCAGCTGACTGAAGGTGACATCAGGCATTTGGCACTTTTTTCTGATAATTGTATATCAGTCCTAGAGAAAGAGCATGAAGAATTGTCGAGGCTTTGGATGGCCTTATACTTAGGGGTGAATTTTACGTGATTGGAATAAGATGTAAGGGAGAGACAGAACAGAAACTTTGTAAATGACAGTTACTAAGAATACATAGCAGAACTAACAAGGAATGACTTAAGGGCTATCTTTTATTAGTAGTATTGTCAACACGTGGATTTCTGCTGCTTTAGAACTGCTCTCCTAATCAAAAGAAGATAAGATCGTAAATGGGAATGGATATTATATTAACAATAGATGTTATCATAGAATCTTAGATTATTATGGCATGGAAAGAACCTTGAAAGATCATCTAGTCCACCCCCCCCGCAATAAGAAAGGGAATCTTCAACTAGATCAGATTGCTCAGGGTCCCAATCTGACCCTAAATGTTTCCAGGGATGAGGCATGTACCACCTCTCTGGGCAATCCGTTCCAGTTTCACCACTCTCATTGTAAAAAATTTCTTCTTTCTATCTGCTCTGAATCTACCTGCTTTTGAATTAAAACCATTGCTCCTTGTCCTGTCGCAACAGATCCTACTAAAATTTCTGTCCTAGTCTTTCGTATAAGTTCTCTTTAAGTATTGAAAGTCTGTAATAAGGTCTTCCTCGTGCCTTCTTTTTTCCAGGATGAACAACCCCAACTCTCTCAACCTTTACTCACAGGAGAGGTGTTCCATCTTTCTGATCATTCTTGTGGCCCTCCTCTAGACCAGCTACAACAGGTCCATCTCTTTCCTGTGCTGAGGGCTCCAGAACTGGACAAAGTACTCCAGTTGGGTTCTCACCAGAGCAGAGGACCTATGTTGAACCTCTCTTCTCAAGTTTGTCCAAATTCCTCTGGACAGCATCCTGTCCTTCAGGCATGCCAACGATACCACTCAGCTTGGTGTCATCTGCAAACTTGCTGAGGGTGTACTTGATCCCATTCTCTATGTCATTGATGAAGATATTAAACAGTATCAGTCCCAACACAGGTGCTTAAGGGATACCACTTATCACCGATCTCTGTCAGGATATTAAGCCATTGACCACTACCCTTTGGATGTGACCATCCAACCAATGCCTTATCCACCCATCAAATCCATATCTCTACAATTTAGAGAGAAGGGGACCATGTCAAAGGCCTTAAGAATTCCAGGTGGATAACATCTGTAGTTCTTCCCTTGTCCACGGATGTGGTAGGTCCATCATAGATGGCCACTGGCTTGGTCAGGCAGGTCTTGCTCTTGGTGAAAGCATGCTGGCTGTCTCAAATCACCTCTCTGTCCTCAGTGTGCCTTGGCATAGGTTCCAGGTTCATCTTCCCAGGCACAGGGGTGAGATGAGGAGTCTAGGAGTAGCAGAGCATCAAAATCAAGGAGCAGCATTTGGAAACTGTTCACTTATTCCTTACTATTGACTGTTCAACCTTGTGAAGAATGAGAGACATGAAGATCTGCATCAAAATTTTCCTTCTGCTGTAACAAAATTCTTCACCATCTTGGCCATGCAAGTGCCGTGGCTTGCTCATCAGTCTGACCATTTTCGCTGGATTGGATGAGCAGGGAGGCTTAAGGAAATAAGCAAGAGATCAATTGGATAGTCTCATACGCAAGGAGAAATTTCTTTTAACTATTATTATTTAGAGACCTCTTTTTAATGATGCGTAACAAAATCCACAAGCTATCTCATTGCTTCTGACCTTTTGTATTTCTAAAATGTTCACTTGAAATATAGAAAATTCACAGGTAAATTCAATAGAAGTAGAGTATAAACCATCAATATGCCAATGATTTTAATTACCCATTGATGAGAATTCTTGCTTCATTAGCGCTAAACAAACTGAGGATTCAGGAAGGTGAAAGAGCTCCTGAAATTTGGAGAGACCAGATCATCAAAAGTATGAGAGTTACTAATGAAAACTGTCTGTCTCATGATGTTAAGAATCTGCTATTTTCTTTGTCACACTGATGAATTCCTAGTATTCCGTTCCTCTTTTGACCTTTGACTTTCACAATTTTTTACTTACTCACCTTTTTGCCTGAAGGATTTACAGGAAACTTGCACTTAGTTCATAAATTGTTTATAGATACTTTGCACAAGTTGTGATAGTACTACTCTAGATCTGTTACCCTAACCATATTATCAATGTACCCATCAGTCTGATAGAATAATCTTGATCTGAGACAGGGAAGTACAGGAAACAAATCTGTAAAAAAGTTTTACCTAAGGTCACGTTGGGTGCCAAGAACTTGAAGTTAGGGCTTCCACCCTATTCAACTCTTTCTTTTTTCCCCCCAAAATAAAGCGTAACAGCTCTGCTAGAGATAAGCACAAAAAACACATTGGGGTTGTTTGAGGATTATGCCTCATGCTGTCACAGCAGTCTTCAGGTAAAGGAAATGTCACTTGCTTATGTTTTCGTGGAAGGCTAGGTACATATGTGAAAGTAATTATGCTTAGATCAGCGTATTTGCAGTTTAAAAATCAACTGCTGATTATCTGCTGATTCTTGAAAAAACAGAAAATCTGTTCTTACGCAAACATTAATTATGGAGTATCTGACAGAATCCTTCCAAACTGTTTTAATTATACAGTTTTTATACCCTGTTTAATCGCATTTTCACTGAAGAAGAATCCAGATCATTCTTCTACTAAGGGCCATTTTATATTTTTACATTTGCGTTAGAAGTTAAACTACTGGATTGTTCTCAATGCTTTGCTGTTATGGTAGACAATGTTTTGAGTAGCTCCCCAACCTCTACTAATTACCATATTAGGATGAGCCTCCAGTATCACATCAAATGGATTGCGTCTATTACCTCCAATAAAATCGGTGTGTGTCGGTTATTGATGGGGCCTCAACCATCCCAGTTTTATTAAGACCATTTTTACACCTAGGTTACAAGCTAACAGTGCCATTATCTCCCCCACAAAATCCCTTGGCAGTTAGTACCGCCAACAGCAGTAGAAATTACAGAGGGATTAATCTCTGGCTCCAGCCCCCAAAAGCTTTTCTCTGGAGGTACAGAGTGATATGTTGAACTGTGTTAAGCAGTGAAAGCTTTAATGAAAAAAAAGCCGCAAGTGCCTGCCTGCATCAGAGTCGGCATCTGTCCCTTTCGAAACCGGTCAATACCATTTTCTGTCTGTGCAAGCCTGCTGGGCTGCTGAGATATGCACCATGGCCTGGGCTGTTTTGTTGCGGTGATTGTTTCTAAAAGCCAGTTCCTGCAGAAGGCTGGTCGGAGCAGTCATTTTCAGAGGAAAATGAGGAGATGGGGTGGGAGAAAGAAGGAATTACAGATCTCTCAAGAGTCCTTGTCATAACAAATCTTTCTTCCAGATGTGGGACAGGATCTGGCACAGTGAGCAGAGCAGGGAGAGGCAGATCCCATGGATGATGAGGACAAAGAGCAGCACTGGGCACAAAAGGGTGAGGGGAGAGGAGAGGGGATGGGGTGACTTGGCAGGTCACTCCCGTGGCACCCTGCTCTGCCTGATAAGGGTGGGTTTCACAGCGGTGATGCTGCCGTGGACACACCTCTGTGCACACTGCAGAGACACCAGGGTTTGGGGAAGGAATGATAAGGAACACAATGAATAACTAACAAAGCTCATTTGCTGAATGCAGTCATTTGCATTGCAGTGCCAAATAGCTTTGCTCCTGGTGGCTGAGTGTCATACTCAGCTACAAATGTTATTAGTATAATTTCAATGACATGTAAGGGTGACGGTAGATTGGGGGGGTTGGGGAGGGAGGAGAGGGATTGTTAGGAAGTTTAAAATTTTGCAGAAGAAAAGGAATTCTAGGGAACAGTGAGCAGAGCATCTCTCACTTTTGTATGCTTTAGGGAAGTTATGGCATGATTACTGAAACAGGATTTTTTGAGTTTTGGAGAATGCAAACAAGTAAAGAAAAAATGGAAGAAAGAACAGACATCGTGCTATATATTATATGTTCTTGTTTGCATTTTGTGACTAACTTTTTTCGTACAAATGCCTGAGAACATGCAAGGTAATCAGTGATAGCTTCTAAGCATAGGTAATGCCTGTAGGTGCAACAGTGTGGGTTTTGTGACTTTCTTGAAGATGCAGTATGAGGCGTTAAACCAGACAGAGCTTTCCTTCTGTCTTTTGTTTTGCTTTCGCTTTCATTCACAATGTTTCCCAGTGCGATATAAATGGATGCATTTTGTGTGATGTTTTATTCTTCATACCTCATTCCCCAGGAAAAAAAATCCATTATTTTTGGTGACAGAGAGTAATCACACAGGTAAAGTATATTTCAATCTTTAGCCTAGCACAAACAAAGAATATAAAAATCCATGACCCAGAGACAACTGCAGGCTTTAGCATCAACTCAAGTTACGATTTACCACCAGATCCCTGACCTGTGTCATCTGTTTTTACAATGCAAAAAACCACAGGACATATGAAACTTGTATAATATATCTGAATATTAGTTGCAGAATTTGTGTCTGTTTGCAATGCATTGTCTTGATCCTCAGACACAGAAGCCAAGAACACGAATGTTTTAATAAATAAACTTTGCCTTCCTCAGTGCCTTTTTTCTTTTCTAGTATTTGTTTCTCTGGTCATTTCTCCATGGACATTAATTCATGTGTAATGTAATTTTTATATGTCTGTAGTTCATGTATGTTTATATGCCCTGTATTTCCACTAGCCAATAATAGCTACTAGCATTATAGGAAATGTATGTGGTAAGTGTCAGAGGTGGAAAGGTGGTAAATAATAGCAAAGCACATGTGTAACTCTTACAAGAGGGCTTTCATATCTTGTTCTGTTTAGGTATTTCCTAGCTGGGATCTTTCTGAGAAATAAAAAGAAAGACATAGAATCATAGAATGGTTTTGATTGAAAGGGGCCTTTAAACGTCACCTAGACCCACCCCCCTGCAATGTCTGACCTTGAATGTTTCCAGGAATGGGGCATCTACCACCTCTCTGGGAGACCTTTTCCACTGTTTCACTGCCCTCATTGTAAAAAATATCTTCCTTATATCTAGTCTGAATCTACCCTCCTTCGGTTTAAAACCATTACTCCTTGTCCTATCACTACTGTCTCTACTAAAAAGCTTGGCCCCATCTTTCTTATAAATCCCCTTTGGGTACTGAAAGGTTGCAATAAGATCTCCCGAGAGCCAGGCTGAACAGCCCTAACTCTCTCAGTGTTTCTTTATAGGAGCGGCATTCTATCCCTCTGATCATTTTTGTGGCCCTTCTCTGGACCGACTCCAAAAGGTCCGTGCCTTTCCTGAGGACTCCAGAACTGAACACAGTACTCCAGGTGAGGTCTCACCAGAGCAGAGTAGAGGAGCAGAATCACCTCCCTCAGCCTACCGGCCGTGCTTCTCTTGATGCAGTCACGTACTGTTATGATCAGGTTTCTCAGGTGGCCATGAAACTGATTTTTTCTTACAGTGGGAGGGTCTTTGCTCCCCTACTTTCTGTCTTGTAGTCCACCGCTTGAGAGTTATGGGAAGAGAGGTTGCCAGTGAAGACTGGCAGTCTAAGGAACCTGAAATATGGCAAGGTTTGTTTTAGCAAGGGCTCCATCAGTGTGTCAGGCAACTTATAGCAATGACCATTTTCTGATTCAGGTTTTACTGTTGTATGTTCATGTTTTGCTATTGCTGCTATAAATGTTAGTAAATTTTCTCCTCTATCTCTTGCAATTGTGAAATGAAGATACAGAATAACAAGGCCGGGGCGGGGGGGGGGGGGGGTTTGGTCAATGAGCACATAGATTAATCTATGTTCGAGATGTTAACTTGATCTGTATAAGATATGATCTGAATTCAAGTTAAATCAGTTTTGAAGTTTGGTAGGTATTTAATCAGTCTACAGAAATACTCAAAGGAGGTAATTGCTGTAGAATTTCAGTATCTTGTAAAGGAAATCAGAAACCTCTATGGGAAAACAGAATATGCTTTAAGCCAGTGTTTTTTTGGTACTGTTATGTCTTCAGATTTTTACAAGTGCATCTTGCACGTACTTTCATTCCAGTGAGTTTCCCAATCCCAACTGGGAGCACAGTAAGGAAATAGTAACAAAGCAATTACAAAAAATCATGAGCTATCACAATCCTTTAAGAAACCTTTTGGTTTTGACATAGTTCAGAAAAAAAATATTTCATTTGGTTAAAAATCTGGCTTCACAATTTCTATTTCCAGGACTAATAAAAGGAACTCCTTAATTGACAAAACATTTTCCCCACTGAGATACTGACTTTCCAGTCCATAATGGTGTCAGAGGATTATTGGGTGTAATCTGAGGAGCCTTACTTCCAGTTGCCATTCTGAATGCAAGGTGTGAGGTGTTCTGTGCTTTCTGTCTTTAAAAGACTGTAGTGTGTAGATTTATTTCAAATTAAATAAATACATTTGTGCATGATTTCTGAAAGTGTGTTCAGAGGTAGAAAGTTTGCCTTCAAAGAGATGAAAGTATTTATTTAAAGCATTATTGGTTAGATAGGATCAACTTATTTATCTGAAGAGGCTTAACCCACTAGTAAGTTGGCTGGGCAGGAGTAATATATTATGAGTACACTACACCGCCAACAGAGCTCAATCTCTCACGTTGGCTCCTAGTCATCTTTCAGAAGTGTACACAAAGTGAAAATGGGCCACTTGAAACATTTTAACTTGATTGGAAAAAATCTTTTTCTCCTTATTGGTTAAAATTGTGTAGACTGCTGAGCTGAATATGGAAGCACAAAGATGGCCTCCCGTCACTTTGTGCTTACTGATAGGCTTCGAACAAGAGTGCTGAGTGCCTGACAGGTGCAAAGCAGCACACACTCTGCTTTAAATTTGGCATTGTCAAAATAGTGAAGTGCTCTTGGAGAAAGCCCATTATTGCTAAGGATATGCAGCATGGCTCAGTGTGTAAAGCTTCATAATTTATGTGAGGGGGAAACAGGAGGGAGAAGTTTGTTGTCTTTAGGGACAGAAGAGATCGATTTAAAGGTACATATAGGAGTAACTTCTCTATGCCTGTGAAGAGTGAGACAATAAACAGTGTGCTTGAACTGCAACAATATAGGTTTAGGTTTGAGTTCAAGAAAAGACTTAAAAAAAGTAAGAAGAATGGCTTGGAGTTGCTAGTAGACATCCGTTAGTAGCAGGTTTTGATAAATAAATTCCTCTCAGGTAAATCTTTGAGGCAGGGTTGATTAGGTGATCATCTGAGGTCTATCCAGGTCTATTTTTCAATGATTTTACATCGTGTGTGTGCTGTGCTTATATGTTTCTGTGAGGAAGGAGCAAAAGAAGCAGCAAAATGATGATTTTTCTGCAATTGCCTGTATTATAGGAGCAAAGATAAAAATTACAGTTTTTTGAATTTTAGTGAAAGCTACATCTTCATTTGGTATTCTGTAAAGCAGCATAGCAGCATGATGAGGAAAAGTGCAGTATAGCATCAGTTGTAGGTGGAAAGGGAATTGGAAAGTGGTAAATATGTAACTTCATTTATATGATTAAACTTATTCAGTCTGAGCAGCAAATTCTTTTGATAGGGCAGAACTTGATGTGGCTTTATTCTAACCAAACTTCTCATGGCCTAGAGCCGATGATAGGCAGGGGTCCGACCAAGCCCTAGACAGTCCCTTCCCACGGCCTTGTAATCTGTCTGGCTGCAGCCAGATGTGACAGAAGATTCTTGGACATGGGCCGCTGCCCTGGCCTGGGTGTGCAGGTGCACTTTGCTTCGGTTGCCCTCCTCTGTGCTTGCCCCAGCGCACTCGCCCAGCATCTGGGATAGGGAGCAAACAAGTTAGCATTTATGTGACCTTACAGAGGACAACTCCATGCGTTTCTCATCTGAAACTTGACTGAGGGCATCTGGTCCCAGGTTTTCTCTGTCAGGATGATTCTACTTATTGAATCATGAGCAGCATGTTGTTAAAGCTTCAGTTTGTCAGAAAAGAGGGATCTCACTTAATCATTTTACAGACATTGTAGTCTGTCAGTAGTCTGTATTAGCTTAGGGATAGAATCAATTAAAAAGGTCACACATTTGGGTAGAGCTGTTCTCCCTGCCGGTGGACCATAGCTATGAAGTTTCTGTGATCACTGGGCAAATATAAAATATTATGTTATGTAGCAGCTGACTGAGACTTCTTTTGCAACTGTTTTAAATGAATGGGTCTTCTTTTTGCGAAATATTTTGTATGTGATAGTTTTGTCCCCACCTGCTGGGTATCATTTATTCCTTTGCATAAGTGAGTACATTAGTGCTGTGATTTGAAGGGAAGACAACAGTCTAATTGCTTGTCTTATTAGCCCACTGGAAATAATGGAAGACTATATCATTGAATTGCCATTTAGCTACCATAGCCCTGGGTGTACATAGAGCATGGCATAGCAGAGTTAAATCATTTATTAACTCCTTAACAACATATATTTAATCAGTTTTCTGGTGCTTCAGAGCTTGCAATCAATAAATGCCTTTTACTTCCTTGCCCTTAATTAGTGTATGTTTGTCAAGATCAGCTGATTTGTAAGCCACAAATGGTACCTGGTAGTGAATTCTTTACATCATTAAATGGGACAGTTGTGGATTTTTGTCAGGATACCCTTGTAAGAGAGAACAAAATGAATCTCCCTCATTGACATGAATACAATTACTTTTTTTCTTTTCTCCCAACCAGTAAGTGAATTACTAAGACTAAAACTTGCAAAGGAGAAATGTCTTATAATAAGACAAGGTTCATGGATACCATCATAGTTTTGTATCTCCATGTTTGTAATTTAAAAAACTGCATTGGCACAGTCATCTATTCATACAGAGGGCTCTGCATGGTTGTAAAGTTTCTTAAGGTAGCCCCCACATTTGCATCCAAAATTATGTTCACTGAGGCCTCAGAGCTGGTTCCTTATTTGGATCAGGCAAGAGCATTTGATATAAGCATACATGAGCAGATGAATCTCTTACCAAGATCTAATTATGCAATTTTAGTCAAATCTCAGACAGATGCCCTTCTGCTTACCTATTGTTGAGGCCATTTGCTACCACTCTAATATTACACTGACACGAGGCAGGAAGACCCTTTGTATTCCCCACTGGATCATTTGCCTTGGGTGCTAATTTAATAACTTCACAGTCCCAGGAACCAAAGGCGAGTTTGCAGCACACATGCGTGCACCTGTAAGGTGAGCTGGCTGCCATGAGGAGCAAGATGCATTTGTTTGTGTCAGTGGTATATGAGAGGAGAATTGACAAGCAGGAACACCTTAATGGATTCAAACTACCTGTTAATGATCGTGGTGCTTGTGCCTGCCTGGCAGCCTTAGTCACCAATTAAGCATCTGCCGGAGCTGGAAGCAGGTCTCTTAATTGGAAAGAAACAGATTCAAAGCAGGTTGCAATTTCTGCCAAGGCAGATTTATCAGTGAAGCCATGCCTTAATCCATTGTATCTCCCTTCCCCCCCCACCTGAATTTTCTCTCCATGTTCCCACCACTGCAGGCACAGTCCTAGACCAGGGCAGGTAGTGGGTGGATGCTCAGCACCTCAGGGATGTTTGGTTCTCCTTTAACCTTTCGTTGACCTGGGGCCCAGTGATGGATGCTGTCCTAATTGCTGCCTTTTCTTCCCCCAGACCCTGCACGGCAAGCATACGCCCATTAATATATATTGTCTAGTACACATTCAGGAGATCTGTTTGCAGCTATCTTTTACACAGAACTGATTGTTTAATTGCAGATTAAAGATTAATGCAAGTATAATGATTCCAGGAGGACACTTCAGACAAAAGCATCTTGCATCAGGCAGCCTGCATCCATTTTTCAATTTGGCCATAAATTTGGCTGGGAATTAAATAGTAAGTAGCCGTGATTGCAACACTGGTCTCTGAAGGCACTCACGGGAATGAAAATAAATGAACAGGCTCTCACACAAAGCATGTTTCATTATGGTCATTAGTGGACAGATCCTCAGCAGGGACTGAAGGTGAAATTGTCTACAAGAAATGTTGGCACACGTCGGATGAAATTGAAATAGTAAGGAAGCGAGTATAAAAATTGTTCAGGTCACAGAGCGTACAGATGACAAACTTATTTTCTTGGTGCCGTGGTTGTAAGCCACAGGAGGTGCAGATGTGCAGAGACCCCTAGTATGCATTCCAGCGTAGCTATATCTTATCTATTTACAGAGTGTGAGCATATTGGGGAAAACATTTACAATGTCATGAATGTGTAATTATGTATGTTATTTATGTAACCGGAGTTACTACAATTCATTATCCTGGTGATTTTGAGGAATTATTAAGGTTTTGCTTTCGGTTATGTTTTTCAGGTAAGGCCCCTTTTATTTTCCTTAAAATGCCCAGCTGGCTGGTAAGTTGTTTATTTGTCTTCATTTCTCTTCACTGGTGTGACATGCTGTAAACACAATCATAGGCGATTTAGGTTGGAAGGGACAGTGGAAGGCCATCGGGTCCAACTCCCTCATAGAGCAAGGCTAGTTTTGTGCAGGTTGCTCAGGGCCTTCTCCAAGGATGAAGACAGCACAGCCTTCCCGAAGGACCCATCCCAATGTCTTACCACCCTGGTGGCAAAGCATTTTTCCTCATGTCTGACTGGGATTTCCCTCATTTTGCCTTGTGTCCACTGCCTCCCATCCTGCTGCTATGCATCACTTGAAAGAGCCTGGCTCTGTCCCCTCTGTAGCTCCCCAGGAGGCTGTCAGTGCATCAGTAAGGTCTCCCTTAGCCTTCTTACAGTGCTGATACCTGTCTTTTGAGATGAGTCTGAGATTCAGGCTACTGAGAGTAGAATAAAGCACTGACGTTACAATTTATTTCAGCTGTGGTTGGTTAAAACAGCTTTTTGGAGACTCCCCAATGTCTTGCATAGCTTTCGTAAATCTTAGCAGCAGCTACTAATTTTTAGTGATAAGACCTCTCTTTCATCTGTGTAAATAGAATTTTCAGTATAATTGATGATATTTTGAGACTAACTAGCAATCTTAAAGTTACTATTGTTCTTCTTCTGAGAAAGCAATATATTTTGATAATATATATTTCATTTTTTTCCAAATAACTAAAGGAATCCACTTGGGGTTTTCTGAAATGTAACTAAAGGTATTCATCTGGGAGTTAATGAAGTGTGTCTGATTCACCTTGCCAGTCTTTCAGTGTAAATTAGAATGAAAGGAGTGACATCTTTAAAGGTGCTCAGTGTTTTGGGTTTTGTTTATTTTCCATTAGTTGAAGAGTCAGGAGCATTTGTTTAAAAATAGCTTTTTTTTGTTGTTGTTGCATCCTTGAAGTTGCACTTATTTCTATAACTCATTAAAGGGACACTAACTATAGTTTCAAAAACAGAGATATGATTTAACATTTATAGTAAGTTACAGAATGAGATGATGACATAAATAATATGCTGATTAAGCAGACTTCACAATCTTATTGTCAATTTGTGTTCCTCTTAATTTTTTCTCTGTTTGTTTTTTGTTTATATATGATATGCAAACTCTTCTAGTCACAGACTGTTGGTTATGCATTCATATGAAGACAGGACAGTAGTCTTCTGATAAATCCACATTTTATAGTTGCTAAGGTGATAATATAATTAGTAAAGGTAATCTGTGTTTCTTTCTGAACCTGTCAGTGGAAATCTACCTGCACATGCACATGTTACTCTGTGTGTGTGAGACAACAGATACTTTTGGGGGGAGTAGTGTCTGAGTGGCAATGCAAGCACTTAGGTTTTGCTGCATTCCCTGAGAACGGTATAAAACCCATGGTGATTGTAGCCGCTCACTGTTATCTTACTGTTTGTAGCATCAAGAGAGAAGCATGTTTCATTCCTCCTTTAACCCATTTCTCAGTTTTCGGTAGAGATCTCCTTACTGAGGCCCTACCTGCCTACTCGGCCACATGGCTTGTTGACAGACCTCCCACTCATCCTGCTCTTAGCAGACTGATCTGCTCCTGCCTGCAGGATGCTTCAGTCTACAAATGCTTTCCTTCCAAGAGCCAGAAGAGCCACTTATCTCAAGCTGCATCTACTTCACCAGCACATACAGGTGAACTTGGGTATAGAGGTGATGATCATGACTGGGATAAGGCAAGACAAGTTGGTATTACCCAGTGCTTCCTCAAAACCTTTCAAATATCAGGCAAGGAGGACTTTATCAGCAGAGACAATGTCTTCCTCAGTGCTGAAGAAGGCTGCTGTTATGGTTTTAATTGTTCTAGTGAAGACTTGGTTTTAAGCCTTTTTGTATTTTGATATTCCCAGCAGCCTTGATGTAGTCTTTTTCTTGGCATTGACGGTCACAGTATTGACAACTCTGACACCAGAGAGTCTGGTTCTTGCAAATCCACTAGCAGAACAAAAAGTGAAACATTTGCGCTCACCTATGTCCTTACTCAGTCTACAGCATACATATTTATTCTGAGTTTAAAAATGCTTGGAGGAATGATGTTACTTCTGTAAGGACAAAGCTGTGAAGCATCTAGGAAGATCATGAAATTGGAGCAATTTCTGTGGTAGAGGTGTGTACGGATCACCGTTTTGCAGTAAACTGGAGAAGCCTCCATAGCAATATATGTGGCAATACGGACTCCATCTCTGTAGTGGGATCCCCACTGGTACTTATTTGAAGACTCAGAGGTAATGTAGCATAAAGAGAAGCATGTCTTGCATTGAAGAGATTGGTATATGAGTTGAAAGAATGTGAAGCACACTGAACCTGAGTTATGTTCTGGAGAAAAGAAAATGAACAGTACAATGCAAATGGAAACACTGTAATGAGTTTCTAAGCAACCAACGTTGCGCTCTAGAGAAATAAGAGATTTGTGACTTCTGCTAGGTTTGGTCAATACTGGTCTTCACAGATTGAAACCTGTTGTGGTTTGGGAGGGAATAAGAATAGACTAGTCCTTGTGAGTTCATGTCAAAGTTTATATTTCAGATATCCAACAACTTATTCCCGGTCAACCAGGTTAGAGATTTGTCTTTGTAACTGGAAATTGGAAAACCAGCTACGTAGCTAGAGAATTAGCCTTTTTGTTTGATGTCCTCCACATTCCATTTTCTACATACTGATGACAGTTCTGGTAAAATCTTTAGGGACCATCTAGGTCTACCATAAATTTCGTTGTTTAATTTGGTGGTTAAAAGTTAACTTACCCTTTAGTATAGCAAGGTAAAGCAGCAGGTAAAGAAAACTCTTCTCTAATACATGGAGAAATAATGCTCTATGGCATGAGGTATATGGCGTAGATCCAGCAAACTGCTTAGGATCTTGAATCCCTTTTAAATCCTGCATTTTCAATTTCTTTAAGGAAATGGGTGCTTTTGAAGAGAATCCAATTGTTTTCTTTCTGAGGAAGGAATAAGGATTCTGTTTGCTAAATAAGTGAAATGAAATGTAGAGTCCTTGTGAAATCAGAAGCAGATAAATGTCAAAGTATAGGTTAACAAAGCTGTAGTTTCCCAGGTGCTGTGTGATCTACCTTACCTGATCAATAAAATTTGGTTTTTTTTATTATTCACTTTTCTTAGCTGAATTAGGGCATTGTGATGTGTAATAACATCACTGCATTTTTCAAGGATCCTGTGTTTATCAAAGTTGCTGGGGTGAGATGCTTCAAAAGGAACAAAAAGACAATCTGTTACCATACTAGGAGGGGTTTTTATGATGATCTTCTTCAGAGATGTAAGTATTTTGGAGGATAAATTATTAGCAGTCTCTATTTTTGCAGCTGAGGTAATAATGCATAAGGAGGGGCTCTTTTTACTTCAACAGACCACCAATTCTTTGAATATACTGCCCTTTTGGTTTTAGAAGATAGCCTTACTATAAATAAGTTAGTGCCATGCTTCTGGTAGTGAATTTAGAAAGAGGAAGAGAGAAAGAGAAGATTATTCATCCTAGGCATGTTTTATTTGTCTATGTGATTTATTATAAGAATTTAACGATTCATAGTTGTTAGTAATCTGTTTGTAATTGATCAATAATTCAAGTAGCATAGACACAGGCTGTTCCAGTAAGCATCCATGCCTTTACAACAACCACTTTGTATAGATGTGCAAATACAACTCTGATAATCAGTGTTTGCATGGAAGTGCTAGTACTTCATGTACAGTGATGCTGCACTTAGTGATAACACACAGGTCAAATTGTTAGCACTGTGAGCAGAGGAAGACAGCTATCTTTTTTCATACAGAGCACAAGACTCACTGAACTAGTTTAAGAAATATCAGTACTGTTTTCCAGTACTGTTCTTCAAGAAGCCAGTTTGAATATCCAGGTTGAGCTTTTTATTAGTAGTAGGATATTTCTTTTCTACTGAGCCAAAAGAGAGATTTTATAGAGAGAGCCATCAATCATAGTCTAGCATTGCTTCAGGATAATTTAGTTAGGATGGATTATTAAAGAAAGATTAAAGATGTGTTAAAATAGTTTATTTTATATTAATAGCACACCTGAAAGATGTATGGTCATTGCAAGGTGCTACCATAGGCTATTTATATAAAACAAATGACCTCGGCATGATACATCGGTTATGATCAAACATCTGGAGATATGGAGGTCATGGTGGGAATTCCTTGGGCAAGAGACAGAACGCTAGCTGGGGAGAAGGAGACTTGAGTTAGGACACAAAGGTGCATAAGAAGAAATATGAAAATGGTGCAAACCCGTAACCACTGCAATGATTCTGATTCTTGAAATCAGTATGTGTAGAGAATTCTGCATTAAGAGAACTGAGGAGAGAAATGGTGGGTTTGGAGCAGGAGATAGAATAGTAGCATTCTTACTCTGCGTGGACTGCATTGATTGGGAGAGCGTGAGAATAGTGTAGCCCAGCAATGTGCTCACTTTGGCTGTTGATCAAATATTCCTAAGTGGGCTTTTCTCTCAGCTACAGCCTTCACAGTCTGCAGAAACCAAAGAAAACACTCACTTTTCTGATGGTGGCATTAAGAATATATTGATGAGTGAGGAGCTCTGGAATGGGTAAGAGTAGCTAAAAGAATAACTGTCCTAGGAGACCTCCCAGGCTATCAACATGTAAACATTTAAATGGGATGGTTTTCACTATCTAGAAAGTGCTTTAGCAGTGGTTTTCTCCCTGATATATGTCTCCATTACTGTTCTAAATCAATTCCTCAAGGTGCAGGAAGCAGGACATGACTCCAGTCTGGAACTGGTGCTGCTCAGAGGCTGCTGAGAACAAACTCCCTCTTCAAATACAAGTTTCCTGTGACCTCTTGGTCCATTAAACTCCCCTTGTGGTGCATGCGATCTCAGAGAGACTGGGAAAGCAGGTTACTCGCTCCATGAATGCCTTTGTGAGACTTCTGGCAGTTTTTAATTCATCATGTGCTTCGTATAATCAAAACAGAAATTGTTCAGATACTGAAAGATTGGTACCTGATGAATTTGTGACAGGAAATACTTCTAGCTCTGATCTGGTGTTTGCAGTGTGTGAGGGAGAGAAATCTGTTATTGTGAGGTCTTTTATTCTATCTGCTTTCAAGAGCAAGAACAATCTGCCTCGGTGCTTATTTAATTAATGTGATGTCAACAGCCGTAATGTGTTAAATAATATAGAATCAGTTGTAAACAAAGCAGGATTTAAATCTTCCAAATATACCACAACCAAAATTAATTGGCCAATCTCAGGGAAAATTGTAGTGTTGAACCTTCTTCTTGGTCTTTGTTTCCTTTTCTATGAACAGTGAATTAATTACAGTTTTTAAGTTTCCTGAAATATTACTAGTTTTTCTGTCTCACTTTGAGAAATAGCTCATGCGCTCTCTCAGAAAAGAAAAGGGAAAAACAAAAAGAGAAGAGATCTCAAAAAGTCCACGACTGTTAGAGGCATAAAGCCAGATCCTGAGCTTAGTATTAGTCTGTAGGGAGGGTGGAATTGGTCCTGCATAAACAGACAGTTTTCAAATTAAGCCATTATAATACTGGAAGGAATATGATCTTACCTGTCAAAATTCTGCATCTAGTTAGCAAAATGTAAGCAAGAGTAAGACTAGCTGAATTAAAATTTCTGGTGGATTGTTAGTGGAGCTGGTTTTATCTTATTATACTCCTGCTGCTTTTTTTTTATTAATATTTTCCTCTGCATGGGGGCTAATGCCAAGTTACTGTCTAGCTCGTTGTAGTCAGCAGCCAAGCTGCCAAGAGGTGAATGAGGCTTGAATGGGATTCATCTGTCCTATTTCAGGCATCCACCTGGACTTGGGAAGATCAAGGTAAGAAACAGGCACCACTAGCAGGTTGCTGGCCTCTTCCTTAACAGCAATAAAACAGATCAGATGCATTGACTTGAAGCTGCCGTCTTTCCCCACTAGGCATATAGTTTTGGATGTCTAAAAGGCAGGAGAGGTGGATCCTATCTCATGTTTGTGTTGTAATGTAAACCTGTGGTGGAATAAACCTTCCAGCACTCCCATGCAGGATGGACATAGTGTCCTGAGGGAACCTTCCCCTCCCTTCCTCCCCTATGCTTATTTATTTGACGTAAACCCTGCTATTGCATTAATTGCAAGCGCTAAGACCTGGCCTCATGTTGCAATGTTCATCTGCTTTTCTGTCTGCGTGGGCACATTTGACCTCTGTGTATTCTGCTGAGTGTCTGTTTTGCTCTGAAGCAAGCACATAGGAGAAATAAGGGAGAATGGGGCAAGTTTCTGTTGTATTTTACATTAATCTGGTGGTTTGTCCATCCTGACTGTTGTTGGAGAAAAAAAAAATCGTCTTATCTCCTAGAACTCCTGAAGTCTTCAGAGAAAGAAAGAAGGGACCCATTTCGTTTAAGTGTTTTCCTTTTTTTTAAAGCAAATGGTAACTTTTACTATGGAACAGTAGGCAATCCATAAGATCAGTCCGAAAGGTGAGCCAGACCTTAAACAAAGGAAAACCCTCTCTGGGTTCGGTGTGGGTTTTTTTGTTTTTTTTATCATATTTCTTCTGTGCCTCAAGCTTGCAAAAGAGTACAGAAACACTAACACCTCACTTTCTCAGATATCAGTGGAGGCTACAAAAAGCTGTTCTTTTTCTTTTGAGAATTTAGGTGCAATACATGGAACTGATGTATGACATGCTCTTCCTTTGTAAAAGTACTGAGAATATTAAAATACTGCCATTATCAGTGCTTAGCCTCAAGCTTCCTTTAATGATCCTACCACATCTTGTAAGAACTAGAACTAAATTGAGTGTGTGACTTCAGAAGGTAGCTACACAGTGACAATTAATGGTTCTTGTCAAAGTCCTGCACAATCAGTATCCATGAATTATGATATCTAACCACTAGCCCTTTTAATCTCCACTAAAGGTTTTCGGGTTCCTTATTAAAGCATCAATCTGTGGCTCTGATGTGTGCCCTCAAAAGAAAAAGTAAACAACTAATCAAGTAGACAGTGTTCTTTGTGATTTAATGCAAAGGCTGCTGTTGTACCCATATTGCATTTATATGCTAATATCAATTCATCAGACATTTAGACGTGTATTCTTTTCATCTATATTTTGTGTCCTCGTTATTATGTCAGTCTGCTGTTGAACTTTCCCCCATTCTCTTTTCAGAAAAAGTGGCTAATACAGTCAGCTAAGCAGATGAAAGAGTTACGGAGATAGGAATTGGATCCTGCTGTTCTTGTTTTACCCACCAATAAAAGTCATGCAACTTTAAAAAAAATAATTAAAATAACTCTTAACAATGTTGTGAGCAGCAAAAAGCTTACAAGTGGTCCACGAGAATGATCAAGCTTTGCCCTTCTCTACAGGGTTTCTTTATTAATGTACTGTATCTGATCCTGGTGCTTTATCTAATTTATAGAATAACTATAGATGTGCTTGAAACTTGTGGGAGTTAAGAACTGAGACACATTTGTTCCAGGATTTGGTTTAAAGAAGCAAGACCAGCAGTTCATTTCCCTTTGCTCTTCATCACTCTGCCTCATGAGTAGCTTGTCATTTTTCTATGATGAATGGTTTTCCTCCGTTTTAGCTTTTGGTCCTGCCATTTTCTATCTAAATATTACTATCTAGACCAGTTCACACCACCCAACATTCTGGGTTGCAACGAGCCATGGGTTACTGTGGGATTCAGTATAATATACCATGCAGGTCGTTGCCACCAGGATGGGCGACGGCAGGGGCTGGAAACAGAATTTCCTCTAATGTGAAGAGCCCTGCATTCTGAGTATTCCTTTGTCATAATCAAAGACCTGTTGTGGCAGCTTTGAAGTTTGAGATACTTAGTGTGGTTTTCGCAAGTGTTGCATTCTAAAAAAGATGCAGCAAATCCCTTGTTTCTTCTCCTTTACTGAAAAATGGGCTCACTGTGACCCTGAGAGGAGGCAGATAAAATTGAGTTGAAGCCTCTTTCCCTGTTGTACAACTTCCATGATGTCACAGCAGATACTCTGGTTGTTTTAATCTCTTTCTTTTCTGTTTTCTTGTCACACTCATCCTTTTTCAGCAACATGACGGTACTTCTAATTTTGACTTGTGTACTTACTGGATCTCCTGGTGATTAATTCTAGAGGCTTTGAAGGCCTGGTTTCATATTTCTTTTCCTTTTTTTTTTTTTTTTTAAGAGTGATGAAAGTTTGATTATAAGTAGCCTCAATAGTGAACTTCAAATTCCTCATGAGTTCAGCAAGCTCAGTTCTGTGCTGTATCCAGGAAATAAAAAGTACATTTGTTATGAATCTGCTTTTCCAATTTATCTGAGGGAGTACATTCCTAAACTAAGACAGGAAATTTCTCAGAAGCATGCTTTCATGTGTGATTTACAGCAGTCCTAGCCATAAACCAAAGGAAAAAAATGCATTGATACACCAGAATGGAAAAGATGAATCATTTCTTAAAAAGTAGAAGATGGAAACTCTTTTGCATAGGTAAGTGTACATGAAAGCATTTTACCATTCAATTCATGAGCTAATTTTACTATCCCAATTAGAGGATTAATTATCTCTGTGTACTGCATTCAAATCTTGCAGTTATTTTCCCTGTTCTTAATTGGTGATGTGGTTTGACATTACTTTGAGCAAAAGTAGTCAACAATATTTTAGAATTAGTTAAATACATAATTAGCATTGTTCTGTAATGCAGACAGATTGGTTTTGTTTTCTTTTTTTCCCCCATTTTTTTGTCATTGATACTCCATTTCTGGAGTCTTAGAGAAACTATCTAACTTTTTCTCCATTTTAATGATGACTGATTGTATACATCAGTCAATAAGAAAAATTTACTATAATTTCTTCTACAAAGGAAATAAAATCTGTTGCATAACTGGACTTGCAAAACATGAAGTTCTGCCTTGGAGACAGACAAATGTCACTCGTACCCAAAATCATGAACTACATAAAGATACTTTGGTATATTATATTATTTTTCCATAATCTATGCCTGACTAAGGTAACTGTTCACTGTTCCAAACTGCTGATTCCTTGTTTTTCTCTCTTTCCGTGCTCTAACTCCTTGCTTACACCACCTCTTGTTCTACGTGGGCTAACTACTCTTTTGTTTTCCTTTGTATAACTAATACAACCATTTGATTCCAAGCAACTGCTACAGTCCTCATTTAATTTAGAGTTGCTGTGTCTGTTTTGAGGAAAGGCTTATCTGGATAAATTCCATGTATATTCACCTGGTCTCTTGGGTTGTCGTTTAGTTTAGTGATGCACTAAATGCAGCTCTACAGTTCATAAATACAAGAGAGACAGTTCTGTGACTGTGTTGCACTTATCATTGATTGGGTTAAAATACATGTACCAGTTTTCTTGAAAAAATGTTGATTGGCCAATTTCCTACCAGCAGGCTTATGCTTAATACCAAATCAGATATCATCTGTCTCCACCATTGTAACTTTATGCTGGATCAACTGTTCTCTGTTCTCCCCCAGTGTCATGTAATTGGCCTTGTACCATAAACTTGCTATGATACACTGGCGATGCATCAGAAATGTGATTATAATGCAGGGTGATAGAACTGTACATATATTTAGGATCAGCAAGTTGTGGAACTGCTGCATGACCTTTTCTTGTACGAGATATATTATCATGTTCTATGTACTTTACTCTGATGTGTTTAGATAATAGTAGCAATAACACTATGACTCACTCTGTGCTGTGTGTCATTGAAACAGAGAAATGCTCTGGGTTTAGATCATTTATTGAAAACAACAGAGATGAGATCAACTCCAACTCCATACCTTACGGTAGAAATGAGACATATTGCATATTCTGATGCTTTCAAAGCCACCTTTTTGGTTCAATTTTTTTTTCAGTGTGCAGTTGCCCCAATACCTTCTTAAAGCAGATCATTTTTGCTCATCAGTCAGATTGCCATTTTTACTGTTTTGATACACTTTTATTTTCACTAAGTTTGAGGTAGAGAATCAGAGCAGAATAAGTTAATGATTTCTGTGCTGATAATGCCTGTGAAAACAAGAGCAAGCCAAACTTTTTAATGGTTCCATTTATAACCATTGGGATTGGCCATTGGAATGCGCTGCCCAGGGAGGTGGTAGAGTCGCCGACCCTGGAGGTGTTTAAGGGGAGACTGGATGAGGCACTGAGTGCCATGGTTTAGATGATGGTGTTAGTGTTGGTGTTAGTGTTGGGATATAGGTTGGACTCGATGATCTCGGATCATTGTGATACTGTGATACTGTGATAAAACACACCTCTTTCCAGTCTCCTTCCCCATGAAATATGCAGTGGGAAGCAATTGTGTAAAAGAATGGAAGGCAAAGCTTGAGGAGAGACATAGTTTAATGTTATAGATATGAAGATTTCTCCTATTTCAGGATATGGAATATGAAATATTGTTGCTACTATGTATTGATGCACTTACTGCCTCATCTGTCTTTTATGGTCTTCTTACATTCACCGCTGTTGATTAACACAGCCAGTTTTAACTACTTTAAAATATCAGCTTTTTCCTCTGATCCTCTGCCTGAGGTGTTACACCTTGGCAGCAAGTGGGTTGCTGCGGAGGACTGACAGGTGGAAATGAAGGGGGTTATATCTCAAGTTCCATGGTTGCAGTTTGATTGATTCTTCTCCAACATCTGTCTGTAATAAAAAAAAGTTTCATCTCTTTGCTGTTTATAGAACAAACTTCCTATATAAGGTTAACATGTACATAGGCTGACATCTTCTCAAAAATAGTGCTGCGTGGAAAATACTAGGAAAGCCTGATATCAAGATGGAGCCCAAATACAAATTGTATTCTTAGTGCACATAACTGACATGCATTTATGTCTTCATTCCAAAGGTATCCACTATCATATAATTTGGGCGCGTCTTGAAAAATTGTGATGATATGTTGGAAAGTGTGTGAGATGAAGTTGAACTAGCACTAGCGAGATCCAATAGAATGAATGAATATTTGGCTGAGTACTGAGAATGGTTTGCTATTAGGGAATGCTTGTTACAGAGTAAATATGCAAATTAAGTCCCTTTGCTCTTTTGCTTGTAATTCGAGTAGTTTGCAGAATCCTATTCCAGAGACCTTTTTTGCATTGGTAAGAGCAAAGCTGATGGACTAGCTGAGTATGATCTACTTGCTGTGGAGAAAACTCTAACTGTAACTCCTGGAAGGCAAGGAGGGAGTTTTGTAGTTAAATGCAATTCCCACTTTTTTTTCTGAAAAGATTAAATGCTATACCTTTGCCAGATAAGGTACAGCTGAGAGGTTGAGATGGCTTCAGAGCCACGTTTCAACTCTATGGCTAGAGTACTTAAGTTTTTTTGGTGTCTTCTTGAAAGAATGGGGCATGAAAATGAGGTCCTTGTTAAAGACTTTCAGAAATGTGTTTACTGTCAAAAGTTGCACCTTTAAATCTGAGCAACGCACTGACAAAGACAGTATTTGCATGAGTATCAGGAAGAGCAGCTTTTGATTCCTAGATACGAAAAAGAATAGAATATATCTGTGGTACAGATGCAGAAAGTAGAAGGGAAGACAGAGAATTACACTGTTAGGAGAGGTGTGTACAGCTAGTCTTCCATGTAATGTCATGAAATCTGTGCAGATCCCCTGTACTTGTGTGTGTATGAGGAAAAGCAAGGCTCTATAAATTTGCTGTAGTCCAATCATAATGACCAGAGTTGCACTGTGTGGATATGCATATAATATGTATTATTAATTAAGCATCCATTTCCATTTCGGCACTAGTTCCCAATAAGCTGGTATTCATCAATATGTGTTTGCTGCCAGGTCGATATCTAATCTGTTTGCCAATTTAATTGTATCAGGAGGGTGCATCAGACTGATAATTTTCTAGTAGGTCTCTTGTGTTAACTGGAAAAAAAAAGGTAAGAAAGTATTTTCACTGTTACAAATTAACAAACTATTTCAATGTATTCTGACCTAAGCAAGCAGAGAAACAAAGCTGGTTTTTTATATTAGAACATTAGATATTTTAGGAGCAGAAGATGCGTCCTGTTAGATTAATGTAGCTATTTTATTTAAATTTGCATTTACCCAACAAAGGACCACATGAAAAACATGTTACAGCAGCACAATTGGGAATTTGTGTCATATAAATGAAAGGAAGTCTGTAGTAGAAAAGATGTTGTGGCAGCTCTTGGCTTTCACTGTGTGAGTAGATGAATGAGTGTTTCTGTGACTCCCAAAGCTGGAAGGTTTGTGCTGCATTAATGGGAGTGTTTTCATCTGGTTGCATGGATCAAATCCAGCATTTGGCCAGGTTGGCTAGAGCTGGAAATGTGCCAGGTATTATACTCTACTATTTAGAAAAAAGTGAAAAAAAGCCTTTTTACAGGTTCCTGTGTTACTGACATTTTTAAAAGATGATCTATAAAATTCTCTGAGCACCTGGGATGCTACATGGGAATGGATTGCCAAAAGTAGCTGCCTCATGTCCCCACTCTTAATAGCATTTCCTACTGCCATTGCTGGAAGCAGGCTACCTAGGTGGAGTTGGTTGTCTGAGCCAGTGGGAGATTTCTTGCATTATCTCTATGGTTCACTGAAAAAGTTAGGCTCATTCAAATCTACTGTCCCTTCAGATTATTCTTCCTCTTTTGGAGGAATCCAAGGCACTTTGGGGCATCTCTTTTCAGAAATTGTTGTTATGACATGACGTTTAAACTGGTTTCAAAATAGTCTTACACATTTAAAAGGAAAACAACCTGCCCTCTGAAGGCTGGGATTGCAATGATCTTTTTTCAGCATGGATCATATGTACATATGGCATTCTGCAAATTACATATTCTGTTTCACAGAATTATTATATTTATTACCAGAGGAAAATAGATTATTAATTACAGCCAAAGGCTACTTTGATTAAATATACAATTAATTAGCTATGCTGAGCCCATCCCAAAGCTCCCAATATTTTCAGCTGGATGGTTTTTCTAGTACTTTTAATTAAAATTGTTCTAAAAAGCCACAAGTTAGCTGCATGTGCACTTAAACTGAAGTTCGCTCTTCAGTGTTTTGCTCGTTTCTGTATGCCGTCTAAGTAATCTATAGTGATTAAATGCACATAAAAAGCTGAAATACAAGGTAATTTGTGCAGATATGGAACAATGGAGAGCTTTTACTAGTCCTTAGCGTGATTGTTTTATCTTTGGAAAATAATTTCAAAAGACTGCAGATGATAATCGTGTTGATGAAGCAAATTGGAGACAGACAACCAGACACAGTAAATAAAAGCAGCAGCACAGACTTACTTACAGAGAGGCATTTGCTTTTCATTGTGCAGCTTGTCTTTTGTTTATGGAGGTGCAGGCTCCTTGTTGACTGTCCTCAAAGTTTGGGAATCTCACCTGAATTCCTCTATGCTGTCTGGTGGTTTACATCCCGCTCCTGTTTTGATGAACTGACTGTTGCATGGCTAGGAGGCGGCTTAGAGCTATGTCTTCCTTCATTAATTATGAATAAAGTTAGGGTTGAGTTTTCCAGTGGGACTGAGAAATTGAAGAGCTCCTACAAAAATCCACAGGTCTTGTTTTTCTGTGTGCCATCAGTACTCTTGAAAGAGCTCTTTCTCATAGCTGCTGAACTATTTTCAGTGGAGATCTCTGAGAAATTAGCTTGTATATATTGAAACTATCCTTAAAAGGGACAACGTGTTTGTCTTTTGGAGCCCCAAATGCCTGGGATTTTTGGCAGATCCATAAGTGTATGTGGACGTGCGTAGAGATAGCAGACCCTTTGCGTCACACTAGTGAAAAGTTAAAGAAATAACGATTGGAGCTGCATCAGAAGTGCGTTGTCACCAGCTGGAGCACATGTTGTTCCAGAGACTCTAAAGGCAGCCCTACAGGTCATGGTGATGTGCAGGGAGGAGATTAGAACAAACATGTCCAACTGTACTTTGCACAGGGAGGTACTTTGTCTTATGCCTCTCACCAGCTGCTTCTGCATTTGTCCTTTTCCTCTAGTGGCAGTAGAGCTACCCCGTGCACGCTGACTTACAGCCTTGTGGTTACAGCAAAGTCCCATAAAGGTTTGAGTGCTGCAGACTGTGAAGGGCCTTGGATTTGGATTATCTCTTTCATGGTCTACACTTCAGATGCAAGGCTATAATTTTATCAGACCCATGTGCTTCAAGTCATGTGATCAATTACCACATGTATGATCACACAGTAACATTTGTTATGCTTTTTTTTTAATTCTTATTTGTTGCTTTTGGCTTTGTTTTCTATGTGGTTCCCCAAAACAAGAGGGGCCAAAGTTGCAAATGACTTTTTATGGTAAAAATATGTATTAATCAAAAAGTCAGTGAGAGTACAGAGGAGGGAGGCAGAGGCAGCATGGAAGGAAATTTGATATTGTAGCTGAAGTGTAAGGATAATCTCCATTGTCCTCTGTTGGCACTTTAGTTTACAATTAAATAATTCTTGAATATAAGCTGTTCTTCTATCTTATTCCTTCTTTTTCCTTCTTCTCCTGAAGACAGAAAAATTCTGCTGGACATCTTCAATGAAGTTACTACAGGGGTGAGGAGGGTAAAATCCAACATAAGGAAGACCTGTGCATCATAAAATACTATATATACGGTCTCCAGAAGTACTGCCTTACCTTTGATAGGGCTTCATGTCTTTTTGCTCTTTTATACTTGTTGTTAATATCTTTTACCAAAAAGAAAGCATATCTTTGTTTTGATTAATATTAGTAGCACTCAGAAAGCTCATCCTAAATATGCCACAGGAAAAGTAGCAAGTTGATGTTAGAGTTCCTAGCTGATTACTGGATCACCCCTATCATGTCCCTGCAGAGATAGTTTGTCATAGCACAGTCTGTGTCCTAATCTCATGTTTTCAATGTGTACGAGCCACAAGCTTTTAATGGTACATTAGCTTAATTTGTACTTGGTGAAAATTATGTTCCGGTTTTGCACACTGTGGTCTATAAATACCTTTCTACTTCAGACAACAGTATTCTGGCCTCCCATCAAATATGCTTCTAACTTTTTTCACAAAATATTTTTTTTAATTAACATTAATCTTACATGTTACAAGCCTTGTTTTACATGTGTGTTCCAGGGCACTAATTAGTCTGTGTAACAGCATATATTCTAGCTTTTTCTCTTCACCCGGAGGACTTCTCCAGTCCATTCTTCTGACACAGAAGAGAATTTCTGAATGTGTCAAATGCTCTGTGAATGGTCATGTAAAAGCCTTTCTCATTCATTGTGACAAAGAACAGGCTCCAAGCACAAACAGGCATATGTTACACATCACAAGTTAAAGGCAAACCAGCGTAGTAGTGTCCTGACCAAGCTGTATCCATGTGCTACAACATGCAAGGTAAGTATGCAGAGATTCCGGGTTTTTAGTTAACTCTGCCTATATCGGCTGTGTTATGGAAGCCGAGACTGAGAAACCTGAGGGCAGAGTTGTTTCTGACGTCAGCCGGCTGCAAAGGGAATCTGCCAGCAACAAGCTCTCACAGCTGGTGGATATTCTTTGCAGCTGTCATGTTTTCCAGAAGCTGGACCTTCAAGCCATTTACAAGTGTATCTGCAAACTGGTGTCCAGACCTTAAATGGAGTCTTTCAGATGTCAGATAGATTGGAAATGCTGACACTCTGGCACAAGAACTGTCCTATTTCTGCTAACACTGTTCGGTGATTCCTCTCTTGGTATCATATGCAGTACAGTCTTAAATGTTGGTGACATCTGGAAATACACAAACAATCTGAGGGTCAAATGTCACTCGTAAATTTTGCCTGTTATTGCTTTGTGCTGTTGCTGTAGCTTTCATCAAACTTCAACATCTGCCCTTATTGCAGTTTGCTTGCAGTTGGGCTCTTTTTTGGAAATTCAGACAGAAGTTCAAACATGAACTCAGCAGCATAGTGTTTATGAGGTGTAGTGCAACAAGTAGAATTCTACTGTTTTACCCTCAGCAGGGAAAAAGTAAAAATATAGTCTTGTTGACTATGCAAGGATGACAGGGCCATGCCAGTGATAAAGGCAGACTTTGGACATTCTCAGTCCTTTGCTGTCCAGTTAACAGCTCTGCTTTCATTTTTTGTAACGTAACTTGTAAGTGAAAAAACACTCACTGTCTGAGTGTAAGAGCTGGCACAATATGTGTCACCATCATAGTTGCTCCATGCTTCATGATAAATACCTCACACCTTTACAGCCTCTTTCAAACAGAGCTGATTGCCATCTTTTGTGTAAATCCTTCTAAATTCACAGGTAATTGACAAGACGGCTCTGAGGGGCTTACAGCCAACTGTGTTAGTGAAACTGCCTTAGAAAAAAATAATTACCCATGCACAACAACAGCTATACTAAATTAAATAACTCAGTTGTTTTCTATTTTATTTTTTCACAAAATACCCAAAGGCAATAATCCACTTTCTGGATTAACAGTCTGTAAAATATTACTCTAGAAAAATAAAACCATCTTTGCGCTAACTTATGGCAACACAGAAGGCATCAAGAAGCAGTGGAGTCTCTGCTGTGTTGTGTAACTTGAAACCATGCTGAGTGGACTTCTTTTTCTGCTTTTGTAAGACATGGGAAGGATAATTTCTGCCCAAGACTATAAATCAGACCTCATCCTGGGAAATACGTTTACAACACCCTTGCATACTCCTATCTATTAATAGACATGTTCCCCTTGGATTACTAAAAGCCATAATAAAATATATTTATAATTTTTCAGCATTTAAAAAATCTGTTCTTTTCCTGTCTTCATTCATTTTATTTTAATGTCTGAAATTTTGTCTCTAAATTCTCTAAAACTCAGGTCATGCCACTTGGTATGTTAAAATGATATTCATATATTAAACAAAGTGCAAAGATTTATAACCAGCTTATTTCTCCAAACTCCCTGTTGTCATTGGAGAGAGGTGGCCATGTCCAGAGGGTGATTCAGTTTACTCATAGCTAGTTTACGTCTCTGACTTACCTTTTCCTCCCTTCTCTTATCTTTGATCATAGAAGGAGACTTGTCAGATGAATTAGGTGTCTGCATTTGGTGGTTGGAGTATCTTCCCCCATGCTGTATATTTCATATTAAAATTTCAGGAAAAAATTATGTAAGTGTACTTGTGTACTTGTGCAGTAGCTCACAATCCTGTGCATTTTGGCTTGCATAACTATTTGCAGCTAGATAACCCTACCTACCCTTTGTGTATGGAAAATCCTTATTTCTGTATCTCTCTGGGGGATTTTCCCCCCTTATTTCTCCAGTTTTTATGTCTTCTGGCATCTGTGAAAAGGCAGATGTACCATTGCTTCCCTTTTCTTTGGGACACCTGTTTTGGATTTAAGTGCGAGTGGATGAGATTGGTGTCCCAGACAGAAAGTCAACACAGTCACCAGTTGGCTGGGTGAGCAGTTTCTCTGGATGCTCTGTAATTTGGTCTAGGTGATACCACCTAAGTTACCAGAAGTCTGTTCTTCCCTAAAGTTTGCAAAAACCCCTGGGACAGTGGTGAAACTTGGAACTTTCACCCATTGACGAGCAGCTGATTAATGAATAGGTCAGAATAGGTGGCCACGGGTTCGCATGAAAGTTAGATGATACACGGGGAGTATAGTTTTTCCTTGTCTTATGTCAGAGTTGGTTGAAACTGATGACAATGGGACAATGGCGTGTGATACCAAAGGATGTCCAATGTGTAGTTGTTGATTTTGTTATGGTGAAGCAAAATTCTCTCTGTTTTCATGGGAAATTCTTAAGGACTTCGAAATTCCATTTTAATTTTCCTGATAGTTGGTGTGACCATCAGAAGATCATTCGCGGGTTAGTGTCCTACATTGGAGGTCACTTGAGGCTTCTTAGGTATATTTCCTCAAAAAGGTAAAACTTCTTAAAACTGAAAGGTCACATTGCATTTTTGTGTGTGCTGAGGAATCAGAGCTCAGTTTTGATTGTGTTGCATATGCTTCATGCACTCAGTGCTCCATCTTACGTGGAATGTGCCTGCTACTTGGTGGCAGAACTGAAAACAGCATAAATAGCTGTTCTTGCAATATTAACACGAGCCTAATGTATGTCTGCACCAGGGAAGTATAACTGCAAATGTGAGGTGTTTAGTAGTGAGGAGAGATTGCTGTCTTTCTTTTAAACCTCGTTGGCTCTATTGTACACCAACTGTGCCTTGTGTCCAGGTAGTTGCATGGAATACAATCTAAGGAGAACAGTCATTTTATCACAGTCTGCCCCTTTTGAAGAAGGCTTTTGCTTTTGGGGAGAAAGTAAGCCTCCTGTGATGGCACGACTGGCTTTGTACATGGAGGGGGAGCACTGGGTGTTGTCTACCTTGACTTCAGCAAGGCATTTGACACTGTCTCCTGTAATGTCCTCACAGGTAAGAATAGGAAGTGTGAGTCAAGTAAGTGGACAGTGTAAGAGTTGGTCCAAAGAACAGTATTTGTCTCAACATTGCCATCAGAGACTTGGAGAGGTACCAAGAACTTTACACTCTGATGGAAACAACAGCGTGGTAGAGGTAGTACTGTGCTGATACCTGGGGTTGCTGTGTAGCTAGTGTTCAGAAGATGGATTTCACCTGCTACCTCAACCAAACTTGCCCCACCTCCTCCCTGTTACTAAGGCCAAGGAAGAGGAGCATGTACAGAGGCTCTTAGAGGGTCTTGAGGTCACCCAGTGGACACAAGAGGAAGATGATGTGAGGAAGTAAAAGACCCCTGAACGCGAGGTGATGCAGGCGCAGACAAGTTTTGGCAAGTGAAATGGAAACTTTTGGGGCCTGCACAGTTAAGTATGAATTGTGAAATGAAGGCAGAGATTGGCCACAATCCATGGGAGAGAGGAGGTGTGAGGTGCTGTTGCTTAGCATAAAAGATGGTTCCTAACTGAACCTCAGTGATATCTCCCGACCAAAGGATCACGGATCATGGTGGAGGACCGGCAGGATGCTGTTCGGGACCTGGGACCATAGGGATGCCTTTGGACCCATGTTGGTGGCTATAATCCTCTTTCCTTCCTTTTTCTTCCCTTTACTCCACTCTGTCTATCGCATGCCGCTTTATGGGCAAAATAATAAAATTACACTGTTTGATTGAATTATAACCCCTTGGCATTTGGTTGCCTTGATTTTGCGCTTTGAGATCACTGTAAATGAATCATCATGAGTCCACTGAGTGGACCGTGACAGACAGTGAAGTGGATTGAGGATTGGGTGAATGGCAGAGCTCAGAGGGTTGTGAACAGCAGCACAAAGTCTACTTGGAAGCATGTGGCCAACAGTGTTTCCCAGGGATCATTGCTCAGCCCAGTGTTGTTCAACGCATTCATTAATGACCTGGATAAGGGGACAGATTGTACCCTCAGCAAGTTTGCTGGTGATACAAAACTGGGAGGAGTGGCTCATGCACCAGAAGGCTGTGTTGTCATTCAGCAAGACCTGGACAGGCTGGAAAGTTGGGTGGAGAGAAACCTAATGAAGTTCAACAAAGGCAAGTGTAGAGTCCTGCACCTCCAGAGGAATAATCTCATGCACCAGTACAGGTTAGGGGTTGACTGACTCAAGGCAGTTCTGTGGAGAAGGAACTGGTGGACAATGTTAAACAGGATACAGCAGTGTGCCCTCATGACCAAGAAGGCCAATGGAATCCTGAAGTACATTAGGAAGACTGTGGCTAGCAGGTCAAGGGAGCTTATCCTCCCTCCCTACACTGTCTTACGGAGTCTGGAGTACTGTGTCCAATTCTGGGCTCCCCAGTTCAAGAAAGACAAAGAACTACTGGAATGAGTCCATCAGAAGGCCACAAACATGATCAGAGGACAGAAGCATCTCTCTTATAAGGCCTGGGTCTTTTTAGCCTGCAGAAGAAAAGACTGGGAAGGGATCTTATCAATACTTATAAGGGCAGGTGTCGGAAGGATGATACCAAACTCTTTTCAGTGGTGCCCAATGACAGGATAAGAGATAATGGGCACAAATTGGAGCAGAGAAAGTTCTACCAGAACAAACTTCTTTACTTTGAGGATGAGACAGCATTGGAACAGGCTGCTCAGGGAGATTATGGAGTCTCCTTCTCTGGAGATACTCAAAACCCACCTGGAAATGCCTCTGTGCAATTTGCTCTAGCTGAACCTGCTTTAGGAAGGATATTGGAGTAGATGATCACCAGACTACTGTTTGGTTGATTGAGATACAATCTGTGTCAAGCAGAAACATTTAAAAACCTCTCAGAAAGATTTCCACAGGTACGTGTTTTGAGTGGGAGAGAACATCACCTGTACAGCAAGAGCAGAGGAGAAAAGATTTCAGTGGAACACGGGCAACACAGAGCGAGAAGTTTATCCATAGTGCAAATAGCCCTAACATTTTAATAAAGGTGATTTCTGAAGCAGGGTTTTTCAGTCATCTGGTTTTTAGTATACCACTCGTAAGCAGTGGCATAACTGTGAGGCAAGGAATACCAATGTTGAGAGAAGCAGTAATCAGGATGAATAGGGAGATTTGTTATACTAGTTTAGCACACAGGAGATTGTGGAATAAAATTAAATTTTGTACCTATGCTTAGGATCACTATGGAGTTTGCTAACCTTCAAGTTCAGGATACACAATTTGGAAGGCGTTAAAGTACAATTTGAAGAAAAGGATGATTACACATAGGAGAGGCAAAGGGTAAGTGGAACCTAATGAATCGCAGACTAAGTGGGAGTAGATGGTTACAAACCCAATAGACTTTTTGCTAAGCAGATGTCTTATCTTGACAAAGACTATGTGGTAGGTACTCTTTATCTAGACTTCAGATAAACAGAAATATCTGAAGTGGTATTATAAGGGGAAATACTAGGTCAAGTGGAACAGAAACGGTTAAATAAGCAGTCTTAAGTAGGAAATGGCATTGACTCTGGAGGAATATCTATCTATATGTAGTGTTAAAAAGGAAAGTTAAAGGCTGGAGAGAGGTTACTGCTGGAGCTCCAGAAGGGTTTGTCTTTGCAGTGATCTTGTTTAATACTTTTATTAGTGACCTTTGCAGAAATATCAGCAAATTTCGCCTGCCAATTCATGATGACATGTCTAATGTCTTCTAAAATACCAATGGCTTCAGCAGGACTGGGAGGTTTACCTGGGAACCCTGAGGGTTGAAAGGAGGAGAGCAGGAGGGGAAAAGGCTAAATATTGAGGGAAGAAGGTGAAGGAAAAAAAGAGAAACACTGTAATGAGCCATGGTTTAGGAAAGTACAGTCACCAGTATATAACAAGGAGAAAAGAGCCAGAGATCGAGACTAGACCTGTCATTTCTCTCATTTGCTCCTCTGCTGAGAGATTTCCAAACACATCCGTTGTGCCGATTTGACTGGGATGGAGGGAGCTTTTCAGAAAAGTATCCTTCACCTACCCTCACTAGCTCCTTAACTCCAACCCTACTTAATAGCTGGTTAGATGATATTTAATTACTTCAGATTATAGGTTCAGAAAGTGGTGTATAATTTCTTGCATTCTGAAAAGTTCAGTAACCTGATGGAAAAGTTTCCTTGCAGAGCGAAACACATGATTTCATACTCACTTATGCTGAGTTCAACTTTGCTAATTTCTAAGCAAATTACTCGTTAGGCTACCGTGTCAATATGCAGCTGCTACTTCCCCCATTCCTTACTATCCTCATTTATTTATTAAAGGAAATTTTTGCATTCCATTGGTTTCCTTACTTTTAAAGAAGTCTGGCTGACTAGCCACAGCTTGGAGTAAAAGGGAAGGCATGGTGGGGAGAAATGGCTGCTTAAATGCCAGGCTTCGATGGCAGCTGCAGGAGTGTCTTTTGGGTTTGATTCCTGCCTGTTGTGCACCATGTCTGTTCACTTGCCCCATAGAGCATATGAATCTCCTTTCTGATAGCTTCTGAGGGGGCTCTGTGCCTCCTCCTGCCCACATAACAGAGGGTGAAATGTTTATGTACTCATGTGCCTCATGATCATGCATGAGGATGTCAGATGGGACAGAATCCCTCTCTCTGAGATCACAGTATCACAAGCTGCTCCATGTAATCCTTCTCTCGCTCGATAGAGCTGTGTGACATGCTAAACACGATAGCTTGTCTGTAGCTTGTTTCCGCTGACTGTAGTGGGCATCAGGGGGAAGCTGGAGCTTAAGATTGCACGGCTGGGTATCTGATCTTGCTGTTTCTAGGTTTTGCTAAGGGCTGAGTTTTGGAGAGAGAGATGAGGAAAAAATGCGTGTTTTGAATGTGTGTATGGTAGCACTGGCTATCTTAACTGTGTTTTAGTGAGACTTCTGCACTGACAGCTGAGTGTGATGGTATTTCCATTTGGTGTTAATGAAAGCAGTAGAGGCCAGGATGCAAATGCTTTCCCACAAAAATATCTTCTCTGAGGATCTCCATCAAGAGCAGATTTGTCTCCTCTGTATGTAAATATTGAATTTTCACAGAAATCGAAACCTGCAGTCCCTTTTCTCAGATATTTTGCCTGTTGTCTAGCAGAATATCAATAATTAACTGCAAAGTAGTCACTGTGAGGAACAATACTATGAATATTAACTTGGCAGCTTTAATTTTGTCTACCCAAAAAGCTTCTATTCATGGCTGGAACCTTGCCCAATGTTTCCCATTTCTTGCATGAATAGTAATCAGAGAATTTTCGTTATCATGAAATCTTGGATGCAGACCTGAAACACAAAAGACAAAATGTTTTATGCTCAGAACAAAGAACAGTGCTATGAGGGTTGGAGACCTGCAGTCGTGTGGTTCACTGTCAGATATGGAAGCTGGCCAAATTTCCCCAGTGGCCTGGCCTTTCTGCCTCAGTTCCATGTCAGTGACAGAGCCCAACAAGTGTCAGGATGAATTGAAATAGCAGAATTGATTGCTGGGAATGATTTATGCCTGTCTGCCTCTCTTCGGGCGGGGAAGGTTTGTTTAAATTTTGCCCTGCCATTTTGAACTGGCTTTAGACATTTCTCAGTTTATTGGAAGTCTTTGCTTTTCACCTGCAGTTCTTTCACCAATAGCTTTATACTATGACATTCTACTTCACTAGCTTGTAAAGCCAGCTTACCATGAAAGTTTAAAGAAATCTGCCTTTCTTAAAGAATATATCTATCAGCAGTAATATGAAAGCTTCTCTCAAGTCCTACATGATGTGGGTTTTGAAACAGGAGCCTATTCAATTTCAAATTTAAGTGGAAAAATATTCTTTTCTCTAACCAAGGCTTTCTAAAACATAACCTTTTCAACAAATAAGCCAAAAAGAAAACCTTGAATCCAGGTACATATGATCTAGAAGACCGTCGAATTAGGACTTGGTAGAAATTTGCACTTGACTACTGTATATCCATCCAGATGCAGGTCTAAGCTGCTCCTCCCTGACCGGGTCTTATTCTTTAAAGTACAAATAAAAGTTCTACAAGCTGTGACATTGCAACATCATATTTTGGTTTCTGTAAATACAAGTTTTATGTTTTGCCAGAATTTCTTGCAACCTGCTGAAGAAAGCTGCAGAAGTTAATGTAAAAAGCACTCCGAGGCAGAAGTCATGGTTAGATGACAAAAATGACATCTTAAAATCTGACTCTCAGGTTTAATTAAGTTCAGTTGAACAGTATTACTTTCAATGTTGTTGATTTTGGTGAAATGACTTCATTGGTTCAGGAACTTTGGTTTTACAAACACTGTACTGTTCTTCAAGCTTATTAAAAGCATTTCTAGATAGTCAGCTGTTCCTCGATCAGTCTTTATAAGCATGTAGAGAACTTGCATCTCCCTTTGTAAAATAATGCTTTGTAGATAATTTGTGTATTGACAGCAGGAATTTTTGTGCATCTAACACTTCTCTTTTAATACATAACGTAAAGTGCCTTGTATTCTTTTTTCACTGATATCTTCTTTTTTTCATGAAATATCATATGAAATTAAAAGAGAAAACGATTTTTTTGAAAGGACTTTGTTCCTGAGACAAAACAGAAATTACATTGCCCTTGTCTTGATGTCCCATGGTGGGCCATGGTTAAAGTATTTTCATTGTCTAGGCCATAAACTTTATTTTCAAGCATGTCTATTTTAATTCATGTTCTCTCATAATTCGTTGTCTAAATTCTCAGCTCAGATATATAATCATTATTTTTTGTTGCAGAAAGCCCTGTGTAGAAGGTCCTTTTTACTTTGGGGCTTTGTGGTGCTTGATGCTGTGTAACTAAAACCACACAGTCCTTGTGCCTAGGCATATTTTTCTAAATAGGTATGTATAGGATATGTGATGTGAGGAAAGCAGTATTTTTTTAGTGTTTTAATGAAATTGTTCATGCTGCTTCTACATAAGATAATCAAAAGGCTGTCAAATCATCTCATTACTTATTAAAGGATAACTCTGGTGCACTGAACAGAAAGAACTACTCTGTTCTTTGTATGCTAAACTGTACCATCTAATGAGAGTGCACAGCAATTGCAAGCAACAAGAGCTGCCCACACTTAACCAGAGGCCAGGTTTTTCTCTGAACAGTTAACAGATTCTTCAAAATCTGCTTGGATTTCAGTGGTATTTGTATTATTGCAAGGCTACGGTACAAATCTGATCTATGCAACATACTCAGTGGCCAGTTGACTACACAGTCTCGGATACAAGCCACATGTAAGCTCCGTGCCATATTTTTCAGGCATTTGATCCTTAACAGCCTTGCCATGCCTTGGAGAGCTGAAACAGCAACTCTGGCACAGTCTTGCCATACACCCAGAACTGCTCGAAAGAAACTGATGAGTGTAGTGTGAACTTCCGCAGTAACTGCCATTTTCTGAAGTTCAGAGAGCTTGTTGCAGGAACAAGCCAGCTACTTCATTCTCTCCTGAAGCCAGTATGGAGGGGCTTCATGAGTAGACTTCACACAGGGGAAGGTTCCCTTTGTAGCTGTTAAGTACTAAAACTGTACAGGAGCGGCTTCTGCTGCTGATGCTGCAGAGACCAAATTCAAGAAGATAAAGGAGGTAAAAAGAGCAAGAGAAAGATGAGGGAGGGAAGCCAAAGAGGCAAATGGAGTAAAACAGAGGAAGGAAGTGGTGAGGGAAGGCAGAGATATGAAGAGAGGAAGGAGAGAGACACTCCAAAAGGAAAAACAGGCTTAGAAACAGTGGGACAGAAATAGTAGCAGTGATTGATTTTCAGTTGAGAAGGAGCTGCAGCTTATACTACTGGAGATGCGTACACAGCCATAATGCTTTATAAATAAGGTAGTATTAGGCTGGTCCTAATATTCACATCCCATGTAAGAGGAATGTGAATAATAATATTCACATCCCTGCTAAGAGGAATGTGGAAATTAAACTGTAGAAACTAACATCTTAAAATATTTCTGTGACAGTGCAACAAGCCATCACTCAGTAGAAAAGTACAATAATCCTACATAACTACGTAGTCTTTAAAAAAGCATTTTCTGCTTTCAAAAGTAGGAAAGAGAAGCAAAAGGGAGGAGACACAAATGTGATTTATAAGATATCTCTCTATATATGCATCTGTATGTAGTTTCTTTTACATTTATTGTGTGTAACTAAACATGTACAAACATACTGTCACTAATATTCCCTGCTCTTACCTGATTTAATGTTATGATGTTCAGATAAACATCTAAGCTTTCCTGAGAGCTACTGGGAACTTTCTGGTGGAAAAGCATCTGATAGACATTTGAATGGCAAGTGAAGCCCCGTAGTTTATTTCATTTTATCAAATGAATGGTTCTTCTGAATTCACATTTTCTTCTTCTTTGAAAAGGAGATCAAGAAAGTTGCCATATGCAGTGTTCCAGAGACAGGTTGAAGTTAAGCTTCATTGTAATCTACTGCTTTGTCAGCCCCCATGGCTGAGCCACTGTAAATACATGTACATTTGTGAAAACTATTTTTAAAACATTTAGTCCTGTAAAAAGTTGGAAGGAATTGTCGCAAGTACTATTATGCACATAAAAAAAAAATGCCAATACGTTTTTTCTGGAGTAGCCATGCAAATCAATGGAGAACAACAGTGCTAAATTAGTGTCAAGGCAGCAGGAGAGAAGAATGGAAAAATAATGAGAGGAACCCTCCAAGTCCTTATTGACCACTTCCTTCCTTTGTTTTACTCAGGAGAGGAGGAGCCATTTTTATTCCTTCAGATGATCATTAAAATAAATACGCAATGAGAAATGTTAAAGTAGAGTAAGTCTGTTATACGTTCAATTACAGAAAAGTAAGTGCAGATGCTTTTAGGGAGCACCCTAACCTTAGCATGTCATGTTGGTGGCACCCCACCAGGTTATTGGGTTGGATCAGATGTGTGGCAGCACCTGGGGATGGCCAGGGTTTCAAGTCAGGGATGGAACCAGGCTCGGTTATGTGGTGTTGAGTTTAAAATCACTGCTGTTTGCACTGACACGTGGAGCATGTGGTTCACCCTCTTGGCTGGGGCAGAACTCTACTTATGACAAAGGCTGGAGGCAACATGCTGTCAGCTGCTCTTCTCTGCAGCTTATAAGAGCCAGTCCAGTGTGCTGGTGCTTTCTAGTGGATGTGCTGGGAAAAATGTCCTTCCTTGCTGGGGTGCCAAGTGTTGTGCATGGGGGAAGCAGACTCCTGGCACTGACACTGCAGTCAGGAGCAGTGAGACCCAGCCAGCTGCCTCCGCTGCTGCCACTGTCTGTCCTGTGCCTGCACATCTAGAGTGAGCAGGAGTTAGTCCTCAGCCCTGGGAGAGCCCTAGCTCTTGCTGTGCTACCTTAAATTGAATTTAAAAATCAAATATAAAATCTACGTTGTGCTTAACTACATGCCTTAAAATTGGGAATTTTAATAATGTGCCAACAGCAGCAGTTTGCAGTATCTTACTGAGGAAAAGGTCACCATGCCCATAAGTTATCCTACCGTTTGATCAGTGGACTCTTTTCCAAAGACTTTAAGTCTCATTATTCACTGCTTATAAAGTCACTTGAGATATAAAAAGTCTTTTTATAGTAATGAAAGAACTCCCACAATTAGCCAGAAGGCAACCATCTATCTTTTTAAACTGCTTAGTTCGGAAGAGACTGGGAGTTTCAGGCATCTGTATGTGGATGAATTGTTATGACAGTGATAAGTGTAACATTCATGCGGCGATGCCAGCCGTGTCTGAGTTCATGGAAGGCTGGGGTTTTTTTTAGAGGTGAGAGAGACATTTTTTGTTAGTGAAATGTAGAATGTGATTTCCTGAAAAGGAAAAAAGTGACTACACATTATTTACTGTCCTGATAATCTGCCATTCAGCCTTTCCACTGTTCTTTGGGAATTACAGATGATTAAAGACTGTCATTAATTAGATCTCCTGAAACTTTGATGGCAACTATCTTTGAAGTGCATCTTCCTTGAGAATAATGCATAACCTGGAAAAGAAATTGGAGAGTGAGCTTGCAGTAGAGCAAAGACACTGTGAAGTTCACAGGAGAATACAGCATTCAGCGCAGGGGCTTATAGATAAAAATGATTTGTTCTGAGAACACACACTGCCCTTTCATTGTATTTTTCTCCATTGCCAAAGGGTTGCTGTATGTGGTAGATCTCATGAGAGATTTATATAACGTCCTATCCTCAAATAAAAAAAGTTTGCAATGATTAATGTAATAAATGATGATCTAATTATATCAAGAAGCAAGTCAATATATTTTATACATGTCATAGTTAGTTTAGTCTTTATTGCCCTCAGGCAGAATCCTAATATCATCAGAAAAACTATTTGTCAATATTAAAAGCAATTTACATAGTAAATACAGTCCTTGTTACTTCACCATCTGGGTTACTTGAACATTTGTTGGTACCAGGAGGAGCTGGTGAAGACAGACCTCACAAGTGTTCAGAATGTTCAACCGTCACCATAGGAGGATGTGTTCCAGCCCCACTGGAAGGGGACAGGTTTGGTGAGAGGGCGGCAGGAGATCTTCATGGAGAGGGGTTCAGGAAGGAAAGATGGAGGGCCCTGGAATCAAGAGGCATGAGAGAAAGGAGATCTCTGGGGAGAAAAGAAGGGTCCCCACAGAAAGAAAAAGGTCAAGTGAGAAGAGCAAACAGCCTAAGAGGAGAGGAGAGAAGAGAGAGACCAGAGGTAGCAAAGCAAGGGAGAGGAGAATGATGCTTGTAGTATCAGCTGGAAGAGGTTGCAAGAAAGATGGGCACAGCAGCTAGTAACATGTCTGCCAGGCAAACTGAGGGAATCAAAAAAGGAGAACAGCAGCTGCTCACAAATGCACGTCTACTAGCACTTGTCTCCAGGCAGCTCACAATGAAACTGATGCAGTGATTCTTAAATTTCATTTGATGTTTTCCTTTAACTCACAGACATAGAGAACTGCAGATAATAGTAATTTCTATTTTTCAAACTTCAAGTGAACCTAAGCTGTTTCTGAGCTGTTGCTGTGCTTTTTGAGCTGAGCTTTCCAAGCTGAGGTTTCTGAGCTGTTCTGATGTTGTTGCACTTCAGCACTACAGGACTTGAAAGGATCTTTGTGAGATGTATATTGCTCTAACACACAGGAGGTGGAGGGGTTATTCTCTGGTTACGCAGACTGCCAAGCCTCATATTATGAAGTGCAGGAATTCAGATCGCATTTTGGCCACAGATTAAAACTGCAAATTCAGTTGCGCTTTTAGACTTGTTGAAGAGGGCATAGTTATTCTGGAGGTGTGAATTGTATCTTCCAAGTGGTTTTCTGAAATATGTCTCAGAGTGAGGGCCCAAATCCACAAACAGACTTTAGGCAAGGAAATGTCAGGTGTGTTCCAGGGTGGACTTTTCCATACACTGTTCAAGGAAATTGTAATACTCAAAGGCATTTGTGGTGAATGATGGTTGTGCCTAACCCAGCCAGCTGGAAGCAGGTTATAGGCATGCATCCACAGCACCAGCCTTTCCCTATGCTCAATACCTTAAATAGAATTTGACAGTCAATAAATATGGGATTTAAAATCCCAAACCTCCTCCTAAAGGTTGAGGCGGGGATCTTCATTGATTTCTTTGCTTACAATGGACTTGGACCTTTCTTTCAAAACATGGAGCATAATTCTAAACACAAAGTTTTAGGAGATACTTCTTGTAGTAGCCATTTTGTTTCAGTTAGAGGTGATTCAGTAGAAAAGGCAAAACCATGGAGATAAAGATTTTAAACTAGAGTTTGTATTTACTGGAGAACCAAAGTTGCACAATCTCTTCTGTATTAGTTACATTGCTCACTCATTTGCTGATCTGATGAGAACTATTTATCCATTCCCTGTACATCTACCTGGGACACTTTCTCCAATCCAGTTTAAAAACCTTTTAAATTCCCTAGGATAGCTCGTTAGACAGTACTTCTAGGCAGTCTCCGTCTCCTCACTGTGGTCTTTTGGGGATGTGACATGTCCTTCATAGAGAAGATTTACAGCTGTCAGACCTGCCCACAGGTGCACTGACTGTGGTGAACCAACTCAAGCAAAATGAAGCATCGTCTTGAGGTCAGTTGAGAGAGGAGTGCTTTTTTTCTGACAGCTGCTGTTTAGATAATCAACATTGCTGGGAAGTCAGTTTTTTCTCCCTCCAGAAGGAAGTTTTACAGAGTGGAAATAGGTATATCTCTATGTTTTCCCATAGCATTTATTGCATTAAAGCTTAGCCATAGCTTTTTCAGCCACAGTAGATTTTTGCTAAATACTGAGAAATGGAAGTGGTGCTGGTTATGCAGAGGAAGATGCACAGAAGGTGGCAGTACTGGGCATTGCCTGGGTCTATTTGGTATGGTCAAACGAGCTGCACAAACTATCTCAGCTCTACAGGTAATGGAGAGCCTCACGGCTGGTGGTCCTCAGCACTGGAAGTTTCCTAGAGGCTGTATGTGCCAAAAGCTGTAGGTCTGAGAGGAAGGTAGTATGCTTTTGTTCTTTTGCAGTGACTTGTAGTTAGGGTTCAAATTCCTGTCCTAAAGAAGGACTGGTCAAACTAAGGGAGAGTGTTTAATCCTTTGTGCCGGTTTGCCATCCCAGGGTGCACCCAGGGTGTGGTAGTCTGGATGTATTTAGGGTGAGGGATTGAAGGTGAAGAGACTGCTGTGATGAGAGCAGATTTAGCACCTGTCAGGTCAGAGGCATCTTCTGCATGGGTGTTGAAATCTCCTAGGACAGTGAGCCTTGTGTGAGCTCCATCATCCTGTCAGACAGTATCTCTTGTCATTTCTCTGGGAAACACTTATGTATGGATGTCTCTGCTCTAGCAGAAGTTATTCTCCTCTTTGCCCTTACTGGTTAAATGGAGGGCCTCCAAGGAGTTACTGTAGCAGAGCTGATTTTAAATTCCAGTTTGAATATGCCGTATTTGCTGAGTATAGGAGTTTATCTCATGAGCTGCCAATGTGACACCTTTTGCAATGGTTGCATTCACATAACTACACTTTTTTTTTCCTTTTTTCCCTTTTTTCCTTTTTACTTTTCTCCTTTGTCTTATAATATAGGGGAAGTACAGATTACAGGGAAAATGTCAACATTTCTGGTCCTCTTGATACAAAAATTCTGGCTAGTGTTAAAAGAAATTATCAAGAGCAGAAAAGTGTTAGAATACAAAGCTATTTCCTTTCTCAGTCACAGGCACTTGAGTCCTGGAAGAAGTCTTCATTGGAGAACTCACTTTTTTTTTTTTTGAACTCGAAGTATGAGGATAGGCTAACAACCATTGGCCTATGTTTTTTTAAAGTCATGTTTTTGTTATTTAGTCCAGTCCCTCCTTCCTTCTCTGCTGTCCATCTCTATGTGAGTGGGAATAATCCTATTTGTAGCATTAGAACTGGCAGTTGGCCAGTTGATTTGCGCACGAAATACAAAGCCCATTTGCTTGTTTATTTTCTGACACTGATGAAGTTTTGCATGTGGCTGGATTTAGAGCAAGAATCCAAAGTGGATGGCCAGGATCCAGGCAGCGGCCACCGGTCACTCTGGGAGAGATACTGACAAGCAGGCCAGATTTTGCTGTGTGTCCAAAAGCAGGGGGACAGTGTTCATTAACCAGAAGCTTAATCAAACAGGGCAGGAGGATGGTTTACATGAGAAAAGATATATTCTTTACTTAACATTCACAACTTGCTTGTGGATTAATTAGCCCATCTGCTACAACAAATGTATTCCCATGTCTTTGTGTTGACTGTTAAAAGTGACTGATTTCTCTATGCACTTTAAAATAGTACCCTGGATTCCACTGAAAATAACCTTTCCAAGGCAAGGAATTTATTTAATCATCCACTAAGAACCTGAAAGTGGCTTGTTGTAAATAAGTGTTCAGCTATCTACAGCTCCCAGGGTAACTATATGTAAGTGTTAAGTTGGGGGATAATGCAGGAGGCAGAAAACCCTTAAAGAAGCTACGTGAAAAGAGCTTCCAAACCCATCTGTAGTATTTGCTTTAGGTTTTAAAATAAATTCTCTATTCCCAGCCCCAAGTGGGCAGGACAGCTGCCAGCATAGAGCAATTCAGCCATAGATTTTCTTCTGAGAAAGGCAGCATTCATAAATTAGATGACTTTTATGCAGATTGACAAAGTGTGTGGATGAACTTTGAGTGACAATTTAAATGAGTATTGGTGTTCAAAGTGCATGTATTTTGTAAGGAACAACATAAAGGATGGAATGTTTTTGAAGTCTTTAAATTAAATAAGTATTTGAATGAAAATAGAGGTCAGCCATAGGTTCCCAGGATAAATGAAAATGTGTATCTTTTGTGATTTTTCACACTCGTGATTTTAAAATATTATTATTCTTTGGAAATAAGATTTGCATGGAAATGGCATTGTTGTGAATTTATGTCTGTTTCCTCAGAGTAAGTGTTAAGCATTGACAGATGCAAATAAACAGAGCTTTTCATTTTCCAAAAAAAATCTAATAATATATTTTGCGTGCTATCCAAATATCTTTTTGCTTTGCTAGTGTGGATCTGTAATAAAATGGTCGGCCTGTGCCAAAAAACACGTGGTTTAGCTGGGGTACAGAAGGATTGCATGTTTTGTACTTGAATAGGGGAAAAAATGATACAATGCCATGTGGTGTTTATTCTCAGTCATTTGCTTTTAGGAGAAACACCATATAGTTATCCAAAACTTAGAAAGTGTTAAAAGGGTTTTGGGAGGCAGGAAAGTAATTTTTCTGTTCCTAGGGCCTTAGGAGTGGGAGTTACTCAGATGGCCTATAGGATGTTCTTGTTACAAAAACTGCAGGAACTGTGGAAACTGTGGAAAACTGTGTTCTTGATAGGATCTGAGTTAGGAAGAATGAAGCAGAGACTGGAACTGAAGAGTGACTAGAAACCCAGGCTTGAAGCTTTATCTCTAATTGCTTCTATTAGATGGTGCTGAGTCTGAACATCCTGGCAGTATAACTTGTGCTGTCGCAGAGGGTTTTGAGAAGCTTAATTCTTGGGGAAGTTTCTTTTATTGTCTTATAACATAACTTGTTCTTTGGCTGTTCTGGCCCTTCCTCTTACATGCCACTGACATTTTTCTATGTGACTTAGATTCAGGTAACCCAAGGTTATAATTTGATGGATGATAATTCAAATTATAACAAAATCTTAGCATTTTGGCTTCAGTCATCCGAGTAACTGTACATATGCATTAAACTTAGGTGACTAGCTGCCATTCATACTACTTCATAACAGTTTAGGCTACAGTGGTGTGGGGATCCCAGGCATTCAGCACAGGGAGTTTTGACTTTTTTTTTTGTATAGAAATCTGTACAGGTAATATCTACATACAGCATCAGGGCTAGTTAGAAAGATCAATTGACCCTTACATTGGTGGCTACACTACAGTGTGGTTACTTTGCATGTCTTCTTAAATACTGCGGCCACAAAAGTGCTGCATCTTTGGAAGCTGTGTCAGAGGAAAGTTGGTTCTACCTTATACTCTGGAAATGTGTTTAGTTGACCTACACACGTAATTAATGGTCAGCTGTATCGTAATCATCCATGTTGGACTATGGTTACACATGTTGCCTAGAATATGACATTTTTAATTGCAAATGCTTCTTTAAAATGTTACTACAGGCCGCTGAATGGCTTTTTTAAGTTTGCTGGCATTTTTTTTTACGTTTTTCCTTTTTTGACAAGAATGTTCCAAAAGGTTATTGAATAAAAGGGGGATGTGATAAAACAATTTTGTTTTTAACCAGTATTTGCAGGCATTGGGGAGAATTCAGTTATGAGGTGTGTCCCCTTTCTGGGTAGAATTTAGACTTAGTTTATTAAGCATAAGTTTCAGACTTCACTGTCTATACAACAAAGGTAATTTGGGCAGTAGAATCGTATTTTTTATTTCCCACCAGTCTAGAGATTTTCCCAGTGATTTTAATCAGGCTTTGGTACCCTTAGATCAGGGTTGTCAAGCTCATGGCTTGCGGACTGAATCCAGCCCTCCACCTTGTTTTATCCACTCGGCACCTTGTTTCTACCCGGCAGCAGCACTGATCTCCTTGCCCCTACACTCCTGCCAGCGCTGTGTGCAGCACGAGTGATGCGCATTATGCTGGAGGAGCTGGAGAACAGTGGGAGTCGGGAATTTGACAACTCTGCCTTAAATATTCACATTTGTTTTTATAAAACTGTGCCTTTTTATCCTGGCACAGGGTCATCTCCTCTCCACAGCAGCTCACAACAGTTAGGTCCCATGCAGCAGTGAACAGCAGCTCTATGACAGAGAGAAACCTTGCCACAGTCTTTTAGTTTTGCCAAGCTATGCTATATTTGCAGCATTATTTTCTCTGGTTTATTATGCATTTGTAGCAAATTATTTCTTCAGTTTGTTTGATTTAGTTTTCTCTTTACTTAAAAGAGCAGCAGCTGAATGTGCAAGTCAAATCTTACTGTCTTTGGTCTTACTGATTGTATAATGGCCACAGTAGATAAGTGTCAATACATTGAAAATTGGCCTTGTTTCTTTTTAAGACATAAGATACATGTTTATTGACATCTGCATTAATAACGATGATTTGCTAAAAATCCTGTAAAATAGTTGCATTCTACAGAAAATGCTGAAATTGAAAGTTAAAGGCACCCCTCCTTTTTTATTTGTATTTTATGAGGTGAATAAAATACCATGAGAGAAATGATTTTAAATGTACTTTTAAATGCTGTAATTTCTTTGTGGTGTTCAGATTCCCTTGGCACAGTTACAGAAGAGTTCAAGTAATTTCTAGCTTCTACAAAGAAATTATTTCTTTTCCCAGCCTTATCTTTCCTCTTATATAGTCTACTCAATGGCAGCACATGGCTTGATGTACTAGACAAATAATTAATCCCCCTATATTTTACACCCATATTTTTGTTATACCTTGTCTCTTGTGAGTAATCTTGGGTATATTTTTATGGTTTTCTCTAGGTCAATGGGAAGGACCTCTCCAAGGCCACTCATGAAGAGGCAGTGGAAGCCTTTCGCAATGCCAAGGAGCCAATTGTAGTTCAGGTTTTACGACGAGCCCCCATTAGCAAAGGTCATGGTAGCTCTCAGGATGTTCGGCTTGTGGATGCCAGCACTCAGACTGACATCACTTTTGAGCACATTATGGCTCTGGGCAAATTAAGGCCTTCCACACCACCAGTTCCTGATATCTGCCCTTTTCTGCTTTCAGACAGGTATGTCTTATCTTCTCTTGCTGTTTACCTGTGGGATTGAGGCACTGCAGTGGTAGGCTTATAGCTTTCTCTTGAAAAAGTCTCAGAAACACTTTAAATAAATTATAAATATCATTGATAACCGCTATCCCATTCAGTCTTCAGTAATAGTTTTCTGAAACTCTGCTACAGGAAGGAATCTTGGCCATGTTTGCTCTGTGTTCATGTGTTTGTTTATCCAAAGCTAAGCCTTAGTCAAGAACAAAAACACTTCTGTGTTCCAAAGTATGAAAAAGGCTTCTTCAAGCCTAGAGAGACCTGTCTTGTTGCGTTCTGGTCTTCCAGATTTCTTACCAAAAAAATCAAGAAAATTAATTATTTCATTTAAAGGTCACCTTATCAAGAGCTGTATTCCAAAATATATTCTCTGTGTTACAAAAATATAGAGATCAAAAGTAGAATTTCACCTGTCATATGAATACGAGTATAATAATAATATAATGAATTAATAATTCATATATGAATTAAATTATCCCTCAATTGAATTATTTGAAACTAAATTGACTGCAAGCATCAGCAGGTGGTGCTTATAAAAAAAATGGGCGTAGGCTTCTTCCTCTTTGGACTGCACCTCATGAGTAACATCATCTAGTGGCTGACTCTTGCCCTCTGCTGTAGCCAGCTAAATTATGATAGCCCTGGAGCTTCCCCACTGACTTCCTGGCACGCTGCATGTCTCTGCAGAATTGATGCTAATGGAGAAAATATCAGTTTTCATTTTGAAGTAGCTCCATTTTTAGAACTTCTAGGTAAGCTGGGTAGGTGATTGTCTTAGAGGGAATTTGCTAGCCAAATGCTGGATTGAGCCGACCACTTACTGCTGCGCAGCTAGGAAAATCAGATATGTATATTTTTGAATTATTACTGAGTGTTACTAAACTGCGTGTTACTATAGTTACCATACCCTGAGCATGGGGAAGAGTTTTCTGTCTCTGCTAAGACAGTTCTATGTGGCTGGGATCCATCCTTGGGTGTAGGGCTGTGCACATTGTAAAGTCCTTATTATTTGTGCTCCAAGTCCACTTAACAGTGCACTTTGCTGGCATTTTTATGTGTGCAGCTACTCAAATGCTTTTCACCAGCCTTTTACCACTTTAATAGAACAGGTTAATGCAAGGTGTTTTTATGCAAGTTCTTGAACAATTTTTGAGCTTGGTGTGGGCTGTAGATTGTGGACATTCACGATTTTACAATCATATAATTAGTGAGTTGCCCCCGGTCATGACGCTGCGCATGAATCTGGAGTCAGGTACATTTCTGAGCATAAGGAATCTCAAATTTTCACAATTAAGCAGTTTGACCCAAAACAGACCATTTTAGGAAATCACTCTGTGCAAATATGACAAAAGATGAAACAAAAAAAAAAAGAACTCAGCTGAAGTATGAGCTTTTGTGAAAACAAACAGCCCTTGCTACTTCTTGTTACAGTTCCTTTCAGGCTGTGAGGCCATTCGGCGCAGTATTCCAGAGATGAGAAAGCTATAGAGAGATGGGGGGTTTATCACTTTTTAATTTACAAAAAACTATTGTCTCATCTACTGTTGTTGTACTGCTTTGTTCCACATAGCTGCCATTCTCTTCACCCAGTGGAGCATGAATTTTATGAAGATAATGAGTATCTTTCCAGCCTGCCTGCTGATGCAGATAGAGCAGAGGACTTCGAGTATGAGGTAAGATTGCTGGCACACTGCAGCCTCTCTTTCTGTTATTACAGATATGGTATTTGCACAGCTGATAGCAGGCTCCTCTGAGAAAAATAAGAGTGGGAATACTTCTTTAAAAAATCAGCACCAAAGACTATTTTGTTTTATACCTGTTTAATGTCACAGGCTTTACTGGGGTTAGGCTACACACGTGAAATGTGAAAACACAATTCTGCAGTGGTTGGCTACATACAGGTCCAGAAGGCTTATTAAGCATGTTCCCTCTTTGTGCAAGGCTTTTCAAAATGAAAAATGCTAACTGGAAGATGAATTACTTTTCCACACACCCCCAATTTTAAGAATTAATTGGCCTTGTATCTTGTGCTTTAGGGATCAGTCTTCCAGATACTTGGGTGTGTGCTTGAGTGTTTGTAAGATCAGATTGCAACTTTGGAAATTAATATAATTTTTATTACTTTCTCTTTAATATTTGACATTGTAAGTATTGCAATTACAAGAAATTATGCTCTGTACCACAAATCTCCCTTTGCTGTTAATGCATTGTACTGTCTAGTGACAAGGTGGATGTGTTTCTGAGTCACTGGAAAATCACTATGTGAGGCTTCCTAAGATGATAACATGATTGGCAATGCTGTTCTTCATTAGATTTTCATTTCAGTCTCTAAATAGTCTTATTGTCAGCCAGTCATTAGCTTTTCATGTTTTCCACTATCATCAAGTAACAAAATATTTGCAGGGACAGGCATAAGAAGCAGATGGTTCTTCTTATTATTAAACAGTGCTGAATCTTTGCATAAGTTCCAGTTACTGTATTTTGAATAACAGTGATTATAAATAATTAAATATCTGTAGTACAAGATTAAATATATCCTATCCTCCTATTTGGTTTGCCTTAAAAAACTTTTTTAAAGGTTTCATATAACTGGTTGACATTTGGAAATGAAATGAATGGCAAAAGCTTTGGCAAATAAGCAGTGTGTTCATTTTATCGTGTCTTTAGCAGCTAAGATGCTTTATTACAAATTCAGTCCCTTGTTCTTTTCTTCTAGCAGCCTAGGGAATCTGAAGTTCTTCCCCTAGGAGGCAGAAAAATCAAATAACATCTACTTAGTGAATCTCAATCAGAGCAAGCAAACTTTTATTTGAACTCCTCAAAAAATCATTGCTAGGGGTTAGTGAAATCATTATTTCTTCCCACTTGGATTTTGGTGTGATAACTCACAGCACAAAAATCTCAGAGCTTAAGTTCTGTTTTCACTCGCGATGTGTAATATATTTTTCTGAAAAGTGTTTTTGTTCATGGTGCTTCTTCCTTAAATGTAATAGAAACTATTTTTCTACTAATATTTAAATAAATTATCAATATAAGCATCTAGAAAGAATAATAAAAAAATGGTTAGGTAAAAATAATTTTCACCATTTAATCAGAATATCAGTGACATTAAAATACTAAGACTTCAAAATTTTGAAGTCTACGTGGTGGAATCCAGTCCTGTTTACGACCATTATTAATCCCTAATAATAGCTGGCATAATTATTGTGACAACAGCAAATGCTTGGGCAGGTTCTCCATTGCCTGTAATCACTACTAATCGCACTATCACAGTCATTAATTTGCTGTCATCTGTGATTCAGTTGCCCAAGGCAAATTCACTGAGTGACTGAAATAAAGTGTTTCATGTGAAATTTAAATAGGGAATGATCTGTCTAGCTTCCTTTGAAAAGAATGCTTTCTACTAAATATGAAAGTGTTGAAGGAGAAACAAGAACATCTCGGAACCTTCAACTAGCAGAGCTCTAAACATGACAGAAATTCCCAAAATTTAAGCCCATATGGTAATATCTGATTTTGGTTATTCATTGGTTGCATTATTTGTTATTTCTGGTCATTGTAAGATGTTACTAAACTCCTTTCCAATAACTAAGTAGCTGGAAAAAATTGAGAGCATTGTCCCCAGAGATATGTATCAGCATCCAAAAACCAGTTCTCATAAAGGACGGAGTCAAAAGGTATTTACCAGCTGCTGTTGCTGATTCAAGGGAGAAGCAACAGGACAGTGGATGTAGCAGAGGCTGTGGTCCAGTGCTGTCAAGGGCTCTGCAGTGGTATTGGCTTAGGTGTACCCTGCTGTGGCCGCTCGGTCCCACCCTTGCCCTGATGTTTTCTGGCCAGCATTACTTTTTGAGAAACAGATGTGAGAAGTAATCCAATATTTTTTAAAAATAGATTTTGAGAAGGGTTGTTTTTAACCTAGCCCAGCTTCCTGATCTAATTTTTGGCATAGCTCCACAAGCTGCTGTGCTGTGGCAGCAGCATCAGAGTTTAAGCACTTGGGAAGACAACCATTTATAAAATCAGCATTGTCTGTCCACCATCTAAGTGTGAAAGTAGCAAGAAGAGAGGGTGCAGAAGCTCTGCTCATGCTACCCTGTGGGTGACAGGCTGGGTGGAAGAAGCACAGAGCCTTCTCTGTCTCCCACCATTCGATTTCTGCTGTGTATAGGGGGAAAGATGTTTATTATTATTAACTGTGCTTTCTGTAGGAGGAGGATTGTATCAGTGTTCTCTGATTTTGTCATTGTTTTTTCCTCTTAACAACTTCCTGGTGTAAACCTTAGCTAATCACACACAGCAGTAAACCTGGGTGGTGTCAGGACTATGTTCCAGTTTCCAAACTGCGCATTAGCATCCCATATCCTACTAAAAGGATACAGATAAGCAGTTCTCCATGGCAAACTTACTAATTTTTAAATTAATTCAAAGCCAAACCTGGACATTTCGGGAGGGGTCTGAAACAAGGTAGTGAACAGAAGAACTAAAGTAATACCATTTTCCTAGAAATGGTTTGTAAGTAAGTAAAGAATGCATCTGTTCTGAGACACAAATGCAAAATACTCAGCCAGATTAGGAAGTAAGGAAGTAAGATGACTACCAGCTCTCATGAGATGCTGTAAACAAGATCATTTTTCAAGAAATGGAATGTCCTGGAAATCTTTGATCAGCTTGGAACTTGTTTACAGATGTGTGCTGGCGTTTTAAGTACCTGATTTACCACAGTAAGAAACAGACAGAAGGATAACATATGATAGCCAGCACTGGGGATATGGTCTTATGCTTGCCAGTGGATGTGGTAGGATTAGACACTTACAAGACTCTTCTACTCCATTTGTAAGCTAGAAAAACCCAGCGGGTTGTGCTTAGATTGTCACAGTGCAATGAAGTCAAGTGTGAGCCAATTGTCTTGGAATGATGAACTCCCTGGGAGGCTCATTAGGCTCAATACAGTACCATACTTTAAACAAATGGCTGGGAAGATGACGAAGCTGGAGGACTGCTGACAGCCAGCTTGAGTGTCCTTATATTGCTGCTGCAAAACTTGTCCTAAAAGGAATTTGAATCGCTGGTAGATTTTGAGACAAGGGTCAGAGTCAGCCTCAGTTAGTGTTGGCAGAAAGATACTAGAAGAGTTGCAATTCTTGGCATAGCCAGGTACCCATGAGGACTTTTAAGATAAAGCAGGAATTGATCAGTTTGTAAATACTCAGTTGAACTTGCAGTGACTGAAGAAGAGCCAAAAAATACTCAAGACAAATCCACCCAGTCTGGCTGTGAGCAGCTGTTGTGCTGTTGGAAATTACATCATGTGATGTCGGAACATACATCACAATCTGGTACCAATGAGCTGAAGAGACTAAAAGCATCACAGTACTAAACTTGCCTCTAAAATTTGTCCTTTTAGGAATAACAGAGGATACTGGTGCTAGGGAGGAGTAAATAAGCTAATTATTTTTTTTAAAATAACATTTCTGAACCTTCTATCCAGGAGAGAGAAACATCATATACTTGATTTGGAACCTTGGCAGTAATACAGAAATTAAGGGGACATATTCACTTAAATGGTGGAACAGTGAAAAAATAGGTTATAAAAAAAGCTCAAAGAATGTTGTAAAGACAAAGCTAGACAAAAGAAAGCATTGCTGATGTCTGGTCCTACATATTCACTCTGAGGAAGCTGCCTTTCAATAAGAGAGGCAGAAGAAAATAAGTTACAAGCAAGCAGAAGCAGGCAGTGTCATTTAGTCAACAGGCCCTTATTCAAGGACAGAAACCTTCCTACTATGTACTGAAGAAGCTTTTGAGAAAAAACAAAACTGGAAAGTGATTTGTTTCTGCCGTGAGAGCAAATATATCTGAGGAATTACAGCTTTTAAAATCTCGTATGTCTGAGGTGGAAAAAGATTCTTATTTCTAACTGAATTTCTTAGCAGTAGCAAAAGTAGACATCCTTGAGAAGGAATAGCAGTGGGTTGAGGTAACTTCTTGCATGTATGAGAAAAAAGTTTGCTCTCAGAATTGAGGGGCTTTTTTTTGGAAGGAGGTTGGGTGTAAATTAATGTGGATATGCAAAGGAGATTGTGTAATTGCCTAAAAGACTTTCCTGCTCTGATTATTCTCATTTTTATGCAAAGGCACAATTGATTTCTTCAGCACAATGATATACCTTGCAGGAGCTTGGAAGACTGCATCAGTGATCCGACATTCCAGAAGTAGCATTTTCAGAGTGAAAAAGTCAGAATGTCAGCCATTATGTTAGCCTACTTGTGTCTGATGACTCCAGTTTTAATGCATACAAATGCTATTGCTGACAGACTGGGACAGTATTAAGACAGTATGATGACTCGGAGAAATTGAGAAAGGTTTAGTTGACCTCATGTGAAATTACAAGGTACTCTTATGCTCTTCACCTAAGGTCTTAGAAACTATTGACCTGCTTTATTTTGCTTTTTTGCTCAGAAAGTTAGTGCATGTCACTAAGCTGACAGACAATCACATGAGGCATGTGCAGGTGAAAACTTTCTGTGACCAGTGTTTATGAAGCCTTTTATGTCCAGACAGTGAAAGAGTCTGAGGTCCTGCAGGAAGGAATAGCTACAAAAGAGCATAGTATTTTGAGAAAAAGCCACTTGAGGTTTTCCCTACCTGATGAGTCTGTGAAACTTAGAGCATAAGCTAGAAACTGCACATCTGCTGATTTGATTCCTCTGGATATGCTCTGGAAATGGGGCTTCTGAAAATTAGAAGATTCATATGAAAGTTCCTTGTGTTTATTTATCAGTATCTCCTCCTAAGTGAAGCAACCCATAGTGCTTTGAGGGTTCGTTAATAACCTCAAGGCAAAAATGAATACTCTCGAATTCATGTTCTGCTTTGTAGACCCAAGGGAAATAAATGTGTGTGTTTGTGTATTGAGTGTAAGTGCTAATTTATGGTTATGCACAGCTGTTCATTTAAATGTTTTGATAAGTGTTTGTGGTCATAAACCTGTAAATGTGGATTAGTCCTTTAAGTTTACCACTGGCCCGATCCAAGTGCACTGAAATTCCTAAGTTTTCCTATTGAACTGAGCATTTCTGGATCAGCAGCTGTTGGCAGTTTTCACAAATGACTAAAAAAAGCTAGAAAACTTTGGGAATAGGCCATGAGTAAGATTTTGTGTAGACTTTTTCTTTTGTTTCTCCTACCATATCTCAGCATTGCAGCAATTGCAATGCAGCAATAATGCATTGATTTGCTCTTCCAGTAACATTCGTCCATTGTCACGAGGGAAGGTTGGTATATCAGGCACAAATTTGAATTTCCTATTTCCGTGACATAACACCTTTGAAGTGATGGATTTTATTGGTCTCTTTTCTGTTTAGGGAAAAAAAGGAACTATTTTGTTAAAAATTAGCAATCTGAGTGAGGCTGTTTGTCTGAATAAGGTTATGTGAGCACGTAACTATTTGTGGGTTGAGTCCCTCATGGGCCACTAAAGTGGGGTTTCTGGAGACTTTCTGAAAGGCCCACTGCTGTTGCAGTAGGCCAGGAGAGACCTGCCTGCACTGTGAATTCATATCAGAGGCCTTTCTGACACATGCTTTATTTAACCTGTAAACCCTACAGATCTGCCTATCTTGTAAATACATATTTAACATGAGGATTACTGAGCTGATAGCCTGTAACAGCTCCCTTCAGAGCTGTGATAGCCTGCAAACACCCCTGTGTGAGCATTACAACCACTTGCGGCAACACAATTGGAGCTTCTGCTTGAATTGGTAACACCTGAATAAACAGTTTTTATGGAAACAGCTTCTGTGCACACACTGCCAGTGCTTCTGATTGCTACAGTCAGGGTCTTTTGTTTTGTTACCTGAGGGGTGTTTATGTACAGTGAAGATGGATGTGTAACTATCAAAACAGAAAACGTTTTTGATAGTTGTCCAGAAGTTCCTTATATTTAGCATGGAATTTCTCTGAACACTTATTTAGTCTTGGCTTTTATTTAATAGGATAAAGGGGAGAGAGAGAGACAAACCTTTTTTGACAGGGATCACTCAAGCCAAGTTGCAACCACACCAGGGACGATGACAGTGATGTGAAGGGGCTGAACCACTGTAATACCTCCATGACTTGCTATCAGGTTTTGCTTGTTTCTTCTGTATTTCCTATGGCAATTGGATTCTTTTTTTCCTGAATTTCTTAAAAATTGAGATGAATCAAAACAGAGACTTCAGCAAATAAAAAGCAGTTTTTAAATTCAGCAGTTACCAGATGTCATGAAAAAGGAAAGCTTCAAGAAATAAGGAACCTGATAGAGACGTGGGTCTTGCAGTGTAGAAAAGCTGAAATAGTGGACAAGGTTGTGTCATCAGACCTAGCTGGTATGAAAAGAGGAATGTGAAAAGGCTTGGTGGTTAATGTAGTCTAGATTTTCTGTGGAAAAGCAGATTCTCCCTACATGTCTTACCTTATGTGTGGTGTTGTGGTAACTGATCTGACAGTTCAGAGTGGGCCTAGATAAACTGAGACTTACTGTATTATGTTTATTTTCTGAGCATCAGTTTGTAACTGCCTGGTGGTTATGGCTGAATCATGAATGCCCTGTAGTACAGAGATGTTTTACTGACACCATTATTCTGATTTTTGAGGCGATTCTTATTGGAGTTGTTTCAGTTGGACCTGAGAAAACACTTCAATGACTGGGTCTTCTAAAACCCTTCCTCAAGACCTTTTACTGAGGAGGAGTGCTGGGCTGCTAACACGTGGCCTGTGATCCAGCTGACTGTCATTAGAGACTAAAAATGGAAAAGTTGACAGTTAAAATGGAGAAGTGGCCCCGGGCTATGTTTTTGCTGTAATTCTTTGAATGACACTATGTAATAATTAAAAGAAGACTCTTGTAGCATTCATATTGTGCACTACAGCACAAGATTATGTATTTCACTGGCATTTTTATTTTTTAAATGCCTGGGGTTATAAATCAGCATAATTTACACATGGACAATAGTAAATATGTAATTTCACTTTAACTGTGGTAAATTGTATATTGTAAATAAGCAAAGGAGTGGTAAAAGGAGCAGTCCTTTCCTTTCCCTCTTTCCTCTATCTTTTAAGAATCGAAATAACTTTTGAAGTATAAATTAATTAAACTTTGCACCATTCCACTAAGATTTTCCAGAGCTACTGTGTCCTGTATTGCTAGAAGAATTCACAAGCAGGTGAACCGAGGACAGTCATATCGAAAGATTTGCCAGCTCAGTGAGTGACAGAACTGGCAGCAAAACCCAGGTGCCTTTACTTGTAATGTATGTCTTTTGGCCATTAAATCTGTCTTCTTCCTTGCTGGTTGCTGGATCATTTAGATGGTAGATGATATCAGGGTAGTTTCTGCTACAGTTATTTGTTAATTTTGAATGTGTTACTGTATGTCATCACAAAATTCTGACATTCAAAGTAGGTGAAGTTGCTGTTATCTCACCTCCCCTAAGTAATGAATATCCCAATTTAGGGATTTGAATTGTTTCCACAACTACGGAGGATCATGAGAGAGTGGGGAGAAAAGATACAAAACTGACACGGGCAAATTTATCAAAGATATTACCATTTATTGTGTTTTAAAACAGGAGGAAAATATATCAAGTCAGTGATATTCATTTTGTTTCATGATTTCATAAAACAAGCACAGGGTTACACCTTACTTCACCTAAAAGCTAATAAAAATTCTACATTGTTGTCAGAGCTTATGTTTTTCTGGGAAAATGAAGAAAAGTGAGCTTAGTTCAGCAGCACTTTATTGTTGGGCAACATTACGACATACGGTATGTGGTTTTCACTCAGTGAAGGAAGAGAAAGGTTTTGGAAATATTCTCATCTTTATGGAAATCTGTGGAGTATAAATCTTGTTTTGGAGAAATGCTTTGTTTATTATACCACATATCTCCATATATGTTTTACAGTGAAAATGTTTCTAAGGGTTTTATTAATGCTATTTTTCATATGCCTTCTACTTGAAAGTTCATGTAGTCTGTCTTGGAGAGCAGGAATCTATCTATACAGACAAGAGATGGGAGAAAATTGTTTCTTTTACATATTCTTTTGAAAATAACCTAAATCACATTAAACAGTTTATTATAATGTCACTATTTTAAAGCTTAGTATCCTAGGAAATTCACGAGAACAGGAAGCAAGGACTGAATCCCCCTAGCATGAGGGAACCTTTTACAAGAAAATGGACTTCATACAAGGTTTCAATATTATTCATGCTGGGCCTTCAGAGGAGAAATCAAAAAAGCAGGAGAGGTCTTTTCTCTGGAAGTTTGCTTTTTTATTTAATGAGGCAGCTCTTCAAAGAGAATATGATAGTCATTCCTGGAGGGCATGGTTTGGTGAGCAGAAATACAGGTGAAACTGTATTGTGCATCAAAAAAGCAGATGACGAGTTTGCTTTGTATTTCATCTCATGATTTCTTCAGTATGTGTTTGAGGGTGGAGGACATTTCCATGTGCAACAGAAGTTTGAACAGCTGAAACTCAGCATGGATATGGCACCCATAGACCTCATTTTGATGCCAGGAAAATAAAAATATATTTTAAAAGTCATTGCCTGTCACTTCATGTGCTTGATTTATAGGCACATATATGTGATTAAAATTTGCATATTTAACTATACATATCTTAATATGTATGTGTCTCAAAGTAAACAAGAGCATGGATGGGGTGGATTTTTAGCTTAGTGGTTTCTAAGAATGTCTAATCTTCTAAGTTCAACTTTAAATTTATATTTTTCATAGTATTTTGCCTTTACTGTGTCTGATAGTCATAAACTGAATGACAGGAAGGTACATTTCTCACAGCTTTCTAAAATTGAAAAATTATGTTCTCAACTTGATTTTAATTAATATTCCAAAATAACCTTCGCACAGTTGTAAATCAATGCTGTCCAAATGTTTGGAGTTGTAACTGCTTAGGAGTTTGAATCTACAGCTACATCTTCTGCTGTCCAGATAAATGCTCGTTGCAGCAGATGTTGACACATCTGTTATGCCTCCCAATTTCGATTGGCTGCCTGGAAGTTTAGAAAGTGCTGATGAGACAGATAAATCTTCTGACATGTTTCAGGCCCAAAGCAGGCAGGCAGCAGTAATAATGATGTTTACAGAGCCAAGTACTGGTCAGTAACGTTTTGAAATACAACAAAAATAAAGTATGATTTTACCTACAAATTGATGAAATTTATTGTAAAAATTGAAAGTTAATTATGCCAAGTGATTCTCAGCTGATTTGAACTGCAGCTGTGTCAACTCATAAATCTCTGGACTTTGTGTATCTAAGATTTATTGGTTAGAAAAAGGCACCTGCTACAGTTCAGAGAGAACTCTGAGCTTTGAAAGGGCTGTTTAATAAACTTTGGATAATTGGAATCAAGTTTAGAAACAGCTGCAGCATGTCAACAAGGCCAAGTGCAAGGTCCTGTTTCTGAGCCTGGGCAACCACCAGTATCAATATAGGCTGAGAGAATGAAGGGATTGAGAGCAGCCCTGCTGAGAAGGACTTGGGGGTACTGGTGGATAAAAAGCTCAGCATGAGCTGGCTGTGTGCACTCACAGCCCAGAAAGCCAACCTGGACTGCATAAAAATAAGCACGGCCAGCAAGTTGAGAGAGATGATTCTGCCCCTCCGCTCTACTCTGGTGAGACCTCTCCTGGATTACGGTGTCCAGCACTGGACATTGGTCCACAGGAGGGCCACAAAGATGATTAGAGGGGTGGAACACTTCTGTGAAGAAAGGCTAAGAGCGTTGGGGTTGTTCAGCCTACAGAAGAGAAGGCTCTGGGAAGAACTTATTGCAACCTTGAGGTACTTAAAGAGGACCTGTAAGAATGATGGGAACAGACGTTTTAGCAGGGCCTGTTGCAATAGGGCAAAGGGTAATGGGTTTAAACTAAAAAATGTCGATTTAAACTTGATGTAAGGAAGAAATTTTTTGTAATGAGGGTGGTGAAACACTGGAATAGGTTCCCAGAGAGGTGGTAGAAGCCCTGGAAACATTCAAGGTCAGGTTGGACGGGTCTCTGAACACACTGATCTGGTTGAAGATGTCCCTGCTCATTGCAGGATAGTTGGACTAGGTGATCTTTAATGGACCCTTCCAACCCAAACCATTCTATGATTCTGTATGGAGTTTTTGGGAGGGAAATAGCTGTCTGCTCAGGGCTTCAGTTTCCTGACCTTGCCATAGTACTCACTTCCAGCGGTTTTCTTCTACCCTTTGAAGCATATCAGATTTGGATGTTTTTATACCATTAGAGTCAAGATAACACCAGGCGTTGGAGTTGTCTCCTGAGAAGGTCTGTAATGTATCAAGAAGTATGTTAATGGACAGAGGAGAATCTATCTATCTGACACTCTCAGGTGCAGAGACTAGTTTCCAATTATATAGAGCTTTTGCAGGTGTTAGATCCCTTCCAGACCTTAATCTCCAACACAATGAATGACAGACAGAAACGTAGGAGAAGTCACTGTAAATATTTTAGCAACGATGTGCTAATTTTGTCCCATTCCCTTCAGTCAATTTTCCAAGTTGCTTTCAAGTCCCACTATTTGAGGCAAGTCCAGAAATTGCGGCTAAGAACCTTTTGTACAGGGCAAAGAAGTGGATGCTGATTATATATCTAATATAGTTATAGTTGGATATATTTTATACAGTCTACAACATCTATGGACAACTTTTCCAGTGTTTGACTACCCTTATGGTAAGAAGTCCTTCCCTGGTATCTAATTGGAATTCCGTGAGTAGCAACTTGTGTCTGTTTTCTCATAAGGCTGTCACTGTACACCTGCAGGAAGAGTTTGGGTCTGACCCTTGTATTTGGTACTTGAAGGAAGCATTAAGTTTTCCATGTTAAGAAGACACTTCTCTTCAGAAGGCTAACAGAATGCTGCTCTCCCAGCCTCCCCTCATAGGAGATGTGTTCCAGCCCCTAATTAGTAAATGGACTTCTAGACAGAGAGAGTGTGCTGTAGTCCTACCTGATAATCAAGGGAATGTTAGTTCTAACGTTTTATGTGAAAGCCATTTTCATTGTCAAACAGATGGGAGAGAGAATTCTGGAAAGCCCTAAAACTCCCAAAATGGCTGGGCAAGTCTGAGCGGGTCCTTTCCACATCATCCCACCACCTCACCACCTCAGATCAGTAATTCCTTAGCTGTGTCTCTTATTTTTCAATATTGAAAGCCAAAGATTTTTCAGTGTGAGGGTTGGGATGGGAACCTTATTGAAAAGTTAGAATTTGGTTTTTTATTCAAATACAGGTACTAATAAATCTGACTTTTATTTTTGTCAAAATTATCCAAAAGAAAAAGACTCCTTTAGAATGCAGAGGCTGTGAGCCAGTGTGACAGTTTAGTATATTCACACACATTGCACAATGGAACAGTTTCTACTCCAGTCTGCTTATCTCGTTTTACCATAAGGTTCAGTTTCTGTCTTGTCTGTGATATTCCCACCTACTTTATTCAATGAGAAGAAAGTGAGAATGTGGAATCTAAGATTAGTGAAAAGGAAACCCTTAACTGCATATCATCAGCTAATTAATTGTATTTAAACTCTTCTCGTATCCTTGCAACTTCACACTTACATTGAGTGAAAGACCGAAAGTGAGGACCAAAGCAGACTGCTGAGAAATATCTCAGCAGTTCATCATGGATCTCTCTGCTCAGAAAGCAAGAACTTGTGATTTTCTCAGCTGCAGAACATACCAGAAGGGGTGTTGGGTCTCAAGTAGGTGGAAGCATATATGCATATATAATATAAGAAAATATGTGTATATAGTTAAGTACTTCTAATAAATTAACATTCATATGGCACCGTGGGGAAAGAACAGGAATGAAGAGAATTAACAGGAAGGTAGAAGAATTGTGGAGAACAACAAGACCATGGCTTGTTTGTAGTAAAAAAGTATGTTGAGGACATTTTACTTTCCAGTCACTGTGATCATCCAGACAATAGGGAAAAAAAAGGGTGTTTTTAATAGTGTTTAGGGTACTTTGTGTTTAAGACTCCCTATAAGGGTTGTTTTTTTGATTTGTCTTTTTGACAGGGATCTGAAGATTTGGTATTATGCATGCTAGGTAAATGGGAAAACTCAGGTTCAAGTGGATGCTTGTGTTTGTGACCTCCTGGAGGATATACTGTCAGCTGTTGAGCCTTTTGCAGCCAGGAAGCCTGTAATCTGTAGAGGGGTTCTTTTTTTCCTCTTCGACTTCGTTATGAAATAAAGCCACTGTTAAGTCCACCATGTATCTTTAATCTCAAGGCCTGAATTATCCTTTAAAGGCAAGTCAGAAAGGCCACACTAAGACTCTGAGGCCCACAGAATTAGAAGTTGTGTTTATCTTATCTCCATATGCTTAGACCCTTCCTTCTACCGTAACACTAGATTTGTTCATAGCTCAGTGATCAAAGGTTTCTCACGTTTGTTGTCCAGATCCATCGTTCATCCAGCCCAACCTGTTCCCCCATCTGCTCCGTGACTGCTGTCTACCCCCTGCCTTACCCATTGGGAGCCTCAACTGACACTTGGGTGTCTTTCTTCTCCCACTGATGGCCATCAGACTGTTACTGATCATCACACATCAGACTGCTGAATATGCACTGGAAGGCTTGCCAGTCCTTAACTTACTCCATTGTTTGATTTCCTCCATAAATATGTAGTGCGCACCAAAAATTTTCTCTCCAGAGGTGCAGGGAGAGAGTGAATTCCCATATCCAGTGGAACTTATTTATTATCAAAGGATTCATCAGCTATAGGGCAAAATTCTGCTCCCACAGTTGCAAAATGATATTTTAATTGGTACATATATGTCACCATATTAATTCTGGTTTTTTCTACTACTGCATTTTTTTCTTTCTTTTTTTTTCCCAACACTAGTATCATTGTCTACAGCATCCTGCTGTCCCAGAGCATTCTTTGTCTGGACACAAAGCAGCATGTGGCTGTAAGTGTGGTTATAAAGCAGGCATCATGAGGAAATTGATTCTGTTTTTATATTTCTCATTTTATGTTGTATTTGTTTTTACATTATGCATTTGAGAAATGCTGATATTTTTCCTTTCTGCTTTGATGTAAACAAACCTTGTGTCAGAGATTCTTAAATGAGACTTTATCCTGTAAGGTAGAACCCCCACCCTTTGGACAGAGCATTGTTTTCCCCACCATATGGAATGGAGATAACTCTCTGTTTCTTTGTGGAAAGCTACCAACCAAATCCATTCTTGCAAATCTGACACTCAATGTGATTTGTCCTTTTCAATGCTGTTTATGAGAAGTCAGGACAGACTTCTGTCAAAACTGATAAGTGAGAAGACAGTGGGGAATGCAATTTTATTTGTAACAGCATAGCTGCCAGCAGTTCCAGCTTGTTTACATCTAGGCTGACTGTCTTGCTCCATAGCTTTTCTATTTCCATCCAAATAGCCCCCAAGTACATTATAGTTGTGCTTGTCTGTGTAAAATCTACATAAGAGAACATAGCGGGAGTGTTAGAGAGAGGAAAACGAATTTATTTCTTCTTGTTTCTTGTTAACTTCACATCTCAAGAACGTCAGTAGCTTTAAAAACAAAATCTTGCAATCTACCGGATCTCCATAGGCTTTTACAGAATGGGTTCTAAAATTGAACATATTCTGCTAAAACTCTGCAATGTTTCTAACCTTCCATGGTGAAGGTGCCAGAGGAGTTAGTAGCTTTCCTTTTCTGATGAAAGCGTTCTTTGGAAGTGGCCAGTGTTTGTAAATTAAATCCACTACTGTCATTTAAATACAAGTTTATTCATTGTGAAAAGAATGCAGTAGAGCCCTGCAGTGACCTGTGAAGGGGAGGGCAGTTTCATTGCACTCTGTTTCACGCTGAATACTTCTGCTTCATAGCCTACAATTAGCCTGTGTTACATAGACATTAACATACTTCCTGGAAAGACCTTTTGACAAGAGACCGTAACTCTTGAAAGCATTAGGATATTTCTCAGGTCTAGGATGCCTTTGTTTGCCTGCGATATTACTTGCCTTCATTCTGACAGTCCAAGAATCCTAGGTGGTTTTGATCTCTTTTTATTGGTACACTGAAGAAAGCTGCAGTGACAGGCATTTCCTTTATATAGCCTCTCCTGTGAGCTGTTCCTTTACAGTAGCCCACCCTAAATGCACAGTTCTCAATGGCATAAGGCGAGAGAAGGGTTTTGTTTGACTAATCTAGCTTATGACAGATGAGTTCTTCTAGTAAACTTGAAAATTCTTGTTTCTTTTTGCCATTTCTCTTTTTGCAGTTCTTAAGAAATAATTAGTTTTCTACATTGCTTGTCAGTAAAAAATAGAGTTCAGAGACAACTGTAAATATTACTGCTCTGGTTCTGTGAAATGTGAGGTCATCTGATACTTCTGCTTTCTCATTATTAGTGTATATCCTATCCCTGAGTTTTCAAGAGTTGCAGTCGTGCTCTTCAGTTAATTGGTGATTGCCGGGGTACACTTCTGCAGTGCAACTGACCTGCCTGTCATGCACTTACGCACAGGTATATACACAATATATGTACCAATATACACATATAGGTAAACTTACACAAATGCTACCTCCCCTCTGCGTGCACAGACACATGCACAAAATAAACATTTAAATATCTTGACAGCCACCTCAAGCCTGAAAATTAAGTATCCACCTTAAAAATAAATTACTTTGTGAAATGTACATGGAGGCACCACAAACACTTTTCATCTAAACTGAAATAGGTAGCCCATAGAAAAAAAAAATTCAACATATTTAAAGGAGGTTGTTGTGATGATTTCTACTGACTATGATTTGCAAATCTTTTTTTTGAGTTTCCTCAAATTACTTCTGGTCATTGTTAAAGACATGATTGCTAAGCAAAGCCTAGCTAAGAGAGCTGGAAGCATGATTTGAGTAAGGTGAAATGTGATACTCGTTTGAAACACCAAGCATCAGGTTTAAGTGTGTAGTTCTACTCACTAAACATACCCTGATTGTTTATACCTGACAGTCACAACTCTGACTGAGTGGTACAAATTCAGAGGTGAAATAAAAAAGGTGTTGTAAAAGGAAGTCCAAATAACACCATTTATTCTGCTGCTGATGCATCTTTGTTGCAAATCCAGACTGTTGTTTCCTCTATTTTACACCCATACTCATTTGCAATGTATGCTTTTATGTAACATGTAATACCATTCTCATCACTTCTGAATTTGAGGTGAAATTTTCTTTTTAGTAGCTCCACTGTTAGCTCTCTACCCTCCTAGGACTTCATTAGACTGAACTGTTTCTGTAAGAAGAGTGAGGGGATATCCCTGGTTCTGCTTGTATGATTTATTTTTATTTCATGAGCAGAATTACTTGCCAGCAATGATGTGTGTGGCATTATGAAGATTAAATATTATAGAAGGTAGCAATGTAAATGACTGGTGATTTGGCATGCTGGAAAAGATATGTTCTTCCACTCATGTAGTGGAAAAGACCAAGAAAGTGAATGTGATTAGAGAGATGCTGCCAGGATGTTCAGCTGTTTGGAGCTCTGCCTGATAACGATCCAGGTACTTGCGTCATTCTCAGTGATAAGAACTGCAATGCTAGAGTTACTAAACACAATTGTGAGGTTGAGACCTCACTTGCTTGGTTTCCATAGTTTACAAAAATCGCAAGCAAGAAGCTGATGAAATTGATCTGACTTTGCAGGACAACCTTCTAACTCTGACAGAAAGTGTGAAAAAGCAGTATAAGCTGGAGGCTGATCTCACCCATAAACATGCCAATACAGGACAATAATGAAGAATGAAATTTAGCTTTACAGTATGTGTAGTCCCCATAGTCCCTGTATAGTTCTGTTTGATGCTTCGGAAGAGTGACACTAGCTCAGATGGATGAGGAAATTTTTTTCAGTATAACCAGTTTATTAAAATAAGTCAAACTTTAATATACTTTCTCAGTTAATTCTTCATTGAGCTATTCTGTAACGACTCTGTTCTTGGCCTTTTGTACTTCATTCAGTTAATCATTCTGACAATTATGCTATTAGCAAGATGAACATTAAAACAGCTTCTCAGTTATTACTACAGGTAAAAAGGAAAAGCAAAGCTAAAAGTAACTACTATTTTCTTATTTTTCTTTATTATTTTGGTTTATTTATATTTTTTTTTCAAAGTCAATAGTAAATACCACACTTTTCCACCTTGGATCATCAGTTATTGGGTCCACTCATTGCATTCAACAAGCCTTGATTTCTTCTGAAAGTGTGGTTAACGCTACAACACAATAACTAGCTTGGCACAAAGACGCTGCTTTACAAATGCTTGTGAAAGAAACTGAAGAAAACAAGGACATATATAAAACCCGTTAGCTAAACTTTGGAGTATTTTAGCATTTGCAAACTCTGAGGTGATCCGACCTATGAGGTAAACTGTGTAAAGTGTTTGGAACTCTGCCTGATAATGGTCCTTAAAGGGGTAGAACATAAAGATGTCTCAACTCACACCTGGGGTTGTTTCACAGTGTGCACATGGGTACTTATTTAGCAATGGGCAGTAACTTGCTAATTGGTGGTAACTGCATTGATTTGGGTGGCTAAGAACATAACATTTTATTTTTTATATTTTTTCCTTGATGTTGCAATAATAGCAGCTAGTAACAATTTGTACTCTGGTTTTGATCTAAGAGGTACTAATAATCATCCTATGGTACAGAAAAATTGCTGAACCCAGATAGATCTTCACAGACTAGCTCGCTCTGAATTCTTTTACCTTAGAATGCATTACATTATGGCGGGCTTTGTAGATGGAATCCGTCAGCAAATTTAGAGACTTGAGCCAAGATACAACTCTTTCATACATTTTAAGATAAGATAAAGCGTTTCTGAATTGCATTGTTTCATCACACACAGACTTTTCCAGACTGGCAGCTCTTTTTCTTTCTTCGGATGAGGCAGGAATCCTCCAGTATGCTGTGGTGGCTTCCTTTTCTAAAAGCCATGTGTGTACTGTTGAGTTGACTCATAATTTAAAACCTGGTGATTTCTTACTTGTAAGTAACAAAACTTCCCTTCTTTCTGTCTTTTCTTTCTCAGTTCAGGGGTGTTGTTCAAAGGGGAGAGGGAAGTATCCTGTTATAACCAGCCTGAAAAGCTAATACTCTCTTTTGCTAAAGACAATGAAATTAAATAGGACAAGGTAGATGCTAAGTTAATGCTAAGGGTCCTCCATCTTAACTATGTCACAAAAATACAAACCCTGAACTATGAATCACAGGTTCTGTTACACTGGAGAGTAACGCTAATTAAAATTAATTTGATGTTGGGCTATGTCTCAACAGTGAGATGATTTTCTCATTGTAATGACGCCTTAAATGTTAACTGAAATGGTCACGCACTGTCCATTTAGGAAAAATACTGTTGTGTTTTGATTCTATGCTATCCCTTCTAATGGTGTTACCAGAGTTCATGGGACCCATTACTCTGATATACTGTACAGGTGAAGGGAATTCAATAGCTATTACAATTTTGATAGTCTCTCTTGGTCGTTTTTGTGGTGTGCAACAATTGCCATAATTCCCTGCAGACAGGGAAAATTGGAAGGATGTAGAGTACTTATAATATTTCTACAGTATCTTTCAAACACTCTGTAATCATTTATTCTTTTATGTCCTGCTATTCTGGTGGTGTTTGCATCATCTTCTGCTTATTATAGATAAGGAAAACAAGTCACAAAAAGTTACATGAAATGACTGCACCAAAGCAATTGAATAGGGAATAGAAACTTATAAAAGCAGAAAACTGTACTCTAAACCCTTTGCAGCTGGAACGGTGTTCTTCTTAACCCACCATTGCACTAGAGCAACCCAAAAGTTACAGTTCTGTGAAAAAAAAAATCAATCTTTGCTAATTCTATGAATATAGTAGGTCAAATTCAACAAAAACAATAGTATCAGAGAGATTGCCTGAACCCGCATATTCGCTGGCAGCTCTTGGGCAAGGGACATGTCAGATCTCAAGTTTGTTCTGAGTTTCAAAGCCACCCAGTTCACTCCAGACACTGGAAGTCTTTGGATGGGCTTTGAGAGTCTCCTGCCTAGGGAAGAGGGTAGCTTGCTATTCGTTGCAACTAGTTTGTATTGAGCTCTGCTTTCTTGTTTACTTTATTTTCCACCCATAAAAAATTTCTTCTCATCACATGTAAGTATGAGGTAGAAAGACAAACAAAGTATTGGAAGGATGAGAGAGAAGAAGGAGAACGAAGTGGAAGTAATAGCAGGTTATTTCATTAGTGTCTGGCTATAGCAATGGTTTATACCTAGTGAAGTGATAACTTTAGTGGATGGGACTTCCTGCTTACCAGGGAGTAATTTCTTTACAGATTTCTGTAGGCAAGATAATAATAAGGGTTATAAAGTGAGAGTAAAAGGAAGGTGATGCAGGGGCTGTGTGGCTGAGGGCACCTTAAAAGAATTGAAATATTTGGGGGAAAAAATAGGAGAAAAGCATGAGTGAGGCTGCTATCTATTAACACAGGTGAGGGGTCACTTCGGGAAAGAGTGAACTAAGAAGGGCTTTGAAGATGAGCACAGAAGGATTGTGTTTGTGGAGAGGGGTGTCAGGTTGGAATGGTGTGAATCGAGGTGAGAGAGGCTGACAAGTAGTCATGAAACAGGGACAGCAACACTAAGTGGATTGAGCAGTGTTGAACAGGGAGTAGAAAATCGTGACAAAGTGCAGGAAGGTTTCAGAGCTGTGCATAGCTTAGTAGACATCATCAACAGAGTGGTCAGCAAAGAAAAATGGGCAGAGTAAGCTTTCCATGCGTGCAGTTATCAGTTATTCCAGTACAGGATCATCAGATGAGTAACTCTTGTCAAAATCTGAATAGCGAGAAGAAACTTTACCAACTTCCCTCTTAGGCTGTAATCTGTTTTGCAAAGTGTGGAGAGAAAATTTGAAGATTTCAAAGCTCTTTTTGTCTCCAAAAGACCGTTTAAGAATGGTCATTGCACTGTTCATGGTCTGTTTCCTAACAGACCACCAGTTTTATTCTTCTAATCTAGCTTTGAGTAGAAAGACCCACTATAATTGCAAACTGATGCAAACTTTTACAAGACCTTCTTTAATAGCCCTTAACCTCCTTTCAGGAATTCTAGAAAGTTGATAGTCCAGCTGATGATTTGTAATCTACTTCTCTACCATGTGAGAGAAAGGACAGTGTTAATCTAGCCTTCTCTCCCCAAAGAGGTGACAGCTCCCTGTTTGGTTTTATGTCTCCTGAAGCTGACAGCATGTAAACTGTTTTTTCCCTTTAACTGGGAGCCAGAGGCCATCACTTTAGAGGATGACCAATAAAACTGGTTTTCAGTCCTTCAGGGTCATGATCTGACCTTCTTCACTGTTTTTTCTATATCTGAACAAGTGAGCCATCTTTGAAATGTCTCTCAAGACAGAATAGTCCTTATTCTAATTTCCATGTTTATCTTTTAGCTAAATAATTTACAGCAAAACAATTTAAAGTATTGTTCTTCACTGTGACAATGCACTGAAATATTGTTCTGCCCATACAGAGAAAAGAAGAAGGAAGTCAAGGATGTAGCAATTTGGCACTGTGTTGTGTCACTTGGCAGCAGAATACTGTTCATGTTGAGAGGTGGCTGCCCCCAGAGTGCCCAAAAGAGGGGGAGGCTGTCATTTCCCAAGCTCTCTCCTCAGTCCCTTTCTTTCCACCATCTGTCTGTCAGTGCATTTCATGAATCCCCAAATATTGTTTCTCACATATTTTTCAAATGCTGGGTTTCAAAGACTGTCAGTTCACTCCCTACATGCACACACACAAAACTGAAAGAGAAAGCAACTATATAGGTGAGCATGTACGTACATGTGTGTATGTATCTAAAGGGATTTCAAAGAAGGTAATTTTATCCTTGCAAATTCGTTACTGCTGCCAAACTTAATGTTTCTTCAGTTAAAGCCCAGTGGGGAAAAAAAAACACTGAAAAGCATCTGTCACAAAATGCACTGTCAGACGCTTCTGACCATGATGGTCTAGGTTCTCTGGTGTTTCAGTTGCTGCTCTTCTGTTGAAGTTGTTTGAGATGTGCCCGCTATATACAGCTAAAGATCAGACTTGTAGGTGTTTGGTCCGAGAGATGATTTAATATTTTATGCAAAGTGTTTTTAAATTTCCAAAGACGTTTTGTTAACCCTGATTTGCTTGAATTGAACTGGGATGTATCACCTTCATTGTAAAAAAAGATGTCATGAGGTCAGTAGTGCAGATATACAGGAAAAGGCAGTTGTCTGGAATTACTTACAGGCAAAGCAAGAGACTTCATACAACTTCTCTCTCATGCTGAATGAGATGTTACTTGAATATTTACTTGAGTGTAGACTGAAAAACATGGGATGTTTATTGTCTTAACACTAAGTTTCAATATCTCAGTCATAGGTATCTACAGCTGCTAAGTGACCACAGCTATGCTTCAGACTATACCCTATACAGTCATTTAGGAAAGAGGTAGTCCCAAGAGTGCCAAGTACAGACCTCAACTCTAAGCTCTGTTACTGGGAAGAGAAAGGAAAGCTGTGGCAACTGAAGCACTATACACAGCCAGGGCTGGTACAGCCCAGTCAGAGGATTACAGTCACAGATATTTGTTGCTAGCTGCTTCCCAGAGATAGTTTTAGCAAACCTCTTGGTCTCCGGGATGGAACCTCTAGGGTCATCCTCATTTTCCTATGCTTTTTCATGCCCTAAATGGTTAAATTATTCTGCTCGTTAAGCCAGTGCACTGAGAGGATTCAGTTTGTTTGCAGTCTGAAACATTTCTACAGCTTTGTAGTAACATTTTGAGACAAATCATCCACAAGAACTTCAAGGTCATTCCTGACCTAAGAAACGATGCTCAGAGCAGTCCTTGGGGCCCCTGTCCAGCCTCAGCACAGGGAGGCAGGAAGTTGTGCCAGCAGGACAATGAAAGTCAATGGATTTCAGCTTGTGCACAGCTCCTCATTTGCCTTGATTTAAAGGTCCCAGTCTCAGTCCTTTATGGTGTATTTAGGTTTCCTTATAGGCCTCCAAGGGACCACAAGCTTCTTTATTCCTTAAAACTATACCTTGTTGCTGTAATTGAAGCCGTTTTGTTACTGTAATTTCTCCCTAATATTGCAGTTCTAGTCAAGTGTTTCTTCCCTCTGGAGGCATCAATTATTATGGGTTTTGAATAGGCCTCCCTCCAGTAAACATACTTTCACTCCCAATGCCAAAATCAGGTCACTGCAATTCTCTTCCCTGATAAAACATGGTCCCCTGTTTCTTCTTTCAAACTTGGTGTATAACACGTGCTAGTGACTAATTCCACTTCTTACCACCCAATTTAAAACTCCTGCCACGTTAAATAAAAAGTAAAGAATACTACAGGTTTCATGGTATTTATTTTCTACATTTTCTTAAGTTTACATTAGGACATTGAATGTACAAAGTGCAGGGAGAAATTTATAGGATTTATGCAGGTACTGAAAACCAGAAGCTGTTAAGCTCCAAATGTCACCTGCAGACTTCCTTTAAATACACGTATCAACTAAAGTTTTCCATTTGCAACCAAGGTAATACTCTGTGGTATTTGATACGTTGTGGTTTATTATAATTATTTGTTTCACAGCGTTCAAACCATGTGCATATTTTTGTGAATGGTTCCCCCATGAAACCCTAAAGATGTTTAACTCAGATGGGTTTATGTAGTAGTTATAACTGCACCATCTGCCCTAAAACTTGTACTTTCCAAGAGATGCCGCTGCTGGGACATCTGGCACTAAAAATATGTTTTCCGCATCATCTCACAATTGAGGAGGATGTCATGGCTGCTCCACAGGAGATTCCTAGAAGCATCCTTCTGTAATCTAACAGCTTCTGCAATAAAGCTATGGTGCTAAACTGGCCAGGGAATGAATTATGCTATTAATGGAAGGCTGTGTTTTGCTTTATGGCTTAGATTGCTGTTAGAAGTGAGTAGCACTTGTGTGATAGATTGATTGATGTGTAACCAGTCTATCATATCCTATAAATCAATAGTTGGTGTGATGGGACTAAAATGGCTATGTAATATACTGTAAGTCAACTTATATTATCCAAAAGAAAAAAATGTGCAAAATTGATGCTCAGCCATATTTCTCAAAGTTCAGCATGTCTTACTGAACTGTTTCTATATAGCTTGAACCTGAAATGTATTGGGATTTCCTTCTTAATTCACATACTATTTTCCCCTTAGAGATTCACACAAACCACTGTGTCGTGAGACTGAGCAGTAGGAGTAGGTTCTACAGTATGAGTATGTCAGCAGCTTGGTGTTCCCTAGTGTTACACAATTTTTTCCGCTCTTGGGAAAAAGCACCATATGAGCCTGTGTGTTTTCTTGTAGGAGGTGGAGCTGTGCCGCATTAACAGCCAGGAGAAGCTGGGGCTGACTGTCTGTTACCGAACCGATGATGAGGAGGACACAGGAATCTATGTCAGTGAGGTAAGGGTATGGGCGATGGAGAGGAGCGAGGGAGATGCTCTTGGTGGAGGGCTGAACGTGCCAGGGAAAGTAACAGCAAGCACTCTGAGACCAGAGTGCAGAAGTGTCGGCCATCAGCCAGCATGTGTCACTTTCAATTCATTTAGATTATCAGCTTAAATTATGTTTCCCAAGTAGTGTAATCATTACTAGTGAGCTTCTTAATGTGAATGCTTTTAACTGCAGTATCGTAGTTAGGGAATTACAAAGCAATCTGAGCATAGATTGAATTTTGAAAGAAATTTTCCCTTACTATGGAAATTAGGAAAAGCTTTTAAGGAGAAAAGCACTTTCTGCACACCCTTCTCGCGTTCTCCCCCTGACACCGCCTCAGTAACCGTAACAGTGGGTAATCGTTATTTTAGTATTTGTGGTTTTGTTGCAGTTGTGGTTGGTGTCTGCGTGGTGGTCAGAGACCAGCTTGGCAAAGTAATATGTCCGAAAAACTAACAATTTTTTTTGTCAGAAAGAAAATGGAATACTGGATACTGTGATGGGATGAAGCCTGTTTTTCATTGGCTTCACCAGGAAGAGATGTCATTGAGCTCCTATCTCAGAGTGTTAGTTTTTTGCAAAATCAGTCCTCAAGACTTCTGGGAACACTAGCTACCTTTGAATTTCCAGGCATTTGAAAGCAGATTGTTGTTCTGGGTAAAGCAGAACTCTTGCAAGTCCAAATTCACTGGTGAGGCCAGACTCCTTGGTGATTATCCTGGATGGACTGGATTCCCAGTTTGTCACTTTTGTGACACTTTGTACCAAATTCTGAGAGAAGCTCATAGAGAGCAGAGCGTTGGCAGAGGGAATTCTCCTACATATCAGTGAATGGGGATGAAGACGAGATTGCTTATTCGTAGACCAGCAGCAATGACAAAGCTGAAAAGCACAGCTTTAGAACCCAAATGAGAATTTAATATAATACAACTAACAAAGAATTAAGTCTTCCAACATTTGCATAAACACTTATTAAAGTCTGTTTGACTTGTGATGACAAAGAAAGTGCAGGAATTTTATCTGAGGTGTACTGTTTTTCCTACATGGTAGAAACTCCTCAAAGCTTTTTAAGTGAATGTAATTATACGGTCTTTCATACTTCATTAAGCACTTCTATGACAATACACAAGAAGAAAATAACTTCTAACAGCTGTAGAGGATGTAACCTGCAAACAAAATGCTAAACTCAAATGTTTAGTTTGAAGAAATAGCTTATGTCATGACGAGGCAAAATAAATGATTTAAGATAACCATCAAGTGAAAGGTGATAGATCGAATTGCCCTGCAGTGAACAGTAGGTCATTGCTCAGTGATGAGCTATAGTGACTTTGATAAACTGTTAATGGAGCCCTAAACATCTATTTAGGTTAAACTAACTTAAAATTAACTGACTCCGAGCAGGAACAATATACAGTACCTCTGAGTGATCTATAGAATATAGATCCTTTGAGGTTTTTTGCTGTCTCCTTGCAAGCTGAGGAATTTCAAAGGACATAACAGATTGATAATCGAGACAGTCATTTAAAAGTAAATGTTTCCATGAAAGAAAAATAAACCTACTCTTTTCCCAAAGACAGGCTGATTTGTATAGAGGTATCAACTGCTGCAGAACCACCTCAGTCCATAGTAAACTTCCAGAGAAGAGGGACTCTATCATTAATTCGTAATGCTCTGACAGCTGAAGGTTAAGACCTGACAGTGTCATAGGAAAGCATTAATCTGAAAATCATAAGCTCCTGACCCTTTCTGTCTTTAGACTTTTATCTGAAAAAAAATTATTATTTAAAGAACTATGGAGTTCATATGACTGTAAAGAAAACTTAAGATTTCCTCTCTACAGAGTAAAATTGATACTTTTTCAGATTGTGCAGCTGTTATTGTTTCCAGTAAAAATCTTTCTGTGTTCAGTTACTGGATATTGTCCTGTGCAGGTTGATCCCAACAGCATTGCTGCCAGAGATGGCCGGATCCGTGAAGGGGATCGCATTTTACAAGTAAGTGACAGTAGACTCTTCCTTAAACTCTTCCTTCAGACAAACACGCAGTGTTGTCTTCTCTATGGACTGTTAATGAGGGAAGGTAGTTCTCTTTGTTACGGAGATCGATGAGAAAATCCATGTCTGTCAGTTTTTTAACACAATAGCCAGGAGCTAGAGTGCGTGTACTGAAAAATGAGAATGACAAACCCGTTCTGGCTCATGCCCTCATGTATTGTGTCTTATTTTGCCATATTTATTAACAAATAGCATTTTCCCTATGTTCATCTCAGTGTCAAATTCTGAACAGGGATCCTGCAGGCATAAAGATGGGTATGAGAGACTTGCTAATCAGTAAGCAGTTGTATAAATTTGGGTAAAACTCGCTTTTGTTGAGCATAGATGGTGAGAGCTTTCATACAAAAAATGTGCTGTTAGTGAAGGATGATTTCAAATGTACTTGAGGAGAGGGTTCATTAGGCTTTTTCTGATTTTTTTTTTCCTCCACCAATAAAAAAACTGCTTTTCTGAGTTCTTTTCTAATCCACCATCTTGGGGATTTTTTTCCCCTTTTATTTCTGTTGATCTACTCATTTAAGGAACTGCCATGGAGATAGGTTTGTGAGGTTCAGCACAGCCCCTGTGGGCGAGGGTGGGCTGGCTGCTGGCTCTCGAGGGAAGGCAGTGTACCTGCAGGAAAGTAGCTAGAATGGCAGTGGGCATTAGTTTTCAACTCACAGTGTATAGTGTGTTTTGCACTAGTGACAAAATCACAGAATGGCTACTAAAAGTCAATAGACTGGAAAGTCTTTGCTGTATTGTAGCATTTTAGTTCTGGTTCCCTGTCGATTTTGCTTGTATTTTGACCTTTTTTCACTGAAGCCCCAGAAGAGCTCCTAGTGATGACAAGTCACTTTTCTGTAACTAGTTCCATAATTGCCCTTCATTAAGTTAGGCATGTGAGCTTTCAGGTTGTTGCAGGATCAGTCTGTTCCTTCCCTGAAGTCTTTTCATTTCTGCAGGAAATTTCTTTGCTGAAACCTGTATCTGTATCTCTTACTTTGATGTCAGCTTTGGGAGTCTAAGACAACAGAGTCTACAAGCTGGCTTACCAAAGTGGTCTATCTTTTGGAAAGGAATATAAGTTACAATTTAATGTCAAGGCACACTTAAGGGCTGCTGGTTTATTCTCTGTGTGGCTGGGAATGTGAAAATGTTCACAGGACAGTGTTCCACCTCAGAAAACATGGATGCTTTTGTGCAAGGGCAGTGAGCCCCTTGGTGGGAATTGGGGTTACACAGTGATGGGACCACATCATGGAGTGTGGCTAGGAGTGGAAAAGTCTTCTGTCTGAGAGTGGCAGTGTCTTCTGCATCTTTTTATAAAAGACCTACTGAAGAAAGCAAACAGGATATAATGGTATTTTTAACTTTCAAAAATCACAAAATACCTTGTTTATTCAACTAAGTTGAAAAAACTCTCATTCTTACTCTGCATTTCAAATAAAGAAAGAGAGGATAGATTAATTTTCTGCTCTTTACCTTTCTTTCTAAAATTTCTGGGTGAAGTGGAAAGCCAACAGCAGTTCAGGCAAACATTCTCCAGTTCATAATAAAATTCATTTCAATTGTGAGTAAAGAATCCTGGAGAGAGAGAAAAGCATTGGTAATTCTGCCATCCTTTTGTAGACTGGAGCATTACTTTAATGTCAGTGCTGATATATAGCTATGAGTTTGATCATTAAAGTTAACACCCAGAGAGTTATGTGGGGTTTACTTTCATATCTGAAAACACATTGACCCTCTATCTACTCTTATTGATGAGATAACTCAGAGAAATAGAAGGTGACAGTGCCATTATAGGGAGATTACACTGAGGCTGGGAGAGAGCAGGATAGTTGAGTGTGGGGGCATTTTCTATGGGTGGTTGACGGCATTGGTTAAGGCTGGAGGGGTGGGGCACTCCGTTTTGTGTATTTCTCATGACATTACTGCAGGTTTCCTGATTTTTCTGAAGCCACAAACTCACGAAACTCACACCTCTCTCGTCGCATTCACAGTCTCCTTAAGCATCTCAAAACACTCCCAGTATTTTACATCAGATGCTACAAAGCCAAGGGAAAAGTTTTGTAAGTCCTGGTGAGACTTAACTGAACTTCTGCTGCTTTGAAGCTGTGAACTGCCAGGCTGACAAGTGCTGCCCATGGGGGTAGGATGCTATAGGGCAGGCTGAAGTCCTGCTCATCCTCCACAATGGTGCACCTGGTGTGAGGTGGTCACCTCCGAGCTATGCAGGGCCATCAGGGCTGCCCCCTCTGGAGTCCTCTGGGCTCAGCTGCCACAAGTCACCGGAGCCACCAGCATGGCTGAGGGTGTTTTGCACAAGCTGGAGATCTGTTCCTGGATCTTTGTGGCTCCACCTCTGCTTTTTGAGTTAGGGCAGCTCAGCATTACAAAATGGTTGTCTGGTGTCCAACAGACCACAGTTATCCCTTCATGTAAGCTTTGAAGGGTCTTGGACACTTTACACGTTGCTGGTTAGATAAACAGGGTACACTAAGGTTTTCTTTGATCTGATTTAAAGCTGTCTTTTTGAGTCAAGGCTTTTACATGAAGAACATGTACATACCAAACATACATGAAAAAAAGCAACTTTCTCTTACTTTTCGATCAGGAAGTTCCTGCTACTTTGAAATCAAACCCTTAGAAGGTTTTATGTCTCCCAAATATTCAGATCCATCTGTCATGAAGTTTTGTTTTCAGCCATTTCCAAATAGACCAAGTATTTTTTTTGGTGCCACAATGAGAATAATCCACCACTTTTGCTGTGAATTGGACAAAACCAAATATGTACAGAAAATAAGATTACTATTTGATTCCCTCAATAAAAGTTTTTTTGGATAAAGCAGACTGTGTTTGTTACCATGTAGGCATGGACATGGCTGTTTCAATGAGGTGACAGAGTAGGCGAAAGGTAACGAGAAAAGCACGTTGTCATTGGAGAACCACTTTTATTTTGATTATCCCTTTGTAAGGGACATACATATGTTTTCTGTGGTTCTGGATACTAAGCTGTCCACACAAATATGAAATGATTAAATGGAGCAGCAATAAGCAGTGGCCTGTAAGTATTGCCTGGTGAGAGATAATACTGTAGCTCTCTAATTGGCTCTCTAGCAGCATACACTGTGACGGATTTCAGCTGTAGCATTACCAGTCTTGCTTCCACCAGCACTATTATCTCAGAGTGACACTTCCATTACTCTGAACGGAGAAAGATGAACGTCACCTGTCAAAGGCTGGTTAATTGTGTTGCTAGATGTATGTTACCAGGGCGCAGGTTGGACATTTATGAACATAACTGCTTCCTTTGATGTTTGCCATCCTTCAACGATCGATACAGCTCTTACAGTAAGCGCATAATTGAGTGAAGGCACTTACCACAGAGGGGTTGAAGATGAGCCCATTGCACAAGTTTCATTGTCCATACATTCAGCACAAATGAGCTGATATCTGCCCTTTATTGTGTGTTGCTTTGTGGAAATAGAAACTAATGTGCCACTTTCATTTGTTTTCTAGATAAATGGCCAAGATGTCCAGAATCGGGAAGAGGCAGTGGCATTGCTTTCCAGTGAAGAATGCAAGAAAATTGTATTGCTGGTCGCAAGACCGGAGATGCAGGTTAGACTAAATAGATGCACTGAGCCAGAACCCAGATTATACCATACATTTATTGTCACTGTAAGTAATAAACTGCTGAGAAATAGGAATGCCAAAGTTCCTGACAAAAGGAGAAAACAGATAATTGCAGAACTTTTCCCCTGTTTAGCCAGCAAAGAAAATAACACAATATTACTAGGGCTTGTTTTCCCCAAATTAAGCAGTTCCTTTCCAGCAGATAAAGTAAGCAAGTATAGAAAAAAGCTGACAACTGATATTAGTAAAACATGAAGTAGAACTTAAGAACTATGTATTACTCATTAGATGATTCTTATTTGTTCTGGGGATAAATTTCCCATACTTTCCTCAGTCATTTATATGACCTTATGGAAAGCTGTAGTTGGTCATTGGTGATTGCTTTTTCAATCCCCTGCACTTAGAGGCAGTCATGTAAACTGTTCATTTAGGTAGCAATTATGGAACTTTAACTACATTACCATTCAGCAAACATGGATCTAATTGTTTTCAAAGCACCCTGGTCACAAAAACTTGTTTGTATGTTACAAATTGTAACTTGGGAGATACAGTTGCTTTTAGAAACATTTCTATGGTTTTAAAAATAAAATTATGCCAATGCCAAGAATCTTGCCATGCCAAGAATTTTTTATATCATTGCAAGAGGCAGATGTTAGGTTGATCATCAGAGTAAAGGAGATGTAGAGTGAAAGAGTACTGTTTCTACTTCCCTTTATATTCTGTTTATAGACTATTGCAAAGCAAAAGGGCATTATATTGTCACTGTTCTCTCCATCTGCCAACAATTCGGAGTTGGTTATGTTGCCATTTATCTCTCATGCTATTGATCTGATATTCTCAGTCTTGCTAGCTGCATACTTTGTACAAATTAAATTGAGTAAGTGTAATTCAGTGCCACTTAAAATCTCTACTTGAATACAGTGGTTATAAAATATTCACAATATCAGCATTCATTTCTTTTATGTTTTTTCACGAATCTAAACAATTCTCATAAAACTGATGACATATTATAGCCAAAAAAAAAGATACGCATCAGTTTATATTGCAAAACTGTAGTCCTCACTGGAAGCTGCAGAAGTTTTGAAAGAGTTGTTTCAGTATTATTCTTCTTATTTTTCACTAAGATTTTGTTATTCAGTAGGGAACAGAAATCCACCCACTTACAAAAATACATGCCCAGGGAAAGGTCATTCTCTGTATTTGTTTAGACTTGTCAAAATGAAAAAGTTGCTTCAATATGAGATAAGGAATTACTTAACTGTACCAGTAATATGGATGTTCCTTTCAAATTATAAAAGCGTGTTTTGGTTTCGGTGTGGTGCTTTGCTGTTGGGGTTTTTTTTGTTGAATTTATGTATTTTAAGAACATATTCATATGAAACTGAAGAAAAAGCCACAGTATGTCAGAAATCAGGCTGTCCACAAACTGAATTTCTGCTAGTTCTGTTGTTTTTACTCTGGTAAAAGACAAGAGGATTAAGCAGGCTTTTATTTCTAGATAGAAAATGGTAATGACAGTATTGCAATCTTGAAGGGTGACTGCTGAGCACATTCATTTGGTAACAGTGAAGAAAACCTTCTCCAACTATTTATTTGGACAGTGAATACCAATGAACAATTAAGTTTTGAAACAGAGCACTGGAGGAGAGCACAGCCTGTCTAATATGTAAGCAAATGACACAAGCATGTGCATTCACGTGTGTATGTGCACACAGCATATGTAGTGCACATGTATACTGAGGCATGTATCATTTTTATTCCAAAAGCTGTAACATAATGTAAGCATTCCATTAGTTAGGTATTGGGTTTGCCACAATCAAAGCAGCAGATAATACCCAAGTGGCATTCATCTTTCATCCTCCAGATTTGTTAATCTCTGCAATTTCCTCAAATGAGGGAGATTCAACTACGTCCTTTATGGTACAGGAGGGCTGAGTTCATACTTTCCTTGGAAAACAAAGGCAAACAAAAGAAAAAAACAAAAACTAAATAAGACAATGGTTTGAATGTCCCATTAACGACAAACATAAAAATTGCATATCCTCAAGAAAAAAACCTCTGTCTAATCCAAAGCTGTTGGAGGCCGGCTTGGCCAAGAAAAATGGTGAAAGGCTTATGTTCTTTATAAGAGGAAAGAGTTCATTGGCACGGGTAAAAATACAGGAGAGTTTGTGAAGGAAATGCTAGAAGTACCACATAGCATCAATCACTGCTTGTGTAACTTTGAATGACTATTCGCTGGTTTGGTGTAATTTTTCTTACTGGCCAGAGTTCACTTGGCTTTGTTTAATGCTGAAACTTTTATATTTTAGCAATTGTTTGTCACCTTCTTCCTCTGGTTCCTTCACCAGCAGCAAAACAACAAATATTTCCTTCTGCTACGGTCCCATCATTATAGCCAGGAGTGTCACTGGCCAGTATTCTGTTTTTCAATGCAGTGTGCCACCTCGCAAGGGATTACAGATACAAATTAATATGTGCCCTGTGCACAATGAACAACATGGGAAAAATAGTGGTTTAAGCCATGGGTACCATGGTTTAGAAAGAAGTGAAGGGTGCAGAGTGGGTACAGGGAGAGGATATATTCACCTGACAGAAAACATAGTGTCCCCTCCTGTCCTTTTGCAACATTATCTTCACCAAATGTCAAACTATTATTTTATACTCAGGGGAAAAAAACCAAACAGATAAGCAGACTCGCCATGAGAACAAAAATAGCAGTCCTTGAAGTCACCACATCTTTCTGTCACCTTCCTCTGTTTGTTTATTTACCTAGAAGATCAACAGGAAAATGGTGACAGAAATGCAACATAAGATTTCTATTGAGGTGGCGGCAGCAGGGCACAACACTGGGATGGAGGTTGTTAGAGGAAAGAGCCCAGTTGCCTCCTGCCCTATTAGTAACATTGCCGCTCTTTCAGCGCGAGGGCTCTCAGTGGTAATGAACATGACAGCTTCAGGATTATACGCTGTGCCTTTCATACCTTTTGAAAGGAAATAATGTCTGTGCAGTGCAGTCTCCTTCATTATGAGAGAAAATCAGTCATACTGTTTCAAGAAAGGATAAAAGGCGAGTCCCATTTTTTTTATTATTCTTTTTTTTTCTCTTTTTGAGATGTGAACTCCTACCACCTGGCTTTCTGAAGAGAATCATTAGGATAAAAAGAACTAGTCAAGCATTGCCATTTGGGTTTACCCTGTTTTAGCATGCGTCTTTGCTAACATAATATAATGTACTAATATATTCTTTGCAGCTAGAAGAAGGGTGGCTGGATGATGAAAGAAATGACTTCTTAGAGGAGTTAAACTTGGAAATGTTGGAAGAGCAGCCTAATGAAGTGATGCAGTACACAGCCAATGAGGTGGAGCAGGTAGGACTGCTACTAAACGTATAATTTAAAATTTTGTTAGATATTCTTTTTTATTATTACAGAATGAAATGGTATGTCATAAAATGGCATCAAGAGCTTTGATAGAATTCTGTCTCTGAAATGCTGTGAACGGCAGTGCACTGTAGGTAAGGAAAAGGAGAACAATAGATCAGTATCACAAGTTAACAAACAATTTAGGAGTCTGTAATAAGTACAGATTTCTCGTTTTCTCTGAACTCTCAGAATATTATTGTTTTCCTTCTTTAATTCTAAAATATTTGGGTTTGTGATGTTATATTTTATGTCTGTTTTTTTTAATGAACCATATCAGTGTGGTACCTTGAGCTCCAAGTTGAGATAGATGTTCCTCTTGTTGTGTGCAAGTGAAATGTGAGCCAGCCCTTGCACCAGAGAGCTTGCAAAACAAGATGGAAGAGGTGTTTAAAATAAACAACTGGTGTTTTGGTAATACAAGTGTATTTTTCTTATACCGACAGCGTGCGGCTCAGCATTTGTTTTGTTAATGGAGACAAATAAGCGTATTGTTAGCATAGTCTCAGCTTGCTGTTATCCCAACTTTTACTTGCCCATATGTGCTGTAAGCAGTGTGACTATGGCAAAGATGCATGTGAATCCCCAGCCATGCAGTTACTTCAAGGGATGGGTCTTCTGAGTTGTACTTTATTGTGGAAGGCATAAGTGACCTTATCCACACCTGCGTCAGATGATCTGTAAGCAGGCATACAGAGGTGGAGCCAAGGAAAAAAAAAACTTCATTTCCTAACTTCTGTGGATGTGGAGCTGGGAAGAAACTGTTTTTCCAGCCACAGAAATTTGTGACATACGATTTTTTCTGAATTGCTGGAAGGCAGAACCTGAGGCATTTTTCTTTGAAGTGAAGAGAGGGAAAAAAACTGTGAGAGCCTTCCCTCTTCTGGAAATTGGGGAGCTTATTTGGTTAACGGGAGACCTAGCTTCAAATGCCTCATTGCCTGGTCCGCATTGAGGGCTTGAGCATACATGTAGCCTGCTTTCCCCTTCACATCCCCTCCAGCCCTGATGCTGGGCTATTGACTCCTATTGGCTCCTATTAAAGCTATTCACTGTACATAAATTAAATATTTATTGGGACAGAGACACTGACAGAATAATTAAGTCAATTATCTGGACTGTGATAGTTCAGATTACAGATCCTTGCTCTTATAATCATTTAATTATTTACACAAAGTAGAATAACTCCAGGGTCCGAGGTGAAGGGAGTCTTGCAACAGGATTTATAGTGGCCTTTTAGTTATGACTCTGTCTTCCAAGCAGTGATCCAAGCCTTAGTTTCCCAGGTTGTATGTGCTAACTACTGCACTACTAGCTACTTTGAACTGATATGGGATCTAGTTTCTTTTATTAGCCACAAGTTTTATCTGGAATAGCAAAAGATTTGCTGTTGGAAAGAACACTTGTCTTCACAAAGCTATCTCCTTTGCATGGTGACATTTTCACACAACCCCCCACTTCTGATTGATAGAAATTCTTGAGCAGATCTATCTACAAATCCCTACTAGTCTCTCACATGACATGTTGGAATCTCTGAAATCACATTACATTTGTGACCTTCCAATCCCAAGTTCTTGTCAAGCTTTGGCTTTTTCACTGAATTTGGATTGTGGATAGTGTTAATTATTGAACAGTGGTGTTCTGTGAATTGATTTCACATATCATTGAGATTGTTTGTTCCCCATTGGGGTCTTATACTAAGGATAATTTTTCTCCCCCTGTTGAGATTTTATACTAGGGTAGAGGAGAGCAACAGCTGAAAAAAAAATATGGTTACTTGTGCTCTGTTGGTGTCTGACGTCAGGTTGCTTGAAGTAGTTCTAGGACAGCGAGACATTTCTTTGCCCTTCTGATGAGTAATCGAATCAACCAAATGCAGCTTGGTGTGTAATGGGGCGTCAGTAATTTTTGACAGCTGCTGTCTCTCTAGACTCTATGTAGTGACTTGGCAAGTCAGAAAACTGCTTCTTTATTCCTTGTTAGGCTGGGAAACCTAGTAGTTTCCTGAGGTGAATTACATAATCCATCAGGGCAATGAAACTGCTCTCCTAGCTGCCAGTGGCCAAAGTGAGTATCTCTTTGATTGGTTGTGGAGATTTCACTCCAACCCCAGCCTTAATTTTTATGAACCAAAATACAGCCCTTTGGCTTCATAATCATCTGTCATCATGAATCTTGCAAACTGCAGGAATGAATACATGATGTAAGCAGAATATCCTTCCAAATACAAGTCTGTCTTACAGAATGCCATTTTAACATTTAGTATGAGCTGTCACAGAAGAATTTTGTATAGTTTTTAAAAGAAAAATTAAGTAGACAATCAGATTTTTCTGTATGTTTTTGAGACACTCTATAGAATTTAATCAAGAATTGTGTCTTCTTTGTGTAGAGTATTCCAATAAGCCTCAAGGAACGATGTAATTCTCCGTTTTTTCTAACTCATTGTATTCCTTTCCTTTACAACATCACAGTTCGTTGTGCAGCAGAGATAATTTTCAGAAGAATACCATATATTTGCCATGCAGAAATTTTTATTGGTATCATGGAATATATTGAAACCTATTAAGAAGAGAAAAAAATAGAAAATAAAATTTATTCAAGTTCATTCAAAGCTGAAATGAAGTGAAAATATCAAGGGAAAATTCTTATTTGAGAGAGGCCTGTTTTAAAAGAACAGGCAGAAGAGCATTTTTGCTTTTAGTGTGGCACTGAAATCAGTCTCAGTTCTTCTGTTGTTTCTGGACTATCTCATTGTTAGCCTGATTAGTGAGATTCCTCTCATTGTGGTCAGTCTCTCTCTCACTGTGAGAGACTAACCAGAGAGCCCAGCAGGTACGTTTATTAAAACCTTCAGCTGAATCTCACTGCCTTTAAACTTCAGTAGCAGCCTGGGTTTTAAGTCCCAGTATGCATAATAAGTTGTAAAATGAGAATAGAATAATGCCTGAAATCCTGCAAGATTAGCCACTTTATAGGCATGAATACTTGCTGGAGCTGAAATGCAGAATCTTTTGAGGTTCATTTATTGCTTGATTGTACGCACCGCCAGGTTTGCCTTCTCATTATCTGAGCTCTCACTGCAAAGATGAGGCCTAAGGAGCCCTTTGGTATTTCAAACAGAAGTAATTGTAGAAGAGATTGACAACACACATTTGAAAACAAACACTTTGTTCAGAATAGATAATAGATAATACTGACAAAAGTAATGCACTGACAATTGGAGATACCTATTGTTTTTCAGAAGGGACTTTAACTGGAATTAGGCTTCCTGCCTTTCAAAATAAAATTAAAATAATCTTGTTTTGTAAAAGACTGCTCTTGTTTATGAGCTCTGGCAAGTGTGGCAAGTCCAGAACAGAAATCCCAGGGACTACTTTACCTGACTCACAGTGGATTTTTAAAAACTATATCCCAAAAACATGCAGTACAGTAAATACCTGTATTACTTTCCATTTCCCTAATTGGAGTATCTGAAAGTATCTCAATATTGGGGAAATATTTAATGCGTTGTGGATGTCTGCTTTAGTTTGAGAAGAATCTGATGGTACACTTGTTTCTTCCTGACAGGGAGGGGAACCAAAAGTGACTACCTGACATTCAGGTGCCTGTACTATAGACACTTACATTTGGTCAGATCACTCCCGCTTATCTACTTTCTGTTAGACTAGAAAGATGGGGTTTGCTTTGTTTACATCTTTTGTGTGTGTTTTAATTATGGATAGTGTAACTTGAGTAGGTGTCAGCATATTATATTCACTCAGTCTAAATCCAAGTAGAAGTTGAAGGAGCAAAGTTTAAATTGTTGATAAACATGGTGTGGAACACAAGCGCTACTAATTCTGAAAGTGTTGATTGCCTAGGCTAAAACTGTAAAATCAGTTTCAACACCTATACAAATAGATACATCAGGGGATTTTTTTTCAGAAGTGATCAAATATATGTTTTGGTGGTGTGGCACCATGCTGGAGACATCAGAGGAAGCATCATGGAGCTCAGCTACTGTAAGCTATATAACTGTGCTAACATAGTATGAATAAGCCACCTTCTTAAGGGAGTTGGATAGGTATAGTCTATCGATGGAAGTTGTGGTATTTCACTCACCCTCAGGGCCAGAGAGCAGATTGTGGCCCTCCTCATTTGCTGATGTGAATGGAGCCCTGTGTTTCGGTCAGGCACCCAGATTTCTGGCTGTTCTGTAGCACCGCCTTCCCAGTGCCTGGTGGAGCTGTTCTCCCAATGTCAGTAGTTAAATGTTTTCCAGAGCAGTGAGAAACCTGGGTTACACATGGCAGTGGTCAGTGTTTGCAGACTTCAGACCGGAGCTAATTCTCTGCTGTGAGGACTGGGGGCAGAGGAGGTCAATACAAGCCAGAGCAACTCAGAAGCAGATAAGAGAAAGTACCAGAATAGCTTCAGGTGGAGGAGGTTAACTAGAAAATCAAAATCAAATCTAAATCTCCAGCACTCCTGGTGAATGCCTTGGCCGCTTGATTGCTTGGGGTGCTCTTCTTTCTGATTACTCTTGTTTTTCATGAAGAATTCTCTGGACATTGATATTTTTCTCTGTGTAAAGTATGACATTTTGAAACTCTTACAGATGGTGTGGGAAGACAATGCATTCCCACCACTTCTCCAGCTACTCCTGATAATGGAACTACAGTGTTGCAGTCACTTTGAAAAAATATAACAAGAGCCTTTATTAAAAAATCTTCCAATATACTTTATACTCCTTCACAGCAATGCATAAGTTGAGGAAAGAAAGAATAAATTAATGATAATTAAAGAACAATTCTGCAATATCTAATTATTTAGAGTGTTATTGGCTCTCATCTTTATATTGTTTCTCCCTGTGACAAGATACCCATGTTTGTTTAAGTGGTTAAGTAGAAAGATCTGAGAGGATCTCAAATCAGGAGAATATGTACCATTGAATTTTAAACTTGCAGAATTTTCATGAAAGTCTTTGTCTATTGCAGTTTCAAAATCTAGTTTCTAGAAAATTTTGACCCTACAGCATCAAGAGACGTTGAACCTTTGCATGTTCCCTTGCATAACACGGTATACATTCTGCCCCACAATGTTTGAATTCAAGGGGAATGTTTCTCTTCAGGTGAGGAGAGTGAGAGATATTAATTGGCACATTGTCAACGTGGCTGCCAAAGCTACATAAGAACTACCCATTTATTGTGCATTTTATCAGCTGTACATTGTATGTGCAAAAGAATGAGTGTGAAATGGATGCTATGATTTTGAAGAGATTTTTTTCTTTGCAGGTCTTGTCTGACAACAAAATGCTGAAACATCTTTTCAGAAAATTTTAACTGGTCTGTCACAGACACTGAATTCTCCTAGTGTTGTGTTTCTTTCAAGATTTATTTTATTCCACTACTGCATTGCATTTGGGGGGGTGGAGGTTATTTTTGTTTTTCTGAGACTAGGCCGTTATTTTTTCCTAACAATTGAAGAAAGGAAGCCAGTTGAAGGGTGTGTGATCATGAGGTGCACATGAAGAGAGGTGAGAGGATGAGATAGGAGACACATTTTCATCCTGTTTTAATGTCTGTCAAAGTAGAGAAAAAGAGAATTATGACAGTGGCCTCTCTGAGTTTGTTTGCTTTCACTAGGTGCATGGTACTTTTTCTCTCCCTTGGTTATTACTGCCGTTTTATGTAATTATGCAATTACACCTCCTCAAAGGGAAATGGCGTTTGATTGGTAGTATGTACTTTTAGATATATGACAAACAGGCCATATAAATTGCACTCTATATGATTGCTGTGTAAGGGGAATAGGGGAAAACTAGGGAGGAATTATTTTTTTTTTCCTGATTCTCACCAGAGGGGAAGAAGCAGCTGCATTGTCCTAGGTCCTTGTTGGGGTTAAACCACAAAACTTCTCCAGTTTGGAAAATAAAAAGCGTCTGTCTCTTCAGAGAGGTATTATCACATATTGTTTGAGGATATAAATAGGTTGAGAATATAAACAGGTTAGGTACAATGAGTAGAGTGTGAATTAAAAAACAACAGCCTAAAAGCTTGACAATATGCCCATGGGGAGTGTTCAGTGTTGTTCTATGCTTAGTGGTAAAAGGCTGGTTTTATTTCTAAGAAACATAAATTCTACTAGGGAAAAAAAATGGTCTCCAGAGATGCAACAGAGAGGTCTACTTAAGTAAAATCCTAGAATTCAAAATGAGCAGTCTTTCAGAAAAAGATGGCTGAAAACAAGAAGAGTGAGAGAGGGCTGTGAAGGGTACAGTGGTACAGGCTAGCCCTCTGCAGGCTTCAACTCTGCCCATCTCTGTGGAGCAAATAAGGAGTTCACTGGTAAATCCTTACTGACAAAAGTAGTCTTTTTACATCCTCTTAGATTATGTGAGTCATTGTTTGATTTGCTGCTTGCTTTATTTTTTTTAAGGGATACTAGTACTGAAGATTTTATTCAAGTTTGATAAGATTTTAGTCCCACCAGTCTCTGGCCATTGTCCAGAATGAAAAACAGTGCACCATCTGGTGATCATTATCTTTAAGCACTGCAAAGCGATAGCTTAGATAGAGACGGAAATATTTCTTTCCGAACTTTAGAAGATATGTCACTAGTGCTGTAATTAATCTACTTCACTCAGTATGGCCACTACAGCATGACTCTCAGAAATGTTTAAAAGTTGCGAGCAGCAGGACTGTTGTTCCCAGCTGTTTAAGCAAAGCAGAGCTGGAAAATATTCTCATGTAATATGGTCTGCATTTGATAGTCATTTGGTTTGCTCTCTTTTTTTTTTTTTTTTTTAGCCAAAGAAACGTGAAGAGGAGGATGGCACTACAGACACTGCAACCTCATCATCCAACAATCATGAGAAGGACAGTGGGGTGGGGCCTACAGATGAAAGTCTGCGTAATGACGAGAGCTCAGAGCAAGAAAATGCACCTGAGGAGCAGAACAGCGCTACCCTGCAGAGTAAACGGGAGCTGGGTCACAGCCAAGATACGTTAAGAAATGTTGAGCTCCAGTGCAATGAAAGTTTTGTGTCTGGGGAATATATTGAACCTGATTTCATAGGAAACCCAGAGGAGGAATGTGAAAGGTTTCGGCAGTTGTTGGAACTGAAGTGCAAGATTCGAAACCATGGGGAATATGACCTGTATTACTCAAGCAGCACAATAGAGTGTAACAGAAGAGAGCAAGATGGAGTGGAGCATGAGCTGCAGCTACTCAATGAGGAATTGAGGAACATTGAACTTGAATGTCAGAATATTATGCAAGCTCACCGACTCCAAAAGGTGAGGGATCAGTACGGAGATATTTGGGCTTTACATGATGAAGGGTTCAGGAATTATAACACCAGCATAGATGTACAAAGAGGCAAACTGGATGACATCATGGAGCACCCTGAGAAATCTGACAAGGACAGCTCCAGTGCTTACAACACGGCTGAAAGTTGCAGGAGCACTCCGCTGACAGTGGAACGATCCCCTGATAACTCTCTCCAGAGGATGATCAGCATCACGAACAGGAAAAACCTGAGGAGCACAGTTGTGTCTAATCAGTCATCCTCAGGACAAAGCAACAGAGAGACAACCTTAGCCAAAACCAAACCCACTGATCAAAACAGTGCTGCCGAGGATGCAGTGCTGGCAGCAGAAAGTGGGAAATTCACAGATCAGGAAAAGCAGAGCAGTGAGCACATTCCCTACCTGTCTCCATATCACAGCTCTTCTTACAGGTATGGGAATATACCTGCTCATGCAAAGCATTATCAAAGCTATATGCAACTGATCCAGCAGAAGTCTGCTGTGGAGTATGCCCAAAGCCAGCTCAGTCTGGTGAGCATGTGCAAAGACTCACAGAAGAGTGCAGAGCCTAGGATGGAATGGAAAGTGAAAATAAGGAGTGATGGGACGCGATACATCACGAAGAGACCAGTTCGAGACAGAATCCTAAAGGAACGTGCCTTAAAAATTAAAGAGGAACGCAGTGGGATGACGACAGATGATGATACGATGAGTGAGATGAAAATGGGTCGCTACTGGAGCAAAGAAGAGCGGAAGCAGCATTTGGTGCGAGCTAAGGAGCAGAGGAGGCGGCGGGAGTTCATGATGAGGAGCAGGCTGGAGTGTCTTAAGGAAAGTCCGCAGAGTGGCAGCGAGGGCAAAAAGGAAATAAACATTATTGAACTGAGTCACAAAAAGATGATGAAAAAGAGAAACAAGAAAATCTTGGACAACTGGATGACAATCCAAGAACTGATGACACATGGTGCTAAGTCTCCAGATGGCACAAGAGTGCACAATGCCTTTTTATCAGTTACTACTGTATGAACACAACTTCTTTCAGAGAGTATACTACCAGTTTAGGTAGAGAACGATTGCCTCGTTCAATGTGGCATTTTTATATATTTTGTGACTGTTTATAGTTTGACCTTTTTTGTAAGGAAAATTACCTGGTAATTTTTCATTTGTTTTTCATATAACGGTACCTTCTTTATCTGGCAATCTTTCTTTATCCTGCAAAATATTCATAGTATTCATTTATAGAAAAAAAAAAAGAAAAGCAAAGCAAAAAAAGTGGAGAAGCCAATTAATTTCTTAACCTAATACATATCCTGTAAGTTAAGATCTGGATTTATTTCTCTAGTTTTCTTTTTTATACTTTAGTAACAATACAATACCAAAACAAAAATGCTTTATACTGTATCCTTGGCTTAAAAAGATTGAAAATTTTACATCTTAGAGTGTATCTGTTTATAAATCAAATGCCACATCCCATCATATAGGTAAGAAGTGCGTTTTTCCAACAACACATTGTACAGTCCATTTAATCTGTAAATCACAATTGTATTTGTCCAAGTGAAGTGTAGGTGAGCAATTCTCCTGTGTTATGTAGTGGCATCGGTCATGTAGCTGGACAATATGTGGTAATTGTGAAGACAAAAGAGAAATAAATTATTGCTTATCTTTAAGAAAAAAATGTCATGAGTTCTTTGATTTAAACTGAGCATTTGCCTTTAAAGGATTATTCATTTCACTGTGCTTTATTTTTATAACATACAGAGATTTCAGGAATATGGGACACAATTCAAAAAGCTAGTTTTTATGAATTAGCTTTTCATTTTGCAGAATACGTAGGGGTGATGGGGTCCTCCTGTCTTTTTCTTATTAATTGATTGAATGATTCATTGGTATGTTACTGTGTTTTGTGCTGTCGGGCATCTCCTGTGGTCCTTTTCCCAGCTGAGCTATTTGTTTTACACAGACAAAATGTAAACAGAGCACACAACTATAACACTGAGCCAAATCTCATGCAAGAAGAAATAGCAGTGGCTGTCACTGATATTTTCATAGAAGGTGAGCTAAGGAGGAAAAAAAGAATGAAAGGCATCTAAATGAGTTAAGGGTTTAACTTTATTGTTGAGGAGCATCCAAGTCTTTTAAAAGAGCCCCAATGGGAGCTGGCTGGTGCTCAGGAGCAAGGACATCTTGTTATCTGGGTGCCTGATGGAGTCCTTGTCTCTCCACGCAACAGAAGCACCTCAGCTGCCACCTCTGATCTGCCGCTGCTGACAGCCCAGTGAGGTATGGCAAGCTGAAATGACTAGTCCTATGCAGTCAGAAGGCTTGAAGACTTTGCCTAATAGCACCATTTTATTGTCCTTTTGCATGACTCTCAGCCATTCCTAACTGATGGAAGTGCTTTTGATAACAGGATTAGGTGCTGAAGTCACTTGGCATCAGACTTTGAAAGATATGCTTAAAGATGCAGAAAGGCACATTACAGTATTTCCAAATTATCTAGTTCTGGAAATCAGTCACTTGTTTTCTAACCACTTTTGGCACCAGTAGGCATTGGCAATGCTCTGTGCATCTCCAGGCATGTAAATACCATAAAAAGTTTACTCCCTGAGTGCTTACGAAAATTATACCACTGACAGTTCACAGTTTGATAATCAGAACATTGTTCCCACCAGACTCAGGGAAATATCTTGCTAAATCCTCACTAAACATACAGTGGTTCATTTGCAATGAGGAATACTTCCACTGTTTCCTGTTAAATTAGAAAACGTGTGCAATCCAAGGCCAGAAAGAATCATGGGGTGATGCGGTGTTGCTTCAAGGCAATTGTCTTTGTACAACCGAAGAAATCTAGAAAAGTACACTTTCTTTTTCTTGAGATATCAAAGCGCAGAGATTTGGCTGTTCTCTCTTGTTGCATTCCAGTGATTCCACTCATAAAAAGAGATCTCTTTCCTAATCATATTTCAGCTGCCATCAGTTCCCAATGATGGCTACAATTACACCTTTCCCTTAGATACAGTACTATTTTCTTCCCATTATTAAATAATGAGTCAGAGCTCCTCTCAAATTGACTCAGAGAGCAGCATGAAACTTCAGAAAATGTATCATTATTTCATGACTGAAAAATAAAATTGGGAAAATCAATGTCTAGTTAGAGAAAAGACCTAACTGGTGGGGGGAGGGGTGGGTGTGAGTATGTTAAGTAATAGAGAATAGTTAGAGAAACAAACGATATTCGTGCAGATGATGTATTAATGGGCTGTAGATTGAAATCCATCCAAATCTGAGGAGATCTGTCACAATCTAGTGAGAGACAAAGAGAAGATTGAGACTTGATGCAGCAATAGTGCTGGTGGCACATTGTGACGTAGTTTATAGCTCAGCACACACCTACCAGATCCCAGCCATCTTTTCCTCCTTCACCTGCTGGAATCAGCACGTCCCTGCCTAATCCTTAATCTGGGGGTTTCCACCAGCCTATGCTTTCCTTTCCTTTTTGACTCCGGTTATTAAGTGACATTTCCTTTCTGCCCTAAACATTCTTTGGGAGAAGTGTTTTGTTTTGCCCTAATGAAATGCCTCAGTCATTCCTGCTATTGTGGAAAATAAACAAGCGACCTCCAAAGCAAGGCTGCAAGGCCACCCAGGGTGGTGATGCAGGAGGGCTGAATAGCAGATGAGTGTGCTCACTGCTCTCAGCTTGTTTCTCTGCAGGGCAGGACTCAGCGTTGCGTTCCTCATCCCAGCAGTTCTTTAGCAGTGAAATCCAAGGCTGACATCCCACATGCTGTTTATTCTTGCATGTACTTTTTCAAATGTCATAATTTTTAATGAGGAAAATAACATTTTAGCACCAAGGCAAATTAAAAGAAAAGAAACAAAATACATTTCCTGTTGTCATAAATCTTTGAAGAAAAGAGACTTTTCTGTTGTGAGAACTAATTTTTTGTTTCATTTGAAGGACCATAAAAATAAAAATGCTTTCCATGGAACAGGACCAGATCTTGCTTAAGAGGGTTGCTTGCAGCTCTGAGATAAAGAGCAAAGGGCACAGAAGGTATACCATGCCTATACCTTCACAGGTATATCGTGGTCACATCATGACATCACAGTTGGGAAAGAAATTAATGTCCCACTCATCCTTCTCCCAACCCTGATACCTAGCTGAGACCAGCAGGAGACAGTTTTTTATATGAAGCCGGCAAGATGGCCTTATAGACAGTTATCTTGTGCAACTTGACAATTGTGTTTCCAGCTGGTTTAGTGAGGAAGACTTTTGAAAATCTCTTACTCTAGTGGCCTGAGAGGGTCAGCTAGAGATTTGGGCCAAGATAGCAGTCCCTCCTGAAAGGATTGGACGTTCTCGAAATGATCCTTAGCAAATAAGTAATTTTCCATGGATATGTGACTAACAGAAGAGAAACATAATAAAAGAAAGCAGCTGTGTTTTAAGTTAGTAAATATAATGTTCTTTTAACTTTTTTACTCTGTGTTGATCGTACTGTTCCCATGAGAAAAATGTTGTTATTAATAGTACATGATAAGCTTAAGCCAGAACTTCCTTAACCGTGTGTATAAATACCATCACATTGAATAAACGTTGCTATTCGCCACCAGAGCGGTAGCCCGCCTGTTTGTAAGGTGATCAAGTGAGCTGGTCTCCGTCAGTTTAGGAGCATTCTTCACTGTAAGTTAGGTTAAAATCTGTGGGATCCCTGGACCTTCCTCTCCAACGTAAGTATCCTTAAAGGGGAAATGATATTTTCTGTGTGATCATGACAATAAGCTAACTCTACTGCACCGGGATATTATATTTTTCAAAAGAAACTGATACTACTATCTGAACTGAACAAGACCAGTCAGAGATCAGAGATCTAATCTGTATTTGATGCACTGACCTGTAAGAAAGCTACAGAGATTTTAGAAGAGATGATGCAGCAACTTTAGCATTATGCTTTCTGAACTTGTGGGGATTTAATTATTCATTAATATCATGATGCCTGACTTTTTCCTTTTTTTATTTAACTAATGTTCATTTCCTTTCCCTATTTCTTGGTACAAATTATAGAACAACACCCTTGGTGCATGACATGGCTTAAGTGCTAAAATACTTCCTGACTCAAGGCTGGGATTATTCCAGTTTTTGTTTTACTTGGCTTCTGAACCTGAAGCTGCTAATCAAAAACATGTATGTGCTAAGTGCCCTATTAATATCTAATTTATGAACCTACTACTTTTTCAGAGCATTAAATGCTCTTGGGGAATCAGGATAAAGTGAATGTGGAATTTGGCTAAAAGTAAAACAGAGCAACTGTCATAAACCTGGTGGTGTTACTCTATGAGAAAGGCTGATTGGCTAACACCTGCTAGATGAGAAAGGATATTGAAGAGGGATCATGAATAGGTTCTTTAAATGTTTTTGCTCTGAAACACATTTCTTTGTTTAAAGAAGTTCATTCCCCTTGGATGGCTGCTGCTGCATTTGTAAGACTAAGCACTTTGCTCCACTTTTTAATTAAAGATAACTACATCATGTATAGATTTTGCCCAGGTTTAAAGAGGTCGTTAATCTTTCCCTAATGTCAGCTGCTGTGTGGACAGCTGACTGGCTATGGATGGTGTCTCTGAGACCAGGCACAACTAACTAATTAGTCCATCTCATGCTGATATTCCCTGCTGAAAGCTGCTTTCTTCAGTAGAGGTACAAAGATGTCCCAAACAGTATCGTCTCGCATCCCCAGATCCAGAAACAATAGTGTCATCCAGAAGATCAGGGTGTCCCAGAAAAATCTGTTCTGGTATATTCTCTGGGCTATCAACAATTTTTCACAAAGAGTATGTATGCCTCCTTCCCCTCCAGACTAGTTAATGGTGTAGCTATGAGCTTCTAACTTTTCTGGTTTTTCCATTTGGATTTTAAATTTGGGTTAAAATTTCAATTCTGGGCTCATGTGGCGCTTTTAATTCTGCTTCCTTTTCCTTCCCTTACTCCCTTCCCTTCCCTTCCCTTCCCTTCCCTTCCCTTCCCTTCCCTTCCCTTCCCTTCCCTTCCCTTCCCTTCCCTTCCCTTCCCTTCCCTTCCCTTCCCTTCCCTTCCCTTCCCTTCCCTTCCCTTCCCTTCCCTTCCCTCCCTCCATCCTCCCCTCCTCCCCTCCTCCCCTCCATCCTCCCCTCCTCCCCTCCTCCCTTCCTCCCTTCCTTCCTTCCTTCCTTCCCTCCCTCCCTCCCTCCCTCCCTCCCTCCCTCCCTTCCTTCCTTCCTTCCTTCCTTCCTTCCTTCCTTCCTTCCTTCCTTCCTTCCTTCCTTCCTTCCTTCCTTCCTTCCTTCCTTCCTTCCTTCCTTCCTTCCTTCCTTCCTTCCTTCCTTCCTTCCTTCCTTCCTTCCTTCCTTCCTTCCTTCCTTCCTTCCTTCCTTCCTTCCTTCCTTCCTTTTCTCTCTTACCTTTTTTCTTCTTTCTTTTAGAAGCAAGGCTTTTCTTTGCGGGGGGGGGTTCACTATAAGAAGCAATGTGGTTTTTTTCTCACAGATCAGCTTTACTAGCCCAAATGGATAACCTTGTCTGACTGTAAGTGTAGGTTTCCATCTCTAGTCAGTTGTAGGTGATCTGGTTCATTTGGCATATTTCCTGTGCCACTTGAAGCTCATTCAACTGAAGTGCTGCAAATGTTTTTGGTGATGTCCCTGTATGGAGTGCATTTTTTAAGTCTTGGAGGAAAGGAAGACCTTTTTAAAGATGTTCCCTTGTTCATGAGACGTGCAGTAACTTACTCAATGCATATTAAACAAAATGCTTTTATAATGAAGAAACTTGCTACAAACAGCTATTTTTGTTAATCTATGGATGTATACAAAAAGGAACATTTTGCTTTCTGTTGAATTTTTAGGACCTCCATTGCCCAATGCTAAAATTAAGAAGTAAGACATAGGTTCTACAATCTTATATATTTTAGACAATTCAATCTCTTAATTTTTCTGCTCTTAGACTGATGCTAGAGCAGAGTAGAGAAGTCTGTTTTGGCCTAGGAACAAAATGGTAAGCTTCCAGTTTTGCCACAATATCTTATATCAGTCATTTATTTAGATCAGGCATTGGTCATCGAATTCACAGGTTTAAGTCTTTGTCTTACTTCACTTGGAAACATCTGAATTGCAATAATAATTGGCCATATTTGTTCTTCTAATACATTCCTGAAAGTGTTTAACTTAATTGTTGAGTTCTAGGAGTAAATCAAAGTTGATGTCTGGCTCCAGCAACAAAAAATCGAGAGCACAGAGAATTTTAAGTATGAAGTGAATATAGGAAACTCTCATCTTGACAGTGGAGAAGAAGGCAGAAGAAGAAAATTAAAATTGCATGATGAAAGATGAAAAGGTTGAAGTTACTATTTTGACTACTGGACCTTGCAGGAATGATATTTGAAGACAGAAAGAAATAGGAAGTTAAGAGGGCGAATATCACATAAAATTTACAACAGATCAAAATATTACTTTTTTTGCACTTCAAAGGAAACCCTCTTATTTTCATAGTTAATTTAACCCCACTGGCAATCTCTGCAAGACATAAATATTTTTGATGGCATGCAAAGTGTCTTCTCAATGGTGTAGAAACACTATATAGTGAGCAGGATGAACAATATAAATATTCATGTCAGCAAAGATGCTGTCAAACTCCTGACTTGAAATTATATCAAAAATTAAAATACAATAAGGATATTCTGTTTTGTCACCTCATTTTTCTCCCCAAGTGTGACACGTGGCTGTGTGGTCAGGGTAAAGAAATGCCTGTGGAAGATTTTGTTTTGGTTCGGATACAGGGAATTCAAATGAAAGCTCCTCAAACTCGACAGTTTAATTTACTTCTCTTAAGCTCTTTAATACCAAACTTATCAGTTCTCTCTGTTAGGCATTAACTTGTTAAATGAGTCTTAATTATACATAAGCAGATGGAGATTTGAATTAAAATTACCTTACACTCGAGTGGCTTTAGTTCATTATAACGTATCTTCCTCTTAATCATTTAGGCAGTCTCATCATCTTTCATATAGAAAGTTATTAAAGTATTCCAATTTCCATATTTCTTCAGATACATCCACCATTAAATGGCACGTAATACACATTAGTTGGTGACTTATACCATGCAATAGTTAGTGAATTATTCATGTCAGTAACAATTTTTATATTTTTATGCCATGTGTATCATTTTATTTTAAAGGGTTCATATTTACAGATTATCTCATATTTTACCTCATTACAATTTTCAGTGCAAGGTTAAATATTTTTGCTGATACGAAAAGGAATATCATCCACTCTAGTTTATACAGTCCCATTAAATGAGCAATGGAAGTGGATCCAAAGTGGCTCCCACTCCCACACAAGTGACAGTTTACTGGGAGTCTTGGAAAAGTTTGAGAAGGACATTACATTTCTAAAGGAAATCACAGTTATTCTCCTTTTCTTTTATCTTGCTTTAGCACATTCATCGTCTATGAATTCTCACAAACTAAGACAATGCTTCTCAGGATTTGCCTGCCCTCCAAAATTAAGGCATCAGTGGATGTCATCTCACCTAACTTCAAAGACCTCAAAGTTGGGATACTAGTTAAATTAGTCATATAGGTTAAGAGTTTAACTCCAGGAATAGACAGAAGACACATCCAAAAGACATTATTTCTCTCTTTAGGAAAGATGTCCTGTGGGGAACACTTGTTCACCTAATTCAGACTGGGCCTCAAACTTCTACACAACTTCAGCTGAATGAAAGTAAGTCTGTCTTGAAGTATGTTAATGCCTTTCAAGAAAAGAATGGACAACAGGTATGAAAAACCTTTTTTTTCCTGACTCCTGAAGGCATATGCTGAGAGATTCATGTGTCTCTTTTAGACAGAGAGCAACACCAAGCAATTTAATCAATCTCTGATATGTACCTCCTGGGTAAAATCAAGAAAGAATTGGACAAAAAGTGGCATTTAGGTTCCAATAAGTAATTTACCTCCATTCACAAAGGAAAGACTAATGGGACTTTTCAAAGATATAAGTTTCCAATATTCCCTGCTGAAGGCAGCAGGCTATTCTCAGCATTCCTTTAGCTAATACATTAACCAGGTATCTTCAGTGTCAAATAATGGGTCTATAATACAGAAATAACTGTGTTAGCTGGATGATGGAGAACGACAGCTCAACCAAAAGGCTGAGTCTGCACTGCCAAATGCTGAAGCCATCATCAAGCAAAAGGACAAGTCTATGGGAGGCATTTGCAGAAATAGTGTACTGTCATTTACATGAGTATGTTTAGAAGGAAAACGGACTTGCCTGGAGCCTCAGCAGGACAATTGAGCCATGTGCTCATTTCAGTCCCCAACTCATAAGGAAGCCTTGGTACACTTTAGGATGTGAATTTAACATGGTTATTCTCAATGAATTTGAATTTTGCTTCCTGGAGAAAGAGAGGATGCTGCTGGTTGACTTTCAGGGAGGTTATGAGAAAAAAAATCAAAGCTTGTGAGGCCCTGGGGAGCTGAAAATCTTGTTTCAGGGCAATTTGTGAATTCAGTGTGAGGGGTTTCCTGCACTTGTCGTTAAAAACTGAGAAACCTAGCTTGAATATGCAGCTTATTTGAATTTTCTGTTGTTTTCTTCACATCTTTGCAAGGGCTTTAAGGATTAGCAATATAAAGGTGAGCAGAAAAGCTCAAATGAATTGTGAAATTAAATGCTCCTCCACTGAGATGTAAAGTGCTCTAAATGATAAGCTGAAAGTGACCTGTAGTCCTCATTACCAAATCATCTGGTAGGAGCCTGTCATCTCATTTTGAGGCATTCAGAAAATTTTATGAAAATAAGGAACTGGAAAGTTGCAAGAGATCTGAGTTTTCTCTCCTGAAGAGCAGTGTCTCTGCATGTGTCTGTGAACATGTGTATGTGTGTGTGTTTGGAGTGGGAGTGCAAATTCAGGAAGGAGGCATTATGGAGGTCAAGTGAAACAGTTCTTGCTTTTCTGCTTACCCACCAAAGCCCAGGCTAAGGATGCACTAAAGTTAGGGCACCACGTTCTGCACATGTACTTTTTTTGAGTAAAAAGCTGTAAAACTGTAAAGCCCTCCATAAGATGTGTCTGAGTGTCTGATTGCTGACAACCACCACGTACCCCTGAAGAGTTCATGCATTGAACAGACTGACTACGCATCAGAATGTCTGGAAGATGCATTTAAGCTAGAGTATCTCTTTAAAACCATTAGTCCTTCTGGTGGTTGTTGCTACAGGGCTCTTTTTTTTTGAAGACACTGTCTAAATACAAAATCATGTATTCAAATATCATGTCAAAGAAACAAGAGGAGTAGTCTCTGCTGTGGCTGGAAGCTCAAGATAGGTCCATAATCACTGTTTTACAACGTGTCCAAAAAAGTGTTTCCTGGCTTTCTTTGGATAATGCATAGCTAGTCTCAATTATTTATGTCCACGCCGTGCACAATGATAAGCATGTGGGCTACTAGGATTTTTGGGAACATCGCTCAGGTTGATAGCAACCATGGAAGGGTCTTACAAGCAACTACTCTGAGGTGGAGCATAAGATTTGAGAACCATGAGGCAGAAGTATTTTCGTTCCGCCTTCAGCAGTATGCCACAGCACAGAGCTTTTTAGTTGTGAAAATGGCAGTGAAACAGAGTATAAGAGCCATGCAGGGAGACATGAACTGCTAAGATCAGTGCATGATGACTAAGAAGGAGACACATGGGCGTGGAGGGGTGGTGAATGCTGTGAAGGCCTTTTCCCCTCACAGTGATGCTGAAGAATAAACATGGTACAGTGCCTTGTAACTGGAAGATGGAAGCAATAATTCCAGCACTTATGCATGAAGAAGGTGATTTCTTGTCTTCTGTCAATGTTGGCCTGCACAGCTTTGTATCAAAATGTTAGGTTACAGGAAGTTGTACCTGTATGGAAGCAGCACTGCTGATCATAAGCAAAATGATAGCAGACTTAACAGCCCCCTACATGGACTACCAACCACATCAGCTCCTCAGTATCCCACAGAGGAATTTGTTGTAACTGCAGTACAATTTTCTACTGGTGAGAAGATGCTTTTGATGGTAGCAAAATGCTGGGGAATATGACAGCACATTGCAGTCTCTGTAGCACTTGCACTGAGGAGTCTGTTGATTCATACAGGATATTCTGTGCCTACTTAATATTGTGGACTTTGTTAGGCACAGCAACATGTTGATGAATTTGTTTCAGTTCAAACTTAAAACTCTGGAACCTGATAGTTCTGAAGTGTCAGCGGTCACTACCTCAGGCTAGGCAAACTCTTGCTACTGACGAAACAGCTTCCTGCTATGTGTACCCAAACCCGTGTTTAAAGAAGCACAGAAATTCATTACTTTCTTAACATCAAAATGTTACTTTCTTAAGTCAAGGAAAAAAACTTAAGAGTAGTATAACCTGACTTTTCAATCACTAATGGAAAGGAAAAGTGTGGGTTTGCTCATTGTCTAGAAAATGTTAAGATAAAAAATGTCTAAGATAAGATAAACAAAACCTATCACATATAAATACACTGCCTTTATGGCCATTGGCAAGAATATTATGCGAGGCAAAACGACCTTCTTTAACCAAACCTCTGTACAATATGGGGAGGGTTGTTGTATTTACTCATAATCACCTTGATGCGTGAGCCATCAAGGACACTATAACACAGGAAAGAGAAGAGCCTGCCTTTGCAGTGGGAGGATCTTTTCATTAGGCCATTGGTACCACAGCAAAGCAATGGACGTAAGGTCCCGTTTGCTTGCAGACGAAGTTCAGTGAAGTTGACTGCATGCTTTTTGTCATCCAGTCATACACCTGCATCAGTGCATGGACCTGTATAGGTCCAGTGGATTGGGACTCAAGAGAACAGCATAGTCAGCTTCCAGGCAGAGAGAGCTCAACTAGATTTGTGACTCTCAATATAGTGATAGGAGCCGTAGCATTTCCTTAGACAGTTTTTGCCCCACTTCTTCTGCTTAACATTTTCTTTCATGACCTGGCCAGTGTGGCAGAGTGCACCCTCAGCGGGACTGAAATGATACAAAATGGGAAGAGCGGGCGACAAGCCAGCTGGCTGTGCTGGGAACCTGGACAAATAGACCAACACACATCTCCTGAAGGTCAAGAAATAGAAATGTCATGTCCTGCACCTGGGAAGGAATAACTCCATTCACCAGTATACATGGAATGCAGCTTTGATGTAAAGTACCTGGTTTTCCTGGTGAACAGCAAGTTGAACATGAGCCAGCACTGTGCCCTGACCAAATCAGTGGAGACTGCTGTGTTCGGTTGTGGGTTGCCTCATACAAGGCAGACAGGCATATATTGGATTAAGTCTAGTGAAGGGCCACAAACATAGTTAAGGGACTAGAGCACCTGTCATAAGAGGAGAGGCTGAGACAGCTGTGACTGTTCAGTTCAGGAAGAGAGATCTCAGGGCGTTCTAGTCAATGTGAGCTAATCAATCCTCCTGATGGGAGGAGTAAAGAAGATGGAGCCAGACCCCTTTCAGTGGGGCTCTGCAACAGAATAACAGGCAGTAACCAAAAACTGAAATGCAGGAACATCCATTTAAACTGGGGGGAAAAAAAAAGTAGAATTTTCTCATGTGACCACAAACACTGGCACAGGTTGCCCAGAGAGACTGGGGAGTCTCTTAACTTTGGAGGTATTCAAAACCTGACTGAACACATCTCTGAGCAACCTGCTCTTGCTGACCCTGCTTTGAGCAGGGTGTTGGACTAGGTCATCTCCAGACGTGCCTTCCAGCCTCAGCAATTCTGTGATTCTGTGATCAATGATAAATTGCAAGCACAAACTGTAAGTGCAAGGGAAGCCAAGGAGAGCATATCAGTCATAAAGGGCTTTGGCTCCTGACTGCACCTTACAGACACAGAGCTCTTGGTACGTTTTATGTATGAAATACAGCCCATTCCTTTGAAATGATGAAATTTAGCAGTATCATAAAGCAGCACTATGTGCTTAGACCATGTGACCTCACCAACAAGCAAAACCCATCTTCTACCGGTCCACATCTCCATGAAGACAGCTGGATTAAGTGCCCAAACCCACAGCCCTGCGCTTTCTGGAACAAAACAATGTATTTTCAGTTGTGTGTTTCCCACCACCACCACAGGCAACCTGCAACCAGTATGTGAATGTGATGTTAACTTCCAATTGCATCATGTTAGGAGTTCGACATTGTGTCTTACTAATTGTTGTTTTTCCAGGATATAATGTAGAAATATAATCATATTAGCACTCTGAAAGCCAACACGGAGGTGGTATAAATTGTTAGTGCAATCTTCTTTTAAGCAGCTTGTTTGGTGTGTGAGAAAATGCCAGCGTTTCAGTCTTTCCAAATAGTGCAGTGCTTGCATTCCACTGCAGAATAAACGTATACATTCTGTTTAAGGTAACAGATGTTCATTTGCTGCATGTTCCCATGAGCACCCAGTCTTTCGCCTGCATTCTGTTACCATTTGTCTGAGACCCACCTGTGAGCCAGCATAGCAATTTCTTAGACATGGTGTTTCCTTGCTGACACATCGTGTACAGAAATGGTGTATTTTGTTGATGCATCTTCCTGTAAGTCTTTCTCTGTTTTTCCTTCCTATGAGTGGGATCATTAATTTTTCTGACTTGCATCATCAGACAGAAAATAGCAGTCTCCATACCGAAATGCTGCAAAGTTGTTTGGATTTTTCAAACTCTGAAGATCAGCCTTTAAAGCAACTAATTAAGTTTTCTGCTTGCTGCCATTGAAAGCCTCAGCCAGGTATAATTAAAACTGAGCAGCAGATGACAGCGGTGGCATTTGTCAGAATCATCCAGTGGTTCAAATACCAGTTTTGACAGAAATGTCAGACTGATAACACTCCCATCTTCCCAATGCATGCCAGGAAAAGCAGGAAAAACTTTTATTATAAATGCTTGTCTGATAACCTTTATGAATCCCAGAATACCAAAAGCAACAAATGAAATTTCATTATCCTAAGAGAGGATACTCATTTCCTGTGAAGTAAACTCATGCAGCTCCTTGGGCTTCCTTATAATGTTTGTGCTTTTGGGACTCGCTTTCAGGAATACAAAGAGGAGGAAAAGCCTTAATCCTGAAGTATGGGAGATTCCAGCCTCATAGACAGCTAAGCTGGAAGAGATTCCTTAGATTTAATGATCTGAAACCAAATCAACATATTCCTCACCTAGTAAGGACAAAGCCATAATACAGACTGTGTAAGCTATTCTTGAGCTGTACAGAAAGGTGAGAAGGAAGAGTCCTTTCCAAGCAGAGTTTAAATTGAACTGCTATTGCTAAAGATTGCAGAACAGCAGAGTGAAAAACAGAGACAGCCCAGAAAAAAAATGAATAGGGAAAAATTACTTTTGGAAACATTTTGAGATTACATTTGCTGCAGCCTCATATGTAGGCTTCCACTATTTCCTCTCATCAGTTTTGCCAGCACATTTATAATATGCTCTTCCTGCACTCTGCCTTTCTTGCTGGAGATTTTGGGCATTTTATTCTTTTTTTCTCTTTTTTTTTGTTTTAACTGAATGGAAAGCAAAAAAAAGGAGAACATGTTGGAAAAGGAATTGGTGGCCCTTTGAAGCAGCAGAGGTGCCGATGTCATCTGAAGGTCCCTCAGCTCTGCTCTTGCCTGTAGCAATTGCACGTTGTTTGCATGTTGGCCAGAAAGCAGCCCTTAGCACAGCAAACCAAAAGAGAGGGAACATGCCAGTTGTGTATTTCTGGCAGTTCCCAGGGGAAGACCTATGCGGTGGGTGGCTCAGTGACTCAGCCTTGAGACACTGAGCTGGGACGGTGGGGTGAGCAGGGTGCAGCACTTTGGCTTACAAGTCAGCTGTACTGAGACAGGTCCTTACTACTTGAGCTGGCTGCAAATACCTTCAGAGCCAAGGCGTATATGGCAAAAGGCTGAGTTGGCTACTCAATGGGCTACTGAGCTGCAAAATCATCCCAAAGCCTTAAAAACATCCTTGGCTGCTGCTATTGAAGAAAAGAAAACTACTAGCCCTAATACACATTTTAAAATGATCTCCTGGCCATAGTCAGACCCAAGGCCATGTTTTACCCTGAACACTCTGAGAGATATTCCTGCTGGGAATATTTCTATTATATTGCTTTCTTGTATGGCTGGCGAGCAGATTCCGGTCCCTGAAAGAGGTACTTGCATTTCATTATTACCTTTGTTCTGTAGTATTAGATTTGCAGATGATTGTCTGTGACCTGTTCAGGATCGGCATTTCTCTTTTGCTGTTGATCTCAACATATCACATCACACTGTACCATCCACTGAATGCAATGGCACAATCTTCTCTATGAGCTATTTCCTTTGTAGAAAGTAATCAAAGAACATTAACACTTTCCCTTCTTTTGGCCTTTATTAGATAAGTAGTTACCCTAATCAGGATGTTTTGAGATGAGCACGAAGTCTGGAAGGATTCTATTCTTGGATGTAAAGGTCTCAGAGATCACCCTTAGTATTTGTGGTAGAACTGCATCAAAATTAACATATTACAACCGATTGTGTCAGGCTGGATTGCAAACTTCTGAAGCAGGGTGAGCAGAAAGGTCACATTACTTGTCAGCTCCTATATCAGGTTGCATGAGGGTATCCAAAGAGGTAAAATTCTTATTCCAGAAAACAAAATCAGAGTTTCCCATTTTCAAATCCCAGCTGTGTATCTGAATTGCCATTTACTTTGAGCAAGGCAGCTAGCTTCATTACATAAGCATATTATTTTGCTTTCAGAAAGGATCCTTGTTTAAATTATAACTTGCCATTAGCAGAGGTCCTTTTGTGGTGACTGCAGTTACTACAGAGTTCTTTCCATCTTGCTCACCAACACACAATTGCATATTGTGCCTTTTGTAGTCTGTCAACTGGAGGACCTGTAGAATGATCTTCTTCCCCCAAAACTGATTTAACACCTTTCAGTATTATTCAAAAAAATGGAATAATAGTTTCCCAATTTCTTTCAATGGGCTGAAGCTGGCAGCTCAGGACTGCTTACTCAGGTCACAGCGTATAATGGGAAATGCCTACATATTGGTGTCTGTCAAGGCACACAATAGAGGAGCAAATGAGCACTGTGGCACCCGTCCCCATTCAGAGACAGGATAATGCTATTGCGGCTCAAGTGGAAGGATGAGCTTGCCTGGGCTTCATGCTTCAGCGTGCTATCGAAGTGACAGGCTATTTTCCATTGGTGGTTTGAAAGTCTTTTTATTTTATTAATTCTCTTGTCAAGGGACAAAACAGAATTTTATCTTCTGTTAAACACTGCTGCAAAATCTCACGGCTGCCGTTGACTTTGTTTGGGTCTACGCTGCCTTTGGGCAAGCCAGGTAAATACATGAACTCCACTTTCCTTGTGCCCACCTTCACCTTTGCATTTCTGGGTCACTGAGCAGTTTCAGCAAGCGACAAATGTCAGACACCTGTTTTGGAGATGCAGCCTGATCCTGTGGAAATAGAGACAGTGAGCTTAGCTCATACAGGGGAGAGTATACACAGAAATATCTGCCCTGATTCATGGCACAGTGAATAGTGCTAGATTATCACCAAAAAGCCAGAGAGCTCTTTTCAGAAGATATATTCTCCCTAGGACATGTCCCTCAGAACAACAGCCCAATCCTAGATAAATTACTGCATTTTAATATTTTTTTCCGTTTCATTTAATTTTGTCTGGTTTCTTTTCTTTCTTTTTATTTTCTTTTTTTTTTTTCAAAAGCATGCTGTCTTTCAATTAACATACTAATGACCTATTGTCACCTGTTACCATGCTAATCCTGAGCTGGTGTGAAATTACTTTATAATAAACACTATGGAGTTCTGACTTTCAATTAATTTTTCACATGCTGTGTTAAATCAGATTAACTATACCCCACCCTTTTGACCACAGACATAATTCCTTCCTTATAATGAAATAGAGGATTAATTTATATGAACCATATCTATACACATTTGCAAATAAATGTAAAGATAGACTTTGTACTATATTTGCATTGCTCCCTGTGTCAGGTTGAATACAGACTTTCTGAGATTATTAATTTTTCTGTTCATTGGGGTGGTGAAGGATATTGCTGGGGTTTTAAATATTATTATTTTCACTAAATGTCTGCAACTAAGAATGGGTAAAAAATGGAGTACTAAGAGATTGGTACCTTCCACAGGGAATTACACGTAATGTTATACAGTATTATGATGAACAGAATAAAATGTAAACACCACAAAATTGATCAACATTAATTTACTAAATTGCCTGTCATCCCTCTTGGATGTACATATTTACAACCTGACCAAATACAATAAATGCATCTGTTTGGTCTTTTTTAGTAGTAATTAGTATTATGAATATAGTCAATGTCTTGAGCAAAGTCTTTCAAACACTGTAGCGGATTGGGAAATGCATGTAAGACAATTTTTTTAAAACATCATCTTCAGCACAGAAAAATCTTCCAAAACTCTTTGCATTTTTGGCAACTTCTAAGTTCATTTTGGTGCAGTAGAATAATACCTATTGGGCCATTTCATAATCAAAAAATCATATAAGAGTTGACCCTTGCTGTTTCTCCATGGACTCTTTTTCTGTCTGTAGCTTAGTTTTGAAGTCTGAAGGTGCAGAATCATTTCAGATATGAATGTTTTCCTTGGTAAAGTAACAAATACAGAAGCAGAGTGTTTCTGCAAGCCCAAGATGTCTATATCTGTCTGCACTAGTTGCTCCTTTGATTCAATTCAGCATGCTTACCTGGTCCATAATCTGACGGTTTTCACCCAGTAATTTAAAGCAATTTAGTTCCTTGAGAATTGTATAGGCAAACTGTCTGGCCAAACCCCATTCCAACTAGTTCTGGTTATTTAACTTCCTGTGCAGATCTAGACAGTTCAGACATGGGCTGGAACACCCTGCACCCCATTGGACCACTCCGTAAGGCCCCGCTAGCTCCTCACATCCAACCTAATGTGCCAGAACAGCACCAGGACTATGGAGAGATTCAGATTTTCCTCCCACTCACAAGTTTAGAGCACCCTGTGGACCACTTCTTGCTGATCCAGCAAGTGATTTACTTCAGGCAGACAACACCATCTCAGGGGGTCTTCTCAGAAAGGTCCCAAACTCACTCACCACAAGAACAAATGGGTTCTACAGATTGCCCAGACTGTGTTTGAAAAAGATGCCCACTGGGAAAGAAAGCACAGCCTTGCCTTGCCTCTTACCCTCTGCAGATGGGCTCTGCAGCCTCAGCTCCTGCCCGGGGAGCTTGACTATTAGTTTATTACAGTCCGTTCAAGCCTTAGAAAATGTAGAATAACATGCCCAGCTCTTTGAAATAGGAATGGAACCAATTTAAATGTGAGCAATGCTTTTAGGCTTATAAGAACAGGATGAGCTCAGATTAAAGACATTTTTCATTTGTGTTTACTGTTGTTTCTTTGAAATAATAACACTGTTATAAAAATGAAAAAGTCATTACCTATTCAGTGTTTATTGGCTTAATACTGAAATTTCAATGCACTGGTTTTTATTCCTTTTCTCATATGATTCATGAAGTTCACGTGTACAATAATAAACCAGGAAACAATATCCCTACCTAGAAGGTTAAGAAACAGGAATATGACCTGCAGGATGCAAAAGCTGGGTAGGTATTCTTGTCACTGTGGTACAGGATGTATCAATAAAGTGAGTGTACTGATACTAGCATTTGGAGTAATGCATTCCAGGAACAACAAAGTGAGCTAAACCTAGTTAGATCATGTTAAACAAGCACAGTCTCCACAAAGAGATATTAAGGTGGTTGGGAGAGACATGAAATTATTTTTTTATTTTTCCTTAGGACTTTCTATTGCACGTCTGTAATGAAAGGTCTTATCTCTGCCTTTTATTATATAGCTTTTCAACTCTACATATGATCTGACTTGGACTGATTCCAGCTTTGTTACTGAAAATCTGCTTTCGAATGCAAAAATAAAAACATCCAAGTAATAGCCATTCCTTTGTGTAAAATGACAGTAATAAACGAATGAGTCATTAACAGATTTTTTCATTTTATCATTTCAAAATGTTTTACCAAATGTCCATAAAAAAACTTCACAATTACAATTGCTCCCACCCGACTGCAGCTAACATATCACTGCATAAACAAACTGACTACAAGCCTTAGCCACATTACTATAATCTGTCACACACACACATTTCTTTCAACCACCTTCTTTGCTTTGAAGGAAGAAAAGAGAAGAGAGATCACATAAAATGCTCCTGTCATTATTACCTGGAGAGGAGAATTGCCTTCAGCTACCCAATTATGGTACTCCAGTCAGTAAAGCTCACTCCAGTTTCCCTATCAGATGTTAAAGTATGACAGCTCCTGTCTTCTCATGCACTGCAGATCAACATGTCCAAGAAGTAAATTGGGACATAACAATAGTCCCCTCACCTTGTAAAATAGGTCACAAGCTCGCTCTTCTCTCAATGGGTTGCTCTTCTGCATTAGTAGAAATAGGACATTAATGAATGTGTAGGGGGGATGTAAAAGTAACAGACTGCATCTCAGTTTGAAGGGGTTGGTGAGTACTGATGATCTTTCTTCCTACACCTGCCTTTCTACATCTTTGATCACGTCATACAATGTGATGGAGAGTGGTGATCCAAGAGCTGCAGTGCTCAGCACCAGGCAGAAACAATGATGGCCAGCGGTATCTGTGTTCCAGCATTCCACGTTCCTCTTACACAAAAGGGAGAATTTCCTAACCCATATATAGGCTTTTTGAGCAATCAGGAATGTCATCAAGTCACCTTCTCCACCAACCTACTGTAGATTTGTATTTATTGAGTTCCTACACCTGCCTGGGCTGTGCTCTGTCCCTTTTGGAAATGAGCTCTATGCAGAGGAGTAAGGGCATGAAACAAGGAACTTGTTTTCTAGCCATGTAGCACCAAGAGGAGAAGGTAAAAACACTCAGATGCTGCAGACAAAGGAGAATATAGAGGGTAGGAGGACAAATCCTGAAGCTGAGTAAGAGATGTTAAAAATAGAGAGACATCAGTAGTTTATCTAGAGTGTTGGGGAGAAAAGGAGAAAGAATTGTTCTTTCAGAGATGATGTGGTCATGAGTTTTGCTGATGATGGGTAAAGACAAGTTTCTGAGTTTCAAATGTCAGGCAGTGCAGCTCTGGGCAATAGGGTAATGTGAAACATCACTACAGCTCACATGAAAATGTCCAAAGTAACCTAAAAATAACCTTCAAACAGTAGGAGAGGAGGAAGCATCTTCTTAAACAGTCCTGAGCTGCAGTTTGTAAAATATGTAGAAAAAGAGAACGATACCATTGAACAGTCTCCTGGTGGGTGTCATATTGTTTGAACAAGACAGATTTTCACTGGGGATATGCAAGTGAAGCAAGAACTTACTGAACATGGGATCTTATCTCAAATATCCACAGATAAGTAAGTTTGTCATTAATGACATATCAGTGAACATAAAAACATCCTCTCAAACCACATGTTGCTGTCAGATGATGTGCCTCAACAACTGGAGAATCAGTTCATTACAAGCTGTAGAAAATGAATACGTTTTCTCCTCCAGTTCAACACCCAGAATAGACATAATTCAACTGGCAGTTGAACTGACATTTGAATACAAAAGCAGCTATTCCACTGACACCATCAATGAAGAGTGCAGAGGAACAGGTATCTTAAAGTGCTTCAAAAACTAGGTTGTTAACAAGAAAGTAACAATGGTAGAATTGGTGTCTGCAACAATAAATGGAAACACAGGTTTAACTGGATCCAAGGCTTCATTGCTCATAATCATCAGTAAGCACTCTGTGGAAACACGAATGACCAAATATTATGGGAGCAGTGGTAAAAAAACCAGACCCTCCATTAACTCCATTTGAGTCAAAAGTCTTTCAAAAGTCAAAAGTCTTTCAAAGGCCGCTCAATCAAGGTGCTGCAGCTTGTAATAATCCAATTTTGCACGCCAAGATGAATGAGATGTATGAGCAAAGGTATGATTTTGCTGAAGCTTTTTCTTTGTTTAAGATCAGAAGTTTTCATATCAGGAAATGAAAGCTCCCTTATGATTCTTCTGAAAAATGAGTTTACTCTTCATTTCTCCTTTCAGAACAACTTTGATACAACAAAGAAGTACACATATGTGGCCAGAAAATTGGAGAACATTACTGAGGTTCTTCATGCAATGAGTTCATTCTAAGCTGGCTAAGTGAATAACTCAGAAAAAAAATACTACAGTGTTCATTGTTGTGTGAGGAACCTTGAAAGAATGTGAAGTTAAAGTAAATGGAATAAATGGAAACACCAAGTAGAATCACAACTGCTTCACACAGGCTGGTAGGAGGACTCTCCTTGAGGCTCGCCGCAGTATAGGTGCAAGACCAGAATGGCTGGAGAAGAAGTAAAAAAAGCAGGAGCCTCACTTAATGCCACTTGCCCTTCACAATGACAGAGCGACACCACTTTGTGGCTCAGGTGGCAGAAGATGGCTTTGGGCTGTGAGTCTCTGTCTCAGACATCTAACTCAGGTCTACAAGACAGCATCGACATTTCAGGTGAGCAAGGTTTGCAGAAAGGTTGCTTCCTCCACATTTCCCAGTGACCTACTGAGTGTTGCCTGCTGTCCTGGCTACCATGAACCATGTAACTGTACCACTCACGCCATTCAATGGAGAGGGAATTTATGTGCAGAGCCCATTTCTGTGGCTTCAGAGACCTGTGCCTTAGTTTTTATGCTCTGCAGATCCCAGTGCTGAGATACCCGAGACGTTTGTCCACATGAACCTGGCCTAGGGGCAGAGAGCTTCACAGTTGGAGATACAGTAACAGCACCTGTGGTGAAGCCTTCTCAAGGCCCAGAGGCACTCCAGAGATCCTGCTACACAGTGTTTTCCCACAGCCCATGATCTCAGTTGGGGCCTCTGAGTAATTGCAATAGTTAATTGCACCTCCAAGAACAGGGGAAACTTTGCCAGGACCTGGTCAGAAAGAGGATGCCCTCCTTGTCCTTCAGAGACTAAAGAAGTCTAGATAATCAGTTCAGGTAATCAGTTAATGGTGCAATGTTATCAGCCAACACATTGGCAGACTTTGAGTTTCTACCTTGTGGTAAGTTACATTCAAATACTCTGATTCAGTTTCAATAGAGGAACCAAGGTGGGAAAGTAGGAAATGTGTCCCAAGTGCTATTATGGGGCAGAGAACAGACCCATATAACTCAGTGGCATCTTCTGTTTTGCTTTCCTGCACTCTCCCAGTGACCTTGTGGCAGCCAAAAAGACTGAGATGTCAGTTTGCCAGAGGTGCAGCTTTGCTACAAAGAAATCTGGCCTTTACAGTGAGATAATTTGCTGCAGGTGGAGGCACAGCAACAAGTACTTCCTGCTCCAACAGGACCTGATACATTGATTTCTTGACTCACACTTTGATCTCCTGCACAGTAGAGCTGTCTTTCTTTAGGAATGTTTTTCCCTGAGAAAATCTTTTTGGGAATAATTATACATTTTTCAACCAAGTTGAGGTTACCTGTTCTGCATTGCTGTCTTTTTCCTTTTCAACTACTAAGCTTTTCATTTTCTTAATTCCAGGAAATGGTGGCTTCTTAAAATATGGATGCTCTGTATAGAAGTAATACTTTGAAGCAGTTCGCACAATGCATCTAAAATGAGTTAGAACTTTAGAGTATTTCTTCTTGGAATTATGTGAGTGATTTAAAAGAACCTGTCCTATCTTTGCAGCTTTCATGTGCTTTATTACATGCAGTGGTCTAGTATTTCCTGGCAGAAAAGCTACATTTACCCTCTTCTAGACCCCACAAGTAGAGAAGAAAAGTTGGATTAGTTCTTTTCTGTGTGCTGCTAAAAATTGCAAACCTACAAAACTACTGTAACAAAAAATAATCTAACAAGAAAACTAACCGTTTTTAATTTGATGGAAGAATTTACATTCACTAATGTGCCATTTAATGTGCTGTGTAACACAATTCTGCATTCCTAATTGAAGCAAACTTTACTTGCACTGTATCAAATGTCTCATTGGTCACATTTCAAACGTCTTCCCGAGTCTTTAATTATATTCCAGTTCTGGGGGCGGGGTGGAGGGGAGGAAAAGAAATTACAACTAATTCCCATTAAGCTGGCTAAAGTGAAATGGCAACTGTAGGCATGCTCAGAAATCCTTGAAAGAACTTGAAAGAAATACTGCTGAGTGCAGTGGGCATTGGTTCAGATCTTATGCAAACACTGTTGCGACCTTACCTGTACTCCACAGGCACTGTAATAAAGGTGGAGCGAGTCCGATGTATTTTGGAATGCATTGGCCTGAGGGCAATATTACAAATGCTATAAACATCTGATATTCCCTTCATAGATGTCTCTGGCCTTGTGACAAACAAACAGCCTTTGAGCAAGCCAGGAGAAGAAACATAGATAGCATTCTTACCAAATACATTAAGGTTGTTAAGACGAAATGCTGAAGTAACAGAGCTGTTTGTAGCTGTGAGCAAGATGATTAGATACTGTCAGTTTCAGCAGGAATTTTTTCTTACGTTTTTTCTAGCTTTCTCAGTGAAATGACTCTCAGGCAATAGGATTTTCTAAAGGTTTATGCTGAATGCAGTGTGATGCATTTTGGCTTTGAAACAGGTTTTATTATTTAATATTTAATATTTAATATTTAATATTTAATATTTAATATTTAATATTTAATTTGTGCCATGGTTTAGATGATGGTTGGTGTTAGTGTTGGGTTATAGGTTGGACTTGATGATCTCAGAGGTCCTTTCCAACCTTGTCATACTGTGATACTGTGATACTGTGATATATAGACATGCAGTCAGATATTCCTGTTGTCAGTAAAAGTGAATAGGAATCCTTTGCCTGTTCCTTTGTAGTGAATTTTATTACTGTTACTGCCTTACAAGTTTCTCTCACACTGCATGTCAAAATAGATGCTTAACTTGGTATGAGTATTATCAAAACATAGTTCATTCTACCTATATTATGAAGCATCCTAACAGGTAGGCAAAGGTTATGGAGGCATTTATTTCTCCAAAAAGAGAGGCTCGTGCCCAAGTTAGTCTTAATTTCATACAGTACGTTCTCTTGCAGGAATTCTAACCTTTAATGGGGAATTTCTGTCTTTTTGGGCGGTTTTACTGAAATAGAAATCCTATACTGTATTCTGCAACCTGTGAGCCTTCAGATTCCTTTGACCTTCAGTGGCAGGAAGTTCGTCAGCTGTAGGAGAAGATGTCCTCATATTTATCTCCAAAACCAGTGATTTTAAAGCAGCTACTTTCCCACACAATGTCCTTCCTGAATCCCAGCTTTTAATTACTGTGACAATAAATGCATTGTGGCAACAGAGCATATGGTGGTTTTGACACATTTTCAGGTGGAACAGGGCGTCTTGGTCTTCTGCTGAAGAATGAGTCTCAATGTCTGTAAATAAGAAGTCATTCCAAGGAAGGGATGAAAATTAATGGTGGTTAAACTCTGAAAGGGAAGCTGTAACCTTCACAGAGGGTTTTTTTCCAACTGTGCTTAAAGGCACTGTAATGACTTCAGAGAACTGCAGCGACTCATTTCAGATGATGACTACATAACTATTCATTTACACTTAATGAGTTTATTTCACCAGGTATAGGACAAATTCTAAACAAATAACACCACTGAATCATACACATCAATAAATTTGAGTGCTAAACCGATTCTGGATAACGAAGCTAATGATAAAGAGAGAGGAAGAAAAGCTGCCTCCAATTAATGAAAATGCCCTTTGTATTTTGTAATAGCTCAGACATTAATTTGAAAATGGCTTTCTCTGCAATAATTTACAGACAAGCACTTCATAATGGGGAAACAATTCAAATTTATGTGCACTTGAACGGTGATGATCTGATTGACTTATTAAATTCTTGTTGATTCTACAGTCCAGATGAAGTGTACTATTTTTCATGGGTTTCATACCTTGCAGCTTTAAGTTCTCACATTATCAGACTTCAGGCTTCAGTTGCTACTGAAGGTCTTTTCTGTGGGATGTCCTCTGGTGCAGAGTGGCCAGAACCAAGATACCAGGGATTTATTTCAATTGTTTCTTTCCATTAATTCTGAAGATATGTTCTCTTCCACCTTGGAGGAGCACTTGATTAAATTTAGCACTAGAATTCACATAGTCCTGAGCTGCTGTTGAGTGTAATTGAAACAGTGTGAAATATTAGAGACACACAATTCAAGATAAAGCTGATTCAGTCAGGGGATAGCCATGCTGGATTTAAGTTCAAGAAGCTTAGATTGAACCCTGTCAAGCTTACTGTCCTTCAAAGGAAGCAAGTTAGCTTTTGAAGCAAGAAGAGATAAAAATTATCCGTGGGAAAACACAAAAGGACACAGTCAAATTAGTCTGCCAAACCTAGTGTCCAGTGGCTTTAAACAATGGGCAGTAATACCAGTTTATCTATAATGTATTTGTCAGCTAGAGCTACCCCAGCCTTAATCACCACCCCCTTGTATTTTTTGTGTACCCTAGATAATTCCACAGACAGTAAAAAATCGTTCAGACCCTCAGATGTCGTGTAGAAAAAATTGCTGAGATGCCACACACTATCATAAATTATTTTAAACATAAATGCAGCTACCTTCAGCATTCCCTTCGCAATAAAGGAGAGGCTCTCTGTGGCTATGCAGTGTGTCACGTTAATAATGCAACCTCGTGTAACCGTTATTGAGTATACATGATCCCTAAACCAACCAGTCCTTCATTCACCCATCTGCTTCATGGCTAAATTTACCACCTATTCCCTGTCCATTTTTTGACCTTGAGCCGCTCCAGCCTTTCAGGGTGGTATCAGCAGATTCCACCCTTGTTCAGTCAGCAGATGAGCCTGAAGCTATACTTTCAGGCCTGGCTTGGGTGCCATATGTGTCTCCTGCACATATGTAATTGCTGTAATTGCTGGCTAATACTGTACTTTCTCGTGTTCAAGAAAGACAGACTTTTTTAGAAACATCCATCTATTTTAGTCTGCAGTAGCCAAAATTTAAAATTCTTCCTCCAAAATGGCCCTGAGTTTTGTCCAATATATGCAAATTCTGAATAAACCTGATTTGTTTACTGAAGGGGAACATAAATATTCCTCTTTCATTGAACATTTATCTTGGTTTTTTTTTCAGTGTAACTTACCAGCTTCTTCTATTGACTTTATTTACCAGGTAGCTTTATCAACTCATTATTTAAACCTGTAATCTCATCTTGTACTTCTAATCATTCTTTTCAGTCACTGACCCAGAAACTGTAGGACTCCTCCCTCCTCCCTTCCCCCACCCCTCCTCCCTTCCCCTACCCCTCCTCCATTGCCTCCCCTCAAAAAACCCTCTCATTCCAGAGATAAGAATTTTATGTATGGATCAATCCTTCCTTAAAATTCAGAGGGAACTTTGCCTAGGTAGAAAGTTCAAGCATTTATATTGTCAGTCTGACATAACCATCTGCAGAGATCCAGCTTAACTTAGAAAAGAATAGTCACTCGCTGTGTTCATTAGTACTCCTCTACACAAGGACATCCAGAGGAGGTTAGGTGCATGAATTAAAACTGTAAAAGTCAGTATTCGTACATTGATTATTTCCTAGGATTAAGCCACAGCCAAAGACATTTTAGTTCTGAGTGAAAGCAGGCATGTAGTAGTTTAATGTTTTAGCTTACTCATACCATCTCTGTACTTTTCATTGATTGGCTTCAGCTTTGCCTACCATTTCCTTACTGTCAGTTTGCCCACATTTTCTTTATAAATTGTAGCCTTTGTAGCTGAGGCAGAAGAGTATTTTTACTTTCTTCATTAAAACTCTTACCATAGCAAAAGTGAAATTCCTGCCTGAATTCTATAGAGATTTACTTTATGATTCAG